>CM060941.1:438385099-439837524 GCA_030765085.1 Allium cepa
TCATTGCTTTTCTTTCTGTTACTTCGAAAGTAGCTGCTTTAGCTTCAGCCATGCGAATTTTAGTTATTCCTTTTTATTTCTCATCAAATGAATGGCATCTTCTTTTGGAAATCCTAGCTATTCTTAGCATGATATTGGGGAATCGAGCAATAACTCAAGTTCTACTAATGCAACTGGTATGAAACTTGGAGGCAAGACATTATACAACATGGAGAAGCTCACAAAGGGATCGCACCCCCAAACTCCTCCAAAATAGGGATTGGCCCTGATCCTTATTCTTGGGATTAGGGCCATGTGATCCCTCGTTTGGGCCTCTATGGTTCTGGACATCCTTCTGCCAAATTTTTAGGGAGATATTTCATCATCTTCCTCTATAAAAACATGCTTGATTATTCATTTTCTGGATCTTCATGTTGCTTGTTTCTTTGTACTCTATTGTAACTAATGATTTTCATCCGATCCATATTGCACTCGGTTTACAAAGTGATTAATAAACCTACCTCTTTAAATTGGACATAGGCAACCAACGCCAAACCACTATAAATTGTTATGCCTATGTTATTTGCTAAATTCTTATTGCTTACTACTATCTTCCCTCTATTTAAACTTAATAGTTTTCACTTTCTCTATAAAATCCTTTATTGGGTTTTTATGCCAATTTTTGGTGCAAATGGCATGAATTTTACGTCCTAAACTAGCGTTAAATACCAATTGTGACGACCCGGAATTTTCGAGCATTTAAAATCGAAATATTTAATTGATTTTAAATATTCAAGATAATAATTTTAACTTGAATTACGAATATCATAATTTATTTGACAATTAAATTATTGAATTAAATAATTGAAATTGGGTAAAATATGAAATCTGAGATTTTAGGCCTGTTAAAAATATAATTTGAAAGCTCATAAAATTTATATTGACAACATTGAATATAATAGGAGTGTTAAAATTGAATCTAGCGCTGAATTGGTCAGTTTTGAAATTTAATCGTTTAAATTAAGTTTAAAAATAGCCTTCCGAGACACAGTCTCGGAATCCGACGAAACCAGTTCCATTGGGTCCGTAATATTGAATTATTATCGGATTTCAAATTTCGTATTGTTTGGAGTTGTTATGTGAGCGTACGTTATATAAACGCGTTGAAATCTGTATCGAATCCAATTTGATAACTGGGTACCTGAACAAGATATTTTTGGATATAAAAATATAAAATTTTAATCAGCTGCTATCCTGTAATTCATTTAGCCAACATATCTCTGTTATCTCTGTTGAAGCCGACATCTTGTTCTTTTTTTTCCTACCAGCACGCAACTTTCTTTTCGAAATTATGATTGCTTTTACAAATCACATCGTCCCTTTGTTAAATATTTCGTTTCCCTTCTTCATTTACAAATCGAATTTGATTTAATGGCCGAGCAAAATCTATTGATCGATACACGCGTCTCCCTCCTCTTCTATTTCTCTTCCCCCAAATTAATTCGATTGCAGTTAATTAAAAAAAAAGAAATGGCCGCCAATCGAGTTCATTAACCTTCAAATCATAATCAATCAAAGCATCGATGTTGCGTGCGCAGGAAGGTGAGGTGGCGCTCGTGTCGCTGTCAAAGCAAGGGGATTGTAGGCTAGGGTTTGGGTCGCGATTCTCTGGGGTCGCGATAGGACAGAGTTCGAGCACGAAGGCCCGAGGCACGAGTGTTAGTGATTTCGAGATTTGAGGCGGCGGTGATGCCAGAGAGTGAGCTCGCGGTAGATAGGAGGTGGGGCAGTGATGCGCGGCAATCTCGAGTCACGGGTGGATGTCGACTTCGAAGAGGAGGCTTGTAGCTGGGTTAGCTGTGTTGCAGTAGGGGGGTTTCGGCTTAGGTGAATCGAGCAGTGAGGTATATCATTTTCAATTTTTTTTAAATTGTTTTATTGAATATAAAATAATAATAATATATATATGTATATATACTTTAATTTACTAGTCAGTTTCAATACATTTATATATAAGATGATTCAGGTTCAGTTTGGCAAGTGTAAAGACAGTCTGTTTTTAAATTAACTTAAATATATATAGGTGTGTGTTTATGTCAGTTGAGAGATAGAAAAGACGAAAATCTACAGCAAAATAATTTTTTTTTTGTTATTTATAAAAATAATAATAATAGACTTGCTGTCGATTTTTAAGAACAATAGTAATTAGAATATGTATTTGTATAATGTCAATAAATGTATAAATTGGTTGAAAAATAAAAATAAAAATAAAATAATATTTATTATAGACAAGTTGGTTTTAAATTTAATTTATTAAAGGGTAACTGATTTTTCAATTAGTTCAAATATTAATAAAACCACGTAATGTTTATTCAAGGTCAAAAATCGAGAAACCAAGCCAACATTGAAGTGGAGTGCAAATTAAAAAGCAAAGGTGAGTTAATCTCTCTTAGTTTAAATTTAGATTTAAATGATTAAATTTATGATTGTATGGTTGAATTGACTGATGTGATATAGTATAGTATAATTTGAAATTGGTATATTACGTGATGCTAACGTCTGTGGATGCAGGGAAAACGGGTTGGAGGGATCCAACTGGACCCCTCGAAGTTATTTAGATTATTGAATATTCAGTGTTCTGAATATTTGATATTCTGTTATGATTTTATGAGTAATTGAAGTATTGAATGGTATGGTTGGATTGAATATCTTAGTAAAATAAATTATCAAATCTCTAGAATTGTATTTTCGAGAGAAATAAAAGAGTAAATTTTTAAGTAAAATAATTCTAGTGAATTGGAATAAATTAATAATGAATTGAAAATAAAATAAATAAGAGTGATTGCAAAACTCTAACAAATTTGGAATAAGAGGAATTTGAATTATTAGGGGTAATAATAAATTGTAAAGCTTAAGTGATATTATTTGAATGAATAAAGAATTTATTTTAAATGAGATTTTGGAAATTTGAAACTGGGATATCAGGTAAAATAAAATATCGATGGATATTTTAAATATGAATTCAAAGTGGAAATTTATAAAGGAATGGAAATTCGTTTAAAAATAAATAGTGACTTATTTTTAAAGATGTGAAAGAGAAGAGTATTTCCCTGGATAGCCAAGTACGATTTTCAAGCAAATTTTAATATAAGTTAAAGGTTTCAATGTTATCTTAAAAAGCATATCTTAGAAAACTTATTATTTAAAAATGTTTAAATTCTAAAATAAATATTTTTCGAACTATTATCGTAGTAATTATTAAATGACTTTTTGTTTTAAAGAAAAATTTAGTTTTACATTTTATAAAAGTAGCCTTATTTATTAAATATTCCTAAAGTATATATTTTAATTAAGTATTAAAGTAGTTTTAAATTCTAAGGCTATGAAGTATATTTTATAACTAAGTGCTTTTAAATTATTTTAAAGCTTAAAGTATTTTATACTTGGCGTTTCAGTGGAAATAAATATTGGAAATTTTTTCCGGGAAAGGAATATGTTTGAAACTGTTTTCAAAGGAATTTGAAAAGTAAAAATATACCTTATGAAGATATTTTTGAGATAAATAAATAATTTGGAAAATTATTTATTGGTTGATGGCTGTTTGTGAATAGAAATTGATAGTTAAATAACCGACTATCAATATTGGGCACAAATACGCTGATCGTTTCGAAGAGACCGGGATCGAGATTAATTTCTCGAAAACCACTTCGATCCGGTTTGTACGTTTCGTGGAAACGATTTTGGATTCGAAGATGGAGCGGTGAAGTGCAAGGGCTAATCGCTACTAATCCTGAGGATATTTCCAAAATGGATATAGAGGAATAGTGCCTTCGGTTCCGTTCGAACCCGGGACGGACTTGTATGGATGAATGCTTGCGAAACATCGTCAGGTGGACGATGGGCGTTCTAAGGGATATTGTTCTTAAAGGTAACGCTTAGCCTCAAGCCTCATCAAATGGGAATGACTGAAAATCAGGGGTTATGCAGCAGGGCTAGGTGGGTAGCACCCAAGCAGGTGAGGTCATTCCTGTCTAGATGTCCCTTATTATTTCGGCTTGGTGGGCGGTTGCTGATCCCAACCGCGGGGTGATCTCACTCGGGATTATCCAGTAAGGGGTAGTCCCAGCCTTGTGTTGTAGGGGAGCGGGCGTACTCCTCGGTACGGTGATCTAGGCCCCGTACTGTGACAGGTGGTACCCCAGTGCCTAGTCATTAGTTGGAAATCCATTCTCCCTACGAACCTTGTACGAGTTTTGTTTGTATTACCCACTCTGTGGCTAGTAGCTGGAATTTAATAGATGTAACAATTTTGGATATTTTATAAGTATTTGTATATAGACCCTATTACAATATCAGAGGATTTCTATAAAAAAAATTGTTTTAGCTATCGTAAGGTAAAAACCCGACATGTTTATTTGTGGCGTGGTCTTACGAGATGCTTTTGTTTTCAAAAGAATTTTTGAAAACTTTAATAATCAATTGGGTGTGATTTTCTCACGCTGGTATTTCAGACTGACTTGGGTGTTATTTAACTGTAATGCTCGGGTCAGACTGAGTATTATAGAATACAGGATATGATGCTGTGGAGCTCAGGAGACGAGCAGGATGACGATACGATATCCGTTCTTGTTTTTTATATATTCCGCTGTGTTGAGTTGTTGTGTAACCATTTGTATGATATTGATGTTGAGATGTGATTGATGTACTCAGATGATGTAATATATATAAACAGAGATATTTAAGTTTTGAATAAAGAGTATTTAATATCTAGTATATTTTATTCCATTGCGATGGTTAGATTCTGTTGTTGTTCTCTATTTTCTTCTTCTACCTCTTCTTCTTTAACCCAAATGGTTCGTATTTCTGTACAACTTGAGTTGATTTAGGTAGAATAGTGTTGACTCAAGGGGTACGGATTTGCGGGTCGTTTCACTTGGTATCAGAGCTTAGGTTGGAGATAACCTTGGCTCTGGTGGGAATTACTCATTTAAATTAGAGTCTGAAGTACTCTAGAATGAGTTTGAGCGTATTAATAGATATGAGCGCGTATTTGTTAGTGAATATAAATTGTTTTAATATTGCGTTGATTGATTTATTGAGTGGCATATGAACCTTCGTCGACACAGTCTGCGCAACTGTATTGAAGGGGTTTCTAAACACTTGAATAGAACAATCGACACGGTATTGTTTTAAATGTGGGTAAATGAAATAATTTTACCCAAAAATATATTTTCGATATAAAGAAAGTTTTTGTAAACTATTTAGCTAATATATGGTTGCTTGGATGTTAGAAATGATAATATTAAAGTATTAAACGTAAATTATAAATGGAAATATAATTAAATGGGAATTTGTATAAGCATAAACTGTACAGATGCATTATAGTTAAAATTTGAATTAAAACAGAATTTGAAACTTTAAACTCGGAGATTTTGAAAATAAAAAATAGCATTGTTGTTTTTAGGGTATTTCGGAAAGTAAAATTGTTTTAAATAAATTTTGGGAAGAGATTTAGCATTGAATTCACTTCAGTCACTGGAAAATAACATCGGTGATGACTGCAGCATCATCGATGTTCATTTTCGAGTTTCTAAGTGATGAATTGCTGCCAAATTGATTTGTTCAGGAAAACCTGTTTGTTTTTGAAATTTCAAAGAAATTTGTTGGGAATAAAACCAGGATTGGTTTGGCCTTTGAGAAATGTGATTTGTGATGCTGGAGATTTGAAATGATTTGAAACCAAAAGCCGGGTGTTTAAAAATCCTGATGAGATAGTTGTAAGCTTATAAATTGAGATGATTTTAAATCATGAAGGAAATATAAGCTTTGAATAATGGAATTTAAATTTAAAAGGATAAAATGAGGTTAACTTGGATTGGAAAATAAAAACTTAACTGGATTGAAATTAATTAATTAATTATGCTGAAAATAATATCCAGTCGTTTTTCAAATTAAGTTGAAATCGAATTGAGTTAAATAAAACTGAGTTAAAATAAAATTGAGTTGGAATAAGAATTCAATTGAATTATTGAATGGAATTAGATTCTTACTAGAATTAATGGAAAATGAGTTGGATAACGATTACATTGAAATAAATAAATCAGAATAACTTATAAGAGAAATTAAAAATCCATAGGAATAAAAATATGCTTGGTTTATAAATATACATAAGGCTTGAGTTAAAAATAAAAGAATAATATATTCAAGCCTATGAGGAATGGAACTGTGTAAATAATAAGTTGTGACTTATTAAATTTGAAAAGTGAGATACAAAACTCCAAAATAAATATTATTGATGAATTGGAGAATAAAATAAAAATCAAAACTTGAATTATAAACTAAATTGAACTAAGAAAATTAAATGCAGTGATATTTGGGATTAAAATTCAAGAGTCGGATTATAGATAAGGGAAGAACTAATTGATAATAAATTAGTTAATGAAATGTGTAAATGGAGTTCAATGTAGTTAAATAGAAGCTGAATTGTAAGCTAATAATGAAGATTGGAAATAAAACTCAAGTTATAAACCAAATTCGACTTGGATCGATAGTGAAGAAAATGTAATTAAATCGTGGTTAATAAATTGGGTGGTAAACTGAAAATGAATAGTGGATTCAAAACTTGAGTTATAAATTTAAAATTTAACTTGAAGTGTTAACAAAATAAATATAATTGGGAATGTATCAAATAAAAATGTAAATGGATTAAAATAGCAATGGTTTGAATGTGCAAATAAAATCCAAATAAGTGAAGATAACTTGGAAAATAGCCAGGTAATAAATTGAATGAGCTGAATCTAGAAAGTTAAAATGTATAATAATTGATCAAATAAATTTGTAGTTTGAAATGGGATTAGATTAAAATAGAATCAAGTTAAATTGAAAAGAGAACTTTGTTTGCAAAATGAGAATGAGCTTAAGTGTAAAATTTGAATAAATTGAAGAAAATTGACTTAAGCTAAATGAATGAAGGAGAGTTGAATTGAATTCAACTTAAATAAAGTTTAATAATATTGGATTGGTTTTAAATCAAGTGAAAATAAATTTTTAATCGAAATAAAAATTCAGTGAGTTGCCGATAATATTTAATGGAAAGAAAATTCTTAAATAAATAATTGTAAACCATTTAAATTGTTACGGAATTGAAATAATTAGAGACAATAAGGAAATGGAATGTTTTTAAGTTAATAGAATGAATGAATGCGGATAAGGAATGAAACGCTATTGAATAGATCGTAAATAAAATTGAAATAGTTATTGGATGAAATAGCTTGGATTGTATTTGAGCTAAATAAAATAGTTTGGAATAAACAAATATGGAATGAAATGTAAATAAATGGATAGTAAATGAAATTTAAATGGAATGTGTCGAGCTAAATAAATGATTGTGAATGGATTAAAATAAAAGGGAAATTTAATTGGTAATGAAGATGAACCTAAATTATTAATGGTTTTGAATGAACTGGTTTGGTTAATAAATGAAATGCAGGTGAATGGATTCAAATCTAAAATACAATGAAAACAAGAATATATGAAGTGTGAATAAATTTTAAAAAAAATGGAATAGAATTAAGTATAAATTGAGTTGAAATCCTTTAAATTGGTTATAAAGCATAAACACTTATTTATTCACATAGATCTTGTCAAATTGCATGAAATAAATTGTCATTCGATGTAAATGGAAGTAATTAAGATGCTATGAATTGATAAAAGTGAAATAGAATTGATTTTAAAATCGATTGAATTGAATATGAGCTTGTTTGGAGTTAAAATAAATTGAAGGTAAGAAATGGTATTGTAAATCATTAAAATTAAATGAAATGGCGTGTAGATTGCTTGAAAAGTGTGCGTAAGCGTTAAAAACTATATAAGTTGCTTATAACATTGTCTAGTTACATTGCTTTTAAATATTCATGTGTTGTAGTTGTTCAAATAGAGTTAAATGTTAATAAACTTCATATATTTGGCACTTACATGTTTAAATTGAGTAAGTACAGGTACCTGTGAGCCGTGTGGCTGGTTTTGGTTGTGCTATTTGCTAAAAATAATAAGCCGCATGCTTAAAATGCTAAATAAGGTACACTTATGCAATAAAAATAGGAATTATGAACTGTTTTTAGTTTTTCCGACCGGGTGGGTCGATGTATATATATTTATCTCTTTTGTCAAATTGCAAAAGCTCCTCCGTACAAAGGGGACTTTGCCAAAAAAAATCAGAAATTTTGGGAGTTAGAAAATTTTGAAAATTTTTGTTAACGACAAAACGATCTAAACGGGAAAATTGAAATAAGTTAGAAAATGAAACTAATTAAAGTAATGACATAAATTAGTTCTAAATGAAAGATAAAATTAAATGTTCAAAGTTGAAAATAAATAAAATTCAATATTTAGAATTAAAGATAAATTGGATTCATATGAAAATGAAAGAATCGATTTGAATGGGAATAAATATAAACTGAAGTGGTAAGATGGAAATAAGTATAAGGAACATATTTCATACTTATACTAACTTAAGAGGGAATGGTGAATTCTTAAATGAAAATTGATACTACTAATATAATTTAAGTCAATATTGGAATGAATAGATATTGGCATTTTGTAAGGAAGTCGATAAAATGTTTTGGAATATTGTGTTTGAATGTTAGTACTAAGCAGGATATGCATGTATTATAAAGGGAAAAGAGTATTGGTTTTGATTTCAGATAGTAAATTTAAAATACTCGACAAAAAGGTATGTATTTAAATTTGGTGTGAATTTGATTGGGATTTGGATTGAGCCACTTGGCCTTTTGTTTTCTTTTTGGATTTGGGAGGCCGTAGAGCCATTTTGTAGTTGTACCGAGCTAGCCGTGCAAAGGAGACGCTGGCGAAATTTTTTGGGAATTTAGGGAGTTAGAAAAAAATTTTGAGAAATTTTTTGATAATTCAAAATTTGGATTTAAATTGAAACTTGAATGGTTAAACCAATAGGATAGTTTGAAACTATGGGAAAGTTGGGAAAGATTAGTAAGAATGGCAGTGGGTCTTTTATAAAAGATTGTTGGTAGAATGTTAAATTGTTGGTTTTTGAAGAAATAATAACGGGTGTTGGACCATTCCTAACTAGTAATTTTGAGGGACGAAATTCTTTTAAGGGGGAAGGAATGTGACGACCCGGAATTTTCGAGCATTTAAAATCGGAATATTTAATTGATTTTAAATATTCAAGATAATAATTTTAACTTACGAATATCATAATTTATTTGACAATTAAATTGTTGAATTAAATAATTGAAATTGGATAAAATATGAAATCTGAGATTTTAGGCCTGTTAAAAATATAATTTGAAAGCTCATAAAATTTATATTGACAACACTGAATATAATAGGAGTGTTAAAATTGAATCTAGCGCTAAATTGGTCAGTTTTGAAATTAATCATTTAAATTAAGTTTAAAAATAGCCTTCCGAGACATAGTCTCGGAGTCAGACGAAACCAGTTCCATTGGGTCCGTAATATTGAATTATTATCGGATTTCAAATTTCGTATTGTTTGAAGTTGTTATGTGAGCGTACGTTATATAAACGTGTTGAAATCTATATCGAATCCAATTTGATAACTGGGTACCTGAACAAGATATTTTTGGATATAAAAATATAAAATTTTAATCAGCTTCTTCCTGTAATTCATTTAGCCAACATATCTCTGTTATCTCTATTGAAGCCGACATCCTGTTCTTTTTTTTCCTATCAGCACGCAACTTTCTTTTCGAAATTATGATTGCTTTTACAAATCACATCGTCCCTTTGTTAAATATTTCGTTTCCCTTCTTCATTTACGAATCGAATTTGATTTAATGGCCGAGCAAAATCTATTGATCGATACGCACGTCTCCCTCCTCTTCTATTTCTCTTTCCCCAAATTAATTCGATTGCAGTTAATTAAAAAAAAAAAAGAAATGGCCGCCAATCGAGTTCATTAACCTTCAAATCATAACCAATCGAAGCATCGATGTCGCGTGCGCAGGGAGGTGAGGTGGCGCTCGTGTCGCTGTCAAAGCAAGGGGATTGTAGGCTAGGGTTTGGGTCGCGATTCTCTGGGGTCGCGATAGGACAGAGTTCGAGCACGAAGGCCCGAGGCACGAGTGTTAGTGATTTCGAGATTTGAGGCGGCGGTGATGCCAGAGAGTGAGCTCGCGGTAGATAGGAGGTGGGGCAGTGATGCGCGGCAATCTCGAGTCACGGGTGGATGTCGACTTCGAAGAGGAGGCTTGTAGCTGGGTTAGCTGTGTTGCAGTAGGGGGGTTTCGGCTTAGGTGAATCGAGCAGTGAGGTATATCATTTTCAATTTTTTTAAATTGTTTTATTGAATATAAAATAATAATAATATATATATGTATATATACTTTAATTTACTAGTCAGTTTCAATACATTTATATATAAGATGATTCATGTTCAGTTTGGCAAGTGTAAAGACAGTCTGTTTTTAAATTAACTTAAATATATATAAGTGTGTGTTTATGTCAGTTGAGGGATAGAAAAGAGGAAAATCTACAGTAAAATAAATATTTTTTTTGTTATTTATTAAAATAATAATAATAGACTTGCTGTCGATTTTTAAGAACAATAGTAATTAGAATATGTATTTGTATAATGTCAATAATGTATAAATTGGTTGAAAAATAAAAATAAAATAATATTTATTATAGACAAGTTGGTTTAAAATTTAATTTATTAAAGGGTAATTGATTTTTCAATTAGTTCAAATATTAATAAAACCACGTAATGTTTATTCAAGGTCAAAAATCGAGAAACCAAGCCAATATTGAAGTGGAGTGCAAATTAAAAAGCAAAGGTGAGTTAATCTCACTCAGTTTAAATTTAGATTTAAATGATTAAATTTAAACAATTGATTGTATGGTTGAATTGACTGATGTGATATAGTACAGTATAATTTGAAATTGGTATATTACGTGATGCTAACGTCTGTGGATGCAGGGAAAACAGGTTGGAGGGATCCAACTGGACCCCTCGAAGTTATTTAGATTATTGAATATTCAGTGTTCTGAATATTTGATATTCTGTGATGATTTTATGAGTAATTGAAGTATTGAATGGTATGGTTGGATTGAATATCTCAGCAAAATAAATTATCAAATCTCTAGAATTGTATTTTCGAGAGAAATAAAAGAGTAAATTTTTAAGTAAAATAATTCTAGTGAATTGGAATAAATTAATAATGAATTGAAAATAAAATAAATAAGAGTGATTGCAAAACTCTAACAAATTTGGAATAAGAGGAATTTGAATTATTAGGGGTAATAATAAATTGTAAAGCTTAAGTGATATTATTAAAATGAATAAAGAATTTATTTTAAATGAGATTTTGGAAATTTGAAACTGGGATATCAGTTAAAATAAAATATCGATGGATATTTTAAATATGAATTCAAAGTGGAAATTTATAAAGGAATGGAAATTCGTTTAAAAATAAATAGTGATTTATTTTTAAAGATGTGAAAGAGAAGAGTATTTCCCTGGATAGCCAAGTACGATTTTCAAGAAAATTTTAATATAAGTTAAAGGTTTCAATGTTATCTTAAAAAGCATATCTTAGAAAACTTATTATTTAAAAATGTTTAAATTCTAAAATAAATATTTTTCAAACTATTATCGTAGTAATTATTAAATGACTTGGTATTTGTTTTAAAGAAAAATCTAGTTTTATATTTTATAAAAGTAGCCTTATTTATTAAATATTCCTAAAGTATATATTTTAATTAAGTATTAAAGTAGTTTTAAATTCTAAGGCTATGAAGTATATTTTATAACTAAGTGCTTTTAAATTATTTTAAAGCTTAAAGTATTTTATACTTGGCGTTTCAGTGGAAATAAATATTGGAAAATTTTTCCGGGAATGGAATATGTTTGAAACTATTTTAAAAGGAATTTGAAAAGTAAAATTATACCTTGTGAAGATATTTTTGAGATAAATAAATAATTTGGAAAGTTATTTATTGGTTGATGGATGTTTGTGAATAGAAATTGATAGTTAAATAATGGACTATCAATATTGGACACAAATACACTGATCGTTTCGATGAGACCGGGATCGAGATTAATTTTTCGAAAACCACTTCGATCCGGTTTTTACGTTTCATGGAAACGATTTTGGATTCGAAGATGGAGCGGTGAAGTGCAAGGGCTAATCGCTACTAATCCTGAGGATATTTCCAAAATGGATGTAGTAGGAATAGTGCCTTCGGTTCCGTTCGAACCCGGGACGGACTTGTATGGATGAATGCTTGCGAAACATCTTCAGGTGGACGATGGGCATTCTAAGGGATATTGTTCTTAAAGGTAACGCTTAGCCTCAAGCCTCATCAAATGGGAATGACTGAAAATCAGGGGTTATGCAGCAAGGCTAGGTGGGTAGCACCCAAGCAGGGTGCGGTCATTCCTGTCTAAATGTCCCTTATTTTTTCGGCTTAGTGGGCGGTTGCTGATCCCAACCGCGGGGTGATCTCACTCGGGATTATCCAGTAAGGGGTAGTCCCGGCCTTGTGTTGCAGGGGAGCAGGCGTACTTCTCGGTACGGTGATCTAGGCCCCGTACTGTGACAGGTGGTACCTTAGTGCCTAGTCATTAGTTGGAAATCCATTCTCCCTACGAACCTTGTACGAGTTTTGTTTGTATTACCCACTCTGTGGCTAGTAGCTGGAATTTAATAGATGTAACAATTTCGGCTATTTTATAAGTATTTGTATATGGACACTATTATAATATCAGAGGATTTCTATAAGAAAATTATTTTAGCTATCGTAAGGTAAAAACCCGACATGTTTATTTGTGGCGTGGTCTTACGAGATGCTTTTGTTTTCAAAAAGAATTTTTGAAAACTTTAATAATCAATTGGGTGTGATTTTCTCACGCTGGTATTCCAGACTGACTCGGGTGTTATTTAACTGTAATGCTCGGGTCAGACCGAGTATTATAGAATACAGGATATGATGCTGTGGAGCTCAGGAGACGAGCAGGATGACGATACATATATCCGTTCTTGTTTTATATATATATTCTGCTGTGTTAAGTTGTTGTGTAACCGTTTGTATGATATTGATGTTGAGCTGTGATTGATGTACTCTGATGATGTAATATATATAAACAGAGATATTTAAGTTTTGAATAAAGAGTATTTATTATCTATTATATTTTATTCCGTTGCGATGGTTAGATTCTGTTGTTGTTCTCTATTTTCTTCTTCTACCTCTTCTTCTTTAACCCAAATGGTTCGTATTTCTGTACAACTTGAGTTGATTTAGTAGAATAGTGTTGACTCAAGGGGTACAGATTTGCGGGTCGTTTCACCAATTCCCTAATAAAAAACATTACAAGTCCTTTTCTTCCAAATTCCCAAGATTTCAACATACAAAAAAGGGATTCCAATATCCGAAATAAGGAATAAATATTTATAACCAAAATTGCAATAACGCACTTGTAAATAAAATAGAAACTCAATTTATTACACCAATTCAATGCAATACCCTAAATAATAGAAAGTGCAATCTAAACTCCATATTCTATTCAACTTCTCTTTTACAAAGAAATAAAAGGAAATTTATGGGGAATAAGTAGTGTAAACTAAGAATAAAATTCATAATCTAAACCCCTATTTTAGTAAAGAACCACAATTTGAATCAAAGAAGGAGGAGAAGTGGAATGGACTATGAAATTATCAAAAATTGCATAAACAAAATGAATTCCACCAAATTAACATAAATAATTGGGAATCTCTGCATAGAATTGACATTTTAAAATAATAAGGAATTTTGTTGTATTTTATTTATCATATTTCCGCAATCCCAAAACCCCTAAAGCATATTCAGATCCATAGAGATACACTAAACAATTACTGAAAAGGAAATACTAAAGTTTCCACTTATAGAATAGCCTTAGCTTCGCATTCCTTAGATTTGCACGCCTTACAATCTCTTCAAGAATCTCTTTCTTTTGATACATATACACATAATCGAAAAGACGTACATATTTTTATTAGATTAAGAATGGTTGGAGGATAATAGAATAAGAATAGATTAGAGGAATAAGAAATAAATATAAAATAGATTGAATTCTTACCTGAATTCTCTATGAAGTTTCTAAATCTAATTTAGAAGGATAACAATGGCAGAGTTTCATTGAATTCCCTAAAATAATATGAATTAAAAGTGGAGGGGATAGAGTTCTAATTATAGGGGTTGATACGCACCAAAATCGTAGGATGAAAAGAGTTTGAAACGAAGAAATCTGGAGCGTTTATCCTATCATCCCTAGCCGCCACTGCAAATTTTCGTGGCCAACTGGCCAACCATCCATTATCAACTGGTCGACTGCTAGGGGTCGACCGGTCCTAGTAAAGGAGTCGACTTGTATGTTATTTTGGGTAATTATTGATTCCATTGCTTTTTAATTAATTTCTTAACCTAACTAACTTAATGTTAAACACTAATAAACATGTACTTAACCCCCAAGCTAATTTTTGAAATTCAAACCCTGAATTTAAATTCTAGTTTGAATTTGAATTCAAACTAAATTAATTTAAATTAGAAAACTTCAAACACTCATAACTTCTTCGTTTGAGCTCTGTTTTCAACATATTATATATGAAAACAGATCAGAATTTTGCCATGAACAAAATGGAATAACTTTTGTGGTTAAATTCGAACTTTTATAAAATTTCCATATTCTACCTGATTATATTTAAATAGATTTTAATTCATTTATTTATGATTCATTTTATGGGATGTTACAGTGATGGCGAACAGTTGTAACTGAGGTTGGAGGCAATGGTTGCAAAGAGGGTGAAGATGCTAATTAGCGATTCCTAGTGGTTTGCAGATTGCAATTTCTGAGCTAGCAATGGTGGAGGCAGTGCCTGTTGGCAAACGAAGGAGGTAGTCGATGTCTTGGGAAGCAGATGCGAGTGATGGTTCAGTGTGTTGAAGTTGACAGTGGATAAGATGGTTGTGACAAGCGTTTTCATGTAGTGGACAGAGAAGGCGAAGGCAGTAGGACTTCGCTTGGTAGTTCAGTGAGTTAATCTCACTCATAACTATGTCTATTTCCTTTTATTTTAATGCATATTTACCTATATGTTTGCTCGATCGGTTATTAAATGGATTATTGGATGTGATTGATTGAGTTGGCAATGAATTTGATTGTTTGATTTTGTTGATGGTTCATGTTGCATATAATGATTTATTTTATATTGTGATGATAGATGTTGATGGTTGATTTGTGATGATTGTTAGTATTTTGATGTTTGCATATAATTGAACGAAATTTGAAATTTATTGGAAAAGAGGAAGATAAATTAAAAGATGTAAATTTGAACTAAATTAATTAATTTGGAGATAAATAGTGAATTCTAGATGATTTCTTATATAATAAAAAATGAGAAATAATTTAAAAGTAAATAATGAATTTTGGAATGATGTTTTGTTTAATATTATGATTTTGGATAAATGGATAATTTGAAAGAGGAATAATTTTGAATAAAATATATAGGTTTAATTATTTTAAGGATTGTGAAATGAAAAATGGTTCTGGAAAAAAGATGAATTTTGGGATCTTAGATAAAATAAGGAAATTTTTAAGATTTGTATTTTTATATACCAATGACTATAAAAATATTTAGAGGATATTTATGAAATGAAGTTTTAAATTTATATTTATAAATGATGAATAATTTGAATTAAAAGATGGAAAGTTTATAAAATGATATTTTGAAATAATAGTTAGATGAATGCAAATTATTTTATTTAATGAATGGAATGTTTTATTTGTTGTAAAGTGTGAAGTGAATTTTGGAAGTAATATATACTATTATTACGTTTGATGGATTAATAGCTTAAAAGGAAGTGTTTGAGATAAAGAAGGCTTTTAAATAATGATTTGGAAGTGATATATTTGGGTTTGCAAATATTTTGAATAGAGAATATTTTTCGGTGAGATTTTAAAGTTGTTTCAAAAATATAAATTTCTTTGAAGTATTTCTATATTATTAATAGGACATTTTAAGTGAAAGTAATTTTGAGGTTTTAAATTTTATTTACTGGTTTAAATAATTTGAAATTAGATGTAAGAACCAATTATCTTAAGAAGAGAGAAATAAAAAAAAGAATTCTGATGTTAAATTAAATTGAAGTATTTTTATAAAAGGAAGAGAACGAAGTGAAATATATTTAAACAAACCCTTCATATGTTAAATATTAATCGAGTTGTATATTGATGTGTGAATGGATGATTGTTGTTTGCTTGTTATGAACGAGATGAAGTTATAATTACCTATCTTGTTGAATTATAAAGTAAAAAAATTGAAGAATAATGAATAGAAAAGCGATTTAGGCAGGATTGATTTAATATGCGAAGCAGAAATTTGTTTAATGTTAGTTAATTGAGGGTGTTATGTATATAATTATATTTCACAGAGCGTTATGGGATGTCTGTTTGGGGTTGTATTTATTTACTGAACATAAGTATAATGTCGAGTAATTCATTGAGGACCGAGTACTTGATATTTGGATATCGATGGATTATTCTATTATACACCCATATTAATTGATATTATTTAAATTTCTTACTTGATGTGTGAGGTAAATCATATTATTACTTATTTAAATTTAAAGAGGAAATATGATCATCTCCGCTTTTGAGTGGAACGAAGAGTACGAATTCCCAATGAGGATATGATGGCCAAAAGTATTTTGCGAGACCTATCTTAGCCTGACCGACCGTGGGGTCACTCCCCGATAGTTTCGGCAACATGGCCCCTCGTTGCATAGTCATAATTTGATGCACGAACCAATAGAAAAAAATTAGAATGAGCGAGGAGGTTGACAATGGGAGCGAGGAGGTTGACAGGAACGAGGAGGTTGATGATGGGAGCGAGGAGGTTGATAGGAACGAGGAAATGACGTGCGATGTATTGTGCAGCTAAAGATTGGTGAGGATGCTCACAAAAATATTATGAGTTAGGTCTCCATTTGCACCTGAGAATCATCGAGGCTCAGGTGTAGACTCGGTTACTAGCAGTAATAATAATAACAACACCTAAAATAACAGTAGAAGAACGAAATAACAATGAAGAATAAAATGATCAATAAACTTATTACTGCTCAATAAATATGAATAATTGATGTGTGTGATGTTTGTTTGCGATGAATGCTATGAGTGATGTGTGTGATGGATGCTTTGCTATTTGATGGATGTTTATAATTTTGATGATGATGGATGTTGTTTGATGTGTCGTGGATGTTTTTTATTCCTTTTGGATCAATTTGCTATTATCCTATGTATAACATTCTTTGAGATACCATATATATTCTCACCATTGAATTTAGACATAGTCTGATTCGTTTATTATTTATATAATACTTGGATCAATCCAAGACATTTTAGGTTCAGGGATGATGGGACCAGATTTGCTTATTGGGCTTAGTTGGAGGTTGTATAGCTAGATGTCTTATACATTGTGTATTTGGACTCGTGTAAGTATATGATGTTGGATTGGATGTATCAGAATTATATTGTATATAATTGTGATTTAGTGGGAATTGGAATTTTTGTATCCCTGTCAGATATATGTGATGTATTATATTTTTATCACTACGTTGATGACTCTGTGTTACCTGTGATTTATTTTGTATTGTGTATTGTTCTATCCTAGAGAACCACTCATGTTTGTTGCTTTGTATTAAGACTGTTTACGTCGAGGTGAGTGATTTTTATATTATAAGACGTATTCAGCATTAGTCGAAGGGAATATTCACGTGTGATTCACCTACATTGCCTCATTCTCTGTGTTACCTACAGTATTATTCGGTAATACTCTTTGGTAATATGGGTATAGTGTAGGGTGTTACATTATTGGTATCAGAGTAGGTTTAGGACAACAGAGTATTAGAGACACGAGTCTTGACCTTAGACGAGACTCAGAGTCCCCGTCCCCATGGGTGTGAGGTAGATTATTTCTTATACTTAATTGATAGTAGGAGTATAAGATGATTACGGGGGTAATCATCTAGGGACGCATTTGTACTTGTCTTATTATGTAGTATATTTCCTACCTTTTATCGATTGTAAATCTCTATATGAGATATAGATGAATAGATAGAGGTTAAAGAGGTAGAAGTAGTTGGTCCAACCAATAGTGTCGGTATTGAAGGTGAATATTAGAAATCTATGTGGCTCTGAAGTGAGAATGAAGTTGTTCGGTTAGAGAAGTTGTAAAAGACTCTACTTTATATCTAGTATCGAACGCTTAACAATTTTTAATTGTGAT
This sequence comes from Allium cepa, assembly GCA_030765085.1. Taxonomy (NCBI): domain Eukaryota; kingdom Viridiplantae; phylum Streptophyta; class Magnoliopsida; order Asparagales; family Amaryllidaceae; genus Allium; species Allium cepa. Next base: position 438,403,398 of record CM060941.1, read on the forward strand.
GAGGTGAGATGAATGAGAGGATCCAGTAGTGATCTGAGTGGTGCTGCGAAAGCATATAAGTTGCTTTCTGCTAAATATTTGGAGTATTCTTTGTTTTGATTGAATGATCGATGTTTTGATTTCTTTTTCTATTGCATTAATTAGATAATAAATTTTTATGTAAAATTCGATGTGATTAAAAATAGATCTAAAGATGAGAGCTTGCTTGTTTCTTATCATAGTTAGATGATTAATGATGTTTAAGATTTTATAAGCTGAGTATTTTTTACTGTTCTCAATTGATTGTTTATAAACCTTTTGATATATGCAAGCATATATTACTTTAAAATCTTTTGGGAATAGTGTGTGTGTGATTTGGAGTGATGTTTTATTAGAAGTTAGCAAATACTTTTATAAAAGAATTTTTGGAGTAAAATTTCGTGTGTATCTGTCCATTGGGCGTTTAAGAATTCTTGTTGATGCGTTTGGTCAACATTATCTATAGAAATTTCTAAATACTAGAAAGAGACATATGAACAAAAGATTTTGAAGAATGAAGAATTATCTCGAAGAGAATATTTTGAGACTGAAAAATTATTGTTTTGAAAGGAATATGTAATTTCAAGCAAAGATTAAACAATATTTTTGAGAAAAATACTTTGGATGGAAAGCGATATTTTAAAAAGGAGTATTTAGTTTGATTTTTGAAAAGAATATATAGACATATGTAAATAAATTTTGATAAGAGGAATATTCTTTTACGATGAGGAGTTAGAAAAGATGAGATATGGAATTCTTTTAATGTTTTGAAGTCTTATAAATATTTTTGACTTCAGTATATGAGAGTAAATAATAGTGAGGTAACGAATTGTATTGAAAAGTAATAAATTTATTTTTCTGTATTTAGATGTTGATGTGATAATTGTAGCCATCAAGCATTAGTGGGTAGTTATAGTCGATGGCGATGCAATGTTAATCACACAGTCAACATTGCAGCCAATTGGCGAAGTAAACCACTAGAAATTTGTGGCGTGGCATTGTCGCTGGATTAATAAATATATTTAAATTTGAAACTATTATGCATGTGGTGTTTTATGATTAAATGACTGCTATATTGTATGATGTTTGCAATTTTAATGTGTGTTGTACAATGTTTGTGATATGATACATTGTGAAAAAAAACAAATGAATGAAAAAAAATGATAATTAGATTTTGATACTAATAAAATATATCGAATTGTTTTGTACTAAAACAAAATAAATATTAGTCAAAAATGTTGTTATGAAAGATGGTTTTGAGAACCGAAAAAGAAATTATTGTTTTGAAATAAATATATGATTTGAGGAAAAGATAAAAGATATATTGAAAAAGGATGTTTTGGAAAAAAATCACGTTTCAATTTTTTTATATCATTCTTCTTGGTGCTGTCAAATTTTTAAGACACCATTTATCCTTTTAGTATTACTCAATTATTATTATCAAAACACAAGTTGCTTTAATTAATTCATATTGTAAGCAATTAATAAAAATGATTGTTTTTTATGGATTCTTATTTACTGAACGTCTACGTTTGCTAATCAATTTTATATAAGTTAAATTTCCATGTCATTTGAAAACAAGATTTAGTTGCTTTATTGTATGACACATCTTTTATTATTCGGTGATGTTAAATCAAGGTAAAGATGTACACATATATTTTGAATTTAATGTTAATAAAAATACATTGAAATTGATTTACAATGAAACAAGAAAAATATTATTTTTGGAAAAATCCGTTGAACATTTTGAGACGTGGTTTTGAAATATTGGAAGCTTTTGAGATCAAGATGATAAACATAATTAGAAGTGATATAAGGTATTGTCCAAAGAGATTTGTAAATGAAAAGTATTGCTTGTTTTGAAAAAGAAAGGAGAAAAGATTAGAGTTTGTACTAATATGGCCATAACTTGTGAGTGAATGTTCCGATTTTGTCGATTCTTTTTCTATTAATTATACAATTAGTTGGGTAACAACTTTGTCATTTGTCACTTTCCTACAAACTGAGTTTAAGTGAGGTAAAATATAAATTACAATGAATATTCATTGCTGTCCCAAAATGTGAATTTGTCAAAACCAAACTGAACCATTTTGCTTATTACTTTTGGACCATTTGTCTGATTTCGATGATTTTTCTCATCTTGAAAAGCTAAAAACATATGATACAATTTGTAGTTGAAGTATTTGTGAAATTTCAAGGTATTCATGGCTAAAAACATGAAACTGATAGGTGGACCTGCAGTTAAACAATTACTTCAGATTATTGTGAATTGCGGCACAATTCCTTATATATTTGATGTTTTGATGATTTGGGAGTTGCTTATGAATACCAATACAATATGCCATAACTGAAATTTAATTCTCGTCTAATTTGATGGTGTTTTCTCTTTAAAATCTTATCGAGAAGTGGTTTAATTAAGATGCATGTTACCTACATATTAAAATTATACATACTTGTTAATCCTAGTATAAACGACAAATGTTAGAAGTTTAGTTGATTTTAGGTACATACGAAGCATGCTTGGACTATTTGGCAATAATGAAATACTTTTGCTCGCTAAATACTAAGCGAATTTGCTTAAACATGTTAAACAAAGGTACGTTTTTACTGTGTACGAATATGTGATATGATATAATGTTGTTTACCCATGTTTTAGAATGCCCCGTGTAGGGATGCCTCTTCGGAGATGTATATTTTGTAATTGTATTGTGTTTCGATTTTTTGGATCGCTCTCCGTACAAAGGAGATTCTGTCGAAATTTTTCGAGAAATCTGGCACTTAGAAGATTTTCACAAAAATTTGTCGCATGCAAAGAATTGAAAATCATTAATTAGATCTATTTATATTAGTAGCATATGATAAGAGAGATGAAGCATTTGAGCCACATGGAGACTTGAGTAGCTGTGTTAGAAAGAAGAGATTTATAATGAATAAAGTCAGCGCATGAGTTGTGTATATCGACTTTTGTATAATAAATTGCGAGGACGTAATTTGTTTAAAGGGGTAACAACCTGGCTTTCTACACCAGATAAATTAATAAATTAAACAAAGAGTGTTTGAGATTGATTTGAGATGATTTATATTTTGAATTTTTTTATTAATTAATTAAATTTTATTTAGTAAAGGATTTTAGTTTTAATAAATTGAATTGAATTAATTAATCCTTCTTGAATAAATTATTGAAATCAAATAAGATGTTTTGATCAATATAAATTTATATAGGAGGTTAGAATAATTGAAAAATGAATAGAGCGATGGGTGATAAATAAAAATAAGCGATTGTCGAATTGTCCAATTATTGAAATATAACTTTTTATACTGTTGTGTAAATCAATTAATACCAGATTGTAATTTATTTCAAGGATTAAAATTCAAATTTAAATGCATTGGAAATTTTTAAAAATGAATTGAATTGAATTAAGTCCCAAAACTAATTTAAGCCCAAACCCTTGTTTATTATCTTTATGCTTCTCGAATCCTCTGCCCACTTCTTCGCAAGGTCTGAACTTCGTATTATCTTATTTTCATTATTGTGCCCTAAATCTCAAAAATCAACATAGGTGATAGTTTAAAAAAAATTCAAGTCACATGTGCGATTAGGGACGGCGCTTGATGAAATCGGTGATGCGAGATGGAGCGACGTCGACTGGGCTCGCGCGGGTAGAGGAGACACCGACTTAAGAAAATGCGAGGGGGAAGAGTGACATCGATTGGCGACAAGGACAAGGCACGAGCAACTTCGCATTCGGGTAATGGTGGCACACGAGCCGAAGTTTGGGCTGTGACCAGGAAGGCAAGGAGTGGCGATAGTTGGTGATGTTGGAGGATGTTTGCGGCTGCGTTCAGATGGTGGCAAAAATTTAAAGTGCACGGTGGTAAGCGGCTGTAATTGAGATTGAAGGTAGTGGTCACGACGAGGGCAGAGATACTAATTAGCAATTCCTGGTGGTCATGGATTTCTAGCAATGGTGGAAGCGGTGGCTACCGGCGATTGAGGGAGGCGGCCGACGTTAGGGAAGCATATGCGATTGATGGTTTAGTATGTTGAAGTTGACATCGGAGAAGATGGTTGCGACAAGTGTTTTTATGCAGTGGGCAGCGAAGGCAAAGGCAGTTGGACTTTGATCGTTAGTTTGGTGAGTTAATCTCACTCACAACTATGTCTATTTCTTTTATTTAATGCGTATTCACCTATATATTATCTCGATCAGTTATTGAATGGATTAATGGATGCGATTGGTTGAGTTGATGATGAGTTTGATTGTTTGATATTTGTTGATGGTTGATGTTTTATATAATTATTTATTTGATATTGTGACGATTGATGTTGGATGGTTGATTTGTGATGATTGTTAGCAACATGATGTTTGCAAATAATTGAATTAAATCAAAAATTTATTGAAAAAGAGGAAAATATATTAAAAGATGTAAATTTGAAATAAATAAATTAATTGGAGGTAAATAGTGAATTCTAGTTGATTTCTTAGTTAATAAAATATGAGAAATAGTTTGAAAGTAAATAGTGAATTTTGGAATGATGTTTTGTTTAATATTCAGATTTTTGGATAAACGTAGAATTTGAAAGATGAATATTTTTTAGTAGAATATATAGGTTTAATAATTTTAAGGATTGTGAAATGGAAATTATTTTGGAAAAAAAAAGATGAATTTTGGGATTTTAGATAAGATAAGGAAATTTTTAAAGATTTGTATTTTTATATACCGATGATTATAAAAATATTTAGAGAATATTTATGAAATAAAGTTTGAAATTTATATTTATAAAATGATGAATAATTTGAATTAAAAATGTAAAGTTTATAAAATTATATTTTAAAATATTGGTTAGCTAAATGCAAATTATTTTATTTATTGAAAGGAAAGTAACATTTGTTACCAAATGTGAAGTGAATTTTGAAAGTAATATATATTATTATTACTTTTGATGGATTATCAACTTAAAAAGAAGCATCTGAGATAAAGAAGGATTTTAAATAATGAGTTTGAAGTGATATATTTGGGTTTGCAAATATTTTGTTTCGAGAATATTTTTCGGTGACATTTTAAAAGTGTTTGGAAATATAAATTCATTTGAAGTATTTCTATATTATTAAAAGGACATTAGGAGTGAAAGTAATTTTGAGGTTTTAAATTTTATTTACGGGTTTAATTAAACGGTTATTTGAAACCAAATGAATTATTTTGAAATATGGATTTCTGAAATTAGACGTGATAACCAATTATTTTAAGAAGAGGGAAATAAAATAAAAGATAATTTAGATGTTAAATTAAATTGAAGTATTTTATAAAAGGAAGAGAATGAAGTGAAATATATTTAAATAAACCCTTCATCTCGTTAAATATTCATCGAGTAGTATATTAATGTGTGAATGGATGATTATTGTTTGCTTGTTATGAATGAGATAAATTTATAATTACTCATTGCGTTGAATTATAAAGTAATAATTGTAGAATCATGAATTGAAAAGTGATTTAAGTGGGAGCGATTTAATATGCGAAGTAGAAATTTGTTTAATGTTAATTAATTGAGGGTATTATATTTCACCGGGCGCTACATGATGTCCGTGTGAGGTGTATTTATTTACTGAACACAAGTATAATGTCAGTAATTCATTAAGGACAGAATACTTGATATTTAGATGTCGTTGGATTATTCTATATTATATACCCAAATTAATCGATATTATTTGGATTTCTGACTTGACGTGTGAGGTAAATTATATTGTTACTTATTCAAATTTAATGCAGGAATATGATCATCTTCGCTTTTGAGATCGAACGAGAAGTACGAAGTTCCAATGATGATGTGGCGGCCAGAAGTATTTTGCTTGCCCCATCCTAGCTAAACCGGCCATGGGGTCGCTCCTCGATAGTTACGATGACCTGACCCTATCGTTGCATGGTCCTAGTCTGACGCACGAGCCAACGGGACTGTTAGTTCTTGAGATGATGGTTTTGATGAAAACAACCTTAGGACTTGTTATAAAACATAAATAATAATATCCCTATCTAGATATATATATGCATATGCAGGTACTGTAGAATGAAGACTGCAGTATAAAGATTCAAGACTGAGTATAGAGATTTAAGACTAATGAATTCAAGATTGAAGAAACCAAGACTAAAGACTCATGAGTATCAAGAATTCATGATATCAAGATAATTAATAGTATCTAGATTTATGATAAAACTTCATAATAGCAATAAAATCTTTATTCGTATTTTATTGTGGAAAGGAATCCACCTTCTCGCTTTAATAGTGGGATTGAAACACCGCACACCCTATAATATACCCAAAAGGACACATTAAAAGGTGTGGTGTGTTGTAGGTATTACTAAAGCTAACACATACTAAGATTCACAAGACAAAATAGGTAAAAACAACGGAAACTTAAAATAATAACTTAATTAAAACAAAACTTCATAATTGCTTCATAAATAAGTCAAATACCAAATACCACATACATGTCTAAAAAATCCAATATGTCTCATGAAACAAAAACTCACTCTCAAAAATTACAGTACGTAATTTCCCTCATAATAAGCCAGTACATAGAAAGACTAAAGCTAAAATAAGAGAAATACATAGTAGAGAACTCTTCCAAGAAACTGCCAAGCAACTGCAAGCTACTGCCCTCTCTCTTGATTGCCTATGGAGAGAAATTGGAAAAATTAGAGGAATGGGTCAGATACAAAGTCTGGTGAATGATAGTAATTATTAGAGTCTTTAAGAAAAGTAAAAGTAATAGACTGTACAACAGTTTTAGTATATAAAGAAGAAATAAAGAAAATAGGAAAGAGATAAACAGGAAATAAATACGATTAACGATAAGATAGGTTAATTTCGATTGTTTGCACTTGTCCTTGATTTCTACTTTGATTAGGCTGAATTTCTAATCTTGTAATTAGGATGTAATCCTAAGTCTATCCTTTTTGATCGGCCCGCTACTCCATAGACCTTACTGCAGGCCAAACGCTATATAACTCCCTACACAGCAGCCAATGGTATCTACGAAAGATGCACAAAGCACCCACTGTGGATCCGGGCGACATATATAGCTCCCTACATAGAAGGCAATGGTGTCTACGAAAGACACTCATACTAAGCGCTTGGAACTCATAGCAATTACTAAGCACCAGAATGGAAGTCGCACGCGCAACTGCCACCATGCCCATGCTACCTTTTGCTCCACATATTGGGTCTTCTTATTACCTCAAACTTCAGCATAAGCGTGCCCCTCAACCCACTTCAGGCTAACGTAAGATCACCATGTGTCCATAGAATTTAGAGGGAAATGCTGTTGGTACTGGTCCGTCATCCAAACAATATCTAGTTGCGCCCCTTATCCAAATCTCATGTGATTTGGCTTCTATTTGACCAATTACTACCATTCTTAGCATAAGCGTGCCTTCATCTCTCTTCAGGCTAATGTGAGACATCATTTTGTCTAATAGGGAACGCTATATGGTACATGTTCTACTTTCATCTTCGCTTATTAACTTAGATAAATTATTTAATTTAAGCCTTTATCATCATTTTTACTTTCTACGCTTATTAATTTATCCCAAATTTTAAAATAAGCCTCATTCTACTCTTTTTCTTATTATAACCTATGTTATAATCATGCTTATTATTTAACCCAAGGTCTAAGTGTGAAAATAAGTTTCTTTCATTTTTATACTCTTTTTAGTTATAATTCTACGTTATAACTATGCTAATTAATTAGTCATATTCTAATCATAATTAGGCATAATTTCAGTCAATTACATTTACATTACAGTCCAATTCCATTACTTATTACAGTCTTTATAATTTGCATCTTATTTTCTTCATTCGATACTCTTACTTATATAATTAATATTCACGTTTAATTTATTCTAATCCATACGCAAAGAAAAAGAGGAAGAAGAGAATAGACAATTGCATAAAATTCAAAGCGTCAAAAAGATATAAATAAGAAATTAACAGTAAATGAACTTAAATACTGTAAATAAATTGTAAATAAATAAAAAGCTATGCTTAATAGTAATAATTTATAATTAACTGAAAAAGAAAAACCAAAAGGGAATAGACTGAAAAATAGATCTAAAAATGATAAAAGGCAATTCCAAAATCATAGTAAAACTACAACTATTGGAAACCCTATTGTTTTAAATTACTTAAAGAAACCTTAAATTAATTACAATCACTCACCTCTGATCCTAAGCTCGTCCTTTGGTCTTCCCGGAACCACTTGGAGTTGTAAAATATTTAATTTATAATGATTTTCTCCTTTGGAAAAATTATTCCGTTTAGGATACTTTCTAGAAAGGTGAACCTAATTGGAGAAAACTTAAAATAAGAAAAAGTATTAGGTCTAGGGGTCTATTTATAATGGTAAAAGTGGATCTCAGATCATTGGATTTGGAGATTGAATAGGATGCAACCACGTAATAGGCCGAATAATAGCTATCGGATGCAAAAATAGATGGACCGGATTAGTCCGAAGAATGCAAAACACGTCAGTTTGAGGCTCTGGAACGTTCGAACGAACACGCGTCCGTTCGTAAATAGCAGAGGCGGGTCGATCGTGCGGTCGACCACCTGATGCCCAGGTCGCCCGGCCGGTTGACCTGCCAATATATACATATATATATATTCTCCCTTCGTTTTCTACTTATTTTGTTTATTTTATAACTTGGTTATATTAGCTCAGATTTTAACGTTCTATATATGGAAATTGACCATAAAATTACCATGGACACAATGGTGCAACTTCCATGAATTTCACAAAGTTATTTTACTATCTAATTAATTAACGAATTAATTATTACGGGTTAAATTTTGAGCTGTTACATTCTCCCCTCTGAAGGGATTTCGTCCCTGAAATCTATAAGGATGAAAGAATGAATAAATATTTTCATCCAAGTTCTTCCACGAACTACTTAATCATCAACCATTCATCCATTGTCCTTAAGTTTTCTAATGAAGTTTATGATACTTATGCAATTAGTGTAGTTAAAATGACCCTAACTAATGCAAAAGATTAGTTGGTCCACTGATTTAGTTGACCTCCTTTTATGCAATAATATTTGTGCCATGGATCCAAATGCAGAAATTTCTAATGATAACCGATAGTTCTACATGCGTGTAACAACAATCATCCAAATGCAATAATCATGTGATAAATATTCGTTTATGGCAACCATGGAAATAAAATAAAAATGCACACACATCCATATTCATATGCTCTAGTGTCATCATTAGGTCGATCCCTAAGAAATAATGGTGCCTAGTGTACCTATATGCATCCATTAGCATCCACTAGCAAACACTTGCAACCACTAGCATACATCATTCATAATATGTTCTATTAACATGTTTACATCAAATCCTACCAACCATATGTTATATCCTAAGTTCTACCCTCCTAAAGGATAATAAAGGAAAGAATCTATTCAAATCTATATATGGAAAAATAAATTCTGAAACTTACTATCAAAAAGACGAGGATATGAAGTATGAATCTTCTCTTCTGCTTCCCAAGTGGTGTCTATAGCATCATCTTACCATTGCACATTCACCAGTGGAACCTCCTTATTTCTTAGTCGCTTAATGTATGTTCCAACAAACTTTATGAGGATACGCCGAACAGAAGCTTCCCTTTCTACCTCCACCTCCTCCAACTGATTAGGCTCTACAAACTCCGTAGAGTATTGTAAGCACTTTCGCAAGTGCGAAACATGGAAAACATCGGGCACTTCTGTGAGCCTATCAGGTAGCCTTACTTGGTAAACTATCTTCCCAACTCTTTCTGTAATAGGAAATGGTCCAACAAATATAGGGGCTAACTTTCCATTTGATCCGAACCTTACTACCTTCCTAAGCGGGGATACTTTGATAAAAACTAAGTCTCCAACCTTAAAATATAAGTGTCTCCTCCGCTTGTACGCATATGACTTCTGTCTGTCTTGAGCAGTCTTCATCCTTTGCCGAATCAAATCCACCCTCTCAGAGGTCTCCCTAACCATATTGGGTCTAAGTAATAACTTCTTCATAAACTCTACCCAACGAGATGGTGACTTGCAAGGTCTCCCATATAAAGCCTCAAATGGTATCATCCCTATATTTGTTTGGTAACTATTATTGTATGCAAACTCAACCAATGGAAGTTGCTCCTCCCAAGTTCCTCCAAAGTCCAAAATGCATATCCAAAGAAAATCCTCAAGCACCCCATCGATCCACTCCGTTTGGCCATCCGTCTAGGGGTGATAGACCGTACTCAACCTAAGTTGCGTCCCTAGCACTTCCTGTAAGCTTCTCTAAAATGCACTGGTGAAAATGGGATCTCTATCACTAACAGCGCTAGAAGGGACTTCATGTAGACGGACTATCTCCCGAATATAAAAGGGTGCCAAATATGAAGTCGTACGCTTACTCTTAACATGGATGAAGTGGGCACTCTTGATCAATCTATCAACAATCACCCAAATGCTAGTGTTTCTCTTCCTATAATGAGGTAAACAATCAGTGAAATCCATAGAAACACTATCCCACTTCCACTCCGGCACATCTGAGGGTTGAAGTAATCCACCGGGCTTCTGCTGCTCTACTTTTACCATTTGGCATATGAGACACTTAGCTACGAATTCCTCTACATCCTTCTTCATGCCATCCCAATAGCACATCCACTTTATATCTCGATACATTTTGTCACCCCCTGGATGAATAGTCATACAGGAATGGTGCACCTTTTCCAAAACTACTCTCAACAAGTCACTAGCGCATGGAACACAAAGCTTCACATCTTCCCTAAGCCACCCCATACTATATATGTAATAACATTGGAGATGCCTAGAGGCCTCTCTTCGGCTAATCCTATCCAGAATGTCCATGAGTTATGAATCCTCCCACTGCCTCGAGCCAATCTGATCCATAAAGGTAGGCCTCACCTCTAATGTTGCCAACAATCCGGGAGTAATGTCCGTAGAGGGCGTAAAATCAAAAGTAGAGATAAACTCCAAGCTCCTCCACTCTACGAACAAAGGATTAAGGGTTGCTTTCTTTCTACTCAATGCATCCGCAACCATATTACCCTTGCTAATGGTATAAGCTATCACAAAATCATACGAGGCTAAAAACTCCATCCACCTCTGTTGCCTCTAGTTCAAGTCCTCTGCCAGAATAGGTACTTCAAAGACTTATGGTTGGTAAAAATCTCAAACCTCTCTCCAAGCAAATAGTGCCTCCAAGACTTAAGTGCAAAAACAATGGCAGCCAAATCCAAATCATGGGTATGGTAGTTCTTCACATGCGTCCTCAACTGCCTACAACCATAACACACTACCCTCTCTTTTTGCATCAACACCACTCCAAGACCCGTTCCGCATGCATCAGATACAGTGAAAAGCTTAGCTCCGTCAGGTAAAACTAACATTGGTGCACTAGTAAGGGCTCTCTTAAGCTTCGTAAAGGAATCATCACAATCCACGCCCTACACGAATTATTCTTAGTAAGGCGCGTGAATGGTGCCAAAATCTTGGAAAAGTCTCTAATTAACTTTCTATAGTAGCTTAGGAAGCTCCTAACCTCGGTAACGTTCTTAGGGGCCTTCCAATCTTGCACTGTAATAACCTTGGCGGGGTCAATAGCTAAACCTTCCTTCGAGACTACGTGCCCCAAGAAACGAACTTCCTCTCTCCAAAAATGACACTTCGAAAATTTAGCTCTCAAATGATGACTAAGAAATGCGTGAAGAACTTCTTCCAAATGAACGTTGTGCTCCTCCATATTCTTGGAAAATGCCAAGATATCATCTAGGGAATACCACCACAAACTTATTTAGGACATCCCTAAATACGCGGCTCATAAAATCAATAAAATAGGCTGGAGCATTGGTTAGCCCAAAAGGCATAACCAACCAATCGAAGAATCTGTCTGATGTCCTAAAGGCAGTCTTATCTATGCTTTCATCAACGACTCTAAGCTGATGGAAACCCATGGCTAGATCAAGCTGAGAGAAAACCGAAGAACCTACCAACTGGTCAAAAAGATCATCAATCCTAGGGAGTGAATATCGATTCTTCTTGGTGAGCTTATTTAATTCTCTATAGTCCATGCAAAGTTGGAGAGAACCATCTGCCTTAGTGGCGAAGACGACTAGCGCTCCCCACTCCGATATGCTCCTTCTTATGAATCCCTTCTCCAAAAGCTCATAGATCTGCTTGCTCAATTATTTTCTACCCTTAGGTGCTATGTGCCTCACAGGTAATGCTACTGGCTTGGCATTCTTGGTCAAATAAATTATGAAGTTAATCTCTCTCTTAGGGCGCAGTTCCCTAATCTCTCTCTTAGGATGAAGATGAATCGAGGGAATAGAGAAAACTCAACATGACTAACCCTTGTGGGTTGCAAGATACCTCTAGAGTCTTACCACTGCAATTCTCAAGTCTAACGACTCTCCTCTCGCAGTCTATGATAGCTCCGTATGTGGATAGCCAATCCATCCCTAAGATAATCCCATACCCCGAGGATTCCAAAACATAGGCGTCATAGTCAAATTCTACGCCTAGGATAAGGATTTTCAAACTCCTACAAACCACAGATAAGTGTGCCGATCCTCTTGTGGGGTTTGAAACAATAATGGAGTCTACTACTAGTGATATGTCCAAGTGCAAACAATCTACTAGAGAACTAGAGATAAAAGAATGTGATGCTACAGAATCGAATAAAGTCTGAATGGGAAAATCAGATATAGAAATCAAACCTTCAACCATGACTTTCCTACCTCTATCTGGAATGCTACTAGAAGGTGCTACGTCTAACGGCTGAATCTATGCAACTGGCGCACTGGCTCCCTGACCAGCCCTCTAAGGACAACTCCTACTCATATGATTGGGTTGCCCGCAAACATAGCACTTACCCATCATCTTATCATTCTTGCAATCCTTGGCCATATGTCTAACATTCCTACAACTATAGCACTTTACTCCCTTCTCAATCTGCTTCTGAGGACCATCACCTTTCTTCTCCTTCTTATTCTTTTCCCACCGCTTGTTCTTTGAACCTTCTGACTTAACCTTCTCTTTAGACTCTCCCTCCTTGACTGTATCCGACATAAGTGCCATCTTGACCAAAGACTCATAAGTAGCTCCCATCGGTACATGAGTCAGCAATAATTCATAAAGGGGTTGATTCAATCCCTTTGCAAACTTCATAGCTTTCTTATGCTACATGTTAACCAAATCCATACCAAACCGCGACAACTCATTGAATTGACTGATATATTCCTTAACAGACAAACTCCCTTTCTTCAAATTGATAAACCTCTCCAGCTGAACACTCTCTTCCGCCTAAGACAGAAACTTCCTATCGAATCGCTCCCAGAATTCATCCCAAGTAATATTCCTTCCCTCCAAATCGATTACCTCCCACCAATAGGATGCCTCCTCCTTCAACTGCCAAGCGGCTAGTTGAACCGGCTGCTGACCATTCAATCCCAAAAGACCAAAAATCCTCTCTGTGTCCCTAAGTCATGCTCTTGCCTCCATATAAGTCTCCTTGCTGGAAAAATTCTTCCCACCCAACTCGCAAAATCTTTACATTGCTTAGAGAAATTAATGACGACAGGTGGGTTGATGGGATTCCCACCCGCTGGTGCAGGACTGGACGTAAGCCCGTGTACCTCTGGAGTCGTGGCTTGTAAGTACCAACGAAATCAGGCTGGGATAGGGATGCCCTCGGGAAGGTTCGGGGCATCAGCCATTCTACGAAAAGGAAAATATAGTTTAGGAAAGAGTCAAAGAAAGATTGAACTGGACTTATGAGGATATTTTTATAAAAATTTCTTTTATACTTAAAAACATTTCTAAGAATTCTTTTTTGAATTTTTTTTAAAACAAGTTATTTGGAAAAGTAATAATTTTTTAGGAATCTTATAAGCTTAGGCTTTGATACCAAGTGAAACACCCCACACCCCTTAATATACCCAAAAGGACAAATTAAAAGTTGTAGTGCATTGTAGGTATAACTAAAGCTAACAGAGACTAAGATTCACAAGACAAAAATAGATAAAAACAGCTGAAACATAAAATAATAGCTTAATTAAAACAAAACTTCATAATTGCTTCATAAATAAGTCAAATACCAAATACCACATACATGTATAAAAATCCAATATGTCTCATGAAACAAAAACTCAGTCTAAAAAATCAGAGTACATAATATCCCTCATAATAAGCCAATACATAGCAGAACTAAAGCTGAAATAAAAGACATACATAGTAGAGAACTTCTCCAAGAAACCACTAAGAAACTGCAATCTACTGCCCTCTTCCTTGATTGCCTATGGGGAAAATGGGGAAAAACAGAGGAGTAGGTCAGAAAAAAAGTCTGGTGAATGATAGTAATTACTAGAGTCTTTAAGCAAAGTAATAGACTCTACAACAGTTCTAGTATATAAAGAAGAAATAAAGGAAATAGGAAAGAGATAAACTGGAAATAAATACGATCAACTATAATATGGGTTAATTTCGATTTCTTGCACTTGTCCTTGATTTGTGCTTTGATTAGGCTGAATTCCTAATCCTGTAATTAGGATGTAATCTTAATTCTACCCTTTTTGATCGGCTTGCTACTCCATAGACCTTACTGCGGACCAGGTGCCATATAGCTCCCTACACAGCAGCCAATGGTATCTACAAAAGTTGCATAAAGCACCTACTGTGGATTCAGACGACATATGTTGCTCCCTACACAGAAAGCAATGGTGTCTACGAAAGATACCCATACTAAGCGCATGGAATTCATAGCGATTACTGAGCACCAGAATGGAAGTCGCATGTGTAACTACCACCATGCACATGCTACCTTTTGCTCCACCTATTGGGTTTTCTTATTACCTCAAACTCCAACATAACCGTACCCCCCAACCCACTTCAGGTTAACATGAGATCACCATGTATCCATATAATCTATAAGGGAAATGATGTTGGTACTGGCTCGTCAACCCAACAATATCTAATTACACCCCTATTTTTCAGTCTTAGCGTAAGAATGCCCTCATCTCTCTTCAGGCTAATGTGAGACATTGTTTTGTCTAATAGGGAACGCTATATGATATAGGTTGTACTTTCATCTTTGCTTATTAACTTAGATAAATTACCTAATTAAGCCTTTATTATCATCTTTACTTTCTATGCTTATTAATTTATCCCAAATCTTAAAATAAGCCTCATTTTATTCTTTTTTCTTATTATTACCTATGTTATAATCATGCTTATTATTTAACACAAGGTCTAAGTGTGAAAATAAGCTTCTTTCATTTTTTACTCCTTTTTAGTTATAATTCTACATTATAACTAAGCCAATTAATTAGTCATATTCTAATCATAATTAGACATAATTTCAGTCCAATTCCATTATTTATTACAGTCTTTATAATTTACGTCTTATTGTCTTCATTCAATACTCTTATTTATACAATCCATATTCGCATTTAAGTTATTCTAATCCATACGTGAAGAAAAAGAGGAAGAAGAGAATAGAAGCTTGCATAAAATCCAAAATGTCAAAAAATATGTAAATAAGAAATAAATAACGGTAAATGAACTTAAATATTGTAAATAAACTATAAATAAATAAAAAGCTATGCTTAATAGTAATAAATTATAATTAAATGAAAAAGATTAACCAAAAGGGAATAAACTGAAAAATAGATCTAAAACTGATAAAAAGGCTATTCCAAAATCGTAGTAAAACTACAACTATTGGAACTCCTATTATTTTAAATTACTAAAAGAAATCTTAAAATAATTACAATCACTCACCTTTGGTCTTAAGCTCTTCCTTTGTTCTTCCCGGATCCACTTGGATTTGTAAAATATTTAATTTATAATGATTTTCTCCTTTGGAAAAATAATTCTATTTAGGGTCCTTCATAGAAAGGTGAATCCAATTGGAGAAAACCTAGAATGAGAAAAAATGTTAGGTCTAACGGTCTATTTATAGGGGTAGAAGTAGATCTCAAACCATTGGATTTAGGGATTGAATAGGATGCAACCACGTCATAAACCGAATAGGAGCCATCAGATGCAAAAATAGATGGACCAGATTGGTCAGAAGAATCCAAAACACGTCAGTTTGAGGCTCTGGAACGTCAGAATTAACGAATGTTCATTCGTTCGTAAATAACAGAGGCGGGTCAACCAAGCGGTCGACGGCCTGATGCCTAGGTCGACCCACCGGTCGACCGGCCAATATTTTTTTCTCTCTCCGTTTTCTGCTTATTTTGTTTATTTCATAACTTGGTCATATTACTCAGATTTTGACGTTCTATATATGGAAGTTGACCAGAAAATTACCACGGACACAATGGTGCAACTTCTTTGGCTTAATTCAAATAATTTCACAAAATTATTTTATTATCTAATTAATTAATGAATTAATTATTATGGATTAAATTTCGGATTGTTACAACGATGGATCCCATGACCTCTTTAGTGGGATGGAACCCATGACCTTCACTAGTGGAATGGAATCCATGAAATTTCCAAAATGATTTATTTAAAAAAAATCAATTTTTTTTAAAATTCATCTCTCTCGGTCAAATACTTTAGCCTTAAACTATTTTTATCATCTTTTATATTTTGACTTCAAAATCATTTCTTTTTTTTAAACTATCTCCTGGTTTTAATATTATAAACTTTAAATCTCAAAAATATATTCTATTCTTAGTTTTTAATATTACATTTATATTATAGGTTACATATTTTTAGGATTACTTTTTAAATCTCATTTATAAGTTTGAACTATATTCAAAATGGTTTTAAAACTTCAGAAATTGTTTTTACAAGTTTTAGAAAGAAAATCTCTTTTAAAAAACAAAAATCAATTTTCAAAATTCACCAGGACATGTTGACATACCCTATCCCCTCCACCCATGTCGACATAGTAGCTATAAAATTTAAACTTCAAATTTTCATATGAAGTGTCTATTCGTCATAACCTTTCACGAATGGACATGACTGTTGTTCTACTATAAATACTAGTTGTTTTCAATGAATTTTAAGTTAGTTTTTCTTCATTTATTCGCTCCTTCTTCTCCACTCAAGTATTCTCTTATATTTTAACAAAATTCTACCAAAATCCTAAGTGAATCAAACTTGATTGTCTTTAGTTTGATTCTCTGTCACTCTCTCTCAAAGATCTCAGTGCTATTCAGAGTTATAGGATCATTTGTAATCAAAAAAGTGTATCGAGTCTCTCTATCTATCAAAATGATACTGGAAATGGTGTGATTATGGCCCGTAAATCAATTGGGTGTGACTGTAGCCCGTAAATCTACTAGGTGATCTTGTAGCTTGGTTAAATCAAGAGAGTTTGCCCTAGACTCGGAGAAAGGAGGGTATATCTCATGGCCTTGAAATCGAGGTTGCAATATCGACATTATATTTGAAAAGATATATGCACAAGAAATTACGTACGACTGGTTGTAGGGTAACTCCGAACCAGTATGAAATTCCATTGTGTTCTTTTCCTTACTGCTTTTATTTACTATTTGCTTCTCTGTCTGATTCTGTGATTGTTCCTATGTTTGTGTTTACATCTGTTTGGATTTAATTTGAAAAGATTTCAAAATGATTCATAAAATTAATTAAACACTATTCATCCCCTCTAGTTTTAATTCTACTTAAGATTCGTAATCCTCATTTCCAACAGGGACGAGTTTAGAATGAGCGAGAAGGTTGGCGATGAGAGTAAGGACGAGGAGGCGAGGAACGAGGAAGCGATCTGCGATGTATTGTGCAGCTAAAGACTGGTGAGGACGCTCACAAAAATATCATGAGTTGGGTCTCACTTTGCACCTGAGAAGCATCGAGGGTCTGGTGTAGACTCTGCTTCTGGCAGTAGAAATAATAACAACACATAAAATTTTAGTAGTAGAATGGAATTAATAATGAATAATAAAATGAATAAACTAAATACTGCTCAGTAAATATGAATAATTGATGTTTGTGATGTGTTATTTCGCTGTATAAGGTATGCGATGTGTGAGGCGTGTACGATGTGTGATGTCTGATGTGTGCGATGGATGTTTTGATGTTTGATGGATGTTTAGAATATGAGTGATGGATGTTGTTTGATGTGTTGTGGATATTTTATTATTCCTTTGGATCAATTTCATATTATCCTATGTATAATATTCTTTGAGATACTACATATATTCTCATCATTGAATTACATAGCCTAACTCGTTTATTATTTATATAATACTAGGGTTAGTCTGAGACATTTCAGCTTTAGGGAGGATGAGACCGGATTTGCTTATTGGGCTAAGTTAGAGGTTATATAGCTAGATGTCTTGTATATATATATTTAGACTCATGTAAGTATATGATGTTGGATTAGATGCATTAGATTTATATTGTATATAATTATGATTTAGTGGGAATTGGACTTTTTGTATCCCACTCAGATATATGTGATGTATTATATTTTTATCATTGTGTTGATGACTCACTGTTACTTATGATTTATTTTATATTATGTAGTGTTCTATCCTCGGGCACCACGCGTGTTTATTGCTTTGTACTGAGACTGTTTACATCGAGTTGACTGATTTTTATATTATGGGACATATTCAATGCTAGTCAGTCCAGTGGAATATTCACATGTGCTTCACCCATATCGCCTCATTCTTCATGTTACTTGATAGTATTGTTCAGTAATACTCTTGGGTAATATGGATATAGAGGTGGGGTGTTGCAAGTGCCTTCAGATATACTATGGAGACATTTACAGAGATAAATATGAACTCAATGGAAGAAAATAGTTATAAATGGAGATTAATCGGAGCAATGGAAAGCACAAAACGATTGAAGAAGAATGAAAATACTGAAAGGACAGAGGCATTTGAAGTGATGAGTAGTTAGTTGAATCTTAGCATCGTTGTTAAAGATCCTGTGATAATTATACTTGAAGATCATCAACCATCGATCTCCCGAATAAAAAAACCACAAATATAAGGTACTTTTGAAATCTAAAAATCTTCTGTTACAACCCCACTCGAAATTACCTGGAATTAAATATAATATGGTAAGAGTATTCCCAATCAAGTTTCAATTGGGAAGCAACCGACCCCCTGATCGACCCCCAATAGGGGGTCGGTTGAGCTCTTCTGGGTTGCTTTGGCAGCTCGGAAGGTTGCCAAAGCAACCTAGAAGGTTGCTTCTTAACCGACTAAAATAAAGCCGGCTAAGGCAAAGGCTATTATATAGACGTTGGCATTTAGCCGACTATGTGCCAACGGTCAAATACTAGACCGTTGCCACTTAGCTGGCTATTATCTAGCTAGCTAAGTGCCAATGGCTACAAGCCCGTTACCACACGACCGTTGCCTATCCCTCTCCATCCCCCTCTATATAAATTTCAAATTTCAAAATTTTATTATACCATTTCAATTAAATTTTTTACTCTCATCAACGCACTTTCTTTAAAAAATAGCAGTAATGTCGAAAAATTCAAAAGGAAAATATAAGAAATCACCATCTCCTATATTTCTATCTCAACTAAGATCAGATAATCAAAATCCGACTCAATTCAATTAGGATATGTATAATTCTCAACATGGTTAGAATCAATTTCATTCTCAACAAGCGCCAAATTCATATCAGCCACAACAAAATCAAAATTTCTTTCATTCCCAAAAAGATTCGAACCATTACCAAAATTCTCAAAATGCGAATTATTCGAAGAATAGTTCGTTTTAACAAAGCTTTAACTATGATCAAAATTATGTATCTCCCAATAGCCAACAGTAGTCAATATTGCCTTATCGTTCACAAACTTTATCAAAGAAACTCAATAATCAATTTGGACACAACAAATTTGAAAATCAAGAAACCGAATTCGATGGCAATGAAATAGCCGAAGAAGAAGATGTTTATAGGAATTCTAATTTATCTTCTGTTCAAATTTTAGCGTAGTCAATAAACGAGAATCAACATTATTGAATCTTCAAATACGGAACCAAAAGCCGCAAAAATGGTTAAATTGTCACTGGACGAGCAAGCTGAGTTAACATTTTGTTGGGTTGAATGTTCTAGAGACAATAAATAAAGGTATGAGCCAAAGTGAAACATCCTTTTGGAATTCTATACGCAATTTGTTTAACCTTTGAAGTTCAAATAGTCTTTCAAGAACGGTTGATTCGTTGAAGCGGTATTGGAAAAGAATAAATGCCGCTTGTCAACGTTGGAAAGAAATAATGGCTGGCCTGCATTCAAGACAACAAAGTAGGGCAAATAACATGTACCTGGTAATAATTTTAAAATTGTAATTTAAGTTATCAAGTTTCATATTGTATTCTTCTTATAGTACTTCATCATCTACAGCTCAATCAAGAAAATACAGTGCATATGTAAACATAATAATCAACCATTCAACTTGCATCATTGCTATGACATACTCGCAAAAGATAAAAAATGGAGTCGAGTGCGACAAGAACATTCAGTGATTCGCTTTCTTCTTCCAAAGATGAGTGATGAATCTAGCCCTAATAGTTTTTATCCACATAAAGACACCCCTTTCACAACTAGTACAGGTGGTAGGCTCTTAGGAAGGTTCAAGGGTAAGAAAAACCTCCCCCGGTTAGTGGGCACATTATTAACATATTGGAGAGCGTATGTCGGTCATTGAAGATACAAACAAATTATACCTAGAAACAAAAGAAACAAAGAGACTTGAAAGTGCAATAGAAAAACAATGGCGGCACGATGAAAATAAAATTTAAGAAATGGCGAGCTAGAGTTAAGAAAATAAGAAGTAGCTCGACAATAAAGAGCTGATGATATGGCTTTTTTAAATTGCAACTTAAATGATTATTTGATCTCATATGTGTTGGCAGTAATGTCATTGTTAGTGACGTTGTTAATGTGGTTGTCGCTGTATTAGTTGGAGTTATTGGTAATGCTATTGTTGTCAATTTGGTTGTTATTACTACTGTTATAGTTTCAAGCTCATCTTGACTTGGCATTCTCGCGGTTGTTATTACTTTCAATATGTCAACAACAATTTAGTGCAGTAGATATAACAAATTCAAGCACAAACATTAGTACAAAAACATCAATAACAACTTATTACAACAGATAAGTGAAACATAAGCACTATCTAAACATCACTTCTACTAATGGTTTCCTATATATTCCCAGTAGCGTTCCACTAGTTCTTCTCTTAGATTAAGATGAGCTTGCGGATCTTAAAAGTCTTGTATTCTTTTCAAGTATTCGGCAAAATTAATTGGGTCCTAAAAAGAATTTTTTTTGAAATGCTACAACAATGTCTGGATAGTTTCTCAATTAAAGCTTGTACCCATCACGTTCTTCTTCGACAATCATATTATGTAAAATTATACAGCAGTATATGATATCAGATGATACTGTCGGATCGTGGTAGTATACCTCTTTTCTTAATATATGAAACCTACCTTGAAGCACTCCAAATGTTCGTTCCACATCTTTCCTCAAACTCTCTTGTTTTTTGGTGAACCTGACTTCTTTTGCATTATTTGGTCTTTTGTAAGCTTGCATAAGTGTTTTCCATTTTGGATAGATTCTATCTACAAGATAATAACCTATGAAATGATCTTTGTCTCTTATTTTGTAATTGCATGGAGGTGATATATCATTACGTAAGCCATTAAATAAATACAACCGTCGTAGAACGTTAATATCACTCAGTGAACCAGGTGCTCCAAAAAAGCATGTTATATATATAAATCGATTGAAGCAACAGCTTCCAAGACTAGAGTTACCTTTTTGCAATGCCCTGTGTATTGGCCCTGCAATGCAATTTGACAGTTTTTCCACCACCAATGCATACAATCTAAGCTACCTAACTTACCTGGAAATCCACGTTGAGATCCCATTGTTAGCAATCTATCAATTTCTTAAGGGGTAGGGAATCAAAGATATTCTTCACCAAACATACAAACAATGGTTTTGCAAAATTCTTTCATCAATAATCTTGCGAATCACCAGAAGTTCTATATGATATCATGCGAAGTGCAGCCGTAACCTTTTGCAATGGAGAAATTCCAAGTTTGTTGATTCAATTTCTTTTGTGGGTGAAAAAAAATTGTTTTGGTTAATTTTTCGAGAACCTGATTAAAGATATTTTTCGACATACATAATTTTCGTCTAAAATCCATATCCCCTTACACAGGGTTTTCCGTAAAATAATCCTTGATCAATTGATTATGACCGCCAGCATAGTCACGTCCATAACGCAAGTCTTTTCTTCCAACACGCTACCTCTTTGGGATGATGTAGAGCTTTCAGCAATAACATGGGCTTTTAAATCCCTCATTTCAGTAACAAATATTCTTTGTTGAGTAAGACGATGTTTAATAAAATCATCGAAAGATGATGACGATGACGAGGAGAAGAAGCACCATGATTTTTTAGAGAACTCATTTAATATAGGTAGTATAACCATGGTGATTAGTTTGGAAGTTTGAATGAGTATATTATTCGACATTCTTACTTCTGTTTATAATCTTCAAAGGATAATGAAATGTCATAGGATCCAGCCATTTGGATTAAAGAATGGTAATGTGTTGGGTCACATCAACCACTATAGCCACCGATTAAAGCTGGTTGATGTTTATTAAAGATGATGGATGTCAGGAGGCCGAGTCTTGTCTGAAACAGAGTTAAAGACAGTGGACCCACTGGTCATATTGATTAAAGCTAGTTGATGTTGATTATAGCTAATGAATGTCAGGAGGTCTGGTCTTGTCTGAAACAGAGTAAAAGCTGATGGACCCACTGGTCATATTGGTTAAAGCTGGCTTATGTTGATTAAAGTTGGCGGATGCCAGGAGGTTGGGTTTTGTCTGAAACAGAGTTAAAGCTGATGGACCTACTAGTCATATTGATTAGAGCTAACTGATGTCAGTAAGTCAGGTCAATGTAGACATGGCAATGCTTTACAGGGATTAAAGCTGATGGATGTAGAGTGAGAATGACAGCGATGTCAGGTCAAATCGGCACTGTATCCACGTTGCACTGTTTTACACGGGCAATGTATTACGCTATATAAATATCGTTTTGCTTGCCATACTTCTCTTTATTTTTATCGTAGCGGCAGTATATAAAATGATCAATTACAATCACATTTCTTTGTTGTCCTCATACTCATATGACGGACCATTACAACATAATCGCCCACCGAATACCCATCAACCACCGACCGAGGGTATATTGAAATGGAGGAAAGACACAATGCCGATGTAAGAGAGCATGAGATGGAAGTGCAAGAGTGCATGCAGTTGAAAAATTATAGATATCCAAGAGAAGAGCGGCTAGCCATAACGAAATTAGAGAATGAAGGAACGAAATACGACACCAAGTACCTCGCACAGATCAAAAGGTCAATTCTCCGGAGATCTACTGTAACTGTGGGGTTTCTATTTTGTATGCTATTGTAAGAAGCAAAATAGACATCGGTCGGCCGCACTACAGATGCTATAATTCTTCTGATGGTTATGGACTTTGGCAATGGATTAACGATCCATTTCCTCGCCGTGCACTTGTTTATGCTAATGAACTTGAAAACCAAATTCAAATGCTTCAAAGGGCGTTGAGTTCAATTAACTAATCAGGTGGTCGAATGCAGTTTGTTTAATCATCGGTTGTCTTGTTTGTTTTCCATGAGTTGTCATGTTTTACTGTTTGTTATCTTGTTTGTTTTCTACGAAAGCACTTATGACTTGTCTTCATAAGTTAAGTCTTATTGTTAATGTTTTCCTTGGGTTAAATGTTGTTATTATGTTAAGTGCGTGGTAGATTATGAAAACACAAACTCTTCTTGAATTTGAAAGTACATATAAGTTACTGATAGTGCAAAGAACTAGCTGAAGGTAATTATCTTAACAAACATATTTAACTTACCCAAATGTCATTCAAATTGTCTAATACATCCAACCCAGAGATTGTATGCAGCATGTCCAACAAGATCAACGCGATACTCCCACAAATAACGGAGGTCAAACATAGCTCGTGTTAATTGAAATAGATCTTCTTCCTTCACCATTTTTATAATGATTCTATATCTTCGACAAGCTCTAGTAAACGTTACAAAAGTGCTTCGAGTTTCCAAAATCCTTCGAATTAATGTACAATCAGGATGACTGTTAAAAGTCTCGTTTAAAGTGACATAAAAATCTTGCTCCGTCTCCTTTTCCAAATGTATACGGTCGGTTTCTATGTACGATTTTATTAGTACTAAATAATCATTGGCAATCCAGCTTTCAGTTGACATTGAAGACTAATGACGACGTTGAGAATAATTGAAAATGTTGTGAATTTTCAATACAAGACTTTGGTTTAAATATAAAGTTCATGATCTGCATCTTATGAATCAATTGCCTTCTAATCAACCATGTGGCAAGCATCCACAAACATAAATATAAACAAACACAACTGTGTTTGTTCCTTCATATAGTAATTTACACATAGTTAAACAAAATAGGAAATCCACAGCTGATACAGTTATCTAAACACTACTAGTAAGTACGTATACGAATAATACACTAGTACGAACAATGCTAGTACATACAAAACAATGATAATACACTGGTACAAACACTGCTAGTACGTACATACAAACAACTGAAAATACACCGATACAAACTCTGCTAGGAAATACATAACAATGATAATACACCGATACACACATGGATAGGACGTACAAACAGTAGTAGTACATACAACCACTATGGCTCATCAAACTGGTACTCATCATCAAAAAAATGGACTACATCACCGTCATCGTCATCGTCGTCATCTACTCTACGTGTAGGATGATATCGCTGCTCATCAACTATAATAAGCTTGTTAATATAAGCAGTCAACTCATCTATGCTCCATCGATGCTTGATGTACATGACTTGGCGGAGCCCCGTCTGCATCTGAAACAAATCCTCATATGAAAATGCTGCTGGATCTGGGTACTATGAAATTTCTGGCCGAGGAATATCAACATATCTACTCTCGATGTTGTCGGTATATCGACTGTCCAACCATAATTTCCTATCTGGGAGAGCCGTGGAGCATGATATACCCGAGTACTCTGTGTAAGGTCCTGTAAAACAGGTGGGCACCACCACTATGGATGCCCGAGGGCCCTACCAAGTTAACGGATGCAGCATGAACAAAAGTAGCCGTACACGATGAAGTGTAAAACAGACGCCAAAAAGATGCATAATCTACATCATGATGATGAATTAATTAGCGGACCACCACTCCCCAGCATACTCCTGTAAAGCAGTGCTGTGATACACCTTCAAAAAAGGTGTATCAGTATGTGAATCGTCAGGAACAAAATCACCATCTAACGTCTGTCTCCAACTATACTCACCAGGAACCAATAGCATCCTAAGTTGGATGGGGATGAAACCAATGGAAACTGTTTAGTATATAGGAATGCAGCGTACACTATGATAGGATCGGTCATAAATGGTGAATCATCATAAGGATGCTAAAAAACACTCTCTCGTATGGTCCGTAACTCGATCTGATATCTGGCCACATCAAATATATGACATGCCTTCCCTCCTTGCATCATTCTATGATTATCTTGGTCCCATGCTCTAACTCGGAGAAAGAAAAAGGGTAATGTGGAGTCCAACGTCGTATAAATCATGTTGTGAAAGTACTCATAATACCAGTACTGTAGAAGCTCCCAAAAACATGTAATGGACGTGGATCTACCCCTAACGACGCACTGATGATCCAAAGAATGATAAAAATATGCTAATATCGGAGTATCCCAATCATATGCGATTGGACTAGCAAACGACAACTCCGCTACAGCTGCAACATATCCGGCCGATAACGTGCTCGATGCATTTGTAAAGAATAAGTTCCCTATCATGTACAAAATAAAATTTTGAGCAATCTCCAAATGGTTCTCTGAACTACCACCGTGTATCAATTTATTGATTGCTTGTCTAATATAAGAGCATCTAATCTATAGTCTGGATGACAGTCCATCATGTAAGTCAAGATGTGGAAGTACAATGGATAAACGGTGGAAGTGCGGGTACTCCTCATAAGGTAAGGTATCCCCCCTTCTAATGCCTAAACCGGTAATCATAGCAAAGTCTAATATGGTAAAACCCAACTCTCCAAAACTAAAGTGAAATGTATGAGCGGTCTTCCGCCAACAGGCGGCTAAAGCACTGCATAACTGAACATCCAAATTTAAAAGATTATCGATACCTATTAAAGAAATTCACGATTATTGAAAGTGCTAAAAAGCATTAAATAAATAAATAGTAATTATGTAAACACGTACTCAAGGAATATCCAAAATCTCGTAGCAAAGAGTGAATAATGTCATCGGCATCATAAGATCGGATCATTCTATAAAGACGGATTTCCAAGATCCACGGATGCGCTCACGATGAGCCTAATGTAAAACAGGTTGCATATTCGATTTTTATTGTACAATTTTAACTAATAAATAAATTGTAGGTAGATAACTCGCAGAATTTTCAACACATGTGCTGACGTGTACTTCGTCGTCTATGAGTATACGAAAATTGATCAAATCCTTGACGAGTCCCAAATTTTGGTCGATGTGGGAGTCCATAACCGCATTTGCTACATTTCTATCCGCACATCTTTGCCTAAACATGTGCATCGTTGACCTTCGGTGCACATTGTTGGTACGACTGTGCTTTCTTCGGTAGGAGCGTTTTCTACGGCCGGTGGAACATTTCCACTGGTGCGACTGCCGCTACCTCGGATTCTCGTCAAAACTCTTCTCATTTTTATTTTATTTTGGCTATAGATTTTTTTTTTGGAGAGAAGGAAATGGTGGCGGGAGGAAGAATGAAGAAGTGGGTTTGGGGAGGAGATGGGTAACCGGCTAATTTATAGCCGATTCCCATATATACACTTAGCCGGCTAAGTGTACATCGTGGATTGCAATCCAAGACGTTTGTGGATTGCAATCCAATGGCTGTGGATTGAAATCCATAGCCATTCCCTTAGTCGGCTAAAGAAAAGCACATTTGTGCTTTCTCAACAACCGTTAAGGGTGGGTTTTCGTTCCACTGCCTTGAATCGACACAGCGCCCCCCATCAGTTGGGAATGATCTAAAGGTGTTCTTGCCACTCGTAAAAAAAAGTTTTGATTGTGAAATTCTGTATGGTGCACTATAGGATTGAATATAGGACTGGTCAATCCGAATTAGTATGAAAATCCCTAGAATTATGTACTTTATTGCATACTTGTTAATTACTTATTTATTCTCTGATTACTTGTTTCTGTTTACAATTAGAGTAGATAAAGTTTTAAATTCATAAGTAAGTACTTAATGCACACTTCATCCTCTCTAGTTCTTAAATAGCCTTAAGATCCATTCCGCATTGTTTTATAGAAAGCCCAGTTTTTAACATTTTGTATCAGAGCACTAGTTTTCAAAAATTCATAACTTGATTTTTGAAAAGTATAAATGGCTAACAACACTAGTAACACTTTCGTAGAGGGACAATAAACTACTAGACCCGATTATTTGATGGTCATAATTATGCTTATTGGTCTTGTAGGATGAAAGTTTATTTACAGTTTAATGGTTTTGATATTAGGAACATTACATAGAGCGAGTACACTGAACCCTACACTAAGTATTCATCTTGGAAACCAGATCAAAAGACATGAGCACTTATTAACTCAAAGATCATGAATATTTTAGTTTATGCCTTAGATAAGAATGAATTTAATCGAGTGTCCATTTATAAGTATGCATACGAAATTTGGATAGCATTGCAAGACACAGATGAGGGCACTAGTAAAGTTAAACAAACTAAGATATATATGCTAATAAACTAGTTTCAATTTTTTAAAATGAAACCAACCGAGTCTATCTCTGATAGTATTCAAGATTTTGGGATATATTACATGCATTGATATCATTAAGAAAAATGTCACCGAAGAGGACCAAGTTAGAAAGATCTTGAATTCACTTTTTAGTGAATGGGATCAGAAGACTCTTGAAATCGAAGAAGCCAATGATCTTAGTACTATGAAAATAAAAGATTTAATTGGTAATCTAATGTCCTATGAAATAAAGTTGAAGGTTAGAAAAGGGAATCATGCAAATGAGAAGAAATCGCTAGCACTCAACACTATAAACGACAATCTTGAACCAGATGATGATGAGGAAATCGATTTCATGACCTTTAAGAAATTCTTGAAATATATGAAGATGAATAAACTTCGGAAAACTAACAACTTTAATTCCAGAAATGCAAATATTGTTAAAAGTTTTGAATGTGATCAACCTAGTCATTTGAAAAGAGACTATTTAAATCTGAAGAAATCAAAGTACTCTTTAAATGCTTACAATAAGAAGAGGAAATAAGCTCTCAATGCAATATACCTTTCTCGCACCTAAAGATGACACGTAATACATCCTCGATATTCATGTGCTGATCATTTAAGTGTCCAAAAGACATGTCACTTGGGGTGAAAAAAGAAAAGGCGGAACAAAATCTTATATCATGACGAGAAATATATAATATACACATGACCTTTGCAAAAAGAAATCATCTTTATTATACACAACATCAGAGTATGCTAATCTATTATGAGCCTGGACATTTATAACTGTCTGCCCTTACAATTGCTGATAAATATAGATAGAAATCAAAGCAAAAAAACAGAGGAAGAATATAAGATACATGAATACGTCTTAGAGAATCCAAGTTGTCACCTGAAAGCTCCAAAAGATCCAGCTGAATCTGAAAAATATACTCGAGCTGACCTAAGAATTATAAGAAAATAACATCCGGGTCAGTCTGGTAAACCTACGTGGGTAAAACTCGAATCAAAACATATGGATCTCTAAATTTGAAAAACCTTTTCAAAAAGAAGAGTAATTGTAAGAGCACGCCGCACATAAATAGGGAGGAGTTTTTACCTTACGATAAACAAAACAATTTGTTTGGCAAAGCCAGTGGGGTTAGAAGGAAATCTACCTTTATTTATACCTAGTAAAGATTATAAGTATAAATCAGAAACACATAGAGAACAAAGAAAAGGAAAGAGACAAAAATGTGATAGCCGAGAAAAGAATAAACGACAAGGCTGCACCAAAGGGAAGCCCGAAGCTTTACATTCGTCGACCCAAAGCATGACAGATATTTCAAGAGACCGAAGACAAAAACAGAAGTAGGAAACATTATGACTCGAAGCAGCCCAATAGCCCTGTAGCATGTGATAACCAATGATAGAAACACTGAAGGAGGCCAAAACCACCTCATAATTTTCTGACTAAAGAACGGAAGAGATCATGTTTAAAGGAAAAATTTCCTGAAAACACACGAATATTTCTTTCAGCCCAAATCAGATGGATAAAGGATTTTAAAATATGAAGCAGTAATCTTGAATGAGAAGATCTCCATCTAGTAGCTTTAAAAATAGTAAACCACTCAATTCTCGAATTCATTGAAGGGGAGTGCAGATCTTTAAGTCTTAGAATATGCTTCTAAATAAAGAAGACATAAGGGCATGTAAAGTAAAGATGCTGGACAGTTTCGGGAGCAATACCATAGAGGACGCTTGAAGATTGGTTTATTAAGCCCATAACATACAGTTTATTATGTGTGTAATCCACCTCTGATCACTTTCTAGAACAACAAGTTTCGAGCAGGAGAGGAATTCATTTTCCAAATTCACTTGCACCATGGAAACTCAACATAGATATGCAGTTTGTTGAGGGCATTGTTCACCTTTTTGATAGAGTGAGGACCACCATCCCACGATGTAATATGCTCAGAAGATAAGAAAGTCTGATCATGAATGGAAGTCCAGGCTTCTCTTATGATCGGGGAGCTAGAGTAAGGAAGGGAGATTCTCCCTTCACGTAGGAAGTGTGACACTTTTGTAGCCACATGAATTCTAGTTCATTGCTCTTAAATTGTATGGGATTAGATAAGCAAGAATCATGCCATTACCAGCCTAGGGATCACACCAAAATGATAACGAGTGACAATTTTTCATGGTATATTTGAAGATAGGGAGGAGACTTTGCCTAAGTTTCAATATATTTCTCCAAGTACTGCTGCAGCCATGAGAAATTTGCATAGTTCAAAAATGGTTTGATTTGAGTAAGTTTTTTCAACACCAAATAGCCTATAGATTATGGTCAGCAACGTGTAATTTATCAATATGAGTTGAATGAGCCGCCCTATTACATTATTTAATATTCACAATCCTAAGGCCACCATTAGCTAGAGGGCAGCAAATAGATTTGAATGCAATTGGAATAAGCTTCCTAGAGTAGGGGTTTCCATGCCAAAGAAACTGGTTCATAGTAGAGTTGATCTTACTAATTAATTTGAAGGGCAGAATGAACATCCTAGCATAGTATAAGCACATTGCAGAGGCAATGTATTTGAAGATGATCAGCCTACCTGCTATGGAGAGCTTAGATGCAGGCCAAGAAGAAAGCATGGAGATTATTTTTTCATACATGGGAAGGAGATGGGATGTTTTCACACTGCAAGAGGTTAGGGGGCACCCAAGTAAACTTCATTATCAGAAAAAGGAGATAATGTTGGTAAAGTAATTAAAGTTTCTTTAATATCATCTGGCACTCCGGCAACACAAATTCTAGATTTTGGTAAATTTATACTCAAACTAGTGAGTGGTGTGAAGGTGGAAAGAACTGACGAAATACAGAAAATGGATTTGGCATTTGGTTTGGAGAAGAGTATTAAATCATCAGCAAACACGAGGCTTGAAATTTGGGGATTCCAGCATTAGGGATGGTGATCCATTAACTTGTTATCCAGAGCATGGTTGAACTGAGCAGTCACTACAACAAAACAGTCTTTTTACAATGGGTAATACCCGTTGTAATATGGTTTTCGCAATGGGCATGTGCCCGTTGTAATAGGCCTCGTTGTAATAGATCCACCACATTTTACAACGGGCAAAGCACGTTACAGTATACCTTTTTACAACGGGTTATGACCGTTGTAATAGACTATAATACAATGGCCATAAGCCGTTGCAATAGACTAACCATACTAGTTGCATAGCCTGTTTCACAACATGCATTGACCGTTGTAAAAAGCTCATATAACAACTCACATTGCCCGTTGCAAAATAAATGCAAAATTAAAAAAGAATTACAGCAGCTTCCATGCAATACAACTTAAACGAAAGCAAATATATAAACCAAAACAACTTAAACGAAAGCAAATATATAAACCATTCCCAACATCCGTTTATTAATGATTAGCAGCCAAAAATCAAGTCAGCACTAAGGCCAACAACAAGCATCAAACTTGCAGAACAAAAACCCTATAACAGTAATTTTGCTAGCAAAACTAAGTAGAAAGCAATTCACTATATCAACAATAAAACATGACATCTTTCACGTTATCCTTAACAAGATGCAAAGGCCGGACACCAGCTGGTCTAGCCCTAGGTCCACCACTTGGAGTACTGCCAGAGTCTGAATCATCCTCAACATAATATCTTGCACGGGATGCAGCAAGATGTGCAAGCGGATGGCACTGTACAATGCAATAGATATTACAAGTTTGTTAAAAAGGTCAACCAAGTTGATATGCTTTATTAGGCATTACAATCTATGCTAAAAGATACCTCTAGGCTACTACACTAATCTCACTTAGATGCCATGACTAATTATGTTTCACCAATTTGGTATTAGCTACTGTGCATTTCATAAATATTAATAACTTCATCAGGCATTGTAGCTTAAAAAAAATTGTGTCACTATGCAATCTGATATTACTAACTTCTTGAGCATTTTGATATTATTCTAACTTGGATACCATCACATGTTTCAACAACTTGATATTGTAACCTCATCAAGCATCGTTATTATATATACATTTTTAATCAATGATACCAAGAGTACGTAATTGAATAACAATGGGCATGAAATCAAACATCATGATTCATTTAACTTAATAGATATAACTAAGACTCTATGCATTTCAATATTTATAACCAAATCAGACATTTAAGCTAAAAGATATCAGGGAGCTACTACCTATGCATCCTGACAATAAAAATAACAGGCATTTAGTTATCACTTAGATTACTTGGCCATCAATAGAGTATGTGTCCTCAATTTGATATTACTAACTTAAGGCATCACAACATACACTCAGTCTGTGATGTCGAAAGAACATAATTGAATGGAAATGGACATGACACTCAGTACTACAATTCATTTAAGCCAAAAGATATTTAACAGCTATTCTATTATGAATGAAGTAGACTTACATTTAGTTATACACATTAATTCAAAAGGTTATCTAGCATAATGGTGGTATGCAGCACATGCAAGGTTTAAGTTACATGAATGGCTTACACAAAATAAGAAATTACAACATTAAACTTACCAATAGAGACTGAACGAATGCATCTAGCATATCTGCAATTTTTTAATATATGAATTAAAACATCAAACATAACATAATTGAATCCAGTGTACAAATAATTATAAGAGAAACTTACGTATAACACAAGTTATTTGTTAAAATCTGCAAGCCATCCGCAGAAAAACCATTTTCATTAAACAGGACATGATAGTGAGTTTGTTTACTTCACTGGGCAGAAGCACTTCAGGAAGAGCAATGAGCGATGTTAACCACAAGCAACAAACTTTCTTATTGTGCTCCCTGTAACAAACCTTAAGATAAGTAAAGAATATGTAATCTCGATCGGTGCAAGCTTTATAATGTTAATTACCTTCTAAAGTTTGCACGGACGCCTCTTTTCTTAAATTCTTGTAGCAACTGAAATCACGGATTGAAAGACTCTGTTGCTACACCAAGTTTCTGAAGAATTCCAAGTGTCAGTACAATCGTAGTAAAGCACATTAGCAACATGCAAAATCAGAGGGCCTTTGTCATGGTGGATATTTGATAAATACAAATATAAATGAAAAAATGAAAAATTACATTTGAAAAAGGTAAGTGACAAACTGAAAATGAATTAGATGTGAAACAAAAATATGTATCCAAACTTTAGTAAATCGTGCAAACTGAAAATCTTAGGAAATGAATACCGCATGTGAAAATTTTATTTACAGTTAAATATTTAAATATCCAAATGAAAATCAAGTAAACGTGTGATTACCAAACTATCATCCTGTATAATAAGATTTGCAAGGGCCAGTGAAATAGAAATTAATTTGTTTAAAGATGACTAGCAGATCGGATCACGAAAAATGTTTGTAGTTTACTGCATTTAACATCGTGTTATTAACTTAATTAATTAATTAATTTCACTTTTTAATATATGCAGTTGTCAAATAAAAACCTGAATCTACTAAGGATTGAAGCACTGCTAAAAGCAGCATGAAAGGATAGCTACCGTTTGCCCAAATCCAAAACTGGTATGGCTATCATTACATAAAAATAACAGTTGATGTACTGCTTGATTAGTAGCTATTATCAGTTTCAACTTTTATCAGTAATCTATTAATGAGAAAAAGAAATTGTCCACAGTTGGAAAAAAGATAAGTAAACAAACCAGTAATCACAAAGCTTTAATTAAGAATCCTTCTTTTTCACCTCTTTTTTTAGTTTTTTTGTTTGTGGTTAGTACTAACTTTCAAAAGCATTATGAGTGGATGTGTATAAAATATAAACAATAACCATTTAATGGTTAAAAGTGCACATAACATTCGTTATTGGAAAATTTATTCGTGAACGGAAAATTCAACGGTAATGACATTGATTTCAGATCTGAATCCGAGTGAGAATCATACTTTTCATATCAAAATTGAATTAAATCCAAATACTGTCAAAAATAAAACCCAAATTTGAATCTAAATAAAAATAATACTGATTACTATATGGTAGCCTTGTAACATTAAGGTAGATTGAGTTATCCAACATCAAATTTGTTCCCACTTAAAATTTTCCTCAATCTGAAACCACAACCTTGGAATACCCTAAATTTATCCTACAGCCAACTGAGGTTGTTGTTGTTATACATAAACATCGATTAATCTAAATATTACACCCATAAAAAAAACAAATTGCAAAAAATAAAGAAAAAATACCGTAAGCTCTACGACTTCTGTAGGAGACGAATCAGAAAGAACCAAGTACAAGAGGGAAGTGAGAAAGGAGATGGGTTTTCTCAATAATGAATTTGAAACGATGAACTTTTCTAGCCGATGAGATTTTGTGATGTTTGGATGAGATGAGTTCGATATTTGGATTTAGGTTAAAAGTGACGTTACTTGATCACATCCGTTGGATCTGGCCTCAAAAATTAGCATATGGATAGCTAAATTCAACCACTGGATTAAGAAAGAATGTAAATCTGATCGTTGAATATTTAACTTTTTTTTAGAATCGGGCAGTCTAAATCACCATATTAATGTTACAGATTATTTTTTCATCTTTCGCAGTGTTAGAATTTTAATTTTGATGGAAGAGTTACAATGCTTGATAAATATAATTGAATACGGTAAATTTACAATGTCAAAATAATATAACTGAATTTTGATATTCAACAACATCACATAAATGTTACGAAAAATCCAATAGAATATGACACAAAAAAACCATTGTTAAATTTTTTTGTAACAATTATAGGACTGAGCATTGTAGAAAGTATTTTTATTACGACATTTATGCACAAAACGTTGTTGTGAAAAACTAATTACAAACATTTTCTTTTACATAAGTTGTTAAAGATTTTACTATTTTGCAACGCTTTGCTAAATTATTATAAATTCAATGTTGTAAAATGATATTTTTCTTGTAGTGTGAATTCACTTAAGTGGAGTAGTGAATATTTTAATAGTAGAAGAAATATAAGATTTAGGAGGACGAGAGGAGGAACTCGATGAGGCGGTGAAGCCGTGGGGAGAAAAATGCCATGGAAATTGAAATTTAGGGTTAATAAAAAGGGGAAAGCGGGAAATGAAAATTTTGGAAGGCAAGGGAGCAAAAGTGGCCTGCTAACCAAAATAAGAACAGTAATAAATATTACCACAAACTTATATTTTTGAATTTTAGAAAAATCCTTTTCAAAAAATTAATTCTACGAATATTTTTAAATTTATTTTAAAAAAATTTAAAAATTTAATTTTTATTTGAAACATTAAATATAATTAAATATTAAATGCTAAAAGGTAAATTCTTGATTCTTAAACATTACATGTTTATTATTAAATATTAAATAATTATTAATCATTTGATAGTAATTATTAATTTCAAATTACTATGTATTAATTTTTATATATTAATAACTAATTATTACTTATTACTGCTTATTTATAATTGAATATTAATTATTAAATGTTAATTATTAATTATTAAAATTTTCGTCGAAATTTGTAAAATATATATTATAAGTTAGATATAATAAGCGAAATTTATATTAAATATGACATGAATTTCTTGAAAATTAATTTTTATTAAAATATTTAACATTACGTCTTAATTATTTTTAATTATTACTATATTGCTTCTTAGTTGTGATTGAATATAAATTATTAAAATTTAATTACTATATATACAGGTTACCAATTATTTTTTAACTATTATATATTTAATTATTATTTGCTATTAGTTTTTTTATTAATTAGTAATTATTATAAATTAATTTTAATAGATCATTATTATTATTTAATATTATTAAACCATTTTAAAAAGGGTGTTGTATAGGGCATCTATTACAACGGTCCTAAATGGACCGTTGTAATAGCCTTTTATTACAACGGGCAGCAAACGCGGCATCTATTACAACGGTCCTGAATGGACCGTTGTAATAGCCTTCTATTACAACGGGCAGCAAATGCCCGTTGTAAAAAGGGGGTTATATAGGGCATCTATTACAACGGTCCTGAATGGATCGTTGTAATAGCCTTCTATTACAACGGGCAACAAATGCCCGTTGTAAAAAGGGTGTTGTATACGGCATCTATTACAACGGTCCTGAATGGACCGTTGTAATAGCCTTCTATTACAACGGGCAGCAAATGCCCGTTGTAAAAAGGACGTTGTAATAGGGTATTTTTGTTGTAGTGAGTTAGGAATTCCATAACACTTATGAATATGTATGGGGATAGGGGATCCCCTTGACTAAGGCCTTAAGTGCTTTTGAAAT
Source organism: Allium cepa (assembly GCA_030765085.1). Taxonomy (NCBI): domain Eukaryota; kingdom Viridiplantae; phylum Streptophyta; class Magnoliopsida; order Asparagales; family Amaryllidaceae; genus Allium; species Allium cepa. The sequence continues at coordinate 438,439,600 of CM060941.1, forward strand.
AGCTAAAAACAGATCCATTGAGGCTTAAGGAGTAGTGGACAGTTGAGAGACAAGTGTAAAGCCAAGCTAGAAAAGTAGGTGGGAAATTCATGGAATGAAGTATGTATATAACTGCCTTCCAGTGAACAGTATCAACTGCCTTTTGTATGTCAAGCGTGAGAACACATCTTGGAGATATGTTTTTCCTGTTATAACCCATTATTAATTCAGAGGATAGTAGTATGTTGTCAACAATGTCTCTACCAGGCAAGAAAGCATTTTGATTCTTAGATATAACCTTAGGCAAAACAAGTTTCATCCTTGAAGCTAATTTTTTTGCTATGGATTTGTATATCACATTACAGCAGTTGATAGGCCTGAACTGAGAAATAGACCTAGGATTAGATAACCTAGGGACTAAAGCAACCTTGGTAGCATTAATACTAGAGAGTAATAAATTATGCTTGAAGAAGTTTTTAACTGCTTTGATAACATCTCTCCCAATGACGTGCCAACAAGAATGGAAAAAGAGAGCACTAAAACCATCTGGTCCGGGTGGACTGTTAGATTTCATGTTAAAAATAGAATTTTTTATCTCAATGTCAGTGACAAGTTCAGTCAGGGTTTTGCAATCATCAACAGAAATATTAGGCAACGTGATATTTGCATAGTTGTGAAGTTGATGATCGTCATTTGACATAAGGCCAAGCAAGTTGTTGTAGTATTGCAAAAAGCATTTTGAATTGATTCAGATGAATTGCAATTTACCCTAGACTGGCCATGAATGGAAGTGACGTGAGATGTTGCATTATTAATTTGTAAAGTGCTATGAAAATAAGCAGTGTTTTTATCCCCATTAAGCTGCCAATTCAATCTTGCTTTTTGTTTTTGCATTAGATTTTCCTCAGTTAAATTTTTTGCAAGATCATCATGAACTTTCGCTTCCTCGGCATCAGTAAGTAATCCATATGATTGTTGAGGATAGAAGATTGGATGGAGTTAAGTTGATGTCTTAAGGAATCAGACAGCTTTGCCCCTTTGCCAAATGTATTGAAACTTGAAAGCCCATTCCTTATGTCTGGCTTTTAGCAGCTTCAATTTTTTCTGCAAAATGAACATGGGATTACCAAAAATATTGCACTTTCAAACATCATTAACTATGTTGAAGAAATCACTGTGAGATAACCAGTTATTAAAAACTGAAAATGAGGACTTTCTGTTTGTAGCCTCATGCCCCCAATCAAGGATTAAGAGGGAATGATCAGAGAGGGTCGGGGGGAGGACATGGTACATTAGGTAGGGCCATTTGGATAAGGAGGTTAAATTAGTGAAGGCCTTGTCAAGTTTGCGTAGAGTTCTGGAGTTTGATCCGCTACAATTGTTCCATGTAAATATACAACCATCACAATGCAAAGGGGTAGGTTTGATGAAAAAATAGAGTTATTCAGAGGTCTAGTTTGTTGGAATGAGAGAGGAACTCCCCCACTTTTTTCATGAGAGTATTGCATACAGTTCCAGTCTCCAACACAAATCCAAGGTTCAGAAAGAGGGTGGAGAGTAGGAAGGAGGTCAAGGAATCAGAGTCTGGGCTAAAGGAGGTTTTCTGCATAAATGGAAGTTAGATAGAAAGTTTGATTAGATAGGATGTGACTGATTTTTGAATGTGTGAATTGTCTATGAGTATTGATAGGATCAACAGAGAAAATTTGTGGGTTCCAAAGCATTAAAAGTCTATCAAATGGAGCTTGGTCAAGATTGTGAGCATGTTCCACTGATTGTTTAATAATGAGGCAGCAGCAAGGGTAGTATCCTGGTTGAGTTTAGTTTCAGCAATGATGAGCATTTGAAGTTTGTTGGATGAAATAAGGTTTTTATCTTCCATTTTCTTAGCTATTAAATTTTCTCCTCTAATATTCCAAAAACCAATGCAGTTGATGTTGTGTATCATTGGGGAGGCATTGAAGAAGATCTAGTTTTTACACCAGGAGAATGGGAAATAGTCTGTGAATTAAAGATGCTAATTTGGTCACTTGAGAATTCTGTTCCACCATCAAGGTCTGATGCACCAGATGACATAAGTTTTTTCCTTGGTCTCCCTTTCCTTTTGAGAGGAGACTCATAAACAGGAGTATGATGAGTAGTCAAGTCAGGGAATATTTTGTGGGGGAGAGTAACAGAAGAGTAGGAATTTTGAATGGCATTTGTTTGGTTTGTGGAAGGTGGGTTGATGTTTTTTGAATAGTTTTGTTTCATAGGAGGGGAGGGTTGTACATAAATTGGGATAGAAGGAGTGTGCATGTAGTTGTGCATGTCAGTGTTATCATGTGTCTCAGAACTGATCACAACTAGATTTTTTTGAAATTATTTCTCCTTCCTCACTGCACTCATATACTTCAATGTCATTAGTATTGACTTTATGTTGGTCAAAGAGAAGAGAAAATTTGATTGATGTTTGGATATTAGTTGGAATAAAGGAATTTATTGCATCATTAGGACTTGCTTTTGTGGTTTCATTCTGGCCTGATTTCTGATTAGGCAGAGCAATTCTTTGTGAATGAGCACATTTTATAGCTTCACTTTGAAGTTGTTGGTTACTTCGGGCCATCTCCGAGTCCTCCCCGAGGAAATCAATACATTGCTCTAGGTCAGGCTTCGGTGTCACCAAATTTGTTTGTGCACTGATAACCAAATTGTTGGACAGCCTTTCCTTATTTAATACATCTTCTTTTTTGTATATCAGTAACTTCATTGTGGACCGTATCATTCTTTTCAGTTATTTCTTCATTTTGAGTCATTCCTAATTCATCAGGAATATTTTGAACATTTTATTTTATCTTAATCCATATTTTCCTAACTTGTCTTTTTTTCCTTGCTACTATAGCAAATTTCCTTTTGGCATTTTGGTCATGAATTTTGTTTTTATCAACATTTTGCTTACTTAAATATGTCTTTTCTATTGTCTCATTCTTTCTACTCTCATCCAAGCTTTTATTCACAGAGTTATGATTATTTACCTCGCAATGCTTTGAAGCATGTCCAAACACATTGCAGTGGGTGCAGATCAAAGGGGTCCATGCATATTCAACTACAACATTAGGGCATTTATCTTCTGCTACTGCAATGAACTATAGCGATTCTTTATCAGGCCTAACTTCTATCAAGCATTTAGCATATTCAAATCTTTTCATTTTTTCTGTGTTTTCATCGAAACGGATTAATTTTCCCAAATGACAAGCTAACCAATTTATGCCAAGTAAGGTCCATGACAGTAGTGGAATTCGGTACAAGTGCACCCGCACTGGTACTGACTTAACTGTGGATTGGGCAGAACTAAAATCCGGCTTCCAGGCAGAGATGAAGAACATATGCCTCTGATAAACGTTGGATCTTTGTGCTGAATTCCCAGTTTGCTTTCAATGCAGGAGAATTTGAAGTAAAAGTTTTGGTTGTCTGAATACATTTCATATGAGACTTTTAGATGCCATGACTTGTCAATGTGTGATTTCACTGCCATGCAGTTCACGGTGCCATCAAGAAATAATCCTACTAAGAAGTTCGACCAAGCCTGAACACCGGTTGACAGAACCACCGAAGGTGGTTCAAGTGGTAACCGAGTGTAGTTTAAATCATAATGAATAAGGGAGTAGTGACCAGCATTTCTAGGTTTAGATGCGAAAAGGGATGACAACCAAGGATGATCGGCAGGAAGAGAAGGTAAGGAGGAGGAAGAAGGTAAGGTTAAGTAGATGGTTGAGAAGAAGATGAAGTTAGGGGTGGAAAAGGGTCTGGAGGGGTCGAAGGAGGAATGGGCAGCGATGGACTAAGGGAGGTAGAAGCTCCGGGATGAGAGGGAGAAAGGACGGTGATGTGGGTAGGTGAAACAATGGAAGGAATGGTGGACGGTAAGGTAGGGAGAGAGGAACAATGTCTATGGGTTAAAAAAAAATTTTATTATAAATCTAGTGATATTATAATAATGTCTATGGGTTAAAATATCAACAATCAAGTAGTTATGATGTGTGTACATCACAACAGTAATAGGTATATAATCAAAAACCGAAGGCGCTTATTGAAGAATGGATTCCAACAAATGGTAAGGTAAGGGACTACCTTCTGAAAAATAGTACACCTCTAGATGGATTGTACCATGGGCCTTAATTACTTTTGCAACCATACCAACATAGGACCGACCTATCCCTCACTAGATAGTACTAAATATGATCACCCCTAGGTTGTGATCAACAACCAAAATAGGCCCTGAAGCATACATAAGAGATAACATCGACTCTAGATAGGGGATGATCATACCCTAATAGGAGCGACCCATATAACCCTACTGCATCTACCTTATTTTAGCCGTTACCGGGGTGTGAGGCTTTAGACAACGATTTACCTTATTTTAGCAATTCTCACTTGGAATGCTAACACTGCACTCCAGACATAAATGTAATGCCAGCATTCATCCATAAAAGTTCATTCTAGGTCTGAATGAAATAGAAGGCACTACCTCTACTACATCCATTCGGAATCACCCTCAAAATTAATAGCAAGTTGCCCTTGCACTTCAAAGAACTGTCTTAGATCATTCTCAAGACGTCTTCCACTCGAACGCCTATGCTGGTTCGAAGTGGTATCCGGATGTTATCCCCAATCGCGGTCTCTTCGAACTAACAACCGATAATTTTCGGTTGACTCATTTTTGGTTCTTTTGGAAGTAAGCAGACTATACTAGAGTCCCAAAGGAATCTATAATATATCCCTTAAAACTAAAGACGTTTCATCGAATGAGTTCTCTAGAGAGAACTCAAATCGTATGAACATGTGAAGCTCTTATTTACTTCCTAAGTCAAAACTGGCCAGATAGTCGGTAATTTAACTATCAAATACACAAACAACAACAATGTAGAGATTTAGTTACCCATAGCAACCACTAAGCCTCAAAATAAATTTTCCTTTATTTAAATCTCTTTACAAAATATTTATCATAATATTCATATATTTATCTTACTGGCATAAGTATATTCATTAAACATTGTGAAAGGTTTCCTACTTCAAAATCACACTAAAAGGATCACAACAAAAGTTATTTAAACTAATGATAACCTCAAACATTATTCTTTCGATGTAAAGTATGGAACGGATATCCATACCACCAAAATTAAGAAGATCGGTTAAAGGAAATCCAATCTCAAATTCTTTTATAATTCCTTAAATAAATCCTTTTAATAAATCTCTTTCATTTATGAAAATCCTCTTTTACTAAAATTTCAAATTCATTTATAAAACTCTTATAAATCTCCAAGTTTATTTATAAAACTCTTTTATAAATATCCAAAATCATTTATAAACTTCTTTTCAAATTTCAAGATCCCTTTCAATTTATAAAAACTCCTTTTTATAAACTGTTCTTATTCAAAACAGAACTTCTTTAATAGATCTTATTTGATCAAGTTCCTTTTTAACAAAATTAATTATTTAAAACAACTTTTAAATAACAAGTTGTTATCAATTAAACTAACTTCAACGCTTTAAATAAAATAGTTAATGAACTATCTCTAAAATTTCATATTGAAATCGTGATAAACCTTAAACATTTCAATTAAATAATAACTTTACTTTAAACCATAATAATTATCTTTAAACCCTTATTTAAAATGAAATAAGATCAAATAAATGATTTTCATAAGTTTAGAAGAGGCTTAGCAACCACAATGGCTTATTCAATTTCAATTAGATTTTTCAAGTTATAACAGGGGTATTTACATAACAAGTAGATATGTAAAAGGAATCAATAGACAATAATCAATCAATACACATGTAATGTCCAAATCATTATAATAGCAGACGGAGATTTGTTCAGCTGAACACATGTCCAAATTATTATAATAGCATACTAGTATTTTGATCTGCTAAACAGATGTCATTTGGTTTCATAATCATTTGAGGTTACTTAAGCGTAATCAATAAAGAAATCCCTTGGTTTGAAATATTTTTGTAAAAGATAACTTCTTTTAACAAAACCGACCCTTAGAAATAAAGAGACTTTAAAAATCATAACCTTTATTGATTAATTTAAAACAAATTAAATTAAAGCTTTATTTAATAATAATGAAATCTTAATTAAGTTCTAATTAAATCTTAATTAAATTTAACTTACTCGGTAATTAATTAGTAATTAAACCCCATTTTTAATAAATAATTAATTAATAATTAATCTTTGATAAATAATTAAATAATAATTAAAAATTAATTAATAATTAACTAATTATAATTAACTTACTTGATTAACACTTAAGTACTAATTACCATTGTTAACTAGTGATCAAGTACTAATTAACTTGCTTAAATAATCATTAATTAAATAAATAATAATTACTTTTTTTACTACTTATAATATTTTTGAAAACCTTTTCTAAAATATACTTGAGTGAAACCCTTTTAGATTTTAAAAAGAGTTCACTTTTACGAACTGCATCCATAGCGACTATCGCTATATAACTCGTAATTTTCAAAACTTGTTTTCATGTATCAAATAGTTTTAAAACCTTACTTTTTTACTTAAACCCACTTTCTAACTTTAGAAAAAAAAAATTGAAACCAAAAGTAAAGTTTTTAAAACTTTATAAAACATTTTAGTAAACACTTAAGTAAAACAAAATTTTAAAAGCAAGGAATTTCCATTTGCCGCTTATATAAGTCTATATGCCAACTTCCTTTAGCATATACACTTACATACAAGATCACACATATATATTTCATGTCATACTAATAAACCATAAGCAAGATTACAACTTTCCATCCATTCACACATTTTAAACTTTAATTCTTAAGTCAAAATAAATATCACATCCAAGCACATATGTATACATACAAATCAACATCATATCCAACCAATAGGACAATAATTTAACAACAAGGTATACATCATAATTAAAGTTAGAAACTTTAAATAAAGAGTTAGCTTTACTCACCAGAATCTAATTGAATTAACCCGACCTTCCACTAACTTTAGAAAGCGACCTAGAACTTTACTTTTAACTTGGAAAAATGATATTTTGGTGAGCTTAAGGGTGGAAAAGTGTTCGGCTAGGAGGTGTGGATATACGGCCTTAATCGAAGAGGGATGGTGAGGGCTTGTGCTTGAAAGGAGGGTATGTAGAAGTGAAGAGGGAGTATTTTAACCAATTTTTTAAAATGGAAGAAGATAAGACTTTTAATTTTTTGAAACAAGGGAAGCCATGAAAGTTTTTACGAAGCTTGGAAAGGTTCTAAGAAAATGAGAATGAAGTGATCAAATGAGTAAAAAATTATGAAAACCAGTTTTTATGTAACATAAAATAACAAAATTACTAAACTATCCTTAAGTACGTAACCTCCATTCTAAGCTTGCTACCTCCCCTTGCTCACGTGAGTACCCTTGTCCCCTCCTCTCTTTCTTTTGTTCCAACATTCATTTATACTTAATGGTACTTATGTTTTGAGAGAAATGACTTGTTATGACTTCTTTTCTTCTTAAACTTACGTAAACTTTTTCATACAAAGTCACATCATATATATATATATATATATATATATGTATGTCGTATGTATGTATGTATATATGTAGGTATGTGTGTATGTATGTATATGTATGTATGTATATCTATATGTATGTATTCTAACTTATATATAATATATGTATATAATAACTCAAATGTGCATAATTTTTTCAGACAACTTTAAGACACCGAAAAGTCAAAAATTCGAAAAATAATTTCCAGTCATATTTTCTATTTTTCATCGAACTAAATGTTTTTGTAAATAGATTTTGAAAACTATTTCAGCATCACTAGTTATAAATAAAAGTTATAAAATCCATAAATTAATTATTTAAAAATGTATTAAAATATCCATATTTAAAGTGATTAAATACTGGGCCGTTACATAACATGGGACAGATACATCATCAAGTGATTCAAAAATTGAAAAGCCCGGCTTCATGGCAAAGGATGACCAGGTATGAAATTCTAACGAAGAAATTATTAATGTTTTAAATGATATGTATAAGAGATATAAAATACTTAGGAAAGATTACAAGATTAGCTTAGCAGAGGTGGATAGATTAAAAATGTTCAAAGAAATGTTAACCGAGGAACAAATGTCCAGAAGACAAAATTGAAAGACTTAATGAACTTAATGATGATTTGAAACTTAAAAGTTCTAAAAAACTGAAAAGTGAAAATGAATCCTTAAGATCAGAAACTCTTTCAATGGAACCAAAGATCACTGATCTAAATGACAAAATAACATCTCTGGACAATGTTATCTTAACTATAATAAGGATTTGATAAAATAAAAATTGATGTTGATAAATTTGATAAAGGAAAGGATAATCTAGACAATTTATTATCTACATCTAAACCCACTAACAATAAACATGTACTTGGATACACCCCTAAGCCCAAATCAAAGAAACATAATACTAAAAGTACTAAATTTGTTAAGGCTGTCTAGTTCAAACCAAAACCTAGAAAATCAAAGATAAAACCATCATATAAGTTCATTAATTTATGGGTTCCTAGAAGGTTAGATAATATTGAGAAAGAAAAATATATTGATAATTTTATTAATAATGTTTATTAATCTAATGATTATATATTGAAAGGGCATTCAAACTCTTCATGGGTGTGACTCCCCAAAAATTAACCCAATGGACCAAAATAAAATAGGGCACCACTGTGCATATTTTATATTTTTTAGGAACCTAACAGTGGATAGCAAACAGTGAATGTTCAAAGCATATGACAAGAAATCCATTGATACCAAATGACATTATATACAAAGATGGTGAAATTGAGAACATTTGATATATTTCAAAAAGATATGTTTTTGGCATCGGCAATGTTTGTAACTCTAAAAATCCTCTTATTTGAAATATTTCATTTCATGCTTTGTACTGATTTTGATTGCCCTCATGAGCTCTGTTTATATTCATTTATATTTATCTTCATATACAAACTCTATACAAATTGTCTAGCTATGCTTAAGAGATTCTTTTTCGCCCTTTTTGTTGATGACAAAGGAGGAGAAAATATATAAATATACTAGGCAAAATGATAGAGGAAGTCCATAGAGTTAGGGGGAGTAAAATATAAAAATATCATATTATATCTCTCAAATATTTATATGGTTATCTTAATACCTCAGATGTTGATTTTGATGAGAACAACTAGATAAATATTACTACTAACATATCTCCGAGTTGTGAAGTTCCTTTAGATATATTATGAAGACACTTATAGAGATATATAAGAACTCAATGGAAGAAAATAAATTATATATCGAGATTATTCAGAGCAACTGGAAGAACAAAATTGATTGAAGAAGAAATGCAAATACTTAAAGGACAGAGGCATTTGAAGTGATGAGTAGTTGGTTGAATCTTATAATCTTTGTTAAAGACCCCATGGAAATATACTTGAAGATCATCAACCATTGATCTCAACCGAAACACAAAAATCCACAAATATAGTGTACTTTTGAAATTTGAAAATCTGCAACACTTATTGGTGTGGCTGTTCCTTTTCGTAACACTATATATCAACATATCCTTTGCATGTATGTCGACATATCGTCTGCATGTATGTCGACATACATGTCGTTTCTGTATTTTTCAAATTTCAAATGAAGAGGCATTTCTTGTTACCACTTTACCAAAAAATACATCTCTTCAACCACTATATAAGACTTTGGAAAATGAATTTTTAGCACATCATTCTCTTCTTTCTCTTACTCTTTCATATCCAAATATTTATAAGAGAAACTCATTGCATATTCTTCCATTTTCTTTGCAAATTCATACTATTTCAATCAAATTCTTCAAGGATTTGCAAACCGCACAATATCAGAGAGTATATACTTGAATTCATATCGTTCTCACTCTGATTTCATCACATTCCTCAAATAATTCAAACATATATTATATTGCTACTAGAGGTCTATGAGATCATAGTATCGAATCTGCAAGAATCTATATTGAAGATACGACTACTTGCCATACTCTATTGTTGTTTGTAAAGAGAAGAATGTGTTCTTGTAGCCTGTGAAATCAAGATGGTGTTTTTGTAGCCCAATAAATCAAGATGGTGCATCTTGTAGCATGTGAAATCAAGATTGTAAAGGTATTCTTGCCACCCATGGAAAGCAAGTTTTGATAGTGAAATTCTATACAGCGCAGTACATGGCTGGATGTAGAATTGGTCAATCCGAACCAGTAAAAAAATCCTTGGTGTTATTTACTTTACTGCATTTTACTTTATCACTTATTTATTCTCTAATTACTTGTTTTTGTTTGCAATTAGAGTAGATAAATTTTTTAATTCATAAGTAGTTAATACACACTTCACCATCTCTAGTGTTTAAATAGTCTTAATATCCATTTCGCATTGTTTTATAGAAAGGTCAGTTTTTAGCAAACATGACTAAAGTCAATATCCCTATAGTGTCGATTGTCAATGTTGTAATCACAACTCCATCGATCCATTACCCATCTATTTGGTGATATTGAGATGGCCTTAGAAGTTTGGAAGCACTACGAGGGGCCGATGGGCCTAAGGCATGCTTCGTTTGACTTTCAACACTGCCTCGTACTTCAGTGGTTTCATGCTAGGGAAAAATTCCTTTAAATTAGTAACTCTTATTTATGATGATGTCAAACTCGTCTTCATAGTTAAACCCTACTGGACCTCGAAGTAGATTTCATACATACATTCTGATTCTAGTATAAAGTTCAGTTGATGATGTATAAGCACATTTTACATCTTGTCCCTTTTTTATACATTGTTCACTCTTGTCATTTTAGTATGTATGGTTGTTGCTCTTGTACATGTGTTTTGGCAGGTACATTGGATCATCAGTTGAGATTAGCAGTCTGAATTCACGATAAGGAGCACACTTTCTTGACTTACTTACCTTTTATGTCTCTTGATAGTTTTGGGATCGACCACATAATTCTCAATTTTCATAACTTATCTTATATCTTGAGTACTAATTAACTTTAACTTTTTAGATCAATTTTTTATGTTTTCTTCCCATGTTGATTTAAATTTTTTCTTTGTCTTTTTTCTTCAGTTGAATATAATACCCTTTTTTATAGGCGTATCATCTTATATTCTTTGTGTATGCCCATGTCATCCAAGCATACTTTCTATAATTTTTTCATTTAGAGGTGATGCTTCTAATTTTTCTTTCAGGGTTTCATTTCTAACTCTATCTTTTTAAATAATCTCAATCATCTCTCTTAACATTCTCGATTCTTCTACGTTTAACTTAATTTCTTGGCTTTTTTTTAAAGGCCAATATTTCATTCCATACAAACATGAGGTTTAATCATTGTTCGATAAAAATTTCCTTTTAGTTTCTTGTTGTTCTCTTATCACATAAAATGACAGTAGTTTATTTTATTTTATCTAACGTGTGTTTATTTGTTTTGTTTTGTCTCTTTCTATCTCCCAATCTTCTCGAGTATTGAACCTAAATGTTTAAACACATCATTTTTATTGATCAATTAATCTTGCATTTTTCTCTTACTATTTTCGACATTTTGACTAAAATTATACGAGATACTCCCTTATAGATCTATTAAGTTTTAGTCTTTCGATGCCTCTAGTGCACTTCTCCATTTTCCAGTTATCGTTCTACATTTTTTTTTGTTTTTTGAAGTATCAATTAAGACAATATCATCAGCAAACATCATGCACCTTGTTACGTCTTTAATCAAACTCAAGTAGATATTCATATTCATAGAATTTGATGATTTTCCAGTAATACAACATGGTTTGATGGAATTATGTATCGTTCACAAGGGAAGATACACTTAACATTACAGTCCCTGTAGATATCATAGCGGTATACAAATTCACATTTTACCACGGAGTACAAATTCATCGAAGTATCAAATATCCATAGTTATGCCACTAATGCACATTCTAAAAATATCATAAAATCAAACATATAAAAAGTGCGGAGATGGTAAAGAAATTAGCCATACTAACAAATTCTACAAGTTTTATCACATTGTGGATAGTGACTAATACAACTACAAACCAATAGATGTACATCGTATTCATCTTTTTTATATTTAACTAATGCACGCCATAATAATGACCTGCACGTTGTCAATATAAATTACTTTACAATATAGGTTGTACAATTGATGAATACAACAAATGATTTATGTACTAAATTTCACAGTTTTTTCGACACTTCATATTATCTTTGTCTGAGCTAACACTTTTGTCATTGTTTTTTTCTTTTCTCTTTAATTAACACCAGGGATAGCTAGACATCCCATCTGAAGAACTCTGGGCAGTATCTAAAATTAAAGAAAGCAAATCACTAGAGAAATGTATCAAAATAATACTAAAGGATGAGTTTATGATTATATACCTCCCCACATCTAGCATTAATCTTTAAGGGCACAATATCATCAGCCCTAGTTTCACCAATGTTGACTATGGCGATGGAAGCTTTTGCTTCAGAAGCAGCTCTACAATATATATAAAAACAAGAAGAAAATTAGTAGCAAATAATGTTAACATAAACTAAAACTAAGTCTCATATGGGATGCTGATAGTCTGATATATCTCTAGATTGCCAGTCTAGAGATGGTGGGATAGAAAATCCAAAAACATGTCACTTCAAAAACATATCACTGTCCCATATGGAATATCGATTTTATATTGCATTTAATTCATTTTTTTGCCGATTCAAATATTTTTAACATCAGAACTTAGAGTGATCATTCAATTATAAATTATTGATTATTACTCTGGTAAGAAGTGATTATTACTCTGGTAAGAAGTGAGGCAGGCGATTTACTTTTATGTACCTGACGAGTCTAAAAGCAGACATAGTCATCAGCGATGAACCCAAAACAAGAAAAGCATCACAACCTTTTGAAGCTTCCATTGCTTTATCTGCCCTGTCTTTAGGGACATTATCACCGAAGAAGACCACCTACATAAAAGAACACATGCACTGATCTTAAATTGTAGTTCTAAATACATAAATACAAAATTCTAAGTATATTTAGGATAAGGAAAAGAAAAAAAGAAAATAAGGATAAGACAAAATTATAGTTTTGCTTACAGTTAAATCAAGTGTTAACGACAAATTTAGTTATAATGCTACCTTGAAACATATAACCCAGAATCAAACTACAGCATTAATGGGCATAATGTACCATTATTCAAGTGATGATAAAATCATGCCAACTTCCATTACGGATTCCTGAAAGTTATGTGAATTTTTTATGAATGAAAATTGATTCGATATTGTACTCAGTTGGATAACCACTAGTACCATGATGTTATAATGTCTATAGTATAAGAAAATAATAACGTGTGCCACCAAACATAATATGGAAATGGTCATTTTTCAAGTACAATAGAACATGCCTTTCCATTGAACTACCAGTTTAGATGATCAATCATCTTCATGTTAGCTTACACCTATCCTAACTGCCATGCGTATGGTGTAAAAGTAGAAATACCTGTGAGTAAACTTAACAATCTCTATGTTTATTTCCTAAAATCAGAATATGAAGCTTAACATGATAAGATAGTTAATCTGTGTATGATAATGATCACCATTAAGATCCTTTAAATAAAGTTATTCTTATCCCTAAAGGTCATGTCCGGAACTCAAACCCTAGCCTTAATATGACAAGAGAGTTGATCTGTCAAATTTATTGCTTACATCCGGTTTTAGCATTCCACCACATTTTTGACAGTTAGGAATTTCAAAATCTTCCTCCCAAAATTTCTCATCAATTTCAATATCTCCATCAGGACGTTGCTGCATACCGAAGTTCTTGTCCGAACCAGGATCTGCAATTTCCAGATTTTCAATTGCTGAAGCCCACTGCAACAAATCAGGGCCATGGTCACTTGTTAGTACTAGACTATTTATTGATACCATTCCCAATTTTTGATTGATGCATGCAAGTTAAAATAAGCCTTAATCTATTATCGAATGGATAATTTTTCTATGAAGCATTACAGAGCCATGACCTGCTGATAACACATTAACACTAACATGGTAATTTCAGGAACACAGATGGATGTGACAAATATAAGATATAATGCATAAAGTAAGTTCATTCACGATTTTGCATAAAAAAATATTGGTTGACTTAATATATATCATGATTATATAAATCAACAAAGAAGTAAAATTGATAATAAGAGAATACATTTTTTAGTAATACAATTAATGCTTAACAAAATAAACAATTAGCACAATGTTAGCATGAAGGGAAACAAAAAATAGAAAATAATAAAACTCATGAAAAATAGTCTTAAAGTGATAAATAGTTATCTCCTTTGAAAGGAAAAGCACACCTTAGGATTTAGCTCCTTCACTTGTTCTTGAAATGAATCGCGGTCTATAGAAAAACCACACTGCAAACAAGCTACAATATAAACAGTTCCATGTAGCTCAAGTGGGTCACTACCAGCACGATGATGCAACCTGAAGAACAGTGAGTTACATTCATAAGACTGCAATTTCAGGTTGAAATTAATATGTTTCCATAATAGACTGCCTACCTATCTACATTTTGGGTTATCATGTAATTTATTCGCCCAGCTTTTTCCAAAGAGGCAAGAGCCACGTGTGCTGTACTAGGTTGTGCTGCTGTGAACCGTCTCCATCCAGCAAAACTTCTGGCCCAATAGCGTCTACGTTTACGAATTGAGCGGACAAACTCCTATACATGTATATTAATCATGTAAACATGTGTAATTGAATGTGTGTGGGGTTGTAATTTTGGTGAGTGTGTAATAGATGATTACTTAACATGTAGCGGGGTTTTTTTTTTGGGGGGGGGGGGGGGTGTTATAGGAGGATTATCTAATAAAATCTTATTTATATGTGTGTATAGTAGTGTCAAAAATGAATTTTTGGTGCCATGGAATTATTATTGCTACAAACATTAGCTGCTAATGAGATTAAGCTCTTAATTTTTCAAATTAAATGCAATAACCGCTTAAAAAGAGACCGAATTATATGCGTATGCTGCAATGGAGTTGCGGTCATAAAAAAGAGACCGAATTAGAAATGATATACATGATAAACTTGGAGTAGCACCAATTGAGGAGAAGCTAGTCCAACACCACTTAAGATGGTTTGGACATCTCCAACGAAGGCCTTCCGATGCACCTGTGCATGTTAGAATTATATACCGCGTTGAATGCTCAAAGAGAGGTAGATGTCGACCAAGCTTGATATGGGAGGAAGTAGTAAAAATGGACTTGAAGGATTGGAATATATCCAAAGAGCTGGTGTCGGACAGAAATGCGTGGAAATTAGCAATCCACGTATCAGAACCATGAGTTTTTTGTTTAGGGGTAGTGTTAGAAGTTTTATAGATTATAGGACCGGTGAATAGAAGTTTAAGACGTAGTGTTTGGTCTTCAGTCAATACTACTATTAGTACCATTATTATTATTATTATTATTAGTATTATTATTATCATAGTTTTTATTTTTATTTTATATTTTTATATTTTTATTTTATTTTTATCCTTATTTAACTTAGTTATTATTATTGTTATTTGTTTAGTTATTT
This sequence comes from Allium cepa, assembly GCA_030765085.1. Lineage (NCBI taxonomy): Eukaryota > Viridiplantae > Streptophyta > Magnoliopsida > Asparagales > Amaryllidaceae > Allium > Allium cepa. The sequence continues at coordinate 438,455,188 of CM060941.1, forward strand.
GACTTTATCTTATTATTATTATCATGGTTTTACTATTATTATTATAGTCGTCGTTGTTATTATAACTTTTAAACTGACTTTGTCATTTAGTTTTGGATTTCATCTCTAACCAACCCTAATTTGTTTGGAAACAATGGTTTAGTTGTTGTTGTTGTAATGCAATAACCGTGCCATTATGCTGTCAATGAATGGCTAACTGTCCCTTATCTTAAAGTTACTCTCAGTTTGGTACAAGATAGAGAGTGCTTTTTTCAAGACAACTGTGACCAATTTATCCTCGTTAAGTCTTGCATACCTTCTGTTGCCTATAGTGTAACATTATCACATAATCTTCATGATTAGAAGAGAGACCTTTGATATTATAGGGTAAATTTCTAACTTCCTATGCTTTATCTCAAGTGAAATTTTAAAGGAAACAAAGAAATGCTCTAGAGTGAAAAATCCAAAATCAAGTATAAGGATGTTAAAATGATACGCGAACTCACCTGATGAGTGATTGGCTTAAACCCAGAACTATAAGCTCCATTTGGACTGTGCATAAATCAAACTTTGTACCAATTAGCTAGATATATTAAGTCGTTAACTCATTATATCAACAAAAATGCAGGATAAGGTAAATTAAAATGGAAACCTTCGGTAGTCAGGAATCCCAGATTCCGTGCTCAACCCAGCACCAGTTAATACCACAAGCCTACGACTTAAACATGAAGAGGCAAGTAAGAAACATGTCCTTATGAGCAAAACACTATTTGGGAGCATTTTATAATAAAAATGTGTGCACTGAAATGTATCCAAAACTCATATGACCGGTATTTTCACTATGCCTGTATATATTTTTGAAAATACAACATTTCAACCATGCCTTTAGATTACAGAAAAACATGCTAACTGTACGTGTCAGGTAGGAAGATTTCATGTAAGGAGTCAGCATGTGTCGTGATATTTAGCTTATCAATCAATTAACATAAAGAATGAAGATTAACACGGCAATTTTATTATTTAGTGGACATTACCAAGCAAATTATATGGATAAGTCAATTCATTCATTACCTTACAAATCTGAGCACTTGTTTATATGATCTAATAATAACTAGCGTGCCAAAGTAAGCATATGTCCAACACAAAACTTGGAATCGTTATACGATACATTTTTGTACAAAATACCAGTTCATTGATAGGAGATATAAGATTATGCATCAGGATATGTCGAGTAAAAATCAGATATACCAAGACACATCGAAAATAAAAAATCTTGAGGGCTCTTTCATCCTGAGTTGTAAGAACATCCAAGAGGCGTTAAGGCCAGACAGTGATTAAATTTGTGCCATGAATACACAAAGTATTTGTGACACTGATCAATAGATTCAACATTAAGAAAAAGAAAAAAAATGACCTGGGCTTTTAAAAAAGTGTCCTGCAGAAATCAAGGTGTTCGGACAGAATACACCTTCGGTTCCCTTCGAGCACCTCCCTCGCTTCCTCATCTCCCTTGATGCCATTTTCGAATTAAATGTTCTTATTTGTAAGATATCAAGGAGACTAAATTGAGTGGAAGAGATGGTTCGTCTTGAGATTAGATTTATTATTGGTAGGTTGAAGGCAGTTGTATTGTTTATGGTTTATAGTAGTTTTTTCTTCTTAACCTATGCACTCAGTAATTTTGAGTAACATTACAAAATTTAGAATAATGCTATCGAACAAATTTTGGATTTATCAAAATAAAGCTTAAGACTATTGTTTGAGAGTTAGGATAAGTTAAATTATTTAAAATTCAAAGTTTAACTGGTTCAAAACTTTATTTTCATCTATTTGTTCCTAATTTTGAAATATGGGTGTGATGAATCTCCAAACAACCCATATTCAGATTAGAATATTCCATATAAATGTCAAATCTTGCGTACTGAAATGTTTCAGCCAAGGCTACTAAAAACTGTAGCTAAATTTCCATTGGTTTCATGGAGTGGTTTATTCTATATATAAGTTCCCTAGAGCAGGACATTTTCAGACAATTAGAAAAGAGGAAATTAAAAAGAAGGGTAAACTTTGAAAAAAAATTAGGCTAAAGGACAACATGTTTCATTTTTGGTCTGAAAGACAAACTTTGAAGAAGAAAAATTAGGCTGAAGGACAATGCCAGTTATAACTAGCATTATATTCAGTTTTTACACTACAAAATGCTAATTATAACTAACATTATATTCAATTTTACATTGTACAAAATGCTAACTATAATTAGCATTGTTCTTCAGTCAAAGTTTGTCTTTCAACCCAAAAATAAAATTTGTTGTCTTTCAGCCTAATTTTTTTTTAAAAGTTTGTCCTTGTGCCTATTTTCCACATTAGAACAAGTATCCAACTTCAAAAATGTATTTTCTATATATTTTGCATTTCTCGAACATATAAAAAAAAACATAAAAGTGCAAATTATCTACAAATAAAATTGGAATATAATATCACATGCTCGATAATTACTGAAATTATAGTAAGCACAACAAAAACAAGGTTCAAAATCTCATTTTGAACTTTGGTTTCATTCATTGAGATTTTCCAAATTTCTCTCGATTATTATTATGGTTCCACTTAGAATTTCAGTGTTTTTTCGAGAGAAATAAACAGTGCATATTTGTATTTACGAAAATATAATATGTATTGTGCTTTAAAAGTTGATTCAACTATTAATTTCTGTTGTCCTTTCACTTTTTTCAACTGAATTGTATCAGAATTGACAAAGTTTGACTTTACTTCTGAAATTTGAGATCTTTAAAGCTTTTCTTGTATTGTATTGAGAGAGAGATACTACATTGATTAGGGAAGAGAAAGAACCATTTTTTTCATTTGTCAAATTGGGTTTAAGATGGTTTTTCTGTTTTAGGGTTGGGAGAAAGAAATAGCTTGCTTTGCTATTAGATGTGGGTCTGCTGGTTAAAGTCTTGGGCTTTACTTTTTTTTTTTTTTTTTTTTCTATTTCACATTGGTTATACTTTATATCTAGAACTACTTCAAAATTCAGTGAAATAAAATTAGGTTGACAAAAAAAACTATAATTACAGCTATACAAATTCCTAAGATTTAACTATTTGATGATGCAGTTATATAAAATAGGTTTAAAGAGTAAAAATGTCTGGAAGTGAAATTGGAACGGAATCTTCGGAATTTCCAAAACGGAACCGAAATTTCAAATATTCTAGATGATCAAAACGGAACACCAAAATTTGAACCTTGGGAAAACGAAACTTAAAAAGAACAGATGTTCCATACTCTTTAAAAAAATGCATACGTATAAACCATCCACGAAATCATTTTTTCACATGTGTAGATATGCACTTTTTGAGAAAGCATATGTAGCAATAAAATATACAAAATAAACATTTTTGCACATGCAATATTTATACAAAAATAGAAACTAAGGTGCAAAAGCGTAAGTTATCTACAAGATTGAAATACAACTAAAACTTTGCAGTCTCTATGTACCAAAAATATAAAATGCACCAAAATTTATATTACCAAAAGTGCATATACTCTACACTTAACCAAAGCATAAAAACGGTATAAAAATGCAAGTTAATAACAAAAACTTGGAATATAAATTAAATTGTATATTCTATACATTGAAATACAAAACATAAAAGAAAAGAAAGGGAAAAAAAAAGTATTTTGCACTTTCCAATAGTGCATAAAAACTAAGAACAAAAGCACAGAATATATGCAATTTTTTAAAATTAACTAGAGAAGGTAAAATTCAAAAACTTTACAATAGAAAAGTGCAAAATAAGCAATTTCCCACAGTTTCAAAAGTGCAACATTTTTCACTTTTTGAAATATAAGTAAACAATTATGTAATTGGGAAAATTACAGCAACACTTTTTTAACTATCCACAAAATAATAAAACAGAGACTTTCTGATAATGATTGAGAGAAGCAGCTTAATGGTAAACATAAATAATTAGGAGGACGTGACATTTCTTTCTTGGAGACGAATCCCAGGCATACCTCTGTGGAGTGAAGCATTTTGGTATAATATGCAGTCACAATGCTCCTGAATAAATTCTATGCATATATACTTAGAGAATGTTTGGTTATAACTTATTAATAGGAAAAATAATTTATAAGTTGCTTCACCATCTTGAGTGTTTAACAGCTTGAATTTTTATTTAAAATAACAAATTATTCACGGCTCATATCATATGTTTACAACAAAATTTCAACTTAGCTATATAAAGATCTCAAACACTTCTACTTTGAATTACACTTAAAACTACGTAAAGCAACGGCTCAAATGAATATAGAGACAGACAAATCCAAGGCGTACCTCCATAGACGCATTTTGTCATACAAAATGCAATCATATACTTCCACGACTAAATTTAAGGCATATTTGCTTGACAAAAAGGACATATACATTAACAGGTAAACAAATTATGGAGACATATACACTTACAACATTGATTCATCTACCTTTTCTCGAAGAACTGATGCAACAAATCAACATCTCTCGAACTCGGAGGATCAGATTCCGGAACAATCCACTTATCTTTCAAGAACTGCAATCGAAAATTCTGCTGATTTATCAATCTGGATTCATTCGTCGAAGAGTAACAGTAAGCAGCAATCAGCTGCCAGCAAGTTCTCTTCTCGATGCCTCTTCTTCCGAGATTAATAGCTGCTGCCATCTTGCAACACCTAAGCTGAAAACGATGCATAAACGAAACAGGTTCGGAAGAGATATAAGATTGATATAATTATAATCAAGTTTTTAACAAACGGATAGGTGCTTACGGTTTGGGGACAGTGGTATGAAGCTAGTGCCATGAAATCGAGGTTTGGTTACGGAAGAAGAAGAGGAGAGGAAGGAGACGAAGAATCGTCCACGTTGCTTTTGTTTTCATCGCTAACTTGATTTGCCATTTTTATTTTCCATTGGTGTTGAAATGTAAAACGCTATTTCAATACCCAACCAAAACCCAAAAAGTGCTTATTCTATTTTTGGCCCGGTCCTTTAGATACTCTTATTCAAATATTACGAAATACTAATTCAAATTTAGAAAAATTAGTATGTTTGTCTGGAAATTATTCTGATTCAAATATTCATATAATATACGAATGTTATATAATCATATGAAAATTTAAGGTATGCATAGTCATCATAAGTAATTGGGGAAAAAAACCCACTTCTATCTTCGAGGTATTTTATACTTATTTTATTTTATTATTTTTAGTTCATTACCCCATAGAACACCATTGTTACTTGCAATTGTAGATTGCTCGTATTAAAAAAATTTAAATACATCATAATTGAATGCCATCATGTAATTATTCAATTTTCTGAAGAATATTTAAGGTTTTATATTGTATTTATCATGCCTTTCTATTTATTCTCATTAAAAAAAAATTATATTGTTATGTAATTTTGTTTTTCTAATTCATCGTACATTAAGTTTGGAGGCTAGATTAAAAGATAAATGATTAAATGCTAGAATTTATCTCGTTTTGAATCACGATTATTTTGAAATATTTTCGAAACAAGGTTGGGTTTTTTAATTACTAATGTAGATTTTAATTTTTACTTGCCAAAATTTACCACACCGCTAACAACAAAACATTTACAAAAGCATATTCTTCTTCCCTCTCAAAACTAACAAAATTAAACTAACAAAAAATGCAGATATGCCTCAACTCAGACACCTGCTAAACTACGATCGCGAGCATCTTCCTGTTCGGAGCCAAAACAAACACAACCCGATTCACGCCCGGATCCGCCGCAACTCAATCCGTCCGAGTAAGCTCCGCCTCCGCCACGCCGTTGCTTTCTCCCTCATCTTCGTGTTTACCTTCCTCGTCTTTAGAATATTCTTCTCAAATTCCATAGGTGTGTGTTTTTACTTTTTTTTCCCCTTTTTTTTCTCCTTTTTGTGATTTTTAAAGGGTCGTCTAATTAGATCTGCGATATTTGTCAGATAGCGGACCCGATTTGGATCCTAAAAGCAAGGAGGTAAAATTCGGGCATGAATCAGGATCTGGAGGGAATTCAAGTGATTGGGATAGTGATGATCGCAATAGAGATAAAGATTACAAGGAGGAGGATGTTTTAGAGCATACTAATAACCATGATATAAGGTCCGAGAAGAAAGAAAGCGATTTGAGAATTGATAATAAATTAGGAAGAAGTAATGGTGGATCGTTGTATAATGAAGGAGGGAGAGCAGAGCTTGATTCATATAAAGAAGGGAATGAAGCACAAGGGGAAGATGACAACGAGAAGGAGTATGATGATGGGATTGACATACAAGATGATGATGATGTAGCCAACCATGATCTCGTAAATAACCAGGGTCATGGCAATGCTCAGCACGGGAAGTTGGGTAGAAAAGATGTGAAAGGTGAACACAAGGTTGTTAAAAGTGGAAGTGGTAGGAGTTCCAAATCAAAGAAGAAGCCTAAGCATCGTAAGACTTCTGGTATGTTCATTGGTTAAGTTTCTAGTCTTATATAGCGATAATGCTAATCTTCTGTTTTGGAACAACATAGTTTATGACTACATAAAGTAGTTTTGGACGTTAACTTTTGAGTAGTTTCGAGTGAACAATAAAACAAAATAGTGATTTAAATAAGCTGAAGTTATTTTAAAACGTAGTTGTAAAAACTAACGTAATAAGCAAATATTTGTTGCTTATGAGTTTTCAATGTCTAAGCAACTTATTTAACCATTTATAACTTGTTGACAAACATACAAATAGTAGAAACTTATAGGTTATTTTAACTACTTTTGAGTAGTTATCAAACGTTTTGTTAATATTCGCCATCTTTTTAAATGGATATGTCAATCATATAGTTCGATATACATTCATTATTTAAAGTCACAGTGATCAAACAGAAAAATTAACTTATTTTAATTTAAGATCAAATTTCATCCAAACACTTTTACATATTTTTATTCAAATCGAAACTATTTAAAATTTATTACACATAACTCCTTTCAAAAGAATTAGAATGTGTAGTTGCCAGATGCTCTAATTGTGTTTGTTTAGAATCAACATTTACGTTAACCGGGTGTTTTTATAATGTAATACTAGTGCCTCATCTTACACTTTCCTGAGTTTCTACCATCCTTCTCTCCATGTTGCATTCTTCCATCGGCAAAAATTCATCCTGTTCGTTGACAGCCATCATTGAAATTAGGGTAGGGAGAATGATAAGGTTAAAAAATAATTGTGCCTAATCATTATACGGGGATTCCATTCTGCATAAACTCATTCGTAGCAGTTATCTAAAATTTTTTTTAGAGAATAACCCACCTTAACCATAATTGGTGTCTTCTTTATTTTTTCTATTCTCTCCTCACACATTCATAGGCACATTTGAGTGGATGTATAGGAGCAGGAAAGCGCGCACTACGCACGCACACGTGGATGCGCAGGTGCGGACACACACATGCGTGCTTTCTCACACACACAATATGTATATGTGTGTGTACGTATGTGTATGTATGTATGTGTCTGTGAGTACACCAAATTTTGAAATTTCGATTGAAACACCGAGATTCCGGTTATCTGTTTTGGTTTCACTAGGGACTGAAACTCCGTTCAATAAAAAGACTATTAACTTCAAATTTTACATAAGAAATTAAAAAAAGTTGTGTTTTATATATAAATATTCAAAAATCAAACTTGTAATATAGGAAACATAAAGAATCACAAAATAAATAAATGATGTAACTAAAAAAGTTAAAAACGAATTAGTAAACATTTTTTAGGGTTATAATATTTATAATTAACTTGTATGGTTCGTTTATATCTTAATCTCAAATTAAAGGTAAATTATATATTTTATTGTAGTAAATTAAACAAAGATATGTGTAATTATATGAATAATAAATAACGAAACCCGAAATCGAAACCGGAACTCTCAAAATTTACGATTTAGATCGAAATTTCTAAAATTACAAAAGATCAAAATCGAGATCTCGAACCTTGATGTACACACATGCATGCATACATATTTTTATGTATCTTATATGTTATAATGTATATGCATGCACATGGAATTAGGCACAAAGATAAATTGTGAAAAAAAAATTAGGCTGAAAGACACCTAGTTTCATTTTTTTTGGGTTGAAAGGCAAAATTTGAAAGAAAATTAGACTGAAAGATAATGTTAGTTATAACTAGCATTATACTCAGTTTTTACACTATACAAAATGTTAGTTATAATTAGCATTGCATTCAGGTTTACACTGTACAAAATACTAGTTATATTTAGCATTGTCCTTCAACTTAATTTTTTTTCAAAGTTTGTCATTCAGCCTAAAAAGAAATTTTGTTGGTCCTCGGCCTAATTTTTTTTCAAAGTCTGTCCTTCTGTCTATTTTCCACTTTTCATGTGTGAAAATACTTAAGATTTTAGTTCTAAAGTTATTATAGGATGCTTACAAAACAAAGTTCTAATATTTGTAGTTTCTAGAAGACTATTATATTAATACTAAAGCTTACCGTTTTTGTGAAATTTTTTTCCAACTGTTAGCAGTGTATTGCTGTAACCATATGACATTCATGGCAAGCAAAATAACTGTGTAAGTTTATATAAAAAGGTTATTCGTCCACCTTTTTTGTATAGAGCAATTAATTTACAATGCTTTTCGATGGCCAAAATGTTTGCATTGCTCAGTGAACACATAGTTACAATAGCAATAGCTACATGAATTATTAACAGATAGCACTGCTTTGTTTGTGTGCGAGGTCATGTTGTGCAAGTGCCAAGTACCGAGTTTACATTTGAGGAAACAAAATATGCGTCTTGTTGTCGTCTTGTATTTTTTATTTGAGCTTAGCATTGTAATAATAATTCCCTTTAAACTTTTAACAGGCTCCACATGTGATATGAAGCTTCTAGACTCTACAGCTCAACTTATAGAGCCTATAGAGAACAAGAAGTTTACCAGATTCTCGTTGCAATACACAGAAGTGGAAGAAATACCAAGTGGAATTAGTGATTGGGAACCAAGGTTTGCTGGTCATCAGACTCCCCAAGAAAGAGAGGAATCTTTTTATGCTCGGGACCAAAAAATTAACTGTGGCTTTGTCAAAGGTCCTCAGGGTTTGCCAAGTACTGGATTTGATCTTGCAGAAGATGATATGAAATATATGAGCAGTTGTCATATAGCAGTATCTTCTTGCATCTTTGGGAATTCTGATCGTTTGAAGACGCCTTTTAACAAAATGGTTAGCATATGTGTTATTCTATGTCTTGCGCTATTATAACAGTGAGCACCAGTGAATATGAAAATATGTTACTAGTATAAGCAGCCAGCTCATTGTCCATTTTGAACTCATCGTATACAAAATATGCATGTCTAAATCAAATACTGAATAACATTTAACTGTCTGAAGTGGAAAAACAATTGGCAGGTTCCTTGGAATGTCTTTCCATAACCTTGTCATCTCATTTGTACAACTCACATACTTTTTAGAGTTTCATGAGTCAAAAATCGGATAAAATATATTCTTTCACTGGAGTTTAACTGAGGGAGACAAGGTTAGCTCAAAATGAACGTAATATTTCATCGATGAGGAAATATATAAACATAGAAATGATAAATTTCATGGTTTCTCTCCATTTCAGGTTCTCATACGAGATTTGTGCTTATTGGTTTTATTTATGACAGAAATTGAAACTGGAGTATGAAAGTTTGACAGTACAAATGTTGACATCAAATGGATAGTATTTAGTGAGCTATTACCCTACACGCCTTTGAAAAATCAGCGAGAATGTTTTAAGTTTAATGTCTATTTCAATATAAACTGAATCATTTCAATATAAAGCGAATCATTTTTGTCTGAAAACTATTAGCTCTAAGAAGTTTCTTATATTTATAATTTCAGTTTGATCAACTTTTCGTTTTTCGCTTGTGTACATATGCTTCTTTTAACTTATCTATTTAATGCATGAACATGTGACCCCTTTTTTTGGTAGGGCTCACACATCGCTTACATTTTTTGCCTTTATTTTAAGCAATGTGTAGATTTATTTATTTTCATTCATGCGGAAGTGTTTCTGCTGAAGTCTGAATTGTCTATATTTATTGCAGATCACACGCCAGTCGAAGAAAAATGTATGCTTTGTTATGTTTATGGATGAAGATACATTGCAAACATTATCTTCAGAAGGCCAGAATATGGATAGCAATGGATTTATTGGTCTGTGGAAAATCGTGGTGGTTAAAAACTTACCTTTTACTGATATGCGAAGAGTTGGGAAGGTTCCCAAATTTTTGGCACATCGACTGTTTCCTTCCGCTAGGTGAGATAGTAATGCATGCTAAAGTTTGTATGCTTTAAGTTGTGATTATTGAAATTGGTTTTTTTTTTTTTAATCAAAGAAAATCTGAATCGGCAATATGCCACTTGTGAATTTGTGTATGTCATACTTCTGGCTATATTTTGTTATTGACATTTTTTTATTTTAACTATATCTCAGATGATGAGCAAAAAGTGATACTATTGGAATATATAGTATAAAATGGTAAAAAAAAAATGTTGCACCAAACAAAATTTGGCATATTGAAATCATGTTTTCTTCTATTGCTCAATCATTTCAATATTTTTGCTAATATTTGTACTTAAGAATATTTTTACCGTTCAGGTATTCAATCTGGCTTGATAGCAAGTTGCGTCTTCAGAGTGACCCTTACCTAATCTTAGAATACTTTCTTTGGCGTAAAGGTTATGAGTATGCCATTTCTAATCATTATGATCGGCATTGTGTCTGGGATGAAGTGGCACAAAATAAGAAACTAAACAAGTACAACCATACCATCATTGATCAGCAGTTCGAATTTTATCAGTCGGATGGACTCACAAGATTTGACCCGTCTGATCCTTATAAATTACTTCCAAGCTGTACGTACTGTATATATTCTGAGTAAATGGTTATGAATACATTTGAAAATAAGTTTTTTTTCCCTTTCATTTTTCTGATGTATAAACGTGGACAGATGTTCCAGAAGGTTCTTTCATTGTAAGAGCGCACACACCAATGTCCAACTTATTTTCATGCCTTTGGTTCAATGAGGTTGATCGTTTTACTTCCCGTGACCAGCTAAGTTTTGCTTACACTTACTTGAAACTTACAAAGATGAATCCTGGAAAGCCATTTCACCTAAACATGTTCAAGGTATTTTTTTTCTTTTCTTTTATCATATACATTTCCATTGGGTTAGCTTGAGTGTTTAACTATGTTTTACCAGAAGTATTTTGAATTTTCTAGTTTACATGTACCTATATACTAAAATTGAATGACTTACTGTTAGACCTGTCAAACGGATTGGGTTGAGTCAAAATGGGTTGGGTCGAATTTGACCCAACCCGTTTATGACCCATTCTGTTTTATCCATTTATAATTCAACTCATTTATGACCCAACCCACTTAATAAGTGGGTTTTCCATTTAACCCATTTATTTAAATTTGACTAATAAAAAATAAATAAACATAAAATAAATCTAATTCTAATTTTTATGTTTTGAATTCTGAAGAAAAAAAATTAAAATTCTAATTTTAATTTTCATCAAAATTCAAATGTAGGGATGTGGTAGCTTATTATTTTCTAAGTACAACTGTTAGTCTTCTTGAAAAACTACAGTGTGCGTTAACAATATGGAGTGGCCGAGTGCTCCATACTGTCCGTAATTTAGGTGGGAGTTAATCGGTCGAAGTCTCGACTAATTCCGATTTAGTATGAAGAAGTTATTATAGTTTGAATAAATTCATATATGAGGATGTGGTAGTCTGTAATTTTCTAAGTACAACTGTCAGTCCCCTTAGAGACCTACATTGTGCGTTCACACGATGAAGTATCCGAGTGTTCCATACTGTCCGTAATTTAGGTGGGAGTTAATCGGTCGAAATCGCGCTTGATTCTGAGTTAGAACGAAGAAGTTATTGCAGTCTGAACAAAAAAAATAGCGGCTTCTACACTAGACGGAGTTCAAATATGGGGATGTGGTAGTCTGTTATTTTTCAAGTACAATTATCGGTTTCCTTAGAGAACTACAGTGTGCGTTCACAAGATGAAGTATCCGAGTGTTCAACACTGTCCGTAATTTACGTAGAAGCTAATCGGCCGAAGTCTCGTCTGCTTTCAAGTTAATATGAAGAAACTATTTCAGGCTGAGCAAAAAAAATAACGGCTTCTGCACTAGACGGAGATATAGTAGCATTTTATTTTTTAAGTACAACTGTCAGTTTCCTTGGAGAGCTACAGTGTGTGTTCGCACGATGAAGTATCCGAGTGTTTCATAATGTCCGTAATTTAGGTGGAAGTTAATCGGTCGAAGTGTCGCCTAATTTCGATTTAGAACAAAGAAGTTATTGCGGTTTGAATAAAAAAAATAGCGGCTTCTATACTAGACGGAGTTCAAATATGAGGATGTAGTAGCATGTTATTTTTTAAATACAAATGTCAGTCTCCTATGAGAACTACAGAGTGTGTTCACACGATAAAGTATCTGATTGTTTCATACTGTCTGTAAGTTGGATGGTAACTAATCGGTCGACGTCTCGTCTGATTCTGAGTTAGAACGAAGAAGTTACTTAGTCTGAACAAAAAAATAACGGTTTCTGCACTATGCGGAGTTCAAATATGGAGATGTGGTAGTCTGTTGTTTTCTAAGTACAACTGTTAGTCCTCTTGGAGAAATACAGTGTGCGTTCACATGATGAAATATCCGAGTGTTCCATATTGTTCGTAATTTAGGTGAGAGTTCATCGATCGAAGTCTTGCTTGATTCCGAGTTAGAACGAAGAAGTCATTGCAGTCTGAAAAAAAAATAGCGGCTTCTGCACTAAGTGGAGTTCAAATATAGGGATACAGTAGCCCATTATTTTCTAAGTACGACTGTCAGTCTCCATAAAAAATTAGAATGTATGTTCAAATTTTTTATTTTTCAAGTTTATATTAAAATGTAATGTTTTAATAAATGGGTAAATTAGTCATCCATTTATAACATTTTTAAAAATGGGACCTAACGCATAACTCGTTTAAAAATACTTATAAGTGGGTTGAGCCAATCCATTTATTTATAAATATGATAAATGAGTTGGGTCAATGAGTTAGGTCGTGTTTTGACAGGTCTACCTACTATGATTGAAACTAGGGGAATAGTTCACCGAAAATTTTGGACAGTTAGATCTAATGATATTAAACAATTGGTAAATTTGTTAAAATGCACCGGTTGATCTGGGATGTTAGACTTTTGGTGGATCCTTACTTTAATTTTCAACCTTAGAAGATGATCCAATTCAACCTATACCTTTCAACTTTACAGGTTTTTTTTTTTGTTTTTTTTTTTTCTACAATGATTTGAGTGAATATGAGCATATATATATCCATAAACATTTGGTATATGGTTGTGAAAACCAAAAAGTTAGCATGTTCATTTTAACCGTTTGTAATAGGCATAGGTAGGCTTGGTACTCCAACCTAAAAACTGAAGATTCTAGCTATTAAGATGGTATTTACATTTTCCTTGCTAATATATCGTTTAAATAAATTATTCTTCAGGATTGTGAGAGGCGCATGATCACGAAACTGTTTCGGCACAGGGCAGATGAGAAGCTAAGCAATTCTACTCAAATAACAAGATGACACATGCTACTACCAACGTAGTGGAATGAAATTTTACTCTAGGCAACCATATTTATGCACAGCGACGTGGAAAGACCTGGCATGATTGTCTGAAGCCAGTAAATTACTTACCTCCCTTTCTATCTCGTATATATTTTCTCCTGTTTAGTTAGGTAATTGGATAATAATTTCATTTTTTAGGTCATTTTTTGTATTCATATTCTTGAATTGTATCTCACCCGATTGATTGATAATATTATATTATTGTGCAAGATTCGTTTTTTATAAACTAACCCAATTGTTTCATTGCGTTAAAAAAAACATTTAACATGTGCATACGGAGTGTTTCGTAATAATTATGACAGTCTTTCAAAAAATCTTTTTGGTATTCCAGCTATTTTGAACTAGTGTGTGCGGCCTAACATAACTTTCGATCATCTTAAAGCAACTTCTCGTGCAGCATTTTAAGTTGGCACTAATATCTGTTGGGCCTGAGTTTTATTTGGCAGAATGATAGTATATTGACAGTTTGGCCTAGTGTAATCCCATTTGCAAATTACTAAATTAGGTTTTTGAATAGAATATGTGACCTTTAGACCTTAGCGTATGTTATAGAGTAGGGTTATCTTGAGCTTTTAAGTCTATGTAGCATATTGATACTGAATAGCAAGTGTCATGTTAGCCAACAGATCACTAGTCTTGTGTTACCCTGCTTGCTGAACCCAAGTTACATTGCCAATGAAATGAACTGAAGTCAGTAGAGTGGCTAAGTGAAAAATAAATAACATAAAGATAAAACATATATGTTAACTAACATAATTAATAAACATATATTATCTTAACATATTGGAAAAATACACATTAACAGTACAAATTAATGAAAACATTAAGTTGGCTAAAAACACAAAGTACTGTAAATATTCACCTAATATAGATACACAAAAACTCAAGTTAAGAACGAATGTTAAGTGAATAATTATTTAGCAAAATACAAAATAGTGTAGACGTTTATATAGTTAAACGGTTTTTGAAAATTCACACAAGAGTTACCTTCCAACTTTCTTCCTTGTGCTCATATCACAAATACTGGAGCACGGCAAACCAAAAAAAGATGGAACAATCCCAACATTACTTTATATCATCACCGATATGTTCTTGTACTGATTCTTGAATCATGCAACCTTAACCCATAAGCCTGAAGCTATTACTACCCAGTATTTTTGATTGCTATCTGCCTTATTGCATTAAAAATAACGATAACAAAATAGACTTTAGCTATATGTTATAGTGAAATGCTGATTATCATTTTTCTACACTTCAGATGAAACCCTTCATCTCCTGATTGAAAATATAATATTACTTAAGAATAGACATAAAAGACTAGGGTTCCATCTTCAACCATTGAACTGGGCAGTTTTGATTCTACATCCAAATTCTTACATTGGACGCATCACCAAAAATGCCCCTTTTGGTAAATGGACCAAGCTTGGTAAGTTCATCCCTGTTCAGCGTTAATTAATTTTTATAAACGATAATGAATTTTGTTAAAAATAATTTTTGTGTTTGTTCAAATACAAAATATTTGAAATTTATAATATATCTATATATAATGAGAATACCTTCTTTTGAAGCTTTAAAAATAACGTTAATACCCTTGCTATACATTAATTAAAAATAAAGCAACAGGAGGATGGTTTCATCCTTGCTAAAAATGAAACTAATGTATTTTTTTTTACACGTCCAATCGGACATGTCATACGTACTAGTGTGTGTATGACAAAGCAATCACTAAGGCTTGTATTTCTATTCTATGCGTAAGTTGTTAGAGCATGCTTGGCAATTCCTTGATGAGTTGTCAAATTACTTACGAGTAACTTATTTAAGTGTTTGTGAACTTTTTATAAGTAGTATGCACAAGTAGCTTATAAAGGTGGAACCCAGTGCACGAGGCTTCCGCGTGATAGTGGGCTCTGGGGAGGTCGATTGTACGTAGTCTTTCCCTCGCTTTGCGAAGAGGCTGTTTCCGGAATGCACAAGTAGCTTATAAGTAAAAAAATTTAGGGAGCACTTCTTTGTTGTTTATGACTTATGAAGCAATCTTAATTAAACATTTATATTAAGAAATTAAATTACATTTAAAGTTTTCTATTCAAAACTCTTTTTAAGAAAATTTGAAATAAGATGTTGACAAACATGCCCATATTTCATTTTATTGACAATTACAATGTAGTAAGAATAGAATACACATCATATTTGTTACAAGCATACAATTGTGTAAGTGCTTCCAAATTCCAATCCTTGTTATGAGAACTGGAAAGGAAAAAAAACAAAGAAAAAATTGGTATACATATAACATAATTAATCCCATATATTGCATCATCTAGCTGACAGTAAGGATACCTTCTCTAATGACACCCAACAATTCATTCCTACCCTTCACCACAACATCAAAAACTTCATCAACAACGGCATCAAACATCTGAATCCCTTCCCTAAGCTCATCAGAAGTCGTCCTTAATAGGTCAGTGTCTATGTCTCCCTTTGTATTTTTAATTCTCTTCAATCCTCCAACCACACTGTCCACCTTCTCATGCTCAGCCACCATAAACTTGGACCCATTAAATTTCTCATGAAACTGAGTTATCAAGCCTGTAAGCGTCTGCATAAAATCCTTCAACTGTGGATACTTGTGAACCACTTCATCTGTTTTCACATGGATTGAAATTGGATTAACTATAGCTGACACTAAAATGACGGAAATGACCATCATGGTCCACCTTGCTGCTACCATGACCGCGTCTATGTTGGCACCTTTTTTTCCATTGAATCCGGCCTTGAACTCGATGGTCTCGGACACAACCGTTACCTCCTTGTCGACATGATTGAGATCGATGAGATCGATCATGAGGTCGCCCAGAGCCAACTTGTGGACGGTGAGGTCGATCACCATGCGGTACCTGTTGATACCCGATATGGCCGACTTGAGGGAGTTGCAGAAGTCCAGCAGCGCAGCTGTTTCATGCATATACTCGTCCAACCAGTCGTTGTCTCTGCTGCCTTGGCATATGGAAGCAGGGGCATCTTGAAGCCTGCACTGTTTGAAGAGGGAGATGAGCTGTATCTGCATTCGCTTCAGGAGGCTCATAGCCTCTGTTGACCAGCGCAGTGAGACTGAGGTATCCCCTGCCAAGGACTGTTCTAGCTTTTTGAGGTCTTGAGATAGGAATGAGTGGAAGAAGGCACATGCATCTGTCGTTCTGTTTCTTCCTTTTGTAGGGAACATTATGGAGAAGGGCCGTCGCAAACCTACAATGATTGGACTAACCATTTTGGAAATCAATAATAATGGTTGAAATCTTTGAGTTATGATTTCTCTGGTTTTTTGTAGGAGAAAAAGTGAGGGTCAATTATATTATATTGGTGTGGGAACCAGAGGACCCTGATGTGGAGTACTTACAGTTCAAGTGAAAGTGATTGTGCTGTTGTTAATGGAGTTACGCAATGTGCAATAGATTTTTCTCTTCTTCTTTTTTAACCTAAAGTTCAATTTAG
This sequence comes from Allium cepa, assembly GCA_030765085.1. Taxonomy (NCBI): domain Eukaryota; kingdom Viridiplantae; phylum Streptophyta; class Magnoliopsida; order Asparagales; family Amaryllidaceae; genus Allium; species Allium cepa. Next base: position 438,472,355 of record CM060941.1, read on the forward strand.
CACATGGAAAATGAGAATTTTGGTTAAAATGTTGGGTTAGGTAAAGTTACTTCTGTGTTTTCGAGCTATTGTAGAATGGGTACTTGGGTAATCATTTGTGTTATTGTATTTACTGATATAAGGAGTAAGAATTGAAAGTTGATGAAGGAGGTCAATGTTTGGTAACTATACGTATGACTATGTTTAGGGTGCAAGTTTTCCTTTCCGATGTTATTATGCAATGAGTTTTACCTTTTCATACAAAATGAGTTTGGTGGTCTGCAAACATGTCACCAGCAAGTCAGGTAAAGCGAATTAAATATTTGGGGTACACAATAATTTATTTAAACGTACATGTACTAGGTTGGTACATACTATTAATGCCAAACCTAACACTGCAACTTAAAACAGGGATTTGATTGTGTATAGAAGAAGAATGCCACGCTTAATTACACTAGCTAATCTTTTTATTTTTGTACTTGAATGTAGATTATGGAACAAGCAGCTTAAACATTTCGAATATGCAAGGAAAATTTTGAGTGCCTTCAAATTGATAGAATGTCATTTTCTTCTTTTCCTTTGCATAGATATTGTGAACGTGGAAGTTAATGGTAAGCTTATGTATTGGTATCTTGCTAGTAATTCAAATTCTGTTTTATTTATTTTTTTATTTTTTTTATTTTTCAAGTGACTCTAGAGTTCCTATTTTATTGGAAATTTTAGTCACCGGTTATGTCAACCTTTTCGAAAAATATCTTTCAGCATATATCATTATAAAACAAAATTTTACCAGCAACCATCTAATTTTTGAATATTTTTTAATTATTTAATTAAGTAGGAATTTGAGGTGACAATTAGATAAAAGCAACGAATTTTTCATGTAAACGAAACCTTTTCCATAATGTTCCTAGTTGGGAAAAAAAATGCTACCTTTTCTAGTTGATATGGTTAACCTCATAAGAATAATACTATCGTTTGGATTGCCCCAAAATGCATTTTATCAATGTTGTCTTTAATTGAAGAAAATAATAATTATATTAGAACTAATATGAATAATGATAACTAAGATAAATTTAACAGAGTTTTAAACATCACTAAAATACAAACTTACAGTACAAAGCATCTACTTGTCATTAAACTATTATGAACTTTTTCAATATATTAAATTCAGAGCTCAGAAATTTCTATTCGTTGGACAATTGGCTTGCATGCCTTACTTTATAGGACCAACCGTGTATGAACAATGATATCTTAATAGGAGTATTTAGGCACATGTGATGCGTGGATGTAAAAATATTTTTGACGAAATAATACAAGTTATCGTATAATGTCGCTTATATTATTTACTTTGAAAAATACCTTATGAAAACAAAATGTAGCACTCTAATGATCTTAGGAATAATTCTTTAGTAAAAGAATAAATTTTTATGAAAATTGAAAGTTAAATAAGCTTCATACTAAATGTAAAGTATGACGACGAAAAATAAATATCGTAAAACCATAAAAGATGCATCTAATGTAAAATCATAAAAGATGCATCTAATGATATTAGTTTGCGTAGGGTTTGGATTAAAATTCATGGTCTTATTTATAAATTAATTATGTAAAAACATAAAAGGCATTTCACAAAGTTTGGTTATAAAAGATAGATGTGAGGTTTCAGAACTGTAACTTCAGGATCATTTTAAATATCTGCTTTTCTTTGACTCTAGGTAAGCATTTGTATGTTACTTCTTCAAATCAATGACCGCGGAAGGTTGGGACTTGGGATGATGAATTTAGAGGATCCAAGCTTTAATAAAGCCGCTTATCTTTGAAGGACAAACACTGGGGTTTTTATGTATTAAGTACGTACGTAGTATACTAGAACTAATATGGATAATGATAACCAAATATATTTAGGGGATCCCAGCATTTGTATGTTGCATCTTCAAGTCGATGACTGCAGTAGGTTGGGATTTGGGGTAATGAATTTAGGGATCTGAGCTTTAATAAAGCGGCATATATTTGAAGGACAAACACTGGGATTTCTATATATTAAGTACGTATGTAGTATATTAGAAGTAATATGGATAATGATAACCAAGTACATTTAGAGGATCCCAGCATTTGTATGTTACTTCGTTGAATCGAATGACCGCGGTAGGTTGGGCCTCGGGATTGTTGTAAAATTTTCAATAATGAGTTTGGGGCTTTGGTTTTTGATTTGGAGGAGAAGAAGTAAAGAGAAAGAAGAGAACAATAATCCCACATGCTAGAAAATTATATAATAATTTTGTATAAATAGAGCTTTCTCATGTGAATGTTGGGGCCTTGGTGCACTTACATGTTTGTTTTGTTGTGAGAAGAGAAGTCGTGCAACACCACACGCGTGCCGCCATCGTTAGTCCGTCCGCAGGTTGGATGCGGAAATATTTTTGGATCATGTGCGAACAGTAACGGGCCAAATTTCAGCCCGTTAAGGATCCAGAACCGAATTTCTGAATTTGAATAAAGGGCGGGAATTTTGTAATGTTTTTCTGAATGTTGCAAATGAATAGACGCGACGTTTAAAAGTTGAATGGAGATAGCCGTTCGTAACATCTGTGAACCGTTTGCAACGGTTGTGACGCTTGGCGAATAAACACCTATCCACCACTATAAATAGCAAAACCCAGAAAACGTTGGAGACAGTTTTCATTTTGAATTCATCTTCTTCTTCCTCTTCCTACACGAATTTGCGACGCCAGGGAAGTGTTGCTAATCGATGCACTTCCATTACTCTATATTTTGTAACATCTGCAAGGTGTTGCAAACGCTGAATCGTTGCAGATTTGTTTCTTCTTCTTTTTCATTCATTTCTCTGCATATTACATCGTCAGATATCAAATACTAAAGTGTTCTTGGTCGGATCAAAAACGTACAAACTTTGAATCCGATTACGCTGTTATAAGGCTTCATTGAATTTTGAAAGTCGATAGTTCGATAACCCGTTTGTACCTGGTGGGTTGAACTATTGTCTGAAAGAATCTATTACATAGATCCTTGAAGTCGGAAGTACAACATTATCTTCGTCACAATTGCCATCAAAATTGTCTCGAACCGCAATGTTCCCAACAATTTTCAGACAATATTCTTCAATCATGAAAGGTTCGAGCGTTCTACAAGTTATGAATCAGCATCTAACTCGATTGGAGCGTTTTGATGGCGACAATTTCACTCGTTGGCAAAAGACGATGAAATTTTTCCTGGTCACCGTCAAGTTGTTTTACATTTTGGAAGATGACTTGAAAGAAATCCCGGAGGAAACTGATAAAGATGATGCTGCTCTATAGGTTAAACGTGCAAACCGCAAAGAGGACGATTTTCTATGCAAATGCCATATTCTGAATGTGCTATCTGTCTATAATGCTCATAGGACCTTGGAAACAGCGAAGGCACTCTGGACTGCACTGGAGAATAAGTACCGCATATCCGAGACAAGTAACAAAAAGTTTCTTATTTCTAATTTTATGGATTTCAAAATGGTCACCAATAAGTCCATAATTGGACAAGTAAGCGAAATCTTACCGTTGGTAAATCAACTTAAAGATGCTGGAATTGATCTCCCTGAATCTTTTGTTGTTGGAGTTATAATTTCTAAACTTCCGCATAGTTGGAATGATTATAAGAAAAAGATGAAGCATGTGGAAACGGATCATAATTTAGACGGTTTACACCGTCATCTTCGTATTGAAGAAGACTCTCGCAAACGCGATCTATATGATAATCCGCAAACTGAGTCTCATTCTAAGGCAAATAATGTGAAATTACTGATAAGTTAAAACCAAAGAATGAGATACAGTTTAAGAAGAAAAATCATTTCAAAACCAACAACAAAAATAAAGGTGCTTATTATTTTTGTAACAAGTCTGGCCACTATGCCCGAGACTGCCGTCTACGGAAGAAAAAACAAAAAGTGAATGTGGTTGAAGACTCGCTAGTCGCTATAGTGCAAGAGGCGAACTCCGTTAGCGACAATGATAATGATTGGTGGTTCGATACTGGAGCGACCATTCACATTTGCAAAGACCGTAATCTGTTCAAGAGTTACGAAGAAAATAAAGGAGAAGCCGACGAAGTTACTGGAGCAAATAAGGTTCCAAGCAAAGTTCTGGAAAAGGCACCATAGAACTTCCTTTCACCTCTGGAAAAGTTCTTACATTAGTCAATGTATTTTATGTAACTGATATGTGTAAGAATTTGGTTTCTGGATACCTTCTTAACAAAGGAGGATTCAAGATGGTGTATGAGTCTGATAAACTAGTGTTGTCTAAGAATGGTAGATTCATTGGACATGGATACGCTTGTAACGGCATGATTAAGTTGAATTTAATAAAAAAATCTTCTGTTTGTATTGTTGATTCTATTAATTTATGGCATGGTAGATTAGGACATGTTAATTATAATTCCATTAGAAATATGCATAAATTAGGATTAATTTCTGATCGTGATTTCGATACCATCTCTAAATGTGAAATATGTATTCAAGCAAAAATACACCGAAAATCCTTTAAATCCATAGAAAGGAAAATTGGTTTGCTTGATTTGGTATATAGTGACGTGGGTGATTTAAAAAGTCACGTCACCTATGGTGGTAACCAATACTATATAACATTCATTGATGATTATACTAGATATGCATATGTATATCTAATGAAAACTAAAGATGAGGCTTTTGATAAATTCAAAATTTATAAAGCAGAGGTCGAAACATAATTAGGAGTTAAAATTAAAATATTACATTCAGATCGTGGTGGTGAATATTTCTCAAATGAATTCACCTTGTTTTGTAAACAATAAGGTATAGTTCACCAATGTACTGCCTCATATGCACCACAATAAAATGGTGTTGCTAAAAGAAAGAATAGAACTTTAGTTGAAATGGTTAATGACATGGTCATAAGTTCTAATTTACCTTATAACCTATAGGGTGATGTTATGTTATCTGCATGTTATGTTTTAAATAGAGTACCACTTAAAAAGAATAATATTTCCCCTTATGAATTATGGTTTAAAAGGAAAACTAACCTAACTAGACTTAAAGTTTGGGGTTGCTTAGCATATGTTAGAAAACAAGACCCTAAACGACCAAAGTTAGGAAATAGAGCATTTAAATGTGTTTTCATAGGATATTCACTTAATAATATAACTTATAGATTCCTTATTCTTGACACCTTAGAAGTTATAGAATCTGTAGATGTAGAATTTTTTGAAAATCAAACTGTTGAGATCCCATTGAGATCATCTAGTCCAGAACCTAGTATGACTAATGATATCAATGACGATGATTATGCTCCTGCTCAAAACAACAAGGAAGTGTCGGTACCAGATAATAGTACTGAATAACGGAGAAGTAGAGCGAGAATAGAGAAGGACTATGGTCCTGACTTCATTACATATCTAGTAGAAGGCAGTAAGGAAGAAGTCCTTAATATGACTAAATATGTAATGAACGTCAATGACGATCCCAAAACTTATTCTGAGGCTATGAGTTCCAGAGATTCCAATTTCTGGAAAGAAGCTATCAATGAAGAAATGAGTTCCATACTGTTAAACCAAACTTGGGTTTTAACCGATTTACCTCCTGGTGCTAAACCTATAGGATGTAAATGGATATTCAAGAAAAAGTTGAATGTAAATGGATCTATTAATAAGTTTAAAGCCAGATTAGTTGCTAAGGGATATAAGCAAAGATATGGAGTAGATTACTTTGATACATATGCTCTAGTTGCTCGCATATCTTCTATACGCTGTTTAATTGCATTTGCATCAATTCATAAATTAGTCATACATAAAATGGATGTAAAGACTGCTTTTCTAAATGGAGATTTAGAAGAAGAGATATATATGGAATAACCTGAAGGTTTCAAAACCCTAGGTCAAGAAAAGAAAGTTTGCAAATTAGTGAAATCTCTTTATGGCCTGAAGCGAGCTTACGTGCAATGGCATGAGAAATTTGATAAAGTTGGATTGTCATATGGATTCATTGTTAATGATGTTGATAAACGTATTTATAGCAAATCGGATAACAACGGTTGTGTCATAATATGTTTATACGTTGATGACATGCTAATATTTGGTTCCAATATATCCTATGTAAATGAAACTAAAAAGTTTCTGTCTTCTAAATTCGATATGAAAGATCTAGGAGACGCTGATGTAATTTTGGGAATTACAACTGTTAGGAAAGAGGGGGAGTTATTACTAACTCAATCTCATTACATAGAGAAATTCCTACAAAAGTATGGTCATTACGATGACAAACCAGCACCAACTCCTTTAGATCCTAGTATTAAAGTAGAAAAGAACACTGGATGTACTGTCTCTCATTTAGAGTATTCCAGTGTTATTGGAAGTCTTATGTATGCTATGCATCGCACTAGACCAGACATCGCACATGCTATAAGTTTATTGTGTCGATTTATGAGTAATTCAGGTTTCGAACATTGGAAAGCTATTTCCAGAGTTTGAGCTTATATGAAAGGAACCATTGAATATGGTTTATCTTATAAAGGATATCCTGCTGTGATAGAAGGATATAGTGATGCAACCTAAAACAATGTAGAATCCAAATCCATGTCTACGGCTGGATGGATCTTTACATTAGGAGGCGCTGCTGTGTCTTGGGCATCCAAGAAGCAGGCATGTATTTCCGACTCAACAATGTTGCTAGAATTGATTGCATTAGTAGATGCATGTAAAGAAGCGGAATAGCTTAGGAATTTATTAATGGAAATTCCTTTATGGAAGAAGCCATCTTCAGCAGTCTTGATTAACTGTGACAATCAAGCAATGATATACAATGTGTCTAATAAGACATATAATGGAAAGTCTAGACATGTGAGTCTAAGACATCAAATGGTGAGACAGTTACTCAAAAGAGGAGTTATAACTGTTGACTACATAGAAACGAAGAAAAACTTAGCTGACCCACTTACAAAGAGTCTTCCAAAGGCAATGGTTTTCTATAAAGTCACAAGAAATGAGACTAAGGTATGTGAATGAAGGTTGATCATCCTTAACAGAAACTCAATTTATGCCTTGAAAAGGATAGACAAAGTTCAATGGGTACTAACAAGTTAAGAGAATGATTATGAAACACTAAATCGATAATCCCATAATATTTAATGTTGGATTCTGCAAGAATAAATGATGGATATATATCCTTAATAAGTCTAGAAACCTTAAAAGGTGTATCGCAGAAACACTTTAAGAGACTTACCTATATGAGTATGGAAATCAGGCCGTTTTCTAGGAAAGTAAGACCGCTTTCTAAGTTGACTCATAAACCAGGATTTAAGCACATGGTCATTAACGTACTGAGCGATACAGAACGCTTTACCTAAGAAAATAAACACGTGTGATTGTTCCGGTTTTATCATTAGGGATACTTGGTTCAAGATTCGTTCACCATAGAATCTCGATAAGGCTTTGAATGGTTTTACTATGTAAAAGTTCAAATCCAAAAGATACCTTTTATTTATGTGTTGGTTTTCACGATAATGCAAACTTGATCTTAGAACTACATATGTCTGATCCCATTTGGGTATGTAGGAAGTCACTCTGGTGATGTAGTCGTCCTTTTTATTTATTTTGAAAACTGGGGAGATTGTTGTAAAATTTTCAATAATTGGTTTGGGGCTTTGGTTTTTTTATTTGGAGGAGAAGAAATAAAGAGGAAGAAAAGAACAGTAGTCCCACATGCTAGAAAATTATACAATAATTTGTATAAATATAGCTTTTTCATGTGGATGTTGGGGCCTTGGGGCTCCCACATGTTTTCTTTGTTGTGAGGAGAGAAGTCATGCAACACCACACGAGCGTCGCCGCCGTCCGTCCATCCGATCGAACCGGGCCGGGTCGGGTACGGGTTTCGGTTCGGATCCGAAAATATTTTTGGATCATATGCGAACAGTAATGGGCCAAATTTCAATCCGTTAAGGACCCAGAACCGAATTTCTGAATTTGAATAAAGTGCGGAAATTTTGTAACGTTTTTCTTAACGTTGCAAATGAATAGAAGCGACGTTTAAAAGTTGAATGGAGATAGTCGTTCGTAACAGCTGTGAACCGTTGACAACTGTTGTGACGCTTGGCGAATAGACACCTCTCCACCACTATAAATAGCAACACCCAGAAAACGTTGAAGACAGTTTTCATTCTGAATTCATCTTCTTTTTCCTCTTCCTACACGAATTTGCGACGCCAGGGAAGTGTTGCTAATCGCTGCACTTCCATTACTCTATATTTTGTAACATCTGTAAGGTGTTGCAAACGCTGAATCGTTGCAAATTTGTATCTTCTTCTTCTTCATCCCTTTCTCTGCATATTGAATCATCAGATATCAAATACTAAAGTGTTCTTGGTCGGATCAAAGGCGTACAAACTTTGAATCTGATTACGCTGTTATAAGGCTTCATTGAATCCTGAAATTCGATAGTTCGATAACCCGTTGTACCTGGTGGGTTGAACTATTGTCTGAAAGAATCTATTACATAGATCCTTGAAGTCGGAAGTACAGCATTATCTTCGTCACAATTGCCATCAAATTTGTCTCGAACAGCAATATTCCCAACAGGGATAATGAATTTAGGGGTTCCCAGCTTTAATAAAGCTGCATATCTTTGAAGTAGCATATCTTTGAAGTACAGACACTGGGGTTTCTATGTATTAAGTACGTACGTAGTATATTAGAACCAATATGGATAATGATGACTAAGTGTATTTAAGGGATCCCAGCATTTTTATGTTACTTCTTCAAATTGATGACTGCGGTAGGTTGGGGCTTGGGATAATGAATTTAGGGGAACCCAGCTTTAATAAAGTCGCATATCTTTGAAGGACAAACACTAGGGTTTCTATGTATTAAGTACGTATGTGGCATAGGGAAATTAAACTGGATTGTTGGCAGTAGTATTTGGGAAACAGTTAGTATTACATTACAAAACTAATTGCTTATACAAAGTGTGAAGAAAATTATGTTATTGTTTTGATACAAATTGTTGGAGAGATTTCCAGGGTTGTCCTGTCGCTTGGGTTTGGAGGTGCTGTGACCAATGCTTCGGGTAAGATTTGGATTCTTTGGTCCAAAGGTTGTGTTGTCCACCCTTTGTTTGACTCGGACCAGCTTATCTCTGTGGTTTGCTCTGCTTCTCTTTTTCCTCATCCTTTTCTTTTTTCGGCGGTGTACGCCAAGTGTGACCGGATGGAGAGATTATCCCTGTGGGATGATATTCTTCATCTAGCTGAGTTGGGCTTTTCGTGCTCTATTGTGGGTGGTGATTGCAATGTTGTCGCTAGCCAGGTTGAGAAACTAGGGGGGCGGCCATTAACCGCTCATCGGTTTCTGATTTCAATTCATTCATTGTGAGCTCAGGATTCTCCGAAATTCCTTTTGTGGGATCGGCTTATACCTGGTCTAATAACCAGGAAGGTCCGAACCGGATCCTATCTCGGTTGGACAGAATTTTTGGGTCCCCAGAATGGCTCAATCTTCCTTTTTCTTTCTCTACATCGCATCTTCATCGAGCCTGCTCTGATCATGCCCCGTTGGTTTTGCGATGCTTTCCTCGATCTCTCTCGGGGCCAACATCTTTCCGATTCCTCAGTATGTGGTGTTCCCATCACTCCTTTCCTCAGGTTGTAGAAGAGTCGTGGTCTGCTCCTATCTCAGCTTCTCCCATGGGGGCTTTTTCCCAAAAGCTGAAACGTCTAAAGGCTTGACTTAAAACCTGGAATTCCCTTGTATTCAGGAACATTTTCGACCGTGTTAGATCGGCTGAGGAGTCCCTTATTCTTGCCGAATCTTTGTTCGACGAGAACCCTTCGGCCGAAAACAGGGGGAAATGGGCGTCGGCCCAATTGGCTTTCTCTTCGTAGCTTCGTATCGAACACTCTTATCTTCGCCAAAAGGCGAGGGTAAAATGGGTGGTCGAAGGGGATTCGAACTCCAAATTTTTCCATTCTTCCATTCGTAAGAAAGCCAACCTTCTTTCCATTCGGGAAATTTTGAGACCGGATCATTCTTTGGCGTCCTCTCCGGCTGAAGTTAAGTTGATCATAGTGTCTCATTTTCAATCTTTTCTGGGTTTCCCCTCGGTGGCGGATCAGGATGTGGATATCCTCGCTTTCATTCCCATAATCATTACCTCTGAGGAGGCCGACGGTTTGGCTGATCCGCCAACTCCGGAGGAAATCCGTGCTTGCGTCTTTGCCCTAAGCAAGGATAGTGCTTCCGGTCCGGATGGTTTCAACGGATCTTTCTATCGGAGTGTGTGGCCTATCATTCAATCAGATTTTTGTTCAGCTGTCCAGCAATTCTTTGCCGGCAGTCTTCTTCCCATTAGTTGGTCTTCCACCAACTTGGTTTTAATTCTGAAGTGTGATAACCCTCGGTCGTGCGCGGAATTTCGTCCCATCAGCTTGTGTAATTTCTCTAACAAAGTTATTTATAAGGTGTTGGCCATTCGTTTGGCTCCGTTCCTTGAGCGTGTCATCTCATCCTCTCAGGCTGGTTTTCTGAAGGGTCGTCTTATCACTGATAACGTCCTGTTAGCCCAGGAACTGATTTCCCAGATTGACAGGAAGGTTAGAGGTTCTAATGTTGTGTTCAAACTTGATATGGAGAAGGCTTATGATCGTATGTCGTGGTTTTTCATCATTAGAGTTCTGCGTGCTTTTGGGCTTCCAGAGTCCCTTATCGATTTGGTTTGGAGACTTATCTCTAACTGTTGGTTTTCCGTCCTCATTAACGGATCGGCCAATGGATACTTCAGGGCTGGTAGGGGTCTCCGTCAGGGTGATCCTCTATCGCCTTCTCTTTTCGTGATTGTGGCTGAAGCTTTCATTCGAGGGATCCACACCTTAACGATTTTCGGCCAGGTTCACCGATTTGGTCTTCCGAGAAGGTGCCCGCTCGTTTCCTCCTTATCCTTTGCGGATGACATTGTCATCTTCACCAATGGTAACCGGACGTATGTTCGCCGCCTGATTCGCTTTATCCAGCAGTACGAGCGATGTTCGGGCCAGCTCATTAACTCGTCGAAAAGTTTCTTCGTTCATGCGAAGGATATGGATTCTACCAGGGTTTCCTAGGTCCATTCGTTCACAGGGTTCAGGGAGGCTTCTCTTCCGTTTCCTTACTTGGGTATGTTCTCTACAGGGGCCGGAAAATTAATGCCCTTTTCGATCCTATGACGGATAAGGTTAGGGGAAAGATCATTCGGTGGAATGCTTCGCTTCTATCTCAGGCTGGAAGATTGGTTCTTATCAAGTCGGTATTAGGCTCGCTGGGAACTCATGTCTTCGCAGCGATGACTCCTACCGCCTCTTTTTTCAGGTCTTTCCAATATTTGGCTTCTTCTTTCTTCTGGGGGTCAAAGGTTGACAACCACCATCATCACTGGGTCTCGTGGGACGTGGTGTGTCGTCCCAAGGACGAGGGCGGGCTAGGATTGCGAAATCCTAAGGATTTGTGTTCGGCTTTTGCTTGTAAGCTGTGGTACAGGTTTGGGACTAGCGATTCCCTTTGGGCGAAGTTTCTCCGAGCCAAGTACGAGAGTCTGACCTCCGCAGGCTTTTCCGGATCTCCTAATTTCGCCAGTGAAACTTGGAAGCACATGCAATCGGTCAAACCTTTCTCCGACTCCCACGGCGGCCAATCCGGTTGGGATGGTGGTTCGTTTTCCATCATGAAAGCTTGGAGTTCGGTTCGTCTATCTCCCCCAATCTCCCTATATTCTCCTTCATTTGGGATGCCAGAATCCCTCCTAAAGTGTCTCTGTTCATGTGGCGAACCCTTCATAAGGGATTGCCAGTTGATGAAAATCTCCAGCGGATTGGTATTCCTTTTGTTTCCCGTTGCAGATGTTGCGGTAACGGGAATTCTGAATCTTTGAATCATTTAATCTTTTCCGGTTTCTCTACCAATTCCTGCTGGAATTATTTCGGTAATCTTTTAGGTATTAGAGGTACCAACAACTCTTCGGAGAATTTACAGATGACCTGGTGGAACGGGATCAAAGGTAAATCTCTCCGTTCTGTTGTTTTGCGTTTAATTCCTTGTCTTATCTGCTGGCACCTATGGTGTGCGCGGAATAAGGCTATTTTTGAGGAAATTCTCATGAATCCCGTCTCCATTATTCGCCGGGTTAGGAATGATGTTTTTCTAGCTTTTCGTGGCAGACCTTTCAAGGGATCGATTAGTTCTCGTTCTAGTCGTCTTGTGGCTCTGTTATCTATTATCTGTGCTCAGCCTCCCCACAGGACGGGAGTTGGTTGATGACCGTCCTTAAGTCAGGTTGTTCTGCCTTAACCGTCTTCGTTCCCCCCCCCCCCCTAATTTTCTCTGATTTAGTGGCTTCTGGTTGCAGGCTCTGGTTTTATAGGTTTGCTATGGGGTCTGTTCTTTCTTCTATTATGCTTGGATTTGGGCGGTCGCTATTCTGGTTCTTGTTTCGCCGCTCTCTTTTTCAGATTCCTTTGCTGGATCTCATCCTTTTGTTTTGCTTCCCTTCTGGGAGGAACCTTCGGCAGCTTACTCCGCCATATCTGATTTTGTTGTTTTTTTAGACGGCTTCCTCACCGTATTTTGTATTTTCGCCTTCTGTTGGCATATTTATTAGGTTTTTGCTGCTTTATTTGGTTTTCTCTTTCTCGGCTAGCTTCGCCGGTTTTGGTTTTCTTTTCTGTGGGTTACCTGTCAGGCTTGTTGACAGTTTCTGTTATTTATTTATATATATTTCTTGTTGTCAAAAAAAAGTCTAATTTTGAAACTTGAAAAGTAATTTATATACTTAAATTCAACGATTAACTTTTAGATCATTTACATTACATGTGTTGTAGTGGATCATACATAGTAATAAAATTAGATAGATTATTTACGAGCCACACATGAAAAAATAAAAAAAAATAAGAACAAAATAAATCATTTGCCTTTTGCTTTATTGAAAACTTTACCAACTTTTCTCGAGGGAGGCATTAAAAAACAATATTTTCCCACATTTATCGCCAACTAGTCTCCAATTTCAAATTTTATTAAACAATCATAAATTTTTATTAAAAATTTATGATATTAACATTTACATAAGATATTTCATTATTTTAAGAAAACTTCAAACATGAAATGGTAAGACGGTGAGAGCAAAAAATTATGGATACGAATAAATCGGTAAACAACGTTAATTTGTTTGCTAAAGTCTAAACAACAAACCAAAGGGGTTGACGTAGTTGGTTGAAGGTCCGGACTATGAGACTAAATGTCTCAAGTTCGAACTCTAAAATTAATAACTCTACCTGTTGTATGTACATTAATACTTTACTAGCTACATATTATTATAGTTTTATTGATCTTTACACAACCTAACATATAAGAATGTGTTTATATGCTAAGAAAAGTTTGTTTGAACTTTGAAGAAAACCTTGAACATACCTTTTATTTGTAGAACATCAAGTTTCAAATCTAGTCACAAGTACATTACTCTGCAGTTTATCATGGTCACAGGCATTGCCCCCTCGTGGCTTTTCTCCATCATCACAAAATATATCTTTCTCTCTCTCTCTCTCTCTCTCTCTCTCTCTCTCTCTCTTACACATCGCTAAACTAATGATAAAGTTAGGGGGATGCCCTATGAGCAATTCTGTAATTTATTGTAAATTATTAACTCTATAATAAACTGTCGTTCGAAATAAAAGACGCTTTTTTCTATTATATATATACTTGTTATATTGTGATATTTTAATTAATAATTTAGTTTAAGTAAAGTATATTAATAGAATGTTCTTAAATGAAATATTGTGTGATAGGAATTACAATATGCTATAATCATGAGAAATTTATCATATTAAAAATATTATTTTAAATATTTTTTGTCCAGATGTTTTGAGACATGATATCGATATATCCGTTGAGACTGGAGTACATAAAGCTCTCCAAATGTTGGGCAGTGTATTACTCATGACTGATAAGGGCACCAAGGGGTTATGTACTGATAGTTATTGGAAAACTATATAATGACTCACTCGGGAGTTTTCCGTTGATCAATACAACTAAGGTCAAAATGAAAACCTTGAAATGACGATATTACACGGTTCTCCCAATTTAAGAATACTATTAAACTTCAATGTGGTCGCTCCACTTTGATTCTAGTTAAGTAATGGCATGACGTCCATCAAACGACTATAGTTTGGTCTGAAATGAAGCATTGGAAGTGAAACATATTCGATAGAGAATTTGTCTTCTGAGTTATAGGAGATTAGTACCCTGATCAACTATAGTCAACTCAAAGACAAAGCCTCTGGCTATTACAGTTTGGTTAATAATAATATTTTTTGTTGAACCAAGGACTTTATATTTATATTAAAAAAAGTTGAATGTAGACGATATTGAAACTTTGATCAAAACCAAATTCCATAAATCCTAATATGATATAGGTTTGACGAAGAGAATTGATGTAAGTAATCGTTACTATCAAGTATCACTTAAAATAGTGAAATTGGATTTTACCAAAAAATATGTAAGCGATAAATTCGCCAAAACTATCACACCACTAGCTAAGATGATGGGTGAACGTTGATATTTGAATTGTTTGATGTTATTCGTTGGTTGAATTTACATATTTGAGTTGCACAACCGTATCGTTGAATACTCCAAAATGCCATACGGTTTAATTAATTTATAATTGTTGCAAATTAATTAATATCTATGAAATATCAATTATTAATTTTCTTTTTTGTAGATTTTGGATGCAAATAAAAATTAACCGTGTGCGTATATAAAAGTTATAAATGTACGTATTGATATACAATATCGATAAATATTTAAACTGGATGTAAGTAAATTAATTATAGAATAAGTTTGGAAATTTTGTGGCCCATTTGGCTCTTTGTTTTGGCCGGCCTTAAAGAGGAGGGGTGAGGGTTTTGAAGTGCTTATAAATAATAATTTGAATTAGTATAAGAGAATAAGCAAACATAGGAGATTTGATCTTTATTTTTTTTTACTCCATCTAGATGCATATTTAAAGCTCTCCACTCTCAATCATTTTTCATCCCCTTTATTGCTACCTACCCCATTCGAAAATTAAAAGGACCTAAAGCCAAAAATTCTAAAGCAAATTCAAACCAAAATCATTTCAAAACAAAGGGTGATGTTCGTCTCTTATTTGATGGAAATTCAAGGGAAGTCTAAATTGGACCTTGAGGAGCTATATTCAACATTCAAGTGCTCATCATTGGTTGCATTTGGTAATGAAATGATGTTATTAATATTTGTGAAAGTTACTCATCTTAATCATATTACTTGTATCTCATTATAACGAATTCACATATGGTTGTTATCCAATCTTGGGTTTACATATAAATATATCAAATT
Source organism: Allium cepa (assembly GCA_030765085.1). NCBI lineage: Eukaryota > Viridiplantae > Streptophyta > Magnoliopsida > Asparagales > Amaryllidaceae > Allium > Allium cepa. Next base: position 438,487,724 of record CM060941.1, read on the forward strand.
GCTTAAAAGAATTATATACACACACACACACACATATATATATATTCATGTTTTAATTTCGGCTAAACATAAAAAAGGTTTCTACAAAAATTTAAAATTTATTATTTTATTTTATTTTATTTTATGATAATTATGTGTAATGTATATAGATATAAAATAGATGTTTTGTATTACATTTAATTTTAAACCAAATCACAAATATAAATATGTTTTTGGAATTAAAAAAAAGTTTCGTATTGTAATAATAATTAATCTACGTATATTTTAAATACTTTTAATTAAATCAATGTATATTTTAATATATAAAAAATTATATTGCCAAATCCGTACAAATTTGACAAATAAAGAAAACCTTTCCGCTGAATTTTATTTTTTATTTTTAAACATATATGTATATATTTACTAATTAATAAAGGAAACGTTCTCTCAAGATTAACTCATTCTAGGGCTCTAATCACCCTATCTCCAATGAACTTTACCCCAACGAGGCTAAGGTGTTCGCTTAACCTAAGCTCTCATACCAACTGTAATGACTCATCTTTCTGATCCTTAGAAACGACACTTAATACATCCCCAGTGTTTGTGCATCGTTGCGCAAGTATTGGAAAGATGAATCATCGTAGGGTAAAATAAAAAACAGAATTGAAAACCTCACAACGAAATTGTAAAATAACCATAATGATCAATAGTACATCAGGTTACTTCTTAACAGGAGTTATCAGAGTTACACAAAGTACTACAAATCAGCTTAGGTAGTTATAACAACCTGCCTTTACATATGTTGAAATAAAATACACTTACACAAACAAGATAATACAGTGGAATAGATAACTAAGAAGATGAAAGCCTCCTACTCGAAAGTCGTCTTCAAAAAGCGTACATAAATCTGTTACTCTCGAACTACTCAAATAAAATTGAGTACCCGAGAGTTTAGGGAAAAGAAATAACTCGGCTCAGACGATATGTCTGGTATGAGTAAAAAATAAATAAATCAATAGGCGTGTGATTAAAAACAAAAATGTGAGACTACGCTGCTGAACACGGAACGGGTTTACTCTCACATGAATCAACATCCAAACGTGAAGAATGGATAAATAATTAAACATCCCCAAGAGTAGTTGACTCTTCCTGATTAAATTGAGGAAACAAATTTGAAAGTTTGAATCAAATAAAGAAAGAAAAAACTCCAACAAATGACTAGGAAGGTGCATCACCCTTGAAGTATACCTCTAGTAATATACTTCTGAGAAGCTCATATACTCCGTGACACTTCTCGGACAATACCAAGAGAGGCCCCGTCAAACCTTACCGAGTATCCGAATATTTCACATCTAATAGCGCCACCGAATCCAATCTAGATGAGATATGAAAGTACCCTAATGGGAGCTACCCCACATAACATGGTTTCCTCTCGCGCTTTGGATTTAGTCATTTCCGAAAAAGGATATCAATGCTCGACGGAGCAACACGGCGTCTTAAAATGACGATAATAAAGAAGCTGAAGTAACAGATGGCTGAGAAACCAACTATTGAGGATATAAACGATCGTATATAGAAATTAAGTTTTGTATTCTTATCACCACCCATCGAATTCAAACTTGTACTATTTCTTGGTTAACAATAATACCGTACTATTTCTTGGTTAACAAATAAATTATTTCCATACAAGTGAATCGCTTTATGGAAATTTATTTATTTCCATAAACAATTTAAAATTTTTCTTTTAAAAACTCGAATTTGTGCTTGGGCTTAACATTACAAGTATTAGCTTCAAAACACTTTGTAAAAAAGTTTGCTAACTTTAAAACATCATTATAAAAGGATTTAATAACTTTCAACATCCTTATTTAATTGGACACTTCTCTTTAGCTATCCTAAATGAGAATAATTAATTATCTTTAAATTTCATTAATCAATTTGGATAATTGACTTCAAAATACCCTTTTATTAAAAAGGTTAATCACCTTTAAATTAACAGAATCAATTAAATTAATTTATTAAATTTTATCTCATTAACTACATTAATCAATCAAATTTAAAAATCATTAATTGAAATAAGTTAATTTATTTTAACCATCATTAATTAAAATGATTAATTAATTTTAATCCACCATTATTAAATAATCAATTAACCTTAATCATCATTAGACAAGATGTTAAATAAATTTTAAGTAACATTAACAAAGTAATTAATTAAATTTGAGCACATCATTAATAAGTTAATTAAGTAACTTTAAACTCATCATTAACAAGTTATTAATTTACCTTATTAATTATTAATTATATTTAACTATCTTTATTAAGATAACTAATTAAATTTGAAATCACCCTTATACGATGACTTTATTAACTTGTAAACCAAAAGTCAAGCTCAAGAAATAAATCGAAAAATTTCAATAAGGATATGTTTATCGAGAGTGTCGATATAGCGATAGTCGCTATACGGACACTTCGACAACTATTTTCATGTCACTTTATTTACATCTACACATCACATAACCATAAGCAAAGCATAATACGGGTACTTGACTATTATATAACATGTAGAAAGCAACCACTAGCAATATATTTAACTTTTATTACTAACTTTTCAAGATGCTTACTAACTTGCTTACTAACTACCATGGTGACAACTTTTCAAAGCATAAACTAAACCAACATTCATCACATCAAAGTACATATAAACAAGCATTCACAAGCTATAAAAATAAGAAACATTAAAGTTTAAAAAATTTAGTTTGAAAGGTGAGATTTTTACTCACAAAGAGTTTGCAAATTCAACTCTATCTTTCACACGAACTTGAACATGATCGAGATCTTTGCTTCTATTTTGAAAAAAAAGGGTATTTTGATGGGCTTAAGTGGACAATATGGTTTGGCCTTATTGGAGTAGGCTCGGCCAAGCAAGTGAAAAGGTGGATATGGGTCTAGTTTATTTAGTTAGGTGATGTAGAGAATGAAAATGGATGTGGTATTGATATTATTTTTTTAACTTAAGAGATGAGAATTTAGATTTTTACCACTTTGAAATTACCATGGAAGGAAATTTCCTTAAGAGCTTAAGGAAAAGTTTTAGAATGTGAAGAATGAATGGAAAATGTGAAATTAAGTTAGTAATTTTGCTTATATACAAAGGGATAAATTAAATTACCAATTTACCCTTAAAGTACATAAGCTCCTTTCATTTGTTGCCACCTCATCAGGCTTGTCTCCTCCTTACCAACATGCATTTAGAACTCAAGTGTACTTATATCTTCTTATGTTTCATTTTACTTTATGTTTGAAATGATGTTTTTATGATAATTTTGCATCTTATTTTTAAACACTTACATAATCAGTCATATCATGCTTATTATAGTTATTTAAGTTAATATATGTGTACTAATATATTAAAATAAATTCTAACTTATTATAAATATGTGTGTGTATTACTCAAATGCGCACAACGTTTTTCGATAACTTTTCGACACTGAAAAGTCAAAAATTCGAAAAAGGGTTTCCGGTCACATTTTCTATTTTTCTTCGAACTAAATATTTTTGTAAACTATTTTGAAAAACTATTTCACCATCACTATTTATTGTTTCAAAGAGTTTTATTTTAGTTATAAATCCACTAATTAATTATTGAAAAATGTATTAAATATCTATATTTTAAAGAGGTTATATTACGGGTTGTTACACAATTGACCAAGACGACCAAGGATACTGCAATTAGTGAGCAGGAAAAAGGTAGGGGTTCAAATGGGTTTGGATGGGTATAAATGGGTTGGGTTGAAAATTAACCCAACCCATTTAAAGCAGAAAAATACCCAGCCCATTAAATCCATTTATTAAATAGGTAAACCCAACCCGCTAACTGAATGGGTTTGGATGGGTATAAAACTTTGAAAGTTCTATTTTTTAAGAATATTGTTACCCTTAGAATCAACTCTACATGAAATCATAATGTTGATAATTGTACGTGCAAACAAATATTTTAGCTGTATAGTTTCAATTAGGCACCAATCATGACTCACCAACTAGTAGTTGAATAAATATCATATACTTGTGCCGAAATATTGAAAATAATTGAATTTTGGAGCTAGTCTGTAAACATGTCATGAAAGAATATAATCAGATCATAAATTGTATACTGGCACGGTTTGAAAGAAAAATAGCACACAACATTGTTTTACGACATGAAGATAGATATATACAATCTATACCAAAAATTATGCAAGCAATTAGTCAGTTACACAAACAACTTAGCAAACTTACGCCATGAAGATCATTTTATACTAGCACATATGGTAGCACAATTTGGTTAATATGTATACCCAAGGGTTTGAAAAATACCTCTAGCAAATTATACTAAGCATCCTTATACCACTGGATCAATGGTCGTAGGCTATCTAAATCTTGTTTCCTTTGAAATTTAAACTTTTGATTTATGATTTAAATCTCAATTCCAAACTCTATAGGAGATTAAACATTATTAAAACCCGGATGTGAATTTTGAATAAAATGGGAGGTATCACTAAGGAAGTTATGATAAACTTAAATAAAAACCTTCCTCCATATACCAGTAATTTAAGATCCCTATGCAGTTGATTTTTAACAATTTGTTAAAAATGAGCCTATTCTACCTTGAATGACTTTCTCCCTCTTTTTGAGAGTACAATCTACTAATGTTCACTTAATAACACTTGCAGTTGATTGGTCTAAAACAAATGGAAAACACAGTGGTGCATTTATATATTAGCATGGACAATGATTAAGCACAACTTGATGAGTGCTAGTAGCAACGAATTCTTCAGACATATTACTCACTTACTTAGAATGGCATTAACAGAATATCCGGTTAGAGTTCTAAACAGTGTACCAATTTAGTTTTATTGGAAATTATAAACGGGCTAGATGTTTGTTTAAAAAGTGAAAATAAGCTTAAGGTTGTTTTTCATCCATATAATAAGTGGATTATTGTTACAAACTAACTTGAACGGGTATTGGTATGCTTAAATTTAAATTTTGAGCATAAGTTTCTATGAGAAAAGAAGTGTTCTTAATCCACGCATGCCACTTGCTAGTGGTTCATAATTATAACTAAGTTGTTATGGTTGATAGGACAAAGACCTTCAACAATATATTTTGGGAATGACGATATCATAGTTATTTTCAACTATGGATTTCGATTGCATAAACCTAGTTTGCATATTTATTTTTAAGTGCATATACTCTATAAACCCTCTTTGTTAATCAGTTTGGAATACAATTGAATTTGATGTATAGTTCAATGATGTAATTACCGTGAATGTATTACCTTGGGGCCACCATTTATTTTTTGTAGTAGACAGTAGAAACAATAATTAAGTGAAGCTAGGTCTAAATTTTTCCTTTGATAGACAACATAGTCAATTTTCTTTTAACAAAACCCTAGGCATACATATTATATGTATGGTATAATTTGCTAACCACTTAGTCAATTACACAAACAACTTATCTCTATGAAAACAAAACTAAAAATATCCAAAAAAAATAAAATTATGCAAGAAACAACGAGAACAAATAATATAAGTATTTCCCACTATATCTGTTTAGAAAAAGAAGGGAAAAGAATACCATAAACTATGGGCTTTTCTTCTTCAGTGCTTCTATCCAATTCAATAAACTCCTTTAATTAATTCTTGGCTACTCTCGCTATTGTACGAGTAGAAAAAGTAGTAGAAGATGGTGATGATTTAGCAAATTTGGCTGTTGTAGAAAACAATTCTCTCTATAACCCTAACCGTGAACATTTTAAAAAATCTCCGTTATTCTTAGTCGATGAAACGATGAATCAAAAGGTAAACTAGAATTATCAACAATTTTAGGTAAATACATTATCTTGGCATAATAGTAATTTAAAATCATAAAAAATTGAAACGTGGATTAATAGTTCAATGAATCAAACAATATAATTGAAACGTGAATCATACTCAAAATCATTTTCCCATAGAAGTTTCATTTGATAAATGGATTAAAAAATAATAAAATTATTACTTGAAAAATTACATACCTCAAGACAACTGATAAATCATTAGTAAGTATTGAATAGAGCTAAAAGTGAAGGCGGAAGCTTCAACTAACTAAAGTAGAAGTTTTGAATGAACAATAAATTGGAGGAAGGAAATCCTAAAAATTGATGAGAAGATTTGAACGATTGTTGGCTGGGTAAGTGGGTTAAATGGTTAACTAATAAATTTTGTAGGTTAGGCCAGTTTATTTTTTGGGTTAATTGGTGTTACTCAATAAACTCATACAGGTTAATAGGTTTGACCCAGCCCGTTTGTTGTTGGGTAATTGGATTAAGTAAACAAGTTGGTTATGTTTTTGACAGTCCTAGGTAGAAGAGAAGGAGAGACTTAAGGAGGAGCTCACCTGGCTACGGATGGACCTAGAGGTTAGCCGTAAGGAGGCGGCTAAGATGAAGGGTACCTACAGCAGCACCTACATTGGGTGACCCAAGAGAAGCATGCAATGGCTAAAACTTTATTGTAAGAGAAGTGGAACTACATGCCAATGAATATGTTGAAGATGATCTTCGTGGTTAATTATCAAACTTTATTGTAAGAGAAGTGGAACTACATGCCAATGAATATGTTGAAGATGATCTTCGTGGCTAATTATCACCTTCCCTTAACCATCAATTTACTTTCGCATGAGAAGTATGATGATGCGCGACAGGAGGTAGCTGAAGAGGTGGTAGCTGTGTCGGACTTCCCCATGGTTCTTTTCCCCGAAATATATTTCTTTGTTGACCTGCTCCCATGGTGGACTGCCTACGTAGGCTGTTATGGAGGTAGACAAGCGAAAGACTTATGATGACGACTGTCAAGTCATCATGTCTCCCCCCTTCCCTTGAGCATTGGAGTGAGTCGCGGTCATTTTGCTTTCGTCTTGTAGTATTCCTTCTTTTTGGTTGGTCGATGCTCCACTTTGTAATGACAACTTTATGCGATGATAATTGTAATTCGACTTCGATTGTTTTTCACTATATTCCGTATTTGCTTTTTTACTTCTCTGTCAGTATTTTACATGTATGCTTCTCTGTCATGTTTACTCATTTCATGATTACTTTTTTTGTGTCGGGCAGATTAAGTGGCTCCCTACTTTGTTAAGCAAACAAGTAGACTTAGGCATTTATGCATAACATAATAAACAAGTAAACAGAAAGATAACAAAGCATAATTAAATCAAACAGGCTTATCTTTTATTGAGGCAACATTTTCTCATTTTTGTATGGACGGACGAGATTCGATAATGACGAGAGAGACAGGGGTATTCTCTAGAGGCAATTATGTAATTCATTGTAAATTATTTACTCCGTAATAAAATCTCGTTAAAAAGTGTTTGTTATTCTATATTACTTCTTGTATAGTGATATATTAATTAAATAATTGATTTAAATATATTGAATAGTAAAATCCCTGAACGATATATTATGTGATAATAATTACAAAGAGTTGTAATCATGAGAAAATCATCAAAGGTTAAATAACGTATTATTTAATATATGTCTGGTCAATATGTTTCGAGAAAGGATATCGATATGTTTATTGAGATCAGAGTATGTAACGCTCTCAAAATGTTGGACAGTGGCATGTAGTGGATACATACTGATAGTTATTTGATAAATATGGAATGACTTATCTGAGAGTTTCCTATTGGAAACAATAACTATGTCAAATAGAAAATTTCGAGTGACCATATAACATGGTTCTCTTGAGTTGAGAATATTATTGAACTTCAACGTGATTATAGTAAAATCATAGCATAATGACCATAGAGCAACTATAGTTAGATCTGAGTTGAAGCATTGAAAGTGAAACACTATTCAATAAAGAATTTTTCTCCTTGGTTGTACGAGATTAGTATCACGGTCAAGTGTAATCAATTCAAAGTCAAAATCTCCAGCTAGCATAATACGGTTAATAATAATGTTATAAATTATTATTGACCTAAGGACTTTGTTTATGGCAAACAGGGTTGAATGTGGGTGGTCTTGAAATTTTAACCATACACCAAATTCGATAAATGCTAAAGTGATATAGTGTTGACTAAGAGAATTTTTATAAATAATCATAACTTAAAGGTACCGCTTAAATTTGTAAAATTGGATTTTACTGACAAGATTTGAAAGTAATGAACTAAGTCAAACTATCACACCATTAACTAAGATAATGTGCGTACATTAGTGTTTGAATTGTTTGAATATTAATCACTGACTAAATTCACATACATGAGTCGCACAACCGAATCTATTTAGTTTCTAAAACACCACTTGATTTGATTAATTTATAATAATTATAAATTGATTAAATTGATTAATATTTGTAAAATATTAGTTATTACTGTTTTTACTGCATGGGGGTATATTTAGTGAAAAAGTGTATCCTCTAGAATTGTTTGTGACACTATTAGTAATTTATTAAGTGTATTTAAAAGTTATATTTATACGTATCGATATACAATATCGACAAAAATTTAAATTGGATTTCAGTTAAATCGTATTTAAAAATATCATATCACTAATTTTTTTTACCTTAGCCTAACAAATACCACAACCGTCGTTCCCAATAAAGATGGTGCTATGCTTGGTGATCCGTACTGAGGTGAAATCCAGAAGATGGAAAAGGTTTGTCAATATGAGTTATCATGGGATGGATTCAGCGGGTAACAGATCAACTTATTTAAATTCAGGAGTCACATGGTTTTGCTTCCATATCATCACGATTCGGTCCTAGGTCTTCATGATATTTTTGTGCTGAAGAATCAAGCAAGCAATCATGTAATTATTCCTCTAAAGCTACTCGAATATAATTTGTTAACATCAATTGCAATCATCAATTCCCTGATCTTAAGCAAACTGAAGGCAATTATGCCAATTTGCGTAATGCATCTGAAAATATCTTAAGTGTTGCGGCAGAAAAGGAATGTGATAATCCTCAAGCAAAACATAATTGCAATATAAAGCATGGTTATTTGAATGAACATAACTCATCTAAGGAGTCCCTGCACGGTCTAGCTCCGCACATGCTAACATTACAGCAGAAAATTCAACAATTAATAATATTCAATATATGAATGTCTCTGGATCTGATTGTAACAATGCTGTGTACAGTGAGCCTGGCAAAGAACACAGTAATGACCAAGATCCAGATGCTTGTGTCAACATAGATAGCGTGTCCACTCATGAAGAATGCCAAGAGTTTCAGAATTCAACTAATCCTCGGTTCCCGGTTCGCCCTGATCCTGCAAAACGGTCAATAGACTCTGATACATTAATGAATGAACAGTTGACATAAGCAGTTCCAATCGATGATGTTATAAATCTTAGTAACTCATCTGAATCCAACAAAGTAGAAGGAGCTGTCGCTACCCAGTCAGCCAGAGTTAAGCGTCAATCCAGAACCAAGGATATTCAATTCAAATTTGATGTTATAGAACACGTTAATTGATTAAATCCTTCCCTCGTTGTTCCCATAGAGCATAAACTTAAGGCAGATCATGTTAAAGCATTTGTCAAAAGTTTCAGAGAAAACTGGGAGTATAAATGCAACACTGAAAATAATAACAAAAGCAGGATACTGATGTTCTGGAATCTCTTTATATGGAAAGTCGGCGCTTTATCTGCGGATGATCAACACATTTCCTCTCTGATTCAATATAGTGGTGGAATGAGTATGTTTTTTACTGGTATTTATGGTTCATATACTCAAACACATAGGAGTATTCTTTGGGAACACATTAAGCAGTCTAACAACAATATTAGCTTTCCATGGCTAATTGCAGAAGATTTGAATTGCATTTTTTATAATTCAGACAGGTCTGGGCCTAATATTCAGTGTCATGTGCAGATGAGGATTTCAATCATACTGTTCTAGCTACAGGGATTTAGGAAATGCCATACGCTGACAACAATTTCACATAGAGAGGTGGAAAAGACTATGCTAGTCATAGTAAAATTGACGGAGTATTCTATAATGGCACATTTCAGGTACATTTTCTTAACTCACATGCACAAATTATGATCATTCCTCAAGCGACCATTGTCCTATCTTTATTAATTTGCTAGGTATTGGAAAAGTAGCAAAAAAAGTTCTTTTCAGATATAGCTTATGAGTCATACGATGAAGCCATGCGAGAGAGTCATCGAACATCGATTAAGAAGAATGACAAGCGTTTCAAAAAACCAATTTGGCTTCATACGTGGAAGGTCAACCACGGAGGCTATTTTCTTGATAAGACAACTTATGGAGAAGTTTAAGGAGCAAAAAAAAGATTTACACATGGTTGTTATCAATTTGGAGAAAGCTTATGACATAGTACTACGAAAGGTGATGTGGTGAGCTCTGAAAAAGAAGGAAGTTCAAACAAAGTACATTACCTTATCAATGATATGTACGATGATGTTGTGACTAGTGCCAGAACATGCGATGGTATAACCAGCGACTTCTCCATTAACATAGGATTACATCAAAGGTCAGCTTTGATTCCTTGGTGTATGTTATTTGCTGATGATGTTGTGCTAGTTGATGATAGTAGGATTGAGGTTGATAGACAAGTCGAGTTGTGGAGACAAACTTTAGAATCTAAGGGATTTAGGCTTAGGAGAACTAAAATAGAATATACGAAGCGCGAGTTCAGCGGTGTCAAGTCAGAGGGCAGAGAACGGAGATATTATTCTGGTCAGACCAATAGTTCCTAAAAAGGAATCTTTTCCATATCTAGGATCAATGTTGCAGTGTAATGGTGAGATTGATGAAGATGTTATTTTTTGAATTCGAGCAGGCTTGGTGAAGTGGCAACAAACATCTGACATTCTCTGTGACAAAAATCACAGAAGCTTAAAAGAAAGTCTATAGGACGGCAATTAGGCATGCGATCTTGTATAGTACAGAATGTTGGCCTATTAAAAACCAACACGTCCAGAAGATAAGCGTAGCAGAGATGTGTATGCTGCGATGAAGTTGCGGTCATACAAGAAGAGACCGAATTAAAAATAATGATATACGTGAAAAACTTAAAGTAGCACCAACTGAGAAGAAACTAATTCAACATCGCTTAAGATGGTTTGGACATCTCCAACGAAGGCCGCCCGAGGCACCTTTGCGCGGTGGAATCATAAGCCGTGTCGTTTGCTCAAAGAGAGATAGAGATCGACCAAAGTTGACACGGAAGAAAGTTGTAAAAGGGACTTAAAGGGTTGGAATAAAGCCGAAGAGCTGGTAACGGATAGAAGCACGTGGAAGTTAGCGATTCATGTACCAGAACCCTGAGCTATGAGTCTTATAAGTGTTGGATTATATGATTAGGGAAAAAGAGCCCAAGACGTAGCGTTTGGTCTTTGACCAATGTTACTATCAGTACCATTATTACTATTTGTACTATTATCATCATTTTTTTATTGTATTTATTATTATTATTATTTTGCATACATATGTATTTCTACCTTTATTTTACCTAGTTGCTATTATTATTAATTTACCTATTTGACTTAATTTTATCATTGCTATTGATATTGTTATTGTTATAACCTTTAAATTACTTTTGTCATTTAGTTTCGGGTTCCATCTCTAACCGACACCAACTTGTTTGGGAATAATGACTCTGTTGTTGTTGTTGTAATAATGTTATCAGCAATGCTTGGTAGCATTCTTTTCAAGACAATCCACTATATATCATTTTAAATAAATTGAAAACAGTCAAAAAAAGAATTGAAAGTATGGAAATGTAGAGATAGTATACAAGATATTATTGAGAAATTAAGAGATGATACAAACAACTTATATCCGAGAATGGGGAAAGATCCTTCAAATATGGATGTTGTAAATGAATATAGAAATGTGAATATTAGGCACGCATCGCTAAAAGCAAACTTAATTCACTAAAACTCCTCTCGCAAGAAAACATACTTTGCAAGTCCATGTTTTTCATTTCGGCTGTTTTTTCCCTAAAATACCTCTCCGCTTCTTGCACGATTGATTTTAATAACGAGTTTATCTTTCTTGATTTCTTCTTCTTCTTCATTGGCGAATTTATCTTTCTTGATTTCATCTTCTTCTTCAATGGCGAGCTCGGCTTTCTCGATTTCAATATAAAACTGCAATTATACACAATAGTTGCAGAAATGTCTGCAATTATATGCAATAATTGCAAACATTTCTAAAAGTATATGCAATAGTTGCATTTCTGCAACTATACCATATAGTTGCGGACATTTCTGCAACTATACCATATAGTTGCAGAAATTTCTGCAACTATATACAATAGTTGCAGACATTTCTGCAAGAATATGCATATTTCTGCAACTATACCATATAGTTGCAGAAATTTCTACAACTATATGCAATAGTTGCAGAAATTTCTACAAGAATATGCAATAGTTGCATTGCTGCAACTATACCATGTAGTTGCAGAAATCTCTGCAACTATATGCAATAGTTGCAGACATTTCTGCAACTATACCATATAGTTGCAGAAATGTCTGCGATTATTTGCAAATTTGTAAAAAAAATTGATAATGTTCAAAATTTGCTGAACTGTCTGCAAATTTATGAAATAATTGCACATTTACTACAAATATAAATTTTTAGTATCAACAATGGATCTCATTTTAAAGATCATAAAATTTGTGATTTTTTGGTGAAAACGGTATGTTGATCCGATTTTTCTACATAAAGTTATACGCATTTGAAATGTTAAAAACATAAAGGGTATTTGGGTCTTTTTGCGTGCGCGAATTTGAAAATGCAAGTTTAGTCTGGGAAGGATGTTTTCTTTATTTTGAAACTTATGCCAGACTTACCCTATAAAAATAGCCTCTTTAGTCTTGAGAGATTGATGCACAGTCACGCTATAGAGAACCAACAAAAATCCAAACTTAAATGGTTAACTGAATGGGATCAATGCTCAAAAAATTTCTATGCTCATATGTCAGCTACCAAAAATAAGAAAGATGTAAAGCAAATTATTGACAGCAATGGTAATGTAATATCTGAAGCTATTCAACTTCAAAATAGTGCAGTTGACTATTTCTCTCATATTACATGTATGAAAATCCTATCTCATCATGCTAGGAACAAGTTAGAGGCTAACGTTTCTGATGAAGAAATTATGACACTCATTTTTCAGATAGATGACAATAGTAGGCCAGGCCAGATGGATTTGATGCAAAATTTTATAGAACACAGTGGGATACGATAAAAGATGAGCTAAATGCAGCTATCAAGGGTATCTTTTCCAGCGGTCGGTTTTAAAATGAAATCAATCATACTTTCATAACTATTGTGCCCAAAAAAGTTAAGTCCACAGTCCATATCCGATTATAGGTATATTTCATCTTGCAATGTGATTTATAATATCATATCAAACATCATTTGCAACATAATCAAAGTGTGCGTGAATGATTTAGTTTCCTATAACCAAAATGCGTACATTCCAAGAAGAAACATAAGTGAAAAGTCCCTACTTGCCTATGAAATGGTTAGAACTTTTAACAGGAAAGGTTCTAATAATTGTTGTCTCAAAGTGGATTTACAAAAGGCCTACGACAAAGTGAGTAGAGAATTTATATGTCACATGTTATCTATAATGGGCTTTCCACAAAAACTTATCTCTTTTATTCACCAGTGCATTGCCTCCCCTACTTTCTCTATACTGATCAATGGGTCTCCATGTGGGTTTATTAAAAGCAACATGAGACTTAGATAGGGAGATCCTCTCTCTCCCTACTTGTTTGCAATCATTATGAAGTATTTATCTATAATGTTTTAGTTGGCACATTTGAAAGGCAACTTATCTCCTATGTACAAAAATGAACCGGTCATCAATCATCTGTTATATGCCGATGACCTACTAGTTTTTGCTAAAGCTACAATTGGAAATGATAAAACGATTAAAAATGTAATACAAAACTTGGAAAATCGGGCTAGTTTAGTTATGAATGAGCAGAAATCAAAGTTGTTCTTTAGTAAAGGTGCTTAACCAAAATCCAGAATTACAGACATTTTAATAGTAGAAATTAAATCCCTTCCTATTATATATTTGGGCATTCCTCTTAGTTGTAACTCTCTCAGAAGGGCTGATTTTAATAGACTTATTGACAAAGTGAAGCGTAAATAAACGGTTGGAGTGGCAGATTCCTTACAATAAGTGGTAGACTTGAGCTCATCAAAACTTTAACTTATTCCATGGTAGCTTTTTAGATGCAAATATGTCAAATATCAAATAATGTAATAAAGCACATAGAAAGCTTTTGTGCTAACTTTTTATGGTAGGGTAGATAACATCTAGTTAATTGGAGCGCTGTTTGCAAACCAAAAGATGAGGGAGGCATAGGTTTGAAGTTTGGCTTTGAAACTGTTGAGGAATTTTCTTGAACATAAAAATATTTGGTTGAAACGGATGCAACAAAAATACCGTAGTAAGAAAAACTTTTGGATTGTTCAGGAAGATGTAAATGCTTCTTTTACTTGGAATTTGGTGCTGTAAACCAGAAGTATTTAACAGTGGCTTAGTTGAAAAGAAAACAGCTAATGGCAAAAATACCAGTACGTCGTTTGATCCCTGAGTGAATGATGAGTCTCTAATTAGTATAATAGGGTGGCGATCGATGTGCTACATTGGTGGTGCCAACAAGGAAGTGTCTGCACTCATCTCAAACTCTGAATGGTGTGTCAACAACAATAATATTCCACATATTATTTGCAATCAAATAAATAATATTCAAATGCAAAGCAACGAGAAAAGCGACTTTCGGTGGTGGAATCCTGGTTTCAATGAGCAGTTTAACTTAAAATCGGCTTGGAATTGCGTAAGGGTTAGGGAACCTACTCTAAGTCAGTATCATCATGTATGGAACTCTATTGACACCCCTAAAATGTCAATGTGTTTATATCTAGCAGCTCTAAATAGATTAAATATTCAAAATTAAAATCTGGTGTAATATTCAATCTACAAAATGCTTCTTCTATGATAAAGAAGATGAAAATAACGAGCATTTATTCTTCTTATGTGAATACTCAAATTTGGAGTGCTATCAAACAGAAGCTCATGCTTCGAGCTAGCAATATCGATACTATTGCAAATATGATGTCTTACCTAGCTATTGCGCAGCGAAATAAAAGTTTTCTCACTGACCTTGTCGACATTACAATCAGTTCAACAGTATGGCATATCTGGGTGGAACGAAATCAGAGAGTTTTTCAGAGTACGCGCTTACTAGTTAGGGTTAGAACGGACTTACTAACGCAAGACTGAAAATCATCAATTACCAAATCAAAATTTTACACCGAAGCTTGTAATGGAAGGGATTTAGCCTGCAGCAATTTTAACCTTATCTGAGATTAGCTGACGACTAAGCCCTCCATAATCCTAATGCTCCCTGCTTAAGGCGGCTCTGCTAAGATTCTAACATTTCATGCTCTAGAAGTAATCTCCTGCGCTTCTTTTGCAATTAGGGTTTATTTCCGTGTTCTCCTTGTCGCCATTGTTTTTCAATCCGAAATGATTTTTCTACATCCACTAATTATTCTATTTGCCGAAGCCCAATAAATCAAAAAATATAAATATAAATTTTAAGTTTGTGGTACATTTTTTTCAATCCAATAGATTATAAAAACTTTAAATATAAACAAATATGACGATGATAAATAATTTTGAGCACTTAATAAGCATTAAATGCGTATAATATAAACTACTAACTTAATAAAACAATAAATAAATAAATATCTTTCATTATACTAAAATACACATAATTTATACTATGATTTTGATAAAGACCGGACGGATAATTCTCGAATGCGGATGTCTTCGTATCCGCATCCGTTTTTTCGGATATCGGATATCATTTACTTTTCGAATACGGATGCGGACGGATTTTGAATTTTTCGGATATCCATGGACAGCCCTACCCAAGCCTCGAATGTACAAATAAATGGGTATACCTAAAGGGTAAAACCCAAACTAAGCACATCACTTACCAAACCCTAATCGACCTAGGGCATTCAGCACCTCCTTTGAACAAAAAAACAACACGAGTAAAATTGGCAGAAGGCAGAAGTAGATTTCGACACAAATCATAAAATAAATCTCTTGCCTCAAAATAAGACTTAAGGAGGCTTCCAAATCTTCGTGACTGAGTGCTGCAACCCGTGAAGCTTTGAAATGGAGCAAAAAATCACTCTCTATAGTGGTTTTTGTTTCAGCTTCTACAAGCGAGGTCGCTTTGTTGTTCGAAGCTTTAACGGACCTTGGATCTGGAAGTTTTTTGAAGTAAGCTCCAAGATCTAGGGTTTTGGCTTCCAAAATAATTTAAGGCTCTCGTGAATCAACAACAACTATGGTCGAAGCTTCGCGACTTGGAGCTTTGAAAGTAAGATCTGACAGTGTCTCTTTATTAGCTTCAGCGGTGAAACTTGCTGCTATGAACAATATTTGCTGGAATCTCTGGTTCCTTCATCCTACTACTTTCGTCTCTCTTCCAGTCAGATAAGTGATAAATTTGATTGTTAATGTTGCTCTTGTAATGATTGAATCCTAATATTTGGTCTTTGATAGCCAGTTGAAGCATCATTTCATGTTCGCGTAAACTGTTATAAGCACAGTAGCTCCTATACATATCAGGTAAAGTAAAGAAAAGATATGATTAGAATTCATAATATTGTAATTAATTTTATTATTATTGATAAGAGACTTGTTACTTCACTTGCAGGTATCATTCATGATATTGGTATTATATAGGCAACCATCAGTAGTGCTGCAAGTACCATCTCTATGAATCCCATCAGATAAGTGATTGTTGTTAAACATATGTATGTTTTGTGATTGAGTGGCTAATAATCCATTGTTGTTGCTTGTGGGTTGCAGAATGTCAATATGCTCAACCTCACTGTTGAGAGAGTGGTGGCTTCTATTCAAATCAGGTAAGAAAATCAACTTATTAGAGACTTTATCAAAATTTGAATTAAGATTACTAATATTAAGTTTTTGTTTCCTTCCCTTGTAGGGATTTCCTTGGTTTGGACTAAGAAGTGGCTTCCATCAGCTTTAGCTTCATAGAATTTGTTGCCTTGATAACCTGCTGAAGCTTTAAACCTTCTGCAGTTGCTTGTTTGGAGGGAATTCTCGCAAGAGAATTTACCCTTTTATAAGTATTCTTCAACCTTTTTTTCATAGTTGTCTGAATCACTTAAGTTTTGTCCTTGCATATTGAGATTATGAGGATTGCAAGACTTTTAGAGAATGATATTGTATTCTAATTTAATGGCTTTACATAATTGAGTACTGTCAGTTTCACTGTCTTGATGAAGCATGTTGTTTCTTTCTTTCCATAGAAAATAAACTGTAATGGTTAAAACAACACAAGCTTTATCAAATTCCTTTTCCTTTCCCTTGAAAGTTGTTTGTATTTTTTGAATGTTATCTCTTATGTTTTGAAGCACTAACTGTTGATTGAGTTTTAATTTGTTTTTGGAAATAAACCAAATGTGTCTTGAATATGGACAATCAAAGAAAAGATGCTCAATACTTTCGGCTTCTTTCTTACACAAGAGACAATTGATGTTTTCTTTGTTTTTGCTCCTTTTTGCACATATGTCCCTTGTTGCCAAATGATTTAAAGTAGCAAAATAAGTGCAATGAGCCATTTTAGGGTAGTTGTTGTATTCCAAATTGTTTTGAACCAATCTACTTCCATTTCTTCTCATTTAATATAATCCCAAGTGTTTTTAAAAGAGAATTTTTTTTATAAATAATTTTCAAATCCATTTTTCTTCTTCAAGGCTTGGGTCTATTTCTATTTTGTTAATTGTAGAGTTGAAAATAGAAGCTGCTGGTTGTAGTTGAGTTTTTCAAAGTGAATTTTGAATGATGCTTTCTACTTTTGCATTTGCTTCTCTAAATTGATAAAGATTGCTCCAGCCAAGCAAATTTATCAAAGATTTTCCATTTATCCAAGGATCAAACCAAAGACTAGTTTGCTTTACATTTTTGAACTTTCCCTCTAATAATTTGGTGAAAATTTCTCTGCAATTTAAAATAATTTTCCACGTATGAGAATGGTATTTTTCCACTGGCATAGACCAAAAGTTCTTATTTTTGACATATTTGGTTTTCATCCATTTTTCCCAAAAAGAGTTGCCTTCAATGAATTTCCACAATAATTTGAAATTGCAAGCTTCATTTAAGTCTTTAAGATTTCTAATGCCTAAGCCTCTAGTCCTCTTTGTTTTAGTGATAGTATTCCAGGAAACTTTATGATTCTTACCACCCTAAATAAAATTTGCACATATTTTTTCTATTTTTTCAATTGTATTGATTGGGATATTGGGAGATTGCATCCAATACATGATTATTGCTGTGATGACCTTGTGGGTGGTTCAAATCTTCCTGTAATTGAGAGTAGCTTGCTAGACCAATTTGTCAAATTTACTTTGAATTATATCATGAAGCTTGGCACAATTCGTATCTTTGATTTGGTTGCAACTAAGAGGAAGCCCTAGGTATTTAATTGGAAGCTCACTTTGCTGAAACTTTAATACACTAAGAATTTCCTTCATATTACTGCATGATTTGCTGAAATAAATCTTGCTCTTACTATCGCTAATTTGAAGTCTTGCATAATGTTTGAGGTTATCAAATATTTTCTTTATTATTTCAACATTCTAAACATCTGCTTTTGGAAAATTAATAAGTCATCGGCATATAGAAGATGAGTGATACAAGGAATAATTGAATTAATTGGTTTTAAAATTTTATTCAATTATTCCTTATCCATTTGCAATGTAAGATATTTCATAATTATAGTGAATAGGTAAGGAGATTAAGGATCTCCTTGTCATATTCCCCTATTAGTTTTTGTGAACCCACAAGGGAACCAGTTATAAGAATGGAATATGTTACATTACAGACGCATTCTTTGACTAGGTTGCAAAATGTTCCATTGAAGCCTAGTTGTCTCATTATATAAATAATGAAATTTCTATTGATTTTATCAAATGCTTTATGTAAATCAATTTTTATCGCATTTTTTATTCCTTGCCTGATTAAAATTTTGCAATAATTCATAGGCTGGAAGTTTATTTTCAACAATAAATTTGCTCGGGATAAAAGCACTCTGGTTTTCAGAAATTAAAAATTTTAGAAAGTCTTTTATTCTGTTGCTTAAAATAGTAGCAATAATTTTATAAAAGAAACCGCAACAAGCAATAGGTCTGAAATCTCCAAGGTAGTTAGAGTTTTTAATTTTTGGCACTAAGGTAATAAAAGTATGATTCAAATTTTCCAATAATCTGCCAGAGGAAAAAAATTCATTAATAGCCTCAAATAAAATAATTTTAAATCCAACCAATGAGTTTTGTAGAATTTAGCTCTAAAGCCATCTGGTCCAGGGCTTTTATCGTCCTTGGCAGTAAAAATGATTTTTTTAATTTCTTCTAGACATATTTGAGCAAGTAAAATTTCATCACTATTATCATGTAGTAAATATTTAGGAGTAATATTGGGGAACATACCTAGGCTTCTACCAGAGCTGTACAAATCAGAAAATAATTGATATATTCCTTTTCTAACTGGAAGCTTCATTAATGATAATCTCATTATCATTAAGTAATTTCCCTATGTCGTTACAATACTTCCTACTAGATATCTTGGCATAGAAAAATTTACTTGGAAGATCACCATTAGTAAGCTAGTCTACTTTGGCTTTCTGTCTTAAATTAGTAGCTTTAATATGTAATGAATTTGCAAGCTTTTTTGCATATGAAAAAACTCCTTAATTTGAACAGGGTCTGAGCTGGCAAGGTCAATATTGTCTTGCAATCTCACACAATCCTCTCTAATTTGATTGATTTCATTATTATTTCTATTTTCGTTCCAAATTTTCATATTGGTCTTAGTTTGCCGTAAAATGGTTCTAAACTCAAATTGGGCAGAACCTAAAACTGAAGTTTGAAAACTATTTTTAGCAACCATACTATAATCCTTATTAAGAACCCAACCATTTTTAAATCTAAAAGGGAAGTTCCTTTTAATAATATTATTTTGGGAAAATATAAGTTGTAATGGGTATGATCACTAGTAGCTTGGGGTAGAGTATAACATCTAAAATTAGGAAATTTATCGAAAAAATAACGATTGACCATAATTCTGTCCAATTTACAATTAATATTTATGAATTCATGAGATTTCCAAGTGTACTTATTACCTATAATATTAGGCTCAGTTAAGCTAATTTTAAACATTAAATTAGAGAAGAATTCTAATTTCCTAAAAGGAATTGAAATTCCTACCCTGTTTTCAAAGGTCTTCATAACTGTATTAAAATCACCAATTAAAATTCAAGGGATGTTAATGTTATTATTTTGTTGTTCCAGCTTATTCCATAATAAAAGTCTATCTTTTTCCATGTTAGAAGCATATATAAAAGTCACATTCAGTTGAAACCCTTTTTTTTAAAACAACAGTGAATATGTTGCAAATTTAAAGAGTACTGGTATAAATCCCATATATTAGGATCCCATATTACAATAATCCTACTATTACCCCCCATAGAATTATTATGAATATAATTCCATTTGTTTAAAAGACTACTTTGAAAATTAGCTAGATTATTGTGTTTAAGTTTATGCTCTAAAATACCTGCAATGCTAGGTTTATATGTTAATAATAAATTTGAAAAATCCAATTTTCTTCAGGAGAATTTAAACCCCTAACATTCCATGAAATAATAGACATAGATATAATATAATGGATATACATAAAGGATATCACTGCAGCAAAGGTGAAGTATTGCTGCAAATTCCTATGCTTTCAGAAGCTTTTCCTTCCTTTTTCTTGTATTTTTCTTTCCTTTAACTTTTAAGTATTCTTTCCACTCAGGATTTTTGGTGATGTATTTCTTCTCAATGTTTTTTGAATTGGGATTTCATCATTATCACTATCCATAATTTCCTGTATGCTCTTTTTTATGGCCTTTTTCCTTTTGCTATTTATAGGAGAAGAAGATGAAGAAAGGAGAAGGCCAACATCCTCTATTAAAGACTCAGAAATCTCAGAACAGTTATTCTGACGACTTTTAGTTAACATTGTAGAGTTTTCATTTTTTGAACCATTTTTCTGTAATTAAACTTTGGTCTTCTTGCTGGAGGGGGGGAGGAAGATCCATAAACTATATATTAACGTCCCCAACACTACAGCAAACAGGACCTTTAACAGTGTTTTAAAAACGCTATAAAAGCTATTAACAGCGTTTTACATACGCTGTGTATCGACATGCAGCTATATGTTAGAGATATACAATGACAAGAAATAAACGTTGTTAAATGTCCTTTTTAACAGTGTTTCCCTGGTGTCAAGAAACCATTTAACATGGTTTGGTTGGATGCAGTTAGAGATCTTTCTTAGCATTTGTTTCATGGTAAGATAAGATTTTATAGCGTATTTTCAATGTTGTGATATTTATTTACAGCGTTTCCTTGTTGCAATAAATCATGCTTTATGTTTTTAGATACAATTTAACGACATTTTAAAACGCTGTTAAAACTTTCAACGGCGTTTTAAAAACGCTATGGGATGTTTTAACAACGTTTTAAAAACGTTGTGGAATGTTTTAATTGCATTTCAGTAAACATCCGCCACAATGTGTGTATATACCACGTTTCAAAATTAGCATATTATATCAATATCACATTTCAAAATCAACATATTGTATCAATACCACATTTTGGACACATATTTGAGAACCAACGTATGAAATTTCATAATCAAAATTCACGATATTCTTACACCAAACATAAATACTTTGTCATCAGTAGTTCAAAAACAAAATATAGAACAAGTAGCAATAGCAAAACAAAAGCAAGTAGTACATACGTTAAACAAAAAAGTAGTTCTAGCAGCAAAAATAACTTTGATCCATAACTCGTTGCAACCTTTTTTTGCATCACACTCATCTATCTACCTGTAAAGCAAAAATAATGCTTGAGAATCAATTCATCAAAAAAGTATACACAAAGTTAAATCGGATTCATAATGCAAATGCTAAATATCCGTCACACTAACTCAGTAGGCGATTGACTAATAGTCACTGCCTTTCCAATGACCAGAAAACAGTCATTGCCTTTGGGTAGAAAAAAGTCATTGCCTTTGGGCAGAAAACAGTCATTGCCTTTGGGTATGGATGAATGACATCTCACGCTCTTCTGATGACCAAAAAACAGTCATTGCCTTTGGGCAGCTGACATCATCACAAATAGTTGGGGGCTCAACTCATCTTGACCCACACGATTGCACCACTCATTCATTCTGAATGCAAATCTAGATAGTTGCTCATAATAATACTCCACTGTCGGTTTCTATTAACGAAAAGAAGATTAATAGACTAATCGTACAAGTTAAAGCTTAAAACACCTGTCTTTTTAAGGATATTTCCTCAATTCAGATCATATTTCGATAATTCTGATAAAATCGAACTTTTTTCAAATATCTCACACACACTGTAGCTACTCTGTAGCTACTGAGACAAAATCCGATCCAACAAACTTAACTATTGGAATTTTTTTCTTTGCATGCAAAAATTTAACTATTATAAGGATGCAAATGGATGGTGGGAAGGAAATGTGTGATATATGTCGCAGTATTTACATAGATAACAATACGAGTGGGCGCATTTATTTTGTCCCATTGCCTGTTTCCCTGTTGCGGTTGATGAATCGCACAAGAGGATGAATGCTTTAAATCATATTAGTACATGAAAACTTCTTAGCTTTCCATATATTATGGTAAACTAATTGGTTTGTACATGTTATGATCATGTTAGTATAGGTTTGTAATGGTATACTGTATATTGGTGAATTTATATATATTGTGTGTGTAAATATGATCAGATGTACGGTTTCAATCCAGCTTACTTAACTCTTAAGATCATATATGCATTACAACAGAATCTTAATAATATACATATGTTCATTAAAGTTGTTGATTTATACAGTTTAAATTAATTATGTACTTTTGTTTATATGTTCACAGGCCATCTCTACCATATTGCAATCCTGGAATCACAGTCACCTTTGACAATTGATTATATACAAATATAATACATATACCTAAGTTAATTCGATGGCAATACATATCTAAAGTTAAAAATATTATTTGTGTGGTTCTGAAAAATAGTATAGTGGGAAGAATCTTGAATTATTGATCAGCTGCCAAACAAACATTCATATAGAAGCAATAGATACAACGAAGTTTAATTTATCATGTTCAAAATAAATCTCGTAATTACTGATTGAACTCCTTTCTAATTCCATACATGTCTATTGCAGCACAATATAGATAACCAGAATAATACCGTTAAAGTAAAAAAATTATTATTATGATGTTCGTCAGCTGCTTTCGATATTAAAGCAGCCGAGTCTGGAACAAACTCGTGAAAAAATAGAAGCATTTATTCAAGATGTCACAGCGATCTCTAAAGATGCATTAGTGAAAAGGTCCTCTTTATGACTATATACCATCTGCCTAATGATCTTACATATATATATTTGGCTCTATGATAGAAATATGACAAAAACCTTGGAAACTCTTAGTCCAAAGATAAATTTCAGGACAAATTACTACGATTAGATGAGTATTTATTAGATATATTCACATTTACTGTATTTGTTAGTTTTCTTTTAATCAATGCTTCTTTTTGTCACAAATTGATTAGATATGACATTTCCAAATTTAAAGCAATAAACCAATTACCTATTTATATAAATGTTAAAAGGTATCCTTATGATTTCATTATACGATTTTTTATTTTATGGAAATTGTTTTGGAAGAATTTCACCTGGTAAAAGTACATGATCAACGGTGTGAATGTTAAGTTAGTAACCTGCCTTCCTTTTCCATGTTAGCATGAATGCAATCTGGGTAAAATGGCTAAGCTAGATATTGATAACAAAATCATATGATATAAATTAGGAATTTGGTAATCATTTTTGTATTTATGGAAACTTTTATTTATATACACAAGATTAGTCGGTTAATCCACATTTTTATTTTTATAAGGTAATCCGCTTACTTTTCCTAAAGTTGATCCACAGTGGGTTAATAATTAAAATTTCCTTTATTCTTTCAACAAGCTACTAAATGCAGAACAAGGTACTAAAATTAAAGTTATCATTTCTAGAGTTATTTCCTACAAGTTCAAACATGAAAACATAGTAATTTCACAGTTGAAAATGTATATTTCACAAGATAGAGAGGAGGTTTAATCAGGAAGTGAATCATGTCTTTCTTCTAAAACAGAAATAAGCACTCTCAACATTTGTGTTATGCATACTTAAGTTAGGGAGTGTGCGTAAATGTAGTTGTTCTAACAACATATGATGCTGCTTCATAATCAACAGATGTTAATGTAACAGAACATGCCTACATAGTTTCTCTTGACATGCATACTAACAATAAGTTAGTCGTATTCTACATACAAGTGGGAAAATTATGTATGGGTCAACGATCCATATGGATCTCACATGTGAGTTTCTCTCTTGTTTGTAGAATCTACCAAACAATTAGTAAGCATTGCAATGCCCTTAATATGCATAGCAGAAACACATAGATCAAGACAATTGGATAATATTTGTAAAACTTATCAATTTTTATAACAAATTAACAATGATTTCAAAATAGAGAATATGATTTTTATAAAACTTAGGCTTAGTTATCTTAGTTAATTTTTATAAACTTCGTTGATTTTAATTATTTTAATGTAATAAAACTTAATTAATTTTAATTTTTATAATTATTGTGGAAATATCAACTTTCAAACAAATAAAGATGAGCCTATGGGTTCGCCTTGAGATCTAAACATCTAACACGGATGGCTTGCCGAAGTGAACTTGTCGTTGATTTATGAACTTATTTATGTGATCTGAAACTGAGGTTTGCCAGGTAGTCATTCCTTATTTGGAAAATCACGTCTTGAGTTGTTAATTGCCGAATTTGCAATGTTAATTGCTTTTTCGTTGTCTCTACAACTGCAGTTTAAGCAGTTCTAGTTGCAACAAACAAGTTGAAAGTGAAGCCTTTTCATTATCTTCAACGTTGGAAACATGGTTCTTTGTAGGTTTGATTTGTTCTGCTTCGTTTTATATAGCTCGTTGTGTTTATATAGCTTTATAGTTAAAAATGTCTTTGATTATGCTTTCTTTGTAAACTTTGTGTGGAGGTATCAGATCCATGTATTTGTTTTTTGTAATACTAAGTTGCAAGCAAAATATCTATAGTCATCCTTGCTATAAAGAATAGTAATAGCTAAATTTCTTTATCGTATAATAATCTGCATGTTTAATGGTGTTTTGATTGAGTAATAGTTTATCTATCAACCATCCTACTTTATTTGTTGCAAATTTTTAAGAGTAGTCCCCACAATTTGCAGAGACACAAGTAGTTTAAATAGCAAATTGCTGCTCGGTTGGAGTTCATGTCATGTCCAACACATCAGCACGTATGTCGTGTTTGACAAGATATTTTCTAAGGATAATTCATCATTTTATTTTGTGTGTAGGATAAAAGATCCATGTATTTGTTAACGTGCGAACAAGTTGCAAGCAAAAGACTACTATATGATATGGATATGCAGTGTCTAGATTATGTGAACCGGATATGTGTGAATTGCTGTATGTAAGAGGGGATAGGCAAAGGTATAATCGGCTATTCAAAACATCATATGACTGGAGAGCGAACAAATTCAAGAATTTTTTTATAAAACATACAGAGAGAGATTTGAAATTCCTTAAAATTTAGTTATTTTTATAGAATATATAAAGGGAAATTCCTCAAAACCAGCTATTCAGTCATATAGTTTAAAAGAGGGGAAGGAGATGACTAAACATATAAAGGGAGAATTGAGGAATTTTTTCATATAAAACCCACCTGCAATGGAAAAAAATTCGAATAGTCAGGTGACGGAAAGTAGGCAAGGTATACATGCTTCAAAGAAGACATACATTGGTAAGATAATTATATAATACATAGTTACATAAGAAAAATAATAATTACCTTCTAGATTTCCTTTGGTTAAGGTCATCACCTCCAATCCTAGTAGAACCTAGACTACCACCTAATCATCGAGGTCTCTAGTTAGGGATAGTTCTACCATGCTCGACGCCAACAAGACCTCTTCTATTATCTAGCTTCCTCCATTAGCTTATTTGTAAGCAGCTACATCATGTAGAAAAAATTATGAGCGCTTGCTTTTAAATTGAGGAGATATAGCATGTATGTCCAAAAAACTGATGATTGAAGCATTACAAAGCCATCACATGTTTTCAAATGTTAGAAACTTATACAAAGAGAGATATAATATCTGAAATTCCTGCCAAATTGAAACAATGATCAAGTTAAATTGAGGACTAAGAAGATACTCACCAAAATCCAAGAGCATAAAAAATTGAAACTTAAAGAGAAATAAAACTAGCAAGCTCACCCTTCATGTATCTTGTATACATGTACTAAATAAAGGCATATCCCCTAGGCTTATTTGTCTCAACATTTGTCACCAAAATCCAAGAGCATAAAAAATTGAAACTGACAGCTGGCATTGGAGGTTGCTGCTGCTAATTCCTTGTGGAATGCTTATAATTGCACATCTATAATTTAAGCACCTTCCATCTAAGTTATACACGTCATCTTGCCTCTGTAACCTCATCCTAATCTTTCAGCAAACGCGGTAATTTTATCTTTCAACAAAGGTAGTCATCTTTCCCTATGGATTAGAAGTAATAATTGACAGTAATAAACTTGAGTTAAATAAAGAAAAGTAGATAAAATGTAAGAGCAATTAAATTACCTAAATCTGCAGGAGAATGGTGAATCTGGGGTTTAACACATGTGGTAATTTAGTCAGAATTAGGATTCAGACTCTATAGAATATACTGCTTTGGCTTGTTTCATTACAAACTTGTTCATCTTTAAAATATTAATACAAAGAAAATTGTTAAGTAAGCATTAATAGGTACCTGAATCATAGAATTGGTATGTAAAGAACTCCCACAAGGGCATATAACTTTAACACCTGTCCTCTTCAAACCCAACAGATGAGAACCATTTGCATCTTCCCTTGGTTTTACATGCTTAGCATCCAACCTAGTTTAGCTTCTTGAAGTCACCTCAGTCGTCCTTTGGAGCTTGCATCTTTCTGCATAACCGGAGAATGTTCACACATAAATGAATCCTTATTCCATCTCTGGCAATAAATGTTAAATTTACTCAAGTCTTTTAGAACAAAGAAATCACTGATTCATGTATTAAATTTAATATGACCTTATTAAGCTCTAAGAACCGATGCACTTTTTGTGAGATGGATAAATTGTAACTATGAACTATGAACCAATTGTATCATACACCCATGCACATCTCATATTCTATAAGTCAAACCACTTATTCCACTTAACATATCAGTATGCACTAGCATTTTTCATTTATCCTACCATAAGTTTCTAAAGTAAACTCCATAAACACATCACAATGCTGAAATTAAAATGATTTTAAGGCACTGAAGTTCATACCTAATCTTTCACATCCAACTTAGTTAAACACCATTTCATCTGACAGATTTCTATGCTAAATGAACTTTATTTTATATCATTTTATAACTTTGTGTAAACGTAGAATTACAATTAATATAGAATCAATTTTGCTTGTGCTTTTAGATGATAATATTCAAGCTGCAAGGCATTATAGAATATCTCGGCAACAAATATTTTTTGGAGTTAAGCAATTGCAGAATAGTAATATACACTAGAAATATCAAATCAACAGCATGATAAAGATTACTGATTACTGAACATTTTTTGATACTTTCATTTATTAAAATCCTCATTTTTAGCTTTTTATTTTACAGCTTTAAAATATTTCAACTCACATATTTTATCTATACATAGAAGAAATCTAATAGGGATTCTGGAATGGAATTAGTACCACTGTACACATCTGATTCTAATACTAATGAACAATTCAATATTCATCTCATTGGTGATGTTATTCCAATCACGGAAGATGTTTTTAATGTGTATCGATTGAATTAAAAAAGCACCATTTACAGTGGTGTGGTAGAATGAATACACATACATATACACAATATATTATTATACATAGAGGGAAAGAAGGGGATATTCACATAAATTTGAAACAAGTGTTGTGATCCTAGATGTGCCATTTTAACCACCATAAATATTGCAACACCTAACATGAATGTTCATGGGTTTAGTGCGATATTCATAAGACATTAGTTTTGTTTAATATGCACTGCACATGAAAAGACTCATGTAGAGAAATTAAAATCCACAAGTTCATAAAAATGCATTTAACATTTCTACTCGACTTTGTAATTTTAAGTGGGTTTCCAAATAGATTTAAGTAATTCAATGAAGTATCGATAATCTACCTTATTCAACATGATCAACACCCAAAAAGCAAAATGACGGGAAACAAATCAATTCTTAGCTGAAGTACAAACTAATCTCCCATTTTTCCACTGAATTAATTCATTATCACAAATGAACATGGATCTGAGCCTTGAAATATGCAAGGTCGGTATAATAAAAGTTAAATAAATGGCAAAAACTATGGATGCATTGTTAGAAAAATTATTAGAACGTCAGTTGATATTATTGTAAAACATACAATATGAAGAAATTAGAGTTTCTCAGTATGCCAGAAAGAGGCGGATGTCAAAATTAAGAAACTAAGGTTTCTCGATATGAAGATTCGTTTGAATTTACATCGATAAACGTAAAATCACACAGTAGTAAGTAGTTAACATGAGTTCAGACAAATATCAAAGTAAGTTCAAATCGATAAGAAATAAAAACCAGAAAACAAAATTAGTTTACCTAAAAACGAAGAACCGTCGGCTAACGAGAACCCTAACGTGATGACATGGAAGTCGGATCAATGAGAAAAAAAAGGAAATTATGGCTTTCTCTAAGCGAAGAAAAGGAAGTTTGTTTCTCCAAGGGAAATTAACGTTTCAGTTAAAATATTGGAGAAGCGAAAATGAGAGGGACGCAAATTTTTGCCGCCTTTACATTTTTTTGTTATATTCATTGTAGAATACAACATCTAAATTAACTATTCCATAAACTATAATAATAAAAGACAGCACGTGGTGTTCTGATGCCATCCACTCTTGCCATTAAAAGCAAAGTTTCTTGTAGTGCAAACCTCTGATTTGCTTTTTCTGAGATTACTGCACCATTGCCACCTGAAACCTTTTTTACTACAGAACTATCTTTCTGTTGTATAGTTTCCATGGCCACATTAAGTCTTGTTTCTTCATAGTTAAAGCTATTTGAAACTGCTTGCGGAAAGATCTCAGTTTCCTCGTCATTACTAACAATTTTCATGTCATCCTTTGAAAATTCAGAGCTTAGAACATTTTCTTTTATATTTCCAAAGAACTGAGTTTTCTCTGGATTCAAATTATTATCAAGAGCGGTTGGATCTTCGTTGTTAATGTTTTTAGAGATTATTACATGTTTTTCCTATCCGTTCTTTTCTTGAATTAAAGGAACTAGTACGTTTCTTGAATCCTCTATAACCGGCTTTCTTGAAACAACACTGAGATTTGAATTTTTTCTTTTCTTTCCAAACTGGCTTTGGTAAGCAAGCTTCAGTGAGATGAATAAAGCAAGCACACTCTATACACCTCGGAGGAATCCATTCATATTCTATTTTCTGCGTAATACTTTCTCCATCATGCTTAGTGATGTAGGCGAATTCTGTAGAACTTCATTGGCTTTGATTTCTACAGGAACTCTTGCATAACTAAGTCTTGTTTCCTTTTCCGTAGGGTCATCAAGTTATATTGTAATACCTACAACACTAGCTATTTCTCCAAACGCCTCTTTTTCCCATAATATGAGGTTGACTTCGGGTAATCTTATCCAAAGTGGATAAGTGAATAATAGATCTCAATCAAGAATCATTTTCTTGTCCTATTTTTTAAAGATAATAAGCTTGCCATTGATAAAGTATGGACCTACCTAAATTGCCTTATTATAGTCGGATTCGATAGAGAATCTGATGATAAAAAAACCCATTGTTTCTTGTATATATCTCGAATTTTTCGGCTGGGTTCCATATTTTAAGAATGAAATCCCTGAAATAATGATAATAGGGCCTAGATCCAAACACATAAGCTATTGTAGAATTACTCCATTTATCCTCAGTTCTTCGACCGATCTCTTCTTTTACTACAACAACCCTTTTATCGCCTATTTTCATTGGCGCTGAAAAACTCAGATCTACAAATGAATTAAGCCCTCCTTTCTTAATAAGATATGCCCAAGAAGATGATGGTTTTGTTATGTTATTTGTTTCTTTACAAAGAGTTCTTAAGGCATCAAAAACTGGTCTGCTATTAATCTGTTGTTGATCGATTGTATCTCTGCCCATTAGACACGGATCTTGCTGGAATGTAGGTTCCAGACCTATACGTTTGCATTTGGGTTTTCTCTAAGGAACGACTATGGCGGCTTTAGACGATTTGAAAACCATCGTTTTCTTGATCTGGAGGCTTATCTTTAAGATTTGAGAAGGAAATAGGTCGAGGAGATATCAGAGAATTAAGGAGGGAGGATAAAGAACCCACTGAATTCTGATCAAGGTTTTCACAAAAGATAGGATTTTTTATATTCATGGCAGCCATGATTGCTAGAGAAAATCTTTTTTCTATTCGAATTGTCACCATTTCTTTCCATCCCCTGTAGATCTGCAAAGCTTTGGTGGAGGTGTTAGAAGAAGCATGGAGTGGTTTTTGAAGTTGCGGCTACCAGTAATTTAATGATGCGATTTAGTTACTTGCTGTTGAAAATGTCATTATTAGTCGAAATGTACTGAGTTAACGCATCTATCTATTCTTCCTTTTGGATGCGGTGTCTTGAGGTGAAGATTGGCTTATGTGGTTTTGAGTTCTTGCTCTGTGCTTGAGATGTATCTTGTTATGTGCCGCCTTTTACTCTAATATATCCTGTTATGAATTTTTTTCCATCTAGACATCGCTTGTTTTGGTTTGTAGTAAGAATTTTTTTCTACTAGTATAACCGCACAACGGTGGAAAAACCGACCATTAAGTTGTATAATATCAAAAGAAAAAAGTATGTGTTGTCTTTTTATTAATTATGAATTGATGAAAAATTAAGTGCTGTTTAGAAAAAAATGAAGTAATTGGAAAAATGCAAATCCAATTGCACTAAAGATTGTACATGTAAGCCAGCTTGATACTAAGGTTTGCTATCAGTGTATTGGTATAAATCACTCACATGAATAGATAGACATATATATTATATAAAAAAGGATCAATATATTCTTAATTTTGAACTTCTTTGTAGCTCTAAATCATTATTAGGTTTAAAAAATAAAGGAAAACAAATCAAACTAATATCAGCTCAAAACATATCATTATATTTGTGAAGATTTAATTAAAGAAGATGAAAAATGCAAGAATAAATGTAATAAATAAATCACATATTATTGAATTATAGTATTTAAGTAAATTACCCAAAATTTCCTTTGTTATTCCAAAAACAAACATTGATGAAATAAAAATACTAAAAAATAAAAATAAAACTTTGGACTCTATCATTTTTGATATTTCTTCCAACAAAAACTTAATTCAACCGAATAATCAATAACTGATTGAGACACATAACAGAACCTAGCATTTCGATCTATAAATAAAATAATCACAAGAGAATGCTTCAATTAGTACTTAGCAGTGAGCGGCACCATTCTTTACAAGTATAAACCACACTAATTATGCCATAAACTCTTTTGTTGTCATGCATTGTTAAGTGACACGTGGTGAACAAGAAAATTAAATTGCATTATTGGCTAGAGTAATTATATTCACACAGATTATTCAATGATATTTTAGAATGACCTTTAACAGGACATTAAGTTTTTACAATTGTACCAGTTTAATCACGCATGAATCATTCAATGATATTTTGAAATATCAAAAACGTTCTACGGTTTTGAAAATATAGCATAGCTGATTATACCATACCACATCAAATTAAAATATGTTCAACTTTTCCAATCACAAGTAGCTGACAAATTCTATAGCTGGAAACCATACCACATCATAAGATAACCACATTTTATATAACCTGCATACGATAATCAAATTAAAAGCTGATTATACCATACCACATCATTTATAATCTTTGTATACATAGTTCGTGTGATTTATGGTTTACTTTTTAGTAATAGTTATAATCTAACAATCCAGTAAAAATGTATTTGCTATCATTCATATTTTTCGTTGCATCAACTATGAACCGGTCTTGCTAATTAGTGTGCTAAGCAATCTAACAGCCATTAAAGTGCCAACTTTAATAAAGGAGTAGTGAATTAATTTGTAATGAATTTAAACAACAATTGTAAATAAAGTAGTATAACCCATTCATCTAAACATGCAAGAACTCTTGTGATCATAACTTTGTCTCAATCCGTAAGCTGGAAAAATAAAAACAAAAAAAATCCGATCATGTACATTCTTTAAGTAATGTGTGTCCTTTTATTGTCTTTTTATTCTTCTTCTATCCACTAGAATGCTTAAATAATACTTGTACACAAAATATAACAGACATTCAAATGCTTAAAATCGGAATAAATTATGTTTGGCTTTCGATAACAAATGTAAGAATAGTATAAACAAATTTGTGAAAGAGGACTATGATTATAAACAATTTGTGATAAAATATAACATGACATTCAAACAATTATGGTGCACAACAAGGTAGTGATTTTTGTAGTAGTTTTAGCATTCGTTACATGATGAAAAATCAAGAGATCAGGATACATAGAAGGAAAAGCACAACAAAATTCACAAGAATTGATCTAATCAATAACTGTATGAAAATAATCTAATCAAGAAATTAACAATAAAAAACGTACCTAGCCGCTTGCTCGGAAAAATACTTCTCTGGCTTCCTCTACCTTAAGGCATGCAAATCACCACCAGGGCAGTGTTAAATTTTGGCGACATTATATGGAGAATTGTAGAGGTCGAGGAATAGCTTCGTAATGGAGAAAACGGTTCACAAATTGGAGTTCGGAGGTGGAAGTTATAAGGGAAAAGGTGAAGAGGGCTGAATTGGTAGGGTCAGACGTCTGAGGAAAATGGTCAGACGCCTGGCGCTTCAGTAAATCTGCACCAGACCTGTTCCAAAGAGTTAGGTCAGACGTCTAACCAAATGAGTCAGATGTCTAAGTTTATGCAGAATTGATTTCAAAGTCTTGAGTCAGACGTCTGACCAAATGGTCAGACATCTGAGCTAAAGCGAAACATTTCTAGTAACTTTAGTCAGACGTTTGGCCATTTTAGCCAGCCATCTGAGACGTCTGAGGCGACTTCCGCACGTTTTTCGCATGTTGACTTGGCATGAAGATTTGTGATATCTACAGGGGAAATTTCAAAACATTTCTTAGGGTTTCTATTCTCCTATATAAGCTAGCTTCAGGTTTCAAAACAAAAAGGGCGCAAGCAACTGCAAGAGATTAGCCTCCACCAATTAGGATTATCAAAACCTAATTTTCATCAATTCTCTTCTCCACAAATCAATTTCTGATTAGAATTATGATCATTGTATTTAATCTCTTGTACTCTTCTCATCAATATTAATAAAATCTTTCTCTTAAAGTGGATGTACACTAACACAACATTAGTGGAACTACTCTAAATTGCTATGTGATTTATTTTTCATTATTGCTTTGATTTCTGAATTGCTATTTGGGATTGTGATTGTCTTGGATTGATTGAGATTGAAATTTGAGTTATTGATTGGTTTTTTTACACTTCTTACCACGATCCCGTCTTCCACTGTGCTTGTGGGGTTTCGATTTGAGTGGTCTGTAGTTGGAATTCTGCCCCAACTTTTGGTATCGGAGCTTTAGTGTTGGTAGGTGATTGTAGAAATGCCTGAATCAAAAGTGGTTCCTTAATGAGTACTCCAAGTGGTGTAGCTCCTTATGTTCATGGTTTGTATGCAGCTTCAGGATCACAATTGGTAATAAACAAGTGGAATGGCGATAATGATTTTAAAAAATGGCAATGGAAGATGAAAGCGGTTCTAAGAAGGAATCGGGTGCATCTGGTAGTGTTTGATGCACATTTATTGCCAGCGGACATCTCGGATGTTGAGAGAGAGGAGATGGAAGAGTGGTCATTCACTACACTTCAACTTTCTATGGAAGAGAATGTTATCTCTAAAATTAGTGGTGAGACAACCACTAAGGGTTTTTGGGGACATGTTGGAGGAGTTGTATATGAAGAGGTCACTGACAAATCGTTTGATCTTATTGTGAACGTTCTTCACCTATAAGATGAAGGAAAGTACTTCACTAAAGGCACACTTAAACATTTTTGATCATTTTCTAATGAAGATGAAGGTGGTAGATTTGAAGATTGAGTAGGAGAAAAAGGCGATGATATTGTTGTGTTCATTGCCAGATCACTATATAGATTTCTCAAATAGTTTGATCTATAACCGGGATACATTGACTCTTGATGATGTCAAGATGGGTCTTCTTAGCGAGAAGTTGCGGGATCAAATGAAGGGGTTAGGTGATGGAAGTAGTGGTGCTAGTAATGGTCATGGGTTATTTGTGGAGAAGGAGAGGTATGTGAAGAAGGAGAACCGGGGGCGTTCTAAATCAAGGAACCCCGGTTGGAGAGGAAAGTCGAAGGAAAGAAAAGGCAAGTTCTATATTTGTAGGAACCCCGATTATTGGAAGAATGAGTGTCCGGACAAGGAGACGGAAAAGAAGGAAGTAACATCTTCATCAGTAGCGGTGGAGAGTGCAGTTGGTGAGGGAGATGTTTTGTCGGCGGTAGCATCAGATGTTTCGGGTAGCAATTAGGTGCTCGATTCGGGGGCATCTTATCATATGATGCCAAATAGGAATTGTTTTTCTTCTTACATTGACAAAGAAGGAAATTCAATTGTTACGAGAAATGGTGCTATTTGTAAGTCGAAAGGAATTGGGTCCGTGCAAATTAGGATGTTTGACAGAGTGGTGCGTACTCTCTCTAATGTGCACTATGTTCCAGGACTTAGGAAGTCTCTTATCTCTTTAGGGCAGCTGAATTCTTTAGGCTGTAAGATCACTATTGAGAGTGATAGCTTGCGGGTTTTGAAGGGTGTGCTTGTGGTGATGAAGGGTGCAAGGACTCATGGTATTTATTTGCTTTAAGGAGTTACTGTAGAAGGTGAAACTTATATAGGAGTTGATAGTTCTCGTAGCTTGGATGCGACTAGGTTGTGGAATTTAAGGTTAGGTCATGTTTCGGAGAGGAGTTTAGATGTTCTTCGAAAGAGAG
Organism: Allium cepa; assembly: GCA_030765085.1. Lineage (NCBI taxonomy): Eukaryota > Viridiplantae > Streptophyta > Magnoliopsida > Asparagales > Amaryllidaceae > Allium > Allium cepa. The sequence goes on from CM060941.1 coordinate 438,523,116, forward strand.
AGATGATCGATGGAGAAAGTTTCAACAAGTTAGAGTTTTGCGAAGAATGCGTCATGTGGAAGCAAACTAAAGTTTTATTCGATGAGGGAAAGCATGATTCGAGAAGCGTTCTTGAGTATGTTGACGCGGATGTTTGGGAACCACGCCTGTAGCTTCTTTAGGTGGAGTTCGCTATTATATTTCTTTTATAGATGACTTTTCTCGAAAAGTTTGGTGTATGTAATGAAGGCCAAGTCGGAGGAAAAGTTCAAAGCATGAAAGGCTCTTGTTGAGAATGAGAGTGACAAGTATTTGAAGGTTCAAAGATTTGACAATGGCGGAGAGTATGTTTCCGGAGAATTTTTGGAGTTTTTCAAGCATCATGGTATTCGAAGGCATTTTACTACACCTGGAGATCCGCAGTCGAATGGCATTGCAGAGAGGATGAATTGTACCCTACTTGAGAAAGCTCGATCCTTGAGATTGATATCGGGTTTGGCGAAGGGATTTTGAGCTGAAGCTCTGTCAACCGTAGTGCATATAATTAATCGAATTCCATACTCAGCTATTGGTAATAAAATTTCAGAGGAAGTGTGGAAGGGAAAGAGCATTGACTTGAGTTATCTTCATGTGTTTGGCAGTCCCGTTTATGTGCATGATCCGGGAAATGATAAGCTTGAACCTAGAGCTTTCAAGGGGATTTTGCTTGGCTATGTGGACGGAGTAAAAGGCTATCGGATTTGGAATCCGGAAATGAAGAAGGTAATGAATTCTCGTCATGTTACTTTTGATGAGTCAGCGATGTTCAAGGAGAATGTGAGCTAATCGAATATTCCGGATTTGGTTCATGGTGAATCAAAGGAGAAGGAAATTATTTCCAAACTTTGTCCAAGGAGTAGAGAGAGTAGAGTAGTTTGCGATGCTTGTGAGGAGGTAGTGGTTGATGTTACATTATATAGTTCACAGGGTGCCTCTAGTAGTGTTGGTGATGTGCATGATTCTAGAGAAGATTTGGTTCAAGGTGGAGTCGAAGGGAGTTTGGGTGATGGAATTGCTACTCGGGTTGGTCGTCGTACTATAAGACCACCCGAAAGATATGGTGATTGAAACTATCTTAGCTTTTATGATAATTTGGACTATGCGCTTCATGTAGTCCAAGATAAGCCGATGGACCTTGATGATGTCATGAAGTCGAGTGATAGCTCGAAATGGATTTGTGCCATGGAGGAAGAGATGCAATCATAGTTGAAGAATCAAACTTGGAATTTGGTTCCACTTCCTAAAGGAAACTGTGCTATTGGGTGCAAATGGATAAACAAGGTGAAGGACGATGGGAGATACAAAGCTAGGCTAGTGGCTAAGGGGTTTACACAAAGGAAGGGAAAGGAGTATGATGAGATATTCACACCGGTTGTGCGCCATACTTCTATCCGGATATTACTTTCTATTGTTGCTATTCACGACTTGGAATTGGAGCAATTTGATGTGAAAACAGCCTTCTTGCATGGGGACTTGGATGAAGACATCTACATGGAGAAACCAAAAGGTTTTGTTGTGGATGATAAATCAAATTTAGTTTGCAAGTTAAAGAAATCACTATATGGTTTAAAGCAATCACCTAGGCATTGGTACAAGAGGTTTGATCATTTTATGCTTGAAAATGGTTTTGATAGAAGCATCAAGGATGTTTGTGTTTATTTCTAGAGGTTGGAAAGTGATTGTTGGGTGTATTTACTTTTGTATGTGGACAACATGCTCATTGCTTCTAAGGATAAGAATGAAATAAACAAGCTAAATCTGAGTTTGAAACCGGAGTTCGAAATGAAGGATCTTGGAAAAGCAAGAAGGATATCGGGCATGGAAATTGTGATGGATTGAAAGCATTTTGAGTTGAAACTAACTTAAAAGGAGTACATTGAGAAAGTGCTTTACTGGTTTAGCATGGAGAATGCAAAGACATCAAATACACCTTTACCTTTACATATGAAGCTTTCGAGTAAAGGATCACCTATCTTGGAGGAAGACAAGGCTTATATCGCAAAAATGCCATATACAAGTGCGGTCGGAAGTCTAATGTATGCAATGGTGTGTAGAAGGCCCGATATTGCAAATGCCGTCGGGATGGTTAGTCGATATGTAATGACCCGTAGGTTTTTAATAATTAGAATTGCAATTTAATAAGATTTTTGTAATTAAATCTAGTAAGAAATAAAAACTTATAATTTAATATTGGAATGAACGCTAAAAATGAAATATAGCAACGTTAATTAACTAATTATTATTAATTTGAATAAAATTCTAATAAATGAAGTAGTGAAAGTGTTATACCTGGATATAAAATTGAATATGAGAAAACAAAAGTAAGTATTGCATTAATTAATGAAATAACACATTGTTAACAGTAGTTGAATGTAAATTAAGAAAATAGGTTAATGAAAGTTAATAATTAATGAACTTGAATGAACATGCCAATTTAATAAGATAATTTAAATGTTATGACTTAGTTATAACTGAAATATAATAAAGACCAATGCAAACATCAAAATTTATAAATGGAATAATATTGAAACAAATAAAATTTGTAAATGAATAAAGAAATAATAACTAGGATGAAATGTAACAACGAAGTTAATTTAAGCTGAATTTGTATAAATTGAATGAAATTGCAATAAAGGAACTAATGTAATTAGGTATGAATGTAAGTGTTGTATAAATAAAAGAAATTTGTAATTTGTTAATGAATTTATAACGAGAATGAAATGTAAGAATGTTGATGTAAGCTAATAAATAATTAATTCAATGCAATCACAATTAATTGGAAAAAATGCAGGGTTATAATTGATTTTAAATAGTAATATTTAGTAATAATGTATTGTTAGTGGTTTGTGAATGAATTGATAATTAAAATTAAAGGTAGTGATGTTAATATAAATTGATTATAAACAAGTTGAATGAAATCTCAATAAAGGAAGCAATGCAAATGTTATATTTGGTAAAGATTTCAATACTAGTGGAAATTTGAGTTAATACGCAATAAAGAAAGTAAGTTGAGTATATTTGTGTAATGTAATGTGAAAACCAACATTAACTATGTTATTTGAAATTTGTGGATGGGATATAAAGATTGAAATCAAATAAAAATAATTTCTTGGAATAAAAATTCAATAATTGGATTAATTGCAAATGAAGGGAACTAAATATTTAATTATTTCGTTAATTGAAAATTAAGTTGAAATTGGAGAATATTAATAGATCTTGAGTCCAATGTTAATTTCATCCATTTGACATCAATGAATTGAATAATAGAATGAAAAGTAAATTAATTGGAATTATTGTAAATTAAATTTATAATTTCTAAATGTAATAAAAATGAAATTTAACACTGAAATTGATGAATGAATCATTGTTAAAATGACATCTAAATTTGTTTAAATCATTGTAAATGATTGAGGAATAAAAAATGGTGAAAATTTTCAATTATCAAATTGAAATTGAAAATTTGATTTAACTAATTAATTATTAATTTGTTTAATTAATGTAGAAATAGCCATTTTGGCCACTGACTCGGATTTCGACGAAACCAGTTTCATCGAATCCGTAACGGTGAATTATTGTAGGATTTCAAGTTTCGTAGCGATCAGACTTATTGTTTGATCGTAAGGACTTGAAACGCTTAGAAATCAATTGAAATCAATTTGAAATAATTTGATTTTAGCATAACTTTTTCATACGATGGAATTTGGCCTTGAAACTTGTTCCATCGCGTTTAAAATATTTAAAAACATCTATTTTGATATATGGGTTGACCCAATTTCGTTGTGGAGTCAGAAGGGATTTTCGGGCCATTTTATCGTTCAACACGTATATCCAATCGATCCAGTTCGTTCTAATTTCAGTTTGTCTATATATACTCTGTTATAAACCGTAATTGTTCCTCATTGTAAATTGTCTGTATGTACAATTCCTTCTCACCTTCTCATTCCAATGACATACAATTCCAAATCCAATTGCAATTCAAAAATCAAATTGAAATTTCAAACTCCTAAAAAAATTCAAAAAATATATATTTCGAAGCTCTCGAAGAGCGTAACTTAGATCTGTAATTCGTTTCCAAATTTGGATCATCGTTTGTCTAGAAATTCAAGGTGAACCTGAGCCGTTCATAGGCCATTTGATCGATCCAACGGTGGATCTGCTTCCGATGATGATCGGATGGTGCCGTTGCGAAGCTAGTGACGAGCAGCTCGCAGATCTGCCTTTCATTTGTCGTCAATTGATCGAGATTCACCAGAAATGGAGGAGATTTGGCCGATTTTACTTACGATGGCGCTGTGCTTGGGGATGACCGGACGAAGCGTGGCTCTGGGCGTAGGCGCGGCTTGGCGAGGGCGACTCAGTGGCGCATGCCGATCGTGTTGAAACTCGACGAGGTGACGGCAGTAATTGGTCAAAGATCGATGGCTGGAAATGATGCCTAGGGTTTTCGATCTGGTCTATTTGCTTGCGCGTGAGGAATGAGCCTACTTGGCAGATATGCCGTGGTAAAAGTTATATTATTTTATTTATTTAAATTTGAAACCTATATCTTCTAATCATTATAATTTTTACATACTATATCTGATTTGCACGCGATTTTTTTTGTTAGGATCATATTAGAATTCCAGACACTTTGATGCTGGTTTGGACGAATTCAGAGATTGTTCAATTTTTGGATTTAAATTGGATTTTAATTCAATTTAAATTCAAAAAGGTGAGTGTTTTGACCCACTCACAACTTCTAAAATTTCTTATGTTTGTTAAATTAATTTTTGATGTAATTAGAAATTTATTTATAGCTGTTTGGTATATTTTATCATCATCCCAGTTAAATTGAATTTATTTAATTAAATTGTTATTTAATTTATTATTATTGCCTATAAACTGCTAGTTAAATTTCTATTTAATATATTATTGAATATAAATTGTCAGTAAATACCTGTTGTTTATTATCTGTTCCATATTGATGTTATTTTTTTAATTGGATGATGATTGCGATAAATGGTTGATGGTTGATATTGGATGATGATTGTGATAAATGGTTGATGGTTGATATTGGATGAATGGATGTTGTATTTTATATTGTTTTAAACTGCAAATTGTTATGCACTTTATTTCATTCGGGATTGCGGTTTGAAATGATATATAACTATATTTTATTTTAAATTACGGATTGAAATGATAAATCCGTATCATTGACCATAGGGTAGAAAATTATATACAGACACCGCGGTCTATATATAAAAATATTTTGAAATGATTTCTATGGTTTGTAAAGAAATATATGATTTTTGAGATATTGATTTGGATATTTTATAAATGTTCTTTTATATATAGTCAAATTCTTAGTTTAAGCTATGAATAAAATTTGTTTAAAGTATAAAAAAGTTTAATAATAAAATTTGGTTTTATTAAAATATAATATGGATAAGTATTTACTTAAATTATATTTTAATATAAAGTTTATATTGATTTTTATAAATCAAGGTTGAGAAGACAATTTCGAAATTGATTTGAGATTTTATCTAATTAAGAATTATATTTAATAAGAATCCATTTGGAACTATTGAATTTGAGATTTTAAAAAAATGGTTTTATAACTTGATTCTGGTTTAAGGTGGTTTAAGTGAATAAATTAAGGAATATTCAGTTATTGAAATTTGAAGTTTTATTTAAAGGATATTGGATTTTGTAAACAAATATTTCAAAACTAAATAATAGTAAAAGTGAAATTTGTATATATATGAATTATAAATTTTAGTTTTGAAATATTGAATATTTAAGCTTTAAAATATATTAAATTTCAAATTTAGAAATTCGGGTTGTTTTGGAATTGATTTGTGAAATTTAAGAAGCTAGTTTGTTTTATAAAATATTTTAATACTTAATCCATGTAAGAGTGGAAGTTACGTTTCAAATTTATTAATTTCAAAGTATCACGTTTTGGAAGTGTTATAGTTTTAAGACTTTGGTTTCGAAATTTTATAACTTTGAAGTACTATGATTTTTAAATGATATCATATTGGTTTGGTTTTGAAATGGAAAATATATCGTAAACGATTTCGAAATGTATATTATATTCGTTTTGAAGTATAAATTATTTTGAAATGACCGTGGTGTTATAATAACGTTTGGTTGTTGAAGAGACCGGGATTGAAAGTTGTCATACTCTCTGCCAACTTCGAAACCACTTTAACAACCGTATAGCGGTGGAGATTCCAGAATGAAGTAGGATGGTGGCGGCGTTTCCTTTGAGGTAAATACATGGACCCAACTCCCGTGAGTTGGCATAAGGTGGCTAAAACAGGAGCGATTGACGGGCTAAGATGGTAGCACCTTTTATCGGACACATCCCTTCGATATTATACTCTGACTTTGGATTGGTTCGGTGGGCACTTTTGATTTTTGATTTGGGGGTGTGGCTCGAGGTGGGCGGTAGTAGCTGCTACGCGTTACCACCGGCCCGGAAGCGTAATTGGTATATCTACCCTGGCATTGCCTAGTTGTGCCGTGTCACCTACCCTAGCACGCCTTGTACGAGTTGGATTTGTGTCGTACCTATGGAGTATCTTCTCGTAGTCTCCCGATTAGGAGATATGCATGTACTGTATAGACTACTGGCGCTATTACGTGTTAAGGTGGAAAATGTAAAGCCTTAATGCTATTTAAAAGTAAGTTTATTTTACTATTAGACATTATTATAACAGCGAAATATTACTACATAGAAAATAGTTTAACGGATCCTTAGGATATGTGAATCTCGAGCATCTCTTAAGTTACTGCACTCATATTTACTTCAGTTGATTTAACTCACATAAGATATTTTAGTTCTGACTCGAGTGTTTTGTCTTTTCAATTCGCTAGTGTCAGCCTGAGCATTTCAGGATTTGAAGGCCTTAATTCTGGAGGACGAAGACGAAGAATTATTATTACTATTTGTTATATATTCCACTACACCATTGTATTCTGCTGCATTATTAATATTCTCTGGTATGTGTAACTCTGACATGTATTGTATAAGTAAAATCAAATATTTTGTAAAACAGCTTCATGAACTGTTTATTTGATTATTATATTTTGTCGTTCCGTTGCAAGATTCTGTTTTGTTTTATTCCTTTCTTCCATTTTCTTATTCACCCCAATAACAATTCACCCTTTTGTATGGTTTAAGTCTGACGTGTGTGGTTTATCGTCGATTTAAAACGTACGAAAAGGCGGACGTTACACGATACATGGCTAAACTGGGAAAATCGCATTGGGAAGCTGTGAAGCTTATATTGAGATATCTTAGAGGCACATTATCTCATGGTCTTGTTTTTTGCGATAGTAAGGCGATGGATTGCAAGTTGGTTGGTTATTGTGACTCGGACTACGCCGGTTATAGGGATCGAAGAAAATCAGCTTTCAGATATATCTTCACACTTTGGGGTACAACCATAAGTTTAAGATCTAGATTGCAGACCATAATTGCTTTATCCACTACGAAGGTAGAGTTGATAGCCACGGTGGAGGCGGCAAAGGAGGCACTCTATTTGAAGCGATTGTTGTGTGACTTGGGATTCGAGCATGATAGTACTAATATTCGATGTGATAGCTAGAGTGCTATTTATTTGGTAAAGAATTTGGCGTTTAGCTCATGGACTAAGCATATTAAGGTGAGAGAGTCATTTCTAATTTCCATGGATGAGGATAAGCGAGTATATCTTCGGAAAGTACACACAACGGATAATGTGGCAGATATGTTCACTAAGTCATTGCCAGTTGGAAAGTTTGAGTATTGCTCCGACTTGATTCGCTTGGAGAAGTGCTAGGTTCCATGGGGTGGCACAATTAAGGGAGGAGCTTGGTGGTAGATGAGGAAGAGTATCGGTGAGAGATTGAGGTTCTATCTTCTTGGTAAGTGCTTGTCTTTGGTGAGATAGCTTAGGATTTGGATGTTTTCAACATTTCATTAGGGGGCGGGGATTTGCCTGAACTTGCTGGTGCAGTGCAATGAGCAGTGGATTTGTCGGAACTCATTGGGAAAGCATTCACGCTTGGTTGAAGGTAGAAGAAGTGATGAATGGTGCCATCGGTTGTCGTTGATGGTATGGTACAATTGGAGTTGGAGATGAATATAGTTTCGAGGTGGAGTGTTAAATTTGGGACACTATATAGAGAATTGTAGAGGTCGGAAGTAGCTTTGTAACGGAGAAAATGGTTCGCAAATTGGAGTTCGAAGGTGAAAGTTATAAGAGAAAAAGTGAAGAGGGCTGAATTGGTAGGGTCAGACGTCTGAGGAAAATGGTCAGACGTCTGGCACTTCAGTAAATCTACACCGGACCTGTTCCAGAGAGTTAGATCAGATGACTGACCAAATGGGTCAGACATCTGAGTCTGTGAAAAATTGATTCCAGAGCCTTGAGTCAGTCTTCTGACCAAATGGTTAGACGTTTGAGCTAAAGCGAAACCTTTCCAGTAACTTTATTCAGACGTCTGTCCATTTTGGCCAGACGTCTGAGGCGACTTCCACCTGTTTTTCACGTGTGGACTTGGCATGAAGATTTGTGATATCTGCAGGGGCAATTTCGAAACATTTCCTAGAGTTTCTATTCTCCTATATAAGCTAGCTTTAGGTTCCAGATAAAAAAGGGCGCAAGCAACTGCAAGAGATTAGCCTCCAACAATTAGGGTTTATCAAAACCTAATTTTCTTCAAATCTCTTCTCCACAAATCAATTTCTAATTAGAATTTCGATCATTGTATTCAATCTCTTGTACTCTTCTCATCAATATTAATAAAACTCTCTCTTAAAGTGGATGTACACTAACACAACATTAGTGGAACCACTATAAATCGTTGTGTGATTTATTTTTCAATATTGCTTTAATTTTTGAATTGCTTGTTTGGGATTGTGGCTGTCTTGGATTGATTGAGATTGGAATTTATATTATTGATTGGTTGTTTTTACACTTCTTACCATGATCCCGTCTTCCGCTGTGCTTGTGGGGTTTCGATTTGAGTGGTCTCTAGTTGGAATTCCTCCCCAACAGGAAATACTCCATGACCAAATAAGAAAACTTTCTTTCTGTATTTATCAAGCAACAATGCATAAATTGCAAAGATTTCATGGCAACCGTTAACTTTACTAAATCAAAAGGAGCGACTACTAAATAAGTGCATGTACCCGTCCGAAGCTAGATTGGAGAACTTTCCTTGCAAAAGAGACAACTTTGTACATGATCTCTCGATACACAAAATCATAATATGGAAACTACATGAAAAAGAAATTGCAAAATGTTATCACTCATTTTGTAGAAATTGAAATAAAAAAAGCATTAAAAATCAGTTCCAAATTCATTATGATAGTTTGCAGTCGATATCACCTATCTCATTTTGTCATTGAACATACCTTCTGTACCTAATATTGATCAAATATGGTAATGCAAACACAAACTGCTCACTGTGCACATGCATGCACACAGCCCATCCACTGTCAAGGAGCAAGATACTATATTATTAAAAAAATCAATTTATGCCTAAACTACGCACTATTTATCCTTCAAACCAAACAAGTTTAACAAGAACCAACTTCCTAAAATAGTTATATGAAGTCGAGCACTGGCGGTAAATAATTCAAAATATTTATCTATGTTTTCCAAAAACGATACTTGCAAGTAATTTACATATTTGCATAACATTTCTTCTGTATAATAGGTTCATCGGTTATTTGATAGGATTCCAAATATTTTTATTAAAACAATTACCATAAGAAGATTTATACAATCTAAAACAAGAAAACTACCAATCAAATCCCTTATACTCCACTTATATTATTTAGTACACTAAAAAAACAAAATATAACTAATAAAAACTTGAAAATAGGGAAATTTACCATATTGAAGATTGAATACGTTGTTAACATTCCTTGCATAAGATTGACATGGTCTTCGAATTGCTTTTCATCATCCTGAGGCAATGGCGATGCTCTCAAATCAAAACGATAAATAAAAGGTATTGAATTTTCCTGAACATATTAACAATTTGCAGAGAATTAGCTTTATCAATTTTAGGCAGTTAATTTGTTATTTGATATATTATATATTTATCTATGTATTCCTACATTTTGTAAACTGACACAATGAATTTAAGTAGTAATTGGAAAATTGATGAAAAAGGTATACTTTTGTATGTAGTACTTATCCGTATCCTGCTACTATGTCAATTTAAGCATATATCGCCTATGATACAATTTTCCAACTATTAACTCTAAGGCTAGTTGTTTGGTTTCACAAATTCAACATGAGACTAATTTTTCATTATTTAATCCTCACATACTTTCATTATTTTTCATTAACTTTTAAAAACATTATAATTTGGCTTGTAAAATATTTACAAAATAATTTTAAGTATAAAACTTAAATTTGAAAAAATTCGGATTTTTTAAAGTGAAACTGCATCCATAGTGACTGCCGCTATGGGTACCTATAATTCAAAGCTTGTTGCAACTCAAATGAATCCTAAAAACACTTGCTTTTAACTTTATTTTACTTTATGAACTAGGTATAAAGTTTTGAAAGCAAAACAAAATGCTAGAAAACTCTTAGAAAAACTTTTGTTTTAAAACAAAGTAAGAAATAATGAAACTCAAAGAATCGCTATGTCGAACACAACACACTTCAAGTGCTAAGCTTGCTCACTAGTTTTTCCACTTACTAACTTTACTTACTAACTTTCCATATCACTTCCAACCACAAGACAAAGATCATGCCTTTATAACCAAAATGTCACTTTAATCATCAATTCAAAGTTCTAATGCTAAACCACAAATTGGCACATACATATACATCCAAATTATACCATAATCCAAACAACAACATCATCTGTACAACCATATAACAACCACATATATAAAAGTAAATTCTTTCCCAAAAAATTTAAGAAATTTACTCACCGAAAAGCTTTGAAAACTTGAAATATTTTAGAACTTTTAAATATTGAAAACCAGAAAAATCATCTCGAAAATGGGTTAACTTCTCACCGATTTTTGGGCATGTTACTCTCGAATTTTGGAAATGTTTTGAAAAGAAAAGTTTTAGTAAATTATATTCTCTACACTTTAAAAAATGAATCACTCAATTTCAATGGTTATTGAGGGAGATATGCTCAATAGAAGAAGGGATGTTTTCGGATTGGGAAGTTTTGAGTCCAAAAACTTATCCGAAAGAAATGCATTTTTGACATAGTTACACGCAAAATTTGAAAATGTGATACAAATAAAAGTTTCAGCCATTAAAATTTGTATGGTTTGAAAAAAAGTGAAATATTCATTTGGTTCAGAGATGAGGAAGATAGGATAGAAGGAAGAGGAGGAAAATGGAGAAGATTTGAAACAAAGATCGAAACGAATTTAAAAGGAAAAACTTAAAATTAAAAACTTTGGAAACTAAAAGAGAAGCCATGAAAATGTTTTCAAAATCTAAGGAAGAAGAGGAAGCTTTGAAAAGCGAGAAATAAGAAAATGAAAATGAGAAGAAAACAAGAGAATTTGCTTTTATATAAAATAAAATATGCAAATTACCTAAATACCCCTAGGTACATAACCTCCTCTCTTTGCTTGTCACATCATTAAGTTTGTCCCCTCCTTTATCACGAAATTTTTTGAAATTGTTTCCCCTCCCACAGATGCTAACGCAACATGCATCAATTGTATAAGTGTACTTGTGTTTAAACATGTTTTTGCTAATGTAATTTCATGTTTTCACTTCACTTTTTACTTCTTTTAAATTTTATTTTAAACCTTACATACTTAAGTATAAATACATATGCATATACCATCTTATTTTTAATTTAATGTAAACATTTATATGTATATATTTATACTAAAAAGGTTTAACACTTACGACCACTTTTTGCCGAAGAAAAGATGATATTTTGGAAAACGAATTCCGGTCGCACTTTTGATTTTTCTTCGAACTATATATTTTTGTAAACAAATTTGAAAAATCATTTCACCTTCATTATTTACTATTTAAAAAGGTTTTATTTTAATTATAAAATCTATTATTCGAATATTTAAAATTAATTAAATATTCTCAAATCAAAGCGGTGAAATTTCGGGTTGTTACACTCTCTCTATTTAAAAGAATTTCGACCCTGAAATTCTTTCACGGCCCTAAATTGAAAATACTTTACACTACTCATAAATCTATAAGATTTGCATAGATCATTCTTATGCAAAATCTAATTCGATCACTCACTCGAATACATAGCTCTACTTCCGAACTAGCACCACTCGCTCGATTCTCTAGTGTGGATTCTGATCAGGCTTCTCAATTAGAAACTTTTTTCCTCATTACATACCATATACTATGATAGAAAACTTTTGGTTCCATGTTAAGAACCCTCATCAAGTGTTCACTGTCATAATCAAGTGAAAAATCCTTCTTTGGAATGGTGTGAAACATCTTAAGTCATGTACTCGAATCTTGGATCGAGAATTATGTGAAAAAGAAAAATGATCTACGTACAACCTACGTACTGATCTAAAGGTTCTTACTAGCCAACTATTCCTTACCCTCCCCAAAATATTTATGTAATCATTTCATAGCAATTCCAATTTAGTTTCAAACATTTTTAAATGATACAACTTGATTTATAAACTCCTTTCCATAAAATATTTCAGTTTATAACTTGCGTAATACTCTCCTGCATCCTAAGAGTATATATACAAAACATCGGACTTTTAATTCTATTCAGTTTCTGACTATTCAAATGTAGATCCAAAATAATTTTGGGTTTTAAAAGTGTGTCGACCAATTCAACTGCTTTACCTAATCGGCCTAGTAAGTAGCTAAGAAGAGTAGGATGTTGGTATCCAAAGCCGTCTTAGAGTCTACTTTTTTTAGACGCCTCTAAGGCAAAGACGTTTATTAGCTGGATCAATAACATCAAATAATTTTTCACTTCTAGATGTTAAAATCAAAAGACACGTTTTACTAAAACCAAGTTTATTAAAGCTTTTTATTAAATTAGTTCGATTTCAAAACTTCATTTACTCACCCATTCTTTAATCAAAATATTTGAAAACTTAGGGGCCAAATACCCAGGTTTTAGTTCAAGTTTTTTTGAAATGATACTTTATATTTAATCCTTAGAAAATATACATATAGTCCGATAACTCCAAAATGATATAAAGGAACTGGGTACTACCGAATAGTAGCATAAATCCTTTTACCAAGAAGGATAATACTTAAGAGACATGTTTCCCATCCGAAAACATCTCCTGCCCAATTTTAGTCACTTTCGAGTCACTCAAATTAGCTATTTGTAAAAATATTTCTTCTTTTTGAAACAATATTATATATATTTCCAACTAAATAGATTTTGACAAAATATTTATCCTCCACTTTCTTTGGATACATTCGTATTCGAACTTGTTTCGATCATACAATAAAAAAGATAATAATTTACCAAGTGCACTACGATATCTTCCTAAGCAAACATCTGATTGTCACTTAGAAGATTATTCTGATCATCACAGAATAGATCAAGTCCCAATCCTTGAACCATCCAAAGAAAAATCTTACCCTCAAATGTTAGTCCGTAAGATGATAGTTTTGATGACAACAACCTTAGAATAGGATTATAAAATATAAATACTAATATTATAGTTTAGAAATATATGTATATGCAGGATTTAACCATGCGGGTACCAAGAATGAAGACCGTACAGTATAGAGATTCAAGATATCAAGATTGAAGACTCATCAGTATCAAGAAAATCAAGATTATCAAGAGTTCAAGATTTCAAGTAATTTATTTTTTAATTAGGAATTTTGTTAAAACTCCTAGAAAAGCACTGGCATCTTAAAATCCAATTTATTCATGGAATGGAATCCACTTCGAGCCTGTTAAAGGAATGGAAGCCTAAGTAGGATGGAACCTACGAAAAATCTAGTGGAACATTGTTTTGTATCCGCTAACTTTTATTCAAAATGATTTTACAAAATTATATCTTGTTTTCAAAATGTTTTCAAAACCTTCCTTTTAAAAGAATCAAAATCATCTATCCCGGTTTTAAATACTTTTAGCCTCAAAATAATCTTTAATTTCAAAATCAAATAATCTTTAGTTTTAAACTATCTTTTAATAATAATATATTTAACTTTTAATATTTTACTAAGATTAAAATATAAAATTATAGTAAAATTTTATATATACCAAAATAATATTCTCTATATTTATTTATGTATTTTAACTATAGTTAAGTATATTTATAAAAGTTTAAAATAGTTTTAATATAAGATAAAATATATTTTCGAAGAAAAACAAAACACCAAAATTTCCTTTGGGACGTCGACATGCTCATTACACCTATGTCAACATAGTGTCAGTTAATTGCAAAATTTAAATTTCAAAAGAAGTGTCTATTCGTCATATCTCTTCACGAATGGACATGGCTGTTGTTCTTATATAAATAGGGGCTGTTTTCAACGAATTTTTAATCATATTTTCTGGTTTTCATTTCTCTTCTTCTTCCACATTTCTTTATACTTATTCCTACCATTACTCTGCCGAAATCAACATTGAATCTAACTAGATTATCTCTGGTTTGATCCTCTATCAATATCTCAACAAGATCCTCAGTGCTATTCAGAGTTATAGGCTTCTTTGCAATCAATTAAACGAGAAAAGTTGTGATTGTGGCCTTGGAAATCAATCAAGCGAGAAAAGGTGTGATTGTAGCCTTGGAAATCAATTGGGTGAACTTGTTTCCTGTGAAATCAAGTATCTCTACCCAGAGGATTGTGAATCTGGAGGGTGTACCTCATAGCCTTGAAATTGAGGGTGTAATTGTACAATTGCTTTTGAAAGGAAATACGTACTTGTGTGCGGGACTGGATGTAGGGTAACTCCGAACCAGTATAAAATCCGGTATGTTCTTTCCTTTACTACTTTTAATTTATTTTTGCATCTGTGTTTGATTCTGTGATCATATTTATGTCTGAATATTGCATACATTTGTGTTCAAATTAACAAAAACTCAAAAAGATTTAATAATTGCTTAAAACACTATTCACCTCCTCTAGTGTTTATCCTGGCCTTAAGATCCGTAATCCGCATTTCTCACATTTGGTATCAGAAGGTTTTCAAAGTTTCATAATCTGATTTTTGAAAAAGTTTTTAAAATGGCTATGTTTGTTAATACTAGTTTAGAAATATTCAGATCATCATTTCTCATGAGTCTGCATATAATCAATGTTCAAATTCAAGTTGTCTACCAAAATTGTTTGATGTGCATGAAACATGCTTTATGGGAGTTGAGGAATCAATCCACAACGGTCAAATTGTGCAGATCAAAAAGAACAAATGGGTACTCGATAGTGGATGTTCTAGAAACATGACTGGCAATCCAGATATATTGAATGATATAATATACAAAGACGGAGGATTGGTTAACTTTGGAGACAATTCAAAAGGATATGTGACTGACATCGGCAAAGTCGGTACCTCTGAAATTCCTATTATTGCTAATGTTTTGCTAGTTAGGAATCTGAAACATAATCTGCTAAGTATAAGTCAACTCTAACATAAAGGATATAAAATTAAATTTGAAAAAGATAAGTGTTACATTGAAGATAATAATTCAACCATAATATTTGAGGGAATTAGGAAAAATAATATTTATATTCTTAGTATGAAAATTTCAAATGATAACTTGTGTCTTTTGGCAAATACAAGTGATGTAGCGACCCGACTTCCTATCTCCAGAAAATCGCATCACTAGTGAAGAAAGAAAGGGATAGAAGAAGAAAAGAAAGAGAAAGAAAGAAACAACAACATCAGAGAACTCACAGCGGAACGAATGAAATATAATATATAACATAAAATATTACATAGTATCTTATTACATCAGAGTTATACAACTTATTCAACACATATTAGACAGATATAAACATCTGTCTAATTCATACAACTCAAACACAAGAGAAACAGATACAACAAACACAGCGGAATCAATATATATCTACACGTCGAAGCCTTCTGCTCCATATCTCCTCCAGAATTCGTCAAGCTAACCTGAACCACTTGACTACTCATACATAATATGAGTACCCAAGAGTTTAATAAAACAGAAAATAAACACTCGGGTCAGACAGGGGTCTGGTGTGAGTAAACGGGTTAAAATTGCTTAACTTTAGAAAACTTTTGAAAGAAAAGGTTTCACGTAAGACTTCCCACACATAAACATGGAAAAGTTTTTACCTTACGCTAACCAAAACATTTGATAGGAAATCCAGTGATATTATCATAGTGTCTAGGGTTTTCAAAATAAAATACAAAAATAGCTGGAATGCTTACATCTCACGTTCCAACATAGTTGGGCACAATCAAAACCGTACAGGCACTTATTGGATTTTGGATTCCATCAATGGCAGGGCTACTGGGGTACCGCCCGTCAGAGTACGTGGCCTAGATCACCGTACCGAGGAGTACTCCCACTCCCGTGCAACACAAGACCGGGACCATTCCTTACTAAACAGTCCCAAACAAGACAACCCCGACGGTTGTCCGGAATTCAACCGTCCCACACAGCCGAATAAAAAGGGAATTCTAGACAGGAGTAAATCTTGTTCTCCAGTGGGAGCTACCCACGAAGCCTTGCTGCACCTCCCCTGTTTTAGCCATTCTCGGTTGATGAGGCTTGAGGCTGCGATTACCTTTATAGAACACATCTATCTTAGAATGCTCATCGTCCACCTGATGATGTTCTGAAAGCATTCAATCCATACAAGTTCGTTCCGGGTTCGAACGAAACCGAAGGCACTATCTCGTTGCACTCATATTGGAATCACCTTCAGAGTCAACGACCATAGCCCTTGCACTCTAAATCTCCATCTCGAATCTATAAGTACTATTCCGTCAAACTCATTACAGAATCACCCACAGAGTTATACAGACGTATAGCCCTTACATCTCGAGTCTTCACTTGCTCCACTTGGATTAACGACCTAACGTTTAATTGGAATCGATGCGGTTTTCAGATTCCAAATATGGAAACCCGATCCCGGTCTCATCGAAACCAAACGCCATTTTAATGTCCAAGTTGTACTTAAGGGTTTAACAATTTAAACTTATATTTCAGGATGGTATAAACAGATAGATGAGCCATATTACCACAATAGATATAACAACATTCATCTCACAACAGCATATCACATAACAGAGATATCCAGTATCAACCAATATCAAACATCCAATATCAACCAATCATCTAATATCAATCTTCAAATATTGATCATCCAATATCATTCAACATCCAATATCAGTCACTCAATATCAACCATTCAATATTAATCAGTCACCCATAGCAGAATTGATTAACTCTTAATTTATTTAATTAATCTCTAATTAAATTAAATACTATCCTTAAATCACTTGGATTATTCTAACTCCTGCTTCATTGATTTATTACAAATCAAATTCATTGATCATCTTCAAATGATCTTCCTAATTAATCTTCCTTGATTAATTATCTTTTAATTACATTCAAGTAATTATCCATAACCATATTCAGTAATTAACCTTTAATTACTATCATTAATTACAATAATTAATGATCCTTCATAAATTAATTAACTATAATTAACTACATTAATCCTTAATTAATTACAATTAATTAATCATATTTTAATTAATTACTTTATTAATTATATTAATTAATAATATTTATTAATTAATAATCCTTTAATTAATTAAATAATTAATTTGTAATTAATCATCTCATTAATCAGTAATTAACAACTTGTAATTACTTAACTAAATTAATAAACTTCTTAATTAATTATATTAACCCTTTGATTAATTACTTAAATTAATAAATCTTAATTACTTCATTAAGTAATTATTAATCAATTTAAATTAACAATTAATTCTTAATTAATTACTTAATTAATTAATTTCATTTAAAATTAATTACACTTAGTAATTAATCTTAAATTAATCTTATTCTTTAATTAATTAATCACATTAATTAATTATCTAAAATAATTAAGTAATTAACTCTTAATTACTTACATAAGTAATTATCTCTAATTACTTTTATAAATAAATATTATGTACTTTCTTAATTAATTACTTAACAAATAATTAATTTCATCATTAAATAATTCTTAATTCATTAATTAATTACTTCATAATTAATTAATTTTAAAACAATTATATTAATTAATTCTTAATTAATAACATTAAGTGATTATCCATCAATCACTTCCAAATAATTGTTCATATGAGTAACTTCTCTAATTACTTCCATAAGTAATTACCATTCTAATTACATTCAAAAGTTAACCATTGATTAATTCATTAAGTAATCACACTTAATTAATCCATAATTAAGTGATTATTTAAAATTAAATAAATAATTAACTAATTATTTAAAATTAATTAAATAATTTATTAACTAATTCCTTATATTTCAAAATCCTTAAATAAATTAAGAATTCATTAATCTTAATTAACAAATCATATTTATTAAGTATTCCTAGTTTCATGACAAAATAATCTTTCCATATTTATCTTTATAAATATTTTATTTGAAATTAATCAAATTTTAACAACTTAAACAACTTATTCTATTTGGTTTTCCAAAATTATAACAATAATCTTATTTGGAAATAAGGCATTAAGAAATCAAATTTGTAAAATTTTAAAATACTTAAATTATCTAATTCAAACTTATTCACTTTCAATAAAATTTAAACTTAAGTTTTAAACCTTACTTTAGAATTTTCTTTAAATTTTGATTCAATATTTAAATTCAAAATATTCTTCTTTAAAATTAATATTCAAAATTAAATTAAATTACTTCAAAAGAAATCATTTTAACAAAATTTAAATTTAAAATAAATTCAATTATCATCTTTAAAAGTTTGATTAACTTTCTTCAAAGGACAAACCTTTTTAACTTTGTAAATCTATTTTCTTTTTATAAAACTTGTTTATAATTTAGATACTTGATCTCCTTTACTTTATCGACAATAAATTCTATAGCTTAGTATTATACAGAACCAAATTAAACACAGTAACCTAAAATTCACGAGTCTGCCCCGTATCTAAATCCCAGCATCATCTACTCGAGTCGTTACCTACGCATACCCGTGCTAGTTTCGAGTCGCTCCCCACCCACAACTGCTTCGAGTTGTTCACGAACAAAACACGGTAACCCACCCGAGACATCATCTCGTCTTCCCCAACACAACTCTTAGTGTACAGATCGTACACGCGTGCACACTGCACCGCGAATCAACCAACGGCGAACCTTCCTCCGGCCGTTACCAAGTCGGCGGCGACCACGTCGATCGCCCTCTCCACCCAGAATCAAAAATTCCAGCTCGATTCGAAATTCGACCCTTCGAACCCAAAAATTCCAACAAAAGCAGCTGCCTCCATCCAAACAAAATCCATCCACGATCATCACCATGTCGCCGTTAAACCACGCCGACAACCACATCGATGCGTCACGACCTCCAGCACATAACTACACCATCGCGATAGCCTCAAGTCTATATCCCAAGTCGTAGTTCAATTCGACAGCAGACCTAGCCTCAAACCAACATAAACCCTAATTCACTCAATTCCAAACAAATCAAGCATAGGAAAAATTCTCTGGTATTTTTCCCTATGTCAACAACCTACAAGCTAGCCTCGATCCAAATTTCAACTCCATTCATCAAGCAATTCGACGGCAATTCATCAAAAACTCAGAAAAGTTCAACCCAAAATTCGAATAAATTATCACACTAAAAATTACAAACTTCATATCTAAATTCTTGATTTTACATAAAGATTTCAAATAGGTAATCAAACTTTGAATTTAAGGTAATAATTTTTTAACCAAAATTCAAATTCCTCTATAAATTTTTGTTTACTGCAATAGAATCCTAAATTGATTTTTAAAACAGTCATCATCCATTAACTACAACTACCATTAAATTATCAAAGCCAAATAATGTTTGTTTTTGAAAGATTTGAATTAGTTTGAATGATAACTACCTATAATTCAACAGAGCATAACTATTACAGACACATACAAACATATCAATATTTATACAAACATGCAATCATCTTTGCAACAAGTTTATACCGAACTACTTCATAAATAGTCACACAAATCTAGATAAACATCAGGTTCAAATCTGTTTTTTTTTTAAAATGACGATTTACTCACCTCATAAAATTTGCAGAGCAGATTTAAATTTCCAGCCTTCCTATTGATGTTGAAAAGCTCTGAATAAAAGATCCTACTGCATGCTTTAACTGATGATGTAAAATGTTGAATTTCATTTCGATTTGCAGAAGATTTGGAGTTGTAACTTTAATTGCTTTGCAGATTTAGTTTTACCTCAGATTTGATTTTGAAATGTAGGTTAATTTTGAACTTCATTATGATTTGCAGGTTTAACTTTTTAGGTTTTAAATTTCAGATTTGAGAAACTTTTGTGGTTTGATCTGTGATTCATGAAGGAAGAAAAATAATTTGAGAGGAAGAAGAAAGATTGGAAATTGGAAAAGAAACAAATCCCCTTAAGTATAAATGAATTATGTTATGATAATAAGAAATTTAAAAGAAAAATAATTCTTAAAGGAAGACACTTGTCACTATAAATCTTAATTTACTTACAAGTGTTGTTAAAAGAGTGTTAACATGTTTACACATGTTTATTTGTATTTTAATTAAATTTTTATTTAATTTAAATGTAAATATAAACTAACATATTAATTTACTAAGTAAACAAATACTTACATATATGTAAATAAATTTACTTTTTAAAGGAATTATTCTAAACTAATTATAATACAAATATAATTATACATCTTACACATACATTTATAACCGTTTAAATCTAAGCATTTTAAAACAAAGCTTGTTTTAATTCTTTTGGAACTATCACATTTTAAATACTTTAAGATAAAGACAAAACAAAACTTTGTTTAAAACCTTTTTAAACTATCCTATTTAAAAATAAATAACAATCTTATATTTGAAACAATTGAATTAAACTTTAAATTATCTTTTGAAAAACATTATGTTTTAAAACAAAGCTTCAATTTCAATATTCATTCATATATAATTTATTAATAGATTAAATTAAATTTCAAAACAATATCAAATTATAACATATGCTTACATATATTACAATTTGAAAATTTAACTTTTTATTTAAAACAAAAGATATTCCCATTCACAATATATATCAAACATATATATTATAAATAGAATAAAATTTATTAGCTTTTGAAAAACAATTCTAACCAATTTTTAAATTGTTAAAAGATATTGATCACACTTATCAAATTAAATATTTGTTATTCTTAATAAGATTAATTTCACCAATTTAAATTAAAATTATAAAGAAAATTTATCAAACCAATTTAATTATTATTACAGATTATTAAATCGATATTGCCCAAAATTCTGGGTCGTTACAATCCTCCCCCCTTAAAAGAATTTCGTCTCCGAAATTTAAAAGCAAAGGTAATTTAATAGTCCAACAAAGATTTTAATTTCAATTAGAAAAGCATTCCTAACAACCAGTAACTAACAACCAAAGCAATCAATCACACAAACAAACTTAACTAATTATCCTGACATATGTCAGAATAAAACTCTAATACTATTTCGAGTTTCCCAAGTATAAATTACCGAGAGACTCGCTCTACAGAAGCTAAACTAACAAACTATACCACCAAAATCCAGAGCTCCTCTCTTCTCTAGATCCACCAACTGAGCAGAATATCAGATTATACTCAAATCCAGCTCAACATCCAACTCCAATTGAACTACAGATTCAACAAGCAATAATGAAACATACACATACTCCCTCAGAGGTACGTGGAATAAAATGAACTCCAGCTATCCAAACTGGCGATTCAATCTCATAGACAACAAATCTTATCTTATCAGAACAAAGATAAGAAATCTCAAATGCCATAGCACTAACCAACCAATCTTACTCAATTTCTGCTCTCTTAACCAGAGAAATCTTAACAAAAAATGAAGTCTCCAACTTCGAATTCCAAAACTCCTTATCTCATATCTGTATAACTCGACAGACAATCCAGGGCTGCCAATCTCTTCCTGATCAGCTCAACCTATGCTGATACTTCCAGAAACAACTAGACCAAAGCAAACTAGCTTCTGGATCTTATTCAACAGAAAAGTCTTTATAATCCGTCGAAATCTAGAACACAAACTCTACTACTCAAACAAAGGCAAACAGAACTTGCTTCCTTCCTTGCACAGATGCTACCTCGCTTCCGCCGCACAACTCTGATTCTAAAATAGAGGAGAATACTATTGATGAACATGAATACAAACTTCTCCAACATAGACCAAAAACTTTGTTCATCAAATCCATAATATCTGGGTGACTCATCTGACCAGGTCACACAACTTTGCTACAGAATCCAATTCAAAAACAAGATCTGACCAAATTTGAATTTCAAAAAATAAATAAATTCTTGAGCTGCTACACCAATCTCCACCTTCTCCAAGGACCATCCTACAACCGGGCAAGCTACCATAATCACTTCTGGAACCAAACAACATGGAACTCCATTCCAGATGCAGACAACCTTCTGATTACTCCAGCAGCTCCTACTTCCTCATGAGAATCTTCAGTCTCAAACAAAAGAATGCTCAAGAAAATCCCAAACCAATTGCAAGTCACTTTTGCGATCCAACCTAATTCGAATTCCAAAGAAACTGTCCTCTCTTTACCAATTAGAACAGCTTAAAGCTTTTCCAATCAAGGTTAACGCTTCAAGATAACTTCCACCAACTGCTCGGGCCGCTGCTAGAAGAAACACCAAGATTCCCGATTCATCGGAGAAACAACCAACACTGCAGCTTCCAAACTCAACTTCGAAGATACTGCAAAGCTAAAATATCCACTCGTCAGCATACCGATCACTTCGAGCTGAAACTGCTACCACAGCTAACCAAAGACTTCTAATCCAAATGCTTCTCGAAAACCAAAACCATCAACAAACCATACAATGGACCTCCGAGATGGCAGACAACCCAAAGAAACTCGGGCTCCAAACCAAGCATCAACATCTCACTCTCCTAAAAAAAAATGACAAATGAGACCATGCCGAAGCGAAGCAACTCATAGACCTTAGTCCCATATTCCAGAACAGCCAACTTCCATACTGAAGATCCAGATAACTTCTACACAAATGAGTCTTACCTGAGGCAGGTAAAGACTGCTCCTCAATCACTTCTAAAACTGCTTCAAGAGAAAACTTCTCCGGAAAATATCCAAGGATACTGCATCTCATCACGCAGTTATCAAGATACCATCACTTACTACTGCACTTCCATCAAATCCAAACTCAAGAAAAATTCACTTACCTGAGCGAAATCCAAACTTATTCTTCAAAGATAAACTCCGAATCTTCAAAAGATTTCCTTCGGATATCAGAGAAACCCTCACTCCAAACTACAAAATTCACTCGAGACGGTATTAGGTCTACGGTCTCGACAAATACTTCCAAACTCAACATATGGACCTCTTCCATTAGTGGTAGTCGTGTTACCCTCAACACCACTACTCCACTATCTACCTTTAAAACTTATGTTGGAAAATCTGAACAGATAACCCAACAGATTAGGTAGATATAAATATATAGTTATATATAAAAATTACAAGTACGCTCTCTCAAGGAAGACACCACTACAGAGCTTAGGTATTCACTCAACCTAACGCTCCCTAAAGAAAGACACACTTCAGAGCTTAGGTATTCGCTCAGCCTAATGCTCTGATACCAAATGTAGCGACCCGACATCCTATCTCCAGGAAATCGCATCACTAGTGAAGAAAGAAAGGGATAGAAGAAGAAAAGAAAGAGAAAGAAAGAAACAACAACATCAGAGAACTCACAGCGGAACGAATGAAATATAATATATAACATAAAATATTACATAGTATCTTATTACATCAGAGTTATACAACTTATTCAACGCATATTAGACAGATATAAACATCTGTCTAATTCGCACAACTCAAACACAAGAGAAACAAATACAACAAACACAGCGGAATCAATATATATCTACACGTCAAAGCCTCCTGCTCCATATCTCCTTCAGAATTCGTCAAGCTAACCTGAACCACTTGACTACTCATACATAATATGAGTACCCAAGAGTTTAATAAAACAGAAAATAAACACTCGGGTCAGACATGGGTCTGGTGTGAGTAAATGGGTTAAAATTGCTTAACTTTAAAAAACCTTTGAAAGAAAAGGTTTCACGTAAGACTTCCCACACATAAACATGGAAAAGTTTTTACCTTACGCTAAGCAAAACATTTGATAGGAAATCCAGTGATATTATCATAGTGTCTAGGGTTTTCAAAATAAAATACAGAAATAGCTGGAATGCTTACATCTCACGTTCCAACATAGTTGGGCACAATCAAAACCGTACAGGCACTTATTGGATTTCGGATTCCATCAATGGCAGGGCTACTGGGGTACCGCCCGTCACAGTATGTGGCCTAGATCACCGTACCGAGGAGTACTCCCACTCCCCTGCAACACAAGGCCGGGACCATTCCTTACTGAACAGTCCCAAACAAGACAACCCCGGCGGTTGTCCGGAATTCAACCGCCCCACACAGTCGAATATAAAGGGACTTCTAGACAGGAGTAAATCTTGCTCTCCAGTGGGAGCTACCCACGAAGCCTTGCTGCACCTCCCCTGTTTTAGCCATTCCCGGTTGATGAGGCTTGAGGCTGCGATTACCTTTATAGAACACATCTATCTTAGAATGCTCATCGTCCACCTGACGATGTTCTGAAAGCATTCAATCCATACAAGTTCGTTCCGGGTTCGAACGAAACCGAAGGCACTATCTCATTGCACTCATGTTGGAATCACCCTCAGAGTCAACGACCATAGCCCTTGCACTCTAAATCTCCATCTCGAATCTATAAGTACTATTCCGTCAAACTCATTATGGAATCACCCACAGAGTTATACAGACGTATAGCCCTTACATCTCGAGTCTTCACTTGCTCCACTTGGATTAACGACCTAACGTTTAATTGGAATCGATGTGGTTTTCGGATTCCAAATATGGAAACCCGATCCCGGTCTCATCGAAACCAAACGCCATTTTAATGTCCAAGTTGTACTTAAGGGTTTAACAATTTAAACTTATATTTCAGGATGGTATAAACAGATAGATGAGCCATATTACCACAATAGATATAACAACATTCATCTCACAATAGCATATCACATAACAGAGATATCCAGTATCAACCAATATCAAACATCCAATATCAACCAATCATCTAATATCAATCTCCAAATATTGATCATCCAATATCATTCAACATCCAATATCAGTCACTCAATATCAACCATTCAATATTAATCAATCACCCATAGCAGAATTGATTAACTCTTAATTTATTTAATTAATCTCTAATTAAATTAAATACTATCCTTAAATCACTTGGATTATTTTAACTCCTGCTTCATTGATTTATTACAAATCAAATTCATTGATCATCTTCAAATGATCTTCCTAATTAATCTTCCTTGATTAATTATCTTTTAATTACATTCAAGTAATTATCCATAACCATATTCAGTAATTAACCTTTAATTACTATCATTAATTACAATAATTAATGATCCTTCATAAATTAATTAACTATAATTAACTACATTAATCCTTAATTAATTATAATTAATTAATCATATTTAAATTAATTACTTCATTAATTATATTAATTAATAATATTTATTAATTAATAATCCTTTAATTAATTAAATAATTAACTTGTAATTAATCATCTCATTAATCAGTAATTAACAACTTGTAATTACTTAACTAAATTAATAAACTTCTTAATTAATTATATTAACCCTTTGATTAATTACTTAAATTAATAAATCTTAATTACTTCATTAAGTAATTATTAATCAATTTAAATTAACAATTAATCCTTAATTAATTACTTAATTAATTAATTTCATTTAAAATTAATTACACTTAGTAATTAATCTTAAATTAATCTCATTCTTTAATTAATTAATCACATTAATTAATTATCTAAAATAATTAAGTAATTAACTCTTAATTACTTACATAAGTAATTATCTCTAATTACTTTTATAAATAAATATTATGTACTTTCTTAATTAATTACTTAACAAATAATTAATTTCATCATTAAATAATTCTTAATTCATTAATTAATTACTTCATAATTAATTAATTTTAAAACAATTATATTAATTAATTCTTAATTAATAACATTAAGTGATTATCCATCAATCACTTCCAAATAATTGTTCATATGAGTAACTTCTCTAATTACTTCCATAAGTAATTACCATTCTAATTACATTCAAAAGTTAACCATTGATTACTTCATTAAGTAATCACACTTAATTAATCCATAATTAAGTGATTATTTAAAATTAAATAAATAATTAACTAATTATTTAAAATTAATTAAATAATTTATTAACTAATTCCTTATATTTCAAAATCCTTAAATAAATTAAGAATTCATTAATCTTAATTAACAAATCATATTTATTAGGTATTCCTAGTTTCATGACAAAATAATTTTTCCATATTTATCTTTATAAATATTTTATTTGAAATTAATCAAATTTTAACAACTTAAACAACTTATTCTATTTAGTTTTCCAAAATTATAACAATAATCTTATTTGGAAATAAGGCATTAAGAAATCAAATTTGTAAAATTTTAAAATACTTAAATTATCTAATTCAAACTTATTCACTTTCAATAAAATTTAAACTTAAGTTTTAAACCTTACTTTAGAATTTTCTTTAAATTTTGATTCAATATTTAAATTCAAAATATTCTTCTTTAAAATTAACATTCAAAATTAAATTAAATTACTTCAAAAGAAATCATTTTAACAAAACTTAAATTTAAAATAAATTCAATTATCATCTTTAAAAGTTTGATTAACTTTCTTCAAAGGACAAACCTTTTTAACTTTGTAAATCTGTTTTCTTTTTATAAAACTTGTTTATAATTTTGATACTCGATCTCCTTTACTTTATCAACAATAAATTATGTAGCTTAGTATTATACAGAACCAAATTAAACACAGTAACCTAAAACTCATGAGTCTGCCCCGTATCTAAATCCCAGCATCATCTACTCGAGTCGTTACCTACGCATACCCGTGCTAGCTTCGAGTCGCTCCCCACCCACAACTGCTTCGAGTCGTTCACGAACAAAACACGGTAACCCACCCGAGACATCATCTCGTCTTCCCCAACACAACTCTCAGTGTACAGATCGTACACGCGTGCACACTGCACCGCGAATCAACCAACGGCGAACCTTCCTCCGGCCGTTACCAAGTCGGCGGCGACCACGTCGATCGCCCTCTCCACCCAGAATCAAAAATTCCAGCTCGATTCGAAATTCGACCCTTCGAACCCAAAAATTCCAACAAAAGCAGCTGCCTCCATCCAAACAAAATCCATCCACGATCATCACCATGTCGCCGTTAAACCACGCCGACAACCACATCGATGCGTCACGACCTCCAGCACATAACTACACCATCGCGATAGCCTCAAGTCCATATCCCAAGTCGCAGTTCAATTCGACAGCAGACCTAGCCTCAAACCAACATAAACCCTAATTCACTCAATTCCGAACAAATCAAGCATAGGAAAAATTCTCTGGTATTTTTCCCTATGTCAACAACCTACAAGCTAGCCTCTATCCAAATTTCAACTCCATTCATCAAGCAATTCGACGGCAATTCATCAAAAACTCAGAAAAGTTCAAACCCAAAATTCGAATAAATTATCACACTAAAAATTACAAACTTCATATCTAAATTCTTGATTTTACATCAAGATTTCATATAGGTAATCAAATTTTGAATTTAAGATAATAAATTTTTAACCAAAATTCAATTTCCTCTGTAAATTTTTGTTTACTGCAATAGAATCCTAAATTGATTTTTAAAACAGTCATCATCCATTAACTACAACTACCATTAAATTATCAAAGCCAAATAATGTTTGTTTTTGAAAGATTTGAATTAGTTTGAATGATAACTACCTATAATTCAACAGAGCATAACTATTACAGACACATACAAACATATCAATATTTATACAAACATGCAATCATCTTTGCAACAAGTTTATACCGAACTACTTCATAAATAGTCACACAAATCTAGATAAACATCAGGTTCAAATCTGTTTTTTTTTAAAAATGAAGATTTACTCACCTCGTAAAATTTGCATAGTAGATTTAAATTTCCAGCCTTCCTATTGATGTTGAAAAGCTCTGAATAAAAGATCCTACTGCATGCTTTAACTGATGATATAAAATGTTGAATTTCATTTGGATTTGCAGAAGATTTGGAGTTGTAACTTTAATTGCTTTGCAGATTTAGTTTTACCTCAGATTTGATTTTGAAATGTAGGTTGATTTTGAACTTCATAATGATTTGCAGGTTTAACATTTTGGGTTTTAAATTTCAGATTTGAGAAACTTTTGTGGTTTGATCTGTGATTCATGAAGGAAGAAAAATAATTTGAGAGGAAGAAGAAAGATTGGAAATTGGAAAAGAAACAAATCCCCTTAAGTTTAAATGAATTATGTTATGATAATAAGAAATTTAAAAGAAAAATAATTCTTAAAGGAAGTCACTTGTCACTATAAATCTTAATTTACTTACAAGTGTTGTTAAAAGAGTGTTAACATGTTTACACATGTTTGTTTGTATTTTAATTAAATTTTTAGTTAATTTAAATGTAAATATAAACTAACATATTAATTTACTAAGTAAACAAATACTTACATATATGTAAATAAATTTACTTTTTAAAGGAATTATTCTAAACTAATTATAATACAAATATAACTACACATCTTACACATACATTTATAACCGTTTAAATCTAAGCATTTTAAAACAAAGCTTGTTTAAATTCTTTTGGAACTATCACATTTTAAATACTTTAAGATAAAGACAAAACAAAACTTTGTTTAAAACCTTTTTAAACTATCCTATTTAAAAATAGATAACAATCTTATATTTGAAACAATTGAATTAAACTTTAAATTATCTTTTGAAAAACATTATGTTTTAAAACAAAGCTTCAATTTCAATATTCATTCATATATAATTTATTAATAGATTAAATTAAATTTCAAAACAATATCAAATTATAACATATGCTTACATATATTACAATTTGAAAATTTAACTTTTAATTTAAAACAAAAGATATTCCCATTCACAATATATATCAAACATATATATTATAAATAGAATAAAATTTATTAGCTTTTGAAAAAAAATTCTAACCAATTTAATTATTGTTATCAGATTAAATATTTGTTATTCTTAATAAGATTAATTTCACCAATTTAAATTAAAATTATAAAGAAAATTTATCAAACCAATTTAATTCTTATTACAGATTATTAAATCGATATTGCCCAAAATTCCGGGTCGTTACAAGTGACCCTTGGATTTGGCATAAGAGATTTGGGCATTTGAATTTCAAACTCTTATCTAGACTGTCAAAACTTGATCTAGTGAGAGGTCTTCCTAAAATGAATTTGTAGATAGTCTATGTGAGGCATGTCAATTAGGAAAACTTAGAAAAAGTTCTTTTAAATTAAAAGATATGATTTCAACCTCAAAACCCGTTGAATTACTTCATCTTGATTTTTTTGGTCCATCTCAAATTCTGTCAATAAATCATAGCAAATATGTTTTTGTAATTGTAGATGATTATTCTAGATTTACATGGAAAATATTTTTGAAACATAAAAGTGATACTTTTGAATGTTTTAAGAACTTTACAAAAAGGATTCAAAATCAATTTTCTCTAAAAATTATAACCATTCATAGTGATCACGGTGGTGAATTTGAAAATGAAAAGTCTGAGGAATTCTGCAATAAAAAGGGAATAACTCACATTTTTTTAGTTTCAAGAACTCCACAACAAAACGGTGTAGTAGAACATAAAAATAGGACGATTCAAGAATGTGCGAGAACTATGCTTTCTGATAGTAAATTACCAGTATTTTTGGGCAGAAGCAGTCGCTACCCGCCTTTTATATTTTAAATAGAATTTTAGTTAGACCTTTAACTAATATGACATCTTATGAACTTCTTTATAGAAAGAAACCTAAAGTATCTTATTTTAGAATTTTTGGAAGTAAATGTTTTATTTTAAATACTAAAGATAACTTATGTAAATTTGATCCTAAATTCGACAAAGGTATCTTTATTGGATATTCTAATAAAAGTAAAGCGTACGGAGTATTTAATTTAAGAACTAACACCATCGAAGAAACAATGCATGTCTCGTTCGATAAAAATCTCAAAAATTTTGAAGACACAAATGATGAAGAGGATTTAATCACTCAAAATCAAGAGTTAACTGAAACTTATAATGAAATTGATCATCCTAATAAAAGGACTAAACTTTTAAAAGATCGCCCTATTGAAAATATACTAGGAGATATGCAATCTATTGTTAAAACTAGAAATCAACTAAGTCAAATGACTAATGTAGCTTTTATATCAACCATTGAACCCAAGAATCCAATAGAAGCATCAACTGATGATTCATGGATTTTGGCTATGCAAGAAGAATTAAATAAATTCACTAGAAATGATGTCTGGGAACTTGTTCCTAGACCTGAAAATAAAACTATAATTGGAACAAAATGGGTTTATAAAAATAAAATGAATTATCAAGGAGAGGTAGTTAGAA
This sequence comes from Allium cepa, assembly GCA_030765085.1. Classification (NCBI taxonomy): domain Eukaryota; kingdom Viridiplantae; phylum Streptophyta; class Magnoliopsida; order Asparagales; family Amaryllidaceae; genus Allium; species Allium cepa. Next base: position 438,553,946 of record CM060941.1, read on the forward strand.
ATAAAGCTCGATTAATCGCTCAAGGTTGCTGTCAAGAAGAAGGAATAGATTTTGATGAAACCTTTGCTCCCGAAGCAAGATTAGAAGCCATTAGGATTCTACTTGCTTTCGCAAATCATAATAATTTCAAATTATTTCAAATGGATGTTAAAAGTGCATTTTAAATGGTTTTGTAAAAGAAGAAGTATATGTTGGACAACCACCACTTTTTGAAAATGAAAAGTTACCAAATCATGTTTACAAACTTAAGAAAGCTTTATATGGTCTAAAACAAGCTCCTAGAGCCGGGTATGATAGACTTAGATCTTACTTATTACAATCAAAATTTGAAATTGGTAAAGTAGATAATACTCTTTTTATTAAAAGAAATAAAAATGATATTCAACTAGTATATGTCTATGTAGATGATATCATTTTTGGATCAACTAATTTTGAGATGAATAAAGAATTTTATGAAATAATGACAAAAGAGTTTGAGACGAGTCATATGGGTGAATTAAACTTCTTTAAAACAATTAGATAATAGTATCTTTATTAGTCAAGAAAAATATGCTAAAGACCTAATTAATAAATTTGGTTTGACTTGCGAGTGGAAAACCCACTCCTATGGCAACCAATGAGTACCTTAGTAAAGAAGATCTCTCGATAGGTGTAGATCAAAAATTATATAGAGGAATGATTAGATCACTACTCCATATTACTGCTAGTAGACCTGATATCATGCATAGTGTCTGTCTCTGTGCACGATATCAAACCCAACCTAAAGAGACCCACTTAAGAGCCGTAAAACGTATCATAAGATATGTTAAACACACCTCTGATTATGGCTTATTTTACCCTAAAAATGATTCTTTTGACTTAATATTTTACTGTGTTGCTGATTATGCTGTTTGTAAATCAGACTGAAAAAGTACAAGTGGAACTTGTCACTTTTTGGGGCATTCTCTGATTTCCTGGTTTAGTAAAAAGCAAAACACAGTTTCTTTATCAACAACCGAAGTAGAATATATTGCTGCTGCTTTGGCTTGTTCTTAAGTAATATATATGCAACAAAATTTAAAACACTATGGTTTAAATTTGTCAAAATCACCAATTTATTGTGATAATACTAGTGCGATAAATTTATCCAAAAATACTACTCAACATGCTTGAACTAAACATATTAATATAAGACATCATTTTCTCAGAGATAATATAAATAAGGAAGTAATTACTCTAGATTATATTAATTCCAAGAATCAAATTGCTGATACATTAACAAAACCATTAAATGAATCTATATTTACTAAATTAAGAAGAGAATTAGGCATTTGTTCAATAACTGAAATATTAAAAATATAAATAACAAAGTATAATTAAAAATTAGATCAAAATAAATTAAATAGCAAAAATTCAAGCACCATGTCAACATCACCTTGAACACCATGTCGACATACAACGATTTTTTATTTTTGAAATTTTCCCACCAAAATTCAAATAATTGGTTATATATTCTTCTCATTTTCGAAATTCTATTCATTCATTCTGTTATTTCTCTGTTCTATCTTCTGAAATTAAATAATCAATGGCCTCCTCTTCCAAATCAAACTTAAATTCAACCTTTTCATTCACTTCTCCTACTTCTGGACCGTTTCAACGAACAACGCTCACTCGTGTGACGAGAATGGAGGATTCTTTGAAGGATGAACTTCAGTTAGTGACTGAAATCCAAGTGATGCAACTTTGAATGGCCAAAGAACAAGAGAGGCAAGGCAAAATCCTTAGGAATTTGCAGAAATTTCTAATGGATAATCATGCTAACCTAATCTTGATTGACGAAGACTCTTCAGGAGGTCAAGTACAAGAGGCCAGCAAAGAAGAAGTCCCCATGGAAGAAGTGCACACGGAAGATGACGACAAAGTCGTTTGCGTTGGTGAAGTGTGCTTTGACAAAGATGGAAATCTTGTCGAACAACGTGGAAATTTCTGTTTCCTCTATCCAAATTATTCGATTCATAGATCTCCCATTTTCAAAGACACTCATTAGTTTCTTTTCTCTTTTCCCTATTGTTGTATGTTCTTTCTTACGTTTCCACGAAAATGTAATTATAACTATATAATTAATGAATAATTTGTTCTTATATGTGTTATTATATGGACACTTAGTTAGGATGGTTAGTAGTTTAGGACTAAGTTTTAGTTTTAGATCTAAGTGTTGATTATTTATGATAACACTATCATTATAATCACATGTCATAGAGCATTAGATTTAGGGGGAGTGATATAATTTGAAGTTATATATTTAAAGTTAGTTTTTATTGATGACAAAGGGGGGAAAATATAAAATAGGATAGTTAGGCACAGATTAAGGGGGAATTATTAGGATAGAAGTAATATTTTATAAACAAAGGTTGTCATCATCAAAAAGGGGGATATTGTTAGTCCGTAAGATGATGGTTTTGATGACAACAACCTTAGAATATGATTATAAAATATAAATACTAACATTATAGTTTAGAAATATATGTATATGCAGGATTTAACCATGCATGTACCAAGAATGAAGACTGTACAGTATAGAGATTCAAGATATCAAGATTGAAGACTCATGAGTATCAAGAAAATCAAGATTATCAAGAGTTCAAGATTTCAAGTAATTTATTTTTTAATTAGGAATTTTGTCAAAGCTCCTAGAAAAGCACTGGCATCTTAAAATCCAATTTATTCGTGAAATGGAATCCACTTCGAGCCTGTTAAAGGGATGGAACCCTAAGTAGGATGGAACTTACGAAAAATCTAGTGGAATATTGTTTTGTATCCGCCAACTTTTAGTCACAATGATTTTACAAAATTATATCTTGTTTTCAAAATGTTTTCAAAACCTTCCTTTTAAAAGAATCAAAATCATCTATCCTGGTTTTAAATACTTTTAGCCTCAAAATAATCTTTAATTTCAAAATCAAATTATCTTTAGTTTTAAACTATCTTTTAGTAATAATATATTTAACTTTTAATATTTATACTTAGATTTAAATATAAAACTATAGTAAAATTTTATATATACCAAAATATTATTCTCTATATTTATTTATGTATTTAACTATAGTTAAGTATATTTATAAAAGTTTAAAATAGTTTTAATATAAGATAAAATATATTTTCAAAGAAAAACAAAACACCAAAATTTCCTTTGGGATGTCGACATGCTCAATACACCCATGTCGGCATAGTGTCTGTTAATTTCAAAATTTAAATTTCAAAAGAAGTGCATATTCGTCATATCTCTTCACGAATGGACATCGTTGTTGTTCTTCTATAAATAGGGGTTGTTTTCAATGAATTTTTACCATATTTTCTCGTTTTCATATCTCTTCTTCTTCCACATTTCTTTATACTTATTCCTACCCTTACTCTGCCGAAATCAACATTGAATCTAACTAGATTATCTCTGGTTTGATTCTCTATCACCATCTCAATAAGATCCTCGGTGCTATTCAGAGTTATAGGTTTCTTTGTAATCAATTAAACGAGAAAAGGTGTGATTGTGGCCTTGGAAATCAATCAAGCGAGAAAAGGTGTGATTGTAGCCTTGGAAATCAATTAGATGAACTTGTTGTCCGTGAAATCAGGTTTCTCTACCCAGAGGATTGTGAATCTGGAGGGTGTACTTCATAGCCTTGAAATCGAGGGTGTAACTATACAATTTCTTTTGAAAGGAAATCCGTACTTGTGTGGGGGACTGGATGTAGGGTAACTCCGAACCATTATAAAATCCGGTGTGTTCTTTACTTTACTGCTTTTACTTTATTTTTGCATCTTTTATCATATTTATGTCTGAATATTGCATACATTTGTGTTCAAATTAACAAAAATTCAAAAAGATTTAATAATTCCTTAAAACACTATTTGCCCCCTCTAGTGTTTATCCTAGCCTTAAGATCCGTAATTCGCATTTCTCACATCAATTTCTTTTTCAAAATATTTATACCTTAAAGTATTTTTAGGTAAAATAATTACTACTTTCCAAGAATCGTTTGAAAACTTTATCAAAGCCACAAGGATTTGAATCTCCTAAAAATTCATCTTATTTCCAAAACATATTTTATAATTCCGAGTTATAAAAACAAATTTTATAAATCATCTAAAATATTTCTTTTAATAAACACCTTTTATTAAAATCCAATTTTAACCCAACATTATCGTCGAATGATTTATAGTCAGATTGTGAAACTTAATTCACAAGGTGTTCGATTCAATGTTCCCATAGCTCTATCTATCTAACCTATAATTAAAAGGAAAAACTACTAATAGATTAGAAAATAGTAAGTGCTAAAAAATGGATGAGAACGACTAATCAAACCCTAAATGATAATAATAAAATATTATCAACTCCTAAAAACAATCACATCATATTTAACTATACCTTTTTTGAAAATTATTTCTTTATATATCAAATATATTTCTAGGTAAGATTATTTCATTTACCAATTTGAAATGATACTATGTTGAATTGCCTAGTTTAAGTATTTAGAAACCCCCATTGACACCGTGGTGCCTTGCATTCTCGACCAGAATTCATAAATCTCTCAACCGATAAATCAACACAATATAATTTTTTTACAGCACCAACAAATACGCGCTTAACATATATACTCACACTCATCCTAGGGTCTCACTTACCCTTTACCCCACCAAAGCCTAGGTGTTCGCTCAACCTAAGCTTTGATACCATGTTGCAAAGAATCTGCCTTTCTTACACCTAAAGACGGTACTTAATACATCCTAGGTATTCGTGTGCCAATCATTTAAGTGTCTAAAAGACAGGTTATTATAGGTGAAAGAAAGAGAAAGAAAGAATAGAATCTCATAAAACATGACGAGTAATATATAACATTATTAAGTCTTTACCAAAAGAAATCATCTTTATTATAAACAACATCATAGTACACTAACTATTATTAGTTTGGACAGTTATAACAGTATGTCCTAACAATTACTGGCAAATACCAACAAGAACAAAATAGAATAGAACAACAGAAGAATATAAGATATGTGAATACGTTTGGGAGGATCCAGCTCGTCACATGAAAGCTCCAACGAATCCAGCTAAATCTAGAAAATATGCTTGGGCTGACCCGAACATTATAGGAAAAACAACGCCCGGATCATTCTTCTGAAACCAATGTGAGAAACTCAAACCACAAGGAGTTAATTTATTATTACTTGTAAAATCTTTTAAAATTAAAGGTATCTCGTAAGACCACACCGCATGTAAACACAGACGGGTTTTTACCTTAGGATCAAGGGTTTAAATATCGGATTTCAGTCATGTTTCGTCTCGGAAATTTTACACAAGTTATCTCGTATTGGGGAGATCTCGGACGAGATGAGTACATATCAGGTGTACATCTCGGATTGACATCTCAGGTCATATAATGCATCTCGGGAATATCTTGAATGTACTTATGTGTCTAAAATTGATGTATCAAAAATTTATTTAACAGCTATAAATTTCTTAGTAGAAATAAAAATGGCAACATACTTGATTTACATAGAGAAAGGAATATTTTTAGAAGAGTAGTAGCTTGATTAGCTTACTTGATTTGATAATGATTGAAAAATATCCTTTTATTTGAACATAATAAAGAAGTGAAACCTTTTGCTATGACTCATAAAAATAAAAAGTAAAGAATATGTTCAAGAAGTTGGTAAACTATAATTGGATTGAGTAGTTTCTTTTGAATCAATATGAAAATAAAAAATAATATGCAAAATAAGAAAAATGTATAATTTTGGGTGAGATCTTAGATTGATATTTTGATCCATATTTCGGGTGAGATTTGAATATCTCGGACGAGATGAGTGTCGAGGGAGATATGGAGGAGATTTGATGTCTCGTCTCGTTTAAGTGTAAAAAGGAGATCTTGGAGGAGATCCCAGACTATATATAAGATATTTAAAACCATGTATGATAACGAAAACACTTTAATATGCAATCCAGTGATAGTACAATAATGTTTATAGGTTCAAATTAAATATATAAAATAACTGAAATGCTTGCATCTCACATTCCAACATATTTATGCACAATTAGAAATGTATGGCGCTTATTGGATAATGAATTCCATATAATGACTGTGCTACTTAGGTATCGCCCGTCACGGTGCATCTCTAGATAATATACACCGAAAGCCTCACATGGACACCCTACGAGTCAAGACCGGCCCTATCCCTTACTGAATAGCCGAATATGTCGTCACCTTAGTTGGGATCAACAACCTAAATTGGTCTCGAGCATACATGATATATAATATTGATTTAGATTGTATGATGACCATACCCTAACGGTAGCGAACCATATAGCCTTGAAACATCTCCACTGTTTTAGTCATTCCCGGTTGATGAGGCTTGAGGCTACGATTCCTTTTATATAGAAAACATCTTAGAATGCTAACACTGCCCTCCAGGCAGCAATGTAATGTCATCATTCATCCATACAAGTTCGTTCTGGGTCTGAACGAAACCAAAGGCACTGCCTCTACTACATCCATTTCGGGATCACCCTCGGGATTAGCAGCAAGAAGCCCTTGCACTTCAAAAGCTCCATCTTCAATCATCTTCATGATGACTTCATTTCAAAATGCTTGAGTTGGATCGAAGTAGTTTTCAGATAATTTATACTTATTTGATCCTGATCCCTTCGAAACAATATTCGATAGTTCCGGTAAACTCAACCCCGTTTCCTTTGGAAATAATCAGACAATAAAAAGGAGCAGGGATCACCCCGTAACCGTTTAAGTGGATAGATTTCCCTATTATTTGTCCTAGAAGAACAAAACGAGATTTATACACATAGTACAGGATCATTGAAGATGATTGTTCCATATAACTATTGTGTTTCTCCTAGATATTTCTGAAATTATATCTTGGTCCATATTTGATAGTCTGTTATTTAACTATCAAATAAACAATTATTCAACATTGATTTGATTCGATATGGGATCCACTAAGTCTTTATTAATTAATCTTTAATTAAAAACACTTTGCAAAACTTGATCAAAAGATCTTTTTAAAACACTTTTACCAAAAACCTTTATATTCCTTCTATACTTGGAAAACATTTTTACTTATCTCAAAAATATAAGTATTTACCAAAAATATTTGAAAAATTCTTTCTTCTCAAATTCCATATTAAATGACCAAGAAATTCCCTTTTCAATACATCACATATTGTAAAACCCATTCACTTTATAAAACCCTTTCACTTATCCCTTATAAAAATTCTTTTTGTAAGTTCACTTCATATTTCAGACCTCCTTTCAAATCTTCAAACTATATTTAAACTTCTTTTTAAAATCTTCCAAAATTATTTATAGGATCTCTTTCTATTTTTAAAACTATTTATAAAATTCTTTTATAACTCTTTACAAAATTTCCTTTATAAAACATCATTTACAGAAAATCATTTGTAAAATAATTAGGGTAACCCTTTTATTTAGAGGTAAAAACCCTTTTATAAACAAGCTATTATTTATAATCATCTTTATAAAATAACAATATAACTTGAAATCATTTATAAACTTTAAACCCCAAATTTGATTAAGGATTTAGTTAATTCAAAAATTTACTTATAAATTTAAAAGAGCCTTATCAATTCCAATAGTACTAATTTAAGTTACCATTTTATTTTCATTCCAATTCACTTAACAGTTATTTACATAAGTCAACATGTATGTAAATCAACTCATATCCAAATCAGGGAGTAACATGTCAATATAAGCTAACTAGCACATACATGTCCAAATAACTTAATATCAGGAGGGTGATTTGTCTTACTAAATAAATATCCAAACAATTCAATCAATTTAAAGTAGAATGAGGATTTATTCTGCTAACAAATTCCAAACAATCAAACAATCTATATTATTACTCATTTACAATTATATGGTCTTTTAATGGTATCGACTTGAATCCCTTGAATTCAAAACCATCTTTGAGAAGTTCCTTTAAAACAATTTGATTCTTGGAAAAACAAAGGACTTAAAACTCTTTTTAAAATAATTAATTATAAGTTAAGCTCTTATTAAGACATGCATTTAGTTAAATAGATACATTAAAAAATAATTAAATCTTTAGATCAATGATTAAATAATAATTACTTATTAAATAAATAATTAAACACTAATTAATCCCTTATTAGTTATTAAATAATCAATTAAACTTCTACTTATAATTTAATATTAATTAATCTCAATTAAATAACCTTTAATTAAGTCTTAAATAAGAAACTAAACCTTAATAAATAATTTATAAATTACAACTTTAATTAAGTTAAAATTAAACACGTGGTTTATACTTAATTAATAATTGACCTATATTGAATTAGTAATTAATTAAAAGTAAATAATATACTTAACTTATAATAATTAGAAATCAATCGTACTTAATAATTAATTAATTAAAATTAATCTTATTCTTAAAAGGTAATTAATTAGTGACTAATTCGCTTAATTAAAGTTAATAAACCTTATTAATACTTAATTAATTAATCATTATTAAAACTTAATAAATTAATTATTAAATTCCTAACTAACTTTTAAAAACATTATTATTAGGCATGTAAAACATTTACAAAACAATTTTAAGTATAAATTTTAAATTTGAAAAATTCAGATTTTTAAAGTGAAACTGCATACATAACGACCATCGCTATGGGAATCCGTAACTCAAAACTTTCTTTTAACTTTATTTTACTTTATGAACTAGGTATAAAGTTTTGAAGGCAAAACAAAAGGTTAGAAAACTCTTAGAAAACCTTTTCTTTTAAAACAAAGTAAGAAATCAATTTGAAACTCTAAGGATCGCTATGTCAAACACACACATTTCAAGTGCTAAATTTGCTTACTAAAATGTTCATTTACTAACTTTCCAAATCACTTCCAATCACAAGACAAAGATCGCACCTTTATAACCAAAACGTCACTTTAATCATCAATTCAAAGTTCTAATGCTAAACCACAAATTAGCACATACATATACGTCCAAACCATACCATAATCCAAACAACAACATCATCTATGCAACCATATAACATCCATATATATATAAAGGTAAATTCTTTCCCAAAAAAGTTAAGAAATTTACTCACCGGAAATCTTTGAAATACTTTAGACTTTTGAATCTTGAAAAATACAAAAAATCATCTCAAAAATGGGTTAACTTCTCCTCGATTTTTGGGAATGTTACTCTCAGATTTTGAAAATGTTTTCAAAAGAAAAGTTTTTGGAAATTATTTTCTCTACACTTTCAAAAAAGGATTCACTCAATTTCAATGGTTTTTGAGGGAGACACGGTCGATAGAAGAAGAGGTGTTTTCGGATTGGAAAATTTTGAGTCCAAAAACATGTCCGAAAGAAATGCATTTTTAGCATAGCTACGCTCAAAATTTGAAAATGTGATACAATTAAAAGTTGTAGCCATTGAAATTTCATATGGTTTGAAAAAAAAAGGAAATATCCATTTGGTTCAGAGATGAGGAAAATAGGATAGAAGGAAGAGGAAGAAAATGGAGAAGTTTTGAAACAAACTTTGAAATGAATTTAAAAGGAAAAACTTAAAATTTAAAACATTGGAAACTAAAAGAGAAGCCATGAAAATGTTTTCAAAATCTAAGCAAGAAGTGGATGTTTTGAAAAGTGAGAAATAAAAAAATTAAAATGAAAATAAAATAAGAGAGTTTGCTTTTATATAAAAAGAAATATGCAAATTACGTAAATACCCCTGGGTACATCCGTCCTCTCCTTGCTTGCCACATCATCAAGTTTGTCCCCTCCTTTACAATGCAAATTTTGAAATTTTTTCCCCTCCCACACATGCTAACCCAACATGCATTAATTGTAAAATTGTACTTCTGTTTAAACATGTTTTTGCTAATGTCATTTCATGTTTTCACTTCACTTTTTACTTCTTTTAAATTTTATTTTAAACCTTACATACTTAAATATAAATACATATGTGTTCCATCTTATTTGTAAATGAATGCAAATATTTATAAGTAAATATTTTTACTTAAAAGTTTAACACACTTCCGACCACTTTCAGCTGACGAAAAGATGAAAATTTTGAAAACGAATTCCAGTCACATTTTCGATTTTCCTTCAAACTATATATTTTTGTAAACAACTTTTAAAAACTATTTCATCTTCATTATTTACCATTTAAAAGAATTTATTTTAATTATAATATCTATTATTTGAAATTTAAAATTAATTAAATATTCCCAAATCAAAGCAGTGAAATCCCGGGTTGTTACATATTGACTAGATGAGGTAAGATGCATGCACATATTTGTTAAGAAAATTCAAGATATGTACATCATAATTAGCTGTCGCGAAATGGTAGTTACGAGCGAATAATCTCTTACGATTTGTTGAGAAAACTTAAAGGTTGTGATGAGATTATTATAAACACCATGGATTAAGAGTTTTATATGGTACAACCAATATGGTGTTATCATCGCTTGGAGGCTTAGGACTTGTTGAGAAAAAATGAGTTCAGTATCCAAAGACAAGCGGGTCCAAACATACACTGGAGAAACTGAAAGATTTCTATGTTTTTCTTAGGGTTTTGAATGACGTAAAATCTAGTATAAGCTTATTAGATAATTGAAATGAAATTATTTAACCTATCCAATAATATGTGAACATCCATTATGTTTAATTTATTCTAGCCTACTTAAATTAAATTTACAACAACATGTCCAACCTCAATTTTTTTTTTGAAAATGATAAAATCATTGGATCTACCTATATTGATTACTAATAACGACAATGATAGTGTTAGAACCTCATATATTGAATCTGAGGACAACAGCCAAATACATATTGGTACTAATAATTTCTCAATTTTATGTATAATATAGTACAAGTAATACAAGAATTAATCAAGACATATTGCAGGATAATCAAGAATGTATAGACATCAAGGCAAAATAATAAAAGTACAAGTCCAGTAGATCGAAAGAAATCATGACTATGTAAACAAAAACTAGTCTAGAAGAATCAAGGAGATTTCAAAGGAACGGCCAGGAGAACACATGAGACTTAAAAAATATAGGCTAGAAGACTAGAAGACTACAAGACAAAGACTAGAAGACAATAAGACAAAAATTATCAATTTTAAGCATATTACGTCGTAGATTTAACTATTAGAGATTGCATAGAAAATCTTTGAATTCTCTTTCTTAAAACTCTTTATTTTACTCTCAATTATTTATTTACAGAAGTTAAATATTGGTTTTACAATTTAAAAGAGTTACAACAAATTTTGTTAAAAGATTGTCATTTTACACTGATATGTCGACATTTCCAAATAAGTATGTCGAAATGCTAGCCGTTGGTTGCAACTTTTGATTTTAAATCAAATGATACTTCCTTTCACCCTTTATTAAGAGTCACACTTATATTTATCTTCTATTTAAATGTTTTGGATAAAAAAATTTAAAATAAATTCTATACTGTTTCTCTTACTCTTTACATTCTCATATTTTGCAGAAAAGTCGTATTGCACACATACACTTATACTTTATGAATCCACTCTTCTTTTCTCTATTCATTCATAGACTAGCAAACTAATAAAAGTCAAAGAGTCTGCATATAAATTTCTTTATCATTTAAGCTTTGTTATCCTATTTCTCAAAAAATCAAAGATATAATGCTACTAGAGGTTTATATGAACCTGTATCGAAGACTACTTGACATTGTGATCGAAAGGTTCAATTTCTTATAGATATTGCTTTATTACATTTGCAAAGTTGTATCCTACCACCTATAAAATGTCAGGATTGTATAGCTGATCTAGACTACCCATGAAAAGTAAAGAAGGTCGGGTGTTCTTGCTTGCTACTCATGGAATTGCTAGAGGTTAGGTGTGTCCTTCCACTTATGGAAAGTTAGGATAGGTGTTGTTTGGCACCTAATTCAAATTCAGGTTATGTAGATGCACTTGTCATCCATAGAATTGCAAATTTGTGATGGTGTAAATTCTATATGGGGTATCAGACTAGATGTAGGATTTGGACTCCGAACAAGTATAAAAATTCTCAGTGTTTTATTTTTATTGTTTTTACTTTCTACATTTATTATATTATGGCCTATAAATCTTGTTTTATTTTGTTAAGTTTAATAATCATAATATAAATTGACTATAACGATCCTGGTTTTAAGCCAAATTTAATTCAGTAATTAATATAAATTTTTGGGATTAAATTGTGATTAATTTGTATTTTTCTAGTAAACAAATAATATGTGTTGTTTATATATATGTAAATAGACTTTAAATAGAATTTGAAATTTGAAATTCAAAAAAATAAATATTTTAAAAATAAATTGGATTTAAAACTCTATATTTTAAAATTAATAAAATTTGTTTTCTAATTATAATATATATGTGATATATATTTTGGAAGTTATGTTTTGAATAATAAATTTTCATATAAATTATTTAGGGATTAAATTCTAATATATATATGCCTATTTATTAAGGTGTAATTAGTTTTAAAATCATTTTCTTTAAGGTTATATGAATAGAAAATTATATAAAAATATATTTAAAACATTTAAATACATGCAAATGACAAGTGTGACCATTTTAAAATGTAATTAAACATTTGTAACCATTTTATCATATATAATAACAAGTGTAACTTAAATACATCATGAAATTAACAAGTGTCCAAAATTTTAATTCTCTTTTATTTTAAAAAAATACAAAATCAGGCTATATATCTCCATCTCCCCTCTCTTCTCATTTTCATGTCATATGCAAAATCAAAACTCAAACTTATACAAACCAACAAATTAAAATCAAAACAGAGAAAAGAAATAAAACCGAAAACCTGGAAAGTTCAAAACCAGATAAAAGAAGTAAGAAAACAATCTTATAAACAACATCTTCAAAAATCTGAAGCAAAATCAAACAGTAAACAAGTTGATGATCAGATCATCATCAATCTAGCAACTAATTAAGTCCATATCAAAGCATTTTCCAAGAGCAATTCCAGTTTTCAAAAGTACAACAATCATTTCCAGATTTTTCAAATTAATTTTCCAGGCTTCATAGGCTCTCTGTTCTTTTTCCAGGTGAGAAAATATCATTTTTTTAACCTTAATATGGTTATATCTCAATGGATGTGATGAATAATTGAAGTAATATTGTTGCATGGGTGTATTTTGTTTGAACATAGTGATGAACTGTATGTGCATGTCTGTGTATATCTATGAGCATACCTCTATTTGGTTTTAATAAACTAAAACAGGTTCTAAAATTAAATCCTCATCCCTCGGTCTCTTTTAGAATATAATCCCTCAAAAGAATTAGTTTGTATTTATCATATTCGAATTTTAAAAATAGTTTCAAGCATATATGTTAAGCAATTATTTCTAAAATAGGATAACACAGTGATGATCAAAGTTAAGTCAGAGAATTGAATAATCTAATTTCACATTTTGATTTTAAAATCCGATTCGCATGTGAAAATAATGAATTTTGATATAAAAAGCAAGATTTTTAATATTGGGTATCTCGAGGTCCTCGTGTTGAACGGAAACCTTGTTTTTGTCGATTCTCGTCGATCGACGAAGAATCGAGCTTTGGGTCTGGTGCTGGAGGAAGTTCAGGTTAGAATCCATGGAAAAATGTTCGAAGGATTTTTAGGTTGTTTTGGTGATCAGGCAATGGCATTTAGGGTTTTACGATCTAGTTTGCTCGACGTTGTTCATCGGTTCGTGCGACGTCGTGGGTGAACTGGAAGCGATCGCATTAGGGGAAACGATGAGTGAGGTTGTGACGCGACTTTGAGTTAACTGGCGAGGTTCCAGATGGTTGACCGTGGCAGCACGAGTCATTTTCAGTTGATCAATTTTTGGTTCTAGTTTGTTCAACTTGCTCGATTACGGTTTCTAGGCGAATCGATGGAATCTGGGTGGTCAAGATGTTAGAGGGGTCGTTGGTGACCTGTTGATGTCGGCGAGGCTGGCCGAAGTGACGATGAATTCATGTGCACGTGCACGAGTTACCAATTGTGTCAGATGGTTTTTGTGCTGGGTAGTCTCGAAGTTGATATCGGAGGATTGTGTAAATAGCTCAAGTTCATTTCCGGGTTGTTTACATGTGTTTTACCTAGGGTTTTAAATTTCAAATTGTAGCAAAGTTTTAAAATACGAAGCTAGAAATTTTCTTGGGATTTACTCGGAGTTTTGGGATTTGACTCGGGTTAACACTCGAGTTGGTTTCGGGTTCAGATTTTAACAATTTTGAAATTTAAATAAAACAAGCTTTTTTTCAAGTTTCAAACTATTTGCTCTATATAATAATGTTTTTAAATTTTTGGTTAGAGAAAAGTGGTATAATTTATTTAACTTAAATTAATTAAGTTAATTTTTAAAGTTTATTTAAACTTAAATTTCAATGGTGTGATTAATTAATTGATTAAGAAAGTGAAAAGGTTTTTGATTATCAATTAACTTAAAATCGTAAACTAACTCATATGTTAATGATAAATTATTTCAGAGGTTTATTAAATAAAATTTAATAATGTGAATAAAGTTAAATGGTTTATCTTTTAAAAAATTACTTAATGTTAATTAATAAATGTAATTACTTAAAGGTAAATTACTTAATGTAATTAATAAAAGATTGTTACTTAATGTAATTGAGGGATAATTACTTAGTGTAATTACATTAAAGGGTAATTAATTAATTAAGGTTAATTAATGTAAGTAATTAAGGGTAATTAATTACTAAAAGGTTAATTACTTAATGAAAGTGATTAAGGGAATAAATTAATGAATAAAGGTAAATTAATCATGTGATTAAAAGATAATTACTTAAGGTATGTTATTAAAGAGTTAATTTGTTAATTAATTAAGGGTTAATTAATTAATGAGATTAATTAATAATTAAGGGTTAATTAATTTATGTAATTAACTTAAGGTTAATTAATTTATGTAAAGGATAACTAATTAATTGAGGATAATTAATTAAGACGGATAATTAAGGATGATTTATTAATTTTAATAATTAAGGTTTTGTAATCGATTAATGTTAATTAATCAGGATTATGTGATTAATTTATTTGGTTTAAGTTAAATTAATTATGGATCACGTGATTAATTAATCTTGCTTATGGATGATTAGATTTTATTGAATGTCTTGAATTGTTTGAATCTCTAATATGTGATGTCCTGTGATATGAATTACTTTGAATTGAGCTGTGAACTATGATTTATTTATCTGTGATGAATTTACTTATTTATCGGTGAATGAAAGATAAGCGTTATGAGGTTATACCGCTTATTGATATTGTCGTGCTTGGATTTATGATGGTTGATATTTTACTGTTGCCTGTAAAACCCCTGGACAACACACACACAAATATGGATTTCACGGGAAATAGGTTAAGTCATGGGTTTTTGAATTTAACATTATTTTATTCAAAATGGTTTTAAAAGTTGAATTTTGAATCCAAAATGGTTTGGAAGTGATTTGGGTTAAATATGAAAAACTTTGAAAAGGGAATTTTGAAGTTAAAATTATTTTGAATATAATATGGTTTGAAAAGGAAGTTTTTGAAATTAAAATATGGTTTGAAAAGGGTTATACAGGTTATGCGATATATATATATATATATATGTGTGTATATATATATATATGGATTTTAAACCATTTTTGAAGTATTTTTGATGAATTATTTTGGGAATTCAAATTTAACTCAAATAAAACTTGCCGAGGTACGACAGTTCGCTAATTTTCCAGTTTATACTTTAAAAGGATATAACTTGTGCATATTTGATCAGGATTTTTCCGAAACGAAAAAACTTTTTTTTCAAATGATAATAGCTTTCATATAATGAAAGGATTTCCAGTTTTTGTTGAAAGGATTTCGAATTTGGAATGGAAATAGCTTTGAAAGCTATGAATGAATCTTTGTTAAAGATTTAGTGAACATTGTTTCAAATTGAAGAGGATCTTAAAGATGGATCTTTTGTTTAAAAGATTTTAAAATGGAGTTTTGTTTAAACCGTTCAAAAGGAAAGGTTTTGGGAAATAAGGGCTAAAAGTTGTGACTTTACTAAGATCCCAATATATCCATATGTTTTTTAAAAAAATAAGCTTTCATTATTCGGATTAGCCGAGAGAGGAATTTATGTCATAAAACCCATTCCGAATAAATGATACGACGAAATGGATAGCAATTGAAGACGGTGGTTGAAGAACGGGTATTTTCGAGAACGAAAGGATTACTGTCAAATGTCTCTGCATCGAGTGGCCCCGGTATAGTGATTACCCTATGCGATGGGGAGTTCGAACATTATTAGGGATATTCGGATTTGCAAGGACTTCTTTTCAAGTGCCTTTGGTTCCATTCAGACCCTGGACGGACTTGTATGAATGTATGTCCGACGTTACATTTTGAGATGTAAAGCTGGTTTCTATCAAATACATGTCTGTTTGGTGGCAGAGAATTTATTCTTTTAGCTTAACACCCTTCTATGAGGCGTACGAGCTCAGAGGTTATGTAGTTGATATTTACTAGTGATATACTCCTAATTTGGTAATTTGGCATGCTAAGTGCTGATCATTAGTTGATCGAAGCATGGCTTTTGTGAAAAGCGTAGCTTTGTGGGATGAGACTTCATCGAAGCTCGCACCTTGAAAATGGTCCAAATAGGAAGGATGCAGCAAGATTATCGGGGTCGCGCCCCTTAGGGTATGTGCATTTCCTTCTGGATAAAAAGTGGTATCATAGTATGGAGCCCAGATATTTAACTTATGTGGTTGTTGGAATTTGTTGGTGAATCCCGGGATAAAGGTCGGTGACGACCGGAGGATGGCATACTCTTGACAGTTAGTTACCTAGTTACAGAGGTAACCCGGCCTTGTGTTGGCAGAGATTCGGTTAGGTTCTCGGGGCGTCCCTCCAGAGGCGTACCCATTTCGGTAAGGAAGTTCCTTAGCCTTGGCCAGTTAATCCAATAACCCAATACGAGCCCTGTATGGTTTTTGTTGTAGAACCTTCCATTTAACATGGTAGCTATAGTAAGCATACTATAATGGTACGTATGCTGGCTAAGATTATATTATACTTTCGAAATGTTTTCACACTAAGCACTAATAATAATATCAAAATGGATCTTCGCGTATCAAGAATGTTTGACTATAATAAGGAGAAATCCCCTTTAAGTGTGCGATTGATTTGTGTGTGTGGCGGAATGCCTTATGGTAGTTTAATTTTCCAAAAAGAATAGTGGATTTCTTTTTATTTCTTTTTGTTCAAACAAATGTTTTTTTGCTCACACCAATCCCATGACTGACCTGGAGTTTATTGTTTCCTTTCTAAACGTTGGGTGCCCACAATTTTCCACATGAGCAGCGTAGAGTCGGGTTATCGGATAGTCAGCTAGTAGGTGTAGATTTGGCATTCTTTGGAATCTGTGGATTCGGGATCGCATTTGTTTCATGGTGGATCGGGCTTGCTACAAGTTCAGCATGATAGTGGTTCCAGCTTTTTGGTTTGGAGCTTTGGAGCTTTGGATATGATGATGCAGTTGTTGGGATTTCTATCCTTCTCTCTCTTGAAGGCATATGAAGATATTATCTTTCCGCTGTTGTTGTTGTTTTTTTTGCTGCTGTGTTTTTCCGCTATTGTATATATGTCCAATAATTCTGATCACTTCATGTTGTATCATGTTGTATCAATTGTTTTGTATCAACAAAATTCTCTTTTGTTTCCGCCGTGTTGTTTTCACCTAATGTTGTTATAAGCTCCAGTGAATCGAATTTCAATGTTTGAATCTACGGCATTCGAATATGGGTGATGTATGGATGTCGATTTTCTAGCGTCGGAATTCGAGTTGTCACATTTGGTATCAAAGCTAAAGATTGAGTAAGAACTTTAGCTTTGGAGTATAACACATTAGGTGACTCATTAGAGATAGGGATACAAAGGCCCTAGAATGAGTATTCCCTAAGATATCTTGTCCGTATGCCTCAGTCGATTCTCTTACTGATAGTGAGAATGAGTGCAAGAAGAGGATAAGGTAGGGGACATGGGAGTACCACTACAAATGGTCAATACCCTATAACAACAAGGAAACAAATTTTTCCATCAATCCTCTTTGATCATCATCCAATTTCAATTCTTTAATGGATTTCTGGCAGCTATAAGAAGAAGCTTTGATGTGGTGGTGGCCCTGCGAATCTTTGTTTATGTTGTCAAAAGGTTCCTATTTTGCATTCTCTTCATCAGTTTTCTATCAAATTTTCGTTCTTAAACTTTAATGAAATTTAAATTTTATTTGAAATAAATTGGTTAATAAAAATATGAAGCCAAATTAGATTGTATCCATTTGCCTGTTCTTTTTGGTCCTGATATATCCTACGAACGGTTAGTTATGCCCTTTGGACTAACCAATGCCCCTGCTTATTTCGTAGACCTGATGACCCGAGTATTTCGTAAAGTGTCGAATAAGTTTATTCTTATTAATGATATTCTGATTTGATAAGCCAAATATAGAATAAATATTCAGTTTGATATGGTAATTCATTTCTCTATCTTTCTATGTGTTCATCTGTTCTTTGTTTGTCCCCCCGTCTAGCAAATTTCGAGGTCGAAATTTTCTCAAGGGGGGAATCTGTAACGATCTCGGTTTTAAGCCAAATTTAATTCAGTAATTAATATAATTTTTTGGGATTAAATTGTGAATTAATTTGGATTTTTCAAGTAAATAAATAATATATGTGTTGTTTATATATATATATATATATATATAGATTATAAATAGAATTTGAAATTTGAAATTCAAAAAAATAAATATTTTAAAAATAAACTGGATTTAAAACTTTATATTTCAAAATTAATAAAATTTCTTTTCTAATTTTAAAATAAACTCTATATCTGTAACGATCTTGGAAGTTATGTTTTGAATAATAAATTTTCAAATAAATTATTTAGGGATAAAATTCTAATATATATATGCCTATTTATTAAGGTATAATTAGTTTTAAAATCATTTTCTTTAAGGTTATATGAATAGAAAATTATATAAAAATATATTTAAAACGTTTAAATACATGCAAATGACAAGTGTGACCATTTTAAAATTAAACATTTGTAACCATTTTATCATGCATAATAACAAGTGTAACTTAAATACATCATGAAATTAACAAGTGTCCAGATTTTTTAATTTTCTTTTATTTAAAAAAAATATATACAAAATCAGGCTATATATCTCCACCTCCCCTCTCTTCACATTTTCTTGTCATATGCAAAATCAAAACTCAAACTTGTACAAACCAGCAAATTAAAATCAAAACAGAGAAAAGAAATAAAACCAAAAACCTAGAAAGATCAAAACCAGATAAAAGAAATAAGCAAACAATCATACAAACAACATCTTCAAAAACCTGAAGCAAAATCAAATAGCAAACAAGTTGATGATCAGATCGTCATCAGTCTAGCAACTAATTAAGTCCAGATCAAAGCATTTTACAAGAGCAATTCCATTTTTCAAAGGTACAACAATCATTTCTAGATTTTTCAAATTCATTTTCCAGGCTTCATGGGCTCTCTGTTCTTTTTCCAGGTGATCAAATATCAATTTTTTAAAACCTTAATATGGTTATATCTCGATGGATGTGATGAATAATTAAAGTAATGATGTTGCATGGGTGTATTTGGTTTGAATATAGTGATGAACCGTATGTGCATATCTGTGTATATCTGTGAGTATACCTCTGTTTGTTTTTAATAAACTAAAATAGGTTCTAAAATCAAATCCTCATCCCTCAATCTATTTTAGAATATAATCCCTTAAAAGAATTTGTTTGTATTTATCAGATTTGAAATTTCAAAATAGTTTCAAGCATATATGTTAAGCAATTATTTCTAAATAGGATAACACAGTGATGATCAAACTTAAGTCAGAGAATTGAATAATTTAATTTCATGTTTTGATTTCAAAATCTGATTCGCATGTGAAAATAATGAATTTTGATATAAAAAGCAAGATTTTTAAAATTGGGTATGTCGAGATTCCTCGTGTTGAACGGAAACCTTGTTTTTGTCGATTCTTATCGATCGACGAAGAATCGAGCTTTGGGTCTGGTGCTGGAGGAAGTTCATGTGGTAGAGATCCATGGAAAAATGTTTGAAGGATTTTTAGGTTATTGTGGTGATCGGGCAATGGCGATTTAGGGTTTTACGATCTAGTTTGGTCGACGTTGTTCATCGGGTTCGTGTGACGTCATGGGTGTACTTGAAGCGATCGCACCAGGGGACACGATGCGTGTGGTTGTGACGCAACTTTGGGTTAACTGGTGAGGTTCCAGATGGTTGATCGTGGCAGCACGAGGCATTTTCAGTTGATCAGTTTTTGGTTCCAGTTCGTTTAACTTGCTCGATTTCGATTTCCAGGGGAATCGATGGAATCTAGGTGGTCGAGATGTTATGGGGGTCATTGGTGACCTGTTGACGTCGGCGAGGTAGGGCGGAGCGACGACGAACTCGTGTGCACGTGCACGAGTTACCAATTGTGTCCGATGGTTTCTATGCTGGGTGGTCTCGAAGTTGATATTGGGGGATTATGGAAATAGCTCGAGTTCGTTTCCGGGTTGTTTACATGTGTTTTACCCAGGGTTTAATTTTAAATTGTAGCAATTTTAAAAGAAGAAGATGGAAATTTTCTCGAAAATTCACTTGGAGGTTTTGGAATTTAACTCGGGTTAACACTCGAGTTGGTCTCGGGTTCAGATTTTAACAATTTTGGAATTTAAATAAAACAAGTTTTTTTCAAGTTTCAAACTATTTTCTCTATATAATAATGTTTTTAAATTTTTGGCTCAAGAAAAATGGTATAATTTATTTAACTTAAATTAATTAAGCTAATTTTTAAAGTTTATTTAAACTTAAAGTTCAATGGTGCAATTAATTATTTGATTAAGATAGTGAAAAGGTTTCTGATTATCAATTAACTTAAAGGTCGTAAGTCAATTCATATGTTAATGATAAATTATTTCAGAGGTTTATTAAATAAAATTTAATAATGTGATTGACTGATTAATAAAGATAAATGGTTTATCTTTTAAAAATTAAGTAAGGTCATTAATTAAAGGTTAATTAATAAATGTAATTACTTAAAGGTAAATTACTTAATATAATTAATAAAAGATTATCACTTAATGTAATTAAGGGATAATTACTTAGTGTAATTACATTAAAGGGTATTAATTAATTAAGGTTAATTAATGCAAGTAATTAAGGGTAATTAATTACTAAAAGGTTAATTACTTAATGAAAGTGATTAAGGGAATTAATTAATGATTAAAGGTTAATTAATCAAGTGATTAAAAGATAATTACTTAAGTTAAGTAATTAAAGAGTTAATTTGTTAATTAATTAAGGGTTAATTAATTAATGAATTAATAAAAATTAAGGGTTAATTAATTAATGTAATTAACTTAAGGTTAATTAATATATGTAAAAGATAATTAATTAATTAAGGATAATTAATTAAGATGGATAATTAAGGATGATTTATTAATTTTATTAATTAAAGGTTTGTAATTGATTAATGTTAATTAATCAGGATTAGGTAATTAATTTATTTGGTTTAAGTTAAATTAATTATGGATCATGTGATTAATTGATCTTGCTTATGGATGTTTAGATTTTATTGAATGCCTTGAATTGTTTAATATCTCTGATATGTGATATCCAGTGATATGAATTACTTTGAATTGAGCTGTGAACTGCGATTTACTTATCTGTGATGAATTTACTTGTTTATCGATGAATGAAAGATAAGAGTTGTGAGGTTATACCGCTTATTGATATTGTTATGCTTGGATTTATGATGGTTGATATTTTATTATTGCCTGTAAAACCCATGGACAACACACACACACACACACAAATATGGATTTCACGAGAAATTGGTTAAGTCATGAATTTTTGAATTTAATATTATTTTATTCAAAATGGTTTTAAAAGTTTAATTTTGGATCCAAAATGGTTTGGAAGTGATTTGGGTTAAATATGAAAACCTTTTGAAAAGGGAATTTTGAAGTTAAAATTATTTTGAATATAATATAGTTTGAAAAGGAATTTTTTGAAATTAAAATATGGTTTAAAAAGGGTTATACAAGTTATGTGATATATATATATATATATATATATATGGATTTTAAACCATTTTTGAAGTATTTGAATTATTTTGGAAATTTAAATTTAACTCAAATAGAACTTGCCGAGGTACGGCTGTTCGCTAATTTTCCATTTTATACTTTAAAAGGCTATAACCTGTGCATATTTGATCAAGATTTTTCCGAAACAAAATACCTTTGCTTTCAAATGATAACAGCTTTCATATATAGGAAGGATTTCCAGTTTTCACTGAAAGGATTACGAATTTGTAAATAGTTTTGAAAGCCATAAATGAATCTTTGTTAAAGATTTGGTGAATATTGTTTCAAATTGAAGAGGATCTTAAAGATGGATCTTTTGTTTAAAAGATTTTAAAGTGGAAATTTGTTTAAACCGTTCAAAAGGAAAGGTTTTAGGAAATAAGGGCTAAAAGTTGTGACTTAACTAAGATCCCAATATATCCATATGTTTTTTTTAAAAATAAGCGCTTATTATTCGGATTAGCAGGAAGAGGACTTTATGTCATAAAACCCATTCCGAATAAATGATACGACGAAATGGATAGCAATTGAAGACGGTGGTTGAAGACTGGGTATTTTCGAGAAAGCAATGATTACCTGTCGAATGTCTCTGCACCGACTGGCCCCGATATAGCGATTGCTCCATGTGATCAGGAGTCCGGACGTGATTGGGGATATCCGGATTTGCAAGGACTTCTTTTGAAGTGCCTTCTGTTCCATTCTGACCCAAGATGGACTTGTATGAATGTATGTCTAATGTTACACTTTGAGATGTAAAGCTAATTTCTATCAAATACATTTCTGTTTGGTGGCAGAGAATTTATTCTCTTAGCTTAACACCCTTCTCTGAGACGTATGAGCTCATAGGTTATGTAGCTGATATTTACTGTTGATATACTCCCAATTTGGTATTGTGGCATGCTAAGTGCTGATCATTGGTTGATCGAAGCATGACTTTTGTGAAAATCATAGCTTTGTGGGACGAGACTTCATCGAACTTCCCACCTCGAAAATGGTCGAAACAGGAAGGATGTGGCAAGGTTACGGGGGTCGCGCCCCTTAGGGTATGTGCATTTTCTTCTGGATAAAAATTGGTATCATGGTATGGAGCCCAGATATTTAACTTATGTGGTTGTTGGAATTTGTTGGTGAATCCCGGGATAAAGGTTGGTAACGACCGGGGGATGGCATACTCGTGACAGTTAGTTACCTAGTTACAGAGGTAACCCAGTCTTGTGGTTGCAGAGATCCGGTTAGGTTCTCGGGGCATTCCTCCAGAGGCGTACCCATTTCAGTAAGGAAGTTTCTTAGCCTTGGCCATTTGTTGGAAATTCAATCATCCAATACGAGCCCTGTAAGGTTTTATTTGCAGAACCTGCCATTTAACATGGTAGCTATAGTAGGCATACTATAATGGTATGTATGCTGGCTAAGATTAATATTATACTTTCGAAATGTTTTCACACTATGCATTAATAATAATATCAAAAAGGATTTTCGCGTATCAAGCATGTTTGACTATCATGAAATCTCCTCCAAGTGTGCGATTGCATTGTGTGTGTGGCGGGAGGCCTTATGGTAGTTTCATTTCCCAAAATGCATAGCGGATTCTTTTTATTTCTTTTTATTTGTTTTTGTTCAAACAATTGTTTTTGTTTGCTCACACCAGTCCCATGACTGACCTGGAGTTTATTGTTCCCTTTTTAAACTTTAGGTGCCTACAATTTTCCACACGGGCAGCCTAGAATCAGGTTATCTAATAGTCCGCTAGTAGGTGTAGATTTGGCAGTCTTTGGAATCTATGGATTCGGGAACGCATTTGTTTCACGGTGGAATGAGCTTGCTGCAAGTTCATCATGATAGTGGTTCGAGCCTTTTGGTTTGGAGCTTTGGAGATTTGGATATGATGATGTAGTTGTTGGGATTTTATCCTTCTTTCTCTTGAAGGCATATGAAGATATTATCTTTCCGCTGCCGTTGCTGTTGTTTTCCGCTGCTGTGTTTTTCCACTGTTGTATATATCTCTGATCATGTTGATCACTTCATATTGTATCATGTTGTATCAATTGTTGTGTGTCAATAAAATTCTCTTTTGTTTCTGCTGTGTTGTTTTCACCTAATATTGTTATAAGCTCCGGCGAATCGGATTTCAACGTTTGAATCTGCGACATTTGAATACGGGTGATGTATGGATGTTGATTTTCTAGCATCGGAATTCGGGTCATCACATTGAAAATAAGTTTAAAAAAACACAATCCACCTCCCTCTAGTGTTACATTAGCCTTAATATCCATTCATCACGGTACTAGGACAACACATCATAACCCACATTTGGTATCAAAGCATTTGGTTTTCAAAATTTATAATCTTATTTTTGAAAAGTTTGAATGGCTTGTAACACAAATACCATGTTTAATACATTTGTAGATGGACAATCTACTACTAGACCACCACTCTTTAATGGTAGTAATTATGTTTATTGGTCATGTATGATGAAAATTTACTTATAGTTTGATGGTTTAGATATAGATAACATCACACAAACTAAATACACGGAGCCCAGGTTAATCATGCATAACGGTCTAGTAAGAAATAGGCATAAGTACTCAATAATTCAAAGGTAATGAATATTTTATTGTACGCCCTTGATAAAAATGAGTTCAATAGAGTGTTTATTTGTAAAACTACATATGAAATTTGGAGGACATTACAAGTCACATACAAAGGCGCTAATAAGATCAAGCAAACTAAGATTTCTATGTTAACCAACCAGTTTCGGTTATTTTAAAATGAAACTAAATGAATTATTTTTGACATGTATTTTAAATTTCAAGATATATTACATGTTTTAATTTCACTAAGAATTTTTTTACCGAGGAAGACTAGGTTCATAAAAATTTCTAAGTTCACTTTCAAGCGAATGTGACTAAACAACTTTGAAAATTAAAGAGGCTAACAATATAAGCAGTATGAAAGTAAAAGAATTAATAGGTAATTTAGTGTAATATGAAGTTCAATTGCAGAGAAGAAAGGAAAGTCAGGAAATTGAAAACAAATTACCATCTTTCAATGCTACAGCCGAAGACCAAGATCAGACGATGACGAAGAAGAGATAGCAATTATGGAAAGGAATTTTAAAGGATTTCTAAATATAGAAAAAGGAACAAATTTCGAAGAATGGACAATAACATAATATATCTGATAGTGCAGTAAAATGTTTTGAATGTGACAAGACTGGATATCAGAAAAGTTATTGCCTAACATTGAAGAAATTTAAGGAATCTCCGAACACAAATTCAATTAAAAGAGCGAACGAGAACTTCCATCAAATTAGGAAGACTATGGCACCACTTCAAGTCACATTGATTTATAAAATGAAGGAAATGGGGTATTTTTTACGGCTGATATTGAACAGGTGACTAAATCCAAGAAGGTTAAGTGGATACCAAATAGTGGATGTTTGAGATACATGAATGAAACCTCAGAACTATTGATGGACATTATTTGCAATAATGATGGAGAAGTAAAGTTTGAGGATGAATTGAAATGATATATTGTTGGTATCGGCAATGTTGGTAATTCTGAAACTCCTACTATTCTAGATGTTTTATTGGTTAAGAATTTGAAAACATAATTTCCATAGTATAAGTCAACTATGTAATAATGGATAGATAACTTTTGATAAAGACACATGTATATTTTAAATCAAAATTCTAAAATCATCTTTAAAGGTATTAGGAAGGGAAACATTTACACGTAAAGAATTAAAATAACAAATATTGATTTATGTCTTAACTGAACCAAATGACCTTCAATTCATCATAAATGTCTTCGACACTTAAATTTCAAACACATATCAAAAAATTTCATAATATGAATTAGTAAGAGGATTACCGAAGATGAATCTAAAAATAGACCATCTTTGCGATGCTTGCCAAATGGGAAAGTTCATAAGAAATTTTTTAAATCAAAAGATATGATATCGACATTGCAACCACTATAACTTTTCATCTTGATTTGTTTGGACCATCTTAAACACAAATAAATATGTTTTTGTAATTACAAATGATATTTTCGGATATACGTTTACAATTTTCTTAAGACATGTTGCGCCAAAAATTGTCACAATACCCAAAGGAAAGAACATAAAACAGAACATATTTATAGTGGTTAGGCAAAATCTTTGGCCTACTTCCACTCATTCTTATTGCACGATGACTTTTCTTCGAATTACGACAAGTTATATCCAAATCCAAGTTACAATCTTATAGATCTCGATTTTATCTAAGTATTATAAGCTACAGGAAGAAGAAGGTCTCTCTCAAGTCTAAAAAGTCAATTCCCTTTCTAGTTGAAGGTTCCTTACTACTTATAAACGAATCCAAATAGGAATCTCATCACTCAAGGCTTGAACGCATCCTTTTCTCAGGTCGTCGCTCACGTTTCTCAATAATACAAATAAACTCCGTACGAACCATAGTATAGTCACTACCAACCTATGCTTATGCACCAATCTTCGAGTTTATCTCTACGGTGGGTCTCCACCTCATCTTGCATGCATCCCAGCATAGCCCACATATTATCGGTACCAATGATTTGTGGTCGATACTGACCATTAATTATTGGTAGTAATAGTTAATTATCGATACTAACATGATTCCAAGCTTCAGAATTCCAAGCTGCCTTCTTGGATGAAGTTACTAAGACCCATGCATGCAAATAATTATGGTCGGTACCGATTACAAATTATCAGCACCGATAATTAATTATTGGTACCAAATTTATTCCAATCGTGGTTAATCTTTTCGCACTTCGCTATTTTCCCATTCTCACTATCATCCAAGTCTCGAGATTCCTTTCTTATTATTTTGCAGTTTATTTTATTACTCGACTTTGTTCATAGACTAGAAAATTTGATGGAAAAACAAGTCCCTAAAGTACACTTTGCGAATATAAGGCGTGCTTTGCTCAAGAAAAAGTATCAAGACCGGCAAATTGTCAACTATTGCACTCCCTGGCCATCTACTAATCAATTTTGGTGAATCGTCCGGTTCCTTCAGATTCACCTGTAAATCAAAGGTTGTTCTACACCCATCCTGGCTAAGAACTCAACTTATTGCCTAAATGTTAATCATAAATCATATCATTCAACATTCTATGGGAATTTAATTTATCACATATCATGAATTAAAATCATCTTGAGTTTGCTCGGGATTATATTATCATAGGCAAATCATATGCCATGTTATCGTGCATCATTAATTATAACAGTGCACTACCATCGATTGGAACATTACTTATGAATCATCTAGTTTCGCCTAGCATCCTATCATAAAAAAGCATAATCGATCCTAGGCAATGACTTTCGCTAATGATTCAGTAATCGTTATCATTTTAAATCAAAATGTATTCAAATCCTAAAGTCAATTTTGATTTCTTCGGATCACATAATCATAAACCTATATTGAGTGCAATCCTCCCGCTCTTCGACGAGGGTACCCAATATCCAAGTGCATCCATCCACTCACTTTCCGATGATATGACTTGCTATCCTATGCAATTCCATTTGCTTGCTCTCCGGCAAGGGGCTTGCACTTCACGATTCATCGCCCTATCTCTCCCATTGGGGGAACCATGTCCTATCAGTTTATATAATATATTTAAGAAATACCCAAGTTCCGTTGTATCCTGTAATAATATCAATTATCAATCATCTTTAATGATTTTCATATCTATGCATCCATCAATCAGTTATTCATAGTGTTTAAATCAAATGCATGGAGAGAAAAAAATAAATCAAAAATTCAAATCTAGTCAAGGATTACCTCAGATCTTAATCCATAGCATGCGTTAGGATCGATTGACATCTCATACATGTGTAAGTAGTCCTGTAGTAATCCTTCATAGTTTATACAAAGAAAAAATGAAGATATACAAAAATTAGACCTTATTTCGACCATCTCGATCATGAAATTACAATACCCGACCCAGATCCTCTGCCGCGATCAGGTACATCTGCCATAGATGGTAGTTACTCCTACTATAACACCCCCATTTGTTCTTAACATACCGTTTAATCTAATTATTCGAACTTGCTTCTCTATCTGTCATGCGTATGCCAGCATTCATTAGTTCTGTGCCTATTAGCTCATAGATAGAAAGTCTTTTTTAGACTTTCTCTCCCTATCTCTCCTCATAGTTTTCTCTAAGGAATCTTCCCCAAGTATCAAGGTAGATCCTCTTTGGGGTCTCTTTCAATTTAGTGTAAGAGGAAAAATTTGGTTCCATCTTCGTATGTTTTAATCCTTCAAAACCATCATCAACTTTTCACTTCTCCTTATCTTTTCTATATCCTGGCTTTGAATAGTCATCCATCCTCTAAGGCATTGACTTCACCACTCTCAACTTTGCATCCTTCTGGTGCAGATATCTCTCAGCTTGATAGTAAAAGTCTACAAAATTGCCTGGCAAATCCCTTTCCAGTGTTATCTTAAAATCAATTTTATTGGAAATTCTAGAAACCACCGCCATCAGGTATATCGATGAGTCCGGCTTCTGCACCATGACTGTTACATTGAATCTAATCAAATAGCTTTATAAGGTCTCACCTTCGTTCTATTTCACACTCAAAAGTGTCATCACACTTCTTGGTTATACTTCATGAACTTTGAACTAGTTATAAACTTCTCGGCTAATTTGGTCCATGTGTTGATGGACTCATTCTCTAGTTGGTAAAACCACATGGCAGCCAGATCAGTCAAAACTAATTGAGAGCTATGTCCTATTACTTCTTCCAAAGCACCCAACACTCACATATGCTAGATATGTCTCATCGAATGAATTGTTGGATCCATCCATCCATAATATAGTTCCAAAATGGGCAATTTGAAATCTTACGGATTCCTAGCATATCGAATGTTTTAGGTAAATTGATTTTTTGCTTACATTCTATAAAGTCCGATCCGGAGCTCTACCTTGGAGCACCTATCTTATCATATTTGAGAAACTATCATTAACATTCAATTGAAATCTTTGGGGGCTCCACACGCTCTTGATTCAGATCTTCATCCTACCCCCACATTCTTTTAGGGATTTCCTAGTTACAATCGTTGTTGTTGTAATTTTGCATTCTGATCTCCATCTCTAACTTCAGCATTGCTAGGTCTTAGTATCCCAACTCGCTCAACACCTAAATTAACCATTCCCCCTAGACATTATGGTCGGTACCAACATGATTGTGGTCGAAACTTACCTAATCAAGTGTTCGGGATTTGGTTCCTGTTTGCTTTGCTCTAGTCCCTTATGCATCTGACTCTATTTCTAGCCTTTGAGTCAAATTTCCAACTATCCTCTGCTGTTCCATCCTTTGGAAGGTTCTATTAAGCATCTCCTCTTATTAAGCCATCAATATTGTTTGCATCTTCATCATCATCCCTTCCATCTCCTCTATCGTAACATAGATATAAGGTGGATATGAACTTGAAGACACCTCTTGGCTACCCCCGTTTCTTTGTTGACTTCCTCCAACAGCGACCCTTATAGTAGGCTTCTTCATCTTCTCCAAATCAGAACTAAAGTCTTTCTCTGTAAAAGCAACAAAAATGTTTAGGAAAAAAATTGAAACAACACCCAAAATATTAATTGAATTTGTATTAAACAAGTATAAAACCTAAGAAATCAAAGGAAAGAATGCCAAACTCAAGAATTTTATATTGGTTCGAAAATATCTCTGATCTACGTTCACTTAAATCTTATTATTTGATGAATTCTCTTCAAAATACAACAAGTTATATCCAATTCCAAGTTACGATCTGATATATCTTAGTTTTATCAAAGTTTTATGTGCTAGATGAAGAAAAAGGTTGCCCTTAAGTCCAAAAATCCAATCCCTTTCTAGTTGAAGGTTCTTTCCTATTTATAGAAGAATCCAAGCATGAATCTCATCATTCTAGGCTTGAATGCATCTTTTTCTCTAGATCTGAAGTTCTAGCATGAAGAGTAGGTTATCACACATGTTTTCTAAAAAATCAACTTAGTGCCGACCATAATATGGTCATTTCCAGCCATAATATTCTGGTGTCTTTTCGTTGGTGTTGAACTATATCTTGCTAGAAGATTTACTAAAAATGCAATATTTGGCCTCATACATTAGTCTAAATATAATAATGTGCCAATGGCACTGAGGTATGTTACTTATGGATCCAACAAATTTTCATCGTCTTCTTTTGGATGGTAATGGTCCTTTTAACATCCAAAGATCTGACGACCATAGGCGTACTAAGTGGATATGCTTCATCCATTTGAAAGTGCTTTAGGATTTTCTCAGTGCATTTTGACTGATGGATCAATATGTCAATATTACTATGGTTAATTTGTAGGCAGAGAAAATATTTAGTTTTACCAAGATCATCAACATAAACTGCTAAAATAACAAGTCCCTTTACCAATTTCTTTATAAAGACACGTGGACAAATGAGATTGTTTTTATTTCCGGCTTTTACTAAATATTCACTAAGACGGTTGTACCATATTCTTTCAGATTGTTTCAAACATATAGTGATCATCCTAGTTTTAATGAATACATCGACTTTGATTTTTCTTTAGGCAACCTATATCCATCTGGGATTTTCATGTAACTACTGGCATCTAATTCACCGTAAAGGTAGCTGTCACAATGTCATTTAATCTTATATCTATTTTTTCAGAAACTACAAAGCTTATCAAATATCGAAATGTTATGACATCCATAATAGGAGAATATATTTCTTTAAAGTCAAAATATGGTCTCTGCGGGAAACTTTGTGCCACAAGTCATGTCTTATATCTAATGACTTCATTTTTATCATATCATTTTCTAACGAGTACTCATTTTTAACCTACTTGTTTAACATTTTCTAGTATTTTCTCTATTGGTCCACATACACCATGTTTTTTATGTGAATCTAGCTTAACTTTGACAGCATCATTCCATTTTGGCTAATCATGCCTTTTTTGACATTCATTTATACTAGTTGGTTCAGTATCATTATTCTTATTATAGTCATGACTTTCATTTATTTCAGTAGCTACTTCGAAGAAGAATGCATCATTAATTATTATTTTACTTCGATCCCACATTTCTCCAAAGTTTATATAAAATATTAAGATCTCATTATTGTTGGGTACCATTTTATTTTTGGAAGCTTTTATTATTTCTTCTAGGATAATAGTTTCTTTGGTATTTTTAGGAGAATTGAGATTTTCATTTAGGTTATCTTTTGGATCATTTATAACCTCTTCGAGAGGTTTATCAATTGATGAGTTTTCAATAGACTTTCTTTTTCCAAGCGCCAAGTCTTTTGAACCAATTGGTCTTTTACGCTTTTGTCTTGCATTAGATTCATTTGCTGCTATTGGTCCTTTGGGATTTCTATTCTAGCTGGTGCATTTGCTACTGGAATGTGAGATTTAATTATTTTTGCAGCATTACTAAATGCATCTGGCATTTGATTTGCGATATTCTGAAGGTGCAAAATTCTTTGTAACTCATATTAGCATTGTTTGGTACATGGCTTGATATGAGACATAGATGAATTATTCCATGATATTTCATGCCGTTCTACTGGAAGATTATTTTCTCCCCCTAACGGTGGAAAAATTGTCTCATCAAATCTACAAGCTGAAAATCCTACAGTGAAGACATCACCTTTGAGAGGTTCAAGATAACGAATTATCAATGGTGAATCAAATCCCACATAAGTTCCCAACCTACGTTGAGGACCTATTTAAGTTCGAAGTGGGGGACTAATTAGCACATGCATAACGCAACCAAATTTTCATAAATGTGAAATATTTGGTTGGGATCCAATTAAAAGATGTGATGGTGAAAATTGATGATAAGCCGTTGGTGTAATTTTAACCAATTTTGATGCAGGAAAAAGTACAATCCCCAAGTTGAAACAGATAGCTTTGATTCCATAAGCAACGGTCTTGCAACAAGTTGCAAATGCTTGATTAATGATTCTTCCAGACCATTTTGGATGTGAACATGAGATATCAGATGTTCAACTTCAATTACCAATGATAGACAATAATCATCAAATACTTGAGAAGTTCTCCTGCATTATCTAGTCAAATTAATTTAATCCGATGATCATAGAAGTGTGCTCTTAGTTTGATTATTTGAGCAGGTAATTTGAAAAATTCTATGTTTTTCTAGAAAGCAAACATACATGCGACCAACGAGTTGATACATAAGTTAATACCATAAAATATTTAAATGGTCCACATTAAGGGTGGATTGGGCCACATATATCATCTTGAATTCTTTGTAGAAATGTTGGAGATTCAAAAGTGATTTTACTGTATGTAGGTTGAGTGATTAATTTTCCTTGTGCACGTGGAGCACTTAAGTAATCACTTGGTAAACTCAATCGGTTTGATAAATCATGCCCATTTTAGTTTTTAACGGTTTTACGCATCATAGTTGACTAAGAATGACCTAAGCGATCATGCCAAAGAATCAATTCTTTGAATTTGTGAGCTTCTAGATCATGTTTATAGAATGCGATTCAACTGTGTTAATTTTCGTGAAATATAATCCAGTCGAAATTGTTTCAAGTTTTTCTAAATTAAGCTTCTGGTTTAAATTCAAGAAATAACATAAAGATTTCTTTATTGTTTTCATTTATAATTTCAATATGATAACCATTCGTTCTTGTATCATTAAAGCTTAGCATATTTCTTTTAAAATTGCTTGAATGTAATGCATTTTGAATGAAGATGTGTATACCATTTGGTAATACAATATAAGCTCTTCTAGATCTTTCAATTATATTAGCAGATCCAGCTATGGTGGAAAATTTAGCTCAAATATTTTTAGATAATTCAGAGAAAAACTTCTAGTTTTTCAAAACCGTATGAATAGTGGCATAGTCTAGTAGGCGTATATAATACTTTAAATATTGATGGTCCATATCTTAAAAATTGAAGACAGTACAGTTAGTGAATTACTGAAAATAATTCTGAACATAAATAAAGGATAATATTTTGTAAAATAGATTACAGAGCAAACTACTAATTCAAATCAATATCCATCAGTACGCATTATTTCCACTAGTTCTGGGAAAGAAAAACAAACAAATATCAACTTCAAAATAACTAAAATAAAATGGAAAAATCATACAACAAGCTTTAGGCTTCTTTTAGTTGACCAGTTGGTCATATCATCAATCAGTTGACCAGTTGGTCATATCATCAATCATTGCATTGAGATTTTCATCATTTATGAAATTTCCACCATCTTCTTTGAAGAAATCGTTTAACTTCAAGTTAGTGTTATCAAACAATCGTTTAGCATTATCTGTTTCAATATTCTTCGAACGTTGGTATTCTTTAACCGTTTTCTTTGCTGAACTACATGTACGCGATCAAAGACCAAAGCATCCACATCTATAACAAACTTCCTCATCATGTTTTTTATTTTCTGGAGCAGAATCGCTATTCTTTTAAGGCTCATTTTTTTGTTGCTTTTTAAAGTTGGTAGTTTTGTTACCTTTAAAACCATGATAACCGCCTCTTCTGGAGTTATATCCACGTCGACAGCCACGACCACATCCTCTACCTCGACCTTTGCTTCTTCTGAAGTATGAAACATTAGCATTAACTTCTGGTAATGCAGCTGAACTAGTTGATCTTGAGGAGTGATTTTTAATTAGGAATTCATTGTTTTGCTCGGCAATTAATAAACATTCTATGAGTTTAGAACATTTTATAAAATGATGCTCTCAATATTGCTGCTACAGGAGTATGTTCGAGGCATGAAATGTTGAAAATGTCGTTTCAAACATTACTGCATTATCTATCTTTTCTCTACATAATTTTATTTAAGAAGTAATTCTAAACATAGCGGAATTATACTCCCTTACAGATTTGAAGTATTGAAACCTCAGGTTCAACCACTTTTGTCTAGTATTTGGAAGTATGACCGTCTTCTGGTGGTCATAACGCTCCTTCAGGTAGTTCCATAAGTAGAGAGGATCATTTTCCATTAAATATTCTATTTTTAAATCATCGTGGATGTGATGTTTTAAAAATATCAAAGCCTTTGCTTTGCCCTGCTGGGTTATATTATTACCATTTTTGATGGTATTTTCTAAGCACTTAGCTTGTAATTGAATCTCAGCATCCAATATCCATGGCAAATCGTTATCTGCGGATATATCCAAAGTTTTGAATTCAAGTTCAGCTATGTTTGTCATGCTATAAACTGTTAATAATAAAAAGATACGGAGATAGAATTTTTTTTATTATAGTAGATAAGTAAGAATATTATTAATATCAACTGATTTGAAGTATACTATCATGTTAGATTTGGAGAATCATGTGCACTAATTATTAATATTAAATTCACATTGAGTTTTGATGTAACTACTGAATATTATCTGGTCCAAAAAAATGCGATCATTAGAATGTAAATACAATTAATAATGAACATTGCTAAAAGACACAGTGGAAAATATGAATCTCTTCACCCATCCAAAAGTAAGCACATAGAAAATGATTTATAGTAAAACGTTAACCATCAAATGTCAACTGAGCTGAGTAATGAAGTAACAGCAAATGAATTACCTCAGATTTATTTCACAGTACTTCTAATTAAAATATATAAAACAGTAAAAACTATAATAGTAAACCATCCATCAAAGAAATATATGAGTGTACTTGGCTATAATATAATGTTGCCTGTCATGGTAGCTTGTATTC
Organism: Allium cepa; assembly: GCA_030765085.1. Classification (NCBI taxonomy): domain Eukaryota; kingdom Viridiplantae; phylum Streptophyta; class Magnoliopsida; order Asparagales; family Amaryllidaceae; genus Allium; species Allium cepa. The sequence continues at coordinate 438,588,893 of CM060941.1, forward strand.
AAAAATGAAATAAAAGTATAAAAGTATAAAAGTAAGTCATACCTTGACCTATTATATATGTATGTATGTATTTATGTATGTATGTATTTATGTATGTATGTAGTAATGTATACAAAACCAAGTGCAAGACAAAACGTGCTAATAAAGCATCCATGCGACTTCTTACTAATTAAAATAAAGCATGCTATAAAAATCGAAGACTGTATTCGTTTACCTCTTACGAAAACCGAAAGATAATAAGAGGTAAGTGGTATTTTGTGTTTTGTAGTTAAGAAGAAGACACGGGAACTTTTTCGTATGAAATAGATATATAATAGAACTGATTATGTGTGCTATGTTGTGTGGCTAGAGAAAAGTTCCAAGCTAATTACTAGGTAGTATAAAATTGATATGAAAATATACGGTGGTTTGACTAGGTAAAAGAATGAACCATATATGTTATAATATACCTGAAACAATACATATAATCTACTAGAATCATTAATTTTAAAATAGAAAAGAGTATCGTGCCGATAACACGTTATAAAATAAACAAAAATGGAAACCATTAAAGAGAGAAGACATTTGTATTCATTTAGATACCAGTACAGTACAGTACAAACGAGCTCTCTATTTATACTCCATATGAAATGAAATTACAATAACGTCATTTGACATTTAGCATATTCATCATAATTACTCAATATAGGAAGTTATTGTCAATGATAAAATTTATCAGCGTTTTAGCCTGAAGGACAGACCTTCAGTATATTAGCCTAAAGTACAACTTTTTTTAGGTATCAGTTATTATTTATTGATAGCAGTTTTTAAGTATCAGTTTGTGGTTATCGGTAACAGTTTTTAAGTGTCAGTTTTTAATTCGGTAGCAGTTTTGAAAGAATGTTTGTTCTTATGAATAATTTTGGAAGAATGTTTGTTCTTATGAATAATTTTAGAAGAATGTTTATCCTTGTGATTAATTTTAAAGGAATGTTTGTCTTTGTGGTTAAAATATTGAGTTGGTGTTCTTAAGGTTAAAAATATAAAAAATTTGTCTTTTAGATAAATTCCCTCAATACTAATACTTACTATTTTTTTGTTTATTTTGGGATATAATGTCCTTAAGAATAAAAAATAAATCTTTGGCTCACAGGACGAAGATATTGTTGGGTTTAGTACAATCATACTGTCATTTTAAATTACCACGAAACAATACTAATATGTTATAAAAATAGATTAAGAAAAGAAAAGAAAATAGAAAGGAAAATAATCTAATAGCTAAGATGGGTCAATGTTAATCCAATTATAAAATAACACATTGTAATAACATATTGTAATATACATTATAATTAATATTAAGGAGCATACAATTGTGCAAGTACTTCCAATCCCGTAACACATACGAGAATTGTGAAGGAAAAAACAATGGAAAAAATTGCTACACATCATTATAACATAATATTATTTCTATATTATGCACCGACAGTAAGAACATTATCTCTGATGACACCCAACATCTCATTCCTACCTTTAACCACCACACTGAAAACTTCATCGACCACGGCATCGAACATCTCAATCCCTTCCCTTAGATCATCAGAACTCGTCCTTAACAGCTCAGTGTCTATGTCTTCCTTTGTATACCGGCCCTTGAATCCTCCAACCACACTGTCCACTTTCTCATGCTCGGCCACCATAAATCTCGACCCATTAAACTTTCCGTGAAACTGGCATACCAAGCCTGTAAGCGTCTGCATAAAATCCTTTAACTGGGGATACTTGTGAACCACTTCGTCTGTTTTCACATCTATTGAAACTGGACTAACTATAGCCGACACCAAAATGACTGATATGACCATCATGGTGCAACTTGCTGCCACCATCACTGCATCTATGTTCCCACTTTTTTTTCTATTGCATCGGCCCTTGAACTCGATGGTCTCAGACACAACCGTTACCTCCTTGTCAAATTGATCAGAATCAACGAGGCCGATCATGAGGTCGCCCTGAGAGAGTTTGTGGACGGTGAGGTCGATCACCATGCGGTACCTTTTGATCCCTGATACGGCCGACTTGAGGGAGTTGCAGAAGTCTAGGAGAGTGGCCGTTTCGTGCATGTATTCATTGAACCAGCTGTTTTCATTTTCTCTGCTGCCTTGGAAGATGGAGGCAGTGCCTTCTGGGAGCTTGCACTCTTTGAAAAGGGAGAGGAGTTGGAGTTGCATTCGCTTCAGGAGGTTCATGGCCTCTGTGGTCCAGCGCAGTGAGACTGAGGCATCCCTTGCTAAAGACTCTTCCAGTTTCTTAAGGTCTTGGGATAGGAACGAGTGGAAGAACGCACATGCATCTTTGGTCGAGTTAAGTCTGCTTCTTCCTTTTGAGGGGAACATTATGGAGAAGGGACGGCATAAACTAACCATTCTTTGAAGATATATAAGAAATCTTTGTGTAGTTATTTCTGATCAGGTTATTGAATGAGAAGAAGAAGTGAGAGTCGATTATAATATATTGGTATGTGGGGAAATATTGGACCCTGGTATGGAGTACTTATAGTTCAAGGGAAAGTGATATTGTAGTCTTATAAATGGAGTAACGCAATGTACAATTGATTTTTTCCTTTTTACCTAAACTTCAATTTAACACAAGGAAAATGAGATTATTCCATTCAAAGTTATAATGTTCCATTTGAGTAAAAACGTGTGGTCAAATAAAGTTACTTGTGTAGCTTTGAATCCCCAATGAAATAGATATTAAGATGAGCTTTTGTGTTCTTGTATTTTAGAGAGAGAAATAGAATAAGACTGTAAGAGTTGAAAATTAAAAGTTGAAGATGGAGGTCAACTTCTGGTCGCTAAGACCAGCCATATATAAATTATGAACAGCTATGTTTAGGGTGCAAGTTTTCCTTTCCATTATATCTAGTAGAATGTTTTCTTTTTCTGCAGAAAGAGTTTGGTGGTCTACAAACATGTCACCATGAAGCAATGTACAAGTGCCTTGAATATTACTTTAAGAGGTACCTGTACTACATTATACCGTACTACCATAAACAAGGGTGACACTTCAATTTAAGATAGAGCTCTGATGGTATAGTGAAAAATAACTCTACTCAATTATACCAGTGCTGATCCTTTTATTTTCGTACTGATAGAAAATGTGAACATTCTTTCAGGAAGTTTGGGTAAACAAATATACAATGGGTAATTCAAGAAGTTAAAAGGTTCTCTCTCTGGTTGTTATTTTCCTTCCTTCCACCTTCAACTGACGCAAGAGCTTTTATTTTGTAAGGAATTTTATCGTTGTTTTACTTTTTCATAAAATATCTTCCAAATTTCATTTTCTGGAGAAGGCATTAAGAAACAATATTTCCCACGTTTGTCACAACGTAACTAATTATAAGATCGTCTGAAAGTCATTAATGGAAGATAGGAGCTTTGCAAATCATTCATATGCATACGCCTGTTAGGGGGGATAATAAATATCCTTGCATCAGCATATTAGTTAAAGTGATGAAACCTTAACAAACTTGAATTAATTGTTTCAAAGAAATAAGTAAATAACGAATACATTATTAATCAGTGAAATAAATAGAAATTGAGTTAGAGTATCATTTGCATGTTACAACCAATTAATATATATATATATATATATATAACAAATAAGGGTATAGCCTTTGGGGGTTTATACCAGAAAGCAGATACCGGCTAGCAACAATCAATTGATTGTACCAAAAGTTTGTCATATTTCCATGATACAATATTGTAAAATTGAAAAAGTTTTTAAAGATATTTTGAACCAATGTAGAATTGTGACTTAAAATATGTTAGATCTTTTATAGAATTTGGATACTGATTAAAAATATATTAATTATCCTTTTAATAATATTAAAGAAAATGCAAACAATTATCCACTGAATTATTTTGAAAGATGGAAGTAAGTGTTTTTTAATCAACCGATTAAATAATGCATTTTATCAACTAATTAGAGAATGCATTTTATCAAACCTATTAAAACCATCTTGTGTATGGTTCATTGCGATTATAGAGAAAGAAAATATTATATTAAGATTTTGAGGATTGAAATTTCTTCTCGACTTTTAAGGATTTTCTTCATGATCTTTGGATAAACTAATAAAGTTTAGTTTGTAGGAAATTTTTTGTTTATTTTTTTTCTTCATTTCTCATCTCTTCCCAAATTTTATTATGTAGGAATATTTGGGATAGTCAATTAACAATACTGGATGACTCCATTAACAATCTGCAATTTCCTTTTCTCATCCTTTTATATTGTAAAAAAAAGTCACACCCCATAAATTTTCTTCCTCTCCTCGGCTTATACCGAATTCATCCTTCTTTTTCTTCAAATTTCGCTCTCATTCATTTCCTTCTCTATGTTTTGTTTCTTCTTCAATTCATGAAAATTAAAGTTAATACTTGTCTAACATTTTTACTATCAAATTTTTGCCATAATGAACATAGAGTGGAAATCAAATCTATAATAGCAATAAAACGCTTCAATTAGCTAGGTTTTTGGTTTAATATAATTTTGATTCTCTTGAAATTGGGTAATCAACGTTTGGAATTTATTGAACGAGATTAAAATATTTTCTAAATAAGTTTTATTGAAAAGAATTATGAACATTCAGTCATTTTTTCATTGAGACTTGGATGGAGGAAGAAAACCGTTACTACCTAAAATTAGAAAGACAAATTAGGAAACATTGTTTTTTTAGTTTCAACAAAGGGTTAATAGATTTAGCCAATAATAATCACTTAGTTTCTCAAATTTGGGTAACCGATATATTGTTCTTTTTGCTTAATCCATAAATTCAAGAATCAAACCACTTAAAATATTCTATGTTCTAAAGCACAATTTTTTCAAGGTTCATGTTCCCATCAATTTTCATATGCAAACAAATAAATTAATGTAAAATGAGTAATCGAGAGATTAGAAAACTTGAGGACCTTATTTTCTTCGCCCTGTTAGGGTAGCAACACAAAAATTGTTTGCCACATTAGTAATTTATGAGGTCTCTTTCCATTGTTGAGATGTTCTTATCGATAGAGTTAGAGGTATGCTCTAGATGCGATTATGTAATTATTACATATATTTAACTATATAACCAAACTTTTTTGAAATAAAATGTATTTTCTTTCTATTATATACTTAATATGTTATATTAATTACTTAATTTAATTAAAAGTAGAAAATCCATAAATGGTATGTTTTGTGATAGTAGTTACAATGTGTTGTAACCATGAGTGATTTATCACAATAAATTAAACATACTATTTTAAATATTCTTAGTCAAGATGTACCGAGACTGGATATCGATACATCTGCTGAGATTAGAGTAGGTAACGCTCTTTAAATATTGGACAGTGTGTTATTAATAACTACCGGGGGCACCAAGGGATTATGTACTAATAGTTATTGGATAACTATAGAATGACTCACTCGATAATTTTCTGTTGGTTAATACAATTAATGTCATATAGAAAATATCAACGTGATAAAATTATATAATTCTCTTGACTTGAGAATATTGTTGATCTTTGATGTGGAGGCTCCACTTTAGTTATAGTTAAATCGTGGCTATCGAATGACTATAGTTGGATCGAGTGGAAGCTTTGTAGGTGAAACAATACTCATGAATGGATTCGTCTCCTCGTTATATGAGGTTAGTATCACAGTGAGCTAAAGTCAACTCAAAGTCAAAGTCTCTAGTCAGAGCAGTTGGTTAATAATAATAGTTATTATTGAAACAATGACTTTATGTTTGGATTATAAAGTTTAATATGAACGATATTGGAATTTTAACCATTACCAAATTCCATAAGTCCTAATATGATAAAATTTTGATGAAAAGAATTAGTGCAAATAATTCACTACGATGTAATGCATAATAAAGTAAAATCAGATTTTACCAATGCCAAGTAAGCGATAAATTTGTTCATAACATCACATCACATGCTCAGTGATCTATGAACCTTAATATTCGAATTGTTCGATATTGATCGCTAACCAAATTTATATCTAAAAGTCATACAATTGAAACGTTGAATACTCATGTTGCTACCTGATTGATTAAATTATAACTGTTACAAATTAATTAAATTAACTAATATTTATGAAATATTAATTATAAAATTTTATTTGAATTTTATTGATCAATATTATATATATATGTATGTATGTATGTATAATAGTTATAAATACATTAATCTATATTCAATATTGATATGCTTTTAAATTGTATTTAAATGTGCTAATTATCGATCAAGTTTGAGATGATTTTGAGGCCCATATGGGGATTGATAAATGCGGCCATGATGAGAGCCAGGTAAGGTCAGCCATGTATGACATGACGAAGAGGATTTTGAATTAGAAAAGAAGGGAGAAATGGTAAGTGAAATAAAGGGATCTAGATCCAATTTTTTACTCTCTTGTATCTCCTTAATTTAATCCCCTTAACACTCATTTTTTATTTGATCTTTTTGCCTCTCCTCTTCATGAATTAAGGTCGACCGTACTCCTTTCATATACTTCAAGAATTCAAGCCTACACATATCAAATTAAATACAATTCGATTATTGGTGGCAGTTGTATTTGGGAGCTAGCAACTTTTGGATTTTGAATTCGATTCAAGGAGTTTGGTTGTTCATTTCAAGGTGCGAATTCTAGATATAAGGCAAAAGTAATTTTACTTGATTATAATTATATAAATGCTTAACAGATTATCTTATATTAATTTAGATAGATTCATTTACCATGAATTTGTGTATCTTTGTAGCATACATATACATATATATACACATACATATATAAATTAACATACATACATACATACATACATACATACATATGTGTGTGTGCTTCTATGTGTATAAAATAATTTCATGCATAGATGCTAACGGCCTTAATTAAAAAAAAGATTTTGTTTCGAAAATAATATATATACGTAATATTTTTTAACTAAAAATTAATTTCATTAGAAATAACGTTGTATTAAATATAATCTATATTTCATAAATTTTTATTTATTTATAAAGAATTTAAAATTTGAAAAAATAATATTTTTCATATATTTATTTCGAATTTATATCATATATATATATATATTTTACTTAATTTAGATTTATACGAATAATATATATATATATATATATATTTGTTTATAAATAATGTAACATGTAAGTACATAATTTTAATATAAAACATGATATCGTTTTTTGAGAATTATTAAAATAAATAATTTTAACTTATTCTGTATGGAATATCAAAAAACCTTTTTTTATAATTATTGAATGAGTTCAAACCAAAGAAAAAAAGGCTGAAAGCATTTATTATCGTGTACATATATAGTTATTATCATTATTTACATTATAATATATTACAAGTATGTATTTAAATATGTATATAGTATGCATAGATATACATATAATATTTTTAAATTTCATTTAATGTATATATATAATTTTTAATTATACATCATACTTAATTAAAACTATTTTGTATATTTATAATCAAATATTTTGCAATTTAATTATACTTTATATATGTATGTATATTTATATATGTGCGTTATATATATATTTTATTTTTTAGTAATACTTATAATATAAATAATTATACATACACACACAAAGGGATGTGTGTGTGTGTGCATTTATATATTGTTTATATGCATGTATATATATAATACACATGTATACAGAGGAGCTAATATATCCGTTGTGGTGTAAATCCTAACATCTGTATATAGGTAAGTCAAACGGTGCATACTATATTACATGCACGTACACACATATGTGTATATGACACATATATATATATTATATAATTCACACTGTACAAAATGAAAAATTATTTATGAATTAAATAAAATATTAATTTTATTTAAAATGAAAATTTACAAAAGTTTTAAATAAATATAGACATCGTAGGCCTAATAAAAATCCAAAAAGGTAAAAAATAATTGAAATTTACCCAACTACTCCATTATAAGCTGACTTAGTTCCAATAATGGTATCATAGCCAAATAACCTATACGACCTAAATTAGCAACATTATAGCTAAATTATTAAAGCCTACGCATATAGTAGGGTATCTAAAAAAGTAGTGTCTAAGGTTTGGTTTGGGTAATCAAGTATTCTACCCAAACTAGCTACTTACCTAGCCTGAAAGGATGAGGTAATCCCGAAGGTTATCCTTAATACAAAAAACCCAATTTTTATTGGTCCTTAAGTTAGTTTCAAAATTGATTTAAAATTAAAATAAAAGTTTTAAATTTAAAATAATAAAAATGTTATGAATGTTATAATATATATTTTCAAATTGCTTTGAAAATTAAAATAGAAAGTTCTAAATTTAAAAGTAAAACTTAAAATAATAAAATATTATAAAAGTTAAAATACAATTTTTAAAAATGTTAAAAAATGTTATAAAATTAATTTAAAAATTATTATTTATTTATAAGATTAATAAAATAAATGAATTAATTAAATAAGTTAATTAATTAAATATATACACATGTACATGATATATGTTATGTTGTCTTGAATTGTTTAAGACAATATAAGTATATATGCGTATATAAAAGAATTTTAAAAATTAATAAAATTTATTTAAAATTGTTTAACTAATAAATTAATTAAAAGATAGTTAATAAATTAAAATGCTTATATATATAATATATATGTGTGTATTATTATAAAGGTTGTAGTATATATATTCAGTATAATATGTTATAATTGAATAGTATAGTAATTAATTAAAGTGTTAATTAAGTAATTAATTAAAGTGTTAATTAAGTAATTAATTAAATAAGATTTGAATAATATAATGTTATTACATAAAATATTAATTAAGTTAAATAAATTATAAAGGTTATATAATAATGAACTTATATAATATAAATGCATAAACTAAAGGCGAAACATTAAAGAAACCCTAAATAGACTTAATGAATAAATACATATGTAAAAGAACGTATACTGTGATTTCTGAATGTGTCCAACACTTGAATCATGAGGATATTTCATAAGAAATGCATTATTCCATAAGTCGATATTACTCAATTGAATACATTGAAGATTATGAATCTTTAATATAATTGTTGTCATTTACCATTTATATATTAAAAAATTACTTGCATATATCTGGTTGTTGAGAAAACTCAAGCTAAAGATGTCGTGTGTAGTATTATTAATATATTGACTAGACAAGGTAAGATAACGTAACATCCCTCATTTTGAGGCCCAAAACTAAGCGCTATGGATGCCGCAATCATCTATAGTATTGATTTGCGATGACAAAATGCGGCAATATTAATCACATCAATAATCAGAAGCACATGAATATGAAAATTTTCGTACACAATCTAATAGCAAAGTTTCACTTTACATTTCCATAAATAACATTTCATATTCATTACATAATCTCATTCGCAATCCCATGTTCATAGAAAATATAATTATTACATGACATATGAAGGCGCGCCTTGCTTGATCAAACCTAACACTTGGAAATTATATAACCTGTCATTACATCCATATAGACAAAATCAAACAATATAGTGGATTAGATAAAAACTCCTAAATAGCTAAATTGTCTCCTACACCTCACTCGAAGCTTATTAGTCTAACTGGAAACCTGAAATCCTTTACTCCCGACCTACTCCAATGAGTATCCCAGGGTTCAAGAGGAAAAATAAAAAACTTTGGGTCAGACAAACTATCTAGTGTGAATAATAACTTACCATCTCGAACCAATAAATATCTAGTGACACCACGTCATTGAATGGAACAGGTTTTCCTTTCACTAGTATGTTAACCAAAACATATTAACCATATAATGTGCTCTTGCATCCACAATGGTTAGAACATAGAAAAAAAAGTATTTGTAGCCATGCAATATATATTGGACTATCCATCCCAATTAAGTGGACTGTCCATCTTAATTTTCATCCGACTATCTGTCTTAATTATAAATGACTATCCGTCTTATATGTATGTGAACTACCCATCTCACATGTAATTATTTGAATTACCCATCCCCTGCTATATGGACTACCCATTCCACATGGTTTTATTATCAAAGTTATGTGGATTATCCATCTCATATATAAACATTTTTATGGATTATTTATCCCCTTGTATATAGACTACCCATCATATATGGTTTCATCTATTTAAAATTATGTGGATAATCCATCACGCATCCCATAGTTTTCCTAGGAGACTATGAATCCTTCATTAACCATTTAGAGACTATCCATCTTCGGCATGTTGTGGACTATCCATCTCACATTCCATAGTTTTCCTAGGATAACTATGAACCCATCAGTTATCAATTTTTTTAATGTTTAACTGCATGTTCGACCTAAAACTATTGTTGTCTCCAATTACGTTGTATACCCCATAAATTTGTCACATCTCAAAATATATACATTGGTATCCACGACAATCTATGTTGGACTCATTAAAAGTATACATTGGTATCCCCAATGATTAGTGTCGAATTTATTCGATCTTGGTAAACCTAATAAATAATGTCAACTTTTATATACTTATAGTAGATAGCAATGTAAAACATTGGCCCCAACGATCAAAGTCAAAGTTATACTACATATGGCTCGTCACCGTTAATTAGGTCGGTAGAGAATATTTTCAATGTTAACAACAATTTTGATCTCTATCCAAGGTCGAAAACAAAAGTATAAATCCTTTTAAGTATAAAACTCTATATTGAAAACAAGATTTTCAACATACTTATGATATAGGCTATTCACCTTTTAAAACAAAACTTTAGGTTTTTATAAATCATACGGCTAACTGCCAAAATCATACAATTGTCGACCCTCTTGAACATTGGCTATATCGTCTCTTTAAAACATGGTTTTAATTTACATAAAACTAAGCCTCGCCTGCGTTAAAAGGAAAAAATGAGGCATTGATGCGGTGTGGCATCGCTGTCAACAAATGCAATATAAAACCTTAATGACATTGATGAATAGCGGCATCAAAACTAATGGCGTCATTGTAAAATATTAAACTTAGCATACTTCGGATGTTATGCCGCCAAATATATAAGGTCGAAGTTAAAACAGGCGGCAAAAATAACGGCGACTTAAGTGAGATAATGTCATTTACAATAAGGGTGAAAACATGCGGCATCAATGGTTTTAGCGTTAAGCTTTAAACACTTAGATGTATCACGATAATGTTTTGCTGTCAATAATAGGTTGCCGACGAAGTTGACTTCAACATTGTAGGAACCATTCTATAACTACCAAAGTATATATCATATGATTTCCTCCATATCGACGTCAATCTTCATAGCTCTGGTGTTATCTTAGCTTTGGATAGGAGGGTCATGACATTATCATAATTATTACAAAAACTGATTTATTATCAGTAAAACCAAACACTTTTCACCAAATCTTATTCTTTGTCAAATTTCTATTGGACAATGAAATGGTTTACCCAATTCTTTTTTGGAAATCGGTTGCATTTAGTTTTTAAAATCCCAAAATCATTTGTCAACTTCATTAATTAATGACCTTAATTAATTATTAAATTTAACTGCTTATCTAGTAAAATAAATTCATAATAATTCTAAATCACTTAGGAAAAACCTTCAAAAATCCCATAAATTTAGAAATACCTTATTCTATACCGTATAAAAATTTCGAGGCCAAAAACTATATTTAATTATTTTTAATAATTAAAACCAGAAATAAACCTAATTTTCACCTTAGGAAATTCATAAATATTTTATTTCAACTCGAAAATTAAGAAACTAAAAACTCATCTCCAACTTAATGTTTTACACAGCATACCATCAAAGCATTTGCATATTAAAAAAAATTAGGTTTTACCCTTCCTATTCAAATAATTTCCTAAAAATTCCATAAACCATTATTTTATCCAATCAATGATTATTCATCCATAACTTAGCAAATCAAATAAGATAATTTTGAGTAGTGTCCATAACCAAATTAAACAAAAGATAAACAAGATGGTTTTAAAAATTATTCACCTTAAATGTGATGTTGGAGTTGAGATTTAATGTTGCTATAGTTTCCCTAAGCTTTGTCTGATGAATCTCCTTTGATTTCACCCCATTTTCCTCTAGGTTATGGCCGACCTCCTTATATTCTTCTTTTGATTGTTTTGTGTGAGTAAAATAAGAATGATATGAGAGGGAGAGGGATTAATGATTAAAAGATGGATCTACTTATTTTGCTCTCCTCATATATTCTCTTATGTGTTAAGTTTTTTAAAACAATCTCATTACTTAATTTATTAAGGCACAACTTTGTTAATAACCAAACCTCATTCTACTTAACCATACATTATTCTATTTATTCTATCCAATTAAGCATCGTGAATAATGTTAGTCTTAAATTTGGAGTTTTATAGGCTCCCCCCTTAAAGAATTTTGTCCTTGAAATTCTATAAGGACTACATAAAAAGCAGATCAAACATGTAAAAATGCTAGTATATCCTACCAGCTATAAAGTATATATACAACGAATATAGAACATACTATCATAACAGTTCAGGATAAATATCCATAATCCTGTCCTCTATCTCCTAAGTACAATCTTTCTCATTGCCACTCCATTAGACTTTCACTAACTTGACTGTCTCGTTCCTTAGACTCTTCTCGTCTTTGGCCACAACACGAACTGATTATCTTACAAAAGTCAAATCTGGTTCCAGTAAGTGCAGTTGAAGCAGTAGTAGTTTCTGGATCATGCACACACATTCTTAGATGAGAAACATGAAACACATTCTGGACTCTTGTCGAACTACTAAGTAACTCTATCTAGTATGTAAGTTTCCTGATCCTATCTATAATATGGAATGGTCTAACATATCTCGGTGCCAATTTCCCCAACTTTCCAAAACATACAACACCCTTCACCGGTGATAATTTGATAAAAATATGATCTCCAATTGAAAAATCTAAATCCTTACACCTTTTATCTGCGTAACTTTTCTACCTAGATTGATCTTCTCTCATCCGAGTTCGGATCAACTCGATCTTTTCCATGGCTTCTCTAACCATTTCTAGACCAAGGACTAATCTTTCTCTGGTCTCTAGCCAACATGCTGATGATTTTCACAGTCTTCCGTACAAAACTTCAAATGGCGTTATTCCTATAACAGTCTGATAATTATTATTATCAAAAAACTCAATCAAGTGCAAATGGTCTTCCCACGATCCACCATAGTCTAGTACACAAGTTCTCAATAAATCTTCAAGTTCTTATTGACTCTCTTTATCTGCGCATCCATCTATGGGTGATAAGTGGTGTTCAACTTAAGCTTGGTACCTGATGCCTCCTATAGACTCTTTTAGAATTCACTAGTGAACAAAGCATCTCTATCATTGACTATGCTACAGGGAATTCCATGTAGTCTAACAATATTCTACACAAACAACTTAGCTAATACAGGTGTCATCTTCATCGACTTAACATGAATGAAATGTGCACTCTTGGCCAGTCTATCCACTATGACCTAAATACTTTTGTTTACCCTGTTCAACCTTGGTAACCCATCATGAAATCTATGGATATCGAATCCCATTTCCAAACTAGTATATCTAAAGGCTGAAGCAATTCACTTGGCTTCGACTTGCTGGAAATTCACACATTACTTCACACACAAGCCTACATCCCTTTCCACACCTTCCTAGAAGAAGCTTCTCTTTATCTCCTAATACATCTTAGTTCCTCCAAGATGTATAGTAAATTTTGATCGATGACACTCCCAAAGAACTTCCTTCCTTAAGTCACCAACATCTGGAATACATAATCGTCCCTTCTTCTTAACCATCCTCTCTGGTCAAGACTAAAATATTTTAGATCATTAATCTCGGTTCCACTTTCTAATTTTGTAATCTTTTCGACTAGTAATGGATAATCCCTCTGCTTAAAAGCAATCCTTTTGATCAATACCGATTGACAATGTGGCGATACTCTGACTAGAATTAGTAGTTGACCTTAACCGGACACTACAAGTAGTCAACGCCTCCAAATCCTTCCATTGTGCTAATAGAGCTAACACCGCACTCTGATGTTTTCTACTAACCGCATCTGCAACTTTATTTCCTTTCCCCGACATATACTCAATACCAAAATCATAAGATGCCAAAAATTCCAACCAATTCTGCTATCTCATATTCAACTCTTTCTGAGAAAAAATATTTCTCAAAAACTTATGATCCGTATACAACTCGAATCGTTCTCCTAAGAAGTAGTGTCTCCACAATTTCAATGCAAAAATCATAGCTGGCAACTCCAAATCATGAGTCAGATATCTAACTTCATGCAGTCTAAGTTGTCGAGAAGCGTAGGCAATCAATTTACCCCTTTGTATCAATACAACTCCTAGTCATGTTCCACATGCATCTGTATACACCACAAAATCCTGATTACCATCTAACATAATTAATGTTGGAGTATTGGTCAACAAATTCTTTAACTTAAGGAATGCTTCCTCACATTAATCGAATCAAATAAACTTTACGTCCTTCCTGCTTAGTTTAGTCAGGGGTGCTGCTATCCACAAGAAATCCTTGATGAACCTCGACAATAACCAGCTAATCCAAGAAAACTCCTTATCTGGTCACCGTCTCGGGTCTCTTCCAATTATTTACAACTTCGATCTTAGTTGGATCCACGGATAACCCTTTCACTGAAACCACATGACCAAGGAACTTCACCTCTCTTTTCCAAAAATGACACTTCGAAAACTTCACTTTACTTGATGCGGCCTCAACATCTCAAGCACCATTCTAAGATGAATCTCATGATCTCTTTCATCCCTAGAATATATCAGAATGCCATCAATGAATACCAACACAAACCTATCTAAGTGCTCTCGGAAAATCCATTTCATCAAGTCCATGGAGAAAGTAGGCGCATTAGTCAATCCGAATGATATCACTAACCACTCATACGAACCATATCTCAATCAAAAGGCTGCTAAAAGAATACTATCTTCTGCCATCCTCAATTGATGGAACCCTGTCGCAAAATCCAACTGGAAAAATATTTTGGCTTCACTCAAAGGATCAAATAAATCGTCAATTCTCCGTAAAGTGTATATATTATATGTTGTATTCTCGTTCAATTTATGATAATCAATACATAATCTCAATGACCCATCCAGTTTCTTTACGAACATTGCAGCCGCTCCCTAAGGAGAACTGCTTGATCTGATAAAATTCTTTTCTTCTAACTCCACTGGCTGCACCTTTAACTCCTTTATCTCGGTATATGTCATCCTGCTAGGTGGTCTACTCATGGGTTTAGCTCCAAGTACAAGATCTATTAGAAACTCAATAGCTCGTTTTGGTGGTAGTCCTGTCACCGGCTCAAAAACGTCTACAAATTCTCTTGCAACTAAAACCCGGTTTACTTTCTCTTCTGCTCCTATAGCATCCAAAAAAGCACAGACATCCACACTCAACCTTTCTATTGAGTATATAATTCGGTCACTATATCAGGGTGTCTAACTGATATATTCCTATCCTAGAAAAATATCCAAGCATCATATTTGCTTAACGAATTCATACACAAATATTCCCAAAACCTATAAAATCAAACACATAAAAAATGTAGGCAAAAGTATATCCTAGAAACTTAAGTTCTAGACAGTCACATGTCATCCTAAGAGTTGCTTACCATCCTATTGGATTAACCGCCTTTAAGGAAATATCAAGGTATTATGGTTCTACACATAACTTATCTACCAAATAATGAGATAAATGAATGTAATGCACCAGTATCAAACAACACTCTAACTGCTATGCTATAGGGATTCGTTTCTTTGACTCTTGAAAATCGACATTAATGCATCCTCGGTATTTGCATGCCATAAATGCAGGTGCCGAGAAGCGGATTATCAAGGGTAAGAAAGAAAAATAAAGACAGAACAGAACCTCGCATATATTATTTCAACAAATAATCTTTATAGCGGAAATTTAAATACATTTATCAGAGTTAAAAATATGGACTTTTTTAAATTCTTGTCCTTACAAATGCGGAATACTATAGTACAAGAGTGTGGTTGAAATAGACCAAAATCTTCAAAAAAAAATCTTCTGACTCTATGCTTCGAGCTCCATCTAGATTTCTTCAAAAATAAACCTGACTACTAAGCTGCCCAGGAAAATTAGGGCACCTAAAGTTTAAGGGAAAGGAAAATAAACTCTAGGTCAGTCATGGGACTGGTGTAAGAACTCAAAAATACATGTTTTGAAAACAAAAAAGGTATCTCATAAGACCACACCGCACATAAACACGGAACGAGTTTTTACCTTATGATAACCAAATCTTTATTACGAAAAATAAGGGATATTATTTTTAATGACATTCCCTTAAAAACATTTGCAAGTAAATTATTAATCTTAGCCGAAATTGTTACATTATTAAATTCCAGCATACTAGCCACAAACGCGAGTTCCGCAAACGAAATGGCAGACACTTAATGAAGAATGGATTTCCATACAAATGACCAGGTAAAGGGACTACCTTCCAGCACTACATCTCTAGAGGAATGTACTAAGGCCCAACTAATGGTCCTCTACCAACACAAGACCGGCCTACCTCTACCTAGATAATACCGAATATGTTATCACCCTAGTCATTATTGACCTATTCGAGGGCCCTCACAGCATACGTGTACAATAATTTAAGTCTCGAACATCATAGCAGAAATAAATATATCTAAAAGGGGATGATCATATCCCATTGGTTGCGAACCACATAGACTTGCTGCATCTACCCTGTTTCGGCCATTTCCAGGTGTGAGGCTTGATGTAACGATTACCTTTTACTTTGCATACCATCATCCTTTAAATGCCACACTGCCATTCCATAGTCATACAATAGGTTTCTGCAAACGTATAACTCCTGAGCTCATATGTCTCAGGAAAGGGTGTTAAGATAAAGAAGTTGCCTTCTCCGCCCCTAAGAAAATAATACGTTCGTAGAGATCATTATGTAACTAGAAATGAAATGTCAAATATTCGTCCATACAAGTTCGTTCTCGGACTGAATGAAACAGAAGGCTCCCTCCTACCATATTATATCGAGAATTATCCCTAGGATTAGTAGTGAAAAGTCCTTATAACCCAAAGAGTTTCAGAAATGAAGGGACCACTGCTACTTTAGTATTTGGGAGCTAACTAGAATTATCAACAAGACGTCCTTCCACCCCAAAAATCTTCGGCTTTCATCCTTCATTTTTTTATCAAGTCTTTTTTTTTAAATGCGTACATTGGTTCGAGTGGTTTTCGGATAGGCATTACCCAAATCTAACCCCGGTTCCTTCGAACCAATCATCGATGAAAAGAGAACAGGGAATCATTCTTCAATTGGTTAAGTTCTTTTTATCAAAATGTCTTTTAGAGATATATCTTTCTAAAACATTATTGCTGGTATATACGAAATCATTAAACCTCTCTTATTCATTCCTGGATTACTTAAAACCCTTTTTAAACATGAAATTATTCAAAATCATTTCATTTTCACTTAGGAAAATATTTCCAAACCATTTCATTTAAATCTTCAAAAATATTTCTTAATTCAAAACTAGTGAATATTAAGTGAGCAGAATCTATAGAAATCCTCTAATTCTACTCAACATTAACTCCCATATTCAACAAATACTATTGGTGGAATAAAGGTAAAATCACCTTTTAAATTCCATGAATAGCACAACCTCCTTCTTCCGGCTTTAATACTAAGTATAAGAAGATCATCTCTATAAAATCAAAGTTGTATATAATTTAAATTTGGAAAATTTAATTTTGTTATACTTAATTCATTTTTGACATTTCGACCTTATCAATCCCTCTCCCATGGAAGAGGCCAAGTGAGCCAGGACACCGGTTTCTCCTGAATATCTTCTTAATTTAAGCGCCTCACATCCGAATCTTACGAATAGAAAAATCCAGTCTACTCATGGGCTTTTGGAGCCAAGATTAAATCACTTAATTTGTAATAGCTTTTCTTTAAATCAATTATTTTAAACTCTCTTAAATAAACTAGAAAACCTCCAATCATTATTAAAACACCTAATTATCCCTTTGAAAACATTCATAAAGGATTTGGAAATGAATTGTTAACTTTAAAGCTATACTTCAATGGTTATAGAAAAGTGCTATAGAAAAGTGATGCAGAAAGCGCTCGTTTAAATTATAATGATCAAAATGACTTTTCTATTCCATATTTTTAAATAATTTTAAAACATCATTTTCAAAGAATCCAGTTTTGGATTCCGAACTGCAAAACCACGATTTTTCAAAAAAGTTGTTTTACCCATATCTAAAAAATCTACTTATCGAAATCTCGATTTTCTTTCTTAGTTGGAAAACTATGGATATATTCGTTTGGAAAATTCTTATCCCAAAGAATTCTGAGCAATATTCCATTCTTCATACTCACTTGACTTTTATGGCACGAAATCGCGAACTGTCGTTGTGCGACACGCCTGTTTGACTAATTTCTCATTTCTTTTCAAACTTCACCAAAAGACTTGAATGTTAATAAAACATTTCAAACTTATCTTAAATCATTTTAACGAGGTTTAGCGTTTCATATACACCAATTCATTAATATAGGGGAAAGTGATTTCCTTTGTGCTTATTGACGTGTGTTTCTGTGACTTGCATATATATTCAACATTCATATTTAAACAACCAAACTTGGTGATCAAAGAATATTAAATATCCATTTGCAAACATTATATCATCGTCCAAAATATAATATAATAGTTTAGGAGTTCTCACTTTCATTTTCCCTTCGAGCTAATAGAAAATCGGCTATAGCTCCGCTACGATCGAACTAAAGCAAATGAAACCAAGCCTACGACCTATGGAAGAGCTCGGCCTAGCCCTGACGGTGATGGTGCTTATGGCCTAGGTGGTGTGGCCTGGTGGTCGTGGATTTTGGAAGAGTAGAGGAGGTTTTTAGAACTAGTTTTGAAGTGGATCGATATTATAAACTAGTGTATACATTTTTCTCTTTTATTTGATATAATTTTTTCTAACTTTTCTAAGATATTTGTTTATGAATAAGAAGCCATTAAAGGGGCTCTTAGAAACCTTGAAAAGAAGAGGAAGAAGAAATGCAATGGTATTAGGAGTTCATGAGAAAAGGTGTGGTATTTATAGGAAAAGAAGAGTGTAAAAGTATCCATGCATACATCATCGTCTACATCACCATTATATGGCTTTGCCAACACACCTCCCACCTTGTCCTGCACGGCTACAACCCTCTCTCCCATGTGCCCATCACTTCCATCGCTTTAAGGTATGTATGCTGACTTATGCAAGCTTAAGGGTAAAGTTTCATAAAATATCTTTGATATTTTTAACATATGTATATATATTTTTGTATATATGTGATATGTATGTACATGTGACTATGTGATATGTATACATGCGTATAAATATGTGTTAGTGTTATTTTTAATGTTGTAGTAATTTGAAACGAGTTTCGTTTGTTAAACCGTTAAAAATCGAAAAGTCGGCTACTGGTCACATTTTCACTTCTTAGTTAACGTACACATATTTGTAAACAAACCTTGAAAATAAGTTTCTCATCATTTTAAATGAATTAAAATGATCATATTTGAATTATAAAACCATATAAATTAATATTTAAAATTATTTATAAAAATTGCCAATTAGCGATAAAGCGATATTGATTTTTCCTTATATTTTCAAATTAAATATATATCTTTATAAAAGTATTACAAATGATCCATTGTCACTTTATAACTATTCAAAATGGTTATCATTATTTAAAATAATTATTTGAATAATTAAAATAATTATTGAATCATTAAATCTCAATTCAAATTCATAAATCATTATTTAAATACAATATTCAAAATAAGATTACTATTACTTATTTATCACTTGAAATAATATTATCTGTATTATCATCCTTTTATTCAAATAAGTTTAATTTATCAAAGTGATAAATTGGAGGGTCATTGTAGACTCCCCCCTTAAAAGAATTTCGCCCCTGAAATTACCCAAAACAAAAACCCAAAGGTTTGCCCAAAATATTTATTTTTAAATTTATACCCGTATGATGTATATAGATCACCGGTACGCATTATCAAATTCGATCTTCTATTTGAATTCACAACTTTACTTTCGAACTAGCATTTGATCCTCCATCTTTTAGTGCGGACTCTGACCAGGCTTTCTAGTTCGAACTTTGGTTTTCCTTGCATAGCTCTCAACTATGATAGATAACTCATGTATCCAACCCTAAACCCCTATAAATGTTTGTCCTTAAGAATCGAGTGATAAATCCTCTTTTGGATAAGTGTCAACCACGTTAGAGTTCTGTACTCGAATCTTAGATTTAAATCATGCGAAGAAACAATTCACATACATCATATGTATGTATTAACCTTTCCAAGATTCTTATGAAAATACTTCATAAAAATTTCATCTTTCATTCAAAATTTTATAAAGATACTTCTTTATACATAACCATTTTAAATTATTATTTCCAAATATTTCTACTTAAAGAAAACATTTCTTTTCAAAAGATAAATATTTCTAAACGTATCTTAATGGTTTCTAGAAACTCATTTTCAAAATAATTCATTAGATTGATATATCACCATAACTTCCTTTAGCTTATGTTAATTGTGAAAACATTCTGTATTTATTTAAAACTTTCTTTTCATTCAACATTCCTTGATTAATTTAAACTTCCTTTATATATAGACACATTCTCTTTACTTATACCAATTTTAATACTTAAAAAGCATTATATACTTATTCAATTGTTATAAGTATATTCATAATTTACTTAACAAGTTTTACTTGCTTTAAAATATAAACGAAAAGATTAAATCAATTATTATCAAAACATTGTTATAATGAACTTCTATTTCCTTTTATAATTGAACTTGTAACATTTTTATTTTTATATAAAAGATTCCAATATTTGTTATTATCTTTAAAATCCTATTATTGAAGATCTAAATATAACCGTAAAATTTCTTCCAAAGTGTCATTCAAGGATTTAAAAACAAATGTTTCTAAAACGTCATTTATTACAACCCAAAACTATTCATTAACAACTTCAAAATTATTTATTTTAAAGATCGGTACTAATGAGAAGTTAGGACAACATCATATTATAAATTCTCACATGCTTACATCATTTAAATTTTTCGAAGCTTGGGTCTAAAAGGAAAAATTCCCCTCCCTTCATTGCTTTGATACAATTCAAAACACTAAATCGAAATAACCATCCTATCCATCCATGAATTATCCTCGATTCCCCAAACGTTATTCTTATTCTTTCGAGTCCGAAGATAATGGTGCACTCCAATATCTTAGGTCAATCATCACTTCACCTTTTTATCACTATCCAGTTCGTCATCGGTCTCATTATCGTCCTCTTTTGGTATCTCTCCCATTACCTAGGGTAGCCATGGCTGGTTCTATGGGAGATATCCTATGCTGACTGGTATTCCAAGAATGACTCCTCCCTCTTCAACTCTTCCAAGCCTTGCACGTTTTCCTTCCAAGGGTTTTCAAATTCTCCGACTCCCTTGTCTTCTTCTTCTTCTTCTTCTATCGTTTCTTCATTGTTGCTTTCTATCTCATTCCAGTTTATGTATGAACTGGATGATCCCTTCTACCATATGACATGTTCCCCGTCCATATCCCATATTATATTACAACATTCACTTGATATGATAGCATCAGTGTCTTCCATCAACTTTGATTCTTGCTCCATGGGCTCTATTTCCTCTTCCACGGGTTCTGATTCTTCTTCCATCGGTTCAATCTCTTCTATTAGTTCCAAAATGGAGCCAGCGGGGTCTATTATCTTATTTCCCCCCGAAGCTTGCCCGGGTTCTTCGTTGCTAGAAATCAATTACTTATAGAGTTGAGGGCAGTAAAAGCATTCCGGCCATAGGATACCATCTTTACCCCTTCGAGTGTATGAGGCATATTCTTCCTCGATCGAAAACCCATCGTTGCTAAGAAGATATTCTGGCTACTCCTTTTCATCGCTATAGAGAATAATGAGGCTATGCTTCTTACCCCAATTTGCTCTAGAGGACCCCCCTTTCGCGTAATTTACCTCATATGGTTTCTACAAGGCAACAATTATTTTTTAGACACAAGTAGTAGGTAATTGCTAGCGTATTCTTAGGTAGAGAGGTTTGGTCAATACTTAGAAACTATTTTGAGATTCATTTCTAAAGATAACTTCTCAAATTGTTTTTATAAAAATATTTTATTATTTCAAAATTTCTTTGAAAATTTAACCAAAATATTCTTTTCTCTTTAAATGCATACATACATACATACATACATATATATTAGTCAAATGATTTCATATAAAACCAAATTCAATTGTATATTTTATTAAGAAATATGCACTCATGTACACACACACACACATGTAGAATATACTAGTATATGATTTTTTTGATGATAATAAACGTATATATTCGTTTAAACGTATTTGTTATTGTACTATTTTATTTTTCCACATAATTAAATAAATGTTTGTTGAATAAAATAAATAACTCAAAATTCTTATTTAAACAAATATTTTATTCAAACAAATATTTTATTACAAATTCAAATAGTACAAATTTAAGCTCTCGTTATATTTACACAATTCCAAATACAAGTTTCAAATACAACACAATTATCACTACACAATTTTACATACATATTTAACCTCACTACATATTCACTCATCACTCATATTTGATCTTCGACTCTGTTCCAGCCTGTATCCAACATCTGAACTATCTGCAAAATAAAGACTAACGTAGTAAAATTGAAAAAAGAAATATTTTGCAGTGCACAAAGAAGTATGTATGTTTGAAAATATTGTTTGCCTCGATTATTTGGGTTGATCGTCATCATTGTTTTAGTTCATCTTATACGAGCAACTTGTGACATGCATAGTATATCACTGTACATGCCATAAGGTCGTGCACATCGATATACACTTGCTTGTTAAAATTGCAGGAACAAGTGAGCACAAGGTCAAACCTAAGCCAAGACTAGATTCAACTCAAGTGCAAATGCAAGAGTAGACCAACATCTCAAGGATCACACAAAGCAACCAGACTTCAAATAAAATCAACATGTAGTGCATATGTACAAAGTGGCGCATGCAGCAAATCAACCAAGCAAAGGCAACAATGGAGCATGCAAACAAAATTGAGGCATGAGAACAAAACAAAATAGAAAATGCAAAAAGACTTCAAATTGAACCAGATTCTATAACAAAGGCAAAAAGATTTCAAATTGAACCAGACTTAAAACGGCACAAGGAAAGCAATTGAATATCTTCAATCAAGTTCAGTTTCAACAGTTCAGAGAATACAAATGCACAAGGACAAGTGAGCACATGAAAACAACAGTCAACTAGAGTTCAAATGGAACCAGAACAGACTTCAAATGAAAACAACAACAATATGTTCAAGCATTACATTCAGGCATGGTTCAGGCATGAACACACATGAAAGCAACATGCAACCAGACTTCAAAATTTTCAAAGGTAATATGAGCATACAGTAATGATCAGTACACTTACATATAAACATGTATGCATATATGAATACACACACACATACAGATTAGTTCAGGTATGAAGTGCACTAGATATAAACATGAAACGGAGGAGACATCAAGGAAGTTCTCTTAAACAATGATGAAATGAACAACACATGAAAGTATACATGACATGATCAAAGCACTCGAGGGGACAGAGCAAATAGCCATAGCAATCACACGCGCACACACATATATATGTATGTATATATATATAAATACATATATGTATGTATGTATATATGTATATATACATAGACACTTCAGATTTAACTCGAAGAAAATCATAATGCATATGGTCAGAGAAAGGTACAGAGCACACGCATACAACAAATCAAAATCAAGTCAGAGTTCGGGTCAAAAATATATATGCCAATATATCATGAGGTCAAAAGTATCTCAAATTCAAATCCCCAAACTCTTAGCGAACGATTAACAGGCCATAGGAGCAAAGAACGGAACAAGTTCAAATATATCAAAATGAGCAAGTCAAAAATCATCAAAATCGTACAAATAAGATTCGAATGGCCGAGCAAAGCAATTAAAGAATTCAAACTAAAATAGAAAAACGAAAATTTAGGGATTTATCCCTATTTAGACCCAATTCATCATTAGCAGAGGTCAGAAAGTCGACTTACTAGCAAGTTAATTAAAACAGCAAATTTAAAATCATACCAAAGCCACAACCGAAGAAGTGCTTGACACAATTGAAGTGACTGAGTGCAATCAAAGTTAGGGATCAATTAACGAAGCAAACCAAAGTGAAATCATCACTTCAATCGATCAACTTCCACGTCGCGACGTCAAGTGGAACGAAACCCTAATTTCAGAAGAAGGGATAAAAGGAATAATTGACTTGGAAGAATAAGAGGATCATCCTTATTTTGACTGCATCATTTTCTTTTTATTTGGGGCGATATTGTATTTTGTTATTGGGCCGAATAGTTATAAATATTAGGGTTTTATTCTTAGTAATTTAGTTTGTTTTTTATTTCTTACTTTAGTCAAACTGTAGATTAACTAGTTTACAATCTATGGTTTTGTAGTTCGAGAATTCGCAACTCAGTGGCTGAGTTGTGGCAGAGTTTTAAGCTTAGAGTTAGGTTAATCAAATTAACGGGTATCGCAAGTTGACATGTTTTTGTAAGCGTCAGATTGCTTAATTTCTAGTAGAAATCTTGGGGGCAGCACGTAGGCAGGTTTTTTCCAAAGCTGGGTAAAACTATGTGTGATCTTTACTGCTTTACTTTCTATTTTTATTTCCACACTAATTTTAGTAGACCCTATTCACCCCTCCTCTAGGGTGAAAACGATCCTATAAGTGGTATCAGAGCTAGGATCAAAAACCATTTTTTGTTATTTTTTTTTTGTTTTTTCTTTCAATGGCTTCTTTCAATAATACTTTTGTTAAAGGTCAGTCCAAGCTAGACCACCCATATTCAATGGTGAATATGCATATTGGAAAACTTTAATGAAATTTTTTCTGTAAACCATAGATGCATGGAATATTGTTGAAATAGGATATAGTACACCAACAATAATGGTAGGCAATCAAGAAGTTGATAAACCTATGGATCAATGGAGAGATCTTGAGAATAAACTGCAAACTGCTAATGCTAAAGCTATGAATTCTATTATTTGTTCATTAGAACCAATTGAATTTAACCATGTCTCACAGTTTCTAACTGTGCAGAAAATCTTGCACATGCTTGAAGTGACTCATGAAGGAAACTCCCAAGTTAAAGAATCTCGCCTTGCCATGCTTAGTAGTGAGTACGAGAACTTCATAATGGCAAACGATGAAAGTGTCAAAGAAATGTATGGACGACTTTCTAATCTTCTATACAAATCAAAATCCCTAGGAAGACCATACATAGAATTGGAAATAGTCTGAAATATCCTTAGAATTCTTCCAAGAAATTTTGAAGCAAAGGTGACTGCCATCCAAGAATCAAAGGATCTGAAAAAGGTTAAAGTTGAAGAACTCATCGAAAACGTCACCACTTGTGAGTTAGAAAACAAATTCAAGGAAGAACGTGAAGGAGGAGATACGCGAATGTAATCAATAGCTCTCAAAGGAACGATGGAAAGTGAAGATGATGGTGATGATGAAGGAGCAGCTGAATCGACACCGATAATAAAGAGATTCAAAAGGTGGAACCACAAATATGAAAATCCAGTCCAAAATCAAAAAGCAAAATCGTCAAAGTTCTAAACAACTCAGAAAAGCATGAGGTCATTTTTAACAAGTGTAATAAACCTGGTCATATCAAGCTAAATTGTCCTCAAAATCGATTCAGCAAAGATAAGAAACCAAAAAGGAAAAGTTTTGCAACAACTTGGGATGAAAGTGATGAAAATGATGATGAAAGCACTGGCAGTGATAGTGAAAAAGAAAATCTGTTTTTAGGAGAAACAAGTAATAGTGACGATGACGAGCCAAGAAAGGTATCAAAACTTACTCACTCGGAATTACTTATATATTTTCATGAAGTAAATGGAGGTTTTGAAAGACTTAGGAAGATGAGCGCTAAGATTGAATCACAAAAATATAGTTTGATAGAATTAAATATGCAGCTTAATCAAATGGTTAAAAACTATAGAAATAAGAGCCCCAAGTGTGATAAGTGTCCATCATTAGAAGAGGAGATAAAAAAATTAGGAACTAAAATTAAAACGCTTGAAAATGAAATTCTGATTTTGAAAGAAAGTGAAAATACTAGGAGAGAAAATTTTGTTAAAAAGTGCACTTTGCTATTAAATGAAAATGAATCTCTCAAGTCACAAGTCCAAAAATTGTCTACAACTTTAGGGAAATTCACCAAAGGAGAAAGATCAATAAATATGCTATTAGGGAAATAAACTATTGATACTATGTGATTTTTATTTGAGATAATAAACATATATATATATATATATTCGTTTAAATGTAGTTGTTATTGTACTATTTTATTTTTCCACATAATTAAATAAATATTTGTTGAATAAAACAAATAGCTTGGAATTCTTTTTTAAACAAATATTTTATTCAAACAAATATTTTATTACAAATTCAAATAGTAAATTTAAGCGCTCGCTATATTACACAATTCCAAATACAAGTTTCAAATACAACACAATTTTCACTATACAATTTTACATACAAATTTCACCTCACTACATATTCACTCATCACTCGTATTTGATCTTCAACTCTATTCCAGCTTCTATCTAGCATTTGATCTATCTGCAAAATTAAGACCGACGCGGTAAAATTGAAAAAAGAAATATTTTGCAGTGCACAAAGAAGTGTGTGTGTTTGAAAATATTGTTTGCCTCGGTTATTTGGGTTGATCATTATCATTGTTTTTAATTCATCTTATGTGAACAACTTGTGACATGCACAGTGTATCACTATACATGCCACAAGGTCGTACACACCGATATACACTTGCTTGTTAAAATTGCAGGGATATGAGAGCACAAGGTCAAACCCAAGACTAGATTCAACTCAAGTGCAAATGTAAGAACAAACCAGCATCTCAAGGATCATACAAAGCAATTAGACTTCCATAAAGTCAACATGTAGTGCATATGTACAAAGTGGTGCATACAGCAAATCAATTAAGCAAAGGAAATAATGGAGCATGCAAACAAAATTAAGGCATGAGAACAAAACAAAATAGAAAATGCAACAAGATTTCAAATTGAACCATATTCTATAAAAAAGGCAAAAAGACTTTCAAATTGAACCAGACTTCAAATGTCATAAGGAAAGCAGTTGAATATGTTCAATCAGGTTCAGTTTCAACAATTCAGATAATATATGTGCACAAGGACAAGCGAGCACATGAAAAAAAAATAGTCAACCAGAGTTCAAATGGAACCGGACCAGACTTCAAATGGAAACAACAACAATATGTTCAAGCATTACATTCAGGCATTCAAGCATGGTTCAGGCATGAACACACATGAAAGCAACATGCAACCAGACTTCAAAATTTTCAAAGGCAACATGAGCATGCAGCAATGATCAGTACACTCACATATACACATGTTTGAATATATACATACACATAGATCAGTTCAGGTATGAAGTGCACCAGATATAAGCATGAAACATAGGAGACATCAAGGAAGTTCTCTTAAACAATGTAAGAAATGAACAACACATGAAAGTATACATGACAGGATCAAAGCACTCGAGAGGACAAAGCAAATAGGCATAGCAATCACACACATATATACTTACATACATTTATGTACATATATACATGGAGACATCAGATTTAACTCAAAGTAAATCACAATGCATATGGTTAGAGCAAGGTGTAGAGCACACGCATACAAAAAATCAAAATCGAGTCAGAGTTCGGGTCAAAAATATAGATGCCAATATATCATGAAGTCAAAACTATCTCAAATTCAAATGCCTCTAGCTCTAAGCAAACGATGAACAGGTCAATAGGAGCATAGAACGGAACAATTCAAATATATCATAAATGAATAAGTCGGAAATCATCAAAATCATGCAATCAAGAATCAAATGGCTGAGCAAAGCATTTAACGAATTCAAACCAAAATACACGAACGAAAATTCAGGGATTTTATCCCTATTTAAACCTAATTCATCATTGGAAGAAATCAGGAAGCCGAGTTACTTGCAAGTTAATTAAAACAACAAATTTAAAATCATACCAAAGTCATAACCGAAGAAGTGATGGACACAATTGAAGCGACCGAGTGCAATCAAAGCTAGGTATCGATTGACGAAGCAAACCAAAGTGAAATCATCACTTCAATCGATCAACTTCCGAGCGGCGGTGTCAATTGGAACGAAACCCTAATTTCAGAAGAAGGGATAAAAGGAATAATCGGCCTGGAAGAATAAGAGGATCATCCTATTTTTGACCGCATCTTTTACTTTTTAATTTAGGCCGGTATTATGTTTTGTTATTGGGCCAAATGGTTAAATATTAGGATTTTATTTTTATTACTTTACTTTGTTTTTTATTTCTTATTTCAGTAGAACCCTAGATTAACTAGTTTACGAACTATGGTGTTGTAGTTCAAGAATTCGCAACTTAGTGGCTGAGTTGTGATAGGGTTTTGAGCTTAGTGTTAGGTTAATCAAGTTAGCGGGTATCACAAGTTGACACGTTTTTGTAAGTGTCTGATTACTTAATTTCTAGTAGAAACCTTGGAGGCAACACGTAGGCAGGTTTTTGCCGAAGCTTGGTAAAACTATGTGCGATCTTTACTATATTACTTTCTCGTTTTATTTTTATTTCTGCATTAATTTTAGTAGACCTTATTCAACCCCCTCTTTAGGGTGAAAATGATCCTATAAGTGGTACCGGAGCTAGGATCAAAAACCATTTTTTGTTTAAAAAAAAATTGATTTTTTCTTTCAATGGCTTCGTTTAATA
The DNA here is from genome assembly GCA_030765085.1 of Allium cepa. NCBI lineage: Eukaryota > Viridiplantae > Streptophyta > Magnoliopsida > Asparagales > Amaryllidaceae > Allium > Allium cepa. The sequence goes on from CM060941.1 coordinate 438,617,923, forward strand.
ATGCTTTTGTTGAAGGTCAGTCCAATGTTAGACCATCCATGTTCAATGGTGAATATTCATATTGGAAAACTAGAATGAATTTTTTTTTGAATACCATAGATGCAATGAATATTATTGAAACGGGATATAGCACACCAATAGTAATGGTAGGTAATCAAGAAGTTAATAAACCTATGGATCAATGGGCGGATCTTGAAAATAAACTACAAACTGCTAATGCTAAAGCTATGAATTCTATTATTTGTTCATTAGATCAAATTGAATTTAACCGTGTCTCACATTGTATAACTGCGTAGGAAATCTGGCACACACTTATAGTGACGCATGAAGGAACCTCCCAAGTTAAAGAATCTTGCCTTGCCATGATTAGTAGGGAGTACGAGAACTTCACAATGGCAAAGGATGAAAGTGACAAAGAAATGGATGGACGGCTTTCTAATCTTGTATACAAATCAAAATCCCTAGGAAGACCATGCATAGAACTAGAAATAGTCCGAAAGATCCTTAGAATTCTTTCAAGAAATTTTGAAGCAAAGGTGACTGTCATCCAAGAATCAAAGGATTTGAAACAGGTTAAAGTTGAAGAACTCATCGAAAACCTCACCACTACTGAGCTATAAATCAAGTTCAAGGAAGAATATGAAGGAGGAGATCGGCGAAAGAAATCAATAGCTCTGAAAGGAATGATGGAAAGTGAAGATGATGGTGATGATGAAGGAGCAGTTGAACTGGCACTGATAATAAAGAGATTCAAAAGGTGGAACCGCAAATATGAAAATCCCGTCCAAAATCAAAAAGCAAAATCGTGAAAGCTCTAAACAACTCAGAAAAGCAGGAGGTCATTTGTCACAAGTGCAATAAACCTGGTCATATCAAGTCAAATTGTCCTTAAAATCTATTCAGTAAAGGTAAGAAATCGAAAAGGAAAAGTTTTGCAACAACTTGGGATGAAAGTGATGACGATGATGATGAAAGCACTGACAGTGAGAGTTAAAAAGAAAATCTTTGTTTATAGGAGGAACAAGTGACATCGTTGATGACGAGCCAAGTGAGGTATTAAAACTTACTCACTCGCAATTACTTATATATTTTCATAAAGTAAGTGGCTATTTTGAAAGACTTAGGGAGAAGTACGCTAAAATTGAATCACAAAAAGATAGTTTGATAGAACTAAATATGCATCTTGATCAAATGGCTCAAAACTATAGAAATAAGAGCCCTAAGTGTGATAAGTGCCCATCATCAGAAGAGGAAAAAAATCAGGAATTATGATTAAATCGCTTGAAAATGAAATTCTGATTTTGAAAGAAAGTAAAAATGCTAGAAGAGAAAATTATATTAAAAAGAGCAATTTTCTATTGAATGAAAATGAATCTCTTAAGTCATAAGTCCAACAATTGTCTACAACTTTAGAAAAATTCGCCAAAAGAGAAAAATCAATTGTCTTCTATTAATTCCTTGATAACTTAAAACCCTTTTTAAACTAAGAACTATTCGAAATCATTTCATTTTTCACTTAGGGATATATTTCCAATTCATTCCGTTTAAATCTTAACAAATATTTCTTAACTCAAAACTAGTGAATATTAAGTGAGTATAATCTATAGAAATCATATAATTCTACTCAATATTAATTCCTTCATTCAACAAATACTATGGGCGGAATAACGACGAAATCACCTAGTACGAGTTACCACTTCAAGCTTTAACACCAAATATAAGAAGATCGTCTCTATAAAATCAAAATTTAATTTAAATTTGGAAAATTTAATCTTTTTTATACTTAACCCGTTTTTGACATTTCGACTTTATCAATCCCTCGCCCAGGAAAGAGGCCAAGTGAGCTAGGGCACTAGTTTCCCTTGAACATCTCCTTAGCTTAAGCAACTCACATCCTCGATCTCACAAATAGAAAAATCCAGTCTACTCGTTGGCTTTTAGAGCCAATATTAAATCACTTAATTTGTAATAGCTTTTCTTTAAATCATTTATTTTAAACTCTCTTAAATAAGCTAGAAAACCTTCAATCATTATTAAAATACTTAATTATCCATTTGAAAACATTCATAAAAGATATGGAAAAGAATTGTTAAGTTTAAAGCTATATTTTAAAGATTACAGAAAAATGCTACAGAAAAGTGCTGTGGAAAGTGCTCTTTTAAGTTATATTGATCAAAATGATTTTTCTATCATTTGGAGATTCATTTTTATAACTCAAATCACTTTTAAAACATTCTAAAAGATTTGTTCCATATTTTTAAACTTTTGTAAAACATCATTTTCAAAGAAATCCAATTTTGGATTTTGAACTGCATAACGGCGTTTTTTCAAAAAACTTGTTTTACTCATATCTCAAAATCTACTTGTCGAAATCTCGATTTTCTTTCTTCGTTGGACAAGATATAATAGTTCGGAAAATTCTTATCTTGAAGAATTCCAAGCTAATATTTCATTCTTTATATACACTTGACTTTTATGGTGCAAAATCATAAATTGCCGTTACACGATGCGCCTATTTTTGACTAAATTTCTTATTTCTTTTCAAACTTCAACAATTTTGAATGTTAATTAAACATTTCAAACTCATTTCAAACCATTTTAACGAGGTTTAACATTCTATATACACCAATTCATTAATATAGGGGAAAGTAATTTCCTTTGTGCTTATCGACGTGTATTTCCGTGACTTGCATATATATATATATATATATGTATGTATGTATATGTATATATGTATATTTGTATATATGTATATATGTGTGTGTGTGTGTGTGTGTATTCAATATTCATAGTTAAACAACCAAACTTACTGATCAAAGCATATTAAACATCTGTTTGTAAACATCATATCATCATCCAAAATATAATTTAATAGTTTAGGAGTTCTCACCTTCATTTTCCCTTCGCGCTACTAGAAAATCGACTATAGCTCTGCTACGATCGAACTAAAGCAAATGAAACTAAGCCTATAACCTATGAAAGAGCTTGGCCTAGCCTTAATAGTGATGGTGCTCATGGCCTAGGTGTATGGGATAGTGGCCGTGGACTTTGGAAGATTAGAGGAGGTTTTTAGAACTTGTTTTGAAGTGGATCGATATTACAAACTACTGTATACGGTTTTCTCTTTTGTTTGATATAATTTTTTTATAACTTTTCTAAAATATTTTTTTGTGAATAAGAAGCCATTAAAGAGGCTCTTAGAAATCTTGAAAACAAGAGGAAGAAGAAGTGAAATGGTATTAGGAATTTAGGAGAAAATGTGTGGTATTTATAGGAAAAGAATAGTGTTAAAGTATCCATGCATATATCATCATCTACATCACTATTATACCGCTTCACCAACGCACCTCCCACCTTTTTATGCATGGCTACAACCTTCTCTCCCATATGCCCATCACTTCCATCACTTTAGGGTATGCATATGTTGACTTATGCAAGCTTAAGTTTGAAGTTTCATAAAATATGTTTGATATTTTTAACATATGTATATATATTTTTGTATATCTGTTATATGTATGTACATGTGAGTATGTGATATGCATACATGCATATAAATATGTGTTAGTGTCATTTTGCATAACTTGAAATGACTTTCATTTGTTAAACCATTGAAAATCGAAAAGTCGATTACCAATCACATTTTCACTTCTTAGTTAACGTACACATATTGTAAATAAACTTTTAAAATAATTTTATTATCATTTTAAATGAAATAAAATGATCATATTTGAATTGTAAAACCATATAAATTAATATTTAAAATTATTTACAAAAATTAATATTATACCGATAAAGCGATATCGATTTTTCCTTGTATTTTCAAATTAAATATATATCTTTATAAAACTATTATAAATGATTCATTATCACTTTATAAATATTCAAAATGAATTATCATTATTTAAAATACTTATTTGAATAATTAAAATAATTATTAAATCATTAGATCTTAATTTAAATTCATAAATCTTAATTTAAATACAATGTCATTTTATCGACATAAATTTTAAGGAAAATATTTATTCAAACTAAGATTACTATTAGTTATTATCACTTAAAACAATATTATCTATATTATTATCCTTTTATTAAAAAAATACAATTAATCAAAGCGATAAATTGGCGGTCATTACATATGCTATGAATCGCAAGCGTATCTTCCATCATAGCTTCCCTTTCTCAGCAGTTGCCGGTCCTGATGCAGATGGGTCCAAAGAAAACACCTTTCCTTTATTAGCGTTGGCCACTTCTATTCATTTGATCTTATATTGCCCCCTATTCGCAATTAAAGTACTTCACATTCTACTTGCTCACAATTATCTTGCCATCACCCGATCGACACTCATTAGCGTAGTGCCCCTTCTTATCACACTTATAACAAACAATATCTACCTTCCCTTTTTTAATAGGCCCACCCTTGAGCTCCCTTTTCCTTAAAGAACTTCCTTTTCTTATTCTAAGAACTCTAGGTTCCAGCTAGCTTCTCTTTTCCAAAAGTAGAAAGCATATCCTCGTTCCTGCTAGCCATTTCCACCACTACATTTAATGAATCCTTGAGAAGTGGCATAGTTGTCCTAGCAATCTCCAATCGCAACCCCTGGATAAACTTCTCATTCCTCTTGATAACGGTAGCAATAGTGGCATATCCATATATGGATAGTGCATCAAACTTAGTGAAGTATTCCAACATTAACATCTCCCTTTGCTCCAATTCTGTGAACTTCCTGAGCAGGGATGAGTTGGCTACCTCAGATAAAAATCTTTCCTCAAATCTTCTTTGGAATTCTACTTAAGTCAATTCCTCCTTTGATGCCCCTATGGTCACCCCATTCCACAAGAATAATGCAGCATCTTACAACTACCTCGAAGCGAACCTCCTTTTATGCTCATCATTCAAGCCCAAGTAAGCAAAAAAATTCACAATGCAAAAGCTAGATCTCTACCTCAATAGAATCTTCAGTCCCGAGAAAAGGCTTCCCACCAAGACTAGTATAATCTCGGCTCGGCATGGCATAGTTATCGCGTGGGACTGCAATGGATTAGATAAGAACCCCTAAATAGCTATTTAGCTAGATTGCCTCATGCACATCTACAGAAGCTTATTCACCTAACTAGAAACCTAAAATCCCTTATCCTGACCTATTCAAATGAATACTCGAGATTTTAAGGGAAAAAAAAGGTCATGCAAATAGTCTGATGTGAATAATAACCTACTATCTCTAACCAATAGATATCCAACGAGACAACATCGTTGAGCGTAACGGGTTTTTCCCTTACTATTATCTTAACCAAAACATATTAACCATATACTATGCTCCTTCATCCAAAATGGTTAGAATATAGAAAATAAATATTTACATTCATGCAACATATATTGGACTACAGATGCCAATTAAGTAGACTATCCGTCTTAATTCTCATCTGACTATCTGTCTTAATTATAATCGACTATCCATCTAAGATTTATGTGGACTATCCATCTCACATGTTATTATTTGGATTACCCATCACCTACCATATGGACTACCCATCCTACATAGTTTTATTATCAAAGTTATGTAAACTATCCATCTCATATATAAACATTTTTATGGATTATCTATCCCCTTCTATATGGACTACTCATCACATATGGTTTCATTTAGTTAAATGATGTGGACTATCCATCATGCATCCCATAGTTTTCCTAGGATGACTATGAACCCTTCATTAACCATTTAGAGACCATCCATCTCTAGCATGATGTGGACAATCCATCTCATATCCTATAGTTTTTCTAGGATAACTATGAAACCATCATTTATCAATTTAATTCATGTTTAACCCACATGTTAGACCTATATCTATTGATTTCCACAATTTGGTTGTATACCCGCTTAAAATTATACATTTGAAAATAATATACATTGGTATCCCCAGTGATCTATGTCAGACTCATTAAAAGTATACATTGGTATCCCCAATGAATAGCGTCGAGTCTATCTGATCCTGTAACTCCAATAAATAATGTCAAATTCATATACTTATAGCATATAACAATGCAAAACATTGGTATTCCCAATGATCAAATTTTAAATTATATTACATATGGCTCGCCATTATTAATTAGGTCAGTAAAGAATATTTCCAACTTTAATAACAATGTTGACCTCTACCCAAGGTCAAAAACAAAAGCTTAATTCCTTTTAAGAATAGAAATCTATGTTGAAAATAAGGTTGTCGACATACTTATGATATAGGCTATCCACTTTTTAAAACAAAACATTAGATTTTTATAAATCATATGGCTAACAGCCAAAATCATAGGTTATTTACCATCTTGAACATTGGCTATATTGCCTCTTTAAAACATAGTTTTAATTACATAAAACAAAGCCTCGCCGGCATTAAAAGGAAGAAATGCAGTATTGATGGAGTGTGGCATCGTTGCCAACATGACGCAATATAAAACCTTGCCGACATTGATAAATAGCGGCATCAAAACTAGCGGCGTCATTGTAAATATTAAACTTAGCATACTTCAGCTACTATGCTGCTAAATATATAAGGTCGAAGTTAAAATAGGCGGCAACAATGATGACCACATAAGTAAGGTGGCATCATTTAGAATAAGGGTGAAAACTTGCAGCATCAATGAATTCAGCATTAAGATTTAAACACTCAAATGAATCATGATAATTAGTTGCCGCTGATAACAGATTGCCGATGAAATTGAATTCAACATTGGAGGAACCGTTCTATAACTACCTAAGTAGTTATCATATGCTTTCCTCTACATCGATGCCGATTTTCTTAGCTCCGGCGTTATCTTAGCTTCTCGTAGGAGCGACATGACATTATCGTAATTATTATGAAAACTGATTTATAACCAATAAAAGAAAAATACTTTTCACCAAATCTTATTCTTTGTCATATTCCCTATTAGATAATAAAATGCTTTACCCAATTCATTTCAGAAAATCTGCCGCATTTAATTTTTAAAGTCCCAAAATCATTTGCCAATTTACTTAAATAATGACTTTAAGTAATTATTAATTTAAATGCATATCTAGCAAAATAAATTCATAAAAATTCTAAATCACTTGGGAAAATTCCAAAAAATTCAGAAATACCTTATTCCTTACCGTATAAAAATTTCGAGGCTAAAAACTATATTTAATTATTTTCAAAAATTAAAACCCAAAATAAACCTAATTTCCACCTTAGGAAATTCATAAAATATTTATTTCAACTTGGAATTATGAAATTAAAAACCAATCTCCAACTTAATGTTTTACATACCAAAGTATTTGGAGATTAAAACTTAGATTTTACCCTTAAAACTCACTCAAATACTTTCATAAAAATTCCATAAACCATGATTCTATCCAAACAATGATTATTCAACCATAACTTGGCAAATCAAACAAGATAATTTTAGGAAATTCACAAAATATTTATTGCAACTTGGAATCATGAAATTTAAAACTCGTCTCCAACTTAATGTTTTACATACCAAAGTATTTGGAGACTAAAACTTAGGTTTTAGCCTTAAAACTCACTCAAATAATTTCATAAAAATTCCATAAACCATTATTCTATCCAAACAATGATTATTCAACCATAACTTGGCAAATCAAACAAGATAATTTTAGGTACTATCAATAATCGAATTAAATAAAAGGTAAAAGAATTGGTTTTAGCAATTTTTCATCTTAAATTTGATGTTAGAGTTGAGATTTGACGTTGCTCTAGTTTCCCTAAGCTTTATCTTATGAGTCTCCTTTGATTTCATCCTCTTTTCCCCTAGGTTACAGTCGGCCTCCTTATGTTCTTCTTTTGACTATTTTCGTATAAGTAAAATGAGAATGATATGAGGGAGAGAGGGTATAAGGATTAAAAGATAGATCTAACTATTTTGCTTCTCTCATATATTCTCTTACGTGTTAAGCTTTTCAAAACAATCTCATGACTTAATTTATTAAGGCACAATGTAACGACCCATAATTAATCACTCTAAAATATAGATATTTAATACATTTTTAAATTACTAATTAATGGATTTTATTACTTAAATAAAAATATTTAGCATAATGAATAGTGATGGTGAAATAGTTTTCAAAATTTGTTTACAAATATAATTAGTTTGAAGAAAAATCGTAAATATGATCGAAAATCGTTTTTTCAATTTTTGACTTTTTATCGTCTAAAAGTTTTTTGAAATGTTGTGAACAATTTAGTGTACATATAAATAGACATTTATAAACAAATTAGGATTTAGAAATGATAATACATATTTATATATTTACTTAAGAAATATAATAGGATATGATGTGACATATTATGAAAATTTAAAAAATAAAATAAAATGTAAAAGATAAACTGACATAATATGTTATTTCTTTAAACACACTAAGTACATAAGCCATAAATGCATGTTGGCTCAACAAATGAAGGAAGGAGACAAGGGTTGTGATGTGGCAAACATGTAGTGGAGGTCTGGTACCTTTTGGTCAATTTGGTAATTTAATTTATCCATTTGTATATAACAAAATTTCCTAATTCTTTTTCTCATTTTCTCAGCTCTATTTTCATTTTTAAAACCTTCATTCAAGTTTTGCTTGAATTTTCATGGCTTCCTAAGTTTCAAAGTTGAGAAATATCCATTCTTTTACACTTCTTCCTTAAACAAAAACCACTGAATATCATTTCTTTTTCAACCACACCTCTTTCTTACCAAAACAAGGCCCATGTCCACCTAAATCCTCCATGGTCGATCCCACTTCATGCCATGACCGAACCATATAGGCCTATCTAGGTCCTAAAACCAAGATTTTACAAAAAGAGACTTCGTTTGTGTTACGATTTAAAGTTGGTTCAAATTTATGTTCGTTTCGGTGAGTAAAGCTTGCCTTCTTAAACTAAAGTCTTGAGCTTTATTTTATTCATATTGTTGTCAATATTTTAGTTGCTTGGATGGTAATGTTTGTATGTAATGTTGTTGACTTGATTTGTGTTTTAAAAAGAAGACACCTTTAGTAGTTAGTAAGCACTTAAAATTAGTTGTAATGTTCAAAGTAAAATTGTATAAGTGATGCCTTTCTTATGTTTATGGAAATTGTTTACTTTATGTATATACCATGCTTATGTTTTGCTATATGATGTTTGGATGTAAATTAAATGATATGAAAGTAGATATAGAAGGTCCGTATAGCGACTACCGCTATCTAGACACTTTTGGAAAATACCATCTCTTCGAAATCTTTTGATTTATTCTCAAGTTTGGGTTTTTTTACAAGTGTAGTTAAGTTTTTGAAAAATGATGGATTTAAATTCTAACTATTTTAGTAATGATTTCTATGTTTATTTAAGTATTTTAGTTAATGGGAATTAAGGTTAATTAATTAACTTAATAATGATGCATTTAGAACTAATTGATCACTTTTTTAATGATATTTAAACTTAATTGATCATTTTATCTAATGATGTTTAAGGTTAATCAGTCATTTAATAATGATGGATTAAAGGCATCTTAATTAATGGTGTTTAAAACTAATTAACCCTCTTAATTTAATGACTTTTAAAGTTAATAATTAGTTTAAATTTAATTAATCTCTTTCTTTGATGATGTCTTAAATTGATTAATCATTTTTAATTAATTTTATTTAATTTTTATTACTTAATTTAACTAATGATGTTTATAAAAGTGATTAACCCTTTGTAATTAAGGGTACTTAAAGTTAATTAATCAAATTAATTAAAGAAGTGTAAAGAGAATTAATCATTCTTATTAATGATGGTTAAGGTTAATTAATCAATTTAATAAACATGGTTTAATTTATTAAATCCTTTTAATAATGGTATTTTGAAGTTAGTGAACCATTTTTACAATGTTGTTTAAAGTTAAAACTTTTAATGAAAAACTCAAGCACAAATTCAGTTTTAAAAGTAAAATGTTGATTCGTTTATGGAAATGAACTAATTTCCTTAAAGCGATATCATTTATATAGAAATCATTTAGTTGTATACTTAACACCAAATGTTGAAGAGGAAGACTCGCCTCTACCCCGAAAGTTAAGAATGTACGCCGAGACATGAGTTTGAGGTAACACTACCCTGACTTGTCCAGAATCATTGTTACCCAAGGGATAGTACATGTTTGAAATTAACTAGTGGTGATGGGTATACAAGATGTAATTTTCGTATACGATCATTTTGTTATCTTCAATAGTCGGTTTGTCGACTATTGATTACCTCAGCCTTCTTTGTATTTCGTCACTCTAAGATTATGCGTTGCTCATTTGAGCTTTCTTATCATTTGTTGGACATGACTAAATCCAAAGAGAAAGTAGGGGCCAAGCTATATGAGGTTGCTCATATTAGGGTATTATCACATCTACTCTAGATTTCGTTTGAATATTTGTCCACTTAAATGTAAAGTACTCGGATTCTCGGTATTAGTTGGCGAGGTCAGGCTTAGAGGTTTTCGGAAGCCATCGGAGTCCTCAAGTATATTTCTAGAGGAATACTATCAGTAAAGGGGGTGCACCCTCCTTGTTATTGTTGGAAAATTCCTTTTTTCCTTGTTGATTCGAACCATCAAATTTGTTTTCTTAATTGCACCGGGAAGGGTCTAGCACTCTTCATGATGTTTGATTACTTGTTCTTGTGAGAGGAAACCCGTTCCTCATTTGTCGGCATGGTCCCATATGTTTTGGTTTAAGTATACCTATAGTTTTAGAGTTTTGCTCACTAGACACATAGTCTGATCCTGTTTGTTTCTTTCCCTAAACTCTCGGGTGCTTATTTTTATTCGAGTAGTCCGAGAGTAGTAGGTGTTTTATGGGCACTTTTGAAGATGGCGTCCGAGCAGGAGGTCTTTATCTATTTAGTTGTCTATTTCCGCTGTTTATTTAATTCATGTAAGTGTATTTTGTTTCAGTATGTGTAGAGGCAGGTTGTTATAACTGCCTAAGCTGATTATAGTACTTTTATGTAACTATGATCCATGTTAGGGAGTAATGTTATGTACTATTTTACTACTAGATATATTTAACAGTATCATTGTGAGGTTTTTCTATTCTGTTCTTTTTATTCTACCCTCGACAATTCATCTTTAGGATGCTTGGACAACGACACATGAATACTTTGGTTGTATTAAATTTCATTTTCAAGGGTCGGAAAGGTGGGTCGTCACACCCGACCTTGTTAATAATAAAACCTTATTCTCCGTAAACATTTACATTATTCTATTTCCTATCCGGTTAAACATCCTGAATAATGTTAAACTAAATTATAGGTGTTACAGATAATTATATGTGTTTGCTGAGCAAACTCAAGGTACATATACTATGCTTAGTTCATCACGAAATGACTGGTACGAGTGAATAATTTGTTTTGATTTGTTGAGCAAACTCAAGGTTTAAATGAGGTTAGGTCAAGAAACCATAGGTTGAGAGATTTATATGATACAACCGATATGGAGTTATCCATCATTTGTGGAGCTATGACTTATTAAGAAAAATCAAGGTCAGAATCACACTAGTGAAGTCAAAAAATTCTATGTTCCATCTTAGGATTTGGGCAAACATTAAAGACCAGTGGGAACCTTATTCGAAAAATAAAATGGTAATATTTAACCTTTCTAATGTTGTTAGAACATCTGCTATAAAAGGTTATAATAATCTACATTGATAAATATGTGCAGTTAAGATAATTATTAAAAAAAAGTATCAAATAAATTATACAAAGGAATGGAATTAAAGATTGGCAAATAGGAATATAAAATATACTTACTAATAAATATATTTCGCATGTTATTATTTCAACATCCATGCAAGCGCCTAGTCTTACAAACACAATAACATTCGTTATTGGTCACGTATGTGTTTATTTTTCCAAGACCGTGTGTTTGTCTTTATGAGTTTTGAAATCTAAATGAAATACTTGGATATGGAGGCTCGATCTATATTCGATCGTATATAAATGTTATACGGTGAATGGCCACAATTCATTGTGTACGAAACCTCAATGAAATTAGTTCATTTGAGATAAGCAAGTAAACCATAATATAAGATCATGTATTCAATATGATTGATTATGATAACGATTCTATTGGGTTTAATGTAACTACAAACCAAAGACTATAAGATATATCTAAGAATATAATCACTGAAATGTCAGTTTGATCAGTTTACGTAGGGCGTAATTTTTATGATATTTTTAAATGTTAAGGATGATCAAATACACTTTTGTAAAGAGTTCTTTGCAACATTTTAGTAGGAGTTTCCTTTTAGTGGTTCGACCACTCAAAAAGGAAAGTGAATATACAAGAGCAGATGTAACTTAAGGCACAACTATGATAAGAGAGCGAACGTTCACTTCAACTTCATAAAGAAACATTGAAAATGAGAATTGTAAAATGATAATTCATACTAAAAATTGGAATGAGAAATATCATTTTTATTCCAAAATTTATTTTCACATAGAAAATTATTTTCTATAAGATTCACTTCTTTGAATTTTACATTTGATTTGAAAATTCTCGGCTGTAAACCAGTTATAGTAAATGAAATAAATCATCTATATTAAGTGGTTGAATGGAGCTTTTTATTTCATATGATATTATAAAAATGATGGAAATAGTGCCATATAACACTTATTGGATGCATCAAGTTATTCGAAAATTATTTTCGTAAAACATATCAAACATATTCATGAAATAATATCTATTTTTCAGTGCAGACTAAAAAAATAGACAGTGTAATTTCAATATGAATATTCATTATGAAATAAAATTATAATAATGGTTTTTGTTTTGATAACAAAATGATAGATAGGAAAATACAGAGTATCTTAAGTTATTTGCAATTATTTTGGAATAACATACCGAGTCATAGAAATAATTCTTTGAATACATTATATGAATCATTTGGTATCAGTGAGTTATATCTCAATTAATTATAGACAAAGCACCAACTCAATGGGAATGACATAAGATTTGATGATAAACTCTACAGATTGATATATATATATATATATATATAGATCTATGCAAGCAAAAGTTTATTAGTTCCAAAAAGATTACATAAACTTTATTGTATTCACCGATGAATTATCACAAACATGAACATGTGTATATGATACACATGTGGTATGTTAATTATGAGTTCATAGTATATAAAATAAAAATAAATAAAATAGCGTCCGATAAAAAATAAAATGATTCAATTTGATCAAATATACGAGTATATTGGAAAAAAATTCAAATGTACCAAGCAATGAATAAAGATTCAATCTCAAAAGTCACTCTTCCCTATAATACATAATGATGTATCGTTAAGTAGTAATCAAACTTTGTTGAACGACGTTTAATTGTGAGTGAAGTTGAGTTTACTTCTTTCTGCAAAGTCATGTACTTAAGAGTAGTACGTAAAGTTATAATTAATTTCATCTAAAGAATGGTTTACGAAATCATACAAGATATGGGTTATAACAAATCTCAACATACCCAAGGCCAAAGAGTTGGCAAGTTGTGCGAGTCAAAAGACTGCACAGAATAGTTGTTCAAGGATCTTGTATGAATCGCCAAACGATTGTCTTTGGATGACCAATATATGGTTTGAACATAAGTGTTAACCCTAAAAATGGATCAACACCCTGGATCGATTGTGAAAATACCAGTGCAGATAATCAGCAAATCTCAGATAAACAACAAATAAAAAGCAGAAGTAAGAAAAGAGACATAGATTTTTATAGTGGTTTGGCTGACTCTGGCCTACTTTCACTTTAATCAACCTTAATTATGATTATACTAGTTGAATCTCTCTGAATATCAACTAGTTAGTCCTTAGATCTAAGTTACAATAAGTTAGAATAAGTCACAAGTATAAGAGTTAACTGGAAAATCACAGTAAGGCCCATGATGACTGTTGTGAGGGAGAAGAAAGTTGAAGAACTAAAGGAATTCTAGTAGAGTATTAGCGGCTCTCTCCCCGAAAAGATCCATCTCTAGTTGTAGGTAGGATTGCATTTATAGGTGTAGTAAAGAAGTTGGGCAAAAGCCGACTTGTTAGAAGCCTCTACTTCGTGCTAGGAAGAAGTCCATAAAAACTCCAGGCGACCAGAGCTAACACGGTGGATCACTTTAGTCTACTCTTTTGAGTTTCCTTTCATTCATCTATTAAAATGCCTTGTCCAAATAAATATCATTTGGAGTTCACTTGATCATCCATCTTCATGGATCATCTGGTCCATAAGAATCATCCATAACTCGCTTAAAACTTAACAAAATCAGACCAAACTTTGCAGGTGCACTCTAGAGTATGTCTGAGACATACTATAAATATTCTAGGTGGTGGGGCCTAATTTACATGGATCATTACCAATCCACCTAGTTAGGTCGCTAGCCATCTAATAAACAACCTCCTAATGATCATATTTTATCTATGAGCCTTGTTTTACGTCTTTTAAGTGTTCTCCTAAAATTTCAAGTCAATCCGACTCCATATTAGATCACCAGGTCCATTTTAAGTTAGGTGCTTTTGGTCAGACAACAAGAATCAGACGAGTCTTCACTTCTTGAGATAGATTGTTTGGCATGCTATGAAACTTGGCAAGCATGCTTAGATATGGTAATGAATCATGATGCAAGAGGTTTGGACAACTTATGATGCTTCACTGTGGATCCGTAGCGATCCATCTACTTAATATTTTATTAGTTGATTTTCCTTGAGTCTGATTGACTAGTTTGCTTGGTTGTTTTGGTTGAGTCTCAAGATATTTTAGTATAGTCTGAATGTTCTAACTCCTACTGAATTTTGATGGGTTAAAAACTTGGTTAATACTTGCCCTCCAAAGTACGCCTTTTGAATGAAAGGTGTGCTTTTCTTAAGAACATGTTCCTATCTCCAGTCTTCGAAAATTGAGCTTTCCAACTGCTTTAGCTTTGGTGAATCGTCCAGTTCCTTTGGATTCTCTTGCCAATCACAAGTCGTTCTAAACCCATCACAGCCTAAGACTCTAGACTCTACCTAAGTGTAATCTATACATCACAATCATTCTAATTTCATGCGAAGTTATTACATCACTTACCTATAATTAAATCACATGTTTCCAATTGCATCCCATACCTCCAATTACATCACATATCTCAATTGTCACATGTTCATTTGGGAATTACGTCATTATCATTTTGCTTCTCATTCAGGGTTGTCACATCATATCAAGATCACATTGTATATCAAAATCACATCACATTATATATCAAAATCACATCAAATATCGACATCATCCTATGTACGTCTTGGATTTATCAGTTTTATTTTATTTATAAGGCATTCAAATCCTTTTATTAATTCATCTCTTCAGATCGTTTAAGTTTACTGCGTGATCTCTCAGGATAGTTTAACATTTTAATTCAAGAGGAAGATCTCTCCGGATCGTTTATTTTTTTGAGTTGAGGGGATGATCTCTCTAGATCATTTACTTTTTGAGTTGAATGAACGATCTCTTTGGATTGTTTATTGTTTAAGTTAAAGAGGATCAAGTAAGCCCATCCGCCCACTCTCCGGTGAGGGAACTTACTTCTTCCACTTTGGCCCCATCTCTTCGGTCGGGACACTAAGGCGATCAATATCATACAAGTCCATCCATTCGCTCTCTAGTAAAGGGAGTTTCACCTTGCACTCCAGTTCTATGGCGGGACTCTAAGGTGATCAATGTCGATCATCACAATCAATGTGGATTTTCTAAAATTCAAATATTCAAATTAAAACAAATAAGCAGAAATCAAACAAACAGGAATCCAAACAAACATAAATCCTAAATGTTTGTTTTGGAGACCCAACTCAGAGCATGCCTAGAGACCAATCTTGGTTTCATACACGTTCAAGCGGCTCAAGGTTATTATTATACTAAATAGTCATCTCAAGCATCCGACTTAGAGCATGCCTAGGGAACATTCAGGATCCCATACACGTGTAAGCAGTCCGAGGTTATTGATGGCAGGAAAAGCAGAAGGCAGAGAGTAAGGAAAAACCTGCCCCCTATTTCAACTGTGGGCTTTTGGTTTTGGCTCATGCGGTCATGTATTTGTACTTTGATTTGCTCTCTAGCTCCAACATTACCCATTCCAAGCGTTAAAGCTCATCCTAGATCCAAATCTATCATGCCTCCAATTCATGTGGGCATTGTTTTAGTTAATTTTGATTTAACTTCATATGCTCCTGTGTTGGGTCATATTGTTGATTCCAGCATCGCCCCCAAGTATTGGTTATTCTAAGTGTGGAGGAAGTATTCTAGCCCGTTCCACTCTAGCTCTAGCGGCTCTTGTTGTTATTTCCTGGAGTTTGATTCATATTCTCTACAGATCTAGTTATCCCTTGCTGCCCCATCCTTTGGAAGAAGCTATCCATCATTTCTTGTTTCCAAGAAAAGATCCCATCTTGCATCTCCTTCATCATCCTTTCCATTTCTTCTCTAATCACAAAGATGGGTTGATGAGAAATTGAGGACGCCTCCTGGCTGCACCCAGACTCTAGTTGACTTGCTACGGCTCTAGATCTAGTTTAGGCCTAGTCATCTTCTCTAAATCTTAGATTCAAACTTCAATTCTTTAGATCTCGTACAAGGTTCTCAGTGAAAGCGCCAAAATGTTAACCCAAAAAATGTATCAACACCCTGGATCGATTATGAAACCACCAATGTAGATAATCAACATCACAAATCTCAGATAAACAACAAATAAAAATAAAAGTAAGAAATGAGACGTAAATTTTTTATAGAGGTTCGGCTGACTCTAGCCTATGTCTACTTTAATCAATATTTATTATGATTATACTAGTTGAATCTCGCTAGATATCAACTAGTAAGTCCTTAGAACTAAGTTATAATGAGTTAGAATAAGTCACAAGTATAAGGTTGAATGGAGAATCACAGTAACCCCCTTGATGACTGTTGTGAGAAAGAAAAAGTTAAAGAAGTGAAGGAATTTCAGTAGAGTAATGGCGGCTCTCTTCTCGAAAAAGATTCATCTCTAGTTGCAGGTAGGATTGTATTTATATAGGTAGGAAAGCAGTTGGGCCAAAGCCGACTTGTCAGAAGCCTCTACTCAGTGCTAGTAAGAAGTCTAGAAAAACTCAAGGTGGCCGGTGTGAAAAATGCAGATTACCGATCTTAAGGCTAAGATTAACACTAGGGGGTGAATAGTGTTAATAAAGAATTACTAAATCCTTTTAATTTATGTTAATTTAGACACAAAAATATACAATATACAGACACAGATATGATCACAGAAACAATCACAGATGCAGAAATAAAATAAAAGCAGTAGAGGAAAGAACACACTGGATTTTATACTGGTTCGGAGTTACCCAACATCCAGTCCCGCAACACAAGTACGGATTTCATTTCAAAAGCAATTGTACAATTACACCCTCGATTTCAAGGCTATGAGGTACACCCTCCAGAATTTCGATCCTTTGGGTAGAGATACTTGATTTCCGAGCCCTAAGTTTTCCCAATTGATTTACCAAGGCTACAATCACACCCTTTCCCTTTTGATTGATTTCCAAGGCTACAATCACACCTTTTCTCGCTTAATAGATTACAAAGAAGTCAAAAACTTTGAATAGCACTGAGAATCTTGTAGAGATAGTGATAGAGAATCAAACTAGAAGTAATCGAGTATGATTCAATGTTGATTTCGGTAGAGTAACGATAAGAGTATGTATTAAGAAATGAGAAAGAATAAGATGAAAACCAGAAAATTATGATTAAAAATTCGTTGAAACTGACCCATATTTATGGAAGAACAACAGCCATGACCATTCATGAAGAGTTATGGCGAATAGACACTTCTTTGGAAATTTGAATTTTTGAATCAAACTGTCACCATGTCGACATGGTCATGCTAGGCATGTCGACATCCCAAAGGATTTTTTTGGTGTTTTTGATTTTCTTTGAAAATAACCTTTATCTTATATAAAAAATATTTTAAACTTTATAAATATACTTGATTATAGTTAAAATTCATAAGTAAATATAAATAATAATATATATAGATTTTAACTATAATTTTATATTTAAATCTAAGTATAAATATTTAAAAGTTAAATATATTATTAAAAAAGATAGTTTAAAATCAGGAGTAATTTGACTTTGAAAATAAAGATGTTTTTTAGGCTAAAATTATTTAAAATCAGGATCGAGGGTTTTGAATCTTTTAAAAGGAAAGTTTTGAAAACATTTTGAAAACATGATATAATTTTGAAAAACCATTTTTAATAAAAGTTAGCGGATACAAAACAATGTTCCACTAGATTTGTCGTAGGTTCCATCCTACTTAGGGTTCCATCCCTTTAACAGGCTCGAAGTGGATTACATTCCACGAATAAATCGGATTTTAAGATGCCGGTGCTTTTCTACGAGTTTTAACAAAAATTCCTAATAATAATAAAAAATACTTATCCTTGAAATCTTGAACTCTTGATAGTCTCGATACTCATGAGTCTTCTATCTAGATATTTTATCTTGATATCTTGAATCTCTATACTGTACAGTCTTCATTCTTAGTACCTACATGGTTAAATCCTACATATACATATATATCTAAACTTATAATGTTATTATTTATATTTTATAATCTATTCTAAGGTTGTTGTCATCAAAACCATCATCTCACGGACTAACAACCAGAGCTAACCTGATGGATCACTAGCAATCCATGCCCTTAGCCTATTTTTTAGTCTACCCTTTTAAGTTGCCTTTCTTTTATCTATTTGAATGCCTTGTTCAAATATCAAGTCGTTTGGAATTTGTTTGATCGTTCGTCTTCGTGGGTCATCTGGTTTAGAAGAATCATCCATAACTCACTCAATACTTGACAAAATCAAACCAAACTTTGTAAGTACACTCTAAAGAGTGTCTGGGACATACCATGAAAATTTTAGATGGTGGAGCTCACTTTACATGGATCGTTAGTGATCCATCTAGTTAGGTCGCTAGTGATCCAAAAGACAACCTCCAAATGATTGCATTTTTTCTATGAGCCTTCTTTCATGTCTTAAGTGTTCAACAAAAATTTCAGGTTAATTTGATTACGTATTAGATCTCTAGGTCCATTTTAAGTTTGTTGATTTTGGTTAAATAGCTTGAATTAGATAAGTCTTCACTTCTCAAGCTTAATTATTTGGCATGCTATGAAACTTGGCAAGCGTGCTTAAAATGGTAATGAATCATGATGCAAGAGGTTTAAGTGACTCATGATGCATCCCTATGGATCGCTAACGATCCATGGGTGATGGATCGCTAGTGACCCATCTACGTAGTATTTTATTGGCTGATTTTCCTTGAGTCCTATTGACCTGTTCGCTTGGTTGTTTTGGTTGAGTCTCGAGTTATTCTAGCATAGTTTGAATGTTCTAACACCTATTAAATTCTGATGGGTTAAAAACCCGATTAACAATAAGTATTATAAACTAAAATCAAATCAGTTTTATATATAAGGCAATTCATAGTGTTTATGAGTACTTATTCCATTGCACCAAGAAACAACTATAGTTTCAAGAAATACCAACTTCGTAGCGAAGGAATTTCTTTTATAAATTATTGATAGTAAAATGGATTTAGATACAATCCAAAGATGAAACTGATTACATAGGATGAAATGAAATTAACCAAACTTAAATGAACATAACCCATTGGAATGTCTAATAAATATTCTTGCACATTGAAGAGAAATTATGAGTTTCCTATCAATGTCTTGAATAAATAATCATCATCGGTCAATTAAACTATTAAGAGTATTGACTCTATTATATGGTATGATGTACAAATTTGAAATGGATTCCAACAATAAAATCAAAATATAATTTTGATAGTTGTACCTGAAGGGATATGATCCATCGACTGCAAATGAGTCTTCAAAAGCCAGACTAATGCAGTTAAAATATAATGAGAAACAGTGATAAGAATAACATCATATGTTTCAATTATTGAAATTAACGTAATAGGTTGATCAATCAACATGCTCAAATAAATTCAGATTCAACTCACGAAATTATCATTTGGTGTGACTTTGTGTTTTGGTACATATTTGTTGAAATGGAAAATTTTAAATAATGATTTAAAATAAACTGTTTGCATACAACTACCAAAGTCTTTCAAAGTCGGTGGAAGTGATATCGAGGTTGTGAGTTTTAGGATAAGATCGAAGAAGTTATACAAAAGCATCATTTTATAAGCATTAGAATTGAATAATTCGTATTTTCATAGAAATATCGAACAGTTTGATTTTCGGTCAAAATGTATAGGAAGCAGTGCCCATAAGAAAGACCATTAAAAGGTACATAGATATTTCTAGACTATATGTAAACAATATACTGATGATTGCTAATGATGTACTTATGTTAAAATCAATAAAACTTTAGTTGTTTAATACTTGACATTGGAGTTGTAAATGATATCTTTTATATTAAGTATAAAAGAGGTTGGGAATGTCGCACGATACGTAACGACACCTTATTGAAATTTTTAATAAGCAACATGTAAGATGGATTCCTTGTACTTTAGCAATATGAATTATCATGCATATTGTATTGTCTACAAGATTGTAATTTGCTTACGTTTTTGATGCATGAAGCAAATATAAAATCCAAATTAGGATCACTAAATGATAGTTTAGAGTATTCTTAAGTATTTATAAAATACTAAAGAATTGTTTATAGAAACAACAAACTCTTTATGAAGGAGTGGTTCGAACTCGAACTTCAGAAGTGCTATCGATTATAACATATCAATATTAAATTTATGTTCAAACTTAATTAAGAATCTTTCAATTGGAAAGTTCCAAATAAAAGGTTGTGGCTTATTTAATGAAAAGGCTGAGTACGCCTTGAATAGGGCCAAAATAAAAGCACTGTATATAAATACAAATGCAAAAATTTATAACTAAGCTAAGGGTGATTCCATGTATTAAGAATACTACATTATTGTTATATGATAACAATGTAAAACTAAGAGCTCAATAGAACTCGAGAAACATACTCTAAATAGTTTCACGTGATAAAGCTAGTTTATCAACATCACATAGAGTTGATTGCCAGAGTAAATAAATAAACAATATAGCAGATCCGTTCACAAAGGGTTTAACTTGATCGGTTCTTATCAAACTAATCATAGAGATGGGATAGCAATTCCATAATTGGCCCTCAAATGCAAGTGGGAGATTACAGAGGTAAGGGTATGCCTTTGGGTGCAATTATGTAATTGTTAAATATATCTAACTTGATAACCAATCTTGATTGAAATAAAATATGTTTTCTTTCTATTATATACTTGATACAATGTGCTATATTAATTATTTAATTTAATTAAAATCATATTTAATAGAAAATCCAAATGGTATGTTTTGTGATAGTAGTTACATTGTGTTGTAATCATAAATGATTTATTACAATATATTAAACATACTGTTTTAAATATTGCTAATCAAGATGTGCCGAGAGTGGATATTGATACATCCATCGAGACTACGTAATGCTCTTCAAATGTTGGACAGTGTATTACTCATAACTATTGGAGGCGCTAAGAGGTTACGTACTGATAGTTATTAGACAACTATGAAATGACTCACTTGATAGTTTTCAATTGGTTAATATTACTAAGGTCAAATAGAAAATATTGATGTGATAAAATTACATAGTTCTCTTGACTTAAGAATACTGTTGATTTTCAATGTGAAAGCTTCACTATGATTATAGTTAAATCATGACACAACATCCATCGAATGACTATAGTTGGATCAAGTGGAAGCATTGGAAATGAAACACTATTTGGAAGAGGATTTGTCTCCTCAATTATATGGGATTAGTATTATAGTCAACTGAAGTTAACTCAATTGGTTAATTAATATTATTATTATTGAACCAAGGACTTTATGTTTAGACTACAAAGATGAATATGTACGATATAGGAATTCTGACAATTACCAAATTCCATAAGTCCTAACGTGATATAATTTTAACAAAGAGAATCATTGTAGATAATTGTCACCATTAGATAACGCTTAACGAAGTCAAATTGGATTTTACCAATGCCAAGTAAGTGATAAATTTGTCCATAATTTCTAAGGTCTAGTTTTAATTGATATTTGGATCCAAAGCAAAGTCTTTGGAAAGACTCTCATGCACCGCTTCGAGATATCGTTGTTCCATCACCCCTACGCCTTCTCGAGGAGCTTGAGCAAGGAACTTCACCTCCATCATTTTCGTTGCACCAAACATCCTAGGAAGATTTACCTCTATCGTGAACAACACGCAAACTTCACATTCTGGGTTAAATTGTTTGAAAAAAAAAAAGAAAATGGGTTAAAAATTGAAAAATATAAGGTAAATTATTATTTTGGAATAGGATCTTAGATTAAAAAAATGAAGGAGGAAATGATGCCGATGGAGGAAGAAATTGGATAATTTATACCACTTTATCCGACAATAATAATGTCAAATAAATGGAAGGTTAGGATTGATTTTAAAAACCTACATGGATTTCCATATAGGGCCACGTGGGGGGCTGTAAATGGGTGTAAGTTATCGGGCAATATTAATGTTGGATAACTCTGTATTGCCAAATGCTTGTTAGCGGAAAGCACTAAAGGTCAACTAGCATTATTAATCCATAATGGTAGCATGACCAGTGAATTTGAATTTGGCACTTTGAAATGTTATTGGCTTGGTATTGATAAATTTAGATGAAATGGCGTCGACTTGGCGTTAGCATGATATTGGTAAATTTGTATTTGGCACTTTGAAATAGTGTCGGAAAAACCCACGAATGGTGTCTATAGCTCTTCAAAAACTCATTTTCGATCACCATTTTACTGACGTCATTTTTGTGTCGATCTGGCTTTGATATTGGATTTAGGGATACCAGACCAATTTCATTTTGGCATAGGTAAATCATTATGTTCTAGTAGTGGTTGATGAATAGATTGGGTCCAAATATGTTATTACAAGTGGGCACTCTAGATGATCATTTTAGTTTCATCTCGTAAATCTCTAAAGTATCATGACTAATTGCTCTATGAAATCAACCTTGCTTATTGGATTTTTTATTGTTTTTTTAATCTTTTGAGCTGGAGGATGCCTATATGGCACATTCTTCTTGATTACCATAAAATATTATTGACCATTGGCTCAAATGTGTTAAGACATAATGCATTGAGGTTCAAATTAGAGGTCTAGGTTTTAAACTCTATGAAATTAAAATGAGTGTAATGTTCAAATAAAATAACACAAATATTCTCAAATAAAAATTGTGGCAAATGTGTTTTACCTAGAAGCATTTATATTTGTGTAAGTTGTATAATGAGGCCCTTTGTCCTTGTTCCTTTTACATTTCTAATGACTTTGTCGACCACCATTCTCCTACTTTTCCTTCCTCGTCATTATTTTGTTTTGACCAGAGCAACATTGGCATTAATAGTTGATTTAATATTCCAAATCGCTCATTTGCTTCTTTTAGTTTGATGCATCTCACGATGCAATAAGTTAGCTTTTTTCTTATGAGGTCATTGGTATCCTTGGCATAAGCTGGTAGCTAGCTCTTATTGGTGATGCTGGAGTATGAGTTGCTTCTTTATTAAACCTCTAAACGTGTTCTTTAAAAGACTCATCGGGCCTTAACATAACATTTGCCAAACTATTTATTTCCCTTGAACGTAGTACTACCTTTTTAATCCAAAGAGAACCGAGATCATGATTGGATGGAACTGGCTCGGTACTTGAGGTTCAATTGGAAATGCAACTCCTCGCAATATGGTTGAAAAACGGCAAAATTGATTACATATATGTGCTAAACTTTACTGAATGATTGATAGAGATGGTCTTATCAAGTATAGTTGACCTATGTCTCAAAGAATGGATACCTCTTGGATCCTTGAGAAGAATGTCTTCCATGTATACTCTTTGTACACTTGATCAAAATTTTCCCTAGTGAGATTCTCGGTACAGTCGAGATGTTCTCTCTTTGCCCACGACGTACATGAATTTGCATGTTGTTCCCCTAAATATCTTCTTCTTTCTCTCCAATCCATACTATTGCTATCGCCGAGAGCCTCCTTCTTACGACCTATGTTCAAATCATCCCCGATCTCTACTCTCAATGTTATGCACTTATCTCACCGTCACTTCCATTTTGTGGCACATTTTCTTGAGAATTTGTAGTATTTGAGTTTTTAGCTCTTTCGGCGTTGGGACAAGTCTAATCGCTACACTATTTTAAGATGCTCGACAAGTCATGGTCCTATGCGCTAATTTGCAAAGCTAATTCACTCACAACCTCCTTTTGTTGTCTCTTCTCTTCCATTACCCGTTGTTGGAAATTGTTTTAAAATAAATAAGCTTGTGAATTGTTTAAAAATTAAAGACCTTGGAATAAGTACATTTATTACTTTAGTCCAACACCATAGGGATTATTGAAAGATACTTATCTATATATGAGTTTCTTAGCCCCTAAATTTGGCCTTTTCGGCACCCAAATGTTGATTTTGTGCGAAGAAGGGAGCGCACGCATGACCATCACACACGTGCATGCGCTGACCGACTCGACCCGACCCGGTCAGGGCCAGGCTCGGGCTTGGGCTTAGGCTTGTTGTGGTGTAGCACTTATTTTTGGACAAATTTGTTCGGCCTTTTCTGATTGTTGTTTTATTTGAAACGTTAAACTTTTTAACCTTGTCAAAACCTAAACCAATCTTCTTCTCTGCGAAATTCATGAAATTATAAGATGAGAAGTCGTTTTTTGAGTGCATTATTGAGTCAGTTTCGTCTGTGCAAGCGAATCAATATCAAATCAGAAAGAAGAGATCGTTTTATCCTAGAGGCAGCGGTGTTAGTTACACTGCTTTACACCACAGAGTAGAACACCAAAACGCCTTCAAGATAGTGACCAAATACACGACTCAGCCAAAGTTAATTTGTTTCCAACAAATTTGAAGATGATTGCAACAACAATGACGTCTGCTGCAAATTTGGGAGATGTCCCCACATCACTGTTCCAGGTCCCCATGTTGTCAGCTGCACCCTTCAGGTTCGAGGGGCTCCATTTCAAGTGCTGGAGGAAGAAGATGGAGTTCTTTCTGACGATGAGGAAGGTGGTCGCTATGCCAACAACAGATAAACCGCAACTGCTAGACGGACCCAACGAAGCAGACACAAATCATACGAGAGCTTGGATAGAAAAATCGAAGGAGCTGCAGAACTGGACAAAGCAGGATTACTTATGCAAGAACTTCATCCTCAACGGACTCAACGACGATCTATATGACTATTACAACTCTGACAAAATAACAAGGGTGATCTTGGAAGCAGTGTAGAAAAGTATGACATAGAGGAAGTAAGAGCAAAGAAGTATGTCATCAGCCGCTACCTCACGTAACAGATGATGGATAACAGGTCAGTGGAGATGCAGTCTCATGAGCTTTAGAAAATAGCTCATGAGATCATCTCCGAAGGTATGAATTTGGGTGAACAGTTTCAACTAGTAGTTTTGATTGATAAATTACCTCCCAGTTGGAAAGATTTTGAGAATAATCTTAGACACAAACTAAGGAATTTTCATTAGAAAGTCTAGTAATCCATCTCTGTATTAAAGAGGAATCTCGTAAACATGATATGAAGGAAGAAGTGATTGTTGTTTCAGGCAACACTAAGAAAAATGCAGTTATGAAACCGAATCCCAAAAGCTTTAAGAACCAGAACTACAAGTATAATTAGAACCGCAACAAATAGAATTTGAATTCGCAGGGAAACTATAAAGGTCAACAGAAACCACCCCAATGACTCTGGACAACTATGGAAAACATGGTCATATGGCACGCAAGTGTCAGAACAAGCCAAGCTCTATGCTATAGTTTAACCTGACTGAGTGGCCTCTTACGCCTATGATTTCTGAGGAGATTCACCTTCTTGGGGTATCAGAGGGTTGGTGGGTGGATACTGGCGCTACACGTCATGTCTGCTATGACCGTGCTATGTTCAAAACATACACCGAGACCAAGGACAAGAAAGTGTTGTTGCGAGACTCTCATATCACTATTGTTGTTGGGATTGGAAGCGTAGAGCTGAAGTTTACCTCTAGAAAGACCATCGTTCTGAAAGATGTCATGCAAGTAATGGCATGTTTGTGGGTAGGGGTTATGCAACTGATGGCATGTTTAAATGTTGAATGTAATAAAATGTCTGCTTATATGTTTAAATGATTTTGAAAAATGTGATTTTTGTAGTCAAGCAAAAATAACAAAAACCCTATATAAATCTATAATTATAGAATCAGAACTCTTAGACTTGATTCATTCTGATATATGTGAGCTTGATGGCGCTCTGACTAGAAATGGACAGCTACTTTATCATTTTCATTGATGATTGCTTTGATTTTACTTATGTATACCTTATGAAAATAAAAGTGATGCATTTGAGATGTTTAAATCTTTCATAATTGAAATTGAAAATTGATCTAATAAGAAGGTTAAAAACTGCATAGTGATAGAGGAACTGAATATGAATCAAAATTGTTTATTGAATTTTACAGCTCACATGGAATAATACATGAAAGAACTGCACCATATTCAGCTGAAATGAATGGTAAAGCTGAAAGGAAAAATAGAACATTAATTGAATTACTAGTTACTGTTTTACTTAATTCCGGTGCATCATCGCCTTGGTGGGGGTTTGTTGACCATGTGTTATGTTTTGAATAGGATCCTTAGTCAAAAATAAAAATTTCACCTTTTGATATCTTAAGAAATTATAAACCAAATATGTGTTATTTTAGAACTTGGGGATGTTTAGCATATGTTCGTATACTTTACCCTAAGAGAATAAAATTAGCAAGTATAACATATGAATGTGTATTTATTGGCTATGCTACTAATAGTAAAGCATGTAGATTTTATGATCCGAATACACAAAATATAATAGAATCTAATGATGCTTATTTTTATGAACTGAGATTTCCTTTTAAACTAAGGAATAGTGATGGCACATCAAGTAACACTACGCCTATTAGAACTGAACATAATGAATCTTCTGAAAATGAACCAAGAAGAAGTAAAAGAGCAAGAATTACAAAAGATTATGGTTCATATTTTTGCACTTTTGCTATAGAGGAGGATCCTTTAAACCTCCAAAAAGCCTCATCCTCTTTAGATGCCGATTTTCGGCAAGATGTTATAAATGATGAGATGGATTCTTTGCAATCCAATAAGACTTTCCACTTTGTAAATTTACCACCTAGTTGTAAGTCTGCAGGCTGCAAATGGGTACCTATTAAAACCTAATGACACGGTTGATAAATGTAAAGCCCGTTTAGTAGCTAAAAGGTTTAAGTAAAGAGAAAAGGTGGACTTTTTGGACACCTTTTCACTTGTAACTCAAATTACATCCATTTGACTACTAATTTCACTACCATCTATTCATAATTTAATCATACACCAAATGGATATTAAAACTGCTTTTTTAAATGGTGAATTGGAAGAGGAAATTTATACGGACGAACCTGAAGGCTTTGTGATTCATGGTCAAGAACATAAAGTTTGCAAGTTAGATAAATCATTGTACGGTTTAACAAGCACCTAAGCAATGTCGTGAGAAATTGGTTAACCTAATAATCTCACGTGTTTTTAAAGTTAATGAAAGTGAATAATGTATTTACTATAAATTTGAGAATGATATTTGCACCATTATATGTATGTATGTAGATGATCTATTTATTTTTGGGTCAAACATTCAAGCTACAAGCAATGTCAACTCTTTATTAAGTGCAAACTTTGATATGAAAGACCTAGGTAAAGAAAGTGTAATCCTTAATTTTAAGATTACTAGGTCATAAAAGGGAATTTCTTTAGATCAATCTCATTACATTGAGAGGATACTAAAGAAATAAAATTACTTTTACTGTAAACCTACATGTAAACCACATGATCCTAATGTAAAACTATTTAAGAACACGGTTGAAGGTGTAAGACAGTCTGATTATGTGAGCATCATTGGCAGCCTTTTGTATGCCGCTGATTGTACTAGAGCCAACATTGCGTATGTCATGAGATTATTGTGCAGGTTTACTAGTAGACCTAGTATAGAGCATTGGCATTCTATCGAAAGGGTCATAAGATACCTAAAACGAACTATGAACCTTGGGTTACGTTATGAAAAGTTTCTAGCTGTCCTTGAAGGACACATCGATGCAGAATGAATACTTTGTCTGATGATTCGAAAGCAACCAGTGGCTATATCTTTAGCATTGCTGGTGGAGCCATTTCTTGAAAATCTAAGAAACAGTCTATTTTGGCTCAGTCCGATATGGAGTCTGAGATGATAGCATGTAACACCCTTAATTTTTGATAACATTATTTAGGAGATTTAATTATAATAAATTAAATAGAATAATGTAGAGTGATAATGAGATTGAGGTTGGTTAATTAATTTAGTGGTTATGCTTATTAAAATGAATGAGATTGAAATGGTTAAGTGTTTACTAAATAAACATAAGGGCATTAGAGTAAATTGCCACCCATGTTTTCCATCTTAATTTCCCTTAGCCATACACATTCATTTTCTTATAAGCAAACAAAACGTAAGAAAGAAAATATCAAGGCCGACCATTAGGAAGAAAGAAGAGAAATTCAAGTAAAGCTTAGGATCAAGATAGAAGAGATCGATCTCTAATTTTCTTATCAAACTAAAGTGAATAATAATCACTACATCTCAATTTTTGGTTTTATAATAGCATGTTTTCAGATTTAAGGGAAATTCATTTTTAGTGATATAATGGATGATGATATACTTGGTTTAAGATTTGTTTAGTTTAAACAAGAATGGTTAAAAAAAGAAATATTCATGGTTTTAGGGTATAACCAAGGTTAAATGATTTTTAAATACCGTGGAAAAATTATATGTTATAAGAAACATGATTTTGGAGTTGGGTTTCAATTTTTATAATTTTCTAAGTTGTGGAGAATTAGTTATGAATTTTTAAAGGAAAATTTGGTTATTTAGGTTTATGAATTTATTTTTGAAATTGTATGAAGAATTTGGGTCTGAAATGTTGGTATGTTAGGCAACGTGATTAAAGTGAATTTTTGAAATTTTTAGGGATTTTACTAAGTGATTTAGCATCGAAATTAAATTATTTTGAAAGGAGGACCTAATTGATTTAATTATTATGTTAATTACAAGGGTTTATTTGTTAAATATTCTTTGGTTTATTGATTTGAGAAAATGCTGCAAGTATTAGTCAAATAATTTAAAAGATTAATGTAACCAATCAGGTGTTTACAAGTGGACAAGTTAATTATTAAAATTTTACTTTATTTAGTAAAAATAGCCTTTTTGCTTAGAAATGCGGGTTCCGCCATCTTTGGAAGGATCTTTCAACCCACAGTTTCCACCTCCAACCCAGTCAAAACCCTCTACCACGAAACGAATACACATGGTATCACTTAGTTGGTACGCAGTGGAGTGGAGAAAGGTGAAAGGTAAGGAGTCGAAACATAGCTTCCGAAGGTGTCGATGCCTTTGTTTTGTTTTTAAAAGAAAAGTGCTTGCCAGTTTTGCTAAAGGGTTTCGAAGCAGTCGAAACCAAAGGGTATTTCAAAAGAAGCTTTCGAAGGAGAGCTACAGCCTTTTTAAAGTAGTAGCTTCTGAAGGAGTTACTTAGTCTTTAATTGAAGCTTTCGAAAGGGGTAGTTTCGACCAAGCGAAACCCATTTGTGCTTTGATGCTTTTCGATGGTATTGAAGACATTAATGCTGTCGAAAGGTACCGTTGTTTTATAAATAAGCCACTTCCTATTGCTTTCGAAAGGGGTTAGGGGTTTCGAAGGCAATGGTTTCGGAAGGGGTTTCGAAACCAACATTCATTTGTCTTACCCATATGTTTTATGCTTTCGAAAGGATGGTTTCGACACCATCAAGTTTCCCCAATACTTTTATGAAATATAGAATGGTTTTGAAAGAGATTCTTTTGCTCATGTACATTTTGTCCTAAAATGATATTTTAAACCCAACGATTTCGAAAGGGTGACTTTCAATGGTTTCGATGGGGTAACCTCCAATAGTTTCGGAAGGTATGCTTACAATGGATTTGGATGGGGTACTTGTACATGGTTTCAAAGCTTTGCTTCCAAAGTTAAAGGTTAATGCTTTAATACAATCGAAAGGTTTCGAAAGAGAAGTTTTGAAGTACTCGAAAGGCAGGGCTCAATGTTTTGAAGATAGATTTTAATACTTTCAAAGGAGGTCATCCTATGAGGTCGAAATCTAGCTTTTGAAGATGTCGAAAGGTTGTATAACCCAAACTCATTTTTAAAGGAATAACACATGGCTAAATAAAGGAGTTTTGACATTATTTAAGTATGTAAATTTGAAGAAGTATTTCCTTGATAAAAGTATAGGTTAAAGGGATTAACCATGTTTTATATGCAAATGTTTGCAAGGATATTGTGAAGACCCAAATTTTTTTTTGAGAATAAAAAAAAATTACTTCAAAAAAAAAACAGCTTGAAAATGAATATCAGAAGTGAGTGAAGTAATTATGCAAGGAATAATTATTTTTATACAGTAATGAGAGGGAAATGATTAAGTATAAAAATGAATTCTAAAAATTCACATGACTTGTATATACGTGAATATTGAGAAGCATGGGATGATAAAATAAAATAAAATCCTCTTGGTAATTAAAATGCATAAAAATCAGTCAAGAAATATTTATGAGTGTGAATGCATTTTTGAAATAAATCAAGAGAGGAATAAATGATGAAATAGGTCAACTGAAAATTAAACTTATAAAAAATATATATAATAACCTGGGTATAATAAAAATACATTGTCAAGATGAGTCATAGGAAAACAATGTGCAGGTAAAAATCATGCAAATAGCATGCATTCAGAAAAGAGAAAAGCAAACAGTTTAACCAGAAATAGAAATCAAAAGAAAAATGGCATATTTAGCCACAACTGCACACACCTAATTCCCTGAGTAATGCAAGGTTAAAATGGGTTTTTCCTTTAGTAAAACCCTAGTAAAATGATTTAAATAAAAAGGGAAAGCAGAGGTTTTCTCTGAGGGAAAAACAGAAACACATTAAAAAAAAAAGGAAGAGCTCACACTGTTTTCAAGCTTAGGCATTCTCGGGGAAAGGAAGAGAAAGGTGAGTGATAATCACTTAGGAGATTTAAGGAATTAAGACCCAAGTAAGGGCAGCCAATTATTTTATATGAAAATCATATTATGATTTCTGTAAATCTTTATTTCTCTGAATAAATATATGATGATCATGAATGGCATTTTGGTTGAATTTCTTTTGGTTGCTGTTTTGATTTGTTTTGGTATTGACTATTTTTGTTTTGAAATTTGTTTAATCAAACATATATTCATATTATAAAATAGATTTTTATAATCCAGTTTTATATGAAGAATAAACAAAATGCTTTACTAAGAAATAGGATATTAAGGGGAAATGAAGTGGGCAGTGTAAATAATGAGATTCATGCTCATGCCTAGTTCATATTAAAAATGATATGAACAATGCAATACTACAAACATATGCTGATTTGTTCAGATCATGAGTCAATATGTTTTTATGGGTTTTTCTTAAAAACTCTATCCTATGTTCTCAGTAAAATAAATACAGCATTTCTCATGGTAACATCAGATTTATGCAAGCAATGGGAAAATTTCCAGAAATAAATATACAGGCAGTTTTGTAAAAATAAGATTAAGACAGAATGATTTTTGGATGTGCAATTTTGCATGAATGCTTTGTATGATTGGATGTAAACCCTTGAGTGAGTTTAAGAAATCTTGGGGTTTATGTAATGAAAGGAAGAACATGAGCTTGTCAGGTATTAAAAAAAAAGAAACTCCTCAGCAATTAAATGAGTATGGTCTCTAAATTACAAAGTAATTTAGGAGAAGTGCCTTGATCTACTCATCATCAGGTGGATGATGGGTATGTGCATGACTTGTTTAAGTCCAAAGGCCTTGTGCAAAGGTTAACAGAATTGAGTCCTTTGCAATGCACACTAGTGTTCAAAGGCAAGAGTTTAGACCATATAAAAATGTAAAATGGAACTGGAAATAAAGGCTGTGGAATTTAAGAATTTAAATCCATAGGAGTTTTGTACATGTACAATTGAACAAATTGGATGAATGACCGCTTGAATGTATGCTGGATGTATAGGTTTAAATTATACATATGCTAAAGCTTATTATGGAACTGGAAAGCATCAAACACCATATGATCTCTGCACAGTTTTAAAAGAATCTTACAAGTTATTTTTAATATTGATTTCACTCATACCAGAATTTTATTCTGACCCTATTTATTGCCCTTGCAATATTTGGGGTGTCTCATTTTATTGAGGCAGCTCAAAATATTGTTGCAGGTAGAGATGTATGAATAGCTTGCTTGCTTGGAAAAATGAGAAGACTTACTTGAGTTTTGAAAATGCAGTAGTTCATTGTAATAAAGATACCTAGGCAAACTCTCTTAAGTCTATGTAGACCTTTCAGTATTGTAGTGGTTTTGTTCATTTGAAAAGAATTTGTAAAACTTAAATGTTATATGTGTCTTAAGCTACTGATCTAAGTAACCGACTTTGATGGTTTCTGATGGGTTGTGATGGAGAAAATTATGCCATGTAATTTAATATGTGGACATGTTTTTTCATCAAAGCTTGTTAAATTTTTAAATAGAAAAGTTGCAGTAGTGTATGGATAGCCAAAAAAATTTTTTAAGTGACATTTGAATCTGGCATAGGCTAACCAGAAGCGCTTGACCCTGACTTATAACTGATATAAAACCATGAGAAGCTTGAAATCTTAACCTGTTAATTCCCCTTGTACATCTGATTTTCCAGTAAAGAATTTTGCATTGTATTGTAAAGTAAAAACTAAATACATGCTTTATACTTATATCTGGAATGAAATTATATTGAACTGAGCTTAGTTAACCACCTATTTGGTTTAAGTTAAGTGAGTTTGTCTTCAATAAATCTGTTGAAAAAAAATGCATTGCCATGAAGTCCACCTAGGTATTAAACAGGCTAATAATCCCACTGTTTGATTGATCACTATCAATTATCTTTTTATCTGAGAACCTATCAGTACCCTTCTCAAAATGTTCATCTGAAATGTTGCATTAGACTGATTTTGATATTGCTCCAATCATTCTGTTTTCATATACATGCAAGTCTATACCTGGTATGCTAGATTAAGTTAGCATTTTCCATGCCTGTAGTTTTTCTTCTGCCTGGTCTATAACATACTTATCACTAAATGTTCACAAGATTATTACCAATATTATAAATTAAGACATGAGCATGTTTACCTGACATAAATATTGTTTGAATAAGTAATAAGCACCCCAGGATCAAACCCATGGGATGTAGACCATAGATCAAATAATCTGGTTTAAAAAAAAACTCTGGAAAACAATACAAATGAAAATATGAGGAACCAATACTTTATTTTTGTATTAGTCAATCTTGAGTCATTATAAAAGAAGATAAAATCGGAATTATGTATTAGTCAATCTTGAGTCAGTGAAGAGATATATGTGTAGAAACAAGCTATGTGACACAAGACATTTCAATAATGAAAAACATTGTGCGAATTAAAATTCTTTGCTACTTTAAACACTCTGATTTGCAAGGAAACATTTATATATCCTCATATATATAAATGATAGGAATTGATTTAAACACTGATATATTTATATTAGTAAAAATTCAGGATCTGGGAGAATGAATTTAAAGAAGTGATCACTCATATATATATTAAAAAAAACTCACTTAAAATCACACAAAATTTGAGTATAATGAAGAGGGTCGCTTCAGTTGGTATCAGAGCTATGTTGTTAAAACATAGCATAAATATATTATCCAATCTTCTTGTATGGATAAAAAAAAGTATATATAATGTATACATACAATAATGATAAAAATCAATATACACAATAGAAATAAATTGCAGAAAATAATTAAATAAGACTTATGACTAACTAGCTATGCAATTGAATAGTGAAACATGGTAGGAAGACCCCCAAGCACTGGAGCAGGACCCTCAAATGTTGCACCATTGGTTAATTTGCAAGATTTGGTGAGAGCATTAAGGGAGGGAGCAGTGCAGAGGGAAGAAAATCCTCATGAGGAATCAGCTAAGCTATTGAAGACATTTTCAAATTTAGGAGGCAAGGATTGTGAAGGCACTGAAGGAGTAATGGGAGTGTAGACATGGTTGAGAACTTTAGAAAGAATATTTGTAGACATGCAAATTAATGATCAAAGAAAGAGGCAGATAGCTTCAAGAAGACTCAAAGGGGCTGCATTGGATTGGTGGGAGGTGATCATCACAGGGAGGCCAGAAAATGAGATAACATGGGATCAATTCAAGGAGATGCTTGAAGCAAGGTTTGTTCCAGCAACAGCTAAGGCAACATTGCTTGAGGAATTCATAAGGCTGAGGCAAGGATCGATGAGTGTAACTGAGTACACTCAAAAATTTGAGAGTTTGTCTAAGTATGGAACAATGCTCATAGGAAATGAAGAATCAAAGAATTCAAGATTCATTCAAGGACTCAATGCTAGTTTGAGTAGGGCAATGTTACCATACAAAGACAGGACATTTGATCAAGTCATAGATCTTACTCTTTCCTTTGAACAACATGACAATGCCAGAGAAAAGTTTAGCAGTATGAGGGCAAATAGTCAAAAGAAAGGGAAAAATAGGACAAATCCTTATGATAAAAAGAATGCAAACAGGAAAGTTGAAGGAGCAATTAGTGGGGAAGCTAAGAAGAAGATTACTTGTTATAACTGTGGCAAAGAAGGACACATGAGTAATAGGTGTCAAGAAGCTAAGAAGGCACCATTTAGCTACTATAACTGTGGGAAAGAAGGTCATATTAAAAGAAACTGCCCAGAGTTTAAAAAGGGAGCAAAGGTAGGAGCATTGGAAACAAAGGCAAAGGCAAATGCGGCAGGAAGCTCTGGACAATTGGAAGGTATACTTCTAATTAAAAGTTACCCAATCACAGTTATATATGACACTGGAGCCACACATTCTCTAATATCACAAGACATAGTGGATAAATTAGCTCTCACATGCAACAAAGTTGAAAAACCCTTGTTTATTCAAAGTCCCCTAGGTAGCTCTTGTTTGCTAGGATTAAAATGTTTGGGAGTAGAATTAAACATAGGGGGAAATGTGTTTAAATCTGATTTGTTTGTATTGAAATACCCTGAAATAGGAATTATTTTAGGGGTAGATTGGTTGAGTAAATTCAAAGCAATATTAAATTTAGAAAACTTCACAATATCTTTGAAAACAGAAAATGGTAAAAATATTTTAGTCATGAGTGAAATAGCTAAAACAAATTGCCTTAATCAAATATGGAGTATGACTGAAAAGGAATTAATTTTGGAAGGCATAGAAGTGGTAAGAGAGTATCCAGATGTTTTTGGAGAGGTAGTAGGGATACCAGACAATAGACCAGTTGAATTTCAAATAAGGTTAATTCCTGGATCGAGTCCTATCATCAAGAAGCCTACTAGAATGAGCCCAAAAGAATTAATAGAATTGAAACAGCAGCTGGAAGAATTGAAACAGAAAGGCTTCACAAGGCCTATCAGTTCAAACTGGGGTTCTCCAGTGGTGTTTGTGAAAAAGCATGATGGTACACTAAGAATGTGTATTGATTATAGGGAACTAAATAAAGTCACCATCAAGAACAAATACCCACTCCCCAGAATTGATGATTTATTTGATCAATTAAATGGAGCAAAGGTCTTTTCAATGCTAGATTTAGCCTCTGGGTTTCATCAGATGAAAGTAGAGGAAGAAAGCATTAAGTACACTGCCTTCAATACAAGGTATGGATTGTATGAATTTTTGGTGATGCCTTTTGGATTGACAAATGCACCATCCTATTTTGTAGACTTAATGAATATAACATTTAGAGATTTTCTAGATAAATTTGTAGTTGTCTTTATTGATGATATATTAGTGTATTCAAAATCAGAAGAGGAGCATGCAAGGCACTTGCATCTGATTTTATCAAGGCTAAGAGCACACAATTTAAAAGCAAAATTCAATAAGTGCACATTTTGGCAGAATGAAGTGAAGTTTTTAGGACATATTATATCTCAACAAGGCATTAGAGTAGATCCAAACAAGGTCATGGCAGTTCAATCTTGGAGCAGACCCAAATCAGTGACTGAGGTGAGATCATTTTTAGGAATGGCAGGCTATTATAGGAGATTTATAAAAGACTTTGCAAGAATAGCCATCCCACTGACCAAGTTAACTAGAAAAGAACAACCATATGTGTGGACAGAAAAGTGTGAACAAGCATTTGTATCACTAAAGAAAGCATTGATGGAAGCTCCAGTTTTACAAGTACCAGAGGGAAATGAAGGATTAGTAGTTTACACAGATGCTAGTGGATCTGGACTAGGGACAGTGCTCATGCAACATGGCAGAGTCATAGCATATGCATCTAGGCAACTTAAGCCAAATGAAACAAGGTGTGCCACACATGATTTAGAACTTGCTGCAGTAGTATGTGCATTGAAGCTATGGAGACACTATTTGTTAGGTGCTAAGTTTGAATTGTTCACAGACCATAAGTCACTTAAATATTTGTTTTCCCAAAAAGACTTGAACATGAGGCAACATAGGTGGGTAGAATTCCTAGCTGCCTATGATCTTGATATATTGTATACCCCAGGAAAAGCTAATAAAGTGGCAGATGCATAAAGTAGACACCAAGCAAAATTGGCAAGCCTAATGATGGCTGAGTTCAGGGATTTGACAATCCTTAGTGAGGTGGAGGTAAAGGAAGAAATTGGGGTATTGGATAAGGCCCACAGTGAGATGATTGAGTATGGTAAATTAAGCCTCATTTCTTTAAAGTCAACACTAGTTGACAAAATAGGACAAATGCAGGATCAAGATACAAGTTTGAAGGAGAAAAAGAACATGATATTACAAGGCATGACAGTGGAAAACTATGAGGTAGATGATAAAGGATACTTAAGGAAAAAGGAGAAACTCTGCATACCAAATGTAGAGGAACTGAAGCAGGAAGTTATGAATGAACATCATAAAACAAAATATACTATACATCCAGGTGGTACAAAAATGTACCATGATCTTAAGAGAAATTACTGGTGGCCAGGGATGAAAGGAGCAGTGGCAAAATATGTGGCAAATTGTTTGACATGCCAACAAGTAAAGGCAGATTATCAAAGACCCTCAGGCCTATTGCAACCTTTGGAAGTGCCTACTTGGAAATGGGAAAGCATATCAATGGATTTTGTGGATGGTCTGCCAAGAACAAGAAGAGGCAATGATAGTATTTGGGTAGTGGTTGATAGACTTACAAAAACAGCACACTTCATTCCTATAAATTCAAACAGAAATGCCCATAAACTAGCTCAATTATTTGTGAAAGAAATTGTGAGGTTGCATGGTATCCCCAAGAATATCATTAGTGATAGAGATACTTTGTTTACATCAAGGTTTTGGAGTAGCTTTCAAGAAGCTATGGGGACAGAATTAAGCCTAAGCACAGCCTACCACCCACAAACAGATGGGGAAACTGAAATTGTTAATAAGGTTTTAGAAGATTTTCTTAGAGCATGCATACTTGATT
Organism: Allium cepa; assembly: GCA_030765085.1. Classification (NCBI taxonomy): domain Eukaryota; kingdom Viridiplantae; phylum Streptophyta; class Magnoliopsida; order Asparagales; family Amaryllidaceae; genus Allium; species Allium cepa. The sequence continues at coordinate 438,655,612 of CM060941.1, forward strand.
TTAGAGGCAACTGGGAGGATCACATTTATTTGGCTGAATTTGCTTACAATAATAGCTATCAGTCCACCATAGGAATGGCTCCCTTTGAGGCTTTGTATGGGAAGCCTTGTTTATCTCCTGCATGTTGGATGGAAGCAGGAGAAAGAGTGTTGCTTGGACCAGACAATGTAAAAGAAACTTCTGCAAGAATTGAATTAGTGATGCAAAGAATGAGAGTAGCCCAAGAGGGACAGAAAGCATATGCGGATAAAATGAGAAGGCCAGTAGAATTTGAGGTGGGAGACTATGTGTTTCTCAAAGTTTCACCAATGAGGAAATTATAGAGATTTGGCAAAACAGGGAAACTGTCACCAAGGTATATAGGACCATATGAAATTGTTCAAAGAATAAGAACTTTAGCTTATAAATTACGGTTACCAGAGGAACTAAGCAACATACATGATGTATTTCATGTATCACAATTGAGAAAATGGATGCATGATAAGGAGACCATTCTTGAATCTCCTGCACATGTTGAAATTCAAGAGAATCTGGTTTATAAAAAGGAACCAGTGGGTATTGTGGCTAGAGAAGAAAAGAAATTGAGAAATAAAATAGTTAAACTAGTTAAAATCCAATGGAGTTTAGATGGAAATGACTGCACATGGGAGGCTGAAGATAGGATGAAGGATAAGTATCCTGATCTATATTCTGCTTGAAGGTATGTCTAGAACTGTAATAACTTTAAGGGTTACTTAAGTATATTTGACTGATTTTAGATATGTTTGAAATATACTAATAAACCAATATATAATTGTGGGACACAATTCCTTTTAGGAGGAGAGTATGTGAAGACCCAAATTTTTTTTTGAGAATAAAAAAAAATTACTTCAAAAAATAAATAGCTTGAAAATGAATATCAGAAGTGAGTGAAGTAATTATGCAAGGAATAATTATTTTTGTACAGTAATGAGAGGGAAATGATTAAGTATAAAAATGAATTCTAAAAATTCACATGACTTGTATATACGTGAATATTGAGAAGCATGGGATGATAAAATAAAATAAAATCCTCTTGGTAATTAAAATGCATAAAAATCAGTCAAGAAATATTTATGAGTGTGAATGCATTTTTGAAATAAATCAAGAGAGGAATAAATGATGAAATAGGTCAACTGAAAATTAAACTTATAAAAAATATATATAATAACCTGGGTATAATAAAAATACATTGTCAAGATGAGTCATAGGAAAACAATGTGCAGGTAAAAATCATGCAAATAGCATGCATTCAGAAAAGAGAAAAGCAAACAGTTTAACCAGAAATAGAAATCAAAAGAAAAATGGCATATTTAGCCACAACTGCACACACCTAATTCCCTGAGTAATGCAAGGTTAAAATGGGTTTTTCCTTTAGTAAAACCCTAGTAAAATGATTTAAATAAAAAGGGAAAGTAGAGGTTTTCTCTGAGGGAAAAACAGAAACACATTTAAAAAAAAAGGAAGAGCTCACACTGTTTTCAAGCTTAGGCATTCTCGGGGAAAGGAAGAGAAAGGTGAGTGATAATCACTTAGGAGATTTAAGGAATTAAGACCCAAGTAAGGGCAGCCAATTATTTTATATGAAAATCATATTATGATTTCTGTAAATCTTTATTTCTCTGAATAAATATATGATGATCATGAATGGCATTTTGGTTGAATTTCTTTTGGTTGCTGTTTTGATTTGTTTTGGTATTGACTATTTTTGTTTTGAAATTTGTTTAATCAAACATATATTCATATTATAAAATAGATTTTTATAATCCAGTTTTATATGAAGAATAAGCTAAGAAATAGGATATTAAGGGGAAATGAAGTGGGCAGTGTGAATAATGAGATTCATGCTCATGCCTAGTTCATATTAAAAATGATATGAACAATGCAATACTACAAACATACGCTGATTTGTTCAGATCATGAGTCAATATGTTTTTATGGGTTTTTCTTAAAAACTCTATCCTATGTTCTCAGTAAAATAAATACATCATTTCTCATGGTAACATCAGATTTATGCAAGCAAAGGGAAAATTTCCAGAAATAAATATACAGGCAGTTTTGTAAAATAAGATTAAGACAGAATGATTTTTGGATGTGCAATTTTGCATGAATGCTTTGTATGATTGGATGTAAACCCTTGAGTGAGTTTAAGAAATCTTGGGGTTTATGTAATGAAAGGAAGAACATGAGCATGTCAGGTATTAAAAAAAAAATCCTCAGCAATTAAATGAGCATGGTCTCTAAATTACAAAGTAATTTACGAGAAGTGTCTTGATCTACTCATCATCAGGTGGATGATGGGTATGTGCATGACTTGTTTAAGTCCTGAAGGCCTCTGTGCAAAGGTTAACAGAATTGTGTCCTTTGCAATGCACACTAGTGTTCAAAGGCAAGAGTTTAGACCATATAAAAATGTAAAATGGAACTGGAAATGAAGGCTGTGGAATTTAAGAATTTAAATCCATAGGAGTTTTGTACATGTACAATTGAACAAATTGGATGAATGACTGCTTGAATGTATGCTGGATGTATAGGTTTAAATTATACATATGCTAAAGCTTATTATGGAACTGGAAAGCCTCAAACACCATATGATCTCTGCACAGTTTTAAAAGAATCTTACAAGTTATTTTTAATATTGATTTCACTCATACCAGAATTTTATTCTGACCCTATTTATTGCCCTTGCAATATTTGGGGTGTCTCGTTTTATTGAGGCAGCTCAAAATATTGTTGCAGGTAGAGATGTATGAATAGCTTGCTTGCTTGGAAAAATTAGAAGACTTACTTGAGTTTTAAAAATGCAGTAGTTCATTGTAATAAAGATAGCTAGGCAAACTCTCTTAAGTCTATGTAGACCTTTCGGGTTTGTAGTGGTTTTGTTCATTTGAAAAGAATTTGTAAAACTTAATGTTATATGTGTCTTGAGCTACTGATCTAAGTAACTGACTTTGATGGTTTCTGATGGGTTGTGATGGAGAAAATTATGCCATGTAATTTAATATGTGGACATGTTTTTTTATCAAAGCTTGTTAAATTTTTAAATAGAAAAGTTGCAGTAGTGTATGGATAAGCACATAGCCAAAAAAAATTGTTAAGTGACATTTGAATCTGGCATAGGCTAACCAGAAGAGCTTGACCCTGACTTATAACTGATATAAAACCATGAGAAGCTTGAAATCTTAACTTGATAATTCCCCTTGTACATCTGATTTTCCAGTAAAGAATTTTGCATTGTATTTTAAAGTAAAAATTAAATACATGATTTATACTTATATCTGGAATGTAACTATATTGAACTGAGCTTAGTTAACCACCTATTTGGTTTAAGTTAAGTGAGTTTGTCTTCAACAAATCTGTTGAAAAAAAATGCATGGCCATGAAGTCCACCTAGGTATTAAACAGGCTAATAATCCCACTGTTTGATTGATCACTACCAATTATCTTTTTATCTGAGAACCTATCAGTACCCTTCTCAAAAAGTTCATCTGAAATTTTGCATTAGACTGATTTTGATATTGCTCCAATCATTCTGTTTTCATATACATGCAAGTCTATACCTGGTATGCTAGATTAAGTTAGCATTTTGCTTGCCTGTAGTTCTTCTTCTGCCTGGTCTATAACATACTTATCACCAAATGTTCACAAGATTATTACCAATATTATAAATTAAGACATGAGCATGTTTACCTGACATAAATATTGTTTGAATAAGTAATAAGCACCCCAGGATCAAACCCATGGGATGTAGACCATAGATCAAATAATTTGGTTTAAAAAAAAAACTCTGGAAAACAATACAAATGAAAATATGAGGAACCAATACTTTATTTTTGTATTAGTCAATCTTGAGTCATTATAAAAGAAGATAAAATCGGAATTATGTATTAGTCAATCTTGAGTCAGTGAAGAGTTATAAGTGTAGAAACAAGCTATGTGACACAAGACATTTCAATAATGAAAAACATTGTGTGAATTAAAATTCTTTGCTACTTTAAACACTCTGATTTGCAAGGAAACATTTATATATCCTCATATATATAAATGATAGGAATTGATTTAAACACTGATATATTTATATTAGTAAAAATTCAGGATCTGGGAGAATGAATTTAAAGAAGTGATCACTCATATATATATTAAAAAAACTCACTTAAAATCACACAAAATTTGAGTATAATGAAGAGGGTCACGTTTTATTGCCCTTGCAATATTTGGGGTGTCTCGTTTTATTGAGGCAGCTCAAAATATTGTTGCAGGTAGAGATGTATGAATAGCTTGCTTGCTTGGAAAAATTAGAAGACTTACTTGAGTTTTAAAAATGCAGTAGTTCATTGTAATAAAGATAGCTAGGCAAACTCTCTTAAGTCTATGTAGACCTTTCGGGTTTGTAGTGGTTTTGTTCATTTGAAAAGAATTTGTAAAACTTAAATGTTATATGTGTCTTGAGCTACTGATCTAAGTAACTGACTTTGATGGTTTCTGGTGGGTTGTGATGGAGAAAATTATGCCATGTAATTTAATATGTGGACATGTTTTTTAATCAAAGCTTGTTAAATTTTTAAATAGAAAAGTTACAGTAGTGTATGGATAAGCATATAGCCAAAAAAATTGTTAAGTGACATTTGAATCTGGCATAGGCTAACCATAAGAGCTTGGCCCTGACTTATAACTGATATAAAACCATGAGAAGCTTGAAATCTTAACCTGTTAATTCCCCTTGTACATCTGATTTTCCAGTAAAGAATTTTGCATTGTATTGTAAAGTAAAAATTAAATACATGCTTTATACTTATATCTGGAATGTAACTATATTGAACTGAGCTTAGTTAACCACCTATTTGGTTTAAGTTAAGTGAGTTTATCTTCAACAAATCTGTTGAAAAAAAATGCATTGCCATGAAGTCCACCTAGGTATTAAACAGGCTAATAATCCCACTGTTTGATTGATCACTATCAATTATCTTTTTATCTGAGAACCTATCAATACCCTTCTCAAAATGTTCATCTGAAATTTTGCATTAGACTGATTTTGATATTGCTCCAATCATTCTGTTTTCATATACATGCAAGTCTATACCTGGTATGCTAGATTAAGTTAGCATTTTGCTTGCCTGTAGTTTTTCTTCTGCCTGGTCTATAACATACTTATCACCAAATGTTCACAAGATTATTACATGAGCATGTTTATCTGACATAAATATTGTTTGAATAAGTAATAAGCACCCCAGGATCAAACCCATGGGATGTAGACCATAGATCAAATAATTTGGTTTAAAAAAAAACTCTGGAAAACAATACAAATGAAATATGAGGAACCAATACTTTATCTTTGTATTAGTCAATCTTGAGTCATTATAAAAGAAGATAAAATTGGAATTATGTATTAGTCAATCTTAAGTCAGTGAAGAGATATAAGTGTAGAAACAAGCTATGTGACACAAGACATTTCAATAATGAAAAACATTGTGTGAATTAAAATTCTTTGCTACTTTAAACACTCTGATTTGCAAGGAAACATTTGTATATCCTCATATATATAAATGATAGGAATTGATTTAAATACTGATATATTTATATTCGTAAAAATTCAGGATCTGGGAGAATGAATTTAAAGAAGTGATCACTCATATATATATTAAAAAAAAACTCACTTAAAATCACACAAAATTTGAGTATAACGAAGAGGGCCACTTCAGATATTAAACCCATAAGAGTGGTATTGTTAAATTATTATGTTTTCATCTTCAAATATGAATATATTCACATGATAAAGAATCCATAACTGTATTTTGGGGGATAAAGGGGTAGAAGAACCAGCTAGGTTAACCCAATAGTGAATATGAATTAATTAAACTCTTGAATAAGTAGAATTGCATTCAGAGAGTCAGGCAGACTAGAATACAGGACACCTAAACTTTAAAGTTGTCCAGGAGATAGGTTCATAGTAAACCGATGAAAACTATAATTAGGAAGTTATTGAGGGTAACCAACAGGTTCATAGTAAACCCATTAATACTATGTATTAAGGATGGTTGGCAGGGGCCAATTGGTTTGTAGTGAACCCATGAAAAATATATCTGGATTAAGTTTTGACATCAGTCAAAAGGTTTCTAGTCAACCCATGAAAACTATATCTGGGTTAAGTTTTGACATCAGTCAAAAGGTTTCTAGTCAACCCATGAAAACTAGGATAAGCAAGAAGTTATTGGAGGCATCAGTAGGTTCCTAATCGGTCCATGAAAACTAGGCTAAGGGGGGAGTTACTGGAGTAATCCATAAGTTCCTAGTCAACTCATGAAAACTAGGATAAAAGTTGAGTTATTGGAATGACCAATCGGTTCAGGGGAACCCATGAATTAATTAAGCTAATCGGTAGGGGCCTATAAGTTCTTAGTGATCCCATGAAAAATTTGAAATAGGAAAGGGTGTCCATGAATTATAAAAAGGTTATTCGTAAACCCATGAAAACTAATAGGTTAGTAGTGTCCTAAGAAACTATAAATATGACAGGGAGTCAATTAAATTGAGGTTGAGAAATCCACAATGTTTATATATGTATATCATCATATTATTTTGAAATGACTATGTTTTAACCATTATGGATGCAGAGGTACAGTATATGGTTTTATAAATGTTTTAGGATACTAGTGAGGCGAAAACCTGTTCTGCTAAGCATCGCGGTCTCACTGGATATCTAAATGGATTGGGATGTTAAATTATTATTCATACCAGGCTTTATGCCTAACTCGAATTTATTTTCCCCTTAAATTCTTGGGTACTCAATTGATTTTGAGTAGTTTAAGATTTAAGGTTTTCAAGTTCTCTTCTTAGACGAATAAAGCTTCCAGAGGCGTGCAGGAGGCAGTTAGTTATTTAGAGTATCTTTTTCCACTGTGTATTTTGGATGTAAAGGCAGACTTATTAGCCTTATTATTACTATGATGAACCAAAGGGACATTTTCATATATCACTCCTGGCGTATGTGTAATAATTATATTTTTCTGATCGTGGTCAACACTTGTAGGATTATACAATGAACATGAAATGTTTTGAATGGAATGTGGAAATGTGTTTTTTCTTTTGTTAATTTTTTTCATATTCTTATGATCTGTGTTTCAATGTATCTAACACCGATGTATTTGGTCGCCGAGGATTAATAATTATGGATGACTACAACATCCGTAACCGTTAGTTTTGGGCTTCCAAGTAGGGGGATGTTACAAGTTGGTATCAGAGCATAGGTTTATGAAACTTTAAAAGAAAGTTGAACCTAAAAGCTTTTTCAAACATAATCTAACGAATCAAAAATATGATCGGGGTGTGGGATAAAGTTATAGTAACATACTTGTATTTGATGTCTAGATATATATAAGTACGTGTTCCATTCTCTTAGTCCGTTCTTCTATATCTTACTAAGTCCCGTATGTAGATTTATGAGAAAGAGGATATGGAAGCAGAAAAAGGAAGAGGTAATCTAGGCGGAGGAAGCATCACAACCAACGGAAATGCTCGACCTAATACCAGGAGGAACCAAGGTCGACAGGCTAATGCTAACCCAAATGCTAAAGCCAATTTAGATGCTAGAAATCCATCAGTAGATGCGGGGATGGTGTATCGGTTGTTAGCTAACCTTTTACAAGCCGGAGCTGCTAATAATGTTGGAGGAGCTAATCTTGTAGGTCTACCTGGATATAATTATGCTAGGCTGAGCAGAGACCACACCGGTCTGGGTGGAATGCCGTTTATGGGAATGGAGGATGCAGTTGAAATTAAGAATTGGCTAGTGAACCTTGAGAGGATTTTACTAATCTATGCTTGGATGATGGGGAGAAGAGAAGGCTAGCCTCTAGGCAGTTGCAAGGAGTAGCAATTCACTGGTGGAATAGTGTGACAGTCAGAGTTCTGAAGGAAGAGTTAACATGGGCTAATTCGGGTTAAGGTTTGAGCAAAGGTTTCTATCTGAGGTAGCAAAGTCAGCGCTGATGAGGAAGTTCATGGATCTTATCCAGGGTGATATGTCAGTAATCGAGTATGAACTTAGCTGTCTCGATATGGATATGCCACTATAGACATTGACATCAGAAGGAATGAGAGGTTCATTCGACGACTAAAGCCTGAGCTTGGTAGAACGACAATGACATGTCCGAGAATCCTGTAATGTGGTGGTGGAGATGGCTATTCGCCATGAGGAGATACTTGCAATTACTACCAGGGAGAAACCAGTTGAATCCCGGGGTCCTCACGGAAAGAAAAGGAAATTCTTTAAGAAGAAGGGTGCCCATAAAGGGGATGCTACCAAGAAGGAAAAGGCTGATTTGTTGTGCTTCAAGTGTGATAAGAAAGGTCATTATGCTCACGAGTGCCGGACAGGTAAGGGGAAGAAACCTATAGAGAAGAAGAATGTGAAATGCTTCAACTGCGACCAAGTTGGGCATAATAAGAACCAGTGTCAAGAGCCAGTTAAGGCGGCTAGAGGTAAGGTTTTTGTTATTGGACCACCATCTACTTCTATGCCTACCGTAGTAGAGAAAGGGAAAACTGTGATGGAATGTACGCTTTTGATTCAGAGTATACCAGTTAGGGGTACTATTTGATACCGGTGCATCAAATTCATTTATATCATAGTAGTTGGTTGATAGTTTATGCATTGAGCCCACATAGCTTGTTACTTCCTTAAGAGTTACGAATCCAATATAAGGGTATGAAACTCTACGGATGAGATGTGACCAGTTAGAACTTGATTTGTTAGGTCATAAGTTTTCATGCAGTCTGTATGTTTTTGATTTCGTACATTTCGACATCATTTTCGGTATGGATTGGTTGGGTAAGTATGAGGTTATGATATTTTGCCAGGATCGGAAAATATCATCGAGACACCCAGATAGTCATAACCAAATCATCTTCTCAGTGGAGAACTCCAGTAGGAGTATTTGGGCTTTGTCAAGTGCCATGGAGGTAGGAGAAGAGTTAAGTCGGGTTCGAGTGGCAAGGAAATTTGCAGATGTTTTTGAGCCGGTTACGGTATTGCCACCGAAATGACCTATTGAGAATCGAATAGATCTTGTACCCGGAGCTGAATCTGTGAGTAGACCACTTAACAGGATGACACTGACAGAGACGAAGGAATTGTGGTGCAGCTAGTGGATCTTGAGGGAAGAAATTTTATTAGACCAAGAAGTTTGCCTTAGTTAGCGGCCACGGTATTCGTGAAGAAACCAGATGGGTCGTTAAGAATGTGGATCGACTGTCGTAATTTATACAAGAGGACGATCAAGAATATGTACCCTCTGCCGAGAATAGATGATCTGTTTGATCAGTTAAGTGGAGCCAAGGTGTTTTCTCGATTAGAATTGGTGATAGGGTTCCATTAGTTGAGAGTGATGGAGGACGGCATTCCATTGATAGTATTTCGGACTAGGTATGGTTTGTATGAGTGGTTAGTGATGCTTTTGGATTGATGAATGCACTTGCTTTCTTCTTTAGATTTGATGAACAGAGTCTTCCGAGAGTATTTGGATTGATCCGTATTGGTGTTTAAAGATAACATTTTGGTATACTCTAAGGATGAGAAGGAGCATGAAGATCATCTTAGAGTTATGCTTGAGACGCTGAGGCAGAATCAGCTAAAGGCGAAGTTTCCAAAGTATCATTTTTGGAGGAAAGAGGTTAAATTTATAGGTTACATGGTCTCAGAGAAAGGGTTATTGGTCGATCCAGATAAGGTTAAAGCTATGAACAATTAGAAGAGACCAGAGACGGTAATCGAGATCAGGAGTTTTCCTGGACATGCTGGCTATTACCGGAGATTCATTAAGGATTTCTCGCGGATAACAGCACCTTTGACAAAGTTGACTAGGAAAGATGTGAAATTTGTTTGGTCCGACAAATGTGAGGAAGGGTTCCTTAATTTAAAACATTTGTTCACCAATGCACCAGTGTTAGTGGTTCTAAATGGAAACAAAGGGTTGGTAGTATACACTGATGCATGTGGAAATAGATTGGGAGCGACATTGATGCAGAAGGGTGAAGTTATTGCCTACGTGTCCAGATAGCTTTGACCGCATGAAGTGAGATATCCTACTTATGATTTTGAGTTGGATGCGGTGATTTTTGCCTTGAATATTTGGAGACATTATCTCTTATGGGAGAGATTTGAGTTGTATATCGATCATAAGTCTTTAAGATACTTATTCTCTCAGAAGGAGTTGAATATGAGACAGTAGAGGTGGCTGGAGTTTTTGGCTGCTTATGATTTTGGTATAGAATATACTCTAGGGAAAGGTAATAAAGTAGAAGATTCTCTTAGCAGAAGACATCAGAATGTGGTGTTGGCCATGTTGGAAGAATGGAAGGATCTAGAAACTTTGGCCAATGGTGGTGTGTAGTTAAGATCTACTGCTAGTTCTAGTCAGGGGATTGTCATGTTATCTTGTTTAGATGTTCGACCGGTGCAGATTGAGAGGGTAGGGAAGATCCAGTTTTAGCTGAAAGGATTAGAAGGTTTAGGGTAGGGTCGGAGATCGAAGATCTAAAGGATTATAGTCTTGACCAAAGGGGTGGTGTAGAAAATGTGGATTATGGATCTTAAGGCTGGATTAACACTAGAGGGGGTGAATAGTGTTTAATGGATTTTATGAAATTTTGGAAATCTTTTCAAATTAAACACATACAGATGCAATTTCACAAATACAGAGACAATCAAAGAACCATACAAAGATGCAAATAGTAAATAAAAGAGGTAAATAAAAGAATACACCAGACTTTTATACTGATTTGGAGTTACCCCACATCCAGTCCCATACAATTTCTTTTGCAGATTTATTTTCAAATATAATGTCGATATTACAACCTCGATTCAAAGCCACGAGATACACCCGCCTGTCCCCAAGTCCAAGGCAAACTCTCTTGATTTAACTAGGCTACAAGATCACCTAATTGATTTATGGCTACAATCACACCCAATTGATTTACAGGCCACAATCACACATTTTCCAATCACACTTTGATAGAGAGACTCGATACACTTCTTTGATTACAAATAATCCTATAAATCTAAATGGCACCGAGATCTTTGAGAGATAGTGGCAGAGAATCAAACTAGAGATGATCGAGTTTGATTCACTTAGAATTTAGGTAGAGTATTGTTAAAGCATTTGAAATATAAGGGAATATTTGAATGGAGAAGGAGTGAAGAAATGAAGAAAAACCAACTTCAAAATCGTTGAAAAAACTAGTATTTATAAGAGAACAACGGTCATGTCCATTCATTAAAGGTTATGATGAATAGACACTTCTTTTGAAAATTTGAATTTTAAATTCTACGGCTACCATGTGGACGTAGAGGGATGAGGGATGTCGACATGCCTATGTTAATTTTGAAAATAGATTTTGCTTTAAAATTATTTCTATTCTAAAACTTGTCAAAACAATTTCTAAACTTTGTTAACCATTTTGAATATAGTTTAAACTTATAAAAGAGTTTTAGAAAGTAATCTTAAAATATATAATCTATAAAATAAAAGTAATATTAAAAACTAAATATAGATTTCTTTAAAGCTAAAATATTAAAATCAAGAGGCAGTTTAAAAATCAAGAGATGATTTTGAAATTAATATGATTAAAAATAGTTTTTGAATTAAGGCTAAAATATTTATATTGATAGAGATGACTTTAAAAAGATAGTTTTGAAAAAATAGATAATTTTGAAAATTTCATGGATTCCATTCCACTAGAGAAGATCATGGGTTCCATCCCCTTAAAGAGATCCTTGGTTCCATCCCACTATTAAAGTGAGAAGATGGATTTCATTCCACATTAAAATCCGAATAAAGATTCTAGTGCTATTATGAAGTCTTAACATAAATCTAGACACTATTACTTATCTTGACATCTTGAACTCTTGATACTCATGAGTCTTCAGTCTTGATTTGTTCAATCTTGAATCTATCAGTCTTGTATCTCTATACTGTACAGTATTCATTCTCAATACCTGCATATATATATATATATATATATATATATATATATATATATATATCCTGCATATACATATATACATACATACATACATACATACATATATATATATATATATCTAGACAAGAATATTAGTATTTATATTATATTACAAGTCCTAAGGTTGTCATCAAAACAATCATCTCAGGAACTAACAATCTTCCCCTTTTCGATGAGGACAACCTATGTTTATAAAATATACTCCACCAAACTCTGATTCTACTCTAACTCCCCATTATTTCAACAACTCCCTCGTAATATACTAACTCCCCCTTAATCTAAGTCTAACTAACCTATTTCATAATTCTTTCCCTTTGTCATCAACAAAAAATAATCCTAAATTCCATAATTCCCGCTAAATCTTATACTATAGCACTGTATAGGATACTAACATAGTATGGTAGAATATAAATGAGATAGATAATAATATGAATAAAATATAGTAAGGTAAATGTGAGAGTTATGAAAATTTCACACATAATCAGTCAATATATACATCATGTTCTTATCAAACCACACCATGTTCAATCATATATTACACATCATATTCAAATCAATCCAAACCATACCAAATCAAATCAAATCAAACCAAATAATTCAAACCAAATCAAAGTAAATCAAACCACATATGTCAAATCAAACATTTCTTATAATTTGAACCCATCCTTCTTCACTGAAGATAGAATCTGCCTTTATAACATCCCATTCTTCATTATCTTTGTTCAGAGTTCCTTCTGAATTCACTTTAAATTCTTCTTTGTTGAGGACTGAGATTATCCATCGAATGGCATCGAAATGCCTTTCTTGTTCTTTCATCATTGCATTTGGCTTAATTCTAAGTGACGTTGATTGCGAAGGATAAAAGTAAGTATGTTCTTGAAATTTTTGAGAATTTCTTCAAGATTCTTAGTTAGACTATGAGTAGGAGAGGCTATTTTTTGATCAAATATGAAGAAATTCAATAGATTATAAAGAGACTTGAAAGTATGCATTTTTATGGAAGAAACAGGTATTTGAAGAGTTAGAAAGTCGTTTGAAATGAAAAGAAACAAGGTAGTTATTTCAATTTCAATTTCAAAACAAAAACCATTTTCTAGCTGTAACATGTCGACATGGGGGTAGGGGGATGTCGATATGCCCCTGTTAATTTTGGCAATTTGCTTTGTTTCTTTATATTATCTACAAATATGTATATATAAACTTATATAATATAATAACAAGCATTCCGGAGATATTGTAGAGCTAATAAGTAGAAATTAAAGATTTTCATTGATAAATTTAGTTAACATTACATAAATGATACATAACATTAACTAAAGAGAAATACTAACTAATACAACATGAAATGAAACTAGTATTAGTTAGAGGATGATGAAGATGATGATAATCCAAGCTTGCGACTCACTTTTCCAAAGAACTTGTTCATTTTTGTGGAAATCTTATCCAAATTTTTACAAACGAATCTTTTGAGAATCCGTTGGTTTTCCACAATAATCTTTTGATTCTTGAAAAGTGTTTTGTTGGATGGATTGTTAAGAGTGATAGGGTATTCGATGCTTTCCAATGAAGGCTCTTCCTCCTCCTCTCCTTCTTTTTCAATTTCCATCTCCTTCCCTTCTTCCTCCTCCTCCTCTTCTTTTTCTTCTTCCATCTCTTCATGAGCCAATCTCTCATTCTTTTCGGCAAGTGTTTCATATGGTTGAAATACAAACAGAAGTTTCATGAGAGAGATATTAGCATGGTTAAACACTTTTTCTAGAAACGAACTCCACCTTCTTATAATCAACATCAAAGTGGTTAAAAATCCATGTGAGATAAATCCCAAGTATAAAGTATTTTCACCTAAAGTAAAATTTTTGGAATGAAGTTCATGCAAAATCACTTGCACCCAGTTAATGTCATAGTGCCCAAAAATAGCAAAAGGAGCCTTACAAATTTTTAAAGTAGGGTGATTGAAATTTTTCGATCTTGGAGTTATGGTATGTTGCGAAAGAAGGTTTACAATTCTAGCTTTAAGATGGAAATTTTGGTTTATAAACTCAAAGTTATCGTCTCCTTCAAAAATGTGATGAAATGTCTCACGATCATGTTCATCGATTTGAAAATCTAAAAGATCCATTCCCTTATACTTACAACCAAGAATGTTACCCTAAATCTCACTATAATACAATACGTGTTTCCTTTAACACCACTCCACAATTCCCCTTCATTTCCTTCGTAAAAAACATGATTCAAATTTGCATAAAATATTTTGACGAGATTCGAATAACAAACAAAATCATTTTGAGAACCATCACTTAAGCTAAGAATTTGATTTTCTTCAAAAAGGACATTGATTTCATAAGAAGAAAAATCATTATATACAGCAAATTTTCTTGTATGGACCTGTCCAAAGTTTGCATAGCTTATGTAAGCCTTGATAGCTTCCGGATCATTGTAGAGGAACTCTTTGGTGGTGTTGAACAGTCTAATGGTGGATGGAGTGCTTGAGGAAGCCATTTTTTTGAAGAAAGTAGAGAGCTTGAGAGTTTGAAAGAGAGTTTGAATTTTGAAATGAATGTTAAAAGATAGGACAAAGTTAAGAAGATAAATAGATATCTACGAGCGATATTTTGAGGTCAAGAGACGCCTTTTCAGATGTCGACATCCTCGTCGACATGGGTTCCTAAAATCATGTGACTTATTTTTCTTATTTTATTTAATATCTATACATATATATCCTATAACATAATTTATATTTTTATCTAAAATAATATTAAATATAGTAACACTTTAATATTAATATTTTAATATTAAAATGATATTATTTTGAAAATCAAAAATTTTAAATTCAAACAACGAACAATTTCAAAACATACAAACAATCAAACATTCAAACAAGTAATTTTAATCAATACAATTTAAATGCGTACCTATTTTTAGATCCATATTTCCAAGATCATCATAATCGTGAATAGATGTAAAGCACATGTTTGAATTTTCCATCTCTTGATCTTCATCACTAGAGAATGAGACTGAATCACCCAATGTAGCAGTATATGCTCTCTTTCTTTTCTTTGACGAATCATTACTTGGAGAAATTTTTTGTTTATACGAATGTGGACAATCTCTTTTTAAGTGGCATGGTTCATCACAATTGTAGCATCTGCCTTTGTTTTGAGTTTCATTATTATTTTTAGAATTCTTGCAATCATTTCTCTTGTAATTGTTCATCTTTCTATAATTTGGAAACTTTCTAAAATTCCTTATCATCAAGGCTATTTCTTCATCGTCGTCACTGTTTGAGTCTGAACCATCTGTTATAACATTGAACGCTATTGACTTCTTTTCTGAGGCCTTGCTTTCTCTTCTCCCTTGCATTTATACTTCAAACGACATCAAATTCCCAATCAATTCTTCAATTTTCAAAGTACTAACATCATTAGCGTCTTTAATTGCTAGAGTCTTCTGATCTCATTCCGGAGTGAGTGAATTCAGAATTTTTCTAACTTTATCTTCTTCAGAAAAGTTCTTTACTAATGCAATAAGTGAGTGCACAATGTCTTGAAACCTACTGTAAAATGGACTCATTTGGATTCATCTTGAACAATTGAAACTGATTGGTCAAGATAGATATTTTAATCTTTTTAACTTTGCTTGTTCCTTCATGAGTAACTTGCAAAGTTTTCCAGATCTCGTATGCAAACTTATAGAAAGACACTCTATTAAATTCATTCCTATCAAGTGAACAGAATAGAATATTCATGGCTTTGGAATTATTTTGTGCAACAGTCTTTTTCTCAGCAATCCACTGTGCAAAATCAGTTGTGGGTTCAGTGTACTCAGTTTGTGTGATATTCCAAGTGTCTAATCCTATGATTGTAAATTGATTTCCATCCAGCATGCCCAATATGCATAGTTACTGCCATTAAAAAGTGGTGATTTGGTAGCAGAGTGGCCCACTACAAATGTGTAACATCCCGGAATTTTGTTAAATTAAAGTTAGTAAATTATTTGAACTTTTAAATTTAAATTGTGAAATTTCAAGAAAAATAAAATATTGTTAAGATTGATATTACAAGTTATAAGGAATTAAATAAATAATTGATAGGTTAAGTCTTAAATAAATAAAGAATAAAACAATAAGAACAAACATTAGCAAACAAATTAGAAATTGTTTTTAAAACAATAAAATAAAACATGTACAAATTAAATTTTAAACCTTTAAATAGAACTAAAAAGAAATTGTGAATGTAAGTTATGATAAAATTTATAAAATAAAACGTATGTTAAAAATAATAAATACTAATAGTTAAAAAAAACTTCAAATAGGAATTCGTTTTTATTACATTCAAATATAGACATAAGAAAACAATAACTAAATTTTTCTTTCTTTCTTTCAATTAGCAATGTGACCAAACAAAACAAGACTTAGTCTTACAAAAATAAAATAAGATGGCTGTAAACAACAAGATAACAATAGGTAAGTATTTTAAATAAAACAAATAAATGAAACAAGACTTAGTACTTGTAAATGTACAAAGCATGAACACGGCATGCTGTAGATATACAAAGAACATGCTTTCATTTAATGCATTGCAACTCAGCCTATAAACATAAAATATAAACTGTAAAACAAAACAGTACTTACAAGAATAAAATAAAATTGTATGTAAACAAAGAAGGAAGCAAAGTAATTTAATGCTATTTACTCCTCTTCATGAACAAGATCCTATCAGCCGAAATTAGAGCATGGTTTAGTCAACAACAAAAAATGTCTGAGCAAAGTACAAATAAAAAATAAAAAAAAGAGGAAAGAAATCTTGCTTCAGTACTCTACTAAAACTAGTATACAAACCTTTCATAATTATATATACCTCGATCTATCTCTTTAATTCATTCAGCAAAACCTAACAAAGAACAAAAAATAAGAAAAAAGAAAAAGAAAAAAAGAAGAACCACTTTATTCAAGTTGAAGGGCAATTTACTGAAGGAAGAAAAAAAGAAAAGAATAAAAAAAACTGCATTTATTATCAAAACCAAAGTGCTCTCTGTTTCAACAAATAGGTGAGTAAACTAATCATTTCAAGATTTAAGTGGAATGGAATGTTTGTTATGCTGAAGTATTTGTTTTCCAGTTTTTAGCTCTGGGAACATCATAGGATTTAACTTGTTCTTCCTGTTTTTGGCTTCAGAGTAAAGAGAGTTTAAAAGAAATCAAATAAACCTTCATACAAATATGTTTAACTGAGGATTCTTAATCAAAATAAGTTGTTTCAAGTTGACTCATAGTTTAAAATTTTTTGTTTTAAGCTAAAGAATGAAACACTGGACTCTGTGTACTTGTTTTACAGTACAAGCAAAAATCATGTGTTAAATTCAGGTATGTTAAATCATTAATTCGATTATATAATTTGAATAAGTATGCAAAGACATGATTTTTAAGAGTGACATGGTGATTTTAAATTGAGTGTTTCGAGAGTAGTTCACAGTTGAACAAATTTCGTGTTTTTCCCATTTGCTGATGATCTATCAAATAGTTGTTGATGAAAATTTGGGTAAAGCTAGTGTGTTGTTTCACGATTATAGGAAAATTGTTGGAAAAATTTTCTATTGCGTAAATTTTGGAGACAAGTTCGATCTAGGGTTTATGTTCATGGTTTGTAGTGTGTATGTAACGACCCGTAAATTTTCGATAATTAAAATAGCTAAATTTAATAAGATTTCGTGATTTAGTGTTGGAAAAAAATTGTAAGTCGTTTGGAATAATAACAACTGGAATGAATTGCAACAATAATTATCCAAGTAAAAAATAATAATAAAAATTAATAAAAAAATAAAAGTCAATAGTTGAATAGGATAATAAATGTGGGATTCATTGGGAATAATAGAGTAATTGATTGATAAGTAAAATCTATTTAAAATCAAATATTGAATATTGAACAGGTAAATTGTTTAAATTAAATATTTAAAACTTATTGAATAATTGAATAACTGTAAAATGAAAATAGTGTTCTAAATTGTGAATTGGTTTTAAAAGTTGAATCTTATAAGTTCGATTTCAATATTTCAAAAGATAATGAATTATTGGATAAGCAACATTGTTTAAATTGAATATTTGGAATTTATTGAATAATTTAATAATGGGAATTGAATAACCGTATAATGGAAATGGTTGTTCTATAATTTTAATTCGTTTCAAAAGTTAAATTTTTAAGTTCGTTTTGAATATTTCAAAGGATAGTGATTTAAGAATAATCAAATTTGTTTAAATTTAATATTATAAATGTTTGAATAATTAAATTTCGAATTTGATATGATTAATTTGATATTGAAATTTAATATATGAAAATAGTGTGAACAATTGAAATTTGATTTAATATGATTCAAATTGGTTTCCAAAGTGAATGTAAGTTATATTGAGATTATAATAGTGTTAATAAGATTTTACAATTGGAATTTATTGGATAATTGAATAACGAGTTTAATATGATTAAAAATGATTTGTAAAATTTTATTTTATCATATTAAAGTTAGAATGATGTTGTAGAACTTTTAAAATCGAATTAAAAGTAAATTTGTGAAAATTGAATATTTTAATATTTAATTATCGACTGGAAAATAGCCAAATTTTGAACAATCTCAGAATTGGACGAAACTATTTCCATTGGATCTGTAATAGTTAATTATTATCGGATTTCAATTTTCGTAGCAATTGGAGTTGTCGTTTGACCGTGGCAGCTCGAAACGCGTTGAAATTGTTTTAATATTAATTTGGCGAGTTAAAATAGTCATTTTTCAAACGGTCTCGGATTTCGAAAAAACCAGTTTCCTCGGATCCGTAATGTGATATTATTGTAAGATTTCAAATTTCATGTCAATTGGATTTACCGTTTGTCCAGGCGAGCCAAAACACATAGGAAATCGTTTAATAGATTTAATTTAAAATCGATCGTTTATTGCCATAACTCGCACATACGATCGAATTAGCTTCCGAAACCTGTTCCATTGTGTCCGGAACGCGGGGTAAACCCTAGAAACACTGGTCACCATGCGTAAATCGGAGTTCGGAAAATCCGAAATGAATAAGTGTTTCGAAAATTTTATATAAAAGGACCATAGCACATTCATTCTTCACAAAATTTAACCTGGCTAGGGTTTCAATTCAGAGCCGCCATTCCTATCTATCAATGGCCAGAAAACACTCTTCTTTCCCCCTTGATTTCTTCAAATTCGCTAATCGAATCGAAAAACCTCCAACTAGAAAAATGTAGAACACATTGAGATCCTTAAATCCAACGGCTATGATCAAGAAACAAGCGATGGATTGGTGGCAATTGGGGATGGAAGTTCGCACGTTCGTGCGCGTTTTCTGAGGAGGAGGGTGAATCGAGCTTCAAGCTACTCGGGGCGGTGGTGGAGTGGAAGATGCTCTTCGTGGTGGTTCTTCCTGATCGAGGTGGAGGTACTTGTATTGATGGCGTGTATTAGGGTTTTTGGGGCGGCTTGGGTTTGTTTCTTGCTTGCATGATTACCAGGTGCGAACGAAGGGGAAGACACTGCGTGCGGTACGATTTTGCAAAGGAATAGCAACGGTCCAGATTAGCCTGTAGGGTTTTGAAATTAAAATTAAAATGTAAATTGATTTGTAAATGTTTAAAATGATGTTTCTCTTTCGTACGAGGTCGGAATCGAACGAAACAAATTGCGTTGCGTTCGTATCGTCGAATACTACGCTATGGAACAGGATTGGAGTCGTTTGTAGCTAGTGGAAATTTCAGATAAAATTAAACGCTCGTTTAATTTTATTCGAAATAAATCGCAGGAACTGCATTGAAATCAAGGTGAGTGTTTTATAACGCTCACAACGTACTAAATATCTTTATGCTAGTTAAATTTGACATTATGAAGTGTTATCATTTTATTGTCGTTGTTTGATAGAATTTAATTGTCATATATATTGTCATTTGAATTAACCGTTAAAAAAATTAAATTGACAGTTAAATTGGAATTGAAATTGAATTGCAATTAAATTACCTGACATTGATAACTATGAAATTGCCGTGAATTGTATTGTCTATTGGATGGTGTATTTTGATGGATGTTATTGGTTGATATTTAAATGTTTGGATGTTTATTTGCTTATATGTACTGTTATGCATACATATGACACTGTGATTGGTTTAAGTGATATATATTCATCCCTGACATTTAATTGAAATAAATAACTATTGGCCATAGGATAGAAAATTATGTACGGACACCGAATTGGCTAAATTAATAAATTTTGAAATCGTCGATTTGAAATTTATTTAAATGTTTGATTTAAAAGTTATAAATAGAAATCAATTTATAGAAATCGAATTTATCGAAAAATTGAGTTTGGAATGTTGAAATAAATTTTGGTTAAAGGAATTTAGTTAAATAATTTAAGTTGAGACTTTGAGATTTAAAATTTGGATATGATTGAATTTCAAAAATTTATTTGTTTTAAAGATTGAACATTAAATTTGAGCTTTGAATATTACTAAGTAAAAGCGACATAAAAATGATATTTTGAAATGAGCTTGGAATTGAATCATATTTGAAATTTGGATTTAAATTTGAATATTGAAGGATAATTTTGTTAAGTGTTATAAATTGATATTTTGAAAATCCAGCTCCAAATCGATATAAATTGAAATTGAAGTAATTGAAAGTGAATATAAAATTGAATAAATTTGAAGTCAAAGTTGACATTGATTTGAATTGAAATCGAAATTGAATCGGTAGAATGGAAATTGAAATTGATTTGAATTGAGAAGTTATAAACTGAAATGGATTGGTTTTGAAGCTGTTTTATTTTGTTTTCCAAATTACTCTGCTATATAAACCATTTTTGAATACTTAAACTATTTTAATCTATTTTAAATCTACTTAACCCAATTTAAATTATTTTAAACTAATTTATCTATTTCAAATCCATTTAAGATTTTAAGTATTTTAACTATTTTAATTATTTAAAACTACTTTTAAACTACTTAAAACTTTTTTTCTAAAATTCTAAACTGGTCAATAAGGTGAAATGTTTATACTTAAATCTTGAATTTAAATACGAACTGGTTTAAATGAAGTTGCAGCCTAAATTGAAATTCGAAATGATTTTGAAATCGAAATGAGATATTGATGCGAAAAATAATTTTTGAAACGGAACCTTACATTTTAAATAGATACGATGATATTTGAAATGGATTTGATATTGTGAAGTGAATATGATATTTTGATATCAATTATGAATCGATTTGAAATGTAAAAGAGCCAACGGTGTAATAATACGTAGTTATTAAAGAGTCCGGGATCGGATATGGACATACTCTCTGTCGATACCGAAAACCACTTTAATAACTATTATACACGGAGTGTTGATCCAGAATGAAGTGGATGGTTTGGTGAACGCGTTGACTGAAGAAAGAGAACGATATTGGATGATCCCTGACATGACTAAAACAGGAGCCGCGTCGGGCCATTGAGGTTCGCCACCTCTAGCAGACACACTTCTTCGATACCATATCTATTACATTTGTGATGCGATTTGGGTGCACCCCTTTGATTTGAGAGTGTTGTTTCGCGGTGTTGGGGTAGCTGATGGCTATGCCCAACATTAGTCCGGATCACGCAACTACTAGTATCGTAGTTGGTATCGCCTCATGTACCTTGTCATACTGATTATCCTATTCGCGACCACTACGTTTTGTTTAGTGTTATGCCTATGGGGTACCCTCTGATAACCACCAGTTTACGGTGGGACTTACGGTGCTGTATAGACTATGGCATTATAAAAATGTGTTAAGGGGGATTATGGTAACGCCTTAACGCTATTTTG
The DNA here is from genome assembly GCA_030765085.1 of Allium cepa. Lineage (NCBI taxonomy): Eukaryota > Viridiplantae > Streptophyta > Magnoliopsida > Asparagales > Amaryllidaceae > Allium > Allium cepa. The sequence continues at coordinate 438,677,489 of CM060941.1, forward strand.
ATACTTTATATTACTGATAGGCATTATCTACTTAGCGTACATTACTATATAGTAGATAGTTTAACGGATCCTTAAGAGATGGAAAATCCCGTAACATCTCTTGAGTTATTGCACGCACGTTGACACTGGATATGAGATGTCAAACCCCGTAAATATCTCTGACGTCGTTACACTCATATTTATTTACGATGGATTTAACTTTCATAAGGATATTTTAGTCCTGACTCGAGTGTTTTGTCTTTTCATTACGCTCGGGTCAGTCTTGAGTTTTTCAGATTTTGAAGATCTATTCTTGAGGATGAAGACGAAGATTTGGTATACTATTACTATTATTACCCTTGCATCATGCTATCTGCTGCATTATTTTAATTGTTCTATTGTATATGTATAACTCTGATAAATGTGGTATAAATAATTGTCAAAGTATAGTAAACAGCTTCATGAACTGTTTATTTGACTATTATATTTTATCGTTCCGCTGCGAGATTCTGTGTTGTTTCATTTCCTTTATTTCTCTTTCTTTTCTTTTCTTATTCACCCCAATAACCATCTGCCCTTCTGAATGGTTTGGAATCGACATGTGTATTTGATCATCGGTTTAGACTGTCCAAAAAGGCGGGTCGTTACAGTGTAAGAAATGAGGTGTTTTATCACCGAGGGGGGATCGAGTTGCAGGCAACGATGGGGGAGGGTAGTATGGGGTGTTGACAGGATGTGGCCAAAGCTCGAGTGTCTCTGGTGGTCGGAATGATGGTGGCGAGGCGATTCGTTGAGGAGGGTTTGGGTTACAGTTTTCGAACGCGAGGTTCATTTTCGATTTGGAAATTTTGGTGCCGAGTCGAGTGTCGATTTCGTATGTGGGGATGTTTCGCGATTTGTTGGAGGTCACGATGGCCACCGGAACGGCGGCGCGGTGGTGTGCATGTGCACGCAGTGGGTCTCATGTCAAGGAGTTCTGCAGTGGCTACTCGAGTTGATACTCGAAGAAATGTGTGTGTGGTTTTGGGTTAGTGCTCGAGCGAGTAAATTTGGTTACTGATGCCATGCTAGAGTTTAAACTTAAAGAAAAAACTAACTGAAAATATATAGCAAGTAGCGTGGGGGAAGAAGAAGAAACAGGGGTATACGTGAATGCTTCGGGGAGAGACGGTGAGGAACTCGAGTTTTAACTCGAGTAAAGCCTGGGTTTACTCGGGTTGCCTTTAAAAAAATGGGTTTAGCCCAAATAAAATTCTGAAATTTCAATGCTAAGTAAAATTTTGGTATTTCAAGTTAAACAATGTTGATTTATGTTAAGTAAAGAACTCGCGATAAGTTTAAATTGGTTAACAATGTTTTAAAATTTAATTAATCCTTTAATTAAATAATTAAAAATTAAAATAAGAATTGAAGTTAAATTACATTAAAACTTTTAATGTAACAATAAATTGTTTTTTTTAAAGTATAAAGAAGATTTTTTAAATGATAATTAAGGTAAATAATTTTTATTAACTAATGGTTTTGAAAAGTAATTAAGAATGATTTATAATTTGTAATTAAAATTGATTAATAAACAATTAAGTGTCTAAATTATTTATAATTAAGAATTGTTAATTAGATAATTTAAGTTGGTTAATTTATAATTAGTAGTTAATTAATTGATTAAGGAATAATTTATTAACAAAGTAATTGAGATTTAATTAATTTAATTATCGTTAAGAATAATTAATCATTGATTAAAATAATTGTGTGGTTAATTTACTTAAACCACATTGGAAAATAATTAACTATTGTTGTGCACTAGATTGATATTCTATTCTGGTTGTGAAACTGTGTGATGTGAATTATGCTGAATTGTGATTTGCGACTTGTTCATATATATATGTGAAAACCCTTTGCCCGTAACACGACATTTGAATTTCGATGTGACAGAGAGTTGGAGTCCTGTTGGTTGTCCGAAACCCACATCGAATTGTAATGATGACTCTTTGTGATTGATAAATTTATTTTATCTGTGAAACTGTGAATGAAAATAAGCGTTATCAATTATACCGCTTATCGATATTGGTATATCTGTGATGATTGATGATGTTGCACTATTGTGTAAAACCCTTGGACTACACTACACATACAAATATGGATTTCACGAGGAAATCGGTTAAGTCACATATTTTTGAAAATGGTTTTAAAATTTGAATTTTTAAATTCAAATGGTTTGGAAATGAAATCGGGTTAAATATGAAAAGCTTTTGGGTTTTTGAGGATAAAAGTTATTTTGAATAACTTGATAAAGTTTTGGAATTTAAATAATTTGAATTTTAAATTCAAATAGTTTTGGAAATAAATTAAGTTTAATGTGAAAAGCTTTTGAAAAGGTGTTTTAAGGATGAAAGTTATTTTGAATAAATAATGAAGATTTGGAATTTGAATGATTCGATTTAAATTGGAATTCAATATCTAAAATTGAATACTATATTGGTATTTATGATTTAAAAAGAATTATACACGTTTATACGGGTTTTAAACCATTTTTAAAGTGTTGATTTTGGGAATCTGAATTAACCCGAAGATTTTAACTTGTATAATGAGGTCGAATTTTCCCGAGACGAAAACTACTAGTTTTCAAATAATAATAGCTTTCATTTAAAGAAAGGATTTTCCAAATAATGTTGAAAGGTTTCAAGTTTGAAATGGAAATTGAAACGTTTTGAAAGATATAAAATGAGTCTTTGATTCAAAGACCGGACGAGTTAATCCAACTTGAATTGGAATTGTTTTGAAAGCTATAAATGAATCTTTGGAAACGAGATTTGAAAGCTATGAGATAAATCTTTGATTTAAAGATTTAACGAGTTAATCCAATTGAAACGGAAATTGTTTTGAAATCCATAAATGAATCTTTCGTTTAAAAGATTGGAAATGGTAATTTGTTTTAACCATTCGAATGAAAGGCTTTGGGCTTTAAGCTGTGATTTAACTGAGACCCCGGTATCCATATGATTTTTAAGTATTGCGCTCGTTATTCGTTTTAGCCGGGGGAGGACCTTTGTGTCATACAACCCATTCCAAATAGTGATACGACGTATATGGATAGCATTGAAGATCGGTGGTAAAGACCGGGTATTTGCGAGAGCGATAGGATGACCTCTCGATTGTCTCTGCACTGAGTTTCTCCGGTATAGAGATTCCCTAAGTGATGGGAAGTCCGATCGGGATTGTGAATACCCGAATTTGCAAGGGCTTCTTTCTTTATCGAATGAAGTGTCTTCGGTTCTATTCAAACCCGGAACAGACTTGTATGGTTGTATGTTTGACACTACACTTTGAGATATAAAGCAGATTTCTTTCAAATACCTGTCTGTTGGTGTCGGAGAATTTATTCTCTTAATTTAACACCCTTCTCTGAGACGTACGAGCTCAGAGGTTATGTAGTTGAAGGTTATCAGCAATATACTCCCAATTTGGTAGTGTGGCATGCTAAGTGCTTCTGTGTGTTGATCGTTTGTTGATCATTGTGATCAAAGCATAGCTTTGTGGACAAGACCTCATCGGACCTCACAACCCGGAAATGGTCAAAACAGGAAAGATGCGGCAAGGTTATGAGGGTCGCACCCTTTAGGGTATGCCATTTTCTTCTGGAAAAAGGTGAGTCATGGTATGGAGCCCAGATATTTACCTGTGTGGTAGCTCCAATCTCATTTACTATGTGATTGTTGCTTTGTTATAGAGGGCCCTCGGATAAAGGTCCCAAAGGACCGGGGAGTGGCATACTCGTGTAGTAGTTACCTAGTTACAGAGGTAACCCGGCCTTGTGTTGGCAGAGGGCTGGTTAAGTTCTCGGGACGTCCCGTAAGAGGCGTACCCATGTGGCAGTAGGAAGTTCCTTAGCCTGACCATTTGATGGAAATCCAAAGAAACAATACGAGCCCTGTAGGGTTTTAGTTGTATAACCTGCCATGCAGCGTGGCAGTAACCTGCCACAAAACATGGTAGCTACAGTAGGCATACAATAATGGTTTTATGCTGGCTAAGATTAATATACTATCTTCGAAATGTTTTCTACACTATGCACTAATAATAATATCAAAGAATTTTTCTCTTATCAAGCATATTTGACTATCATAAGAAGAAATCTCCACCAATTCTGCGTTTGCATAGTGTGTGTGGCGGGAGGTCTTATGGTAGTCTCATTTTTCAAAAGTATATCGACTTTTCTTTTATAAATCTATTTTTATTTAAAAGCAACTATTTTTTTTACTCACGCCAGTCCCATGACTGACCCAGAGTTTATTGTTTCGTTTCTAAACTCTGGGTGCTCATAATTTCTGCACGGGCAGCCAAGTAACAGGTTTCTATATTTTGGAGTTAGCAGCATTTTGGAACTCTTGCTTTGGGGATATCTTAGGAGATTTTTGGAGATCTAAGGTGTTTACCTTTTAGGAGTCCGTTATCACTCCTTTCATTGAAGACTTTTGGATATATGATCATCGATGTATTATTATGATGTATTTGGAGTGTGGTATATGTATTAAATATTCTGATGTATTATTGGATATTCTAATGTTGTATTTGTGATGTGTGCATGATATTCATTTGTTCCGTTGTTTTATATTCATCTGATGTTGTTATAAGCTCCGGCGATATGAATTTGATGTTGTTTGTCGAACATCGAGTTCGGATCGTCCCAAAATGAACTAATGATAGCTTAACATTACCAATGTTGGCAGCCATTTGAAAACTTTTCAAAAATCAGATTATGAAAACTTTAAAACCAATGCTCTGATACCAAATTTAGAAAATGCAGATAACGGATCTTAAGGCTAGATTAAAACTAGAGGGGGTGAATAGTGTTTAATGAATTTTATGTAATTTTAGAAATCTTTTCAAATTAAACACATATAGATGGAATTTCACAAACATAGAAATAATCATAGAACCAGACACGAATGCAAATAGTAAATAAAAGCGGTGAAGGAAAGAACACACCAGAATTTTATATTGGTTCGAAGTTACCCTACATCCAGTCCCATACAATTTATTATGCAAGTTTCTTTTCAAATATAATGGCGATATTACAACCTCGATTTCAAGGCCACGGGATACACCCTCATGTCTTCGAGTCTAGAGCAAACTCTCTTGATTTAACCAGGCTATAAGATCACCTAATTGATTTACGGCTACAATCATACCCAATTGATTTACGTGCCACAATCACACCATTTTCAATCACACTTTCACAGAGAGATACTCGATACACTTCTTTATTTATAGATAATCCTATAACTTTGAATAGCACCGAGGTATTTGTAAGAGAGTGGCGGAGAATCAAACTAGAGATAATCGAGTTTGATTCACTTAGAATTTCAGTAAAGTTTTATTAAAGCATTTGAAATATAAGAGAATATTTGAGCGGAGAAGAAGTGAAGTTCAGGAATGTCATCGATTCAAGTTTACGATTCATACTGGAGGGACCAAGATGTATCAGGACATGAAGAGGAACTTCTATTGGGAAGGTATGAAGAGGGATGTTGGCTTATGGGTTAAGCAGTGTGTGAACTGTCAACAAGTGAAAGCCAAACTCAAAAGCCGAGTGAATTGCTTCAGCCTTTAGAGATTCCAAAATGGAAATGAGATTAGATATCCATGGATTTTATTGATGGGTTTCCTAGGTATAATAAGGGAAATGAAAGTATATGGGTTATAGTGGATAGGTTGACCAAGAATGTCATTTCATTTCAATCAAGCCAACAAGGACTGCACCTATTTTGGTGAGGTTGTTCATGAAGAACATAGTTAGACTCCATGGGATACCTAGTAGCATAGTCAGCAATGGAGATGCATTATACACTAGAAAATTTTGGAAGTATCTACAAGAGGTATTAGGTATCAAGCTCAAGATGAGTACAAGTTATTACCCATAGACAGATGGGTAGATAGAGAGAGTCAATAAGATACTCGAGGATTTATTGAGAGCTTGTGTATTAGACTTTGGTGAATCTTGGGAGGATCACCTACATTTGATTGAGTTTTCTGTTCATCGACGGAAATTCTATCGGTTTAGAAACCCGTCGAACGAATTTAAATTAAAAATAACCGCAAGCGCACGGCGTACACTTGTAGTACGGGGCGGATACGAGTCGATCCACAGGGAATTGTTGATTTAAATTTCCTACTCAATCAAATTATACCAAAGTCGAGAGTTGTTTAAGCTAGAAAATGAACTAACTGACAAAAAGAAAAAAAATGCAAATATGAGAGTTAAATGACAATTTAGAGAATAAATCCACTCTCTAGATCATGTAGTTCAACACAAGAAATCATGATCTCTCTTTTATGGTCATTAGTTTTTAATTGATGTGTTTATCATAAGTATGGCATATTTGAGCTATTGATTAGCCAACATAAGCCACCAAACTATAACACACCCCTTAAAACACTTACTTACTTTCATGAAACTTGACAAAGAAAATAAAAATGAAATCTATTTTATGTATGACCTATTAACTACTGATTAGAAACATAGACCATCAAATTTTAATTTCAACAATCACTTTCTTATGCCATAATCATATATTCATGAAGAGGCATTTGTGTTAGTGATTGTTTAAGCATAGCCTATTTGGTGTCAACAATATAGACTATCAAATTCAAAGCAAAGACAACAAATTAAACCACTTCAAGCATTGTCATTAAGCACAAAAAGAGAGCATGAATTGATAAAATGGTGAAGCTACATTAATTAGAGAGCTTCATTACCCCTAAATTGAAGGGGTTTAGCCTCTCATATTTGTCATCATATGAACAAATGTAGCAAGCAACATTGAATAAAAAGAAGAGAAAAAAAGAGAGCAAAATGAAAGGAAAAATTATTCTACTTGCACAAAAGAGAAGAGATCTACACTACAACATGAAAGTAAATGAACATGAAAAGGAAAGAGCATGTATTAAATTGCATAAAATAAAAAAGATTACATAAAATAAAAATGGCTAAGTAGCCATGAAAAGAGAAAGAGGAGCTTTCATTTTATTTTTGATCTAAACTAAACTAAAGAGAAGGAGGCCTAAGAGAGACTAAGAGAAGAGGAAGAGGAGGCTAACTAAGAGAGGGGAGAGGTTACATGAAACATATGGGTATTTATGCATGTATGAAACCCTAATTCATATTTTTGGGGAATGCCCAAAATGACCTTGAGAAAGTGTGGAGGCCAAGTAATCATTAGCTTCTACTAATCATCATTTAAGTGTACATGAAGCCATTAACTCCATAAGCATGTGCATTAGCCTCTAATTTGTACATAAAGTTGGTGGGTAGGTGGGGTCCTCCATTATCTTCACTTTGAATTATTTCCATCTTCATTCCTTTATATTCATGTTGTGCATGCATGAGTCTTCATGAAACCACTCCTATTTGAGACCAAATTCCTACAAAAATATATATAAATTTCCAATTAATTTTTCTCAAATAAATATATGCACACAAATGACCGTTTCGCCCCTATATGAAGATGGATATGTGACAATTTGAAATTAACATGAATTTTGGTTAAAACAAGTTAAAATACCCAATATGATCATTTATTTAATTTAAAAAGAATAAATATGGTGGTAAAAATATGCACATTTACGTGCGCATCAAATACCCCCACACTTATCTTTTTATTCGTCCTCGAATAAAAAAAAAACTAAGACAAACCCGTTTTCGTAGGGAGCACGATTGCATTGAGCGTATGCAACAAACCGTTAAACCTCTGGGTGTCCCCAGTAGGACGAGTGTTGTCTCGTGAGGGTTTTCAGCGGATACTACCCACATAATCCAAGTGCGGGATGAAATATTTACAAAATGCAATATTTATTTACAAAGATATGAATGTGAGTTTTTGAAAATATTTATAAATGAAGGATTTATTTTTAAATTGACACAAATAAGTTAAACATAGGTTTTGGTCATTATCTTGAGATTTAAGTCATTTACTCGTCAAAATTTCCAATAAAAATCAAGTTATCATAACAAATAGACAATAGTTTAACTCGTTGTTTTAGTTAATAACACATTGTAACTATGAAATGGATCCTTAGTTGATTATCAAAGTTTATCAAAGTGGTATTTTCATTTCTTTTCAATAACAAATCAAATCAACTAAGTAAAAATAGTGCTATGATTTTAATTGCATGCCCACTCATTATTTGCAAGAAAAATTACACACCTAGCTCAGGTAAACTGAGGCCAGATATACCACCCATGCACTGCCTTTCGGGCTTATGTGAGGGGAGTACAGAGCATGGCGAGTGCACACACTTTCGTGCATACACTTATCGACCGTAGGTGGTTTTATTAAGTCTGTTTTTTTTACATGTGTTCCATACATGCATAATCATGAGGACTTTTAAATGAGTATGAAGCACATAATCAAAGATTCTAAGTAATTTACCCATGCATAACCGTGAGGACATTTAAATGAGAGTAAATACCTGGATGTTATTATATTTTTTTATATTTTTTTTAAGAGAGAGAGAGAGAGAAAGAGTTTTGCAAAATCATCTTAGCACCATTTAACTTAGAAGACAAAAAAAAATGTTATATCCTTTACTTTAAATCAACCACTTTTTAAAACAAAGATTTTCAATTAGGATATACTTCATAATTAACATATGAATCTTTCTATATACTAGTTAAACTATTATTATTTGTAGCCAAACTTCATTTTTATTTCTGTTAAGACAAATAAATTTTCAAAGATTTCAATTTAATAAACCAAAATCATATATTTATCCTATAATGTTTCTTTAAAAATAAATCAAAAGAAAATATGTTTTTGGGATTTTTTTTAATTTTTTTGAGTTTTTTTAAAAGAAAAAGCAAAATAAACCATGAAAAATAAAAACAAAAAAAATGAAGATGAGTCTCCCCCACACTTGATTTTGACTGTGTCCCCACAATCAACCCAAGTGGAAGGAGAAAATATAAAAACATAACCTTTATTTAAATAAAAATGAAAAGATGATTATTTACAAGTCATCAGAAAGAATGCCGTTAAAGAGTAGATGAACCGGTCTTCCAAGAACCGATTCATTTGTCTCACCATGTATGTAAGACACAACTCAAGCGTAGAAAACCAAACCATAAAAGATTTCGAAGTTGAATGTTGATTTGAAAAAACGAATGTTGTTTTATTGAAAATTGAATGAGTTGTTTTGTTTTCGATGATTTTTAGGGTTGATAAGACAATTGATTGAAATTCAAGTTTATTTTCACCAAATTGAAGTTCAAACTTATCATTGAAAACTTCTTCTAAATTATCGATTTCAAAATCAAAATGGTGATCGAAATTTTCCCCTTCAGAATTTAAACAACTCGTTTTCAAAAAGTCCATAAAACTCATGTTCGTTAAATTCGACTTCCTTTGTTGGATTATCAACAACTTCATCGTGTAAATCGAGTTTAAAATTCAAAGTTGTCGTATTCAAATTTTCAGAAAAAGGAAAATCGAATTTTGCACCCTCAAAAGCATTGAAATCCAACTTATTTACCGTATTTTCAACAACTTGATTAAGATCATCATTATCAATTTCAAAAGTTGTTATTCGAAAATCATCGACCTTGGTAAAAGATGGATTATCGTTTGACTCGTCACATATTGAAATTTGATTATGTTTCTCATGAAAATTTTCCAATGTTTTAATCAACAAATTCGTGTGATCATTGTAAATTTCATTCATTTGCCCAAAAAAGTCAAATTTGTAATTATTAACTTGAAATTTTTTGATTTGGACTTGTTGAGAACAAGAATTGTCAATTTCGATAAACGGTAGATTATTATTTGATTCTTTGCAAGTTGAGATTTGATTATGATTTTCACGAATTTTTTTGTGTTTTTCAAATAATAAATCCCCGTTATCCTTTTCCATTTGGTCAACAAAATCAAATTCATGATTATTAATTTGGAAATTTTCATTTTAAATTTGTTGATAACCAAAATTATCAATTGTATCGTTATTAAAACTATTCCCATTGCCAAAATTATTTGAAAATTGGTTCACATTTTCGTCTTGATTTTGAAATTCATTTTGAAGCTTGAAATTGAATTGGCATGGGTTACACTCGAAATCATTTGAATTTTGAAGTGAATTCAAATTTTGATTATTTTGAAAACTTTGATTCGAGTTATAGCACAAACACGAATTGCACAACTCGTTTATCTCTTGATTTTGTTGCGTAGAGAGTTCAAGTAACGACGAAATGCAATTTTCAAGAGTTGAGGGTTGACCATTACTTTGGAAATTTTATGGTTCAAAATTCGAATTGCCTAAACAAAATTTGTTGTTAAAATATCCATACGAATTTGGAGTGAACTCATATAGATTATATTGATTTTCACAACTAAATTCAAGTGAGTGAGAAAAAGGAAACTCGGACATTTTCAAGATTTTTTTTTTTGGTTTTTTTTACAAAGAAAATATTTACAAGTAGAATTTATTTTTCAAAATGGAAAATTGTTTTTTGTTTTGTTTTTGGATTTCAATTTTTTTTTTTTTGAAAAGAGATGTTTTTTTGGATTTTTGATTTTAACTTTTTTTTTGGATTTTGGATTTGAAAATTTTCAAAGGAAAAGGAAAAAAAACTAAGTTAAGAAATATTTTCAATTTTTTTAGTTTTGGATTTTGAATTTTTTTTATTTTTTTCAAATATACATGAAGTAATGCAACTAAATGAATGCAAGGGTTAATTATAAATGATTTTTCCTAAGTTAACCCAAAATTGTATAATCACACATTATCTTAGATAAACAAGGTAGTTCTCAGCCAGGTAACGGACAGGATTTATCGGTGCACCACGAATCACCGTAGCAATGCAGTCGAAGGTTTAAGTACCTTTAGAGGAACAACTACTATAATATTTACGAATCACCGTAATATTTATAAATGGTTATTACTCTGCCGTAGCCTAGACACCAAGAAAGTAAATTGTTCAAAAAAGACAACTTGTCAATATACAATTAAGTGTTATCGATGTCTAACCGTTATTGTTAACCAAAATCTAAGATGAATGAAAAGCAGAAATTAAACGTGTATTAACAGTGCAACTACGATAAAATTTGTTTTTGTTTTGAAATTTTTGAATTTTTTTTAAATGCAAATGCAAACAACCAACAATGCAGTTCAAATAACACTAGAGATGGAAGCAACAATTTTTTCTAAGAAAGCAAACAAAGCAGTTTATTTTGACAAGTAGTTCTTCCTTTGAATTTCGCCTTCTGCAACCTGAAACTAAAACTAAGATATATGTACAGTTTTTTTTTAATACCAAAGTAGTAACTAAAACAAAGGAAAATCAAAACAAATCAAATCAAAAGAAGACAAACAAAACAAAAGAAACTTGTTTTTTTAATATCAAATAAGAGACTAAAACAAAGGAAAAATCAAAACAAATTAACTAAAGCAATAATAAAAAAAACAACTCTTTTGTATAAGAATAGAATAAAAACAAATGAGGCTTATTTTTATTATTATTATTTTAAACAAGAAGGCACTTTAACAAAAGAAAACAAAAGAATTTAAAACAAACAAAACCAATTAATTATTCAACAACTAATTATACACATTAACTAGACCAAAAAGTGATCAAGCCCACAGAAATATTTAAAAAAAAAAATCAGGCATTAGAAGGCCCGCAGCCCAAACGAAAATTAACAAACACAGTCACTTTCCAAATGAAATCAGCTTCCAAACAAAATAAAAGCTCTCAACCAATCAAAAGCACACAACCGAAGTCAACGAAACACAAAATCAACTTCACAAACTTTTCAATATTGCTTTTGAATACTTGAAATCAAAATTCAGAGTGGTTCATGCGAGTTGAAGTTCGCGAAGGGGATATGGCGAATGGGGTGGTTCAGGCAGTGGTTCGAATTACGGTATTTGAGGAGCATGCAGGAGTTGATTCGGTTGGATGGTTGTATCGATTTGGGAATTGGAATTGGTTCGATTCGTGGTGGAGATTGTCAGTTGCTATGGGTTGTCAGTGAGGAAGTTACGATAATCTTGTGTTTCGGTGAGCTTTTGGTCGAGGATATTGCACCTGCTTCGAGTTGAACTGGCGATGATTGGGGAAGTATGGCAGGCAGCTGTCGATTGTGTGATGAGTGGTGGAATGTTAGTGTCGATGGTCAGAGGGGGTAAGGCCAGAGGATGGAGGCAGTGGTGAGTGACAATGGTTTTGATGCTGTTGGGGCAAGAAGGAAGTGAATCATTGGTGAGACAGAGATGAGCAGCAGTTGTAAGTCGAGATGGGAAGGAAGCAGTAGCAGCAATGGTATGGGATGGTCGAAGTTCTAGATGGGTGAGATGTTGGATTGAGTTGCAATTTGAGGAGTAGTGGGTTTGCTTGATGAGGAAGGCGACGGGGTGATCACAGTTATTGTTTGCTGGTGGTAGAGTTGGTTAAGGGTGTGAAATGGTTACTGCTGTTCGTAACAGTTTGATAGAAGTGGTGGGTGAGTGGTTTGGGATGCACAGGGTTGCTATTGTGTGGTTGCAGCAGACGAGATTTTGTGTTACTGTGCAGGGTATTAGTGTGGTACAGAGGTAATGGTGGTGCTCGTGTGGTTTGCAGGTTAGTTATGATGGAAGTTTTGTCTGTTGTATGAAAGGAAAGCAGGGAGTGGTTATGTGAAATGTTGTAAGCAAGATGGTGGACAAGGTCAGATGCAATGGTGGATGGATGATCTGAAGCAGGTCTGCGATGTGGGTATGGGATAGAACAGAGGCAATGTGCAGGCAATAAGTTGTATCACTGTGCAGAGAAGAGGAGTTTGGATGGGACAGTGTTTGGATGGAAGTGAACAGACAAGGCAGTGATGTGAGAAATAGGAATGAATGTGAATTTAAACGTATTTGAATTGGCAAGGAGGTTGTTGATGGGTATGAAGTTTTTATGAAGTTGAATGGTGATTGTTGAGACAGTGGTCTGTGCACATGTGGGTTGAAGTGTAGATGGTAGGGAACTTGGCGAAGCAGCTGCAATTTATAGTGGTATGGGGTTGAGGAGTTTGTAGAGGGGGTTTGTTAGTGAGTTGAAAAAGAGAGGGAGTTTGTAATGTTTGGAATTGTGGAGCAAGGCAGTTTGGAGTGCTGTCTGAAGTGTTTGATGTATGGTTGTTTTATGACAGAGAAAGGTGGTTGGAAGAATTTTAGAGATGATGGCAATTGAAGAAGTGACAGGGAGGAAGTTTGGCAAGGGGTGGAACACTGAAATAAACGTGCAGTGCACAATAAATAGGGGATGTAACAGGGAATGTGAATACTGTAAAGAAAACTTTTTATTTTTTGGAGATGTACAACAAAAATTGATGAAATTACAATGGAAAAACTCTTTTTTTTTTTTTTTTGGAAATAGAAATGCAAATGATATTAGAAGAGCAAGCACATAAACAAAATGCAATCCACAAAATCAAACAACACACAATTTTTTTTAACTGCACACAAATAAAATCACACAAAATTAATCCGAAGAATAGAAAATCAAAATCAAAAAAAATTCCCCGGCAACGGCGCCAAAAACTTATTCGTCGAAGGAAATTCTATCGGTTTAGAAAACCGTCGTACGAATTTAAATTAAAAATAACCGCAAGCGCACGGCGTACACTTATAGTACGGGGCGGATACGAGTCGATCCACAGGGAATTGTTGATTTAAATTTCCTACTCAATCAAATTATACCAAAGTCGAGAGTGTGTTTAAGCTAGAAAATGAGAAAATGAACTAACTAACAAAAAGAAAAGAAATGCAAATATGAAAGTTAAATGACAATTTAGAGAATAAATCCACTCTCTAGATCATGTAGTTCAATACATGAAATCATGATCTGTCTTTTATGGTCATTAGTGTTTTAATTGATGTGTTTATCATAAGTATGGCATATTTGAGCTATTGATTAGCCAACATAAGCCATCAAACTATAACACACGTCTTAAACACTTACTTACTTTCATGAAACTTGACAAAGAAAATGAAAATGAAATCTATTTTAGGTATGACCTATTAACTATTGATTAGAAACATAGACCATCAAATTTTAATTTCAACAATCATTTTCTTATGCCATAATCATATATTCATGAAGAGGCATTTGTGTTAGTGATTGTTTAAGCATAGCCTATTTGGTGTCAACAATATAGACTATCAAATTCAAAGCAAAGACAACAAATTAAACCACTTCAAGCATTGTCTTAAGCACAGAAAGAGAGCATGAATTGACAAAATGGTGAAGCTACATTAATTAGAGAGCTTCATTACCCCTAAATTGAAGGGGTTTAGCCTCTCATATTTGTCATCATATGAACAAATGTAGCAAGCAACATTGAATAAAAAGAAGAGAAAAAAAGAGAGCAAAATGAAAGGAAAAATTATTCTACTTGCATAAAAGAGAAGAGATCTACACTACAACATGAAAGTAAATGAACATGAAAAGGAAAGAGCATGTATTAAATTACATAAAATAAAAAAGATTACATAAAATAAAAATGGCTAAGTAGCCATGAAAAGAGAAAGAGGAGCTTTCATTTTATTTTTGATCTAAACTAAACTAAAGAGAAGGAGGCCTAAGAGAGACTAAGAGAAGAGGAAGAGGAGGCTAACTAAGAGAGGGGAGAGGTTACATGAAACATATGGGTATTTATACATGTATGAAACCCTAATTCATATTTTTGGAGAATGTTCAAAATGCCCTTGAGAAAGTGTGGAGGCCAAGTAATCTTAGCTTCTACTAATCATCATTTAATTGTACATGAAGCCATTAACTCCATAAGCATGTGCACTAGCCTCTAATTTGTACATAAAGGTGGTGGGTAGGTGGGGTCCTCCATTATCTTCACTTTGAATTATTTCCATCTTCATTCCTTTATATTCATGTTGTGCATGCATGTGTCTTCATGAAACCACTCCTATTTGAGACCACATTCCTACAAGAATATATATAAATTTCCAATTAATTTTTCTCAAATAAATATATGCACACAAATGACCGTTTTTCCCCTATATGAAGATAGATATGTGACAATTTGGAATTAATATGGATTTTGGTTAAAACAAGTTAAAATACCCAATATGATCATTTATTTAATTTAAAAAGAATAAATATGGTGGTAAAAATATGCACATTTACGTGAACATCATTTTTCTATAATAATAGTTATCAGGCTAGCATAGGAATGACTCCTTTTTAAGCTTTGTATGGAAGGCCACGCAAATCGCTAGCATATTGGTTAGAGACTAGAGACAGATTAGTCTTAGGTCCGGATTTGGTGAGAGAGCCGTTAGAAAAGATTGAGTTAATTCGAGGACAAATGAAGGAGGCTCAATTCAGCTAGAAGAGTTACACAGATGAGAGGCATAAAGACCTAGAGTTCTCAATGGGAGACCGGGTTTTCATTAAGGTATTACCTATGAAGGGTGTGGTACGGTTTGGGAAATTGGGAAAGTTGGCCTCGAGATATGTTGAACTATTCCAGATTATAGAGAGAATTGGAAAGCTCGTGTACAGAGTAGAGTTGCCGAGCAGTTTGGCAGGTGTCAATAATGTATTACATATGTCATATTTTCGTAAGTGTCTTCATGATCCAGAAGCTACACTCCTTGGACAGAGTTGGAGGACTTGGTAGTTGAGCCTGATTTGACTATTGTTAGACAACCAGTTTGGATTGTAGTGAGAGATGAGAAAAGATTAAGGAACAAGAAAGTCGAGTTGGTGAAAATTCAGTGGAGAAAAAACAAGAAGGACTATACTTGGGAGACAGAGGACATGATTCGAGAGGCTTATCCTAATTTGCTTTGATAGTATGTCTATATTGAATTTATATTTATTAGTTCCTAGTCGAGTAGGCTAATATGATGTTAGGAGTTGTTACAGATGATTTCTATGCTTGCTAGTTAGTCCTTACTGAATTTCGAGGACGAAATTCTTTATGGCGGAGAGCCTATAACACCCGTAATTTTTGATAACATTATTTATAAGATTTAGTTAGAATAAATTAAATATAAAAATTTAGAGTGATAAGGAGATCGAAGTTGGTTAATTAATTTAGTGGCCGTGCTTATTAAAATGAATGAGCTTAAAATGGTTAAGTGTTAACTAAATAAATATAAGGGCATTAGAGTAAATTGCCACCAATGTTTTCAATCTTTATACTAATTTCCCTTAGCCATACACGTTCGTTTTATTATAAGAAAACTAAATGTAAGAAAGCAAATATCAAGGTTGGCCATTAGGAAGGAAGAAGAGAAATTCAATTAAAGCATAAGATCAAACTAGAAGAAATCAGTCCCAATCAATCTCTAATTTCCTTATCAAACTAAGGTAAATGGTAATCACTACAGCTCTATTTTTGGTTTTATAATCATATGTTTTCAAATTTAAGGGAAAATTCATTTTTATGATATACTGGATGATGATATGATTGATATAAGATTTATTTAGTTTAAACAAGATAGTTTAAAAAGAAATATGCATGGTTTTAGGATAAAACAAAGGTAAATGATTTTTAAATGCCATGGAAAAATTATATGTTATGAGAAACATGATTTTAGAGTTGGGTTTCAATTTTTTACAATTTTCTAAGTTTTGGAGAATAAGTTATGAATTTTGAAGCAAAATATGGTTATTAGGGTTTATGAATTTATTTTAGAAACTATATTAAGAATTTGGGTCTGAAATTTTGATATGTTAGGCAACATAATTAAATTGAATTTCTTGAATTTTTGGTATTTTTACTAAGTGATTTAGTATGGAAATTAAATTATTTTGAGATGACCTAAATGTTTTAATTGTTATGTCAATGAGAAGGGCTTTTTTTAAAATATTATTTGGTTTTTAGACCTGAGAAAATGTGGCAAGTATTAGCAAAATAATTTGAAAGATTAATGTAACAAATCGGGCATTTACAAGTGGGCAAGTTAGTTACAAAAAGTTTGCTTTATTTAGTAAAAAAAGCCTTTTGCTTTGAAAAACAAGTTCCGCCTTGTTTGGAATAAGCTTTCGACCCAGAGCTTCCGCCTCTGATCTATTCGAAACCCTCTACCATGAAACCAATACACATGGTATCACTTAGTTAGTATGAAGTGGATTGGAGAAAGACGGAAGGTAGGTGTCGAAACATAGCTTCTGAATGTGTCGATACCTTTGTTTTGTTTTTAAACGAAAAGTTCTTGCCTATTTACTAAAGGGTTTCAAATTACTCGAAACTAATGTTTGCAAAGGGGTATTTCAAAAGAAGCTTTTGAAGGAGAGCTACCGCCTTTTTAAAGTAGTAGCTTCTAAAAGAGTTACTTAGTTTTTGAATGAAGCTTTCGGAAGGGGTAATTTCGACCAAGTTGTAACCCTTCTGTGATTTGATGCCTTTCGATAGTATTGAAGATATAACGATGTCGAAAGGTATTGTAGTTTTATAAATATAAGTCATTTCCTACTGCTTTCGAAATAGGTTGAGGGTTTCGAAGGAAATGGTTTCGAAAGGGGTTCGAAACCAACCTTCAATTGTTTTACCTAGATGTTTTATGCTTTCGAAAGGATGGTTTCGACACCATCTAGTTTCTCCAATACTTTTATGAAATAAAAAATGGTTTCAAAAGAGATGCTTTTGCTTATGTACACTTTGACCCAAAATGATATTTTAAACCCTTAATTTCGAAAGCATGACTTTCAATGATTTCGAAAGGGTAACCTCCAATGGTTTCGGACATTATGATTCCAATGGTTTCGAAAGGGGTACTTGTACTTGGTTTCAAGGCTATGCTTCAGAAGTTAAAGCTTAATGCTTTAATTGAATCGAAAGGTTTCAAAAGAATTTTTTAAAGTAATCGAAAGGCAGGAGCCCAATGTTTTGAAGATAAATTTTAATGCTTTCGAAGGAGGTCATCCGAAAGCTATGTTTCGAAGGTGTCGAAAGGTTTTATAGCCCAAACTAATTTTTAATGGAATAACCCATGACTAAATAAAGGAGTTTTGAAATGATTTAAGTATGTAAATTTGAAGATGTATTTCCTTGATACAAATATAGGTTAATGGGATTAACCATGTTTTATATGCAGATGTTTTCAAGGTTTTGCAACCTACAGGAGTTGTATTGTTAAGTTGTTATGTTTATTTCTTCAAATATGAATATATTCACATGATAAAGAACCCATAACTATATATTGGTGGTAAAGGGGAAGAAGAACCAGCTAGGTTAACATAGTAGTGAATATAAATTGATTAAACTTTTGAATGAGTAGAATTGCATCCAGGGAGTTAGGAAGACAGAACATAGGATGCCTAAACTTTGAAGTGGTCTGGGAGATAGGTTCATAGAAAACCTATGAAAACTATTATTAGGAAGTTATTAGGGGTAACCAAAAGTTCATACTAAATTCATGAAAACTATGTATTAAGGATGGTTGGAGGAGCCAATTGGTTTGCAGTGAACCCATGAAAACTATATCTGGATTAAGTATTGACATCAGTCAAAAGATTCCTAGTCAACCCATGAAAACTAGGATAAGGAAGAAGTTATTGGAGGCATTAGTAGGTTCCTAGTCAACCCATGAAAACTAGGCTAAGAGGGGAGTTACTGGAGTAATCCATAGGTTTCTAGTCAACCCATGAAAACTAGGATAAAATGTGAGTTATTAGAATGACCAATAGGTTTAGGGGAACCCATGAATTAATTAATTTAATTGGCAGGAGCATATAGGTTCTTAGTGATCCCATGAAAACTCTGAAATAGGAAAGGGTGTCCATGAATTATAAAAAGGTTATTAGTAAACCCACGAAAATTGATATGTTAATAGTGAACCTAGAAACTATAAATATGACAGCGAGTCAATTAAACCGGGGATGGAAAATCCACAATGTTTATATATGTATATCATCATAATATTTTAAAATGACTATGTTTTAATCATTGTGGATGCAGGAGCACAGTATATGGTTTTATAAAGGTTTTAGGATACTAGTGAAGTGAAAACCCATTTAATTAAGCGACGTAGTCTCACTATATATTTGAATGGATTGGTATGTTAAATTAGTATTCATAACAGGCTTTATGTCCGACTCGAAGTTTTTATTTTCCCTTTAAACTCTCGGGCACTCAATTGATTTTGAGTAGTTTGAGATTTAAGGTTTTCAGGTTCTCTTCTTAGACGAATAAAGCTTCCAAAGGTATGCAGGAGGCAGTTGTTTATTTAGAGTATCTTTTTCCACTGTGTTTTTTGGATGTAAAGGCAGACTTATTAGCCTTATTACATACTCTGATCAACTAAGTGGGCATCTTCATATGTCACTCTTAGTATATGTATAATGATTATGTATTTTTCTATCATGGTTAACATTTGTCGGATTATGTAATGAACATGAAATGTTTTGAATGGAATGTGTTTTTTATTTTGTTAAATTTTTTCCATACTCTTATGATTTGTGTATCAATGTTTCTAACACCGTATTTGGTCATCGAGGATTAATAACTATGGAATTCTACAACATCCGTGGTCGTTAGTTTTGGACCTCCAAGTAGGGGGATGTTACATAGCATTAGCCACAGCTAGTGTCTAGCTGAGATTCCTTTATGGAAAAAACCAATATCAGCTGTGTTGATCCATTATGATAGTACCGCGGTTATCGCAAAAGAACAGAACCTATATTACAATGGTAAGAGACGACAGATACGTTGTAAGCACAGCACTATTAGAGAGTTACTCTCTTCAGGAGCTGTTAGAGTGGATCACATTGCAGTGTTGAAAATTTGGTCGATCCTTTGATGAAAGGACTAGCTAGAGATAAAGTCTTAGAACCTCTAAAAGAATGGAACTATTGCCCTAGATTATTGAGACACACACAATAATAACCCTATCTAATGACTGGAGATCCCAAGAGCTGGGTTCAATGGGTAAGAACAAGTTGTGGAGTGATATGAGTTGAACATGCTATTTTTATATATTTTGAAGCATGTATTCTTGAAATGATTAGAGGAAGAGTTAATAGAAACTCTTAGTGATATCTATAATTTATATAGAATGGAGTACCTACCTACAGGAGTACTCTTGACAGACCTATGTGGATGTGGAAATGTGGCCGTTTCTATAGAATTTTAGGCAAAATTCTTATAGCATTCACTTAACTGGGATAGATGTGCATGGCCATAAATGCACAAGCTTATTTGATTGCACTCTAGAAAATTATGTGTGGTTTTATATCAGAAATAGAGTTCAAGACTACGTATCACTCTAGTAAAAACTGAATCTTATCTACCATGCAAAGGTTCAAGTCGAAAGACACCTTTGTTCATGCACAATCTTATGTTTTCAAAAATTGCTCGAAAAAATATTTTAAAAAATTCAAGTAGGGGATTATTGGAAATTATTTTAAAATAAATAGACTTGTGAATTGTTTAAAAATTAAATACCTTGAAAAAGGTGCATTTATTGCTTAAGTCCCACACATAAGGATTATTGAAAGATACTCATATATATATGAGTTTCCTAGCTCATAAATTGGGCCTTTTGGACACCCAAATGTTGCTTTTATGTTAAAAAGGGAGTGCATGCATGACCATCACACACGCGTGCGCCGACGAACTGTGTCGACCCGACCCGAGCCAGGCCGGGCTTGGGCACGGGCTTGTTGTGGTGTAGTGCTTATGTTTTTGGACGAAATTTGTTCAGAGTTTTCTGACTGTTATTTTATTTGAAACGATAAAATTTCAGATCCGATTTTTAAGCTAACGTCACCCCACTAATCAGTAATACGTTCAATTTGGTATTCCGTCTATTTAATTAGTTTTTAGACGAAATCAAAAGAGAACGACAACTTTTTTAACCTCTATCAAAACCTAAACCTATCTTCTTCTCCACGAAATTCTTGAAATTATAACATGAGCAGTCGTTTTTGAGTGCAACTGAGTCGGTTTCATCTGTGCAAGAGAATCAATATCAAATCATAAAGAAGAGGCTGTTATATCCTAGAGGCAGCGGCGTTAGTTAGACTAATTTGAACCATTGAGCAGAATGTCTAAAAGTCTTCAAGTCAGTGACCAAGTACACGACTCAGCCAAAGTTCATTTGTTTCCAAAAAATTTGAAGACGATGCCAACAACAATGGATTTTGCTGCAAAATTAGAAGATGCTACCCCTACGTCATTTTTCGAGGTCTCCATGGTGTCTGCTGCACTCTTTAGGTTCGAGGGCCTCCATTTCAAGCACTTGAGGCAGAAGATGGAGTTCTTTCTAACAATTAGAAAGGTGGTTGTTGTGCTAAGAACAGATAAACCGCAACTGCTAGACAGACCCAACGAAGCAGATGCGGATCATATGTGAGCTTAGATAGAGAAATCAAAGGAGCTGCAGGACTGGATAGAGCAGGATTACTTATACAAGAACGTCAACCTCAATGGACTTGGTGACGATCTCTATGACTATTACAATAAAACAACAAGGGAGATCTGGAAAGCACTGCATAAAAAGTACGACATAGAGTAAGCAGGAGTAAAGAAGTATGTCGTCAGCTACTATCTCAGGTATCAGATGATGGATGATAGGTCAGTAGAGATGCAGTCTCATGAGCTTTAGAAAATAACTCAAGTTATCATCTCCGAATGTACGAGTTTGGATGAACAGTTTCAAGTAGAAGTTTTGATTGATAAATTACCATACACTTAGAAGGATTTTAAGAATAATCTAGACATAAAACTAAGGAATTTTCATTAGAAAGTCTAATAACCCATCTCCGAATTGAGGAGGAATCTCGTAAACATGATATGAAGGAAGAAGTGCTTGTTGTTTCAAGTAACATTAAGAAAGTTGCAGTTGTGAAACCGAATCCCAAAGCTTTAAGAATCAAAACCGCAAGCTTAATCAGAACCGCAACAAACAGAATTTGAATTCGCAAGAAAACCCTAGAAGTCAACGGAAACCACATTAAAAGAATGACTCTGGATAGTTGTTTCTTTGTTATAAATGTGGAAAACCAGGTCATATAGTACGCAAGTGTCGAAATAGGCTAAGCTCTGCTCCATAGGCTAACCTGAATGAGGAGCCTCTTATGGCTATGACTTCAGATGAGATTCACCTTATTGAGGGATCAGAGGGTTGGTGGGTAGATACTGGCACTACATGTCATGTCTGCTATGACAGTGTTATATTCAAAACATAGACGGAGACTTAGGACAAGAAAGTGTTGCTCGGAGACTCTCACACCACTATTATTGCTAGGATTGGAAGCGTAGAGTTGAATTTTACCTCTGGAAAGACCGTCATTCTGTAAGATGTCATGCACACTCTAGAGATGAGAAAGAATCTTGTTTCGGGTTATCTTCTTAAAAAGGCTGGGTTTACATAGACTATTGGGGCTGATATGTACACACATCACTATGGATGGTATGTTTTTGGGTAGGGGTTTTGCAACTTATGGCATGTTTAAACTGAATGCTAAATGTAATAAAATATCTGTTTCTGCTTATATGTTGTGTGATTTTAATATCGGGCACTTTATACTATGTCATATAAATAAACGAATAATAAAGAACATGAGTAGTTAAGGTATATTGTCCCTAATATGTCACTAAGTGATTTTGAAAAATGCGATTTTTGTAGTCAAGCAAAAATAACTAAAACCCTATATAAATCTAAAATCTATAATTAGAGAATCAAAACCCTTAGACTTGATTCATTCTGATATATGTGAGCTTGATGGCACTCTAACTAGAATGGACACCGCTACCTTTTCACTTTCATTGATGATTGCTCTGATTTTACTTATGTATACCTTATGAAAAATAAGAGTGATGCATTCGAGATGTTTAAATCTTTCATAACTGAAATTGAAAATTAGTCTAATAAGAAAGTTAAAAGATTTTGTAGTGATAGAGGAACTGAATATGAATCAAGTTTGTTTATTGAATTTTACAACTCACATGAACTACACCAGATTCATCTGAAATGAATGGTAAAGCTGAAAGGGAAAATTAAACATTAACTGACTTAGTAGTTGCTATTTTACTTAATTCTGGTGCATCATCACCTTGGTGGAGGAAATTTTATTGACAGTTTGTTATGTTTTGAATAGGATGCCTAAGTCAAAAAGCAGCATTTCACCTTTTGAAATCTTAAGAAATTATAAACCAAATGTGTCTTATTTTAGAACTTTGGGATGTTTAGCATATTTTCGTATTCCTGACCCTAAGAGAATAAAATTAGCAAGTAGAGCATATGAATGTGTATTTATTGGCTACGCTACTAATAGTGAAGTATGTAAACTTTATGATCTGAATACACACATATAATAGAATTTAATGATGCTGATTTTTATGTATTAAGATTTCCTTTTAAATTGAGGAATAATAGGGGCACATCAAGTAACACTGTGCCTATTAGAACAGAACATAATGAATCTTCTGAAAACTAACCTAAAAGAAGTAAAAGAGCAGGAATTACAAAAGATTTTTACACTTTTACTATAGAGGAGGATCCTTTAAACCTCCAAGAAATCTTATCTTCTTAAGATGTCGACTTTTGGCAAGAGGCTACAAATGATGAGGTGGATTCTTTGCAATCCAATAAGACTTGGCCCTTAGTTGACTTACCACATGGTTGTATGTCTATAGGCTATAAATGGGTACCTAAAAAGAAATTAAAACCTAATGGCATAGTTGATAAATATAAAGTCCGTGTAGTAGCTAAAATGTTTAAGCAAAGAGAAAATGTAGACTTTTGACACTTCTTCACCTATAACTAGAATTACATCCATTCGAGTACTAATTTCACCAGCATTTATTTATGATTTAATAATACTCCAAATGGATGTTAAAACTACTTTTTTAAACGGTGAATTAGAAGAGGAAATTTATATGGACCAACCTGAAGGATTTATAATTCATGGTCAAGAACATAAAGTTTGCAAGTTAGATAAATCATTATATAGTTTAAAACAAGCACCCACGAGAAATTCGATAACTTAATAATCTCACATGGTTTTAAAGTTAATGAAAGTGACATATTTACTATAAATCTGAGAATGACATTTGCATTATTATATGTCTTTATGTAGATGATCTGCTTATTTTTGGATCAAACATTTATGCTATAAACAATGTTAAATCTTTTTAAGTGCCAACTTTGATATGAAAGATCTAGATGAAGCGAGCGTAATCCTTGGAATTAAGATTACTAGGTCAGAAAAGGGAATTTCTTTGGATCAATCTCATTACATTGGATGATACTAAAGAAATATAATTACTTTGAATGTAAACCTACATGTACACCATATGATCATAGTGTAAAACAATTTAAGAACACTGGTGAAGGTGTAAGACGGTCTGATTATGCGAGCATCATTGGTAGCCTTCGGTATGTCACCGACTGTACTAGACCCGACATCGCCTATGTTGTGGGATTATTATGCAGGTTTACTAGTAGACTTAGTATAGAGCACTGGCATGCTATTGAAAGGGTCATGAGATACCTAAAACGAACTATGAATCTTGGATTACATTATAAAAGTTTCCAGCTATCCTTGAATGATACACAGATGCAGAATGGAATACTTTATCTGATGATTCAAAAGAAACCAGTGGCTATATCTTTAGCATTACTGGTGGACCTGTTTCTTGGAAATCTAAGAAGCAGACTATTTTGGCTCAATCCACTATAGAGTTCGAGATGATAGTACTAGCCACAACTAGTGAAGAAGCAGATTACTTAAGAACTCTGCTAGCTGAGATTCTTTTGTAGAAAAACTGATACCAACTGTGTTGATCCATTGCGATAGTACCGCGGCTATCGCAAAAGTACAGAACTTTTATTACAATGGTAAGAGATGACAGGTACATCGTAAGCACAATAATGTTAGAGACCTACTCTCTTTAGGAGCTGTTAGAGTGAATCATATTTGTAGTGATGAGAATTGACCGATCCTTTGACGAAAGGTCAAGCCAGAGACAAAGTCCTTAGAACCTCTAAAAGAATGAGAATATTGTCTTAGATTGTTGAGTCACGCACGATGGTAACCTGACCTAATAACTGGAGATCCTAAAAACTAGGTTCAATGGGTAAGTACAAGTTGTGAAGTGATATGAGTTGAACATGTTATTTTTATATTTTTGAAGCATGTATTCTTGAAGTGATTAGCGCATGAGTTAATAGACACTCTTAATGAGATCTATACTCTATATAGAGTGGAGTACCTACCTTCAGGAGTACTCTTGATAGACTCACCTATGTGGATGTGGAAATGTGGCCATTTCTTTTATAGCATCCACTAAACTGGGATTGACGTGCATGGGCATAAATGCATGAGCTTATTTGATTGCATTCTAGAAAAATTGTGTATGATTTGATGCCAAAAATAGAGTTCAGAACTACGTGTCACTCAAGTAAAAACTGAATCTTGTCCACTATGCAAAGGTTCAAGTCGAAAGATACCTTTGTTTGTGTACAATCTTATGTTTTCAGAAACTGGTCGAAAAATATTTAAAAAAATTCAAGTGGGGGATTGTTGTAAATTGTTTTAAAATAAATATGCTTGTGGATTGCTTAAAAATTAAAGATATTGGAATAAGTGCATTTATTGCTTGAGTCTCACACTATAGAGATTATTGAAAAACACTCATATATATATATATATATATATATATATATATAAGTTTCTTAGTTTCTAAATTGGGCATTTTGGGCACCCAAATGTTACTTTTGTGTTGAGGAGGGAGCGCATACATGACGTATGCGCTCCCCAACCGACCGACTCAACCCCACCCGGGCTCGGGATTGTTGTGGTGTAGCACTTATATTTTTGAATGAAATGTGATCGGCGTTTTCTGACCGTTGTTTTATTTGAAACGGTAAAATTTCAGATCCGAATTTTGATTCAACGTCACTCCACTATTCAGTAATACATTCGATTTGGCATTCCGTCTATTTCATTAGTATTTAGACGAAATCAAATGAGAACGACATCTTTTTTTAACCTCTGCCAAAATTTAAACCTATCTTCTTCTTCAGGAAATTCTTGAAATTACAAGGCGAGCAGTCGCTTTTTGAGTGCAGCTGAGTCGGTTTCGTCTATGCAAGTAAATCGATCTCAAATTAGAAAGAAAGACTGTTTTATTTTAAAGGCGGCGACGTTATTTAGACTGTTTTGCACCACTAAGCAGAATGCCGAAACGTTTTCAAGACAGTGATCAAGTACACGACTCAGTCGAAAATCATTTATTTCCAACACCCATAATAGTCGTTGTTACATGTCAACTAGAGCCTTCTTCGGTAATTATATTTCTTGTGGTGGCACCATTGTAAATGGTGCAGTGGTACTGGGTGAAAACATCAAAACGTTTGATATATCATTTTTACCAATGAATTTTGGCATTGTGAATTGTGAAAGTCACTTGATACCAGATGTATTCTGGTGCCTGGCACTACTATCGACATTTTTGAACCATAGTATACGATTTAATCTAAGAAAAGAAGTTAGGATAATGATTAAAATATGAATAGTACTATCTAGGTGTATGGACTTTTATAACGGTCTGATTCGGTGATCTACGTATACTACAAGGCTCTCTCTTTTTATCACAATTTGCTACAACTACACTGATGAATGCACAAGAATAATAGAGTTCTTACTCTTCTTTCTGACGTATACAAATGCTATATGTTGCGGTTGCAATGCTTCAAACGTAAAAGGATATTCTTGAGAAATTTCTCGAGTATAGTGCCAACTTTAGACAATATATGCACTTTAATTTATTCACACTTCAAGGCATGTGTAATGACCTCTCTTTAAGACGTTATTTGTCCTTGCTATGAAACGAATGAGTATGTAGAGTTGAGACAAACTGTCTCCCAAAATAAAATGAAGCCCGTGTGTTGAAACCCTTTGATCAACCATGATCGTACTCCCAAAAGCTGATCTCAATCATCTTTTGAATGACTACAATGACAAAAGCATTGAGATCTTAACCTGTAGTATTATGAACGTAAACGAGTAAAACAAAGATCGAAGAAGAAGATTATTTCGTTTTCTGAGTAGCAAAGTGTTTTTCGTTTTTGGGATAGCTGGACTATTTATAAGCAACGTACAATTATATTTGTTACAATGATCATGGCACACCAACGATCATAATTCATTCGTAGTTTTTCACTTAAAAACGTGTCCGTTAAAGTTTATTTTAGCCTTAACACTCATTCAAATTTGATCTACTTCGGAGTCCAAACTCAGCACATACATCGAGATGCATGACCTCTTTAGAAGAGAAAAAAACATTTAGATGTCCAAATAACTAAACCATTTTTTTCGATTAATTTTTTTAAGAGTGTAAGATTATTCATGTAGTTCCTTACTGTCTGTATTTACACTGATTCACAATCGTAGAATCTAGTGTTACGAAACAGGACAAAAAAACAAATACGTACCGCTAATGTAGTTCCGTGGTAGGAGGATGATAGTCTAAGTCCAGTATCGTATACTGTTCCCTTAAAGCAGAATTGCTTCCCCACAGTGGCGCAAGGGGTTGACCAGCAACTGCTTCCCAAGGTAAAACAGATCAGGTTCTGCAAGGCCGCGCAAGCGATGCAGAATAACGGCGAACTCAAGTGAAGATGTGTGTCAAGAACAGAGCACAGAGGAAGAAGAAGATGATCAGAGAAAAAGAGTAATTTCTTTCAATTCTCGGATCTGCTATTTATAGGAGTAGTACGTGACTGTTTAGGAAAGGTTGCGACCCTTTACCAATTGGCGTGTCATTTCAAACAGTTGTTACCGTTGAATTCAAACAGTTTCGGCTCCTAAAAATATAGTGTGACGCGAACCAATTCATTAGCCCGAACGCCTAATGCCAATTGCACATTGCAAAGTGCTAAGTGCCTACAAGACGCCTCAAACGCCCATTCGTCCACGCCGCGCGTGCGGATGCGGGTGCGGGTTCGAGCGCAGGTGCGCGTGCGTGCGGGGTGGTGCGTTGCACCACCCGCCAAGATGGTCATGCTCATGTCTCTCTTGTTGTCTCATTGTAATTATAATAGAGACCACATCTTAGTATATATATAATATGATGGTTATTATATTATAAGATGTGGGACTATTCATATTCCAAGGCAATAAATACTTCATTTTCCAATGCACCATTTCATTAATGCTCATTCAATTTCCAACAATCCCCCACATGAATGAGTATTACTTGTTCTTAAGCTTTACAAAACATTTATCATATCGGTTTAAGTAGCACATTGGCCTTGAACTTATCCTAGTGTTTATCTTCTTGACTTACTGGCGAATCAGTGGACTTAGGTTGTCTTTGAACTGTAAGCCTTTTGTGTAAATCAAAATAGACAACACGTGATAAATGTTTT
This sequence comes from Allium cepa, assembly GCA_030765085.1. Classification (NCBI taxonomy): domain Eukaryota; kingdom Viridiplantae; phylum Streptophyta; class Magnoliopsida; order Asparagales; family Amaryllidaceae; genus Allium; species Allium cepa. Next base: position 438,705,830 of record CM060941.1, read on the forward strand.
CTTGTCTCCCTTGGTTCTCTGTTTGTGTTCGTTTTTGCCATGAACACCAGCTTGGTCTCATGAGTGCTTGGACAATTTGGCCTTACGATTCTCTTTAAAGCGGCACCTTCGCACTCACGTAGGTGATTCTATAAAGAGTATTCCGCAATACTCCACTTGGTTATTTATAGCTAGACATCATTAAAAGCTGAGCTTATCCTTTTCACCGACGGCATGTGCACTGACTTATCTTAGGAATGTCTAAATGTTTGATTTTTCCAATGCTTCTAAGTTTTAACCTTAACTTAGTTGTCCCTTTGAAACTAAATCTTGGGATCTCCAGTCAATTAGGTTGGGTTTCCGTTGAGGAAAACTTTTTAGTCAATAGGCCTTAAGCCCATTCCTATCGATAAGGTTTGAACTCTCTCTTTAGGCAAGCCTTTCGTTAGTGGATTCGCAATGTTATCTTTCGACCTTACATAGTCTATAGTGATAACTCCATTAGAGAGTAGTTGTCTCACGGTTTTATGTCTACGACGAATATGTCTAGACTTACCATTGTATAGTGTACTATCAGCTCTTCCAATAGCTGACTGACTATCACAATGTATATAGATTGGTGGAACAGGTTTATTCCAATTCGGAATATCTTCTAGAAAACTTCTAAGCCAATCTGCTTCTTCAGCGGCTTTGTCTAAAGCAATGAATTCTGACTCCATTGTTGACCTTTCTATACACGTTTGTTTAGAAGACTTCCATGATATAGCTCCATTTCCTAGGGTAAATACATATCCACTTATGGATTTGGTGTCATTTGAACCAGTTATCCAATTTGCATCACTATATCCTTCTACTGCGGAAGGATATTTAGTGTAATGCAAGCTGTAGTTCTGAGTATATTTTAAATATCCTAGAACCCTTATTATTGCTTTCCAATGATTTTTACCAGGATTGCTTGTATACCTACTCAGCTTACTTACATCATATGCAATATCTGGTCTAGTACAATTCATTACATGCATTATACTTCCCAGTATTCGAGAGTATTCAAGTTGGTAGATTCCATCACCGGTATTTTTAACCCAATTTTGGTTCATATCAACTGGCGATTTAGCAACAGTTATATTATGTTGTTTGAACTTTTCAAGTATTTTGGCCACATAATGTGATTGTGATAGTACATAACCTTCTAACATCCTTAAAATTTTAACGCCCAAAATCACATCAGCCAGTCCTAGATCTTTCATATCAAATCTAGATGACAACATATCCTTTGTTGATTTGATTATGGCATTATTATTGCCTAGTATCAATAAGTCATCAACATATAGGCAAACTATGACATATCCCATATCTATATTCTTCATATAGACACATTTATCTGATTCATTTATTTTGAATCCATTTGTCATCATAGTTTCATCAAATTTTTCATGTCATTGTTTTGGCGCTTCTTTGAGACCATAAAGTGATTTTACTAACTTACACACTTTATTCTCATTTCCTGGGCTTAAGAACCCTTCAGGTTGCTGGATGTATATTTCTTCCTCTAACTCACCATTCAGAAATGCAGTTTTTACATCCATTTGATGTATTTCTAAATTTAGTATAGATGCAATAGCAATAAGCATCCTAATGGATGTTATTCTAGTTACTGGTGAGTAAGTATCAAAGTAATCTAGATCTTCCTTTTGTCTAAATCCTTTGACTACCAGTCGGGCCTTATATTTATCTATTGAGCCATCATCTTTAAGTTTTTTCTTAAAGATCCATTTATACCCTAATGGTTTCGATCCTTTAGGAAGATCTACTAGTTCCCATGTGTGGTTTTGTAAAATGGATTCAATTTCGCTATTGACAGCTTCTTTCCAATAAGGAGCATCAGGTGATGACATTGCTTGTTTATATGTTAGAGGTTCATTTCCTATCATATATGTATAGAAATCGGGTCCAAAGGTTTTTGATGTCCTTTGTCGTTTGCTCCTTCTTGGTTCCTCTAGCTCTTGATCATTTTCATGATCAACACGATGTTCAAGAGTTTCTTCTTCTCTTGAACTCTTTTGGATACTAGTACCATTGGATTCTTTTAGTGGAAATGTGTTTTCAAAGAATCTTGCATTTCGAGATTCGATTATTGTGTTTTCATGAATGTCATCAATTTCAGATTTATGCACCAAGAATCGATATGCACTACTGTTATGAGCATATCCAATAAATATGCAATCTATAGTTTTGGGTCCAATTTTGACCTTTTTAGGCTTAGGTATTTCTGCCTTTGCTAAGCACCCCCACACTTTTAAGTATTTGTAAGATGGAGGTCTGTTTTTTCACAGTTCATGTGGTGACTTAAAGGTCTTTTTGCGAGGTACTTTGTTCAGTATGTGGTTAGCTGAAAGTATCGCTTCACCCCAGAAATTGTCTGGTAATTCAGAACTAATAAGCAGAGCATTCATCATTTCCTTCAGGGTACATTCTTACTTTCTGCTATTCCAATGGATTGAGGAGAATACGGTGCAGTTGTTTGATGGATTATACCATTTTGAGCGCAAAATTCCTCGAATGGAAATTCGTATTCTCCACCTCTATCACTTTGAAAGGCTTTTATCTTTTTGTTTAATTGATTTTCAACTTCTGCCTTATATTGTTTAAATGTTTCAAAGGCCTCATCCTTGCTTCTTAGTAGGTACACATAACAGTACCTAGTGCAATCATTGATAAAGGTAATAAAATACCTTTTACCTCCTCTGGTTTGACACATCTTTAGATCACATATATCAGTATGTATTAAATCTAACGGCTTGGTATTCCTTTCAACATGATGAAAGGAAGTTCTAGTTAACTTTGCTTCAGCACATGTTTCACATTTATAGTTGTGATCTATAGTAAACTTAGGTATAAAATCTAAGTTAACCATTTTTCGCAAAGTATCAAAATTCACACGGCCTAGTCTAGCTTGCCATATATTAAATGACTCAGCAATATAAATAGAAGAATCCATTTTATTCATATCTTTTGGTACAACAGTCATTACATTCATCTTGAATAGACCATCACTCACATACCCTTTACCTACATATACTCCGTTCTTAGACAAGGCAAATTTATCAGCAACAAAGACCAACTTGAAACCATTCTTACTCAACAATGATCCCGAAACTAAGTTCTTGCGGATATCTGGAACATGTAGGACATCATTCAGAGTAAGTTCTTTTCCGGATGTCATTTTAAGGATTGTTCTTCCTTTGCCTTCAACCTTTGACGTGGAGGAGTTTCCCATAAAGAGTTGCTCTTCTTGTGTCACTGGTTTATAGTTGGTGAACATCCACTTGTTGGCGCAAATATGTTTCGTAACACCAGTGTCAACGAACCATTCTTTCATGTTGCCAACCAAGTTACATTCTGAGATTACTGCGGACAGATTCATTTCGGAGACATCTTCTGACTCCGCAATATTGGCTTGGTCTTTCTTTTTGTTCTGATTCTTCGGACGTCGACATTCACTTGCCTTATGTCCTTTCTTTCCGCAATTATGACAGTTTCCTTTGAACTTCCTTGTCTTCTTTACATTCGGGTTATTTTCCCTTTTTCTTTTGTTGTTCTTTTCGGTTTCGACCACATTTGCCTTTGCCACCATAGTATTAGATGTTTTCTTTTCGGATTTTCTGTTGTCTTCTTCAATTCTGAGTCGAACAACCAAATCTTCCATTGATATTTCTTTTCGTTTATGCTTCAGATAATTCTTGAAGTCTTTCCACAATGGGGGCAACTTCTCTATGGCGGCTGCTACTTGAAATGATTCACTTAGAGTCATTCCTTCGTCATGTATTTCATGAATAATGACCTGCAATTCTTGAATTTGGCTGATAAATGTCTTGGAGTCTATCATTTTGAAATCCAGAAATTTGCCGACAATGAACTTCTTCATACCAGCATCTTCTGTCTTGTATTTCCTATCCAAAGATATTCAGAGTTCCTTCGATGTCTTCATTGTGCAGTAGACATTGTATGGACTGTTATCCAGTCCATTGAGTATGTAATTTTTACATATGAAGTCTGAACTCTTCCAAGCAGTGAGTGTCTCAGCCTTGACGGGGTCGGGTTCTAATTCGTCGACCGCAGGAGGATCTTCTGTGAGAAATTTGGCCAAGCCTAATGTGGTTAAGTAAAACAACATTTTTTGCTGCCACCGCTTAAAATCGACACCGGTAAACTTTTCTGGCCGTTCTCCATGCGAGAATGGCACGGTCGGTGCCGCCATTGGTGCAATTTGAGAGGTGGTCACGACGGGTATGTTTGCCGAAGTATTGCTTTCTTGAGCCATCGCCTGAAAGCAAAAGAACAGTAAGATTAACAAAATTCTGCTTTAAGATTGTAGTTCCTTAGTGTCTGTATTTACACTGATTCACAATCGTAGAATCTAGTGTTACGAAACAAGACAAAAAAACAAATACATACCGCTAATGTAGTTCCGTGGTAGGAGGATGATAGTCCGAGTCCAGTATCGTATACTGTTCCCTTAAAGCAGAATTGCTCCCCCACAGTGGCGCAAGGGGTTGACCAGCAACTGCTTCCCAAGATAAAACGGATCAGGTTCTGCAAGGCCGTGCAAGCGATGCAGAATAACGGCGAACTCAAGTGAAGATGTGTGTCAAGAACAGAGCACAGAGGAAGAAGAAAATCAGAGAAAAAGGGTAATTTCTTTCAATTCTCGGATCTGCTATTTATAGGAGTAGTACGTGACCGTTTAGGAAAGGTTGCGACCCTTTACCAATTGGCGTGTCATTTCAAACAGTTGTTACCGTTGAATTCAAACAGTTTCGGCTCCTAAAAATATAGTGTGACGTGAGCCAATTCAGTAGCCCAAATGCCTAATGACAATTGCAAAGTGCCTACAAGACGCCTCAAACGCCCATTCGTCCACGCCACGCGTGCGCGCGCGTGGGGTGGTGAACGCACCACCCGCCAAGATGGTCATGCTCATGTCTCTCTTGTTGTCTCATTGTAATTATAATAGAAACCACATCTTAGTATATATATAATATGATGGTTATTATATTATAAGATGTGGGACTATTCATATTCCAAGACAATAAATACTTCATTTTCCAATGCATTATTTCATTAATGCTCATTCAATTTCCAACAATTCCTTCCCTGTGGTTTTTTTTTTCTAGCTTCTAAAACAAAACAACTCACAGAAAAATTATATTTGAAATTTTCTAACACAATGTCATCGACTTGATTTTATATTCAAACCGACGTCTTTATAGATGCTAAAGAGGTAAAGACCATCCAAGGACAATGTGAGTGGAATCAGCTTCTGCCGATTGAGATCTCAACCTTCATAGGGATATGGAAAAGAATGTTCATTTGAGAAGTGTTCCTCGCATCCGGTTTCAAAGGCTGAATTCTTCGGTAAGTTAATGGATGTGGAACTCTTCAAGGGAATTTCAGATGTTTCTCTCATTCAAAACGTCTGTATTAACATGTTCGATTAATAACCATTCGCGTATATATAAAAAATTCAAATAGGCAATGAACAAGCAATAACCAGAATGATTTTTGCGCATAAGATAATGCGGATCAGAACAAAAGATTTACTATTAATTTAGAAAAACAGAAAGAGTGGGCTATTACAACGTATGGAATCCTCATAAGAAAATTTATTTGCCAAACAACAATTGATACACATTTGCAAATGCAAAAAATAAGAGATGCCAACTAAATAACTTCACTCAACAGCTACTTTCTATAGCAAAAAAAAGAAAAAGAAAAAAGAAAAAAAAAACAAACAGTTCGACGGTAAATAGTCCACAAATGAATTTAAAATGTGAGATCTTTGGGGTCCTCGATGATCTTGGCTAGGGTTTGGAGGAAGGCAGCAAGGTCGGCACCATAAATTACACGATGATCAGCAGTTACATTTACCTGAATGATTGATTCAAATTTGAATTAAAACTGAAAGATTGGACTCTGAAGGTGTCAATTAAATGAAACTTTACCTGCATTTGAGTCTTCATGCCAATTCTTCTATCTTTTGTGGCGACTACGGTGGGTTGAGATGCACCAACAGCCATGATTGCTCCCTGCAGCAATTTGGTATAAAGATAACAGCGAATGATTGGATTAAGCGCATAGTTGAAGAAAAAAAAAGAGTTGAAAGATTTTGAATAATTCTGATACTGAACGTACAGATCCTGGAGGTAAAATTGCATCAAAGCGATCCACACCAAACATACCGAGGTTTGAGAGGGTGAACGTACCTGCAACATAAGAAGTTTGAGAGTTAACTTAATAAAGTATCGATGAAGGTCAAATTAATTGAAAAATTGATACATAGATCAGCAAACACCATGACTTTTTAGTTATATTGAGACTCTTTTACCTTATTGAGATATCAGTTTCTTCCATGAGATCATATATTTGTATTCAATATGTTATTCTATTTCCGTATGGCGACAATATTAAAACACCATTATATACCCAATGGATAAAATTGTCTTGTCCCATTTCTACAGTAGAGATGATATGATTTTCTACTGTACAGTGAGAGACTGACAGCCAAATGTATCTCTCTCTGTGATATAATCTGTCCCATTTCTTCAAAATATGTATACTTAATGGCTTATGTTGATTTATAATTTTGAATGAGTTTAATGTTTCACATTGATCTAATTTTTTGTGTAACTACTCTCGATAGCAACTAGAAAATAGATTGTATTTTCAGACTTTTGTTTCATTCGGATGTGCATGTCTGTGTGAGTATGTATGTATATGTGTGCGTATGCATATGTGTATGTATATGTAAATGTGTACACACACATATGTATGTATGTATTTATGTATGCATGTCATATGAATGCCTACTCATATATTTAGTTGTGCAGTTAAACCGCTTATCAAATCTACAGCGGCGGAGGTCCAAAAATCTATAACATGGATAAAGCTACAATATAGCAGAAAAAAGCGGAGGTTCATAACGATATATCAAAGATAAAATCAATCTTTTAAAATGGATTTATTAGCAGTCTCACTTCGTTAGTATAGAAAAAAGAAACAATGTTTACCCTTATGTAACAGAATCCAAAAATGTCATGACCAATCCAGTTCATATTTGGGGACTAGAAATAATGTTATAACTTATATTAAGGATTTGGCCCTGAAATTAGGCCGATACACTAATCTTTGGTTTTTTTTTTTTTTAAAGAACCGGTTGGTTTAATTTCTTATATCAAAATTGCTAAAATATACCAATAAAATTTTATATTATAAAAGAAAATGCTAAAGCGGGTGAAGAAAAAACTTTAATTTAGCGGGTTTAGTAGTAAATAGCGAGGATTCAATCGGAGTCACTGTTTAATAGCACTAAATTGTAAAAGTGTACGGACCTAAGACGCGTGTATGTATACACATGAACGTGCGCAAGAAAGCAAAGAATGCTTGATCTTTAGATTATAGTCATAATATAGCATATAAGCAATCAACGCATTTAATCTTCGGCTACTTTCGACCATATCCCAATGAAAGAATATTTTTCCGACATTATTTTCATTCTATCTCAAACTTTTTTCTATTAACAACTGAGACTGTTTGAGAAAAAAGTATCCCTTTAAAGCAAACACCTTGAAAATTTCAATCCAGGGTATGAAAGGTGTATGAGAAAAGAATTTGTCGCAACTAACACAAAACGCTGAAACTACAAAATATATTAAAAATCACTTAAGTTGCCTATGTTCTAAATGATATAAGACAAACTTCAAACCTAATTAAAAATATGGTAAATTTTCCTTGTAAACAGATATTAAAGAACGATGAAGGTTTATTTGATCAAATAATTTGAAGTATTTAGCTAATATTAACAGTGAAAATAATTCCTAATGGCCAAACCTCATTGTTAGTTGAGACGTTTTATATGATTTGGTAGTTGATAAGACGGAATACTGACTAAACTTGAATCATCTTCCGTACATATCATCCATAAATCCTTATCTTATGTAAAAATTAACCATTGAGACCAAGAGGATTGGAAATTTATTGTGATTCAGTTTCACTTAAAAACATAACACTAAAGAAAAAAACAGGTATCTAAATAATACTTTAATTTTATACTAGTAAAGCAGAGGCCATAGTTAAGTCATAGGCGATGGAAGTCACCAACAAGCACAAATATGTATTATTTAAATCATCTGGTCAGAAAATAATAACCATGCAACATATTTACAGTTATAGAAAAATTGATATGCAAAGTCAAATCAACTACTGCAACAAATATAATGAAAACAAGCTGACTGGATTCTACATAGAGATTCAGATATATAAGAATGATTGGTAAGAAAACTGGAAGGAGGAAGCATACCACTCAGAAATGTAACAAAAGAAAGTGGAGGTCTCTACTCTTTACACTAAAACGTACTTAATGAGCTAGACCAATACAAATACATGCTGATAATGTTTTGTATTCTTTACACAAAATATGCAGTGCATCAGAAAAGAAATGGGTACCCGAGTTATATTCTTGAGGTTGAAGTTGCTTAGCCCTAGCCTTATCAACCAACTCTTTCCATTTTCTCGACAATGAGTAAATGTCAAGCTACAAACACACAATCAATATAGAAACATAAATCAAATAGTCATTTAACCAAGAAAAAAAAATGATGATCCAGAAGTAGCTTTTAACCTTATCTGCATCTTGAAGAACAGGTGTGATCAGTCCTCCATCAATTGCTACAGCCACAGCGATATTAATGCTACTATTATAAGTAAAGCTCTTCCCATCTCTACAGCTCGAATTGACAACTGGATGCTTTGTAAGTGCCATTGCGGTTGCTTTTGCCAGCAATGCTGTCATTGTCACCCCCTTCGACTTAATCTAAACGTCCAAATATGCCCAATTCAGTTTCTAAACATTTCAAGATATGAAGCATGGATGCTTCTAAAGAATATGCGATAAACCCTTTTGAAACTAGAAACATGTTTCTTTGTGATTGAAGTCATAATACAGAGGTTCTTTTTTTATAACATGACCTAAACACATATATCATGCATAATTAAAGATGCACTTTTAAAACCTACTATAGTCATTCATGGATACTCATACACCCATATCTTGTTTTTTGAGGATACGATGTCCCTCCATGTCCATATCTAGATTCTTGTGTAAATTTATAGTTGTGCTTTCCTACTGAATAGTCCCGTACTTTTCATTCCCTTGCACCATAACCACATACTGTATCTACAATATTTTACTTAACTTATTATACGTCCTGAATTAGCATTACTCACAATCAAGTTCACCAACATTTCATTTTGTAATCATATAACCAAACACTTCAAAAATATAATCATGCTTATGTGGCCATGTCATGCTACATGGCATACTAGTTCTCAAATTTTGACATAGTTTACCGTATCCATAAACATGCACAACAATCAAACCAATACAAATTCTCCACAAACACAACTCACCTTCTTGTAAAGCTCATCAAGCGCATCAGTAGTGATAGTATATCCAACCCTAAATGTCGGCACGTTAAGACTCTCCACCATATTTTTGCTAACAGCACCCTGCATTGTCGTAAAGGGCACTACACTTCCCAACTCAACAGCTGGCAAACTCACAGTACCCTCTGATTTCTTTACAGCCCCCGAAACCAAATTTGGAGAAGCAGCTGCTGCTTCCACATCCTTCGCCACAATTCTCCCTAATGGGCCACTTCCCAATATAGCCCCAAGCTCCACCTTCAAATCCTTTGCCAACTTTTTTGCTAATGGAGTCGCCACTATTCTTCCTTCTGCTGCTGCCGGATGCTTGGAAACAACAGCTGCTGCTGCCGCAGCCGCAGCTGGTTTCGGAGATGTCACCACTTCCTCAGGAGGCGAAGAAGATTCAACCGCTATTTCCTGAGTTGGTTTTTCTATTTCGCTAACATTATCCGAGGAACCCAAAGAAGAAGCCTTAGATTTCGCTTCCTCAATTTCAGCTTCCGATTCGGCCAGCAAAGCAATGGCAGAACCAACCGGAGCGACACCACCTTCATCGACCATGATGGCTGCCAAGTAACCGTCGTAAAACGTCTCGACATCCATGTCGGCTTTATCGGATTCGACGACAACGACGCTCTCTCCTTTGGAGAGCTTGTCGCCTTCCGATCTGATCCACGAAACAATTTTGCCTTCGGTCATTGTGGAGGAGAGGGCCGGCATGAAGATTTCCCGGATCTTGGCATTGATTCTGGTTTGGGTTCTGGTTCGGGTTTGGATCCGTCTAGGAGCGGATACTAGCTTCGGAGTGAAGGAGGAATTGAGAAGTGAAGATGCCATTGACTGATTCGCTCTGAAAATAATTTGTGAAACTTAGTAGAAATCGAAAAAGGATATGAAAATAATGAGGGTCGATTTTGGAGAAGATGAGTTATTTGATTGTATGCTGCTTCGTTGCATTGGCCTCGATTACATCGAGAAACGAAAACGGGGCGGAGAGTGCAATGTTTGCTTTACACGGTGAACAGTGGATACACGGAAAAAGCGATCGTAGGTAAAGATCACAGTGATAAAATAAAAATAATACAATGTTAATAGAAACAATTGGCTAATCAATGAGCATTTTACAATATTGATCTCAAAGAAAACTTAAAAAATAAAAAAATAAAAAAATAAAATCACATCATATAACATCAACAAACATATATATAGCATAAAATGAATTCGAATATCCATTGAAATGCGACTAAATTATAGAAAGGGGTTGCTAGTTATCATCGTTTCAAAGATAATAATGGTAGAAGCAGAATCATAAAGTCTGATCGAAGTGAGTGATAACATATCAGTACTTGTTTTCTACAGAAAATGAAACATTTATTTTATCTAAAATATTGACATTTAATTTATCTTGCTATTTTTCTGAAAAATAAGGATGAAAGAAAGAGCGAAATTAGAAGAACGAAGATTTAAGAAGAAAAAAAAGTTAAGTGAAAGTAAAAGAAAAGTCCAAAAGAAAATCTAGTTGCTAGACAAACGAATTCATAAATCCTTAATTACATTCATATTTACCCTTTTATTTTGAAATTGAAGAAGTTTGGATTTTTATGAAAGATTGAGAAGTTTGGATTTTTTTTTCCCATGTAAGGAAAAAATATAAAGTAGGTTGGGTGTGATTTCATATGATATTATACTATTATACTAGTTCATTCAACTTTGTATTTTTTTATATAGATAGTTTTAAATGAAAATTAAAGTTTACCGGAAAATTGAGTGAGTGCATTTTATATTTTAACCACGCATATAAAATAAATGACAACCGTAGTTGAATTTATATCTTTTTCAAATAGGGTGAATGAAGAAAAAAATGTTGAAAATGAGAATGATTGATTTAGGCCAACTGGATAGTTAGAATCACGATCGCTTTGATTAATATTTGTTAGTTTTTATGCTATAATTTAGTTAAAATTTATGAAATTCATACATCATGCTAATTATTTAAAAAAGTACATGGAATAAGGTTGTTTTATTTGTTGATTTTAGACAACTGGAGGCAGATCGTTTTGTATTTTTCTTTTAATTTATTACTACCCTTTTTATTTTATTTTTATTTTTTTATTCTTACTATTATTATCATAAGTTTTTGATATAGTTATATTTCTAGTGGAATTTATATTCAAAGAATAAAATTTAACGAAATTCGAATAATAATCGCGTTTATTAGTGAAAGCAACTTCAAAATTTAAGGTCGAAGGTTTTGAGCTCGGATTTTAGTTGAATTTACAAGTAAGTGAGAAAATAATATGAGTAGATATAGGTTTTAAGTAAGTGATCATAAAACCTATACTATGCTATTAAAGATGAATTATATATTCTTTTCACTTCTTCCTCCACAATTTTTAGTGTCTCCTTATGTCATGTGGCATCTTAGAGTGTCATCGTATCTTTTAAACAATAAATTATTATTTTCCCATTTAGTTCATATTAGTTGACTTTTCTCCTTTGTTTATGCTAAATTTTCATGCCAGCCTACTTACCGGACCACGCCATATTTAAGTTTTTTACTAGAGACATGTTGGTTTCTATCATAAATGAAAATTAAATATTCAAATTGATTACACCCATCTTGCACTCTCTTTTTTCTCCTTTAAATTTAAAACATCTAAACTATACTATTAAAAATGAGTTATATGTTCGCTTCATTCCTTGCTCTGTAATTTCTATTCTTTCCATATGTCATGTGTCATATGGCTTCTTAGAATTTCATCATATCCTTTAAACAATAAATTATCATTTCCCGTTCATTTCATATTAGTTGATTTTTTCCTCTTTTCTTTATGTTAAATTTTCATATCAACCTACTTATCGGACCATATTTAAGTTTTCTTACCAAAGACGTATCATTTTTTATCTATGTGATAAATAAATTCTCAAATTGATCCCATTCATCTCGCGTTCTTTTTTTTCACCTTTAAAATTTAAAATATTTATTATAAGTAATTTACTTTACAATGAATCTCTGATAGGTATCAACTTAATATGTTATCTTAAGTCAATATCACATCATCCAAAATCAATTTTTGTTCAAGCCTTTCTAATGAATTTCAAAATCGATATTTTAGATGACATTACTTGCATGTTCATTTTTGATCGATCTTTTTCGGATTATAATGGCCTACATTTAAAGTTGAGAAAGTTTATTATCTTTTACTGTGTAATTGTTAATTGCATTAGCCCTTTGTTAATGAAACACTTATGTCATGTTTTCCTTATTTTTGTTTGTTTGTAGTATTTAAATACTTTTAGAAATATATACTTTTTATATCCAACGATCTATTAACTTCAGAAAATAAACTTTTAGTTTCAATAATTATCTTCATACTTGAACTAGCATGTGCAAAATTTTGGTAGTAACAATGAGCTTATTCGACGAAGCTAGGACCACTATGTTTTATCTGTTCTTATTGTAAGTTAGTCGTGCTTGAATATAGAATACTAGTTAGGACTATAAATGATGGTCTGAAATTGGAGTTATATATAGTGTTTAAGTAGTTACAGATAACAACATATCTCTTTAGATGAGAAAACAAGCTCAATTTTGGTTGAATGTCTTGTGTTTACCAAAATAACCATGTATGAATCAACGTGATCCCATATTTCGTGCTTTAGGTGTGTATAAGTTATAACCATTAACTTTCGAAATCATAATTTCAGTAAAATTTAACACAAAATATATATACTACGCAAGTGAACAATGAGATATTCCACACGTGTTTTGTTCACCGTTCATTAGAGTTTTTTGACATGTTCTAAGTGCCATACATATTAATGAATATTTATACCAAGATAATTATTTATACACCCACATGAACTTTATAAGACACAATCAAACACATTTAAAGTTGTTTGACCCGTGTGCGTAGCTGTAACACCCTACTACTTTTAACGATTGAAATCAATTACAAAAACAATAAAATATGCTTGCAACTAATTTATGATATTATAAACAGTAAGTCGTTTATTTTATAATTTAAAATTCCAAAATTATGGAAGTAAAAAAGAAAGCCCCGTAGTAGAATTAAACATCAATATAAATGTACATTTACTCGGTAATACAATTATTACACGATAGCATCACATCAATCCAAATTTCAATATATTAATTTTTTTAACTCATAAGCAATATAACAATGGTATAAAAGAATATACCAAATCGGCTATTCACGATATAGCCTCTATCCATATTTTCATTCCCTCTTCTACTCCTACCTGCAACTTCTTAACTCTGTGTGCCTAATAATAATACTAACAATAATAATAGCAATAAAGGAAAGTGTATCAATTATGTTTGGACTGCACCTAATCCTATACACTGTTACCAAAGGCTCAAGAACTACTGCATAGGAAAAAATTGCCTATGTACCTCTTTAAAGGGTCAAGTTGATGTATTTCTGTTTCCTGCTCTTCTTCTACGTCCAAATACTTGTTAGCACATAACAACCACATCATCTATGAAACCAATGCAGGCAGAAAACACAACTCGTACACAAAGATCAAATCAGCAAATGTACTAATGAACCATATTAGTAACCCAACACCAAATCACTATATGTGTACTAACCCACTATATTAGTAACACAAAACCAAATCACTAAATCCGTACCAATCCACTATATTAGTAGCACACATCAAATCATTATATGAATACTTACCCAGTATATTAGTAATACAACATTCAAGTCACCAAATGTGTATTAACTCACTATATGTTACAACCATCCGAAAAGAGATATATACGCTCATTAAATTCTCTTAAGTATAGAATCGCCCTATTATTGTCTATTAATAAAACACCTTTATTTGTTCCGCCTCAAAATAATAACTTCGTAAAAACAATAATATACTTCAAAATCTTCTTTGTACACTTATTTGTCAAATACTGTAATTTAGATAATAATATATATTTATACTCAAATCTCTTTAAATTCTCTTTTACCATAATTTATCACCATTTAACTCATAATGAGTAATTCTTCCATTTTAATCTTCAAAACTCATTATATTACTATTTATCTCAAAATAGTAATAACACAACTCAAAGAAAGCATGGTTTTACTATTATTATTCCAAAAAATATATTTTATTTTTGTTACTACAATAATGATAATAATAATCTTCATTAAAGATGAGCATAAAATAGAACTGCCTGAGCTTGACCCCCAAAGTGGATAAATGGACAATTTTTTCCTATGCAATAGCTCTCAGCCTTGGATTGAGTGTATAGGGTTAGACGCAATTGCAGGTGAGAGTAGAAGAGGAAATAAAAATGTGGATGTTGGCTACATGGTGGATAACTGATTTAGTATATTCTTTTATACCATTGGTATATTGTTTATGAGTTGGCAAAAAATGATGTATTGAAATGTGGATTGTTGTGATGGTATTGTGTAATAATGTATTGCAATGTAATGTGCATTTATATTGATGTTTGATTATGCTGCGATGTTTCCCTTTTACTTTCTTAGTTTTGGAATTTTAAGTTACAAATGATCCACTGTATCAAATATTGAAAATTAGTTGCAAGCATATTTTATAGCATTTATAATTGATTTTAGACATTAAAAATAGCGGAGTGTTACAGCTACGCACACAAATCAAACAACTTTAAATGAGTTTGATTATGTCTTAGATTGTTTATATGAGCATATAAATAGTTATCATGGTATAAATATCCATTTATATCAACGTTATTAATCCTCGATGACCAAATATGGTGACATTAGATATATTGATAAGTAGAAACACAATAATATGAAAAAATTTAAACAGCAAACAAATCCACATTCCATTTTCAAATATTCCAAATTGATTACATAATCCCAATTCGTTGACCATTTTCAGATAGTATATAACTATTACAAAATACGCCAAGAGCGACATATAAAGATATCCCCTCGGTAGATCAGAGTATATATATAGGCAAGTAAAATATTTGCCTTTACAAACAAAACACACAACAAAAATAAAAGACCTGAAATAACAATCTTGCCTCTTGTACGTGCTCGGAAGCTTTATTCGTCCAAACGAACACTTGAAAACCTTAACTCTCAACCTACTCAAAATTAATTGAGAATCCAAGAATTTAAGGGGAAAACAAATACTTCGAGTCAAACATAAATCCAATTATGAATAATAATTTACCATATCAAATCATTTACATATCTAGTGAGACCATGCCGCATAGCGGAATGGTTTTTCCCCTCACCAGTATCCTAAAACATTTATACAACCATATACTATGCTCCTGCATCCATAATGGTTAAAAACATGGTATTTCAAAACATTATGATGATATGAAAAACAAATAAATCAATTCTGGATTACACATCCACATTCATTCTGACTATCTATCTCAATTATAGTTTCTAGGGCTACTATTAACCTGTTAAATGTTTATGGACTATCTTTCCAATTATTTAGTTTTCATGGGATCACTAAGAACTTAATGGTAACTCCAATATCTTATTTCTTATCCTAGTTTTTATAGACTAACTAGAAACCTATTATTGACTGCCAATATTTTAATCCGGATATAGTTTTCACGGGCTAACTACAAACCTAATGGTCCTTGCCAGTATCAAATCACGGTTTTCATGGGCTAACTATGAACCTATCGGCCCCTGCCAATATCATACAGTTTTCATGGGCTTACTGTAAACCTATTGGCCCCTGCTAATATCTTTAAAAGAATTAATATCTGTTAAGTTATATTCACTGCTGGGTCAACCTAACTGGTTATTCTGCCATTTCCCCAAAATACAGTTATGGGTTAATAATAATGTGAATATTTTAAAATATAGAGCTTCGAAACAAATTATACCTTTCAATGGTACTAAATCATCTTTTAAAATATAGAGCTTCGAAACAAATGAAAGTATCCCTTTCTAAAGCATTCGATTTTCTTTTTAGAAGTCATTTGGGTCAAAATATTATATACAAAAGTATTTCTTTCGAAACCAACAAAAATTAGTTTGGGAAAAAACTAATGTTGTCGAAACCATCTTACTCGAAAGCAAAACTTTGAAGTACAGAGTCAAAACCCCCTTTTGACTCCATCACCTTCGGAACCCTCAATCCCTTGAAAGCATTCAGGAAAAATCATAGTTTAAAACAGAAGTAACTCCTTCGAAAACATAAATGACTTTAATGTAGTGGAAAGGGGGATTAACATCTTGATTTCGACTTCGAAGAAACCTACCCTTTCGAAAGCAATTATTTAAAGGAAAAGGTATACCTCCGAAAGCATATACTTTAATACAACATGACAACCTTCTTCGAAAACTAATTATAAAACCCTTTTCGAAAACTTTGAATGAATTTAAAGACTTAGAAATGGTGATAACAAAATTTCAAAAAATAGCTTTTGGATAATTAAAGACTTAAAAGAATTTGAAAGTATATTATAACTAATTGGTTTTGAAAAGTTAAAGGGTTTGTGGCATTCTTCTTACTTTGGAAATTTCGTAGACGAAAATCTTTTAAGGGGAAAGAATGTAACTACCTAGAATTTTTGTCATTTTATTTTCAAAATATTTAATTAATTTTAAATATTGAAATATTAGTTTTATGAGTTAAATAACTTAAATTTCAAATATAGCGATTTATTTGATAATTGAATTGTTGAATTTAATATTTGAAATCGTTTAAATAATTGAATCTTTGATTTAATTTGGAGAAAAATGATTTCAAAGTTTATTTAAATTCTGTTTGGATAAGTATGAAGATAGTAAACTTTAATTTAGATTTAAAAGTGATTAGTTTAGTTTTTATAATAATTCGTTTTGGTTGATGTGTAAAAATAGCCTTTCGGGCACTGTCTCTTATTTCAACGTAACCGATTTCATTGGATCCTTAATAGTGTATTAATGTATGGTAATAAATTTCATGGCAATTGGACGTATCGTTTGGTCGTGCGAGCTTGAAATGTTTAGAAACTAATTATAGAGATTTATAATCTAACTGGGTTTGAAAAGCCGTCTTCTGTATATGATCGAATTATGTCTCGAGACTTGTTCCATTATATTTGAAATAAGAGTATTACATAAAGAATGCTGCGTGGCACGCCTCAATTGAAGTTCGATAATTTTGGATGTGTAACTCAGATATTTTCAAATGATATATATATAACATATACATATACATACACATACATATATATATATATACACACAATAACCAACCCATACCTCTCCACTATTCACATCAAACCCTCCCCATACCTATGTAATCATTGTCTTCCATATAAACTTGCGCCTAAACCAGAAACAATCTTGAAATTTTCAAAATTTAAAATCCACCAAATCAAACCATGCTCCATCCTAAGCCTAAGGATGATTGGGACTCATCTAGGCTGATTTAGGCCAAGGTCATAACTAGGAAAAAGTTTGTCTCCTCGAGACGAAGCAAATCAATAGTTTGATCGTCGTAAATCATCGTGTGGTGGCCGTAGTTTCAAGATGAATGTGTTGGATTTTTTGTTGATTCCGATGAAATGGAGAAATTTCAAGCCATGTGACCCGAAGGAGAAACATAGAGGACGTCAAGGAAAAGGTGTCGTTGAAGTTTGGTGAGCTACGATGGAGCATGGCGACGACAATTTAGGGTTGAACGGAAATCATTCCTTGGGTTTATCGTGGTTGCGGTAACGATTTATGTGATGGGACCTACGGTGTTGGAAGCAAGGGAGTTGGGACAACACATGACAGGTCAGTGGTGGCGGGCGGCGCGACATGGAAGCGACGACAAACGATTTGAAGGGATGGCTGCGCATATGCGTACGCGGAAGCAAGAAAGAGAGGAATTAGGCGGTCAATTTATTTAATGATGGTAACTAAGTATAGTGATGTAATTAAGAAAGTTTAAATTATTTTTATTAATTCAAACATTGTAAACTAATTATCTCTTTCCTACGAGGTTAAAATTGAATGCGACGAGTTACGTTGGGGTCATATTAGCAAATACTACGATATGAAATTGGTTTGGCGATAATTGGGGCTAGTTGAATTTTCGCTAAAATTGAACGTCGTTTGATTTGAGACAAAACCGGAACGTCTTGACGTTAACTGATATCAAGGTGAGCTAAAATCACCTTTTTGGTTAACTTGTATGTTATAAGCTAATAAAAGTTGTGGATTGAATGTTTGGATGATTTACTATTTTTATTAGTTGGTTTGGATTATTCCCGCCCCTTGAGCGGATGACTCATATTATATAATTATATAATGATTGTGACGTAGTGGGAAATTTGGAGGGATCCAACTGGATTCCTTACAACTGTTGATTTTATTTACATATAATATGCTTATATATGTTAGCTATGATGTAGGAAACAGGTTGGAGGGATCTAACAGAATTTCTCGCTAATGTCGATTTATTTCCAATAAAATTCCTATTATATAAATTTTTGGATATTAAAACTGATTTATGGACACCATTGGTTATGATAAATTGAAACCTAGTAGAAATAGAAAATCAATATCAGTATTAGTTAAGCGCTTAGCAGCGGCCTCAAATTAGTATTTTAAAAATACTATAATTCCAATTGAGTTGAAATTGGTTTTTGAGACAGAAAATGATTTTAAAATCCAAAATTGAGTTTGGGAAATATTTTTGTTTTAAACGACTTAACTTTATTTTACTCTAACCTTTTTATCCGTCCTTTTGAATTATTTAGAAATGATTTTAAAATGTCCTACTTATATTTAATATTGTTTTAAAAGTTATCTATTTATATTTAATATTGTTTTAGAAGTTATCAATTTATTTAATATTGTTTAAGATTACTTATCAATATTTTAATATTGGAAAGTTAATTATTTAATAATTAATATGGCTTGAAATTAGTAATAATAATTTATGAATAATGTTTTTGAAATTTATTATCATTAAATATAATAATGGTGAGAATTAATTATTATGTGTTTATTAATAATGTTTCAAATTTTTAGTTATTATTATATAATAGTGTATGAAGTAAAGCATTATTATTTATTTATAAATGTTTTTGAAATTTATAAATAGAGTTTTATGAATGGACTTCGGTTTTATAAGAGGAGTTTATAAAGTGTTTTAGAGACTTAAAAGGAAAATTGTATACAATATATAAAGAGAGCTTTGCAAATGGTTTTAGATATTTATAAAGGAATTTTATTAACGGGTTATAGATTTATAAGAAGAGCTTTATAAATAATTGCATGGATTTATAAATGGTTCATAAATGACTTGAAAAATGATTTGGAAATATTTATAAATGGTTTAAAGGATTATAAATAAGTTTATAAATGGTTGCAGAAATTTATAAGTGAATTTATAAATGGTTTTGGAATTGTGTGAAAAGGAAATCTTCCTCCATTCTGTAAATATACTTATACCTTTGAGATAAGTATATGAATATTTTCTAAGTATTGAAAATATATGGATCTGCGAATATATCCCGTGAAAGTATTTTTATGCAAGTATTATAAAGTGATTTAATTAATAAAAAGATTAAGTAAGGACATAGTGGTCGCTTATGTGTATAACCAATGTTGTTTTTCCAATGGAATTAAATCCCCGACTAAATGTTTGTAATTTGATAGTCAAATAACCTACTATCGAATTTGGACCCAAATGTAACTTTGGAAATATTTAGGAGAAAAATATGAGTTATATGGCATAACCATCTCCGATGATGATATACTATGCGTATAAATCTCATTTCATTCTTCTAGGACAAATGATAAGGAAATCTGTCCACTAACGGTTAGGAGGTGGTCTCCGCTCTTATCTTTGACTGTTTATTTCCTAAAAAACAGAAGTTGAGTTTACCGAAAACTATTGAATGTTGTTTTGATGAAACCGAGATCAGATTTGTTGTTCAAAAACCACTTCGATCCAACTTAAGCGTTTCAAGTGAAGACATCTTGAAGCTAATGGAGTTGAAGACGAAACTCTCAAGTACTTCGTTCAGTCCTAGAATAAACTTTTATGGATGAATGTTGGCATTGCATTGTTGCCGAAAGAGCAGTGTTACCATTCCAAGTGGGAAGAGCTATAAAATGTAACTTAGCCTCAAGCCTCATCAACAAGGAATGGCTAAAACAGAGGAGATGCAGTAGGGCTAAAACAGAGGAGATGCAGTAGGGTTAAATGGGTCTCTTCCAAGTAGGGTATGATCATTCATGTCTAGAGTCGATATTACCTCTCATTTGTATGCTTCAGGGACCATTAATGGAGGGGTGCTCATATTCGATACTGTCCGATAAGAGGTAGACTGGTTTTGTGTTGGCAGGGGATCTCGAAAAGGTCCTTAATGTTATTTTATCTAGAGATGCACCGTGATGGGCAATAATCCAGTAGCCCAATCATTGCATGGAATCCATTCTCCAATACGTGCTTTTATAGTTTTAGTTGTATACCTATAATGCTAGAATTTAATTAATATAACAATTTCAACTAAGATTAATAAGTATTTGTATCTTAGACACTATTATAATATCAGAGAATTTCATATGAAATATTTTGGTTATTGTAAGGGAAAAACTCATCCGTGTTTATGTGCGGCATGGTCTTACGAAGTACTTTTAATTTCAAAGGCTTACAAAAGTTGGAAATCCAGTTGGATGTGCTTTTCTCACTCTGGTTTTCCAGAATGACTCAGGTGTTGTTTTATTATAATGCTCGAGTCAGACCGATCACATTATAGATTTAATATGGATGCTTTAAAGCTTTCAAGAGACGAGCTAGAGACCCAGTGACGTATTCGCGTATATTGTTTTATATATAACCACTTTACAATTTTTTGACTAAGTACAAATGTATAACTAATTTTTTTCAATGTGCAAAGGGCGGTAGAGCTACAGGAACGTACTTCTGCGTAGAAATTATTTGGATGAAGAAAACATCAAAATAGGAGGAGAAAAGTCTGACTGGATGAGTGCAAGCGTATGGCAAGCTTGGGTTGCTTTTCGGGATAGTGACGAAGCGAATGTAAGTTTACTAGTTTTGTATATTTATTAAAATTTAGTAGAATTAGCATAATAATTGAATCAATTTACAAATGCCAAATATAATGTTAATTTTGAATTTACAGGCAAAGTCATGGGGAACTGTGCAAATAGAAATAAAAATCCAACCACATACCATGGCAAAATCATTCCAGAGTTACCGTCAAGGGTTGATAAATTTATTAATTGCGATTATAGATAGTTATTACTTTTTATAAATATTATATATATATATATATAAAATACATAATAATTATTTCAGAAAACAGAGTGGTCAATCCATTTCGTACATGGACGTGTTTGCTCGTACTCATGCCATCGCGCATGAAAATAAAGATGGCATAGTAACATACAAATAGCACGACTCAAAATCACAACAAGCCATCGTATGCATATTTTAAATTATATGTTATTAGTAATCACTTTAAATAACAAGTTATTAATAATTAAAAGTATGAATTTTAATTTTAATTGGAATCATAGGAAAAATTCATGCGAGGACGGAAGAAAGTGCTTAACGTATCGAAACGGAAAGAGCTGCCTGCTAAAGAGAAGGATGCAATCTTTGACGCAGTCATTGAGCCGGTATTATAGAATATGCGTTATGAATTTTAAATTCAAGAGATAATGTTTATATATATTATATTTAGGAATAACATATAACATATTGATTTTGTTAATCATAATATATAAAACTATACACTTTGTTAAATAATGTTACAGGCTAGACATAGGCAAAGTGCTTACTAAAAAAACTCATGGCAACACGGAGACTCAAGAGCTGAGAGCTAAGATTGCAGAGCTGGAGGAGCGAGACAAGCGTCGGGCTTGGCCAAGTTGGATGAACGCCTTGCTGCATATGTGCAGGAGCATGACATATTTACCTCATCAGGTAGATCTGGAGGCGATGAGCAAGATCGGTAGGTATGATTTTTGCAGTTTGTGTTGGAACATTGTACATATATGCACTTTGAGATAGGTGGGTAGTTTGACTTTGTTGGTATGGTGTTTGAGAGTTAGATATGTTTGGATATGTTTGAGATGGGTGAGCTTGGTTTAAGTTGTTTGATACATTTTGAGATGTTGGATGTGTGAGGTTGATTTTTAAGTTGTTTTGAGATGTTGCTAGAATTGTTTAATACATTTTCGGATGTTGTTTGAGAAGTTGTTGAATGTTTGAATATGTTGTGGATTGTTTGAGTTTGATTTTTTGTGAATACTGATGTTTTGTTATTGTTGATGTTATATATGTGATTTGGCCTTTGGAATATACGAGTTATACATGTAAATTGAGTTGCGATATATATTGATGTTTGCGTGGTGGTTGGGGTTGAAAGGCAGCCGAAATTAAAAAAATCTTTCAGACTTCCAATGGCTTATTTTTCAGATATTTTGACGACTAACCGATGGCTTTCGACGAACGCCGACACCAATTTGGGTAAATTATGTTCTTGCACGTGACGTCGGAAGCTGTCGTCCGCGTTCAAAAATAAAATGATAGAGCCATCGACAAGCCGTTGGAATGATCGTTCTTCGACAGCTTTTTCCGACGGTTTTGAGCCGTCGAAAATATTATTGTTTATTATAGCGTTGCTTATTGTGCATATGCAGGTATCACCGGTGGTACTGCCGCCTTCCCAGTAAACAACGGCCTCAAAATTTGTTCAAAGAGCTGCAACTCTTGCCGATTGTTGCTACCCTTCATTCATTTGTTTTTCTAACAGTTTTCCCCGAAGAGAAACAACCTCTCTTCGCATTTAAACCTCATCTATATAAAGAATATCAATCATTGCATCTAACATTCGATTTTGTGATTAAATCATCATTTTGTTTTCTACTTCGATAACTCTTTCTTAGCAATTATTAGAAACATTTTACTATTGTGTTCTTGGTTTGATCAGTAGTATAAAACTTTGAATCAAGTGAGGTCGTTAGAACGCTTTTTTGAATCTAGATGGAAATAGTTCGATGGTTGTTTTGTAATAGTCGGTGCCGAACCATTTTTTGAAAAAATTTGTAATAGATCCTCAAAGTCAAAAATACGACAATGGTATTATTATATTCCAACAGAATGACATGAGTAGCTAGTTTGTAATAGGTAGGATTACAACTAGATATAAATTTCGTATAGTTGAATCATTTCCGTATAATACCATTATTAAGTTTTGCCTCAAAAATTTGGCAGTAGTCAAACAACTTGGTATACATAATAAATGTAGAGAATTTTCATTTGTTAGGTTCTGCCGGCAGCGTAACATGACATTGGCAAATGATGATGGTACATGATGCTTTCTGTAGTAGTGTATGATACTTTTTGAAATGACCAATGTGAATTTACGAAGTCCGAATTTCTTTCGGCAATGCTTATGGAAGATCTGCTCCTCGTAGCCCTAACTTTTTCCGCCTGGACTCCTATTGAGGAGTGATTTGGAATGGTTCTATAACATCAGTATCTTTAGTTTTGTAGCAAGAAGCGTAAGTCAATCTGTAATACAGGTGGAAAAGTAATAACATGAAATGTTGGGAGATGTTTTGCATTTGTTTTAATTTACGTGCTACCATTTAGACGACGTAGACTTTGAAGTAGATTTTTACACAAGTATGCCTGCGTACAATGGATTCTTAGTCTTTTTCTTATTTAATTAGTTCAACTGTTCCACTGTCGTATTTAATTTAGACCAAAAATCAAAGTATAAGGTTAATTATAAAATCTAGTCTAGTTTCTCAAGCGGCAAAGAAGATCCAAGAAACGGGGAAACCACAGAAAATGAGATCGGAATGGATCATAAATCTAGCATCAGAACTCCATGAACTCGATCAGGAATCCAAAGTCCAAAAGCAGAAGAAACACACCATCTATAGAATCCCAAACCAATGAGAGAGATGAACCCAGAACAGAACTGAAGCAGATGGAACATTACAAGCGTCTAGCACTCTCCATCTACTTGACTAGAGCTTGCAAAAATGTCAGCGATGTCGCAGCAGCAATGAGGATGGAAGTGAAGGAGCTTATGGCTTTCTATGAAGCTCTCGGTGATGAGTGGTTAAATGACGAAGAGAAGTTCGTGGAGTTGATGGTTGTTGATGCATGTTTTCTCTTGGATTTCTTGATTTGGAGAACGCTGAATCCGTTATGGAGGTCCTATATGAAGGCTACAATGTCCATGGATGTGTTGAGGGTCGAGAATCAGGTTCCAGTTGCTGCTCTTGCTGTCTTGATACATGTTGGTGGACACATGGTAAGCTTACATTTTTAATCTCTGACAATATGTCACAATTATCTACATGACCATCTCACCTTGGTGATAAATACAAAATTCATATTTTTATATCTGCTGGATTTGAACTTTTGGTCAAATGGACCAGATCTAAAGTTGATTTTGACTAATTTATTTTTACATACCCTTGTCTTTCTCCCTGTTTAAGGGATCATAAATTCTTGATCTGTTGGTACCTTGTCTTTCTTTCCGTTTAGGATCATAAATTCTTGATCTGTTGGTTGTGTTTTCATGCTCAAATGAATTTTATATACATATACTTTTACGACTAAAAATTGTAGCTGATCTGGATTGGTAATATATTTAAGGTAATAATAGATGCACAACATTCGCTATTCATCATTGCACCCATACTAGCTAGTTAAAACAATCTCCTGATTATAATGTACAGGCCCAGGATACAAAAGCATTCATCAGTTGCTATACAAATCTCAACCAAAAAAAGATAATAACTGTCAAAGAGTTAGGCGATCACCACCTTGACATACACCGAAAAGAAACCACTGCAAAGGGAGACTACCTCTACGATCGTCGTTTCAACATCTATCAACTCGATAAATTGCTCAAACTGGTCGATGTTCAACTGAGTCTAACAGATACTGGAAGCCTAAGCCACATAAGCTTTGAAAAAGGAATGCTCAAACTCCCAAAATTCAATGTAGACGACAATACAGAACCACTGTTACTCAACCTTTTAGCCTACGAACAAATACATGGCTTGAAAAATAAAGTTGCTTCTTATATGTTCTTGATGGATAACCTGATAAAGTCTAGAGAAGACGTTATAGTGCTCAGGAAAAAAAGAATCATCACTGGATGGGTAGGAAGAGACAAAGATGTTGTGTCGCTAT
This sequence comes from Allium cepa, assembly GCA_030765085.1. Lineage (NCBI taxonomy): Eukaryota > Viridiplantae > Streptophyta > Magnoliopsida > Asparagales > Amaryllidaceae > Allium > Allium cepa. The sequence goes on from CM060941.1 coordinate 438,731,459, forward strand.
TTAACCGTCTTCCACGGGGGGGTCACATTTGAAAACGAAAACGAGAATGGAATGAATGAGAATGTAATTAAGTACTGCTATAAAATGAGATGGATAGCTAAGTTCAGGCCAACTTTGGTTATATATGTGGGTTCTTTGTGGTCTTTTTTGGCTTTGCTTCAAACTTTAATGGCGTATGCACAGTTTAGGCAGGATCTCAGCAAGAAATGATCTATGTTATTGAACAATTTTCCATATGTTGGTGTTCCAATTAATGCTCTTCCGGGTATAAAGTTACGTCTATTGCAAGATGAAAAGTTGATTTCTGTTTCGATCTATTGTTTGTCATCTAATGACTGGCTATTCATTGACAGAATTTTACAATTCAGCACCAAAACCATGTAATCTTAAAATCAAGAAAAACGAAATTTCAGGGGTAAATCAATTTTTCTGAAACTCACTCTTTCTAATATCTTCTTGTATGTCCGTCGATGGATACTTTTGAATACATATAATGTTGTATCCGCCTCCGTATCCGCATCCAAAATAATTTTAGTATATATGACATACGCTAGAAGGACAAATTTTGTAGTCCAATTAGTTTCTAAGATACACATCCACATAAATTAATTTCAAGACCAAAGCCAGCAAAATAATTGCTTTTAAGGACAAAGTCAGCAGTCCAATTACTTTAAAAGACATAATTTTATAGGGTTTTAGGCCTTAAAAACTAGTTATTTTGCATTTTATTCTTAAAAGTAAGTATTTCAGTTGTGTGTCCTAAAAACTAATTGCACTTGCTAAAAAGGCTCTTGTGACTAATTTTCACTATTTATTTTTATTGAATATCCGCATACGCGGATACGGATTGATATCAAATAATTATATTATTCGCTAACGATAGATAAATCAAAAAACATAAATAAAAATGTTTAGTTTAACATAAAAAGTTTCAATTTCATTGATTATGAAAGTGTTCAAAATAAAAAATATATAATAATAATATAAATAGTTTTGAACAGTTAATATACATTAAATGTATATAATATAAAGTACTAATTTAATAGAGCAATAAATATCTTACATTGTACTAAAATACACATAATTTAAACTATAATATTGACAAAAATTGAACGGATAATTTTCGGATGCGTATGTCTTCGTATTTACATCTGGACCCGTTTTTTCTGATGTCGTATATTTATTCGCTTTTTAGGTACGAATTCCAGATTTGTCGGGTATTTATTGGCCGTCCAACCTTCTTGTATCTCTCTTCCAACGTAATCAATAATAGAACAAGTTCTTCCTTCATAGGAGTAACCAATCATTTTGAAAATGTTCTCATAGATATCAGACACATTAATTTATTTCCTAGCTGTTCCAATTTTGATTGAGATAATTAATATTTTTGAAAATTAACCATGTGATTTTGCTTCGGTGTAATGGCGTATATAATTCAAAATCAATAGTCAATTAATTATTTATAAATTGCGTTACAAGATTAAAAGCCAATTAATTATTCGTAAAGTTGCATTGAATTAACAGTCAATGTAATATCTATTATATTATTATAAATTGATGTATGATCAAAGTTGTTATGTAACCCTTTCTCAATAACATCAAAAATGAATTTAAAAAACAATCCATATTAATCCATTTTACAAGTTTAAATTAAATTAATAAGTTGCCCACTAAAACAACTAAAATAATTGTTATAGAGCCTGCAGAAGCAAGTATAAAGATGATAAACCTAAGTTGTTCTAGCTTTACAACAATCGTTCGTTTTGTTTTTAAATGGAGAAAACCATGAATTTTGGTGTGTGAAGATGAAGGCTTCATTTCTTATGGTTGATATGTAGAATATAGTAGAATGGGGAGTTGGGCAGCGTGAACACCAAGAAGAAAGGGTTAGCAAGACAAAAGGATGCAAGTGCCCTTTCCATGTTGCATAAGGTGGTGATTGATTCGGTATTTTCATGAATCATGATAGCAATCATTGCAAATGAAGATTGGATGATTCTAAGAAAAGAGTATCAAAGAGGAACAAAGGTAAAAGCTATAAAATTGCAAACACTTAGAAATGAGTTTGAAAATACGAAGATGAAGGAAAATGAAAATGTAAAGGAATTTTCTGATAGATTTCATGATCTTATAAATCAAATGAAGTCCTATGGTTAGGATGTTAAAAAAAGATGGTGAAGAAAGTTTTGATTTGTTTGCTCGAAAAATTTGATCCACCTATGGCGGTGATTAAAGAAACAAAAGATTTAAAGGAGTTGAAGTGTAGCATCCTGCTATTTGATTAATTATATTAAAAATCTTATTTAATTCAATAAAAATGAATTTTTTATTTATTTGAGAGTAAAAGAAAATTATTGATTTAAAAATTCAAACTTGATATTTGAATTGTGTTTTAAATGCAAAATCCATTTAGAAATTTATTTTAGCAAAATAAAGAATATTTACAAAATTTTGGAATTATTTAAAAAAATTGTTTTATATTTGTTGAAAATTAAAAAGAGATAATTTAATACAAGAAAAATTGTTATAAGGAATTTTTTTTTTTTTTGTCAAAGCGTTTGAGGCCTCTGCTGGTTGTCTTAATGAGGTTATGGTTCAACCTGCTACGTTTTCCCCTCCTGGTTCCAAAACTTGGTCATCGCTGTTTACATCTCTGCCCCGTAACGCTGGTGTTTATGTACCAGTAGAGTTTGATATTGTCGAGGAAAATGGAGTGATGATCCCTCCTCCTAATGTTATGCAGGCTGGCATGGACTTCTGGTCAGAATATTTAGTTGGTTTCTTTTTAGATCCTAATCATTGCCTTCACGATGCGACTGCTGTTTGTCGGAAGGCCTGGAGGCTTCGTGGTAATCTCCGTGTTAAGCTGGTTGACACTATGTACTTCCTATCATCCTCCTCAGCGGAACGCCAGCGTGTCCTTGAGGCCGAGCCATCTTTTATTGATGGGATACCTTTTATTATTACCCCCTGGTCCTCTACGGTTGCTAGTGCGCGTGAACAGGTCCTATCTATCCCCATTTGGGCATATTTTTCTCAGATTCCTTCCGCTCTTCAGCCTCTGCTTGGATTGAATTGGCTTGCTTGCAATATTGGTAAATTGAAATGCTTTGATGCTAATACGGTAGCTCGTGATAAGCTGGTGTATGCTAAGCCTCTGATTGAGATTACCCCCCATAAGCCTCTTCCTTCCTCCATTCCTGTTCAGCTTGCCATTGGCCATGTTGTCAATGTCCGTGTTCGTTATGGTTGGGTCCCGGAAATTTGTTCCTTCTGTCACTCCTTTGGCCACTTAGATTCCGCCTGCACCCATTCTGTAGACACCGCTGCTGCGCCTAAGATTCCTCTGCCTCGGCCACCGCTCAGGAAGTGGGTTCCCAAGCATGTCATTCCTCCTCTTGTAGTTCCTCCTTCTGACCCTGGTCCGCCGCCTTCTATCTCTCCGCCTGCATTCCCTCCTGAGTGCTTAGTTCCTGCTGATGTAGGTGTGGTTTCTGTCGATATCCCAGATCCTGCTCTGCCTCAGTCTGTTTTTTGGGCTGAGTCTGAGAGTTGTTGGGTTGAACGTTGTTCTGATATGCGTTTCAACCCAGTGGATGATTCCTATTTTAGATATGTTTCTTCTGATCTTTTGGACCATCGTTGCCTATTTTATAGGCTGTCTGGTGATTCCTTGGTTCTTGATATGGATGGTACGTATGCTAATTTAAATTCTGTTATGCTTGCTGATTCTACCTGGGATCGTTCCTTTATATACTATTCTGATGCTGAGATCTACGACCCGTCTCTTGCTCTCCTGTTTCGCCCCTTTATTGGTCTTTTAGGAAATGACACTCTGATATCTCCCCAGGTGGATTTTGTTGATGGTGTTACTACCTCTTCGGAGGAGTCTTAGTCATGTTACTAGATTATTGTAGCTGTGACATGTCGGTCACACTCCTGTGTTGTATTTTGTTTTTTTTAGCAGTTAGGGTGTCTCAACCTTACTCCTGTACTTCATACTTTTATTACGTTCGTAATAAAAAGTGGACGGCCCACTATAAAACCGGCTGACCTTGCCAAGGATGTTTTTTTTTTGATAAAACACATTGAGTGGATTTTTAAACGGGTATAAAATGTTGATTTATTGGCAGTTCGACTAAAAGAAGGTTAAGGATATGAATTTATTGGACCATAGTTTTAAAGCTTATCTAATGAAATCATTATGTTTTAAGCCTATCCTAAAGACAATCGCGCTATTTTAACCTATCCTACCTTAAATCTATCTTAATAGTCATTCTATTTTAACTTAAATTTCATGCTTGTAGAATGTCATTATTCTATTTTAACTTATATTCCATGCTTATCCTAGAATGTCATTATTCTAATTTAACTTAATTTTCTTTTAACTTTAACCTGGCCCTTAATCTCTAAGCTTCCTGACCCTGTAATTACTTGAAGCCTCACCTTACTCCCCCCCCCCTTCAAAACCAAAAGCAAATCAATGTAAAAGAATCCTTCATAAAAGCTAAGGTTTCCACCTGCGTAATAAGATAAATCAGAGCAAAGGAAAAGGAGGTGAGTATAATCAATTCCTTTTGATATACAATGAGTATAGTTTCTTTTATTTTGATTTACAATAAACCATCATCCCATTTTAATTTAGTTTTTTAAATATGACTTTGTGAAGGCTTGGTGCCTGATATGATTTAAGTATTCTTTGTAAGAGTTGATTTTTTGGTTTATTGAGATGAAAAGTGGTTGATAGTACTTGTCCATGATGCTATTTGAATAATACACCATCTATAAACTTGGATTTTGATGTCAATATAAAGTGTATATGCTTTTATATAAATGGAATTTTATAGAATTAATTAGAATAGTAGCAAAGTATTTTATAAATGCATTTGAATTCATTTAATATAAAAATAAAAATATATGGTTTTAGTTTGAATACCGGATAGTATTAAATAATACTTTGTTAAATTTAAAAGACTATATCATGATTTTGGATGAACCAAGTATATATGAATATATTTTAGAAAACATGAGTATATTGTAATGCCCCATAAAATTGGAAAGCATGGTATATTGTAAAACCCCATAAAATCAACCATAAATGAATTGAGTGAATTAAATTAAATAAGGTATGCTTGAAAATGAGAATTTTATAAATGTTGGAATTTGACCACGAAAGCTATTCCGTTACATTCGTGGAAAAATTCTGATCCATTTTCATATATAATATGCTAAAAATAGAGCTCAAACAAAGAAGTTATGAGCGTTTGAAGTTTTCAGATTTAAATTAATTTAGTTTGAATTTAAATTCAAATGAATATTTAAATTTAGGCTTTGAATTTCAAAATTAACTGTAGGTTTAGTTAGGAGTTAAGTTAAAAAATCAAAGTTAAAAGTTAAATAGGGAATAATATAAACGAGCAACGGAAACAAATCGACGCTCTCGAAATGAGAGGAGCGGTCGACCCTTAGCAGTTGCTCGGTCGAGCATAGGTGGTCGACTGCTGCTTCACAGTGGGGGCTAAGATTTTATGATGTTAAATGGTCAAGATTTATCCATTTTTGATCTATTTTCATCCTACGATTTTGGTACGTATCAACTCCTATAAATAAGACCCTATTCTCCCCACTTTTTCTTTACAAATATTCGGGAACTCCGCAAACCTCTGCTATTTTCTCTCTTCAGTTAGATTTAGAAATTATATTAGGGATTTAGGTAAGGATTCTTATCCATTTGTAATACTTCTTTTAATCCATTTTCGACTCCTCCAACCTCTCTGAATCTAACAAAATTAGACACACACACACCCCTATCCTTCACTGTGTGTGTGTGTGTGTGTGTGTGTGTGTGTGTGTGTGTGTGTGTGTGTGTATCAAAAGAAGGAGACCTGAAAAAGAGTTGCTTTAGGGTTACAAATCCATACACGAAAACCTAAGAATAACCTGTAAGTGAAAACATCAGTAATTTTATTTCAATAATTAATTAATATATATCTATGGATCTGAATATGCCTTAGAGATTTTGGGTTTGCAAATACAAAATATATAAAATCCTTCAAAATTCCTTTTTATTTCAAATGTCAATTCTAGAAGGAGATTCTAAATTATTTATTAACTTGATGGAATTTATTTTATTTCTGCCATTTTTGATAATTTCATGGTTTATTCCATTTCTCCTTCTTTTATTTAAATTAAGAGTTTTCAATAATGAAATATGGGTGTAGAGCACGAATCCTATTTGTAGTTTACACCACTTATTCAATACAAATTCCTTCATTTATTTCCACGTAAAAGAGAAGTTAAATTGAATATAAAGTTAGGATTCCAATACCTGTTGTTTGAGATATTCCATTGGATAGATGTAATAAATTGGTATCTATTTTTATTTACAGATATTTATTGCAGTTTTGGATATGAGTATTTAATCCTTGTTATGAATATTGAAATCTTGAAAATCTATAGGGAAAAGACTTGTATTAGTATTATGGTTAAAGGAATTGACATTTAACGCTAGTTTAGGGCGTATGAACCGCACGCTTAGGAGTTATTAGGCACAAAAATATATATTTATTTCTTTAGCATAATAAAGGTATAATTATAGCATATACCCGCGTAGTTAGTTAATTAATATTTATTATTGATTTCCCCTTAGGATGATAATTAATATTTTAAGGCGTAATAAGGAAGATTCATTATAAGGCCTTAATTATGAAACTGGGAGATGAGTATTATATATGGAGAGCATTTAAATCATGACTAAGTCACAGGGATGCGAGGTCAGTAGGGTTGCACAACAAAAGTCCGCCCATCACTTTGAGTCTACAAAGATTTGTGTACGCTTACCACTGATGTGAGACATCTCCTACGATCAATATTTGTGGTGATGCGAGGTTAGTCCTGAATTCTATAGGCTAAATCTGCCCAGCTAATATGGCTACCAGTTCCTATGAACAATCAGAGTAATGTGAGATGTTATTATCAGTATGGGACATAATGTGAAGGCAATGCTTTGGGTTTTAAGGTATTGAGTAGTTATTTGGGGGCCCGCCTTTTTTCTCCAAATGATGTATTAAATGGCCTAGGGGCTAGTTACCAGGCATCATAGGTGATATCTCGACAGGGGTTTGCTTCGGGATAAGGTATTAAGTGACTGATTAAGGGTCCGTCTTTCCATAAAGAAATATTAAGTGGCTCAAGAGATTCCATGCGATGTTAGCTAGATAGTCAACAATGAGGGGTACGCCTTAGGAATCTGTATTAAATGATGGGGTTTTCCTCAATTGAGGTCTTATATGGCTAGAGTCTGTCTATTTTCCAATAAAAGGTATTAAGTGGCTTGGTACTATCTCTCGCATTCTTAGATATGTATGATATGAAATTTAGGTTATAGAATTTAGAAACCAGCTTCGGGAATATAAGTTATTAAATGGTTGATTGTGTACCGGCCTCCTTTCCTTATAAGAAGTATTAAATGGTTTTATTTATGCAAGATATATTCTTATTTAAAATATAATGCCCAAGTACTGAAATGGTAAGACTCGAGGTTTTTATTCACCAGACATTTGTTGTTCTGACTCCCTTCTGATTACAACACAGGTTAAGGATCGTGTGACGATGGTGACGATGCTTGAAGATGGAGTAGCTTAAGCTTTTGGCAGTTATTATTATCTTTTATGATGTTTTATGTTGTACCAATGTATTTTGGATAAATGATGTAATGGATTTTGCTTGACATCTTGGTGATGTTTTGTATTATAGCATTTCAAATGGTTTTGAAATAAATAGGTACAATTTTCTAATATATTTCATTCCATCTGATGTATGTTCTGAAAGAATAGTTATTGCTTGATACAGTTACTTCTTTTTCTCACCAACAATCAGCCTTAAAACGGATCTAAGTTTCAATAGGCTTTTTCCGGATCGAAATTTAGGCATGTTTCGAGGTAGATTGTTACATATATATTTTATAAAATTATGAAGTATACGTTAAAGTGGGTGAATAAGAAGTTTGTTTGAGTTTGATGCAATTATTAAATATTTAGCTCACCCATGCTATGCAAATATGCTCATGTTATGATATGTGATTGAAAACTTGATTGAATTTGAATTGAATGATATTTGGTTATGATTGATATGTGAAGTATACTAACTGTAAAATGAATTGTCATGTATACTATGAATATAATGCAAGCTAAATGTACAAAATGTATGCTTTGAGTGAATATGGGTGATTTTAAATACTTTTTTGATTTTAGAAATACATCTATATGTTATGATGAAACTTTAACCCATGATATAAATTTAATATAACCCACTGATATTTACTTTTGTGCAGTTAAAGTTCTTAGTAGTTTTATAGTGGTAGAGCTGTAAAAAGTTATAGCAGGGATAAACCTAGGATATAGCAAAAAATAGTGGAAGTGCAAAATGCTTCATTAGATATAAAACCAAATATTTAAAGTTAGTTTATTCTTATCCTCGTATCACTTGTGTAGAAAAAAGAAATAATTTTTAATCTAATATAAAAAAACTGAAAAATATCATGCTTTATGCAGACTAGATTTGGTGACTACGAAAAATTTCTAGCTTATATTGAGCACGTATGCCTTAAAATTAGGTCTTTACCCTAACTTTGTTTGGTTTAGTTTAAAAGAGAACCAGTCAAATAACCTTTTTATATTAATGTTGCTAAAGCGGGTGCTAAAAAGCCTTATTTTAATGGGTGTAGCGGAAAAATAGCAGGGCTTAAAGTGGATTTACCATATAATAACGTTAAACTAAAATAGCGTTGCGGTTGAAGAACGCTATATGCTATAATGGTGGATTTTGTGAGGTTTTAGCGAGGCGTAAACTACACAATATTGACGTGAATGTATGCTTAGTTATGTTTGAATTGAAGTGTTTTTAATGTGCTATTGCTTGATGAAATGAATATACATGACATTTATTTGATGAAATATAGGATAAAACATCATTTCAGGAAAAAACGATGTTTTGGGAAGCCAAATGTTATTAAAAGTAGAAAATTTAACATTTGATTAGAATGATATGAGTTAATGACTAATAGAATCCACCCTAGCGGACTTTGGGGTCGCAACCCGAATCATGATGTCTTTATCCCTCGTCATAGAGTCTAACGATATGTTGCACGGACAATATGATGAATAGAATTGAAGACATAGTGTAATGAGTCCAACACCTTTATATGGAACTAGGCAGGTGACTACAGCTCCTAAAATATATATGCCTTTGGAAGCTAAAGAGGTAGTTCAACTGAATGATCATGTGAAGTGCACTCACAACTGGTTGTAAGCAGCAGGTGAAAAATAACACATGGGATTGTTGAGCCAGTTATTCTTTATCTAGGGTGAATGCAGAAGGAGTTACCAATGATTATTCTTGTTGGGAACTCAAGGAAGAGAGTTAACCTATAACTCTTATTTGTATATATTGACCTCGTAAAATATATGTGCAACTGTTAATTGTATATATATGCGGTTAAAAAAGTAATCAGATTTATGAAATTTGAAAATAGCATATTCGAAATTTAAATTTGTAACAACTCATATAAAGTTGATAGATAGTGATATCCCTGTTGATTAGAGTTGGAGCTGTAAATCACGATGAACAGATCCATGATATGTGTGTTAAAACCATTTTGAACAATTGTGGGTCAGATTAGTTGTGGTGTTTTAGTGACATCCATGCATTCTAAAATGCACCTTTAAGCCCAGGACTTCACATTTATTGTTTATGATTTTGATTATACTTGCAGCTTGATTCCTAGCCTGACTGCGGTTTTTTTATGTATATGACAACGTCTTGACTCAAACTAAGGTTATAACGACCCACAATTTTCGATAATTAAAATAGTCAATTTAATAAGAAATTTTGTGATTAAATATAGGAAGAAATAAAATTTGTAATTTATTTAATGAAATAATAACTACAATGAAATGTAATAGTGTTAATTTGAGTTAATCATTAACAACTTTAATGAAATTCCAATCAATGGAAATAATGTAAATGTTATAGCTTGGTTATAAATTTAACATAAGGGAACAAATGTAAATATTGAATTAATGTATGAAATAGTATAATAAATGGTAATTGAATAGAATCAGTATTGTTTGCGCCAAAATTGGGCACAAACCCCAAATACCATGAAAGCACCAGTGTATGAACACAAACCAATGATATTCAAGCACAAATAACAGATCTCAGCAAATAACAAGCAGCACATCAGAAATAATGAGCAGAGACACAAGTTTTATAGTGGTTCGGCTATCTCTGGCCTACGTCACACTCAAATTTTTTATCCTTTTATTAATTATCCTTGATGGTTACAAGTGATTACAGCAGTTACAAAGTCCAAATTCGAAATCAATGGTAGTAATGACGATATGGAGTGATTCTGGCAGCGTCCGGGCGTGCTTGTTCTCTCCAAATTCTCCAACCCCTTTTCTGAATGACCAGGGGCTCTATTTATAGGCGTAGGAGGCTGATATTTCTCCTAAAAATCCGGTAGACCGCTTCTGGCACGTGAGGGGGCCCATACGCCCGGATTCTGGAAATCCGGGCCCACTTTGGCATCGATTCGAACTAGGGTTCGAATCGATCAAGAAAGCATCCAATCGAGGTGAAATTTGGTGTAGACATTCTTCAATACGCATGTAAGCTCTGTAAAAATTTCATTGCATTTGGATCAACGGTTTGGAAGATATGATCGATTCGAGATCAAAGCTCCGTGTGCTCTGCCTGGTTCGAACCCATGCTTCGAATCCATTGTCTTCGACTCGACCCAAAGTGCGTGCACATCGATGACGTGTCGCGAAATCCCTGGGTTGATCCGTCTTTCTCTCCGAGTTTGCTGGGTCGAATCCATGGTTTTAGCCGCCTTGACTTAGTGGTTTCCCAACTGAATGGTTTCGAGGCAAGTTATGGGATGGATTCGAAGTGAGGTTTTAGGATGGATTCGAAGTGTTTTGTCTTGAGGGGTTCGAAGTAGAGGACGTTTGATGGATCCGAAGCAAGGTTAGGCTTATGGGTTCGAGTATATCTTCTACCGATGGATACGAAGTAGGTTTCACTTCAAGGATTCGAAACACTACAACCTGATGGATACGAAGGAGCCAAAGTCCACCTGTCATCGATACAAACGTATGGATTCGAAGCATGTCGTTTCTTCCCATCCTAACCGATGCGAACTTCACTGAGCCGAGCCCGTGCCTATCGATTCGAAACCGATCGATACGAGCCTGATCGATACGAAGCGTATCGATTCGAACCACCATTGCGCCATGCCTTCGATCGATGCGAACCTAATGGAGTCGAACTGAACAAAACCTGATGGGTTCGAATCTGATGGATTCGAAATGAGCACCACCTTGACCCCTCGATGGATTCGAACAGCACGCCTTTCCTACCTTGCATTGATCATAACTCCTTCATATGAACTCCGATTAACCTGAAATTTGAAACATATCCTTTCCTAATGCTTATCATCATCTTCAATCAATTTCGTCCCGATCGAAGTTCAACCAAATTTTGACGACATCGATCGCCGCCTTGCTTTCAATCGATCTCCAATCCCGATATCCATCATTCCTTGCCAATTTGTTGATATTCCAATTTTGACCAAAAAGAGGGATAGCACTTTGCCCCCCAAAACATGCCTTGTGATAAGAAGGCGTGTTTTGAATAGCTCCGGTTCCAATATCCAAAGTCCATAGCCATACTGCTAGAATATGTCATCCTTGACTGCTCCGAGTCGATGCCCAATTCCATATCTAATAACCAAAGCCTTAACCAATCCCTTATCCATCCGAACTCGACAACCGAGTCCTAATCCATCCTTATCCAATAACCAATAACCGAGTCCAAGACCTCTCCGGGTCGATATCCAAATCCATAACCTCTCCGGGCTCTTGCCAAGCGCAATCCACACCTGACGACCGTGGTCCAATGTCCCTGGACGTTGTTCAAAGCCATGGCTTAAGTCCTAAGCCGAATCCTGGTCTCTCTGGACCCTTGTTGAGAATAGTCCATACTCAATGACCTGAAAGTAACAATTTATAATATAGGGCCTCAGTCCTAGGCCGAATCTTGGTCACTTCGGACCCTTGCCGAGCATAGTCCATACTCGACGAGCTGAATGAGTCAATTTGCCGCGTTCGGGCAAAGCGACTCACCCCTTGCCAGGCATAATCCATACCCGACGACCTTTTACCAAAAATCAGATAAAAATCCAATCAAAAGCCAGTCCAAAATCCAAATCAAAGCCAGAAAACCAAAAATCCAAAGCAGTATCCAAAATCAAAAACAACCATCCAAAGGAAAACCCAAATCAAAAGGCAAACAAAACCAGGAGTTCAATCCAAACTCCAAAACCAAATCCAAAAAGAAAAGTAGTGTCCAATCAAAAATCAAAAGATAAATTTCACAAACCACAGCATCGCAGTTTATCATCTTTCAGAGCATGCCTAGGGGCTATCTCCGTCCCCATACATGTGCAAATGACTTGGTTGCTTGCCAGTAGTTCGCTACTTATTTCACATTATCCTGATCAGTGGATGATCAATCGACCATCATCCCTGGGCCTCACATCATCATGGTGTGAGGTAGTCGGTGGTTGCTCCTGCTCCACCGTTGCATTACGAGTTCCGACATATTGTCGTAACTGTCCATTCCTTACATGCTCCTCGATTATATCCTTTAAGTGCCTGCAGATGTTGGTATCATGTCCATCTAAATCATGGAAGAGGCAGTGCCTTCCCGATATCCTCTCCCGTTCTGATGGTTCTCTCCTAGCCGGCCTGTTAGGAACTGAGTTGATGATGTTTTGATGACAACAACCTTATATAGTTATTATACTTTACTTTATAAAATATATACTAACATTTCTGTATATATATATATATATATATATATATAGGAAGTATATGCAGGTATTATCGAAGACTGATCAGTATAAAGACTCAAGCATCAAGATGAAGATTAGAGATTCAAGATTCAAGACTCTAGAGAATCAAGATTTCAAGATCTCAAGATAAGTGTCTAGTATTTTGTTAAAACTTCATAATAGCACTCTCATCTTTCTTCCAATTTTCTTTTGGGATGGAACCCAATTTCTATCGAAACCAGTGGCTTACAAACCCACGACAAGTAGCTTACAAACCTACAACAAGTGGCTTACATACCCACGAAAATCAAAATCATTTAAACTACTTTGTACAAGTTCTCGAGTCCTATGGAGGAGCTCTGTAGGAAGGTTCTTGCAATTTCAGTTTGAATAGATTTTTCAAAATGTTTTTAAATCTGTTTTTCAAAATGTTTTAGCTTTCAAAATTATGTTTTCAAAAAAGTTTTCAAACTTTGTTTTAGCCTTGAAATATTCCTCCATTCTGATTTTAAAAACTTCTATTTTTAAAACATCAAAACTTATTCTGATTTTAAATATTACTTATATAATTGACGGTCTATATCAATTATATATATATATTTAAAATAATGTTTTATATTCATTCTCTATCTCAAAATATTGTTTAAACACTTTATTTTGCTTCAGAGAAGTTTCAACCTGTTTTTAATTCAAATGCTTTTACAAAACAACATTTCTACAATTTTGAACTGAGGGATGTCGACATATGGGGATACCCCATGTCGACATGGTAACAGTTGGATTCAAAATTCAAATTTCAAAAGAAGTGTCCATTCGTTCAAAAAATCTTTCGCCAATAGTTATGACTGTTGTGCATCTATAAAAAGGATTCCAAAACGAATTTTTTTAACAACTAATTTTCTTATTTTCTTCACTCTTTCTTCTCCACCATTCCATATCCATAAAACTTCATATTTTCAAGATCGTGCCATCATTCTGCCAAATTCTCAATAGGAAATCATTTAGATACTCTCTCTATTTGATTCTCCATCATTCTACTAAAGATCAAAGTGCTATTCAGAGTTATAGGATCAATTTGTATTCAAAAAGTCCATAGAGTCTATCCATTCAAAAGGATTGTTATTAGAAAGTGTTAGGGTGATCTTGTGTCCCGTAAATCAAGAGAGTTTACCCCAGACTCGAAGATAGGAGGGTTCCTCAAGGCCTTAGAAATTAAGGGTTGTAATTTGGATATTGGCTTATAAAAATCTGTACAAGGATATTGCCTTGGTGCAGGACTGGATGTAGGAGGATTCCGAACCAGTATAAAATCCGGTGTGTTCTTTCCTTTTACTTGCTTTACTTTACTATTTGCATTTGTTATATGTTCTGTGATCATTCTGTGTTAGAATTCTGTTTAGATTTTTGTTGAAAGTTTTAATTTAGTCATATAGTTCATATATTCTTTAAAACACTATTCACCCCCTTTAGTGTTATTTCTGCCTTAAGATCCTTAATCTGCATCCCCAACAATTGGTATCAGAGCATTGGTTTTCATTGTTTTCATAATCTGAAGCTTGAAAAATATAAAATTGGCATTTTTGGAAAATTGTGTTAAAACTGTTTTGAATATATGCATTTCATCAAAGTTTCATAAGCCTGCATATAGTTATTTTGAAAAATCAAGTTATCTACCGAATTGGTGTGTTATGCAGGAACAGACATGTTATATGGCTTTTGACGAATCAACACCCAATGGAGAAACTGTGCAAATTGAGAAAGATGAATGGATACTTGATAGTGGCTGTTCAAGGCACATGACTGGAAATCCCGAGATACTCAAGGACATTACTTATCGAGATGGTGTATTAGTCAATTTTGGTGACAACTCTAAAGGATATGTGGTTGGCGTCGGCAATGTCGGTAACTCTAAAACTTTACTTATTTCTGATGTTTTACTAGTTAGGAACTTAAAACATAATCTTCTTAGTATAAGTCAACTTTGCGATAAAGGTTTTAAAATTAACTTTGGAAAAGATAAATGTCACATTGAAGATGATAAGTCTAATATAATTTTTGAAGGTATTAGGAAGAAAAATATTTATATCCTTAGTATGAAAATTTCAAATGATAACCTATGTCTTTTGGCTAATACAAGTGATCCTTGGATTTGGCATAAAAGATTTGGCCATTTGAATTTCAAATTATTATCTAGGCTATCAAAACTTGACTTAGTTAGAGGTCTACCCAAGTTAAACTTTAAAGTAGATAGTATTTGTGATGCTTGTCAATTAAGAAAACTTAAGAAAAGTTCATTTAAATTAAATGATGCTATTTGTACCTCTAGTCCCCTAGAATTACTTCATTTAGATTTATTTGGTCATTCTCAAGTTCAATCAATTAACCATAGTAAATATGTTTTTGTTATAGTAGATGATTATTCAAGATATACTTGGACAATCTTTTTAAAACATAAAAGTGATGTTATTGAAATATTTAAAAACTTTTCTAAAAGAATTCAAAAACAACATTCTTTCAAAATTAAAACTATTCGAAGTGATCAAGGTGGTGAATTTGAAAATGAAAATTTTGAGAATTTCTGTACTCAGAAGGGAATTACTCATAACTTTTCATTTCCAAGAACTCCACAACAAAACGGAGTGGTAGAACGTAAGAATAGAACGATTCAAGAGTGTGCTCGTACAATGCTTTCTGATAGTAATTTACCTAAATATTTTTGGCCTAAAGCAGTTGCTACAGCTTGTTATATATTAAATAGAATTTTAGTTAGACCATTAACAAATAAAACTCCATATGAATTACTTTATAATAAGAAACCTATAGTTGCTTATTTCAAAGTCTTTGGGAGTAAATGTTTTATACTTAATACAAAAGATAATTTAGATAAATTTGAACCAAAAGCTGATAAAGGATTCTTTATTGGTTATTCTAATAGAAGCAAAGCATTTAGAGTTTTTAATTTAAAAACTAATACTATTGAAGAAACTATGCATGAATCTTTTGATGAAAATCTTAAAGATATTATACAAATAGATGATGAAGAAGATTTTATAAATTTAAATCAATCTAATGAAACTATTAGTGAAATAAATCAACCTAATAAGAGATTTAAAATATCAAAAGATCATCCTATAGAAAATGTTTTAGGAAATATTGAATCTATAGTAAGAACTAGAAATCAATTAAGTAGTATGAGTAATGTAGCCTTTATATCAACAATTGAACCTAAAAATCAAAGGAAGCATCGTCTGATGATTCATGGATTCTTGCTATGCAAGAAGAATTGAATCAATTTACCAGAAATGATGTATGGGAACTTGTTCCTAAACCTGAGGATAAAAGTATAATTGGAACTAAATGGGTTTATAAAAATAAAATGAATGAACTCGGTGAGGTCGTAAGAAATAAAGCTCGTTTAGCCGCGCAAGGTTATTGTCAAGAAGAAGGAATTGACTATGATGAAACCTTTGCCCCCGTAGCAAGATTAGAAGCTATAAGAATTCTACTTGCTTTCGCTAATTATAATAATTTCAAATTATATCAAATGGATGTTAAAAGTGCTTTTCTAAATGGTTTGTAAAAGAAGATGTTTATGTTGAACAACCTCCACTTTTTGAAGATAATAAATTTCCAAACCATGTATACAAGTTAAAGAAAGATCTATATGGTCTAAAACAAGCTCCTAGAGCCTGGTATGAAAGACTAAGATCTTATTTACTTCAATCTGGTTTTGAAATTGGTAAAGTAGATACAACACTCTTCATTAAAAGAAATAATCAAGATATTCAACTGGTTCAAATATATGTAGATGATATAATCTTTGGATCAACTAATAACATAATGAATAAAGAATTTTCACATATAATGACTAAAGAATTTGAAATGAGTCACATGGGAGAATTAAGTTTCTTCTTAGGGCTTCAAATTAAACAACTAGAAAATGGAATCTTCATAAGTCAAGAAAAATATGCTAAAGACTTAATCAATAAATTTGGTTTAAGCACCTCTAGTGGGAAACTAACTCCAATGTCAACAAATGTAGGTTTAAGTAAAGAAGATAAATCAAAAGATATTGATCAAACTTTATATAGGGGTATGATTGGTTCGCTACTTTATATAACGACGAGTCGTCCTGATATTATGCATAGTGTTTGTCTCTGTGCAAGATACCAATCACAACCTAAGGAAACTCACTTAAAAGCTGTTAAAAGAATTTTAAGATATGTAAAATACACTTTATATTATGGTTTATTTTATCCTAAAAATAATACTTTTGATTTAATATCATATAGTGATGCTGATTATGCTGGTTGTAAATCAGACCGAAAAAGTACAGGTGGAACTTGTCACTTTCTAGGACATTCACTGGTTTCCTGGTTCAGCAAGAAACAAAATATTGTTTCCTTGTCAACAACTGAAGCAGAGTATATATCTGCTGCTCTAGCCTGTTCACAAGTCATATATATGCAACAAACTTTAAAAGATTTTGGAATTAACATAAGTAAATCACCAATATATTGTGATAATACTAGTGCAATAAATCTATCTAAAAATCCAACTCATCATGCTAGAACTAAACATATTGATATAAGACATCATTTTCTTAGAGATAATATAACTAAAGAAATAATAACTCTAGATTATATAAATACTGAAAAACAAATTGCTGATATATTAACTAAACCGTTAACCGAACAGAATTTTACTAAATTTAGAAGAGAATTAGGTATTTGTTCAAAATCTAAAATATAAAATAATATAATATAATAACCAATAAAAATTCAAAATAAAAATTACACTTTTTCTGAAAGACACGTCGACATGCCCCATCCCCTGATGTCGAGATACCCAACAAAAATTTGAAAATAGAATTTCCCTCCAAAGTTAGGTATTTGGTTATTTATTTATTTATTTCGTTTTCTCTCCTCTTTCTTCACTATATTCTCTGTAAATAATTTCTGAAACAATAAAATAATGGCCTCCTCTTCTACTAATGAACCCACTTCACCCACATCTCCTCATTCTGGTCCATTTCAACGATTTACGCACGCTCGAGTGATCAAATTGCAAGAGAAGATGAAAGATATCCTTCAATTGTTGACTGAAATTCAAGTAAGTCAACTTAGGATGGTTAGAGAACAACAAAGGCAAGGGAATATTATTAGGAATGTACAAAAATTCCTTATGGATAACCGTACAAATCCTATTAATATTGAAGACTCTTTACAAGCCATGGAATCAGAGGAAGAAGAACCTATGGAAGAGCCAAAAGAAGACCAAGAGGAAGATCAACCTTTTCCTCAACCCGAAGTCCCTATAAATGAGGACGAGAGCGTTATTGGCGTTGGTGAGATCCTTGTTGATACTAATGGAAACATAATTGAACAACGTGGAAACTTTTGTCTCCACTACCCCAATTGTTCGATTCATAAGTCTCCTATAGTTAAGGATCGCCATTAAAGCGTACTTTCTTTTTTATTCTTCGTTTTACATTGTTCTGTTTGTTCGTGTTTATGTATGTTCTTATATATGTCGTAATAACAAAAATGTTTTCACTTATACTCATTGTTTCATGCTTGTTCTATACTTATTATTTGTTCATACTAATCATTCTTGAATTCTTAAGTAATTAATAGTTTTTGCTGATGACAAAGGGGGAGAAAGTTATAAAAATATGTGCTTGGTGTAAGGGGGAGTCATGGAATAAAGGAGAGTTGTAGTTTTAAGAAGAAATCAGGGAGTAAGGGGGAGTTATGGAGAGTTATGGTATGGTAAGAATATTTTATAAATAAAGGTTGTCATCATCAAAAAGGGGGAGATTGTTAGGAACTGAGTTGATGATGTTTTGATGACAATAACCTTATATAGTTATTATACTTTACTTTACTAACATTTCTATATATATATATATATATATATATATATATAGGAAGTATATGCAGGTATTATCGAAGACTGATCAGTATAAAGACTCAAGCATCAAGATGAAGATTAGAGAATCAAGATTCAAGACTCTAGGGAATCAAGATCTCAAAATAAGTGTCTAGTATTTTGTTAAAACTTCATAATAGCACTCTCATCTTTCTTCCAATTTTCTTTTGGGATGGAACCTAATTTCTATCGAAACCAGTGGCTTACAAACCCACGACAAGTAACTTACAAACCTACGACCAGTGGCTTACAAACCCACGAAAATCAAAATCATTTAAACTACTTTGTACAAGTTCTCGAGTCCTATGGAGGAGCCTGTAGGAAGGTTCTTGCAATTTCAGTTTGAATAGATTTTTCAAAATGTTTTTAAATCTGTTTTTCAAAATGTTTTAGCTTTCAAAATTATGTTTTCAAAAAAGTTCTCAAACTTTGTTTTAGCCTTGAAATATTCCTCCATTCTGATTTTAAAAACTTATATTTTTAAAACATCAAAACTTATTCTGATTTTAAATATTACTTATATAATTGACGGACTATATCAATTATATATATATATATATATATATTTAAAATAATGTTTTATATTCATTCTCTATCTCAAAATATTGTTTAAACACTTTATTTTGCTTCAGAGAAGTTTCAACTTGTTTTTAATTCCAATGCTTTTACAAAACAACATCTCTACAATTTTGAACTGAGGGATGTCGACATATGGGGATACCCCATGTCGACATGGTGACAGTTGGATTCAAAATTCAAATTTCAAAAGAAGTGTCCATTCGTTCAAAAAACCTTTCGCCAATAGTTATGACTGTTGTGCATCTATATAAAGGCTTCCAAAACGATTTTTTTTAACAACTAATTTTCTTATTTTCTTCACTCTTTCTTCTCCACCATTCCATATCCATAAAACTTCATATTTTCAAGACCGTGACATCATTCTGCCAAATTCTCTATAGGAAATCATTTAGATACTCTCTCTATTTGATTCTCCATCATTCTACTAAAGATCAAAGTGCTATTCAGAGTTATAGGATCAATTTGTATTCAAAAAGTCCATAGAGTCTATCCATTCAAAAGGATTGTTATCAGAAAGTGTTAGGGTGATCTTGTGTCCCGTAAATCAAGAGAGTTTACCCCAGACTCGGAGATAGGAGGGTTCCTTAAGGCCTTAGAAATTGAGGGTTGTAATTTGGATATTGGCTTATAAAAATCTGTACAAGGGTATTGCCTTGGTGCAGGACTGGATGTAGGAGGATTCCGAACCAGTATAAAATCCGGTGTGTTCTTTCCTTTTACTTGCTTTACTTTACTATTTGCATTTGTTATATGTTCTGTGATCATTCTGTGTTAGAATTCTATTTAGATTTGTGTTGAAAGTTTTAATTTAGTCATATAGTTCATATATTCTTTAAAACACTATTCACCCCCCCCCCTCTAGTGTTATTTCTGCCTTAAGATCCTTAATCCGCATCCCCAACACGGCCTTCGGTAGGGAAGGCGATTCCGAGTATCCAAGTATATCCGCTCCAACGTCTCGTTCAATCCTGTGTATGTGGAAAACTTTGGATCCTTCCATCGCTTCCTTGCACTTCCAGAATCATCGTCCAACTTCCTTTTTCCTATCTTTATCCGAACCTTTGCTGGACGGTCCTTCACCCTCAGTCGCATTAACCTTTTTCACCTTTAAATCCGTACTCGCATCTTCTTGCCGAAGGAAGCTTTCTGCCTTGTGAAAGAATTCATCGAGATCCTGTGGGGGATCTCGTATCAGAGATACCTTGAAATCCGAGTCCTCCCTGACTCCTGATACTGCTGCCATTAAAACCATCGATGGATCAGGCCGATCCACCGAAGCGACTGCCGCACTGAATCGAGTTAGAAAAGCTCTAAGCGATTCATCCATCCTTTGCTTTACCGATGTTAATGTCATCACATTCTTCGGCCTCTTGACGTGAACCCGAAATTGTCCTAAAAACCTTTCCACCAATTCCCTCCAAGTCCTGATAGATCCTTCTCCCAGCTGCCTAAACCACATTGCAGCTAAGCCCGTCAAATACAAAGGGAAGCATCGGGCCATCACTTCCTCTGATGCCCCCAGCACCTCCATGTGTCTAGTGTACCTCATCAAGCGAGCAGTTGGGTCTGCCTTGCCATCATACACATCCACACTAGGTAGCTTGAACTTAGGTGGATTCTGAGCCATCTTATTTCCCGAGCGAACGGACTCCTATTCACTCCTTCCAAGTCTCTATTGGTCAAACCACCTCGTACAGTTTTCCTGATGATCTCCATTAATCCAGTATTGTCTGTTGGGGGTTGACCCCATGCCCCCGAGGGAACTCCGACACATATTCCTCGTGTGGTTCACTAGCAGCAACGTTAGCTCTAGCCTGTTGAACTCCTTCCAAAGGTCCTCCTGTGTTGGATCCTGTGGGCGTGCCCCCAAGCCCTTGTTGATTGCCTTCTAGCTCTACATCCTGTCCTCCATTGGGTTCCACAACCCTAGCTCCTTGTCCCGCATCCACAGCGGCTGTAGCTGTTCCTAAGTTCTGCATCCCTGCAGCTCTCATTTGCTCAAAGAAAGTTTGCATCATTTCCTGTTGGTTCTTCAACAATCTCTCTTGCAAAGAATTTGCCATATCTTCCATTTCATCCCGGGTTATGTAGATTGAAGCCTGTCCTTCCCCAGCTCCGGAGGATGCTTGTTGACTTCCTTCCTGTTGGCTTCTCTCAACCCTTTGCCTTCTACTATTTTGCCAAGTCATTGTCCTCAAATCCGAACTCCTTAAAATCTTCAAATCTGAACTTCAAATCCGATGTAGTGGGTGCTAGTCCTTCTCAGTGAAAGCACCAAAGTGTTTACGCCAAAATTGGGCACAAACCCCAAATACCGTGAAAGCACCAGTGTATGAACACAAACCAATGATATTCAAGCACAAATAACAGATCTCAACAAATAACAAGCAGCAAATCAGAAATAATGAGCAGAGACACAAGTTTTATAGTAGTTCGGCTATCTCCGGCCTACGTCCACTTCAAAGTTTTATCCTTTTATTAATTATCCTTGATGGTTACAAGTGATTACAGCAGTTACAAAGTCCAAATACGAAATCAATGGTAGTAATGACGATATGGAGTGATTCTGGCAGCGTCCGGGCATGCTTGTTCTCTCCAAATTCTCTGACCCCTTTTCTGAATGACCAGGGGCTCTATTTATAGGTGTAGGAGGCTGATATTTCTCCTAAAAATCCGGTAGACCGCTTCTGGCACGTGAGGGGGCCCATACGCCCGGATTCTGGAAATCCGGGCCCACTTTGGGATTGATTCGAACTAGGGTTCGAATCGATCAAGAAAGCATCCAATCGAGGTGAAATTTGGTGTAGACATTCTTCAATACGCATGTAAGCTCCTGTAAAAATTTCATTGCATTTGGATCAACGGTTTGGAAGATATGATTGATTCGAGATCAAAGCTCTGTGTGCTCTGCCTGGCTCGAACCCATGCTTCGAATCCATTGTCTTCGACTCGACCCAAAGTGCGTGCGCATCGATGACGTGTCGCGAAATCCCTGGGTTGATCCGCCTTTCTCTCCGAGTTTACTGAGTCAAATCCATGGTTTTAGCCGCCTTGACTTAGTGGTTTCCCAACTGAATGGTTTCGAGGCAAGTTATGGGATGGAGTCGAAGTGAGGTTTCAGGATGTATTCGAAGTGTTTTGTCTTGAGGGGTTCGAAGTAGAGGACGTTCGATGGATCCGAAGCAAGGTTGGGCTTATGGGTTCGAGTATATCTTCTGTCGATGGATACGAAGTAGGTTTCACTTCAAGGATTCGAAACACTACAACCTGATGGATACGAAGGAGCCAAAGTCCACCTGCCATCGATACGAACGTATGGATTCGAAGCATGTCGCTTCTTCCCATCCTAACCGATGCAAACTTCACTGAGCCGAGCCCGTGCCTATCGATTCGAAACCGATCGATACGAGCCCGATCGATACGAAGCGTATCGATTCGAACCACCATTGCGCCATGCCTTCGATCGACGCGAACCTGATGGAGTCGAACTGAACAAAACCTGATAGGTTCGAATCCGATGGATTCGAAATGAGCACCACCTTGACCCCTCGATGGATTCGAACAGCACGCCTTTCCTACCTTGCATCGATCATAACTCCTTCATATGAACTCCGATTAACCTGAAATTTGAAACATAGCCTTTCCTAATCCTTATCATCATCTTCAATCAATTTCGTCCCGATCGGAGTTCAACCAAATTTTGACGACATCGATCGCCGCCTTGCTTTCATTCGATCTCCAATCCTGATATCCATCATTCCTTGCCAATTTGTTGATATTCCAATTTTGACCAAAAAGTGGGATAGCAAGTATTATGTAAGTGATTACAACATTTATTTGTAAACATAAAAGTATGATTAAAGGTTAATGGTGACAATTATTATAAGTTACATATTTATTTAGTCTATTAAATTGAATTGGAAAAACAATTACAATAAATGTAATTGAATATTATGTTAATGTAAATTATGGTAATAATTGGAAATAATGTTAATTTTATTCATAATATGGCAAATGCGTTGAATAAAAAGAATGGAAGTCAAGATTTATCAATTTATTGGAATTTAAGCTATAATAAATGGATTTATTGTAATTAAATGAAATTAAATATAATGTAAAATGAGAATTAAGATGGAATTAGAGAATACTAATATACTAAGACATAAACTAATGTTAATTATATCCATAAGATGATAATTGATTTAATAACAGGATTGAAAAATCAAATAAATGAATTTGTTGGAAATTTAATTTATAATTACCGAACTTATTGAAATTTAACACTGGAAATTTTGCAATATTCAATAACAAATTGATACAAAATTTGTTATAGAAGATTATACATTACTATGTAAGCCAAAATGATAGAAGTGGCGATTTATTAAATTTGAATTAAAACACTGATTTAATTAATTTAATATTAATTTATTTAATTAACTGAAATATAGCCATTTTGGCCACTAACTCGGATTTTGACGAAACTTGTTTCATCAGACCCGTAACGGTGAATTATTATAGGATTTTTCGTAGCGATCGGACTTATCATTTGATTGTACGGACTCAAAACGCCTAGAAATCAATTTAATTTAAATCAGTTGAAACCAATTTGAAATAAGCTGATTTTAGCATAACTTCTTCATACGATGGAATTAGGATTTGAACCTTGTTCCATTGAGCTTAAAAATATTGAAAACATCTTTTTGATATATGGGATGACCCATTTTCGTTCCGAAGGCAGAACGGGATATTTGGGTTGTTTATCGTTCTTTCCAAATAAAATCTTGTCCATTCGTTCTATTTTCAGCTTTGCCTATAAATAGCTGGTTATAAACCCTAACTTCTTTTTATTTTCTATTGTATGCACGTACATTTTCTTCTCAACACCTCATTCCAATGGCAGACAAACAAATTCCCAATTCAATTTCAAATCAAATTTCAATCGAAAATTAAAACTCCTCAAACCCTATCAAATTATATATCGATTTGATGCTCTCGACGAGCGCAAGTCAAATCTGCAACCTGTTTTACGATCTGGGTTTCGGTATGGCCGGATTTGGGTGATGAAGTCTCAACCGTTCGTTATGTCTCGATCAACCTCATCTGATCGTCGAATTGATTTATGGGTTTTATGGAGATCGTCAAGTGGAAGACATCGGCGGTGTTCTTTCGGAGGTTCGATGGTTGGATCGAGCTACGTAATTCGATTGGGGTTTCGAAATTTCGACGCCAAACAGTACGAGCCTCGATCTGCATGGATCTAGGGGGTTCGCGAGGCTATAGGGGGTGGCGTAGGCGCTCTGGCGACGGTCGCGACCGGCCAAAGTGGGTGCGTGGTCGAGCTATCGACGGCGGCGGGTAGTTTCGTGGTAGGGTTTGCTTGCTGAGTCGAGTACGTGATAGTGGGAGAGGATAGTGACGTGTCTGCTCGGTAATGGTTATTATATTTTATTTTCTAATTTTTTATTTCAAATGATCTAATTGTCATATCATTCACGTACGAGGCTCGATTTATGCGCGGTTTCCTCCGTTGAGATCATATCGAAATTTCGAACATTTTAAAGCGGGTTTGGACGAATTCTGAGACTATCAAATTATACGCCTTTATTTGAATTTCAAATCGATTTGAAATTCAAAGGTGAGTGATTTGACCCACTCACAACTTCTAAAATTTCTTATGTTATTTAAATTAAATTTACGATGTGATCAAAAATTTATTCATGGCTATTGATATTTTTAAATTGCTATTCCTATTAATTTGTATTTATTTTTAATTAAAATTGTCATTTAATTTATTATTGAATTTAAACTGCCAGTTAATTTCTTCTATATAATAATCTGTTATTTATTGATATTTATTGATTGAATTAGATGATGATTGTGATGGATGTTTGAATATTATTATTGGATGATTGGATGCTAAATTTGATTTATGAAATGCTATCACTCTGCAAGTTCCCTTAGATATTCTTAGGAATCACTATGGGTTGAAATGATATACTCGAACGATCTATAGATTAGGGAAAAATCATTATAAGTTGAAATGATAGACTCAAGCAATTTTATGGATGTTATTTATTTTGGGATTGCGGTTTAAAATGATATATTACCGTAAAATTTTAAATTGTAGATTGAAATAATAAATATCCAAATCACTTGACTCTAGGGTAGAGAATTATATATGGACACTGGATTGGTTAAATTAAACGGTTTTAAATTCTCTAATTTTTGAACTTAGTAAAATGATATTTTGAAATAAAATTTGATTTATATAACTTGAATTAGTTTAAAGGGAATTGTTGAAGGAATTTAAATTGAAATTTTAAATTTGATTTTTGAAGTATAATTGAAATTTACCGGAATTGAATTATTAATATTATTTGAAATATAACTTTGAAACGTATTGATTTTGGAGTAAATATTAATTAATATTTCCAACATGGATTGGAATTGATATAAAATTTAATGGTCTATTGAGAATTTAAATTGAAGATTTAGAATTGGGTTTTTATTGGGAAATTGAAATGGACAGATTTTGTTGGAATGAAATAAATAGTTTTAAATTGATATAAATTCTAAATTCATGTTTTCAAATATAAATTGTTTTAAAATATATTATTTTTAAGATTCTAAATTTTAAGATTTTCAAATTATTAAACTATTTAACCTATATTAACTATATTAAATTAATTTAACCTATTTTAAACTGTTTAATTTATTTTAAAACTAATTAAATCATTTTAACTTATATTAAATCTAATTAATCTATTTTAAAGCTACTTAATCTATTTTAATTATATTTAATCTATTTTAAATCTATTTAACTATTTTAAATCTATATTAACTATTCTAGAGTATTTTGACTATTAAATTTTTTATTTAAACTATTTATAACTACCTAAACTCTTTTTCAATATTTCAAACTAAGTAAAGATTTTGTGTTTATATTCAAATCCTTGATTTTGAAGTGAATATGGTTAAACGACATTATAAACTAAGTTGGGATTTAAATAACATATTTGATTTAATATGATAATTTTTAAATAGGAGTTTAACCTATTTTGGAAATATGACTTTGAACGGAAATATAATTTTGAAACTATGATTTCAAAGGTAATATGATTTCAAAGATGAATATGATTTAGAAAGTAAATATAATTTCGAAAGTGATACGGTTTGAATTGAATATGATATTTTGATATCAATTATGAATTTTGGAAATGTAAAAGAACCATCTGGTGTGTAATAAGCGATTGGTTGTTAAAGAGACCGGGAACGGATATTGTTATACTCTCTGCCAATATCGAAAACCACTTTAACAACTGTGTATGTTGTAGAGATTCTAGAAATGAAGTAGGATGGTTTAGCAAATGATTTCTGTATGAGGTATGACGTGACCCTAACTCTCATGAGTCAGTATAGATGTGACTAAAATAGGAGCTACACCTGGACCAAGTGAGGTAATTCCTCCGATCGAACATGCTTCTTCGATACCTTATTATGAAATTTGTGATGATTTGGTGGCCACCCCTTGATTTTGATTTGGGAGTGGGTTCCGAGGTGGGCGGTAGTTGCTGCTATGTGTTACCACTAGCTCGGTTCTGCAATTGGTATATCTACCCTGGCATTGCCTTGAGTGCCGTGTTCACATGCCCTAGAGCGCCTTCTACGAGTTTGTTTTGTACCATACCTATGGAGTGCCCTTTGATAGCCCTCCAGTTTATGGAGGAATTACGGTACTGTATAGAATATGGGAATATATAAAAATGTGTTAAGGGGGATATGGGTAATGCCTTAACGCTATTTTAATGCTTTTACTTTACTGTAAACATATTATAATAGCGTATTGTACTACATAGTAGATAGTTTAACGAATCCTTAGGAGATGGGAATCCCGAACATCTCTTAAGTTAATGCCCACTGGATAGGAGATGTTAAACCCCGTAAACATCTCTGACGCTGTCACACGCATGTTTACCATTAATTTAACTTACATAAGATTTTTTAGTTCCGACTCGAGTATTTTGTCTTTTCAATTTGCTCGGGTCAGCCTAAGCATTTCAGGTTTTGAAGACCTTATTTCTGGAGAACAAAGACGAAGATTTGTACTATTACTATTTATTGTATTTATTCCACTACATCATGTTATTCCGCTGCATTTATTTACTTACTTTGGTTGTCTGTCGCTCTAATTCTATATTGTATTAATATAATCAAATTTATTTGTAAACAACTTCATGAACTGTTATTTGATTATTATATTTTGTCATTCCGCTACGAGATTTTGTATTTGTTTTTTTATTCCTTTCTCCTTTTCTTATTTACCCCAATAACAATCTACCTCTTTGTATGGTTTGAGTTGACATGTGTGTCTTCTTAAACGTCCAAAAAGACAGGTCGTTACAGTTGGTATTAGAGCTTTGGTTTAGCGATAACCTTAGCTTTGTGGGGTCTGTCTCATACTAAATGGGGTAGTAATATCCTATAATGAGTCGCTGAGTGTATATATATGAGAGCGTATTTGTTAGTGTTATGAAAAGTTTTTATATTGCGTTAATTTGTTCCGTTTTGTATTTATAAATTCCGGTCGATGCAGAGGACGCTATGACATCGATAAGAATTTCTAAACACTTAATAGGGTAGACCGACACAATATTTGTTTTGAAATATAGGTAAATGAAATAATTTTTGTCTATTATATATTTTTGCATATAAAATAATAATTTTATAAATGACATAGTTGGTTGTTATATATTTGTTTGTTAGGTAGTAAAATCCCATATAAATACTGATTGAAAAATAAGAGTACAAATAAAATGAATATAAATTGGAAATTTATAACTTGATTTTCGTGATTTTTGAAAATTTCTTTTAAATATTTTAGAATAAAATATTATTTTTGAAGTACTCTCTGTTATGAATGTTTCAATATGATTTGAAAGAAAGTTTAAAAAGGAAAATATAAAGGAAAAAGGGTTGTACTCCCCTCTCTGTAGCTGGAAAATAATTTCGGTGATGAGTGCATGCATCATCGACGTTCATTTTCGAGTTTAAACTGTAAAGGCTGTTGTAGTAGTTTACTACACATTTGTTTTGATAAAAAAATATTAAATTTTATTTCTAAAAATGACTTGATATATATATAAGATATAATATGTGTATTGTTTAAATGATTTAAAATGGAACCCGGCATTTAGTTGCTAAATTTCTATAAATTAGAGATTTCAATTACTATAATGAAATGAAATTTTAACTATTTAATAATTGGGACTTCTAAAATTGAAAGTAAGAAATTAAATGCTAAGTTATACATGAGATATACAAGAAATTTGAAATTTGTAACCTGTAAATAAAACAAGATATGAAAATGAGAAATGATAACTATTAAACATTTTGCAAATTTAAAATTTATAAGATAAACTTGTGTAGCATTTAATTGCATTCTTAGGACAATATATATAACTTACCAAATATTAAAAGTTGAAATATTTAATAAGAATATGTAATGTGTTATGATATATGTAAATATATAAGTGAATATGCTTTTGTATTTTTCTATTTAGTCCCACATCATGGGATATGTTCCATCTCATGTTCCAAGGCTTATATATAAAGGAGCCTATGTAATGTAATTGGATGACTAATCTCTGAATAATATAATTGTTATCTCTCTAATAGCTTCCACTTTCTTCATTTCATAACACGTTATCAGCACGATTTTCTCTCTCGAATGTATTGGATATTCTAATCCAGAAGATTAGATCCCTTTTTTTATGTAGGTACATCTCTTTCTCTTATTCAGTTACTGAAATCAGATCTATCTCTTCCTCTTATTCAATCATTGAAATCAGGTTTGAAATTTTCTAGATATGCTTTTCTAGATTTATTTTGCGATTAATTTAGATCCAAATTTAAGTATTCTTGTTTCATAATTCTATATCTATTTTCTAATTTTTCAGATTTGGATTTAAGTTTTAATATATCTTATCTTTTCAAGATCTTATTTTTTCATAGATCTAAATTTATAGATCTTATTCCACTGTACATGTATTTTTGTTATTATATTTCAGATCTCATCCTACAATAGATCCGATTTTTTTATTCTTATTTTTTGATCTCATTATATTGTAGATCTCAAAATCACATCCACATAATATACCTTTGAGATTAGTACATTGTTTAAAACTAAAATGTTGTGATTTTTTGAATTTGGATTTGAATTGATTTCAAACTTGCTTATTATTGCATGTTTTTTTTGAGTTCATTATTTTGGAAAGCAAGTTTTGAATTTGATAATTTATGTTGTTGATTCAAATAAATTTATTGATCTTGATTACGTTTTGGTTTGTGATATACATGTTTGATAAATGAAGTTTTCATTTTGAAAACTCTTTGATTTGGATTTTGATTTTGGAAATTATTTTGATATATATTGTTTATATTTCCAGAAGAAATATTTTATTATTTCTTAGAGAAACATATACAAGAATAATGCATATTTAGAAGTTCATATTAGTTTAGATCCAATATTAATATTGATTTAGTACACCTGAAGTGAATGGAAACGTTAATGAAAACATATACGGTAAACTTAATTTCTAGCATTTGAAATAAAAGTTGAGAACCTGCAGCTCCTATAATGCTAAAAGCTTGAGTTTCCATAAATTATTAAATTTTAAATTTTCTTATAATAAAGAACCAGAAGTTTCAATAAAAGAGCAGAAACTTGAATTATATAAAAAAAGGATATATATATATATGTATGTATATGTATACATATATATAAGAGTTATTTTAGTTATTTTAGAAATTTTGACTACTAAGAAATAAAGTTTCTCTTATGGTATTCATTTAATTTTATTATTGAGTATATTAAACTTAGCTTTGAGATTAAATTTTGCCAACTAAAGTTAGTTTAGATTGATTTACTTGTTTGTAAAGAAATCAATTCGTTGAGATAATATTTTATATTTTATGCCACAATAATGATAAATTGCATTCATTTTTTTAATCATAAATGCAATAAATGTTGTCGTCATGGTAATAAATTAAATTACCAAATCATCATAAATGCACTGGCTGCAGTAAATTAAATGATGTTGTATTTTTATATTTGGAATAAGAATAAACATATGGTTTATTATATGGTATATTCATTTTGGCAAACAATGCTCGATATAATGAAAGAAAATAAGTTTGAACAACAACCTGAAGTTGTGCGAACATTTTTTTTTCAACCAGAAGTTGTATAACTCGAATTC
This sequence comes from Allium cepa, assembly GCA_030765085.1. Classification (NCBI taxonomy): domain Eukaryota; kingdom Viridiplantae; phylum Streptophyta; class Magnoliopsida; order Asparagales; family Amaryllidaceae; genus Allium; species Allium cepa. Next base: position 438,762,125 of record CM060941.1, read on the forward strand.
TTGTTAGTATTTTTTTTGTCAAAATATACAAGTCTTGAAATAAGAATAGACTTTTATTTTGTAACAATATGGTACAAAAAAAGGAGGGAGAAGTTTACACAAAATTTGAGAACCTGAAGTTCATAACAAGTTAATGAACTTGAAGTTCATGAATTATAAGCCCAAAGCTCTATTGATATTATGTAAAATGATAAGGTTGTACTTTCTGAAGAAGTTAAAGAAAATTAATAAATGATCATATGAGAAAATGATGCTGCATTCAAGAGAATACAAAAATCTCCAAATGAGTTGTACCTTACCTTATATCTTAAAATTTACACTATATTAACAAAATATCCTGAAGATATTATGTTATATGATATTTCAAACATCATTGGATGTGTGTGTGTATTAATCTCTTGAAAAGATGTTTTAGAAATTTATTTATATTTATATTGCAAAATCTAACATCCCAGAAGAGATGTTATAGGAATTTTATTTTTGTTACATTGCAATTCCTTAAAATGAAATACTATATTCCCTGAAGGAATAATGATATAATTTTTTTTTGAGTAATAACAATAATTTATCCAAAAGATATTGTATACCAATGTTACACTCCAGAAGTAGTGATTTTATCTCTTGCATCTTACTTTCAGTTGGTGAATCTAATTTTGTCACTATATTTAAAGTTTGATACACCATTTTAAAAGCAATTGCAACAAAAATCTCCAGCACGGATATTTTATGCTACCGAAAAAGTAGTAATTATGTAATTTATATAAAATAAATATTGTATATTGATATGGCATTCAAACAGTGCATATATATATCTATCTAGAAGAGAAAGTTCACTCTAGAAGTGGTGATACTAATATATTTCTAGAAGAGATTTAAAAATTTAAAAATGATAACATATATCTATAAGAGATTTATTTATATATTTGGTAATTTTATTAAACCAAATAAGTGTACATAAATATGATTACGAAGGATCCTAATTTAGTTTAGATTAGATCCAAAAGGTTTAAGATTATCTCTAGAATATATTGTTCTATGTTCATATGTCTAATTATATCATTAAGGTCATGTTCCTAGTTATTATTTCATATGAAATATTGCATATATAGTCAATTCCTGAAGATATATTTTTAAATATTCTCTTAAAGAGATGGTCTATATTTCATATCATAATTTTCGAGCAAGCTATACATACGGTCTTAAGGAGATCTGTATCTGTAATATTCCAAGTATCCAGAAGATACTCTTATTATTATTTTTGTTGTAAATTTTTTTCTACAGAACACTCAAAAGAGATGTGTAGAAATGTCTATATGGAATTATAAATTATTCTTTGATAAGTAATATAATTCATGTTCAAAACTTATACTTGAGATATAATTGAGAAACAAAACTTAACAACTTGAAGTTGTTCGAACCAGAAGTTCTATATGGTTCCAAACCAAATTCTTGGATCCTTGTAATAGTTTGTTCTAAAAAAATCACTAATTCAAATGAAAAAATATATATGAGAATTTATAATATATATGTAATATGTGGACGCACGTATACATCCATATATGTAAATATTCAGCTAACAACCTGAAGTTTGTTATGAGCTCATCTTATAGATCATGTATAGATCTTATTTAGTGATTTAAAATTCAATCAACATAAATGTTGAATGACCTCAAGTTTTGTATGTGGTCAAATGATCTATACAATAAGTAAATTCCTCCAATTGACTAGATAAATGAATGAGAACAAATCTACTAAGCAATATCAATTGAATGCATCTTACCAGCTAATAAAATGATTATCCTCCTATAACTGATATACACATAATGTATTTGCTGGCAGCAATGTGATAGTGGATTAAGATGAGAATCCAAAGAGGATTATTATTTCATGTAACAATTGTCATCATTAAGGGGGAGGATAAAGGAATACAAGTTCATTTTGATCATCAGTGTTAAATATTTATTAAAATATACAATGATGCAAAATATTATCAATATTATCCCAAGTAGTTCTCCAATATAGATTTGAATCCCTGAAGGATCAAATTTGTAAACCACATCTGAAATATGGTTCAAAAGTCAGTTCAAAATATTTTTGGAGTAATTAATAAAGATGCCAAATAAAGGAGGTGAGTGTTCTTGAAGAAACACTTAAGGATGCTCTGAAAGAGATCCTTGACATGATTCTCAAATAACCCTAGAAGTGGGTTAGGTACCTAAAACATGATAATTAAAGAGATCTCAATAAATCAAGTCTAGAACTGACAAGAAATAATCATCGATGATAAATTTAAAAATAATAAAACTCTTATGTTTATAAATGGATTAAAGATCTTGGATTAAGGGAAAACATGACTGGCAATCATGAATCCTTTACCAATAGAGAAATATGGACATGTAGTCCGCAAAGTAGCGAAAGTACTTGAAATGCTTAATATACCCCGAAGGTATAAATATGGTTTAAATCATATTAAATAATGAAAGTATACAAATTCCTGAAGAATATAAATAACTTTCATTGTTATAAAGAATGCAAAGAACAAGGAGAGTAGATTTCAACCTACTTTTAAGTATTGTCGTAATGAAAATCTTGATATAATTCATGATGAGTAGATTGCTTCTTATTTTTAAGTATTGTTGTAATGAAACTCTTAATATTCATTGAAGTGATACTTGCGATATGCAAATACTTATTAAAGTATACAAATTTCTGAAGAATATATATAACTTTTGTAGTTATAAAGAATGCAAAAAACATGAAGTGTAGATTACAAATTTCTTCTAAGTATTGTTGTAATGAAAATCTTGATATACTTCAAAATGAGTAGATTACTTCCTGCTTTCTAGTAATGTTGTAATGAAATTTTTAATATTCATGAAAGATGTACAGTTGCAATGCGCAAAACTAATTTGAAGCACAAAAATGAAAGCACATGAAGTGTTTTTCATAAAAGTAGCATACAAAGTGCATAAAATGCAAACCATATTTGGAAGAAACAATCTTAGAAAATTTGATTGTATCGAAGGAAAATATTAATAAATTGTATTATTAATGAGGTACATACTTATGGATCCAGAAGTATCTATAACCAATTTGAGTTATCGAAAAACGAATATGAATTCAGAGGAAAAATTAAAATCAGGGGGAGCATTCATAAGTATTTTATAATGCACTCTTTTTCTTTAACTAAGATTTTTCCCACTGGGTTTTTATTAGTAAGGTTTTAATGAGGCATTACCTTGATCCAGAAGTATCAACTCCCTAGTAACATTTGAAATAAGTTATAATGTACTCTTTTTCCTTATTTAGGATTTTTCCCACTGGGTTTTTCTTACTAAGGTTTTAACAAGGCATTGTATCGATCTAGAAGAATCAAACGTCTTTTCAAGAAATAACATCTCAAATATGTTATTTAAGTTAAATTGTATTTTAGTCCTTGACTAAGGCTTTTCCCATCGGGTTTTCCTTTGTAAGGTTTTTAATGAAGTATTATATTGATCCAAAAGTATCAAACTCTATTTGATTCTGTGAATTATTGAAATATCTCATACTATATTGTACTCTTTTTCCTTCACTAAGATATTTCCCATAGGGTTTTTCTTAGTAAGGTTTTAACGAGGCATTAGTTTGATCCAGAAATATCAAACTTCATTTGAAGAAATAAGAAAATAAAATATGTCATTGTACTCATTTTCCTTCACTAAGATTTTTCCCATTCGGTTTTTCTTAGTAAGGTTTTGATGAGGCATTGTTTTGACCCGAAGTATCAAAACCTTTAGAGAGAATATCATTTTTAATATGATTTTAAAAGTTGCACTCTTTTCCTCGTTCAAGGTTTTTTCCCACTGGGTTTTCCTAAAAGAGTTTTTTAATGAGGCAACAGACAATATTTATAACGACTGAATGGATGTATGAAAGCAAGATAATAATGAGGGGGAGCAATTGTCATGGACGTTTTAAAAGAAACAATTTCTAGCAACCATATGAGCATCAAAGATTTCGAAGACGCATATTCAAGGGGAAGTGTTATAATATATGTAAATATATAAGTAAATATGCTTTTTTATTTTTCTATTTAGTCCCACATCATGGGATATGTTCCATCTCATGTTCCAAGGCCTATATATAAAGGATCCTATGTAATGTAACTGGATGACTAATCTCTGAATAATAAAATTGTTCTTTCTCTAATGGCTTCCACTTTCTTCATTTCATAACATAATGGAATATTTTACAAGGAAAATTTAAGTAATGGAAGTGTTCAGTGGAATTTCTTTTATAAATAAGAATTTTGACATTATATTGGTTATAAACTTAAGTTATAATTGAAATGCTACTAATAAAATGTAATAGAAAAGCGAGTATTGTAAGTAAAAGATTATAAACCTAAGTTAATATTTGAAGCTATTGATAATTAAAGTGAATAATTGAAACGAATACTACATAAAAAAAATTAATGGCTATAACTTCAGAAAAGTTGAAATGATTCGGAAATAGATTTAATAGTCAATGACACTATATAAAGAAATGAATGTAAATTAAAAAGTAAGAAACTTGAAGATGAATTTATACACTAATGAATATGATTATCTAATGGAAATCAAGTATATAAATTTAAAAAATGTAAACTAAACAGAAGTGAAATGTATGTAAAACTGAAATGATGAATTGATTGATCATTTTAAACAATCGAATGGAAATAACTTATGTAAGATATGAATGTAAAGCAATAAAAAGAAATTGACATTATATGAATAAATGAAAAAAAAGAATTTTGTAAGTTATGAATGAAAATAAATGAAAAAAGTACTAAATGAGTGAATGTAAATTTATTCACAAAGAAACCTACATAGTACTTAGAGAATTTATTTACATATGTTTAAATAATTATAACTGAGTAATATATGTAAGAAAATGTAAATAACATATGCAAATAAATGGATGTGAATAAATGAAATAGTCATTGTATGAATGAAACGAAACAAAGGTAAATAATATGAAGTGAAATTAATAAGAATGAACTTGATTAATGCTCGGAGTCATTGTTTGTTTTGGTTTATGGGTTGGTTGGGATATGATACTTCTAGTTGTTTGGTTGCATGAATAATCTATTGAGTTTTATCTAAAACTGTTGAGTGTATGGTATACTTAATAGTTTATTTATCATTCTATACGATTTAAGGTGTCTAAACCAAAACAAAACCATTTATTTTGTTTGATATGAATGTATGGTTGATTACATTGGTTTCATATGATGATTATATGCTTTTCGGTTGCAAGTGCTTATTGTATATTGTTTGCAAGTGAAAATTTTTGTGATTCATTGTTATAAATTGAAGCAATATAATTATTTCTCCAATATAATTATTAACTTCTTTGGATTATATAAGTGAAATACAGGTTTATGGAAGCAATAGCTACCGCTTTTGGTTTCATAGACAAGCATTATTTGCCCGACAAATAGTTATGTTCTCAGATTACGGTTTTATAGAGATATTATATATTTTTCCCATTGTTGGGACATAATATTTTGATATATACGATATATATTGTTATTATTGATATTATTATTTTCTCCCAGACCTCTCCGTACAAAGGAGACTGCTAAAAAAATTAGTGAATTTTGGACTTCGAATTTTTTTTGAAATGTTTTCCAAACTTTTGTAAACTTGAGTTTAAAATGATTTAATGGTTATAAATTGATATATTTTATTTAAATCATTTAATTTTGTAATTTTTTTTATAAATTTAATATTTTGAACAAGACATATTGATTACTTAATTTCTTCCTTATCCCTTCTTTTTCCTTTTCGAGGACGAAAAGTTTTGACTGGGAGAGAGTGTAACGACCTGTAATTTTCGATAATTAAAATAGTCAATTTAATAAGAAATTTTGTGATTAAATATAGGAAGAAATAAAATTTGTAATTTATTTAATGAAATGATAACTATTATTAAATATAATAGTGTTAATTTGAGTTAATCATTAACAACTTTAATGAAATTCTAATTAATGGAAATAATGTAAATGTTATAACTTGGTTATAAATTTAACATAAGGGAACAAATGTAAATATTGAATTAATGTATGAAATAATATAATAAATGGTAATTGAATAGAATCGGTATTATGTAAGTGATTACAACATTTATTTGTAAGTAATAAACTTAAAAATACGATTACAGGTTAATGGTGACAATTATATAAGTTACCTATTTATTTTGTCTATAAAATTAAATTGGAAAAACAATTGCAATAAATATAATTAAATATTATGTTAATGTAAATTATGGTAATAATTGGAAATAATGTTAATTTTATTCATAATATAGCAAATGGGTTGAATAAAAAGAATGGAATTAAGATTTATCAATTTATTAGAATTTAAGCTATAATAAATGGATTATTATAATTAAATGAAATTAAATATAACGTAAAATGAGAATAAAGATGGAATTGAAGAATATTAATGTACTAAGACATAAACTAATGTTAATTATATCCATAATTTAATAACAGGATTGAAAAATAAAATAAATGAATTTATTGGAAATTTAATTTATAATCACTGGACTTATTGAAATTGAAATTTAACACTGGATATTCTGCAATATTCAATAATAAATTAATATAGAAATTTGCTATAGAGGATTATAAATTACTAAGCATGCCAAAATGATAGAAATAGTGATTTTTTAAATTTGAATTGAAAAACCGATTTAATTAATTTAATATTAATTTATGTAATTAATTGAAATATAGCCATTTTGGCCACGGACTCAGATTTCGACAAAAATAGTTTCATCGGATCCGTAATGGTGAATTATTATGAGATTTCAAGTTTCGTAGCGATTGAACTTGTCATTTTATCGTACAAACTCGAAACACCTAGAAATCAAATTAAGTGAAATCAATTTGAAATAAGCTGATTTTAACATAACTTCATCATACGATGAAATTAGGATTTGAAACTTGTTTATTGAGTTTAAAAATATTAAAAACTTATATTTTGATATATGAGATGACCAATTTTCGTTCCGAAGGCAGAACGGGCTTTTCGGGTCGTTTATCGTTCATCTTCTAAATCAAATCTTGTCCATTCATTCTATTTTCAGCTTTGCCTATAAATAGCCCATTATAAACCCTAACTCCTTTTTATTTTCTATTGTTTGTATGAAAATTTCCTTCTCAACTCCTCATTCCAATGGTAGATAAAAAAATTCCAATTCAATTTCAAATCAAAATTCAATTATCGATTTCAATCCAATTCCATTTATCGATTTGAAGCTCTCGACGAGCGCAAGTCAAATCTGCAACCTATTTTTCAATCTGGGTTTCAGTGTGGCAGGAATTGGGTGATGAAGTCTCGACCATTCGTTGTGTCTCGATCAACCTCGTCTGATCGTCGAATTGATTTATTAGTTTTGTAGAGATCGTCAAGTGGAAGACGTCGGCGGTGTTCGATGGTTGGATCGAGCTACGTAATTCGATTAGGGTTTTGAAATTTTTGTGGAAAACAGTGTAACGTGTCGACTTTGCACCTTTACCACTTTTGAAAACAGATTTCAATCATTTTACTTACGTGGAAATACTTTCATTTCAAAATGGTTCATTTAAACTAATTAAATAAATCCTTTCCGATTTACTTTATATTTACGTTCCAAATCCGTAAATTTATTCCCACACTTCAAAAATAAATCAACGTTTATTTTTAAACAAATTTCCCTTTCTTTTATAAATTCCATAGTGAATTTACAATTCCAAAATATCTATGAATATACGATTTTCAAATCGATTTCTAGTATTCATTTTCAATTTATCTTTGAAAGATAAAATCTCAAAATATTCACTTCATATTGGAAAACATCCCCATACTTATTTAATAATAAGTAATTCACAAATCCATTTATTTTAGACACTTGGAAAATATTCAATGTACTTAAATCGAAATTTGGTATATATTTCATTATTTAAAGAAAACATGCGCTTAAACACATTTATTTGAGTCTAAACAAATGTTGCGTAAAACATCGTTACGACGACCCAAAATCACTAGTATAGGGATTCGAAATTAAGATAGATAAATAAATTCCAATACTATATAAATCATTTCCTTTCGGAAATCATTTACTATAACAATAGTGTTATAGTCCACCATTTCCTTATTTCTCGAGACGTCTATTTCAACAATGAATGTTGAAATCTATGTATTCGATAGTTAATCCATTTTAAAACATCTTTAAAACACTTAACTTCATTTTATAATATCACTTCCCCAAAAACATGCCCATTTTCTTTAATAATATATTCACTATCCAAAATCGTGAATATTACTCCCGATCCAAACTCTTTATTATGACACATATTATACAAAAGATAATTCGCTATCCCAAATCGCGAATATATCCCCTTTAATAAACTTTTATTGTTTATTTCACCAAATTCAATTGATTTCGGATTTATAAACAACGTTTATAAATCCACACACACATATATTTATTTCATAAAAACTTCAACTTATAAAATCCCTTTTATGAATCAGTTCAATTTATAACTCAACTTTATACCCAAAATCGATTTATAAGTTAATTATTTATAAATCTTTTATTTTACAAAATCGATTCATTTCATAACTTCACAATTTATAAATCTATAAATTTTATTCACTTGTGAAATCCATTTATACTTCATTTTAACACTTAATAAAAATCGTTTCACAATTCCTATATTTTAATTTATAAATATCAATTTTATAAATCCTTTTATATAAACCATTTATAATAATTCAAAAATCTCAATTTAAATAAACCAATCCTTTTAATAATTTACAAAACGTTATTTAAAACTTATATAACTCCAAAATCATACTTAAGTACTATTTTCCAAAAATATAACTTTTATAGCAATAAAATTATAATGTTTATTTATTTTAACAATTCAAAATTTAATAAAACGTATACTTTCAAAAATCACTTTAAAATTCTTTCTAAAATCAAAAATCATTATTTTAAAACTTCAAAAATGGATCTGATGATGCAACAGCACCAAATAGTCAATCATGACAACAAAGACATCATATATCAATATGATAATCAACAAATATCACAATATCTGTAAATAAATCAATAGTGGTGAGGAATCCAGTTGGATCCCTCCAACTGTTTCCCTGCATCCACAAACGTTAGCACAATACCAATTCCGTTCCAATACGGAATATCGTGGTATATAGGATTTATAAAATATTATCCGCTATTATGCGGCGCAATAGGGTCTCATCCGCTATATAATGCGGGAAATCAACTCCAAGTACATAAATAATACCACTTTCGCTTTGCAGTGAAATATTCGCGGTATATGTTTTTAATAAATAACCTCCGCTTACTAACGGCGTATAATGTCTATTTTAACAATCAATAGATAATAATCATTATTCAAACATACAATCAAGAAATTTTAAATATAACTTATTTAAAATTTAAATCGAAACAATTCGATTGAGTAAGAAGTTCTCACCTTGCTTTCAATTTCCAACGTTTTATTTCGAATAAAATTAAACACGCGTTTAATTTTACCCAAAATTCAAACTAGCTCCAAACGACCCCAATCCAGTTCCATAGCGTAGTGCTCGACAAAACGAACCCGGCGCAATTCGTTTCGTCCAAAACGGACCTCGTATGACAAAGATATAACATTTTAAATACTACACGATTTAAATTATAATTTATTTACAAATTTCTTTTAATTTCAAACCCTACTTTACATCAGCCGTGCATTTTTGAGACATCAGATCTTGGCCGCCCAAACTCATCTTGTTCCCATCGTTCCTTTTCACGCAAGGAACCCATGAACGTCGTTCGATTCTCTGAAGCCGCACCACCATACGACATCGAGAAGTTGATCGGCCCCCGCCATTTGAAGCACCAACACGAGTACTACCCTCGGCTGGAATATTGTTGAGCTCGGCTACAGTTTTAACCTTTAAAAACATGCCCAACCGAACGCCTATCGGCCACGATTTCTCCCTCCACGTCGCTCCGATGATCATCATCACCGTACGGATACGAAGCACTCGCGATACTCTACGATTTGTTAGTTGGGAGTTTGTTAAGATATTGCAGGATTTGAAGAAATTAAAGGAAGAATTTTCATGCATTTCTGGCTATCGAAATGATAATGGCGGCCAGGCTGAAAGAACTAGGGTTTGAGCAATTTGTGAATGAGGGGGTTGGTCCTTTTATAGAAATTTAACGAAAAACACTATTCATCCGTGATTTTCTGTACTCCAAATCTCGTGCGGTGACCGGCGTTTCTAGGGTTTACCCCGCGTTTCGAACACAATGGAACATTTTTCGTAGGCTAATTCGATCATCTGTGCGAGTTACGGAAACAAACGATCAAATTTAAATTAAATCAATTTAAACTAATTTCTATGCGTTTTGGCTTGCCCTGGACAAACGATAAATCCGATCGACACGAAATTTAAAACCTTACAATAATATCACATTACGGATCCGATGAAACTGGTTTCGTCGAAATCCGAGACTGTTTAAAAAATGTCTATTTTCAGTCGATAATTAAATATTAAAATATTCAATTTTCACAAATTAACTTTAAATTCAATTTTAAAAGTTCACAAACATTATTCTAACCCAATATGATTTAATAAAATTTTACAAATCAATTTTAATCATTTTAAACCCAAGTTTCAATTATTTCTATATTTTCAATATTAAATTATCGATTTAATTACCTAATTAAATCCAGATATTCGAAAAATAAATTATTCGACTTATAAATTTCACTTATTAATATTTAAAATCAATTAAATATACGAATTTCAATTGGCGGAAATTCTGGGTCGTTACAAACAGTACGAAACTCGATCTGCGTGGACCTAGGGGGATCGCAAGGCTATAGGGGTGGCGTAGGCGCCCTGGCAACGGTCACAACCGGTCGACGTGGGTGCGTGGTCGAGTTATCGACGGCGGCGGGTAGTTTCGTGGTAGGGTTTGCTTGCTGAGTCGAGTATGTGATAGTGGGAGAGGATGGTGACATGTCTGCTCGGTAATGGTTATTTTATTTTATTTTCTAATTTTTAATTTCAAATGCACTAATCGTCATATCTTTCACGCACGAGGCCCGATTTACGCGTGGTTTGCTCCACTGAGATCGTATCGAAATTTCTGACATTTTGACACTTGTTTGGACAAATTCTAAGACTGTCAAATTTTGGGCCTTTATTTGAATTTCAAATCGATTTGAAATTCAAAGGTAAGTGATTTGACCCACTCATAACTTCTAAAATTTCTTATGTTAGTTAAATTCAATTTACATTGTGATCAGAAATTTATTCATGGCTATTGATATTTTTAAATTGCTATTCCTGTTAATTTGTTTTTATTTTGAATTAAAATTGTCATTTAATTTATTATTGAATTTAAATTGCCACTTAATTTCCTGTATATAATAATTTGTTATTTGTTGATATTTATTGATTGAATTGAATGATGATTTTAATGGATGTTTGAATATAATTATTAGATGATTGGATGCTAAATTTGATTTATGAAATGTTATCACTTTGCAAGTTCCCTTAGATATTATTAGGAATCACTATGGGTTAAAATGATATATACCCGAACGATTTATAGATTAGGGAAAATCGTTATGGTTTGAAATGACAGACTCGAGCGATTTTATGGATGTTATTTATTTCGGGGTTGCTCTTTGAAATGATATATAACCGTAAAATTTTAAATTGTGGATTGAAATGATAAATATCCATTCACTTGACCCTGGGGTGGAGAATTATATACGAACACTAGATTAGTTAAATTCAATGATTTTAGAATCTTTAATTTTTGGACTCAGTAAAATGATATTTTGAAATAAAATTTGATTTATACAAATTGAATTAGTTTAAAGGGAATTGTTGAAGGAATTTAAATTGAAATTTTAAATTTGATTTTTGAAGTATTATTGAAATTTATCGAAATTGAATTATTAAAATTATTTGAAATATAACTTTGAAACGTATTGAAATTAAAGTAAATATAAATTGATATTTCCAACATGGATTGGAATTGATATAAAATTTAATGGTCTGTTGAGAATTTAAATTGAAGATTTAGAATTAGGTTTTATTGGGAAATTGAAATGGTCTGTTTTTGTTGAAATGAAATAAATAGTTTTAAATTGATATAAATTCCAAATTCATGTTTTCAAATAAAAACTGTTTTAAAATATATTATTTTTAAGATTCTAAATTTTAAGATTTTCAAATTATTAAACTATTCAACCTATATTAACTATATTAAGTTAATTTAACCTATTTGAAACCATTTAATTTATTTTAAAACTAATTAAACCATTTTAACTTATGTTAAATCTTATTAATCTATTTTAAAGCTACTTAATCTATTTTAATTATATTTAATATATTTTAAATCTATTTAACTATTTTAAATCTATATTAACTATACTAGAGTATTTTGACTATTAAAATTTTTATTTAAGCTATTTATAACTATCTAAACTCTTTTTCAATATTTCAAACTAAGTAAAGATTTTGTGTTTATATTCAAATCCTCGATTTTGAATTGAATTTGGTTAAACGACATTATAACCTAAGTTGGGATTTAAATAACATATTTGATTTAATTTGGTAATTATGAAATAAGAGTTTAACCTATTTTGGAAATATGACTTTGAACGGAAATATAATTTTGAAACTATGATTTCAAAGTTGATATGATTCAAAGATGAATGTGATTTAGAAAGTAAATATAATTTCGAAAGTGACATGGTTTAAATTGAAAAAGATATTTTGATATCAATTATGAAATGATTTTGGAAATGTAAAAGAACCATGTGGTGTGTAATAAGTGATTGGTTGTTAAAGAGACCGGGATCAGATATTGTCATACTCTCTGCCAATATCGAAAACCACTTTAACAACTGTGTACATGGTGGAGATTCCAGAAATGAAGTAGAATGGTTTGGCGAACGATTTCTATATAAGGTATGACGTGACCCTGGCTCCCGTGAGTCAGCATAGATGTCACTAAAACAGGAGCTACACCTGGACCAAGTGAGGTAATTCCTCCGATCGGACATGCTTCTTCGATAACTTATTATGACATTTGTGATGATTTGGTGGCCATCCCTTGATTTTAATTTGGGAGTGGGTTCTGAGGTGTGCGTTAGTAGCTGCTATATGTTACCAACAGCCTGGTTCTGCAATTGGTATATCAACCCTCGCATTGCCTTGAGTGTCGTGTTCACATGCCCTAGAGAGCCTTCTAAGAGTTTGTTTTGTACCATACCTATAGAGTGCCATCTGAGAATATATAAAAATGTATTGTATAGAATATGAGAATACATAAAAATGTGTTAAGGGGGATATGGGTAACGCCTTAACGCTATTTTAATAGTTTTACTTTACTGTAGACATATTATAATAGCCTATTGTGCTACATAGTGGATAGTTTAACAAATCCTTAGGAGATGGAAATCCCAAACATCTTTTAAGTTACTGCACTCATGTTAGACACCGGATAGGATATTTCAAACCCCGTAAATTTCTCTGATGCCATCACGTGCATATTTACCGTTGATTTAACTTACATAAGATCTTTTAGTTCTAACTCGAGTGCTTTGTATTTTTAATTTGCTTGTGTCAGCCTGAGCATTTCAGGTTTTGAAGACCTAATTACTGGAGGACAAAGATGAAGATTTGTACTATTACTGTTTATTATATTTATTCTACTGCATCATGTTTTCCACTGCATTTATTTATTTTCTTTGGTCATCTGTCGCTCTGATTCTGTATTGTATTAATATAATCAAATTTATTTGTAAACAACTTCATGAACTGTTATTTGATTATTATATTTTCTCATTCCGCTGTGAGATTCTATATTTGTTTTTTCATTCCTTTCTCTTTTTCTTATTTACTCCAATAACAATCCGCCTCTTTATATGGTTTGAGTTGACATGTGTGTATGCTTAAACTTCCAAAAAGATAGGTCGTTACAGAGGTAATGTATTTCAAGATAGCTATCTATAGACATCATTCTATTTGGCTTACGGAGCAGTCCGTAGGAAATGTATATTTCTTTGGAGAACCACTAAGTTTCAGTTTAGTAATCATTGCCTAGAAGCCGAGATCAATAGCACTATTCAACTTATTCAGAGATAAGATGGAAATGAGACTACCTAAGCAACCATGGACTTGTTTAAAAATTGATTGCAACAAGAGTTATTACATGGACATTTAAAGTAAGCAATTTTTGGGTTATACATAGTATGCCGAGTTAAGTGATGTATTTGACTAGTCCGTGTAGATGACATATTTTGAGACCTACACACACACACACACATACATACATACATACATATATATTATCATTTTCGTTGTTATATCGATACGTGTTTCATTATTTGTTTATGCATGTTCCTGATATTTGAGTTATTCAACTCTAGAACTCATATACAATGCCCTTTGTCCAGATGAGAAACCTATTATTTTAGATATATTCAAGTATTGAAATGTATACATGTTGATCCAAAGTAGTGTATATGAGAGATTGCACCTTGCATGCCCTTTGATCTGAGATATCGGGCGATAAATTCCCTCTGATAATTCGATCACTGGAGCCGAGACGTTACATAAAAGTTGAAATTTTAGTGTTTTATTTGAATTGTTCGAGCAAAGATTATATCGGTGCTTGGATCATCTAAGAGTATGTTTAAATAAAAACTCAATGTTGGAAGGCAGATCCAAAAGTTTGATAAAATAGAAGATATAAAAAGTAAATGATGAAGAATTATCAGAGGAAGGGGAAAAAGTCCTAAAGGAAGAGGTGGAAACATTGTTGAAAGAAGATTAGGTGGATAAGTTCAACAAAATGGTATGGAGTTTATACGATGAATAGGCATGATAAAAAGACTGTTGATCCAAAGACAAATGACGATGTTACAAATGTAAAGGCTTTGGTCACTTGCAAAAATATTGTAGAATGAAGAACAAAAAAGCCAATCTTGCAGACAAGAAGGATGGCGATTGGATTTTGGTTTATTGCCTCTTTGAGTACATGGAAGTCGGTACTAACTTTTCGACCTAAAATTGTTCAAAAATAATATCAATGGTACTTGGGTAGTGGTTGTGCAAACGACACAACCTCAAATGATAAAATATTTGTTGAGATGGACGCTCAAACCTGTAATGGCCCGAAATTTCGGACACTTTGTATCTAAGTATCTGAACTATTCAAATATTTGAATCTTACATTTAAATATATTAAAATGATTTAATAAGCCTGTTAAACACCTTTTAAATCATAAATAATGATGGTAAACTTGTTTTGAAATTTTTTTTACAAAAATAAATACTTTGAAGAAATATCGATAATGTGACCGAAAATCTTTTTATCAATAAATAGCTTTTTAACCGTTAGAAGTTGTTCAAGCTTTTTTTCATATACTTATTTTCTTAGGAAATCGGTAAAATGAATTAATTTTTTTGTCATTCATGGAAATAAACTTTTTGAATGATGTCATCAGTGATATTATCAAAGATATTATAAAAATAAACTTTTAAGGAAAGACTTTAACTCTAAATGTTATGTAAAGGAAAAGGGATAGGAGGTGAGTCTTACATGACATAAGAGGGAGGTGAGAACAAGCGTATGAAACACCATTTAAAGATTATAAAATGATGAGTACATCCTTGATAATAAATCATAAATTCACAATGCTTGAAATGAAGTAAGGGAATAAAAATGGTGGAAGTGCTTAAGCTCTAATCCACTAATTCTTCTCTAACATTTTTAGTTCTAAACCAAATTAACTCTAATCTTTTTCGAACTTTTTCCAACACCTTAAAACACCTTAGTAAGGTTATATCTAAAGTCAAAGTTGAAGGAAAGTGAAGGAGGAGAGGGGACCTTTTATGGGCTATATGCTTTAAAGAGACGTGGAGGTGTTGCCTTGGTTTAAAAGTGCTAAAGGTTGAATCTTTAGGCTTTTGGTGATGGTAGGAGGTGGTTCTTTGATTCTTGTGGCTTTATGCATATGTTTGATTTGATCTCACTGCGTTATCTCACTATCTCGTTTGTATATATTGTGTGTGTATATATGTCAAGTTTGATTTATAAACTTGAAGTGAAACCCTTTATGCATGTGGTGTGGCCATGAATTGAAGTTTAAATGGCTATTTGGATTGTATGTTGAATTGAAGTATGTTTAAAAGTGTTTGAAGCGAGAATAGTCATTATAAGTGCACTTCGATATCCCTTAACTTTAACTCGTGTAAATTGGACATTTATGGTCTTAAATTGGTAATATTTGATTTAGTCATTCTCTACACATATTTTGATGCATTGTAAAGCAGAGAAGTGGTTTAGAAAGTTAAAGAAATTGTGAACAATATTTGTGAAAGTTAAAGATTGTTATAAATGCACTATAAATATAGCCTATTTTCGAGAATTTTAATAAATAAATTAGAAGATAAGGTATTCTTTTCATGGTCTTTAAATATTCTGTGGGTATTAATTACTAAACAATTTATAGTTTTAAATCATTTGTTAAGTGGTTAAAATTAGTCGTAAAGATTATTCATTTCAATGTGTTCTTTAAGAAGGAATTTAAACAACATTTATAAATGCTGCAGTAAGTTGATTATGCTTTTAGTGTTTAAAAATGATATTTAAATTTGGTATTTTTCTCTAATTTTTTAGAGATATTTTCAAACTTATTTTGATGTAAATTTTAAAGTTGGTTTGAAGCTTAAATATATTTTTAATAATTATTATATATGTATTTTCAAAGCAAAGAGGTTTTATAAAATAAAATACTGTTTTTCATTAACTTATAAATTAGTTATTTTCAAGTAATATTTACCTAGATATTTAAAACATATTTATAAGTATTTGTAAATTTTTGAAAAAGGTAATTGACTAGGCTTAACATTAGACGAGGTAGACTTCTCTATTTGTGAGAGTTAAGGTTGATGTCGAGTAGGGTGATAAGAAATAGAGCTCTAACTTACCTGCTTCCCTTTTGAGTGAGGAATAGTGAAGTTGGAATGTGGAAAACGTGTTAATCTTGTGTGTTTACTTGTTTAAAAGGTAAGTAACTTTGCTTAACGCTAAAAGCCTACGAAGTAGACTTATCTATTTGTAGAGTTAAGATTGATGTCGAGTAGGGAAGGAGCAATAAAGCTCTAACCTATCGGGCTTCCCTCTTGAACGAGGAAAGTTATGTCAGAAATGTTAGAAACAGATTAATTGTGTTGTTTGTTAATTGTTTATGAAAATCATTAATTCTATACTCAAAACTAAAAGCCGATGAGTAGACTGATAAATTTGTGAGATTCAAGAATGAAGTGTCTAGGCAAGGCTTTGACGTAACTAGTGCTCTAACCTACCTGGCTTCACTCTTGAATGAGGAATAGTTAATTTGAAAGGTCGAAAATGAGTTAAGTATATGAACATTGATTTGTATAAGCAATTTTTTTAACTAGATAACTGATTAGTCGACTATCCAACCAAACCAAATATTATCCTGGATCTTTAGAAGAATGTTTTAAGATAAATATAAGTATGAAATGGTTTTGGGTTTGTTGTGACAATGCATTAATAAAATTCATCTTAAACCCATTTTGATTATACTTATGAATTTAAATAGATCTTTAAATGAATTTTTAAAGATAAGCATATGTGAAACGGTTTTTGGTTTGTAATGGCAATGTTTAAGTAACATTAGTCTTAAACCTTTTTGAATGGATTTGTGAAAGTCCATAGATCTTCAAAATGGATATTTTGAAGGAAGCTATAAGTATGGAATCATTTGCGAAAAGATAAGAAAAGCAAAGGTTTAATGTAAGAAAACTTATTGATGATTTGTGATTTGTGAATATACTTATATAATTTAAGATAAACATATGAATATATTTTGAAGTTTTGAAACGAGTACAAATGAATAGTAGAAATTGATAAATGGTGTTATATTTGATAAAAGAAGTTTTACTAATAAAGAGGTTTTAATTAATAAAATAATAATTAAACAAAAAGAGGATTAGACGTCGCTTATGTGACATGATCGTGCTTTGTATGACTTCATCATGCTTTGTATGTTTACTCTTTTATGGAAAACATTTATTAGTATACTTAACACTAAAAGCCGATGAAGTTGGGTTGTCTATTTATGGGAATTAAGACTAATGTTCATTTAAGGATATAAGCAATAGAGCTCTAACCTACCGGCTTCACTCTTGATCGAGTGATAGTATGATATGAAAGTATAAAAAATGTGATGAGTATATGAGATATGGTTTCCATATGCGATCGTTCTCATTATTGTTGAATGACCAAATTCTTCGATTCAGTCTTGAAGTGACCGGGATCGCTAAGCGTTTTACTTACGAAAAACCACTTCAGGATTGAAATACATATTCTATCTCTTAGAAGTGGTGATATGTTCGAGATGCTGAAATCTATGTGTGGTTTCTAGATGGGTTCGAGATGTGGAATCAAATTGGGTGTTCTGGTTCTCTTCGAGTGATGAAGACTCGTGTGAAAGATGCCAAACGTGAACTCGACATCGAAAATGGCTAAAGACATAGTAGGCTGCACAATCTTAGGTCTTGCTAACCCGTGATACGATATTGTCAACTCAGTATCTGGATATGCTTATCGATGTCGCGCGTAGGAATTAATGATATTTGGTACCATATGGTTCATGTTTATATTTAAGCATGGGCCTTTGTGTTTTCCTTATGGTGTATTTTGTCTAGAGATATACGACACTTGGTAGGTAGCTTATGATCCTTGTGCATGGAGTTTAGATTCGGCTCCTCCGAAGAGATCTTCATGGGAAATCCAATATGCGAACGTTTCTTATCAGGTTTGATTGTACCCTAACATGGTTGAATGTAGCCAATATAACCATTTTGACTATGTTATATATTTATATTCTTCACGCTATCTGATATATCGTCTTATGTACTTATTAGATGGTGGTTCTTTTAAGGGGATAACTATTATGGCATTCCATGTGATTTCAAATGCACTGTCTTATGATGTCACATGTTTCTTGAGTTTCTCATACCAGACTTATATCTAACGATTGATTTTTGTTTTCTCTACACCGCTCACATACTATTTCGAGTAGTTTGAGAAAGGCAGGTTTTTGTTGATGTTCATTAAAGCACGAGAAGATGAGCTGGACGTTTCACCTACCATAGTATTCTTATTTCCGCTGCGGTATTCTTATTTTTTCTGCATTACAATATTGTACATATCAGCATTTGTGAGGGCATGTTGTTATAACTGTTCAGGCTAATGATAGTACTTAGGTTTTGTAACTTCAAGATTTCTGTATCGGAGTAACCCTTTGTACTGTTCTTTTGATATTATATATTACCGTTAATCTAGTGAGATTCTGATATTGTGTTCCATCTTCCCTGCTATGTTTCTTTTTATTTTACCCTAACATTTCGCTTTTTCGGCAATTAAGTGCTTGGAAAGCGAATACCGTTGATGTATCATCGTCGACATTTAGGGGTTGCAAAGTCTGGACATTATACTTCATATCTGAGCTAGCTGAGCGAGAACCTTAGCTTTGGTGGGGATGCCTCATTATAAATAGGACACCCTAGAATGAGTTGAGTTACACATATGAGAGCGTATTTGCATTTGTAATAAATGTATACCTTAAAGGTAATTATAATTGCGAAAATTAAAGAACTTTTATCTTCCAAAAATGGGTTCCTTTTATTGCTTTAATTTAAAACATAAAATAAAAAATATAAATGGAACAATAGACCAAGCAATGAAAAGGCTACGAATCTACGTAAGACCTAAAAAGCACAACCCGCATTACAAATTCCACCTGAACAAGCCTAATAACATGACAAGTTTCACGTTTCGACACTAATGTGAAAAAAGCAGTAGGATATCTCCATAATAAAGTAGGTCAATTTCAGCGACTTTTTGCAAATATCCTAGTGCATTTCAAGTTACCATGTAACTAGAAACACCCATGTACCCACAAACTTTCAGACCACTATAGAAACTTACATGATTCCTTATACTACACGGGGATGGGGAGGAGGTCCAACCTTAGTCGTCTCCTCAATGCTCATTTGCATCTTCCTGACATGGATGTTGGCTAGGTTTCACAAAAAGGGTACGCGAAACTAGATCTTACCATGCTAGAATCATTCGACTGATATAGTTTCCAAATCTAAAACTTGCAGAATCACGCAATCATTCATGTTAATTATTGTCGCCACCTCATAACTCTTGCTTTTTCCATTCTGGCATTTGCGACTATGAAATTAGTTTATGCTTTAGAATTTGACCTCCTATGAGGTAATACCATCAATCTGAAGGATGATGACATAATTAGCACACCACTATGTTGCATTTAAAATCCATATAACATCACGTCCAAAATGATTAAGTTTTGTAAGAACTGCAACTATCTGGATTTTCAACCCTCGAAAATCGACACTAATACAACCTTTGCATTCACGTGCAACAAATCCAAGTGCTAGAAAACCTGATTACTAGGGCAAAAAGAAAATAAAGATAGAACAGAATCTCACACGAATAGAATAACATATATTATTTCAACCATAATCTTTACAATGGAAAATTTGAATACAGTATCAGAGTCTAACCTAGATTTAGCTTGGATAGTTATAAATCCTCTATCCTTTCAAATGCTGACAAATAACAAAACAAATGCAGTATATGGAGTGAATAATAAAATACATCCATACATAAATGAAGGTCGACAGCTCTCCTCTGGAAACTCTAAGCGTCTTCAACTAAACCTGAAACTACTCGGATCTGACCCGTGTACTAAAAATATTTGGATCAGGCTTGAGAAAACAGCATGAGATACTCAAAATTTTAGATGTAAAGATCATGCTGATGTTAATCAAAACCTTTGAAAAGAAGGGTATCTCTAAGACCATGCCACTTATAAACACGGATGAGTTTTTACCTTACGATAACCAAAATAATTTATACTGAAAACACTTTGATATTATTTTCAATAACATGGGTCAAGAAAACACTTTTCAAGTAACATATTAAAATAAAGTATCAATATTCGGACTAAGTCTACAGTAATATATCCGGACCAGGTCAACGGAATACACCAGGTGGAATATATGATACCAAAGGGGTAGCTGAAATGTTTGCAAAGCATTACGGCTATTTTGGGAATATAATCAAAACTGTAAAGCTCATATTGGAATTGGATTTCCAACATGACAAGGAACTAGTAGCCTTTTCTTTCGATCCACACAGAGCAAACATAGTTCCCATGGAGTCTTAATCGCTTTTCTCAAGTAAGTCACTTGGAACTATACTTGCTACACTACCAATATACGGTAGCTTTATCACTTTTCGCAAGCCAGCTACTAGGTTCAAATAAATAGGACAATAAATGCCTCAAGGGACACCTTCCCCCAATGGGTCCCCTACTAGATGCCACCACATACATTACCCAACAACACGAATGTGTGTTCTTCAGACCACATAGTATTCCGTATCATCTTCAGGATGTGAGGCTCGTGAGGCTACGCTTAATTTTAACAAAGCCATGTTTGCTATTCACAATGCCACGCTTTATTCTTCCACAAAGCTCATTACACTTAGAATGCCACATTGCCATTTCTTAATCACACACTAGATTTCTACCGACGTACAATTCGGGAGCTCATACGTCACAGAAAAGGGTGTTAAGCTAAGAGAAGTTTCCTTATCCACCACCAAGCAGATAATATGTTGATAGAGATCAATTAATATGATCAGAAATGCATTGTCAGACAACCGAAGGCACTCCTCCTACTACCATTAGTTGCGAGTAATCCTCGCAATCCAAAGATTCCAAAACACGAAAGGACCACTGCTATATATAAATGTCTCTATTTTGGGAGCTACCCAGAGAATGTCTACAAGTAGTTCTTCCGCTATGAAGATCTTCGATCTTCGATAATCATCATTTTCAACATGTCTTCACTTTCAAACGTATTCATTGGTTCGAAGTGGTTTCGAATATTTGTTACCCAAATTCGACCCCGGTTCCTTCGAACCAATCATTAATTAAAACAATTTTAAGTTCGTGTATGATTATCAATCATGAGTCACTTCAATTCATCTTTTTATTCATTCATAGATATCTCTTAGAGATATATTCATTGAATCGTTTCTTTATCCTTTTCAGGGTATATGGAATCATTAAGCCTCATTTATCAAATCATTTGATATATTTAAACCTTTTTAATCTTCGAATAATTCCAAATCAATTCACCTTTTACTTAGGAAAATGTTTACAAATCATTTATCAAATCTTAATCAAAGATTTCTTATTTCGAAAACATAACTTTTAAATGGGTCAAAAACGATGTTATTTCATACATAGTTTACTGCAACCCAAAACAATCAACTCAAGTATAGAAATTAAAATAATTCCAAATCATTTATTTAAATCTTTACAAAGATTTCTTAATTTAAAACTCAAAACTTTAATTAGTTGAAACCATGTTATCTAGGACGTTAATCCAAAACCAGTGAATATTAAGTGAGCAGAGTCTATAGAAATCATCTAATTCTACTCAATATCAATTCCCGTATCCAACCAGTTATATGGTTGGAACAACGGCGAAAACGCGTTTTAAATTCCATAAATAGTATGGGTTCCCTTTTCGGGCTTTAACATGGAGTACAAGAAGATTATCTTCATAAATTCCACGTTATGTATATTTGGAAAATTATATCCTTTATACTTTGAAATTTTTTGATCTGAGTAAATCAAATTTATTAGCCCCTCCATCCGTCCAGTCCAGATAGCCAAGGAGAGCAGGAAACTGATTTTCCAAACTTAAGCCTAAACACTATCTCTCAACATCCATAAGGCGGTCAAGTTATTTGATCGACTCTAAATCATTAAATCATTTAAACATTCCATAAATTTCTCAAATTACCTTTAAAATACTTTATTAATCATTTGAAAACATTTACAAAAGATTTGAAAAGAATAGTTACGTTTAAAACTATATCTCAAAAGTTATAAAAAAGTGCTACGGAAAGTGCTTTTTAAGCTATATTGATCAAACAACTTTTTATCATTTAAAAATTCATTTTTATAACTTCGATCACTTTTAAAATATTTTAAAAGATTTATAAGATTAATTCCATATTTTTAAATATTTTTAAAAATATCATTTAAAACATTTACCACTTTGGCCATCGAAATGCCAAAGCGCGATTTTCTTGAAAATTTTACTTGTTCGTATTTCAAAATCTATTAAATGAAAGCTCCAATACTTTCTTTTGCTCGAAATCAATAGTCGTAAGAGTTCGAAAAATTCTTATTGCAAAGAGACCCGACTATGATTCCATCCTATAGAAGGATTTAAATTTTACGGCGCGATATCGCAAACTACTGTTACGCGACGCGTCTATTTTTACTCCAAATTCAATATTTATCAAAACTTCTCGAAATTGAATTTTAATGTTTATAAAAAAATTATAAACCATTTTCAAACATTTAAACCAATATTTTTCTTATTAAATCTTTTTTTCACTTTTGTAATATTTCATTATATTATATTATTATAATAATCATTTTCAACCTTCTTACATTCTCAAAATCATTAAAAGGCTAGATAACTTCATATACACATTCATATGGAATTTTTTTTCATTAATTAATCAGGATTAATTATTTAACTATTTTTGTTATGATTTCTCATAATTTATCACAACTAAGTAATCAACCATATCAATATCCATATAATCAACCATATAATCATTCAAGTTATCAACCAAGCATTTAAATTCATAATTTAAACATTCATATAGTTATTTCTAAATGTAAATAAATTGAGTACTCACCTATATCAGACTCAAACTTCCTACCAACATTCATATCACCACAACACTTCATCCCAATCATTACTAACTTCACTAATATATCTCTAACAACTCCACTTCCCTTCAAGTGCTCGACCATCTTCCCTCCTCTTACTTTGCTCTCGACCATGAGCTTTCCATCTTCAAATGCGTACGACCTCACCTCCCAAACACCTCAAAGCTCATGGCCTAAGTTCCTATCACCTCCTAGCTCTTAGCTAGGCCCTCCATTACCCTCCATGCACATGCAACCACTCCTCCTCCATCTCCTTGCTCATAGTCTAGGGTTATTAATGAAAAGAGAAGAAGTTTTAAGAAGAAGGAGAGAGAGTGTATGCATTTTATTTCTATTTTCTAATATTCCTCTTCATTATTTTATTTATATAAAGAAGCCATTAGAGTTGAAGAGGAAGCTTAAGAAGAAGAGGAAAAGCTTAGGAAATTTGTAAATGAATAAGAGAATGGAGCTTGGTATTTATAGGTGGATTTTGGAAAAATATCATTATATTTTCCCCTCCCATCACATCACTACTTTCCATCATCACTTTAAATCACCATGTGCTCTCATGATGCATGTACTTATGTGTAAGAAGGTTGGCTTAAGTTTGCTTAAGTGTGAAGAAGACTAATATCTTAGATATTTTTCCATATGTATATGTATATACATGTACACATGTATATTGATATGTTTGTATATGTTTAAGTGTGCATGTGACATGTATATACATGTAAATGTATGAGCACATGAGAATAACGAAGTTCCAATGACTTTGAACGACTTTCGTTCACTAAATCGTTGAAAATCAGGAAGCCGATTCTCGTTCACATTTTCACTTATTTGTTATTATACATATATTTTTAAAGAAAGTTTAAAAATAAATTTATAATCATTATTAATTAAATAAAATGATCTCATTTGAATTATAAAACCAATTAAATCACCATTTACAATTATTTACAAAAATTGTTATACAGAAAAAGCGATATCAATTTTCTTCATAATTTCAAAATGATTATACATCTTTATAAAACTATCATAAATTAATTATTATTACTTTATAATTATTTAAAATGAATTATTATCATCTAAAAATAATTATTTTAATAATTAGTTATTAAATCATTAAATCTCAATAAATCAATTGTTAAATGTAACGGCATCACTAAGGATGTCATAAATACTTTAATTTTCCAAAAATAAAATAAATTACTTTATTTAATATTCTTGATCAATTATAAAGTTAAGTGTATGTACTTAGCTCCGTGCATGATGTTTTATGATTATAGAGCTGTTTATCGATAAAATGGTCGCGATAAAACGGTTTTCGACCATTTTATCGCTATTTTCGAAAGCAAATATTTTTGGTAAATATTTATTACCCTTATTATTTATTGTTCAAAACATCATAATTTGTGTTATAAAATCTTATATTAGAATATTTTAAAAATAAAAATAATTTATCAAACTGATAAATTAGCAGGTCGTTACAAGAACTGAAACCAAAATCTATGTATATATAACTATAGACTACAATACTTTAGTTGACCATCCAATTTACTAATTGAACTTCAGCAAATAATGGCCAAATTATGATAATCATAGGTAACCCGTAAGATTGGGCTTTGATTTGCAAATCCTTCAAAATAATCTAGACAAATAGGCACCAAAAATTGATACAATGTTATGCCTTCCAATACCAAAACATACCTAGAAAAAACTCCCTTTAATCTCTATTGGTTGCCAGAAATCACCCAAAATATCGAAATGGCATTTGATATAATCATAAAATGCTCGACTCTACCACTTTTATGAAGAAGAAAAAATACAGTTATATTTAAATAAGTAGTCATTTGATTTCCAGATCCCAAGTCAATGATAATCATCAAAATCCTAAGCTTGTGAAATAATTGCAAAGATGTTACCTCATTTATGACTCAAATTGAAGCATATATGGCATATAAATTTAAACAAACATACTTGATTTCATCATTGATTTTGCTTGTCAAATCGTTTGTCATGAATTAGGTTGAAGCATTCTTCGAAGATGGCATATGATTTTATACAAATAAATCAGTTTTGCTATGAATCTATCGAATTACTTACATATCCCCAAATCGATTGTCGAATTAAATGAATCGGCATGCACCTAAATTCACTAAAACTTGAGAGCAAAGGATATGGAATAACTAAAACTCGGTTTTAGGCTTTCATTGTAGAAAGGATATAGAGATCCAAAAACATAAATCACCGATCGTCTGTTTCTCTTCCCATGGGAGAGAAACAACTATGAAAAAAAAGATCTTATGCAATGTAACTTATAAGTGTTAGTTGTCAAAGTATATTTCAATTAATGTAGGAATTAATGATGTTCATTTATTAACCCTTAATAAATTATTTAGTCATATCCAACCACTTTATAGGCATTGACTTTCATCTATTGATTATTGATTTATGCTCAATCGGTTTATGAGCAGTTTAATATTTTCACTATAGGGGTTAGGTAGATAATATTTATAGTTGCATTGAAACGAACACCTTGTAAATTAATTATCATATTTTGACAATGAGGCATGCGGTGATATAGTTGGGTTAAAGGTTAGATTTAGTAAGAGATGCTTATTTTAATCTAAAGGAAAGATGTTTTGGAAATAAACATTTGTGAAAAGTGATTATATAAGAAAGTAATTTTATATAAAATGTGGTTTATAAATGAAGAGAGTTTAAAATGATATTTTGAGAACTTAAATTCCGGTGCCTTTGAAAATGTTTTTCAAGATTTTGGGAAATAATAGTATTATTTTGAAAGTAAGTATTTAGGAAATTGGTTTATGACATTAAGAAAGTAGTTGATGCCGTTTTTAAACGATTTGGTTAAGTCTCGCCCTTTAAGGATGTTGGGATTCCATCCTTTAAGGATCCGTTAAACTATCTACATACATAGTACAATACGCTACATAGATAATGTCTATAATAAAGTAAATTATTAAAATAGGTTAAGGCGCTACCCATATCCCTCTTAACACATTTTTAAAAATTCTCATAGTCTATACAGTACCGTAATTCCTCCATAAACTGGAGGGCTATCAGAGGACACTCCATATGTACGGTACAAATCAAACTCGTAGAAGACACGATAAGGCATGTGACAAGGCACGCGAGGCAATGCCAAGGATAGGATACTACCATTTTGCGGATCCGGACTGGTGGTAACGCATAGCAGCTACTACCACCCACCACGAGACACACTCCCATAATCAAAGGTGCATTCTATCAAATCCCAAAGTAATAGAATGGTAGCGAAGATGCATGCTGAGGTGCGACCTTGTGACGACCCACATTTCAAAAGGTTAAATTGACAATAATCCACACATGTCCAACTTAAACAATCTGGAATATAGATAATCGATGCGGTTAATAAGAAAAATAAGAATAGAAGAAGAAAAAACGGAATCTCGCAGCGGAACGATAAAATAAAATAATCAAATAAACAATTCATGAAGCTGTTTATATCATACATTTGATTATTATCTATACAACATTTATTAGAGTTATATATACAACAGGAATAAATAAAATCAATCCAGAAGATTACATGATGCAGAAGTACTAATAATAGGAATATACTAAATCTTCGTCTTCGTTCTCCAGAATAATTCTTCAATAAGCTAAAAAATCAGGGCTGACCCGAGTGTAATAAAAAGACAAAACACTCGAGTCAGGACTAAAATATCCTTAAGTAATTCAAATCAATATCACATATAACATGAGTGTAGTAGCGTTAGAGATGTTTACGGAATTTCACACCTTATATCCAGTGAATAACGTGCGTGCAATAACACAAGAGATGTTACGGGATTTTCCATCTCTTAATGATCCGTCAAAATATTTATATGTAGTAGAATACACTACATATATAATATCTAATCAATAAAATAAATATTTGTCTTAGCGTTAAGGCTTTACATTAATCCCACTTAACGCGTTTTTAAGCATTGTCGTACAATTTGCATATCAAACACCTGTTAAATGGTCGGTAGATAGGGACGCGCAGTGATACGACGATATTAAACCAAAACCGTAGGGGTCTCATTTAGGGATAAAAGTATGACAAGGCATGTTAGGCAATGCCCAAGGTATGATACTACCAGTTTACCCTTCTCGGCTGGTGGTAACGCGTCATAGCCATGATCGCCCACCATATCCAACACTCCCATAAAATCAAAGGGTGCGCACCAATCAATCATAATGTAAACGATGGTAATACGAAGAAGTGCTTCCGCTCGGTAGCTAACCCACTTGGCCGGTACGACTCCTGTTTCAGTCATTTCCAATTGGAAAAAGTGCCAGCTAATCCATCATCGTTCTCTTTCTTCAAATCCAGCAAACGGCGCAAAATCCAACCACTTCGTTTTGGATCATCACTCGACGTACAAAGTTGTTAAAGTGGTTCTGGTATCGACGGAGATTATGCCCATATCCGGCCTCGGTCTCTTTAACAACCAAACGTCATTTTACACACTGCTGGGTACTTTTACATTTCGAAAATAGTTCATACTTGATATCAAAATATCATATTTGCTTCAAAATCAAGTCCATTTCGAAATCATCATATTTACTCAAAATATACCATTTCAGTTCAAAATCATGCTCGTCTTAATATCTCGATATCGATTCCAAAATTGTTTCGAATTTCAATTTAGGTTATAACTTCATTTTAACCCAATTCTTATTTAAATCCATGATTTAAAAATAAACATTCCACTCTTGACCAGTTTGAATTTTTGAAAAATAGTTTGAATAATTTTAAAAATTTTAAATAATTTAAATAGTTAAAAATAGATTAAATGGTTAAAATAGTTTAATGGTTAAAAAAGTTTAAATGGTTAAAATAGTTTAAGTATTAAAATGGTTTATATAGAAAAAAAGATTTGAAAATCTAAAATAATTTGAATATTTAAAAAGGTATATTTAAAT
Organism: Allium cepa; assembly: GCA_030765085.1. Classification (NCBI taxonomy): domain Eukaryota; kingdom Viridiplantae; phylum Streptophyta; class Magnoliopsida; order Asparagales; family Amaryllidaceae; genus Allium; species Allium cepa. The sequence goes on from CM060941.1 coordinate 438,791,034, forward strand.
AGTTTATTTCAAAATAATTTATTTGAGAATAGTTTCAAAGTCAAACTGATTCAATTTCCAAATTTCCCACTTCAAATCACTTTAAAATTTCCATTTCGATTTAATCGATTCAATTCTGATTTCAAGTTGAATTTTTCTGCAATTACAAATTAATTTCGATGTCAATTTTCAAATTAATTTCAATTCAAATTTCAAATTAATTTTAATTACACTTTCAAATTAATTTCGATTTCAAATTTTGAACCATTTCGATTTTTATCAATTCCGAGTTCGATATTCAAAACATCGATTCAAAACACTGAAATCAATTTACTTTCAATACCCCATTTGAAATCCAAATCCTTAAATATAATTCAATCCCAAGCTCAATTTTGAAATAGTTCGATTTCCATAAATTCGATTTTCATTTTCTTAAAATAAAATCATTTAAATAAATTTTTAACTCAAAAAAATCTTAAAATCATTTAATTTAACCAATCTGGTGTTTGTATATAATTCTCCAACCTATGGCCAAGTGATCAGTTATTTCAATTTAATTTCAGGGATGGATATATATCATTTCATTCCAAATCACAGCGTCATAGGTATATATTATTTCAGCCTATTTCTTAATTTATTCGAAATAATCGAATTCACGGTTTAATATACTGTAAGTAATTTACCAGGTGATAATAGGATATATCAAGATAAATAAACATCCAAAACATCAGTCAATAACATCCATCACAAGCAACATCCAAATCAGCCAATAATTCACAACAATTTCATAGTTATTAATATCGGGTATTTTACTGGCAATTTAATTCCAATTTCAGATTTAACCGTCAATTTTAAATTTTACCAGTTGATTCAAAAGACAATTTAGAGGACAATTCATCAAATAACAATCAATAAATTCATATCACTTCATAATTTCAAATTTAACTAGCATAAAAGATATTCTACTACGTGTAAGCGTTATAAAACAGTCACCTTTTTTACTGTTATCGCTTTCGCGTTTTGGTTTTGATTAAATTCGAACGCGTTCGAATTTGATTGAAAATTCCAGAAGCTCCGAATCCGTCCAAACCAGCTCCTATACATCTCATTCGTCGATTCAAACGCAACAAATCGCATCTCGATTGGACCTAAAACGAACGAGATATGAATTTTGTAAGAATTGGTATTTTAATTAACAATATATATCACTAAATTTAATTCCAATTTTACACTACCCATAAGCAAAGAGGCCCGGCCCAAGAAAGCTTCGTCCCAAAATTCTATTTCTCATGCTTGTACGTGATATGGAACTCATGGACGTGCAAGTTTAAACAATGACACGGCGCACCCCTCGACGAAACCCAAAACCAAGAGCTCCGACGAATTCCTCTCCGAAAACCGCATCCATATGCACCAAAATCTTCGAGCTCGACCTCACCCTCGAAATCGCGACATTGCCTTCCACTTCCTTAGCCGTGGCCAGGTCGCACACCCCCCACATGATTGCACGTCACCAAATTTTGGCCCTAGTTCCTAATCTCCACCACGAATTCAAATACGATGACCAAATTACGAATCGAAGCCTAAAATCTCCACAATCGCTAACCCTAGCTATTACAGCCATTCGCCCATCACTGTCGTATTCTCCAACGACCACCGCACCCTACATGAACGCACCAGATCAAAGCTCTAGATGAAAATAGATTTTTAAAATTGGTTTAGTGATTTTTAGGCGAGTAGAATTGGAGTTAGGAATTTCTGAAGTTTCATTGCTTTTTTCTCTCACTATAACTTGCGTGCTATTTTAAAAAGAAGAGGGAGGCTTTTTGAAGAATAGACAGGTACCAGGGTGGATGAAAGGAAAGGATATGGGCTGAAGTGATATGTTGGAGGCTATGGTCAAAATCAACATATAGATTATTATTATTTTAATTTCCAATACCTAGATATTTATTTCGAACTCCTATCGAGGAGTGCCACTGTGCATCATAATGTTATACCCCTATTCCGAATGCAATGGAATAAGTTTCAAGTCCTAATTCGATCGTATGTAGAAGATAGGTTTTGGACCCAATTATTATATTGAATTTTCGATATTGAATTCGACGCGTTTTTATCCTGTACGGCCAAACGATAACTCCAAACGTTATGAAATTGGAAATCCGATAATAATACACTATTACGGATCTGGTGAAACTGGTTTCGTCAAAATCCAAGAGCATGCCCCGGATCGCTATTTTTACTCGTTAGTTATAATATTTTCAAATTTTAAATTAATCGCTTAAATTCAATCTTCGTCTGTATTTAAATAACATCTAAATCAACTTTTGAAATCATTCCATTCATATTTAAATTCAAAATTCAATTATTCAAATAATTTCCAATATTGAATTTAAACAATTTAATTGTTCAATATTCAACAAATTTGAATATTAGATTTCAAGTGAATTTTAGTTATCAATCAGTTACTTTATTTACATCTAATGGATTCGGAATTTATTGTTTATTTCAATTATTGATTGCAAACACATTCAATCCATAGCATTACCTTTCAATAGTCATTATTATTTAAATCTTCGAAACTAGTATATTTCAAAATTTTATTCAAGTTCAAATACAATAACTTACTTTCAAAATCATTAAATTTTTATTTTTAACCATTTTTATTTAATAATTATACTAAATTTAATAATTTAAAATTGCTAAACATACAGGTCGTTACAATCTCCCCCACTCAGAACTTTTCGTCCTCGAAAAGACGTTAAGTAAAGAATTTAACATTTGATATATTTTAATCAAAATTATCAACGTATAAAACAATAAAATCTCATTTATAAAACCATTACTACTTTTCTGCTATGCTACTTCGATCAGCTTATGTAATTTACAAGTTAGTTAGCAAAACAAGCTATAAAAAATTTAAAACTTCAAAATTTTACTAACACCTGGATTTACGGAAAATTTCGGCAGAGTCTTCTTTGCTCTGCTCGATCGGAACAATTACAAAACACCACTACGGACCCCAAACCAATAAAAGAAAAAAAAGCCAAGTGGCTCAATCATAAAACCATCAAATCAAATGGCAAAATAAACTTGTATCTTTTGTCGGGCCATCCAAATTTGCTTGATTTTAAATACCTGCATCTTATTTACCAATGATATCCAATCATATAATTTAAAATCATTTTATATTTTGCATTTTCAATTTCCAATATTTTCTTTACTTAAGCCCGTACAATGTATATATGTCATCCGTACGCAATATCAAATCTGATAGCTCACTCGGTTATTCAATTTCACTTTCGAACTAGTATCGTTCGCTCGACTCTCTAGTGCAGACTCAGATTTGGTTCCTTGATCAAAAACCGTTATTCTCCTTGCATAGCCACACACTATGATAGGAATTCTAGAATAAGTCAAAAATCCATATCCAGGGTCCACCGTTGAGAATCGAGTGAAAAATCCTGACTCGGATCGATATAAATTATCTCGAAATTCTGTGCTAGAATCCGGACCAAATCGTTATGCGAATAAAATAATATATGTACAACAAACATATTTGTTCCAGTTGATTCTTAGTTACACCAAATTCTTTTCATTCACGCTCATTTTCAAAATTTCCTTTAATAACAAATTTATTTGTGATACATTTTATTAATCATCACTTTAGTTATAATCATTCTATAAAAATCCAACTTCTTATATATGGCTTTATCTAAGTTTATAACTATCCCAAAAGTTACAAATTCAATTTCACAATTTCTTTGCAAATTTATATTTAATTTCATAACCAATTTACTAAGATATTATTTAATTCATTTGTCTACTTTCTTAGGTTCCACTTACTTATTCCATTTAGTCATTAATCATTTCATAATATACTAATTAAGTATATAACATTTACTATTTCAACTAAATTTCCATTATATACATTTTAATTACTTTTAAGTTTTGTTTACTTGTATAATATCACATTACCTATCCAAATCATCATCTTTAACTTTTTAATATTTGGTAAGTCTTATTATATGTTTTTAAAATGCAATTTGGTATTATACAAATTAATCCGATTCATTTCACTTAATTAAGATGTTCACTATTTTAACTTGTGTTATCCGGTTGTTTGACAATGTAACAAGAGGCTCAGCATGGATACCTTAGTCGGCATAGGCTTCGTTCGGTGCACCTCCCCTCGCACGTCATCTTGCCTCGTTTGGCATTGAGGGGTCGATCGGAATTTTGCCTCGTTCGGCATGGAAAGGTTGCTCGGCATCTTGCCTCGTTCGACATTGAAGGGTCGATCGACATCTTGCCTCTTTCGGCATAGAAGAATCGCTCGGCATGAAGCCTCGCTTGGCATGGAATGGTCGCTAGGTATGAAACCTCGCTTGGCATAGAAGGGTCGCTCGGCATCAATGCCTCGGTCGGCATTGAGGGGTCGATTGGCCTAATGCCTCGTTCGGTATAGATAAGTCGTTCGGCATAGGCCTCGCTCAGCACACCTCCACTCGTTCGGCATACGAGTGCTGTTCAACATGCATCCCTCGCTCGGCATACGAATGCCGTTGGCCTAGATGTGTGGCTCGGCATATGAATGTTGTTCGGCATGGAGGCCTCGCTCGACACCCTTTGGTTTGACCAACCTCGCTCGGCAATTGCCGTTCAGCATCTATGGCTCGGTGTGTAGAAGTTGCCACGGGCCGAGGCACCTTATTCCAAGGCCCATGAGGGAAGTCCAACCAATCTTCGTCTACAAGTAGAAGGGTAGGGGCATGGTGAAATGGACCTTTTTTCGAGAACACTGGGGAGACTCAGCTGCATTCAAGACTTATTCTATTTTACTTAGCACTTGTATTCAAGTCACTATAGTATGGATTGTATCTGTATTCAATCATTTGTGAAAGCAATAAAGATCAGAACTCAAAGTGGACGTAGGCAGTTACGCTGAACCACTATAAATCCGGTGTTCTTGTTTTTGCATTTAATTTAGCATACAATCCTCTATTTTAATTTACTTTCTTCATTAGTCTCTCTACGTAATCTTTCTCAAGGGTGTTCGTGACCAACTCTGGTGCTAATATTTTGGTGCTTTCACTGATAAATGAATTCTCAGGCCGCTAGGATCTGCTTTGTAGCTACTGGATTGAATAAATCCCCCGAAGGAGATCCAAGTCATTCACAGGATGTCCGTTGATTCTACTTAGAGTTCCTATCAATAACTCTACTATAGGAAGACCACGTACCATATCAGCCTCTTATAACGCGGACGTCAACGAGACTGCTACCGTACAACAAATATGACCTAGCAATCAACAAGCAAATCTAGATGCAGGAACCACCACCTAAAATCAAATGGAAGTTGTCACCAGAGCGGAGTTCAACGACCTGATGAGAGAACTTATGGAAAGAAGGAGACAACTCAGCGAGCAGATTCAATCTTACGCTAACCTCATGACTTAGCTTACTCAGCAACAGCATCAGAATGTTGGAGGTAGCCCCATTCCTTACTCTTCATCTGATAGCTCGACTTCATCCGATGAACCTCCCAAGCATAGACACCGCAAAACTGAAACTACACAAGCAGGTGCCGTTGATAGATCAACTAGGGATCACTTACATCTTGAAGACCACACCCAAGCCGGAACAGGAAACTTAGGAGCAGGAGCACGTATGGAAACTGGACGCCCGGCTTACCAAGACCCTAATGAAGCTGGTCCCCAAGATACACGTTTGGTAGATCACCAACAGTGGAGACATCAACCCAAGCGGTCCCGTCGAACCGATTCTAACCTTCCATCTTCCATATAAACCCCGGACCTATCCGCTATGGTTAGACAGTTGATGAAAGAGAACTAAGGTCTGATAAATGAAGATTGGGGAATATCCAGGAGTCATAATCCCTTCACAGATACTATTCTACAAGCCGAGTACCCCAGGAAGTTTAGCAAGCCAACTATCCTGGCCTACAAAGGGAAAACTGATCCCAGGCAGCACGTGATGAGGTATGAATGGATGATGGATTCGGCTAGAGAAAATGACGCAACCAAGTGTAGATGCTCTCCAATCACTTTATCCGGAATCACCACTATGCAGTTCACTCGACTTCCCCCGCGGTCTATATCCAGCTTTGACGAGTTGGTAACGAAATTTGTAGAACAGTTCAGGATACATGCCACTCGTCCTAAGGACATGATGTCCCTATCAAGTGTAATCCAGGCTCCAGGGGAGTCGTTAAAGGAGTATTTACAGAGATTGCATGTTGCGGCTGCTGAAGTTAGCAACCCTAATGACCATGCAATTATGATGGCTGTAATGCGAGGAGTGGATCCAGATTCAGAGTTTGGAGATTGGTTGGTAGTAAAACCTCCAACTACGCTAGAGCATTTTTACTCAAAGGCTCGTCAGTTCATAAGAAGAGAGGAAGCCAGATGGACAAGGCGAGATAAGGCACCGGGGCCTGTTTAGGAGACTGTGAAAAGCAACATCGCTATAAAACAATCCGGAGATAATTCGGGGAAAGTTTAGGTCAATGTCCAGAACAAGCCCGGACAATCTAATGGGTCCGGAGGAGGAAATCAAGGAAAGAAAAGAGAAGCAGGGAAGTGGAAGCCAAGGATTCCAAGCTACAACCAATACACCTGACTGAATGCGTCTCTTGAGAATATTTACCTGTAAACTTGTAATACTTTTCAATACAGAAAGCCGCGCCCAAAGGAGTTAACAGAGGAACAGAAGCAGACTGGGAAGTATTACCGCTTCCATGAGACTTACGGGCATAATACAGAAGAGTGTAGATACCTCCACGGTGCCATAGAAAAACCGATTAGACAGAAAAAGTTGCAGGAGTTTGTCAAGAACCCATAGGAAGGTAGGCAAGGAACATCAGACCCCTAAGGCATGTCAGATAAGAATTGGCAGGAAATGGAGCGATATGCTAACACCCTAAGGTATGCAGATTTTGAGTGTTGTTCAAATACTGAGGACGGGTCCCCAGCTAAGCAACAGTGGACAATAACGAACGATTTAGTTTTCAGAAGTAGAGATGCTAACCAGGTGGAGGCTCCCACCATTGACCCGATGGTCATCTCCGCGACAATTGGGCCAGCATTTGTGAAGAGAATTTGATTGATTGCGGAAGTTCTGTCAATATCATCTTCAAGAAAGCATATGAAAAAATGGAGATGGAGACGAAGGATTTAAAGCCATCTAAACCCCGTATCCATGGCTTTAATGGTGCAGCGACTGATGTAGTGGGGTATGTTGAATTTCCAGTTGAACTGGGACAAGGTGAACGTAGGAGGGTGTGAATCCTACATTTTATAGTTTTGGATGTTGATTCTCCATACAATGTGTTTCTGGGTCGACCAGCCCTGGCAGAGTTTAGGGTAGCTTTGGCCCCGTGGTGTTTAACTTTAAAATTTCCGATGGACAAAGGAGTTGGTGTTATGCAAGGTGATCAGGCGACCGATCGCACATGTTATGTGGCTGAGCTGAGAGAGGCCCAGCGGAGAGAGAAAGAAAGGTTGCGGAGGGCTCCATCTGCAGTCGGATCACTAAAAATTGACAAGCAGTGCCCGAGCCCTGGCTCGGGCGACACGATCGGATCTATAGAGACATAGATCTAAGAGATGATGATGAGGAACCCAGGGAAGCAAATGCAGCACCGGCTGAACTGACGATTGCCATTTCGGTCAGCTGAGATGACCCATCGCGAGTACTTAAATTGGATCACAACTCGACCCCTCAGTGGCCGAGGATCTCACTGATTTCCTTCGAGTGAATCTGGATGTTTTCGCTTGGACATATTCTGATATGTGTGGGACTTCTCCCGCTATTGGAAGTCATATGTTGAACATAGACCCAAAGTACGTTCCTGTAAAGCAGAAAAGGAGTGGCATAGACCTGGAGAGGTCCGCTGCTCTCTGAGAGGAGGTGGACAAACTTAAAGCCAATGGGTTCATCCACGATGCCCTCTACCCTGAATGGGTGTCTAACCCTGTGCTAGTGAAGAAAACAAATGGGAAATGAAGAACTTGCATAGACTACTCTGATTTAAACAAAGCATGCCCGAAGGATAGTTTCCCTTTACCTAGAATCGACCATTTGGTCGACTCAACGGCCGAACACGAGTTACTGTCATTTATGTTTGCGTACTTGAGATATAATCAGATCCTGATGAACATTCCAAACCAATAACGTCATACCAGTTTTGTCATAGACGTTGGGATATATTGCTATGTAGTGATGCCTTACGGATTGAAAAATGTGGGAGCGACTTATCAACGTCTGGTGAATCGAATGTTTAAAGACCAGATTGGTAGAACAATGAAAGTCTATGTGGATGACATGCTTGTGAAGTCATGGCAGTCAAACGACCACATTCGAGACTTAGCGGAGATGTTTGATATACTTAGACATTATGGAATGAAAATCAATCCTTTAAAGTGTTCCTTTGGCGTTGCGTCAGGGAAGTTTTTAGGTTTCTTTTGCAAATGCGCGGGTAATCGAAGCTAACCAGGAGAAGATTCAAGCTATTCGAGTCATACAAGTTCCCAGAACTATAAAGTAGGTACAAAGCTTGAATGGAAAGGTGGCCGCGCTGAGTCGATTCATATACAGAGCAATAGATAAGTGTATTCCCTTCTTCGACGTAATAAAGAAGGGAAAGAGGAATTTCGAATGGACTTCCGACTGTGAGGAAGCATTCCGAGCTCTGGTAAGGCATCTAGAAAGTCCCCCGGTGCTATTAGAACCGGTAGACCATGAAATGCTGTATGTGTACTTAGCTGTATCCCAGCATGCTATCAGTATAGCTTTGGTTCGCAAGGAGGACCGAGTTCAAAAGCCAGTGTACTATGTTAGTAAACGTTTAACGGGGGTAGAAAGAAATTATCCCAAGATAGAAAAATTAGCCTACTACTTTGTGATTGCATCACGCAAGCTTCATCCATACTTTCAGACACACTTAATCAGTGTTTATACTGATCAACCCTTGCGACAGGTACTCCAACGACCGAAAACCTCTGGAAGGATGTTAAAATGGAATATCAAGATGAGTCAGTTCGATATTACCTACCTACCACGAAGGGCCATACAAGGGCAAGCACCAGCAGATTTCATCGCTGAATCCACCGTGTCAGATGAGTCAAACAGTCACGATGTCATACCTCCTGTTCGATGGAAGCTGTACACCGACGGGGCATCTAACGACCGTTGCTCTAGAGCTGGTATAGTTCTTGTGACTACCAAGCGAAGGGACAGAGACTTTCCCCATACCTCGCACGAGTTCAAAAGCTGTTGGGAGATCTGGAATATTATGATATTTCGCATGTCCCGCGTGAACGAAACAGAGAAGCCGATTCATTGGCCAAATTTGCAAGTACTAGCGGTGCACAGCAAATGGGATTGATTCCTATTGAAACTGTACATGCTTTGAGTATAAATATGATGGATGTAGATTTCGTGTTAGAAAAAGGAATCAAGAAGGAGTCATGGGTGACTCCATTCGTGCAATACTTGCTACACGGGGCCCTGCCCGAAAGGAAGAGTGAAAAACGGCATGTCATCCGTAAAGCTTCCCGATATGTAATCCAGGACGGGATAATGTTTGAAAAGGATTCTCAGCCCCTTACTCCGATGCATTGCCCATGATGAGATAAAACGAGTCCTAAAGGAAGTCCATGAAGGAGAATGCGGTGACCATACTATGGGGCAGAGGTTAGCCAAGAAAATCCTCCGCTATGGATACTATTGGCCGACTGTAAATCGGGATGCTGCAGACTACGTAAGGAGATGTGACAAATGCCAGAAGTATGTGAAAATCCCGAGAGCTCCATCGACGGAACTCACACAAATGGTCAGTCCCTAGCCATTTGCAATGTGGGGATTGATATAATCGGTTCTTTACCCATATCCAAAGGTGGTGTGAAATACGCGATAGTTGCAGTCGATTACTTTACAAAGTGGGAAGAAGCAGAGCCCTTAGCCACGATCACCACCAAGAAGGTCATTAATTTCGTTGTACGAAACATTATATGTCGTTTTGGCCTCCTATGGACTATCATTACAGACAACGGAACTCAATTCGAAGGTAGGGAGTTCAAAGAATTTTGTCAAAAGTATGGCATTGAAAAAAGTTTGCAGCAGTTGCTCATCCAAAAGCCAATGGACAAGTAGAAGCAGTGAACAAAATAATCAAGTCCATATTGAAAAAGCGTTTGGAAAAGGCTAGAGGCAAGTGGGTAGATGAACTCCCAATAGCACTTTGGGCTTACAGAACCACCCACAAGTCCGCGATTGGCCACACTTCATTCGCATTGGCATATGGCATGGAAGTTGTTATACCCATGGAACTTGAAGTTCCTTCACATCGGGTAACTCATTATGACCTAAGATGAATCGAGATCTGTTACTGGAATCACTGGACTTCATTGATGAAAAACGTGAAGAAGCCATTTAAGGGCGGCTGCATATAGGCACCGAGTCGCTTGATATTATAATGAAAAAGTCCGACCGAGAATCTTTGATGTGGGCGACCTTGTTTTGAAACGAGTTTTCCCAGTCCCATCGCATATGAATCGCACATGGGAAGGTCCATACGTCATTGAACGGAAGCTTGGAGAGGGAACTTTCAAACTAGAGACCGTTGATGGTGCGACACTCCCCCGAGCATGGAATAGCGAGCATCGGGGACACTATTATACTTGTCTATTCCTTTTGTATCTTTTTTGCAATTACTTCCAATATGTTTTTATTTCGTTGATTCTTAGTTTCAACATGTAATAAGACAATTTAGCTTGTTTTCATTAATAAAGGCTTGAAGCCATCTTTTTCATGAATTACTGATGTTTTCGTGTATGATAATTTTATGGCAAAAAACTAGAGTTACATTACTCTATCCGACGTATGAACGCGTACGAATGCTTGAAATCTCCAAGTCCCCAAAGTGCGGACTGGAGTACTCTGAGTCCCTAGAGTGCGGATTAGATTATAAACGACTTAAAATCTCCAAGTCCCCAGAGTGTGCGGACTGGAGTACTCTGAGTCCCCAGAGTGCGGACTAGAGTATAAACGACTTGAAATCTCCAAGTCCCTAAAGTGTGGACTGGAGTACTCTGAGTCCCCAGAGTGCGGACTAGAGTATAAATGACATAAAATCTCCAATTCCCCAGAGTGCGGACTGGAGTACTCTGAGTCCCCAGAGTGCGGACTAGAGTATAAACGACTTGAAATCTCCAAGTCCCCAGAGTGCGGACTGGAGTACTCTGAGTCCCCAGAGTGTGGACTAGAGTGTAAACGACTTGAAATCTCCAAGTCCCCAGAGTGTGGACTGGAGTACTCTGAGTCCCTAGAGTGCGGACTAGAGTATAAATGACTTAAAATCTCCAAGCTCCCAAATTGCGGAGTGAAGTATCTGAGTCCTAGAGTGCGGACTAGAGTATAAACGACTTGAAATCTCCATGTCCCCAAAGTGTGGAATGGAGTACTCTGAGTCCCTAGAGTGAGGACTAGAGTATAAACGACTTGAAATCTCCAAGTACCCAAAGTGCGGACTGGAGTACTCTGAGTCCACAGAGTGTGGACTAGAGTATAAACGACTTGAAATCTCCAAGTCCCAGAGTGTAGACCGGAGTACTCTGAGTCCCCAAAGTGCGGACTAGAGTATAAACGACTTGAAATCTCCAAGTCTCCAAAGTGCGGACTAAAATACTCTAAGTCCCTAAAGTGCGAACTAGAGTACAAATGACTTGAAGTCTTCAAGTCCCCAGAGTACGGACTAAAAAATATTCTAAGTACCTAAAGCGTGGAATAAAGGATGTACAATTCCAAAGAATTTCTGAGTAATATGAAGATGAATTGGGGGTTTATGTAACAGACAATAGCTCGGGTTTCGACCATAGTTATACAGAAAGCTAAACAACAAAAGTCATTTGAAGGATAAAGAAACTAAATTTTATTTATCAATCCAAAATAAGGTCCTACTATAACTCCTCCGAAACCCGGAGTCAAAATTCTATCTACATTAACTATGTAAATAAATAAAAGTAATTACATAATCTAAGCTAACTCTCATTGAATGAGTGTAACAGCTACTTCTTTGGTTTCTTCGGTTTCTTTTCCTCCATCGTTTTCTCTGACGACTCCTCCCCCATGCATTTTCGCTTGGACGCTTTGCTTGATGAGGAGGTAACATCCGAGGAAGAACGAGGGACTTCTAGTGGCCTAGAACCACCCGGGAGGATGACGTTCAAAGGCCTGTTCAAAGGATCATCTAGATCCATAACTCGGGGCTCAACTTTGATTTCGACTTTCCTTTTCTTTTCCTCCGCAAGCTGCTCCTATATGCTCATTTTTAAAGTGCGTCCAGAGGCACCTGTGATCTCAATTTCATAACTTTCTTCCACAAGAGATGAAGTTTCAGACTTTTCCTCGTCAAGCGCCTCAATTACTTGAGCATCCGGACCAGGAGTCTCTCCCGCGTGAGTAGCTTCGCTCGCCTTCCCCTTCTCCTCCTTGACGTCATTGCTCCTTGGAGTTGGTTCAGGATCAGAATGGACTACGCAAAATCACAAGAAACAAACGTTAGAATACAATAACCTCTCGCCGAAAATGACGACTCTGTGAACTTTAGGAAGAAGAGTTATATACCGGCTTCTTGCTGGCTCTCAATCATCCGAGGAGTTTCACCATCTAGAATGGGAGATAGAACATGAATGTCGAGGACAGGTTCTTCTGGGTCGTAACCAGCGTGTTGCTCGAACGGATCAAGTACTCGTCGATCAGCCGATTGAGTAGGAGGAGGAGCTGGAGACTCGGTTCCAGACGGACCGGCGATGACATCTTTTCCTTTTGATGAGGAGGGACCTTTGTTGTAGAGAGCCTTCGCTGCAGACAAGTCTGAAGACTCATTCCTCCTGAGAAATTCCTTTACCAAAGCCTCCTCGTCAGCCTCCTCGTTGCTCGACTCAACCTTTCTGATCTTTATCAAAGTCTCCCATGCTTCGGCTAGAGATTCGAGGTAACCGTCACCAAGAAATGTCAGATCCCGATGCATGAGAACATGGGCATTATATTCTACTATAAGCGGGTCGAACAAGCACTTAATCTCCTCCCTGCTGGCTTCCGTACCCGCCTCAAGACGAGAATCAATCTCCTCCAAAGCTATTCTTTTGCCTTCCTCATGGGCTTCATCCTTCAGCACATCAACTTTGGAGAGTTCATCGTCGAGCTTTGTTTTCAGGATTCGCGTAGCAACAATCTCATCATAGTACTGTTGTGCCTCCTCCTGAACCGCAATTTTCTCTTCTTTCTCTTTGAGAAGTAGCTCTTCCAACTCTTTGACGCGCTGAGCAAATGCATATCTCTCCTTTGGCACGGAATCTTTCTCTAAAGCTAAAGCCCCGCAGCGTTGGACCACTTCGTCAATTTCTTTCTTATATGTTGCCTCCAGATGATTAACGGCCTCCGTTGTGTCTTTAGCGCTTTTTTGGATAGCTTCGAGTTGAGACTTGTATGAAGAAAGCTCGTCATCCTGAGCTTTAATGACGTCTTATTCGTGAATAGCTTCGAGCTTCAGGCGATCAATTTCGTGTTGACACTCAACAGAAACTTCCGAGACTTTTTCAGCTAAATTGACAAACGCATCATGTTGAACATAAACGTCGTTGTTACTGTTTGACGTGTCCCGGAATGTGATGGATCGCCGGGAGAAACTTCAGACCATCGAAGCATATTTTAGGGAACTTAACCTTAAGCTCGGCTAGCCTTTCTGATATCGACGAATCTATTGCAGGAATAGAGGGAGATGGTCTTGAGAGTTCAGATTTCTTGTGGGGTTTCCGAGATTGCCTTGTGCTGGATGAACCTGAATGTTGATCGCGGGGAGCATCGGACTAGGACCCCTTGTGGCCGGATTTCTCCCTGCCTTGCTTCGAGTGAGAAGGAGGATTGTAATGATATGAAGGCTGATGACAAGTTTTCTTCCGAGATGATGAATGCCGGGAGTGATAATCCCTATCGCCGTCTTCATCTCTATCCCGACGTCTTCCAAAGCCCGAATCCCATCCAGAGTGGTGAAAAATAGATGACCTGCAAAGACGATCGAGTCCATGAGTACGTCCCATATCACCTGCACGGAATTTAAATAACGACAAGTTAGCAATGAGTAGAGCGATGGCTAAAATTTAAGTGCAAGGTGAAGTGCACATGTCTGTGTGTGTCATATTGTTTCCCCCCGACGGACCAGTTTCTTCATCTTTACTAATAGGAGTTTTTCTCCTTGGTTTTAGGCTTGAGCGCCTGCACCATCTCTCGTGGGCAAATGAAGCATAAGGGCTTCTAGATCATTGAAGCCATATTGAAGCAAATCATCAGGAATAGTAAGGTCCGACAAGCCTTTCAATGAACTCTCTAGCGTTGAGGAGAAGGCTCTCTCTCCACCGGGGTGATTGTGACCTTAGAGGTTCCACCCGTTGTCTTCTTCCTCAGTTTGTAAGTCAATTTTTTCTTTCCATTCACAAGGGGAGGCGTTACTTCGACATCATGCACCTCGACTACCGGTTCCAGACCGGGACTAACATTCTCACCCGATACTTTGGGTGTTTTAGCTTCTCTAATCTCCCCCTCCTTAGTGTGTCAGGGGCGTCACGTGCTGAAGGTCGAGCTTGCTTTTTTCCTTTACCCAAGGCAGACCCAGTTATAGTGACGCCTTGAGAAAGGCTTATTCGGTGGCCTGCTGCCAGCATCCCAAACTTCAAGAGCGAGATCTAATGTCCCGGTCTCCTACGGGGATAGCTCGGATAGCTTCAACGGCTTCAGAATACCCAGAGCTTTCGGGATGTGGGCCGATACCTGCAAAAGTAGAGAAAGAGTTAAAAAAGGTGCGATCTCCGTTGAATGCAAGTATTGATCCAGAAAAGAGACTTACTCCCTTCCACCCATCTCCTTGCAAAGCCGGGGGGACAGCGCAAGTAGAACCATTCCTGCTTATACTGGGCGAATTTGCTGCACGCCCCAGTCAGAATTTGACACTTTTTGTCTGGCTTAAGAAATACAAAAGATGGGATGTCCGATCATCTCTTGAAACGATAAATATAGCGGATATCGCCAGGAGTCGAGAGCCTGAAAAGGACGCTCATGAAGAGAATGCACATGCCGTACACGAACGCGTGACTGTTTGGATGTAATTGCGATGCAGCGATCTCAATATACTATAACAGGTCGCGAAGGAAGGAGTTGAATAGTGGCACGCTGCCAACCCAGCTCATAAATTTTTTGCAGGCCGTATATCCGATTGGGGGCAGGTGAGGATGATCTTGTCCCGATGGAACCAACACATCATCGAAAGGAATCCCATGTACCGAGCATATGCGACGAAGAGCGCTTTCGTTAATTCTCGAAGCTTGAGAATCGATCGGATCATCTAAAAAGATTGTTGCATCCAAGGCATCGGGAGCCAAGTCGATGGATGCGATCGTAGGGCTCGGAATGTCATGTACAGGAACTGTCGATGGATTTGAGGTTCCAACCATTTCTTGCTGAGAAATTAGCTCGAGTCTATCTGAGGCAATGGCTGCACTGGATTTTGTAGACATCTCTAATGAATGTTGGATCTGACGAAACACCTATTTAAACTATACTTGAAAAATGATCGACATTCGACATAACAACAAAAGTACTCCCCCGCGTGTGGTGTCTGAACTAGTGCAACCGTTCAAGTATAAGAGCCAAAGAATTACAAAGTCGTAAAGTTGACGAAACAAAGTTAAGATTTGAACTTTCATCTTCGAAGACCGTCACCGTTGATCGTCTCCGAGAGATTGTCGTACGATGATTTCTGTTTTGAGCTCAACATCGACACTGTATGTGGAAGGTTATTATCTGTTTTAATCAAGTTAAATTAAGGTTATAGCTGTCAAAACTAGGGAGTTATCAGTCTGGATCGTCCGATATGCTTGATTTCTTAAGTTCTTTTCCTTGTTCACTATCATATGTTCGGGCATAAGAAGTAAGTTAATTCAACATGCCTTATGTTCGAGTTGGGATGGTTCTGGCTGTTGTGGCCTACTACCAGACTTAATGCCAAATGACACTGTAGAGACTCGACTATTTATTGCCAAATTCACTCTCCTACATTCTTTCTCCACCGTTCGGCATGCAGCAAGTCATGCCGAACCACGGCCATGCCGAGCCGCATTGCTCGGCGCGTTGAACCCAACTTTATCTTCTTCCTACACTCCCTCTCTACCACTCGGCACAGAGGAGTCATTCGGAAAGTCATGCCGAGCCGCATCGCTCGGCACTTTGCCCTCAACTCCTACTTCTCTCCTGCACTCCCTATTACCTCATTCGGCATAAGGGAGTCATGCCGAGCCATGGTCATACTGAGCCGCATCGCTCGGTACGCTAAACCCTACTTCAACTTTACTCCTACACTCCATCTCCATCGCTCGGCATACGAAAGTCATAACGAGCCATAGCCATACATTTTCCTCCAACTCACACACCGCACTAAACCAATACTTCTTAACCTCGCCAATTCCTACTAAGCCAACCACACCTCCTATCACCTCGTTCGGCAACCAGACAAGAACCTACTTCACAATAGCCTCCGACACCCTCTTCCTTCTACATCTAATCCTAAAGCATGCTTATGTCTTATGTTCATCTTCCTCGTCTAAGGCGGCTTCTACCATTGTAGTTTTTAAAAAAGAAAAAAGAAAATGGAAGGGGGGTAAAGAAGATCATTATGAATACTAGTCTCGAACGAAACCCTCAATCGGGAATGTCCAGTGGTCGATAAATTCATACCTAAGGAGTGGCTTAAAGCTTAGAGGATTTTGAATTTGAAATCAAAAATTATTCGGGTTCGTCGATAGGAGAGGACGCGAGACAACGTATTGGATTTGGTAGGAAAAGGGATGTTAAGATGTTAGCAAGAGTCTGGTGGAAGACGAGTTCGAAAGCCTTGTAGAGTGGAGGTAAAAGTAAAAGGGGGAAAGAGGAGAAGTGTTAGGATATATAGGAAAGAGGGAAGGTGAATAGATAGTGACCGGTAGAAGCTGTCAAGGCACCTCGGTCATTCGACATCAATGTCATTCGACATCAATATGTCATTTGGCATCAATATCTCGTTTGGCATCAATATGTAGTTCGGCATCAATATGTAGTTCGGCATCAATATGTAGTTTGGCATCAATATGTCGTTCCGCATCAATGTCTCGTTCGGCATCAATATGTCGTTCGACATCGAGAGGACAGAACAAGGGTTCAAAGAAAAGTGCGGAGTGTTCACAATTCAAAGCGCTCCATGTTGGCCCACACCATACACTTTAGGGGGCAAGTGTTACCCAGTTGTTTGACCATGTAACAAGAGGCTCGGCATGGATACCTCGGTCAGCACAAGCTTCGTTCGGTGCACCTTCCCTCGCTCGGCATCTTAACTCATTCGGCATTGAGGGGTCAATCGGCATTTTGCCTCGTTCAGCATGGAAAGGTCGCTCGGCATCTCGCCTCGTTCAACATTGAAGGGTCAGTCGGCATCTTGCCTCGTTCGGCATAGAAGAATCGCTCGGTATGAAGCCTCGCTCGGCATGGAAGGGTCGCTCGGTAAGAAGCCTCGCTCGGCATAGAAGGGTCGCTTAGCATCAATGCCTCCTTTGGCATTGAGAGGTCGATCAGCATAATGCCTCATTCGGTATAGATGAGTTGTTCGGCATAGGCCTCGCTTGGTGCACCTCCACTCGTTCGGCATATGAGTGCAGTTCAACATGCATCCCTCGATCGTCATACGAGTGCTGTTTGGCCTGGATGCTCGGCATACGAATGTCGTTCGACACGGAGGCCTTACCTGGCATCCTCTGGTTCGACCAACCTCGCTCGGCAATTGCCGTTCGACATCTATGGCTCGGTGTGCAGAAGTTACTTACCAGAGGCCGAGGTCCTTGTTCTAAGGCCCATGAGGGAAGTCCAACCCATCTTCGTCTATAAATAGAAGGGCAGGGGTACAATGAAATGGACCTTTATTCGAGAACACTAGGGAGACTCAACTGCATTCAAGACTTACTCTATTTTACTTAGCACTTGTATTCAAGTCATTATAGTACGGATTGTATCTGTATTCAATCGTTTGTGAAAGCAATAAAGATCAGAACTCAAAGTGGACGTAGGCAGTTACGTTGAACCACTATAAATCCGGTGTTCTTGTTTTTGCATTTAATTTAGCATATAATCCTCTATTTTAATTTACTTTCTTCATTAATCTCTTTACATATATAATCTTTGTCAAGGGTGTTGGTGACCAACTCTGGTGCTAACAACTTGTTTAAATTTTCTTTACTTTCAATTTAAGAGTTTCAAACATCAACTCTAAAGTTTCTCAAAACATTTAGCTTAGACTTCTTAATTCTCTTATTTTATAAGTTCTAGTTATTCAGATATTTTATTTCATTAAAATAATTTGAAGATTATTAATTAACAGAACTAAAAAAAATTAAACATTGGGTTCATTTCAAATCATTTTGAAATATGTATGTATATTTATATCCTTTCATATATCAAATCATACTTTTAGAGCTTAAAAAAATCCATTTATCAAAACAATTTCATAGCAAAGCTTCTCAAAAGTCTCCCCCACTTTGAGATTCGAAAATGAACGTCGATGATGCTGCACAACCATCATCGAAATTATTTTCCAGCGACAGAAGATGGGAGTACTAACTTCATTCCTTTTAAAATCTCCTTCAAAGATATTTTTCATAAATATTTCCAACTAATATCACTGTATTTTTCCAAAACTTCGAAAATCATTTTCAAAATTTTCGAGTCTTAAATTCAAAAACATCTCAATTTAAATCCATATTAATTTTTAAGTCACATTTATAAATTATACTTATAAAATTTCACTTTCTTTAACACATTTCATAATTTTTTTTATCATTGTTTATTTTATTATAAACATATTTTATTAAGGCACAACAACCAATTAATGATAATAATCAATATTATGATTCCTATCCACCAACAAAGTATATACCCTAATAAATTCTGAAAAATTATTTCTTTATAAATAAAATATAATCAGGATAAAATTACTTTATTTACCCAATTTCAAAACGATACTATGTTGAATTGTTCTGTTCAAGTGTTTAGAGATCCCCATCAATAACGTTAATTACTTGTATTGACCAGAATCCATAAACCACTCAACAAATCAACCAACACAATATAAAATAATTTTTATATTCACTAACAAATACGCGCTCATATCTATACACTCAAACTCATTCTAGGTACTAGTGACCCTATCTCTAATGAGTTAAACCCCACAAAGCCAATGTTATTGCCAAACCTCGCTCCGATACCAACTATGACGACCCAAATTTTGGAAGGTTAAATTGACAATAATCCATACATATCCAATTTAAAAAATCAAGAATATATATAATCAATGGGGTTTAATAAGAAAAATAAGAACAGAAGAAGAAAACAAACATAGAATCTCACAGTGGAACGATAAAATATAATAATCAAATAAATAGTTCATGAAGCAGTTTATATTATACATTTGATTATAATCTATACAACATTTATTAGAGTTATATATACAACAGGAATAAATAAAATTAATGCAGCAGACAACATGATACAGTAGTACTAATAGTAGGAATATACCAAATCTTTGTCTTCGTCCTCTAGAATAAATCTTCAATAAGCTGAACAACTCAAGGCTGACCCAAGCGTAATGAAAAGGCAAAACACTCGAATCAGGACTAAAATATCCTTATGTAAGTCTAATCAATATCGCATATAACATGAGTGTAGTAGAGTCAAAGATGCTTATGGGATTCAACATCTCCTATTCAGTGTATAACGTGCATGCAATAACTTAAGAGATGTTACGGGATTTCCTTCTCTTAAGGATCTATCAAAATATTTATATGTAGTAGAATATGTTACATATATAATGTCTAATAAATAAGATAAACATTTTTCTTAGTGTTAAGGCTTTACATTAATCCCCCTTAATGCGCTTTTAAGCATTGTCGTACAGCTTACATATAAAACACCAGTTAAATGGTCGGTGGATAGGGACGCTTCGTGATACAACAACACTAAACCAAAATCGTAAGGGTCTCGTTTAGGGATAAAAGTATGACAAGGCACATTAGGAAATGCTCAAAGTAAGATACTACAAGTTTACCCTTCCAGGTTGGTGGTAACGCATCATAGCCATGATCGCCCACCGTGTCCTACACTCCCATAAAATTAGAAGGTGCGCACCAATCAATCACAATGTAGATGATGGTAATACAAAGAAGTGCGTCCGTTCAGGGTAGCTAACCCACTTGGCTGGTACGACTCCTGTTTTAGTCATTTTCAATTGTCACAAGTGCTAGGCTAATCCATCATCATTCTCTTTCTTCAAATCCAGCAAATGACGCCAAATCTAACTACTTCGTTCTGGATTATTACTCCACATACATAGTTGTTAAAGTGGTTCCGGTATCGATGGAGAGTATGCCCATATCCGATCATGGTCTCTTTAACAACCAAACGTCGTTTTACACACCGGTTCATACTTTAACATTTCGAAAACAGTTCATACTTGATATCAAAATATCATATTCGATTCAAAATCAAGTCCATTTTCGAAATCATCATATTTACTCAATATATACCATTTCACTTCAAAAATCATGTTCGTCTTAATATCTCGATTTTGATTCCAAAATTGTTTCGAATTTCAATTTAGGTTATAACTTCATTTTAACCCAATTCATATTTAAATCCATGATTTAAAAATAAACATTCCACCCTTGATCGGTTTGAATTTTTGAAAAATAGCTTGAATAGTTTTAAAATAGTTTGAATAATTAAAGTAGTTAAAAATAGTTTAAACGGTTTAAGTTGTTTAAATAGTTTAAATGGTTAAAATAGCTTAATATAAAATAGTTTAAGTATTAAAATGGTTTATATAGAAAAATAGATTGGAAAATTTCAAATAATTTGAATATTTAAAAAGATAGATTTAAATAGTTTATTTCAAAATAGTTTATTTGAAAATAGTTTCAAAGTTAAACTGATTCAATTTCCAAATTTCCCACTTCATATCACTTTAAAATTTCCATTTCAATTTAATCGATTCAATTTCGATTTCAAGTCGAATTTTTCTTCGATTCCAAATTAATTTTGTTGTCAATTTTCAACTTAATTTCAATTCAAATTTCAAATTAATTTCAACTACACTTCCAAAATAATTTCAATTTCAAATTTTGAACCATTTCCATTTTCATCAATTCCGAATTTGATTTTCAACAAATCGATTCAAAACGCTTAAACCAATTTACTTTCAATACCCCATTTGAAATCAAAATCCTCAAATTTAATTCAATTCCAAGCTCAATTTCGAAATATTTCGATTTCCATAAATTCAATTTTCTTTTTCTTAAAAACAAATCATTTATTTTAAATTAAAATATTAAATCATTTCATTTAACTAATCCGGTGTTCGTGTATAATTTTCTTTCCTATGTCCAAGTGATCAGTTATTTCAATTAAATTTCATGGATGGATATATATAGCATTTCAATCCAAATCACATCATCATAGGTAAATATTATTCCAACCTATTTCTCAATTTATTCGAAATAATTCAATTCACATTTTTATATACTGTAAATAATTTACCAGGTGATAATAGGATATATCAAGATAAATAAACGTCCAAAACATCAATCAATAGCATCCATCACAATTAGCATCCAAATCAACCAATAATGCACAACAATTTCATAATTATTAACATTGGGTATTTTACTGGCAATTCAATTCCAATTTCAAATTTATCCATTAATTTTAAATTTTACCAGTTAATTCAAATGACAATTTAAAGGACAATTCATCAAACAACAATCAATAAATTCATATCACTTTATAATTTCAAATTTAATTAGCATAAAAACATTCTAGTACGTGTGAGCGTTTTAAACACTCACCCTTTTTTTACTGTTGTCGCTTTCTCATTTTGGTTTCGATTAAATTCAAACGCGTTCGAATTTAACTGAAAATTCCAAAAGCTCCAAATCCATCCAAACTAGTTCCTATGCATCGCATTCATCGATACGAATGCAACACAACATACCACGTCTCGATTGGACCTAAAACAAACTAGATATGAATTTTATAAGAATTGGTATTTTAATTAACGATTTATATCACTAAATTTAATTCCAATTTTACATTACCCATAAGCATAGAGGCCCGACCCAAGAAAGCTTCTTCCCCAAATCCTTTTCTCTTGCCTGTACACGATATGGAACCCGTGGTCGTGCACGTTTAAACCATGACACGGTGCACCCCTCGACGAAACCCAAAACCAAGAGCTCCGACGAACTCCTCTTCGAAAACCGCATCCATACGCACCAAAATCTTTGAGCTCGACCTCACCCTGGCAATAGCACATTATCGTCCTCATCCTTAGTCATGGCCAGGCCGCATTCCTCCTTCCCCACATGATCGGACGTTACCAGATTTTAGCCCTAGGTGCTAATCTTCACCAAGAATTCAAATACAATGACCAAATTACGAACCAAAGCCTAAAATCTCCACAACCTCTAACCCAAGCTATTAAAGCCATTTGCCCATCACTATCGCATACTCCAATGATCACCGCACCCTACATGAACCCATTAGATCGAACCTCTAGATGACATAGGATTTTTAAAATTGGTTTCATGATTTTTAGGCGAGTATAATTAGAGTTAGAAATTTTTGAAGTTTCATTGCTTTTTTTTCTCACTGTAACTTGCTTGCTATTTTAAAAAGAAAAGGGAGGCTTTTCGAAGAATAGACAGGTACCAGGGTGGATGAAAGGAAAGGATATGGGCTGAAGTGATATGTTGGAGGCTATGGTCAAAATCAGCATCTAAATTATTATTATATTAATTTCAAATACCGAGATATTTTTTTCGAACTCCTATCGAGGTGTTTTGCTAGGCGTTCATAATGTTATACCCCTATTTCGAATGCAATGGAATAAGTTTCAAGTCCTAATTCAATCGTATGGAGAAGATAGATTTTTGGACCCAATTATTATATTGAATTTTCGATATTAAATTCGACGCCTTTTTATCCCGTACGGCCAAACGATAACTCCAAACGCTACGAAATTTGAAATCCAATAACAATACACTATTATGGATCTAGTGAAATTAGTTTCGTCGAAACCCAAAGTGTGCCCCGGATCGCTATTTTTACTCGTCAGTTATACTATTTTCAAATTTTAAATTAATTGCTTAAATTTAATTTTTAAAGTGTTGATAATCTTCGTCCATATTTAAATAACATCCAAATCAACTTTTGAAATCATTCCTTTCATATTTAAATTCAGAATTCAATTATTCAAATAACTTCCAATATTGAATTTAAATAATTTAATTGTTCAATATTTAACGAATTTCAATATTAGATTTTAAATGAATTTTAGTTATCAATCAATTACTTTGTTTACATCTAATGGATTCGACATTTATCGTTTAATTCAACTATTGATTGTAAACACATTCAATCCATAGCATTACTTTCCAATACTTGTTATTGCTTAAATCTTCGAAGCTAGTTTATTTCAAAATTTTATTCAAGTTCATATCCAATAACTTACTTTCAAAATCATTAAAAAAAATTATTTCATAATTACACTAAATTTAATAATTTAAAATAGCTAAAAATACGGGTCGTTACCGACCTCACTTGGTCCGGCGTGGCTCCTGTTTTAGTTACATCAAGCTGACTCGCGGGAGTTAGGGCTGAGTTCATACCTTATATAGACATCGCCCAACCATCCTACTTCGTTCTGGATTCTCCACCACAAGCATAGTTGTTAAAGTGGTTTTCGGTATTGGCAAAGAGTATAACAATATCTGATGTCGGTATCTTTAACAACCAACTGCTTATTTCACATGTGGTCATTTTCATTTGAAACAGTTCATACTTCATATCAAAATATCATATTCATTCCAAAAAAGCGTATCATTTTGAAATCATATTCACTTTCAAAATCATATTACTTCAGGAATCATATTTACTTTAACTCGTATTCATTTCAAAACCATAACCACAAAATAGTTTATATATTAAATAGTATACATATTAAAATAGTTTATATATTAAAATATATATATATTTTAAATTGTTTAAAAATTTAAAATAATACATACTAAAATAGTTTATAGATTTAAAATAGCTTCAAATTAGAACTGTATCTTCCAATTTTACAAATCCATTTACTACTACTTTAGTCTAAAAATTCAATTTAAATAAATCTCAGTTCAGCAATTTCAATTAAAAAGGTTAAAGGTTAAATTCCAATTCAAAAACCATTTAAATTTATATCGACTGTAAATCCAGGTTTAAACTACAAATTTAAACCACTTTCAATTCAATAGTTTCTAAATTTTAAATATTCAAACATTTACAATAATTCAATTTCATAAATTTAATTTATATATCAAAATTCACTTTAATTTTATTTAAATCAGAAAATATTTACTTATTCATTTTTAAATACATTTAAATAAATTCTCCAATTACAAATTTGAATAAAATCAATAATTAAATATCTAACTTTTATTATATTTAATTCTAAAATATTTAGCTAATCACTTTTTATAAGCATTTAAATAAAATATCAAATCATCAATTTAAATCAAAATTTAAAAATTCAATTAAAATATTATTTAAATCTAAAAATATTCATTTATTCACCTTTAATCAAAATCAAGTTATAAAATCATATCTTTAAAAATCTCAAATTAATAAGTTTTCAAATCAATTTTATCTAGATTTAATTCTTAAATAAATTAAATTACAAATCAACCTTAATTTATCTTTCCCTCTTTTATTTATTAAAGTTATTATAGAATCTATTTTCAAAATATTAATATAAATTTTAAATAAATACTTAAACATATTATATATTAATTATATTATATTAAATTAAATTAAAACTTATTATTAAATTTATTTTCATATTAAATCTTATTTTACATATTTAAATAATAAAATTTTAAGTAAAATTTACATTTTTCAAAACATAACTTATAAATTAATTTTCGGACATATAATTTTAAAATCTAAATTTTACACATATTTTAAAATAAAATCTTATATTATATTTAAAAATCAATATTTATTAAAACTCCATATACTTCTCTTTAAAACTTTGGAAATCATTTTTACAAAATAGACCAACGGTATCGTTATATAATTTTCTATCCTATGGTCAAGTGATATGGATATTTATCATTTAAGTCCGCAATTATTTAAAATTATGGGTTTATATCATTTCAACCCATAATCCCAAAATTTCAAAATCAATAAAATCGCTTGGGTTTATCATTTCAACCAATAACGACTTTCCCTAATCAATAAAATCATTCGGGTATATATCATTTCGACCCATAGGGATTTCATAGGTGAACAATTCAAATAATATCATATCATATTCAACAGTTCAAATATATATATATATATATATATATATATATATATATTCAACTGGTTATAATGTCTTATATCATTCATAGGTGAACAATTCAAATAATAACATATCATATTCAACAATTTTAATCACTAATTTAAATTTAACAATATATTTCAGTCGTCATTTCATATGAATTAAATTTACTAAATATAAGAATGTTAATTGTGAGTGATTGCTCACCTTTCGTGGCTAGAGAACAATTAACACGGATACGCACACAGATACGAACACAACAACTTGTATGCATATCCAAACAGCGGCAAAGCTAGAAAACTGCTGCTGTAAATATGGACAACGAGTACACAAGGTAAATCAATGCAAATAACTACACGAATTCGATGAAAACAAATCAAGGCTAGCTAAAGATTGGTATAAACAATATATATATATATATATATGTAAATTATATATATACATACCTCTTTTGTTTTTTTCAAAGACGAAAAGAAGCTGCTATAGAAATCTATGGACCTCAACAAAACAAAGCACGGCGGAACTCTAATATGAAATCACAAATATATTTCCCCTCCTCTCTGTTTTATAGCTCTTAATACTCGGATTTTCCATCTCCGTCTAGAATTGTTTCCAAGCATCTTCTAGTTAGCAGTGTGTGTATAAGCCACATCTGCAACTACAAAACTCACATTGTAGTATTTGCATATGTAAGAAGAAGAAGACAGTCAGTCCTAAGAGGAGAGCAATAGCTGCAATGGTTGTCGGAGTGTGGCGTTGCGGAGGGCTATGTTGTCAGGCTGTGGCATGGATTAAGAGGAAGAATGGTGGATGTTCACGGAGCTTGGGTCAGGGTCGTTGGGTGCTTGAGTGGTTGCTGGTTTTCTTCGACGATGGGCTAGTGAATGGATGGCTGATGGAAGGCTCTGTCAGAGGCGGTGGTTATGGAGCATGGTGATTGGAGCGATGGACTGTGATGTGGATGCTCGGGTTGCTTGGCTCGGAGATGGGCTGCAAGGCAGCGACAGTGGGAGAAGGAGAGCCATGGTGGGTTATTGGGTTGCGGAGAGAGGGTGTGATGTCAGATGTGTTCGGCTAGAAAAATGGGAGGACGTGGGCTGTTTCAACGGTGCTAGGCTTGGGGTCAGGGTGGTAGCATCACGTGGAGGAAATTGTGTGATGGGTGGCGGCCGGAGGCTTGGACGATGGAGGGGCGTCGTCCGATACAGAAGGGTGGTAGAGGAATAATGGGTGGACGAGCTTGAAAAAGGGAAGGAAGGCGCTAGTTTATTTTCGGAGAAAGGAATGTGGAAAAGTGGGAAAATGCTTCGGTGATGGGTGTAAGGTGCTAATGTGGCAGGGAGCTTGGTAGGCAAGACGGTGTGAGAGGGTGTGCGATGCTTGGAGCTGCTGACTGGTCATGATGAATGCAGATTGTGCTCGAAGGGCAGCATGAGCATGAGTAGGTTATAGGCAGAATGAAGATGAACAAGCTTTGTAATATTGTTTTTCTAATATAAATGAACGGAACAAAATGAAGAGAACGGAAAAACACGAGCGAACCAGAGATATACTGAAATAGAGAACAACCAAAAGTCATGTGTAACAACCCTAGTTTGGAGATTACCCGTCAATATTAAATTATAATGGAAATTATAATTTAATACTGTGAATTAAATTAAAACTGGAGATTTTAAATTGTTTATTTGGAATAAACGATGAATTTTGAAAATAAAATGTGAAAATAAAGTTAGGAAACTTTATTTTGTTTGTTTGGGTTAATAATAAATGGAATATGATTTTTATTTAGAGAAAATGAAATAATTTTATTAATTATTGCCAATTATTTATTTTAATAATTTTTAAATGAAGTATTTGATTTTTAAAGGTTGTTTATTTAAATAATAAGGGAGAAATTTGGTTTTAAAATGAGTTTTGGTTATAAAATTAGGTTTGAAATGGTTTGTCATATTTTTATATGTAAGAAAATAATTTTCGTAGAACTTTTGAAGTTAAAAATAAGGATTTATATATTCATTTGTGTAAATTGTGTATTTTTGTAAAATAAGGGTTAATTTTAATAAAATGTTTTTAAAACTAAAAATATCTTTTTATATGATAAAAAATATTTTATTTCACATGTATGTAAGTTTACAAAAATTGTTTGTATGAAAATTTGAAGAAAATGACATTTGTTTTATAACTTAGTGTACATTTGGTTTAAGTGTTGAAATAAATTAACTTCGGCAAATTAATTTTTCTCTAATTTAGGTCTAAAGCCTATTAGCCAACCAAACCAGAAATAAGAAATGAGAAACTTTCTCTTGTACATACATTTGAGTTCATCTTCTCCAGAAAACCAAAAACAGTGAAAAGGAAATAAACTCCGCCAATTTTTCAAATCCAAAGCTTTTAATCTCCAATTTTCTTCAACAAGTTGCTATTTTAATCAATCTAAAGAAGAATACAACAGGTAATCGCTTCCAAAACACAATCTTTTCATAAAAAATTTAATTTGTGAAATGAATTGCCTTTCAATGGCTTTTCTTCCTTTTGCATGCATCTACTTCTCACTTGTACAGGTTCTTGAAGCCAAAACTTGCATAAAGCTTCCACTTTTCAGCTCAAATCTGGATTTTTGATCTTCATTGCAAGGTGAGTTAACTGCTCACAAATGCTAGCTGAAGAAAAGCTTCAAATGCCAAAAATATATGCATAGCTTCAATATATTGATTGTTGATGTTTTTGTTTCTTTAAAAACCGTGTTTGGGTGTCACTTTGCATGTAATTTTCTCTCAATTCCGGCAACGAAATGCTGCCAGACTTTCTTCTATTGATAATTTATGTGTTGTAGTCTATGTCTGTAGAATTTCATAGCAAAAATCTTTCGTTTGGTACCTGAAAACATTGCGGCAAAATCAATGCACAGCCTGAAAATCATCTGTACACATTGTGTTGGGTTGCTACAAACATGGCCCGACTCCATGCTTGAGACAGTGTAACTTTTTTATTTCCAATTGGAATTCATTGATTCCTTTTTTATTCAAAAGCTGAAGTTTTCTAGTATGTGTATACCAATTTTCAGCTCAATATAAGGTCGTTTGATCCTTTGTTTCAGGCCTGTAAGTTGAACCCAAGATGGTTTTCAGGCCTGGACAAATTTTTATTTTTGAACTGTTGCAAACATGGCCTTAGTCCATGTTTGAGATATCGTAACTTTTTCATTTCCAATCAAAATTCATTGATTCTTTTTTTGTTTGAAATATGAAGTTTTTAGTATGTGCACACCAATTTTCAGCGCAATATAAGTTTATTTGATCCTTTGTTTCAGGCCTGTAAATTGAAATCAAGATGGTTTTCGGGCCTGGACAAATTATTATTTTTGAACTGTTGCAAACATGGCCTGGGTCCATGTTTGAGATATCATAACATTTTCATTTCGGTCGGATTTCATTGATTCTTTTTTTGTTTGAAAGATGAAGTTTACTAGTATATGCACACCAATTTTTAGCTCCATATGAGCTAGTTTATTTCTCTATTTTAGGACTGTTATTTGAACCTAAGATGGTTTTCAGGCCTGGGCACATTTTTGTTTTTGAATTGTTGCAAAAATGGTCTGAGTTCATGTTTGAGACAGCGTAACTTTTTCATTTCTAGTTGGAATTCAATGATTCTTTTTTAGTTTGAAAGCTGAAGTTTTCTACTATATGCAAACTAATTTTTAGTTCAATCAGAGTTCGTTTGGCCACCTGTTTCATGTCCAAAAGTTGAGCCTAGAGAAGATTTCAGACCTGAGTATTATTTTGCTTATGCATTTATGTTCTTTTTCCATCCGACTTTTGACTTTTACTTCATGTTTTGTGATATTTCTGAAATGTTTTGAGGGCTTTGATGCCTATCAATAGGCTAGCCAAGTTTTGATAAATTTAAAATCTAAATTTGAATTGAATTTTAATTGAAGTTCAATGACAGTTTTGAGAAATTTCTTTGATTTCGAGCATGGATTTTTCCAAACAATTTTGAAATAATTTTTAAAATCTATGGGCATTTCGATATAATTATTATATAGTATTTTAAAATATTTTCAAGTGTAAAATCTATTCGTTCTCTATAATAAGGGAAATTTTCCAATCGAGTTTTCAAATTGATTTCGAGAATTGGTTTTCAAAGCTTGTTTTCCAAAGTAAATTATTTTATATATAAATTACACGTTTTTGCACATTTCGAGTGAATGAGAAGGAGAATTAAATGGTATGGTAAAACACGTGGTATGAGATACATGCATTTATCTTATTGATTAATTCCCGACTTGTCTGTTTGATTGTTTTGATCTTCGAGTCAAGTTTACCGATGAGATGAGGTAAACTTTTTACTGCTTTGAGTGTGAAATTTACTAACGATTGGTAAACCGTTTAGTGCGAACGTGTGGTATGGGACATATGTTAACACTGTTCGGGTTCCTATCTGAGAGTTTATGACATATTTGCCATTACGGCGTATTGCCAGTATTGGACCTCCAGGTCATTGCCATTTCGACGTTTGCCATTGCATCGTAGTTGTCCTCAAGGCATTTTCCATTACGGCGTTTACCATTGCGGCATATTTGCCATTGCGGCGTATTTGTCATTGTGGCGTATTTGCTTTCGGACATGGTACCATATTTGAGATCAGCACTTGGCAGGCTTCGGCCAAAAGCACGTGCAAATTTTGAGATGTTTTCATTGATTTCCCGAGTGTATCGCCTTTTTCATGGTTTCCCATTCGAGCCATTATATATATACGAGTGTTACGACACGCGCTATGCATGTGAATTATTTTTCCCTATAAATTTTATAGTGTTAAATCAGTCGAATTTTTTTTTTTTTGGTGATATTAAGATTTGTATATTTGTAACGAAGTATTTTGAATTTGTAGAGAAAGTTTAATTTTAGATCCTATTTTTAGAAGCATTTTGAATTGTAAAGCTTGTTTAATTGTTATATCCTACTTTTAGGGATGTTTGAATTGACACCAAAGCTATTTATACTTCGAGTGTCACAACATGCGCTTCACGCATGAATTATTTTTCTTATAATTTGTATATGTTTAAATCAGTTAAAAAATGATTTTTTTATTTTTAAGGGACATTAATATTTGTATTTTTGTAAAAAAGTATTTTGAATTTGTAATGAAAATTTAATTTTAGATCCCATTTTTAAAAGTATTTTGAATTTGTAAGACATGTTTAATTGTTGGATCCTACTTTTAGGCGCGTTTGAATTTATAAAAGAAGTTTAGTATTAGATCATATTTTTAAGTGATTAAGATTTGATAATATATAGATGGGCGTTTTTGGTAGTTCACATTGATACCAAAAATGTGTGACACCAAAGCTATTACAACTATTATTAAAGATATGGCAATTACCTTATGGGAAGTTGAGTTGCCTACACTAGTGTTATTTGAGATTTTCCTTGTGGCGTTATTATTGAGATTTGCCTGTTGGTGTTATTACATGAGATTTCCTTTTGGCATTTATTTGGGATTATATTATCCTATGTTGGAGAGTTATATATGATTTCCTTGTGGCGTATTTTTGAGATGGTGGTTTTTTTTGAGATTTCATTGAGTTTGCCGATATGGCGGGTATTGTGATTTCTCCTTTTTAGGAGTTATATTTTCCCTAAACCACTACTGATGATTTGTGATATGCCGATGACATAAGGCTTGCTATATTTAGCATTTTATGGATTTTTTTGAACCCTTTTGAGATTATATGTTGGTGTAAATTATATCATCTCACCACTTAAAGTAACCATAGCATACTTATACTCATGCTTAGACTCAGTATTGTTCCTTCATGTTTAAGAAGAACATTACCCTTATTCTTATGCATTTATTACTACTTATCATCTTAAGATGATATGTTTGGAAAGACTAACCCGTGTATTATATACTCGGGTCAGACCGAGGTGCTTCAGGTTAGGTACCTTTGGACTTAGCCTATTCTGCTTTCGCATGGACTCTTTTCTATTATCTCCTTTTTAATATAGTTTTTGAGTAGTCCTTTTATAACTACTCTGGTATGTATATTCTTTTGACTCATGTTTGTATTATGGTCGTCATACCACATATGTGATGTATCATTTTGTATACTCTGTGATGTATCTGTACATGTATGTATATGCGATTATCTGTTGTTTTGTGATGTGTTTAGTATTTGAGTTGTTGTATTTTGTTCTGATAGATCCTATAGCCACCTGTAGTTTTGTATTAAGCATTTATTGGATATGTCGATCCACTTAAGTTAGGAAAAAAGAATATAGAGCACTAATCGATGTATTCAATAGTTATTTAAGACAAGACTATAGATGGTCGCTCTTAACCAACCATATGCTCCGCATTAGCAGGCAGTATTACACCGTAATACTCTTTGTTAATGTGGGTCTCGCGGTGAGGCGTCACATCATGCCTATTGAAATCTTTATATATTAACAACTATTGGCTATTGGTTGTCTCAGGAAACAAATGATAGGACACAGAACCCAAAAGGCTCCAAACGGGTACCGATACGGCTAGACATTTTTATTGATTTTGCCGCGTATCGGACTTCAAAATACAAAAATAAATATAATGCGGAGATCGGCAAGATGAGACGAACAGAATGATACAAAAACATCAGCGATATGACCAAGTTATCAAAACTCAATTTTTCACTACCGAAAGTGCTGCTAAAACGCCGAAAATAAGATAAACATGGCTAGAGTAGTCCAAATTTGGTGAAACAAAATATGACGTATTACTCATAAAATGATTTACATTTTTATTATATAAAAATATTCTTATTTCCAAAATAATTTATTTTCATCAAATTTTAATGAATTTAAATTTAAATTGAAATTACACAATAGAACTAACTTACAAATTTTCTGATGAAAATCTGCCACTTGCTATGTTTAGATAGATGTATTCCAAATATCAAATTTTCATTTCAAAATTTCATTATTTATTTTTAAGAAATTTTTTAGTTAATTACGTTATAAAAATCGTTAAAATTTTCGGGTCGTTACATACGCTTCCTATTCGGAGCTCATTTCATATTTTGTTGTTTATATTTTCTTGCTGGTACTAAAATAAGGTACTCATCTCGGATTATATACCATATTTTAATATTTTTTCCTATGGGATGCCTCATCCTTGAAGATGTGATGTATATTTCTGATTATATATATTGTAAATTTCTCCGATCAAAGCGCGAAAAAGAAATGCTGTCGAAATTTTTCATAAATTTAAGGCATTACAATTTTTTGAGAATTTTGAAAAGGAATTTTTTTGGATAACTAGAAAAAAAAAATTGATTTTTAGTTATAACTTGGAATGAATGAATGAAAGAAAATTAGTTGGTATGGGTGGGTGAATCTTAAAGATTAAGAAATTTTATAAATTTTTTCAACTAATTGATTTTGAAAAGTTAATGAGTTTGGGGCATTTTTCTTACTTTGCTAAATTGGGGAAACGAAATTCTTTTACGGGGGGAGAATGTAATGATCCAGAATTTAGCCATTTGAATTTGAAATATTTAATTGATTTTAAATATTAAAATGTTAATTTATAAGTTAAACAACTTATATTTCAAATTCAACGATTTATTGGATAACTGAATTTTTTAAGTGGATATTTGTGATTGTTAGAATTATGAAATCTTGAATTTGATGGGACTAATAATGACTTTGAAAGTTGATTTAAATTCTATTTGAATAAGAATAAAGAAAGTAAACTTTTAAATTTGACTAGAAGTGAGTACATTGTTTTTAATAATAACCGTTTTAATCAACGTGCGAAATAACCTTCCAGGGCACAGTCTCGGATTTTGAAAAACCAGTTCCATTGGATCCATAATAGTAAATTTATGTTGTCGAATTTCATGGCGATTGGAGATATTTGTGTCAATTTTCAAGGGTCGAAAATTCCACATTGTTATAGGTGGTATTGAATATCTGTTCACACTTAACACTGAAGGAATAGTGTTTAGAGTTGTCCTTACCTCCAATTTAAACAGCATTTGTTTAATCCTCTTTCACCTGATTTGGTAAGAAGTTATTCATAAATGTTTTTTGTATATACTTATGTCAAAGAGATAAGTATATGAGTGTTTTAGACAAACGTTTTGAGAAGAGATTTATTAAATAAAGATTCGTTTTGAGGCTTAGTGGTTGCTACGAATAGATAAATCTCAAATGGAATTATTTGTTGCTTCTTTACTGATAGTTAAATAACCGACTGTCAAATATGGACCCAAAACGTAACTTTGGAAATATCTAGGAGAAACATGTGAGTTATATGGCACATTCATCTCCGACGACGCTATACTGTGCATATAAATCTCATTTCGTTGTCCTAGGACAAATGATAAGGAAATCCATTCACTAATGGTTAGGATGTGATCTCTGCTCTTATCTTGGACTGTATACTTTCTAAAGAACTGGGGTTGAGTTTACTAAAAATTATCGAATGTTGTTTCGAAGAGACTTGGTCAGATATGTTATCTGAAAACAACTTCAATCCAACACAAGCGTTTCAAAGTGAAGACATCTAGAAGATGATATATTTGAAGATGGAGCTCTTTGAAGTGCAAAGGCTGCTTGCTACTAGTCATGAGGATGATTCCAAAATGGATGTAGTATAAGTAGTGCCTACGGTTTGTTCATCTCCTGAACGACTTGTATGGAAGAATGCTAAAATTATGTCGTCGACTAGAAGGCAATGTAACATTTTCAAGTGGGAAGTGCTATATAAAAGGTAACACGTTGCCTCAAGCCTCATCAACCAGGAATGATTGAAACAAGGGAGATACAGCAGGGCTAAGTGGGTCGTTTCCAATTATGGTAAGATCATCCTTATCTAAAGTAGACATTATCTCTCAATAGTACACTTTGGGGCCCATTAACCAAGGGATGATCATATTCGATACTACTAGTCAAGTGGTAGGTCGGTTCTGTATTGGTAGGGGATACCAGCAAGGTCCTCGGTGTTATTATATCTAGAGGTGCACCGAGATGGGTTGTACTCCAGTAGCCCAGTCATTGTATGGAATCCACTCTCCAATAAGCGTTGTACAGACTTAGTTGTGCCCAACTATGTTGAAATGTGAGATGCAGGCATTTCAACTATATTCATATTTTACTTTGACCCACAGACATTATTATAAAATCAATTGATTTTCTATAGAGAATTTTTTTGGTTATCATAAGATAAAAACCCGTCCATGTTTATGTGTAACATGGTCTTATGAGATGTCTTTGAATTAAGGGTTTTTATAAAGTTAAAATGTGTGCTTTACTCACACCAAACTTATGCCTGACCTAGAGTTTATTTTTCTTTTCCTAAACTCTTAGGTGCTCAAATTTGAATGGGCAACCAAGTTGTTCAGTTATTTCGTAGATTCATCTTGGAGAAGATTGGAGCAGGTGGCTTCATCGATAGCTAGTTATTACCTTGTTTTCCGCTGTATTTTATGTATATTGTATCTGTTAGATAGGGACGGGCTGTTATAACTGTCCTAGACGGAATTTGTATTTGAATGACTCTGATGTAATATTTTTAAATGACTTTGTAATATATTATGTTGAGTAATATATATTGCTCCATTGCATTGTGAGATTCTGTGTATTTAGTTTCTTATCTTCTATCTTATCTTTCTTTTTCTTTTACCCTTAATGACTTGTCTTTTTCAGAGTAAGAAAGCCTAGACTATTGAAAATATTAATTAATCAAATTAGTTTACAATAATTATAAATTAATTAAATCATGTGGCATTTTGGAGTATTCAACATCACGACTCATAGGTGTTAATTCAGTCAGTCATTAATATCAAACAATTCAAATATTAACATTCACACGTCACCTTGGCTAGAGGTGCGACGGTTTGATTGAATCTATCTTTCAAATATTTTTCAGTAAAATCCAATTTTGCTAATTTAAGTGGTACCTGATAGTAACGATTATTTACATCAATTTTTCTGATCAAAACTATATGACTTTAGGACTTAAAGAATTTGGTTCTGGTCAAAACTCCAATATCGTTCATATTTAACTTGTTTAGTCCAAACACAAACTACTTGGTTCAATAATTATAATAATTATTAACCGTACTACTATAGTCATAGACTTTGACCTTGAATTGACTACAACTGGTCGTTATACGAACCTCATATAGCTAAGAAGACGAATTCTCTATTGAATAACTTTTGACTTCCAATGCTTCAGTTTAGACCTAATTATAGTCATTCAATGGATTTCAGGCCGTGGTTGAAAGGTAATCAAAGTGGAGTGTCCTATAATACTGTGGAAATTTGATAAATAATTTAATAAAATATCAATATTAAAATAGTGTAAAGTTAATTGAAATTAATAAATTAAAAATAAGGAGGGGCAAACGAACATTTTTTAAACGTTCGAATTTAATGACGAAACTAGTATCATTATGATCGTCTCATTTTTTGGAATCATGTAGTATTTTTGTTTGCCAAGTTTTAAGTTTATATAAAGGAGTTATGGTTGAAAGTGCATCGAGTCAAACGAGCGCCAAACTCCTAGAATTTTAGCCGACAGATGGTTTCCCTCCTTTCGTTTAAATTAAAAACATGTAGACTTTATTTTCAGTTGAGAAACTACCTACTCTTTATTCTTCCTCCATCTTCCTTTCAGCCAAACAAGAATCAAAACCTATTATCTCCCTCAAAACTCCAGCAAATCGAGCAAGAACCAAAGCGGTACAAAGCTATCAAACAAGGCTATGTAAAAACAACAATTTGGAGAAAAAATCTAAAGTAAGAAGGCATAGTAAACCAAACAGTGAG
This sequence comes from Allium cepa, assembly GCA_030765085.1. Lineage (NCBI taxonomy): Eukaryota > Viridiplantae > Streptophyta > Magnoliopsida > Asparagales > Amaryllidaceae > Allium > Allium cepa. Next base: position 438,827,343 of record CM060941.1, read on the forward strand.
GATTGGATAGAAATAGGCTTTTTTCGGTGGGTGATTCATGTTCTCCACTTCATATAATGCAGTTATAGTCCTCTATTAATGATACGTTGACTATATTAGAGTAGTGTGATATAAAATAACACTTAAATTCGAAATTAACATGGGTTTGGAAGGGAATATGGTTCAAGTGAGTAGAAACAATATTTTGTGTGTGTGTGTGTGTGTGTATATATATATATATATATCTTGTGTTTAAACATATATCCACCCCAATTCATGAATTAAAGTGCATAAATTGAATTAGAAATGTAGGGATAGGGTATAGTATGATATCAAATGACCAAAGTAGAAACAGAGGCAGCCAAAGGTGGAAACGATGATGAAAACCACAAATTGTCGAAATCTGAAACTGATCAAAAACATGTACATCGATACGATGATAGGCTTGGACCGGCGGACCGGTAGCCATGTCTGGGAACGGGTTGAACCTAGACCTAGAAGGGAATATACAAATAAATAACATATGATTCGACTCTTATTTCTCTTATGTTTTGGAAGGTGATCCGAGGCTAGTGATGAGGCCAATGATGGTGATATGAAGTAAACGAATATGTGTGATGATTGGTTGTTATTTGAAGTAAGTGTAGATGTAATTTTGATATAAGAATGTGATATGATGATGGACGCGGATGTGAATGAGTCTGGGACCTAGGTGAGGGCCCAAGGTGTGTATGAGGATATAAGTGCAGTCATATGACACAAATATATGGTTCAGGCATGACGTTGATCCTCTATAGTGCTTCGGCAGGCTATATGGAGGAGGTGGATGTTATGCGACCCTGTAGGCTACAGGCGATCTCAGGCGTGACTCCAGTTAGGTAGCACAAGGATCTTTAATTTAGGCAACGCGCGATCAGGAAGTGATTCATATATGCAACTGCACGTCGGTGAATAATAGGTGATCGTGAAGGCATGAGGTCGGACCAAGGAAGTGATTCAACATAGATATGATGCGATATGATTTAATGTATGTGACAGTTAGAAATGACGTAGCGACGGAACGCATGGCGGTCGAGCGATAGACTCATATCATGTTATAGTATTATTTTTATAGTATATATGTAGAGTAGAGTATAGCTCACTCCCAAGAATCCTATTTGACCCACCCCTACATGGAGAGAGAGAGAGAGACACACACACACACACACACACACATAGGTTACTAGAGTCCAGTGATGAGATGGTACAGAGATGGAGATTTATTTACGTATTGTGTTTATGGTATATAAAGTGTTGTACATGGATTTAACTCTGTGTATGGATTAGGTTGTACTTGTACTATTCAAACATATGTATTCAACATTTTAGACATGTTGTGGTTATGTGACTATGGTATTTATTTATGTATTATATTTTATTTCTTCCTCTATGAGAGTCTTAAAGTAGTTATTAATTAGTGATAGTTAGAATAACATCTGATATCTATCTATATTGTTATTTGCTTGTTTTATCTCAACCCTAACACTCGTCTCTTGGGTTGTCAATGTTGATTCGGGCATTGGATTCGACGTCAAAAGGGAGGTTTGTTACATGTTCATATTGAAATTCAACAATATTTTTAAGTTGAAAGAACTATATAATATCATCACTTCGAGATTCTCGTTTTCACCTTAGTTATATTAACCAATAAAAAACTTTTGAGTGGGTCATTCCATAATTATCCAATAACTATTATTTCATTATCTCTTGGTCCCCCCAACAGCCATGAATAGTACATTGCCCTACATTTGGAGAGCATTACGGACTCTACTCTCAACGGATGTATATTCTGTCTTGAACATCTTGACTAGGAATATCTAAAACGATATGTTATTTTTGATGTGATATATTTTTCTTGATTTTGACATATTGTAATTACCATCATAAACATATAATTTAAGAATTTTTTAACAACCTACACCGGAACCGGCCCAAATTTGTTTTCTCATTTGAATTTGAATTCATACTAAATTAATTTACTTCTGAAAACTTCAAACGCTCATAACTTTTTCGTTTGTGCTCCATTTTCAGCATATTATATACAGAAACAGGTCGGAATTTCGCCACAAACGCAATAAAATAAATTTCATGGCCAAATTCCAAACTTTATAAAATTACCATATTCAACCTTATCATAATTAATTCAATTTCATCCATTTAATTATGACTCATTTTGCGAGGTGTTACAAATTTTCTATTTGATATACTTGAATTATTTAATTAATTAACATAACTTGGTATGGCAAGTATATAATAGAAAGAAAAATATCTTTTATTTTGAATGAGATTTTGTTACAAATTTAATAATTTACAATAAATTATAGAATTTTCCCTATAGCGTACACATATCTCTAATATGTAGATTAGCTCCATTTAGTTAAGAAAAATTATCATCGACTGTATAAGTGCAATCAACCTTCATTTGAAGCAAATATGTTAATATACATACAGATATATGTCTACATTCAACCATTATTTTGCTATATTATTACATCATATTTCTCCAGTTTAACAAAAAATAATAATCTTCCAAGCATTGAACTAGGCACTTCAATCGCAAAGTAGTATGCCTTTACTAATGAATATAGCTTCCATTGGGTGATATTCTTGTTATACATTATGTTGAGATTGGTTTCACATAACTCTTTTAAGCATTCGTATGCATAGCTTTATTTATGAAATGTAAACTGCCTCTTAAATTTGAATGCGAGTCTTCAGTGGTGGTGACGTGGCGAACATGGTTTTTTTTCTATAATTTGTCTTTTATTGGAGTAAAGAAGACTTTGATCCGCCTATTTGTAAAACACTAAAAATACCTTGTGTAATATTTGTTTATATACAATAAAGATAAAATATGAGCGTAAAAATAAACACTTATATGTGTTGATCAGTTATTTGTATCAAAGTCAAATAGAGCATCTCATTTGATGACGTGCAGTGGTTTTTTGACTTAAGGGTACTGTTGATTTTATTTATCATGACCCTACTTTGGTGATGGTTAATCACATGATAGAAGTCATGTTAAGACCATAGTTAGGTCAACATAATTGGTTTTTGGCTCAAAGTTAGACATCTCTAGCCGAAGTAAATTTGTTTAATCAATAATTATTGTTGATTTAACTAAGTTACTAAGAAGCTCGACTTCATAATTAAATAAAGATATTATTAGGGTTTTGACTGATGAACTAATCTAGACATCTTACTGACATATTGTGACGAAGAGACAAACATACACAACTATATTGTTGCATAAGGTGTAGCTTTAAATGATTAAGAATTATGAGCTCACCCAAACAAGTGTATGACTTTGTGACCTTTATTGTTCTTCAACAAGTCCACATAGGTCTTGATATTTAAATAATTTAAAATAATAGCCGAGGATCGAAGTCACACAAATGAGCCATAAAGTAGTGAATCGGATAGTTGGATCTAATGCTATAATATAATAATTTATAATTGTTATAAATTACTATGGGGATAATTAATATATATATATATATATATATATATATAATTGTTATTTGTATGTGAATAATTTAATTTTTTGAATTACCATAATTAATTAAGTTGAATATGTATAATTTCATATACATTTAATTTGATTTATATAGGCAACTTAATTAATTTAAAAGGCTAAAATTATATACATATACAATATGAAAGGTTAAATGTGTTTGGAGAAGTAAATGGAGATCTAATATATATGATATATATCAATGGTCAAATTAAACGCAGAGAAACTTTTGTATTTGTTTGACACAATATGACCAGCTATACGTAGGGAAAAGATTTTAAAAGTGGAAAAATAAATGAGATTTATTTCTAACTGTAACATAGACTAACTATCTCGCCTGGTCTTGATACAATTTCTTATCAGATCTAAAAAGAGAATATTTTCCTATTCTTCTCCTTCGCTAGAGAAAGGTTCTTTTCTTTATCTCATCCTATATATTACTTCGACCTAAGCCTGGCAAAACATAGTTGGAATTTAAAAGGAATTTCGAAGTTCTATTTACACATCATGACAATTAAGCACTTTCATCAAGTTAATTACTTAATCATTGATTAAAATATCTTATATAAACCCTTTAACATATTTTATACATTCGAACGAAATAAAAATATTCAAATATATGTGTGTACATATATATATATATATATATATATATTATTGATTATGTATATAATTGTTTAATATATTGATATTGAATTCAACCACTGGTTTATTGGTTTTCATTTAACCGTTGCTTTTGATTCAAACATTGACTGTGTCAACAATTGTGTCTCCAACTTGTGAACCAGTAGAATTTCCTAGTATATGTAATTGTTTGGCATGTTAATATCTAATATATGATTGCTTAATATATATTGATGATTCAACCATTGATTTTCATTTGAAATTTAATTAAAAAGGGATCCAAGGTAATAGGATCTAATTTGATCGTAGGTTTAGTTAATTATTATGGTTGAATAAGTACTTTAAGTGGACCTGTTTTGTAACTAATAATGTCAAAGTAGATATTTTTAACTAGTATAATATTTGCATACACTTATACTTATGTATATGTATATGTATATGTATATGTATATGTATATGTATATGTATATGTATATGTATATGTATATGTAATGTATATGTATATGTATATGTATGATGTAGTAAATATATGTATATGTAATGCGATTAATTGACATATTAATGTAAAAGGAAAAAATATATTTCTTTAGAACATGTTTGTCATTAAATTCATAGAATGTGTTGGTTCTGGTAATATACTAAAGGTCTTAAATAAGTTTTGATATGTAATAAATAATTGTGTAACGGTCATTTGGATTATTTATTAAAGACCCTCCAATCATTTAGTGTATATATGTAATGGTCGAAACATGAATATACATTAGCGCGTGCGCGCACACAAATAAATAAGCATTCAATAGCACTCTAAACAGTGCAACACATCAATTGTCCCATAATTTCCACTACAAGTTCCTATTTAAGTAATGGAGTTAGTGAAAAAAGAGAAGTGTTGTTTAAATAGGAATTTGTGGTGGAAATTAATCAGGAGCAATTGGGGTGCTGCACTGTTTGGAATGTTATTGAACGCTCATATATATATATATGTGTGTGTGTGTGCGTGTGCGCGCGCGGGGCCGGCCCAAAGACATTTAATGCCCTAGAAGAGCTTTATTTTTTCATTTCCTTTTACCCTATTTTTTAATAGAGAACGATAATTTTAAATGTAGAAATAAAATGAATTTTTTTAATGTAGAAACAATATGAAAACTCTTTCATAAATAGAACGATAATTACAAAATATTGGTCTACTAAGCCATTTAGAGTACATATCAAAAACCAAAATGTCAACATGATATCATAGCATACTAATGTAATTAACGGAAACAACTCCTTCTCGCATTTTTTGAAGCAAACTCGTCTATTATCCCTTCATAGTTAAGCATATCCAAGTACTCATTTTCAATTGAATTCATAGATAATCCGCTTAACCTTTCTTACGACATAGTAGTTCGAAGGTATGTTTTAATCAATTTCAACTTTGAGAAACTTATTTCCGCCGAAGCAACCGTTACCGGAATAGTCAACAAAATTCGATAAGCAACCCAAACATTCAAAAATCCACTTACATCTCGATAAGACCTCAGAAAATTTAAAATATCGATGAATTTAGTTACTTTCGATGGTAGAATCCTTTTTAATTGTCGAAAGTAACTATTTCGTTAACTCAAGTTTAAGTATTTAATATTAAGTTCAAGTATTTAATATTATTGTCAATAAATTAAAGTCAAGTTTAAGAAAAAAAATATTTACTATTGTTACCTTTCATGTTCGAACCATTGTCATACCTTTGTCCTCTCACATCATTAATATCAAGTTTAAGCTCAACAAAAACATTTTCAAGCTCTTTAAAAAGACCAAGCCCGAATGTATCATCCACCGTTATGAATCCAAGAAAATATTCTTCTACCTTGATGTCATTTGCATCATCAACATTCTCACATCTTATAATAATGGACATTTGCTCCTTATGGCTCAAATCCGGAGTGCAATCAAGAATAATAGAGAAGCATTTTGCTTTCTTAATCTTTGTACGCATTGCTAATTTGATCTTGTTAGACAACAAACTTATCAATTTATTTTGAATTTTGCGACTTAAATAATGATTATTAATTTCATTATTTGCCACCCGTCTATGATGATCTTCCATAATTGGATCAAGCTCGGCTATAAATTCTATAAGTTGACAGAAAAGCCCATTATTTTTCTCATAAATTTTCTCATTTGATCCACGAAATGGTAAATTATTTCTAGAAAGTGTTTTGCCAAGACCAATTATGCGCACAAGTACCTTTTTCCAACGTTGTTTTTCTAAATCAATTTGCGCTTCCATTGCTTTATCGATTGTTGCTTTTTGTTGAAGCCCTCTACACAAATACACCCATTAAATTAGATTTTCATTGTGCAATGGATTACCTTCATGCTCTCTTAATTTAGTAGATAAATTATGCCAATTATTAATTCCTTCATCGACTAAGTTGGATGTATTTTTTGTATGATAAACAGCTTACAACAAAAATAATAAACTTTATCATACTCATCCGAGTACACAAGCCATTTTCTTTCATGCTCTTCTCTCCGTGGATAGCCGTCGATGTAATGTTTAAATGAGAAGTGTCTACTATCAATCTTATTTCATGGGAACATACCATTTTTCTTTCACTACTTTGGTGGGACCACATTGAATTTGCACAATTCGTTTGGTGTCGGTAATTTTTCCCCATGATCTCGGATCGCAATTTATATCAACATCCTTTTCAATATCAAGTGTAGCTACATCCCCAACATCTTCATCATCAACATCAACATGTACATTATTATCCTCATTTACAACTTCTACAACATGTTGATCTTCAATTTCTATTTCACCATCCTTATTTTTAGGCACTTCATCTTCATTTATATCGATATTGGCATCAATATCATCATGCTCAAAGTTAATTTCTTCAACTTGACTTGATTTTGAAGTTTGAGATTTCTTTTGTCTTGCTTGAGTCTACCATTGATTGTGCTTCTTCATTGTTGTGTTGTTTTTTCTTCTTATTTTGGTACCCGGAATTTTGTTTCCAAATTTTATATCAAATTAAAATACGGCTTAATATTATTAATGAAAAAAAAATTAGCATTTCACGCCTTTTAATTCTTTTGAAATGAATTCTAGTAACTAATCATAATTTAATTTATTCAAATAAAGTACGAAATCAATGTTATTCATTTTCAAATTTTCATTCATAAAAAGAATGTGTGTTCATTTTCAAAATAAAATATCCATTCGCAAAAAAATTAAAACAACTTAATTAACTATCAGTGAGCCAATTTGCAAACTAAGCCTACTGCCAACTTCTTGCACTATTTCAACAGACAACAGCTTTAGCCACAACCGTGCAATGAAATTGCTAGAAATAATGATGCACCTATATGTTTAAGCAATAAACTTTTGAGAAACAATCCTACATATCATACTAATCCAACAGCAATCATAGTTTCAACAGCAATCAAAACAACAATCAAGTTTAACTTTAAAAATAAAATTAATAGAAAACTTACATTTCAAAAAAATCAACAAAGCACATCAGCACAGCCACATGTAAGGCAGCAGAGCACTGAGTGGCTTAATACAAAACAAGGCAGACCATAGAGTAGCACTGTAGCAGCAAAATTGAAAATTGAAATTAGGGCAAAATTGGATTTGGAGCTGCAATCGTTTGTCACTTCCGTTCTGGTGGTACGCGAGTGGGTCTGGTGGTGCGCGGGAGGTTCCGGTGGTGATCGGCTGCTAGGCTGGTGGCATGGGACACTGCGACTGTCGAGAGATTACGGACGGCGAGCGAGAATACTTTTTTTTCTAATTTTTTTGCTGCCCCTTGCATGGCCGTTGCCCTAGACATAAGTCTTGTTTGCCTTGGGCTTGGGCCGAACCTGTGTTTGTATGTGTATATATATGTATGTGTGTGTGTGTGTATTTGTGAATTAATATATATGTATGTGTGTGTATAATTGCCTTATTAATACGCATTTATGTTAAATATCAAATCTTGCTATTAGCATTTAAACATACATACATATATAAATATAAATATATATACATATATAGTACCATGCATACTTCTTATCTTTTTTATCATATTGTCATGTTCACATAAATTTAAGCTACTAAATATTTTATTATATCGATACCGACATAAATGTAATTAATTTTATTTAACAAAATTATTTTCATATCAGATTACAATTGAATTTATATTAAATATGATACATGTTTGCACATTTGTTCATAATAATTCAAAAATTTTGAGCAAATTTAAATAAAGGAATATTTTAAGATCAAACATTTACTCTAAAGCGCAACCATCTAGATCCAACAAAGCCGTGCAATTTTTTTAATAATGATGCGCTAGTGAAGCTCCATCAAAACAATTATATTTTAGTTAATAGGTGCAAGTAGTCTAATACACAAAGTTATTCATATCATAAATCGTAATTTTTCAAAAGTTACATTAATTTATTATTAGTTATTTTTCTTATTCTTCATCTTTAGATAAAATTACACCAACAAGATTAAAAGTTACACATATTTTTGGTTCTCCATTATATCTTTTAATTTTCTATGTGAAATTATGTAGAGAATGAAAATTTGATGTTTATATCAATTTTATCATTAACCAAAATTGTAAGTTCAAAAACTACACAAAAAAGTAGTTGTTGATATCAATTTTATCATTGTGTGTCTATACACACACACATACACAGACAAACATACATACATGCATGCATGTATATACGTACATGTATCTACATGTATACATGCATACATACATATACATACATACATATATATATATATATATATATATATAGGCACACACATACATGTATATGTTTACATAATTCTATCATATCAATTTGTTGTTTATATCTTTGAGCTATTTTAACGACAACTTACACAAGCGTCTATAGCGAGGAAACCTACATTGATTGAGCTTGCAGAGATGAGTTTGGCAAACTCAATTTAGGAATTAGGGTATGGGTTATTTTGATAAATAAAATTCAAAGCACAAAAGCTATCGAATGCGATTCACTTTTTAGTTTGAAGGTCCAACCACAACTTTGAAGGTTTAACCATTGATTCTAGTGGTGCGAAGTTTAATTTCTTTTTTGTAACGACCCGATATTTTTAACCATCCGCATCCGCACATGTCGGACTTTAATTGTTCAAAATACCGCGTTGTAAATAAAATTTGGCAAATCTCAGAATATACAGTAAATAAATAATCATAGAATCACAGACACGGAACTAGAATACTCACAGCGGAATTTTAAAAAAATACATAGTGGTTCATGAAGCCATTATCAATAGTCTCAAAATAAATATAAAGTACATAGTCTTAAACCAAATATAGTTTGAAATCTCCACAGAAACTCTCAATATTAAATTGTCTTGATTTCAAAGGCTAAAATAAGAACTGAACAGAAGCTTGACGGCAGCTTGAAAAGAGATGATCTGCTGAAGTCCTAGCTCTGGAGGTGAAGTCTGAACTGAAACTCAGGCTGACCCGAGCGTAAAATAAAAAATAAACACTCGAGTCAGGACATATATACTTGTACAGTGTAAGCTAATTCAAGTGAACTGTAATATAAAGCAAGTAACTTAAAGGATGCTTGGGACCGCCCATCCTCTAAGGATCCGATAAACTATTTACTATGTAGTAATAATTTCGCTATTATAATAGTGTCTATATTAAAATAAACTTACTTTTAAATACCGTTAAGGAGTGACTCAATATTCCCCTTAACACGTAATAGTCCCAGTAGTCCATCCAATCTCATAGTCTCTCCTGATCGGAAAGCCACCAGAGGATACTACACGGGCTACCGGAGAAAACCAAACTCGTACAAGGCTCGCTATGGTAGGTGACACGGCACAACTAGGCAATGCCAGGGTAGATATACCAATTACGCTTCCGGACCGATGGTAACGCGTAGCGCGCAGCTACCGCCCACCTCGAACAACACTCCCAAATCAAAGGTGCGCACCAAAACAATCATAAAAGTAATAGAATGACATACGAAGAAGTGCGTCCGATCAGAGGTGCAACCTCATTAATCCATCGATCGCTCCTGTTTTAGCCACCTTATGCCAACTCACGAGAGTCGGGTCCATGTATTTACCTCAAAGGAAACGTCACCACCATCTTACTTCATTCTGGAATCTCCACCGCGTACACGGTTGTCAAAGTGGTTTTCGGTATCGACAGAGAGTATGCCCATATCTGATCCCGATCTCTTTAACAACCAACGTTATTATTACCCGTGGTTATAAAGAATCTAAAATATCAAAATTCTACTTTTGAGACTATTTAAAAGTGAAGTTATTTTTCTTACAAAATCAAATATAAAATCCCAAAAGTTTAGCCTTAGTCCAATTGTATCAACTACAGCACTTGCAAAGTGTGGTAATATCCTTTACAATAAATTTGAGTAAATTAAAATTTAGATTTCAATATAATTTCAGCAAAATTAAACCTCTTATTTAAACAAATCAAAATTTCCACTTTTAAATAGTCATTTAAATTTCTCAATAATTTATGATTTTCTTATAAAGTAAATTCTTCAAGTATATATCTAACTTTTATACTTTATATAAAATCAAGTACACAATTTCTATGAATTTTACTTAATAATTAAGTTAAATTACCGTTTCCAAAATAACTAAATTTCCAATTAATTTCTTCTCTTACCTTTATTTCAAAACCAGCCTCCCATTTCTAAATCAATTTATATTTCAACTTCCGTATTTTCACTAATTTAACTATTTAATTCATAGAAAACTTATCCTCGCTTTATATTCAAGTTATAACAAATTTCATATTTTACTTCTTAGCTAAAATTCCATTTATTTTACAAATCCAAATTTACAAGAGAAATTTATACTTTAAATTTTAACTTTTATTTATTTACATCTTTAACTTGTAAAATATAACTATGCTTAAGAATCATTTAAAATCAAATTTTAAACAAAATATTATACATTCTAATATTTAATAATTCCAGAAAATTTATACATATATATATAACCACGGGCCTTTATAATATTTTCTAATCTAGGTCAAGTGCTACGGATAATATATCATTTCAATCCGTAATTTATAAAGAAAATCCGAGTTTTATCATTTCAAACCCGCAATCCTAAGTTAAATAAATAACTAAATAAATAAATGAATAAATACATATCTTTTAGGCCTATCATTTCAGCCTGTAACGATTTCTATTCTATAGGGAACTAGCAGTGGGATTAAGCAGTAAATTAATAAATAGTATAACAGCATAAATAAAACAATATCTAATATAATTGATGATGTGTAGGTTTAATAACAGGATTTTTAACATCATCAATTTATATAACAGTCAAATAAAATGAAATAAAATTTTATTCTACAATTACACTTGTTATTAATTCATAGATATATAAGTACGTTTGTCAGGTGAGAATACTCACCTTCTCGAAGCTGCAGAATTTATTCAAACAATGATATCTACCCCGAAAGAAGAGTACAGAAGGCACGATCAATTATTGGAAGATGAGACAAACTGATTTCGATCTTGAAACAAGATAAATAAATAAAACTGAGTACGCGAATTCCAATTACGGACAAAGCAAATTTTTAAATAAAACAAAATTGGAACGAGCTAAAATAAAATGAAAATTGACTCAAATTGCGCGACCACTCCACCGCACGACTTGACCCATTAAAACAAAAGCTCAGCCTGCCCATTTATATTTTTTTCCAAAACAAAATTTACAAAATAAATCTATACTCTATTTTTATTACCCTTTTTTACAAAATATTATGACGTGTTAATAAAAAGGTGGCAAATCTTATGTGGGCAACATGCAATTCACGGCAATGATACATAAAGATGGCGCATGCAATATTTATTTATTTATTATTATTATTATTATTATTATTCTCTGTTAGGAAACAAGTAAAATATCAAAATTCCAAATCAAAGCAACTTTATACTGTTCTTGCATATATCATATATCCTCATACGTAATGTTTCTAAATTTTAAAACACACGTGATCAACAACAAAAAAACGCGCACGGTCTGGAAATACTTCTTTCCTGAACACTCGCGTAAACAAAGCAGTGGAATTATCTTAAAAATTTTAGGCTGGGATAACCTTAGGTGGCGTATGCCTTTTATATTACATATTTTTTTCTTCAAACTGAAGTGCGCTATACTCAAACAAGTATGTAGTTAATCCTTAATTACATGATTAATTAACCTTGATTATAACTTATTGCTAAATTAATAAATCTTTAATTATTAATTAATAATCTTTAATTATCTAATTAATGATCTTTAATTTCAAATTGATTAACCCTTAATCAAATTATTTATAAATCCCTAATCATTAATTAATTAAATTAACTAATTATTCCTTAATTACCTCATTAATTTAATTAATTTCAGACCATTAAATCTTAATTTAACTTTAAGATAAAAACATTTTTTAATTATGACTAAATCGTTATTAACAGAAACATTTGAAAACAATTTACTTTTGAATTTACTTTAAAATTTTATTTCAAAAACGAGATGTAAAATGAATACAATACAATTTAACTTAACAAAGTTTAAACGATTTAAAAACCCTTTTAAATTACATGGTAAAGAAATGTTTGTCTTATAGAAGGATAAAAATATATAGGTGGCGATAAAATAAATATTCAAGTGCTAGGCTAAAACTGCATCAGAGATGCTCGACAATGCACGACCAGATCGGAGAGGAGGGGAAGGAAGTTAGGCGTTTGTCATGCGGTGGAGCAGTTTGAACAGAACAATGGAAAAAAAACAAAAGAAGGAAATAAAGTTGTAGCAATTACCTGATGTTACTGATTCTCACGCACGCAAGGAAGAAGAGAAGGCCAACAATGGGATGAAAATAAATTGCGTACGAGTCTTATATATGCCAAAGAGAGTGTGTGGGTTCTATTTCACCAATAGCTTGTGAAAATGAAGATGTAACAATACTGAGGTGGTGGTGGAATTGTGAACATGGGTTTCATTTATATAAGAGAAGTTGCGCAAATCACGTAAAGGAAAAAAATGACAAGAAATCATTTTTAAAATGGTCTGGAGATTATTCTGCGTGATGTTTGCTTTATGAAGAGGTAAATTTGGTTGATTTATTAATTTAAAAACACAGGCAAAAAGATAAAATGAGAAACGCCAATTCAAGACATGCGAAAATTTTAGGCAATATTTGTTAGAACGGCAAGAGAATTAAATGCATAGATTTATGTGGGAGAGGTCAAAGGCAAGAAATAACCATTTTGAACGTGTTTGATTAAAAGATGCAAACTGCATAGGTTAAAAAACGCAAGAAATAATAAAATTTGTTTTTGAGTGGCACGCATTTGTTCTCGTTTGAAATTATTAAGAAGAGAATGCGTTGATAAATAAAAAGAAACGACAAGAATGATTGGAGCAAATAATTGCAGTGGGTAAGAATTAATAAGCGAAAGAAACGGCAAGCAATTATATTTTTGCTTTGAATGGAAATGGAATTTGAACAATTTGCGAACGTGTTTAATAATGAGAAGAAATTAGCATTGATATCGGAGGAAACGACAATAATATTAGATTTGAACGTTACTTTATTCAAAGATTTTATACTAAATTAAAATAGTTGCAGCAAAAATGGATGGTGAAAATCACGACATGCATAAATCAAGGGGCAGTTTCTTTTCTTAGTGAACATTCGTACGTGCAAAATTTAAGGAAGAAAATGCATTGATTTAGATGAGAAGTTAAAGGCAATTTTTGTTTTTGTTTTTTTTACAGTTACCTTGTTGCGTTGATTTTGAATCAGTATTGAATATTTTTCCTCTCAATTTCACACGAGAGCTAAGGAAAGTTTGGAACAATTAATTACAGTGAGTAATAAATTTTATTACCAGTGTAGATTTCGTGAATTAAGGAGAATATAAAACGGCAAGCAATCAATTTATTACTTAAAAAATATGATGTGTTTACATTGGGGTTTTTTTTCATTCGTTTACCATTTACCAAGAAATCTATTACTAAAATGTATATAAGTAACAGTATAAATTATTTATTTTTAAAAAGTATATAATACATTTATAGCTAATGTAAAATTATTGTGTTGTTTTAATGGTACAGAAAAATGGAAAATTGGCGATCGGTAATTTGACGTATATTCATACCATAATGCTGCTTCCTTATACAATTTATAGTGTTTTAATAAAAAACATAAAAAGGAAGAAGCGAAGTGTATTAAATATTGTTTTACTTTATTACTGAGCTAAATTTAATTATTTGTTTGATTCTAAAATATACATGTATGGTAAAATAACTGAAAATGTTAAACCTTTTCCATTGGTATTAAGAAATGTTATATATTATCTATCGTAGAAAATAGTAAATTTATCATTAACATACCGATTGAGCTAATATATCGATTTCCCTTAAAGTTAATAACTAATTGACTAATAATGATATGCCTACGAAGAAATTTACAATCGACATGGTAGCCTTAGCTAATGTAACATGTATGCATAAATACAATGGAACCTCCGCTCAGTATATCACGTCCTACCCCAAAAATCAAAGTAATGTTAAAAAAATCTTGTCTACCTTCCCAACCTTCATACTAGCGGATCCAATAAACGCGGAAAAAGCACAGAAAATGAGATCGGAATGGATCATAAACCTGGAATCAGAACTCCAAAAAATCGACCTTGAATCTGAAATCGAAAAGCAAAAGAATTACACAAATCCACAAAGTACCCCAACAGCTTCGAGAAATGAACCCAAAAGCATACACACCTAAACTGGTGTCCGTAGGTCCTTTCCACCACAACCGAACTGACCTGAAGCAGATGGGTCAGTATAAGCGTCTGGCGCTCTCCAACTACTTGAGTAGAGCACAGAAAGAAGTCAGTGATATCGCTGCAGCAATGAGGGCGGCAGTGAAGGAGCTCATGGCTTCCTACAAAGAGCTTGACGATCAGTGGCTGAATGATGAGGAGAAGTTCCTGGAGTTGATGGTTGTGGACGCTTGTTTTCTGTTGGATTTTATGATTTGGGGAACTTTGGCCCAGTTTTGGAAGCCGTATACGAAGGCTATTTTGTCCATGGATGTGTTGAGGGTTGAGAATCAGATTCCGGTTGCCGCTTTTGTTGTCTTGATAGATGTAGGTGGACACACGGTACGTTTGCGACTTTTATATATTCATATGTACGACCGTAGCTTTTATATATTTGTATATTCATGCATGCCACTGATTATGTTTGCTCTCTTTCGTATTTCTGCTCTCTGTAAATGCACCACATATCTTGATGAAGTTTAGGTAAAAAATTATTTTCTGATTCACAGTTCGAGGATACAAAAGCATTTATAGGTTGCTATACCAACGTCGAAGGCAAAAACATAAAATGTATCAAAGAATTGGGCGACCACCACCTAGACAATATACCGAAAAGAAACCACTGCAGAAGGAGACTACCTCTACGACCCACACTACAGCATCCGTGTGTGCACTGCAGTGCTCAGATTGATCGAAGTTCAGTTAGGTTTAAGCGAAACTCGCAGCCTAAGTGACATAAGCTTCAAAAATGGTAGGCTCAAACTCCCAAAATTCGATGTAGATGACAATACCGAGCAACTGCTACTCAACCTTATGGCCTACGAACAAATACGTGGCTTGAGAAATACAGTTACTTCTTATACGTCCCTCATGGATAACCTGATAAAGTCTAAAGGAGACTTATTGTACTTAGGGAAAAAAGAATTATTACTGGATGGGTAGGAAGAGACAAGGATGTTGTATCGCTATTTAACCGTCTACCACGAGGGATCACGTTTGAAAATGAAATGGAAAATGCATTGAGTGAGAATCTGATGAAGTACTGCTATAAAAAGAAGTGGATTGCTAAATTCAAACCTACTCTTTTAATAGGCTTTGGTTTTTTCTTTTCTTCTATGACTCTGATTCAAACTATACTGGCCGTTATGGCTTATATAAGAGATCATCCCTTTAGGAGGTGATTTATATCTATTGTTGAACCATACGTAGCAATAGTAGTATGAACTACATTATGGTTTGATAATTGATTTGTACAAAAATTTGACTCCTACTTGTTACAGTGATGTTCAGTTTGCTGGAACTTCTCCCTATTCAACTGTGAATTTATGTAATACTCGAAAATAAATTGGATGCTAATCACAACTTTTGAATTACATTAATTTTGTAGTTCGATAACTTATTGATTGGAAAATGTTAAAAAAATTGATTGCTGTTGAAATACATTGATTTTATATAAGCAGAAGATGGCGTGGAAGAAACAACATTGATAGGGAAACATTAATATATTGCCATAGCATACATCCATCGAGAAATTTATATTACCCTCTCGTGCGGTTGTAGGGGTAGTGCTAACAGCAACTCCAGTTATGGATTAAAGGCTGAAATTCTCAGTCGACGATTCAAGACTGAATATTCAACTTAAAATTTAGGATTCAATTCGGGATTCTGAGTTGGACTTGGACGCCTATTTAATTGCGCCCAAGACCTTTCCTCCTACCCACTCCCTCCAGCCCGTTTTAAGGGGAAGGGGGGCCCATTTAACGGGCTCCTGGTCCATGGGTTTTCAGCCCCTTTCAGGGCTGAATATTCAACCCCTTGAATATTCAGCCCTGAAACGATTGGACATGCCCAGTGCATATCAAATCATCTAACTCCTTCTCTATCACAAATGCCATAGTGATCTGAACCATTGATTTTCTACAATCGGTCATTCATCAAACATGTTGGATCACACTAATTTATCAATTTGATGTGATGAATGGTAGAAATTATTTGTGGCACAAGGGGATAGAATATGAGGACGGAGGAATTGATCTCGTTGTAGTGGTTAGAGTTGCATAAGTAACAATAGCAATTGTGAATTTATTCTCAAGACATAATATATCTCGTCTTCATTTAACTAAATAAGTGGTTTGCGTGTTTGCCAAATTTCAAACTCATCATCAATATATAATGAAATTGCATAATTTAATCACAACATTAAACTACATTTATAGTAACAAAATTGATCTATGAATATCTTCTAAATCTAGAATGTGTTGCATATTTTCAAAATATCAACACGGGGATTTTTGGAAACATATTTTTTGGAGTAAGAAGAAGATAATGTGTTTGAAAGAAGAGAAGAAATGAGATTAAAAAAACAGATTGAAGAAGGAAACATATTCCCATAGCAGTTTACTGTGCATATGCAGGTATCACCGGTCTATCGGTGGTACTTCCGCCCGCATAGTAAAAAGTGGCCTCAAACAGTCATGTTCGCTAAGAAAGTTGCAACTCTTGTTGAAGGCTGCTGCCCTTCATTCAGTGGTCTTTCTAACAGATTTCTCTAAAGAGATACAACCCCTCTTCGTGTTCAAACATCATCTATATAAGTAGTATCAATCCTTGCATCTAACATTCAATTTTGGGATTAAATTATCTTCTGCTTCTCCACTTCGATGGCTCTTTGTTGGCTGTTATTAGAAAATTTTACTACTACATTCTTGGCTTGATCAAAGTAGTACAAAATCTTTGAATCAAGTGATGTCGTCAGAAGTCTTTGGTGAATCTTTATGGAAATAGTTCTATAGACTTTTTGTATTCGAGTAGGCGCTGAACTATTTTCTGAAAAAATTTGTAATTAATCCCTTAAAGTCAAAAGTACGATAATGGTATACACATTATATTCCAGGAATTTTCATAAAAATATCAGTAAATGAAGGGTTCAAGCAACTACAATGCACTTTAAGTCATGAATCAACATTTAACAAGGCTAAATATTTTAATTGTGAAAATTTTGCTGGGTGGTATGAGACGATGTAGTTCTTTCTCATTATTGTGAAACATTTCTACATATAGATACATACTAGAAGATGGCTTCGAAGAAGTAGTTGTTGAAACTGCAGCGGATACTGTTGAATTTAAAGCTAAACGACATAAGCGAAATGATGATTACTTCATGTATACAGGTAAAATATTGAATGCACTATCCATATCCCACTACAATGCACATCAAAACTTTGAAACTACGAAGGTGCTATGGACTGCATTGGAGATAAAATACCACATTTACGAGGCAAGTAATAAGAAATTTCTTGTTAGAAATTTTATGGAATTTTAGAGAAGTTGATTGTGGTGCAACAGTTGTCAATGGAATAAGCACATCTATGTTAATTTGTTTAAATATCGACCCCAAAAAACTTCAACCTGCTTTCTACAATTCGTTTCAAGTTGTCGAATCGGTTCCTATGTCAAATGCCTCTATCGAGCCCAGCAAATGGTCATCTTATTTTATGCTTTTCCGCGAAATGCTGGCGTTTATACTCCCCACTCCTTTGAAATAGTTGAGATTGACGGAGCGATGGTTCGACCGAGTGAAGTATTACAATCGGGTGTAGACTATATTGGTCTGATTATTTGATTTTTTTTCTCTCCTGGATACAAACCCATTTTATCAAGTTGTCAAAGATCGACGTTGTAATGCATGTCAACTCCATGGTGATCTCCATGTGCGCTTCAGATTCTCTAGAGCAGACGAAAGGGTTTATATTTTTGAAGCTGATCCGATACTTATTGATGAGAATCATTTCATTATTACTACTTGGAGTCTATGGTGCACAGGGCTAGGGAGCAGGTATAGTCTATCCATGTTTGGGCTCACTTCTCTAAAATCCCTTATGTTTTGCAACCTATGATTGGGCTTGACAGATTAACCAGTTTAGTTAGGAAAGTGAAATGTTTTGATGCCAATACCGTGGCTAGGAAAAGATGGTGTATGTAAATGCTTTGATTGAAATCACTGCTGATAAACCATAGCCTTCAAATCTTAGGATAAGAATAGCAAATCGTTATGAGGAAGAAGTGGAAGTTCACTATTACTGGAAATCAAATATTTGCACATCTTGTTAGTCTTTTGGACACTTTATTGAGGGTTTTATGTTTGGGGTAGTCGGTTCGCTTTAAGAAATCCCTACTAACATTTCTTCATTGTGTCCCCCGGTCAGGAAGTGGGTTCCTAAGCCTAGGTCCATTACTCCTCTTGTTGAGATGTAGGATTCTAACCCTACCTTGGGTTTTGGCATTGATCCACCTCATGATGTCTTTATGCCTCATGATGTGGTGGTTTCAGCTATGGGGACTTCCAAGAAACATGTTGAGGTGGTTGATTAAGTAGTTACCGTGGCCTCGTCCATTATTTCTATGCTGTCTATTAGTGACATTGGTGCACAAACCCTGGTGGAACCAATGGTGGTTCCATGCCCTCTTGATTTTTGCTGGAATGGTTTTGAGCAAGCTTGAGTCCATGTGTCTTTGAAAATTAGATGCAAGCCATCCAGTGGAAACATTTTCATGTACGTAGGAGTTGCAAGCGTGGAGAGACACCTGTTCTATCAAGCTGATGGTGTAGTGTTTTCTCTATGTGTTCTGGGCAATCATGGTGATACTAATAAGTCTATGTTAGCAGATGACACTTGGGATATGAAGTATTTAGATGGAACTTATTAGGTGGATTTTATTACTTCTTTAGTTTCTCTTTTTTCTGGATACTAGCATGTCATTGGCCCCGTCTCTTCTAAGGATGTGAGTTGTGTCTCCTCTTTTGAGAGGGATTAGCATGGTTTGTATTAATAGTATAAGGTTTTTGCCTATCTCCTAGGCTTGTTTTTGTTTAGTTTCTTTGATGCACGTGTCGAACAACGGTCCCTAAATTCGTTTATAAATATGTACAGTCCACTTTAAAGCCGACTAGTTTTGCGAAAAAAGATTTTTTTTGTGTGGAATTTAAGATGACTAACAGTAAAATGATCATCACACAAGTAAATGAGATTTTACTTACTGTCAATCATCTTAAAGATGCTAATATAGAAATTCCTGAAACATTCATAGTTGGGGTTATTATAACCCGATTCCCTCTTCTTAGAATGATTACACGAAGAAACTAAAACATGTCGAAGTAGACTATGATTTTGAAGCTTTACAACGTCATCTTCGCATAAAAGAAGACTCACATAAACTGAACAAATCGATAGTTAGCAAACTGAATTTCATTCCAAAACCAACAATGTTGAAGAAATTCATCCATCAAAGCCCAAGAATGAAAACAAGAAAAGAAAAGCAAAGAATAATAAAAAGAAGGGCGCTTGTTACTTTTTTTAAAAACCCGGCCACTAAGCTCGCGACCGTCATCAACAAAAGAAACAAAAAGTGAATGTAGTCGGAGAAAAACCTACAATTTTACTGCAAGAGGAAAACTCCATTAATAGCATAGAGAATGATTAATGGCTCAGTGATGGAGCAACAATACATATATCTAAAGGCAATGGTCTTTTTAATGCCTATGATGAAACCAAACGAAGAAGAAAATGAAGTTACCAGAGCAAATGAAGCTCGTAGCAAATTCATTGGAAAGGGCACTATTGAAATTCCATTCACCTCAAAAAAATTTCTTACTTTGATCAATGTATTTTATGTACCTGATATCCGTAAGAATCTTGTATTTGGATACCTCCTTAATAAGGTAGGATTCAAGTTTGTGTATGAGTCTGATTAGTTAGTTTTGTCAAAGAATGGCAGTTTTGTAGGTTAGAAATACTCTTGTAATGACATGATTAAGTTGAGTATAATAAAAGATGGTTTTGTCTATTTAACTTCTTTATTTTATGGCATGTTAAATTAGGACATGTTAACTGTAATTCCTAAATCTATGCATAAGTTAGGATTAATTTCTGATTGCAATTGTGAAACTATTGATAAAGGTGAGGTACGTGTTACAGTAAAGATTCATCAGAAATCCTTTAAATCCATGGAAAGGAATACATTTGCTTGACTAAGTATATAGCAATGTTGGTGATCTAAAAAGTCATACAACATATGGAGGAAATAAATATTATGTAACATTTATTGTTTATTATTCTAAATATGCTTATGTATATCTAATGAAAACTAAAGACGAGGTACTTGATAAATTCAAAATCTACAAGGCAGAAGTGGAAACAAAATTTGGAATTAAAATTAAAGCGTTGCATTTGGACCGAGGCGATGAATATTTTTCAAATGAATTCCCTTTATTTTGCAAAAAACTCGACTCGATTCAATAATGTACGCCCCTTATACCCCAAGAAAATGGGGTTGCGGAACGGAATAATAGAACATTGGTAGAAATGGTCAATGCAATGCTTATTAGTTCACCCAAATTAATTATGGACTAATCTACAATATTAGCTTGTTATATATTAAATAGAGTTCCTTTGAAACAAAAGGATGCATCTTCTTATGAATTATGGTTTAATCAGAAACCAAACTTATCAAATCTTAAGATCTAGGGTTGTATAGCTTATATCAAAAAACCTTATCTTAAAAGACCCAAATTAGGAAATATAGCTTATAAACATGTTTTTATAGGATTTTCTCAGAATAGTAGTACTTATAGATTCATTATTTTAGATGCTTTATAAATTATAGAATCCGTAGATGTAAATTTTTTAAGAATAAGTATATATACCATAAGAGCAAAATGGTGATGAACTGTTAATATCACCTTGGTCAGAACATGCTGAGGCTAACGATGATATTAATGATGATTATATCTCTAACCAAAATAACACTAAAATCTCAGTTCCTAAAGATACTGAACAAAGAAGAAGCAAAATAATAAGACTAAAAAAGAACTTTGGCCCCGACTTTATTACATATCTTATCGAAGGAACTAAGGATGATGTAACGGCCTGGAATTTTATCACATTGATTTGTGAATATTTAATTTATTTTAAATATTCAATTAATGGTTTTAAATAATTAAATAACCCTCTTTTAATTTATAACTAATGATAGAAAATTTATTTTTCAATTTGGTTTACAAAAATAATTGGTAAAAAGGAAAATAAAAAACTGATTAGAATCATTTTTCGATTTTTTGCTATCAAAAAGTTATCGAAAATGTTGTGTAAATTTTAGTAAACACATACACATATATATAATAATAAAACAAGCATGATTAATAATAATATGGTAAAAATGTACTTAAGTAAATTAAAGGAAGTGTGACTTTTTATCCAAAATTTAAATGAAAACAAAATAAAATGTAATGTCACCTTTCATATAACATCATGGTACAAGGAAGAAGTTTGCATGTTGGATAAAGAGCAGGTGGTGATTCCATGCTTGTGGGATAAGGAAGGAGATGGGGATGATGATGTGACAAAGAATGAGTGGAGGGTATGTACTAAAAGGGTAATTTAGTAATTTGTTTATTTCACTTTGTATAAAAACAATTTCTTATTTTCTCCACTCTTTCATTTTTCATTTTCAGTTCTCATTTCCAAAACTTTACTGAGTTTTAAAAACTACTTAATGGTTTCTATGGTTTTTCAAAGTTTAAAAATCATTCTTTTTCCACTTTTAATTCTTGAAAGATCATTTAAACACCGTTCTTTCCCTTTCTACACATACTCTCATCCAAAAGCTAGCCGAAACTCCCCTATAACCCAAAGACAAGCCCTTTCCCTCCCTAGGCCAAAACAAAATTTCACTTTTCCAAATCAAAAATCAAGTTTTACAAAGAAAAATCCAAGATCTAAGGCCAGTCCAAGTTGTAGTGGTATTCTAGTTGATTTGGTTAAGTTTTGGTGAGTAAACCTTAAATCTTTTAACCAAGTTTAAAACTTTATGTTATTTCTAACAATTATGTTAATCTTGGGTGAAAATATATTGTGTTTGGTGCTTTATATATGTGAGATTATATAGACTATTTGGTTATGAACTTGAAAATATAGTTTGCATGTTAGGTGATGATTGAATGAAAAGATTTTTACTTTGTTGTGATGTTTAGCATGTGTATAAGTATTTGAGCTTATGTTTTAGTTATTATATGCTAAAAGCGAAGTTAGCACTTGATTTGTGTTTGTTGTCAACATGTAGATCCCATGATTTTAAACTTATTTACTTTTGTATTCTCTAAGAAGGTGTTTTACAAAAAGTTTTCAAGACTTTTACCTTTTATTTCGAAAAATTATTACAAAGTTTATAAATTAATTTGAGATATAAAAAGGTAAGGTTTTAAAAGGGGAATCTTGTATATAAAACTAGTTTTAAAATTATGGCATTCATAGCGATGGTCGCTATGGACGTAGTTCGCAAATCAGAGATTTTCACGTAAACTAAAATGGAATTTTCACTTAGATATTTTAAAAAGTGATTAAAACTATATTTTATGTATTAAAAAGTTTTAATTATTATTTAATTTATTTATGTAATTAAAGAGTTAATGACTATTTAATTTATTTATTAAGTAAAGGTAATTAGTACTTAAGTATTAATTAAGTAAGATAATTATAATTAGTTAATTAACAAAGGTTCAACTAGTTTTGAATTAAGTAAATGTTAATTATTTAATTAATTATTATTTAAGTAAGATTTAATTATTTATAAGTTATTAATTAAGGGAAGTTTAATTTATAAATTAATTTTTAATCGGGTATAGTTAAACTATTTCTTAATTATAAATTAAGTTAATATTTAACTAAAAATTTAGTAAGAATAAATTAATGTTAAATATTTATTTAATATTACTAAATAAAGTTTTTAGCTTTAGTTACTTTATTACCAAGGATCGGTTTGTTTAAAAAGCAGCATTATTTTACAAAGAATAGTTTAAATAAAAGTGATTCACTTTTTCTGTTCCTTTAATTAGCTAAAAGAATGGATAGATTATTGATGACATCTTTTTAGTAGAATAAATCCTTGTTTTGCTATAATTGAATGGAATAGACTATTGATGACATCTGTTTAGCATAATAATCCCAATTTTTCTATTAAATTAATTTGTACATTTAATTCTATGCCAGTTGATTTATATGGGATAAATGACACATTAACCATGGATGGTTAATAATGGATTTGATTACATACGTGTTGCTTATTTAAATACTAGTTAGGTGATTTGAAAAGTTAGAATGAATTAAATGGCAACTTGATCTTGCACCATTGTGGACGCTAAGCCTCTTTCCGAATTTGTAAAATTAAAGGATTTAAATAACTTCAACTGTATTACAATTTGAGGTTAAGTATTTATAAATGATGTTTTAAAGTAAGTTATTTAATTATTTTAATAAAGATGTTTAAAGTTATTTAATAATATTATTAATTATATTTGAAGTTATTTAATTTATTGTAAATGTTGTTGGTTAATTGGTTTAGTTTGGTTTAAAGTTAATTAACTTTTTTAATTAATGATGTGTTTAAACTTAATTACTTATCTTGTTAATGTTGTTTAAAGTAAATTAATTAATTATTTATGATCTTTAAAAGTAATCAATTAATTGAACAAAAGTGTTTACAAATGGTAACTTGTTTTATAGAAAGGATTTTTCTTAGTAAAAGGATTTATTTAAGGAGATTTACAAATGATATTTTGAAAGGGAGATTCTAGGCGAATTTGGTAAAGGAGTTTTATAAGAAATTTATAAATAATTTTAAGAGATATATAAAAGAATCTTTATAAATTAAGTTGGAGATTTATAAAAGTATTTGTAAATATGAAATGAGCTTATAGAAAGACAATTTTATAAAAGAAATGAGATTTTATTTTGATAAATAATCCTTCTTGATTATAGTGGTATGGATACATTTTTTCCCTACTTAACAAGGAGTATAGTGGTTTGGTTTACAGTAAGAAATATAATTTAAATTTGAATTTCGATTTGAGTGAAATTTTGCTTGTTTTTTGTCGTTTTCAAGCACGGTTTTCTCCAAATATTTTTGAAATGGTTTGAAATTTAAGGGACTTAAAAAATAATTATTATATGATATTTTAAAGTATTTTTAAGTATAAAACTTATTTATTCTTTATAATAAGGGAAATTTTCAAATATAGTTTCCAAATGATTTTCGAAATCGGTTTTCAAAGATTATTTTCAAGGTAAATTATTTTTATAAAAATTACATGTTTTTGCACTGTCTAGCGAATGAGAAGGAGAGTTAAACGATTGGGACAATATTTCGTTTGGTCCATTTAAATACGATTTTGGAAAAGAGGAAATCACCCTCAAGTTTTGTTATTATACTTGTACCATTGAGATAAGTACATGAATATTTACTAAGTGTTGAAAATATAATATTTTGAAATGTACTTATACCGCTGAGACAAGTATATGAATGTTTTCCCAAGTATAGAAAAGAGCATAAGGGTTTGGTGAATATATCTTTTGTGAATGTATTTTGAATCAAAAATTGAAAGTGATTATTGTAATCCGAATGTTTATTTATAGAGGCTTAGTGGATACCATATGGAATTAAATTTATGTTTGATTTCTTGTTATTTGATAGTTAAATAGCTGACTATGAAATCTCGTCCCAAAATATAACTCTGGAAATATGTAGGAGAAAGACGGGAGTTATATGGCATAATCATCTTCGATGATGATGTAGTGTGCATATAAATCTTGTTTTGTTCTCCTATGACAAATAATAAGGAAATCCATCCACTTAAACAGTTGGAGGTAATCTCAAATCTTATGTGTTGTCTAAATAATTTTGAAAGAACCAGAGTTGAGTTTACCGGAAACTATCGATTTGGTTTGAAGAGAACGGGATCGGAGAAGTATGTACTATCTAAAATCTAATTCGAATCAATCAAGTGTCATATTGAAGACATCTTGAAAATGATCGAATTAAAGATAGAGCTCTTTGAAGTACGAGGACTAATTTCTACTAATCCTAATGGTGATTTCAAAATGGATGTAGTAGAAGCAGTCCCTTTTGTTTTTTCATATCCTAAACAACTTGTATGGATGAATGCTGACATTGAATTATTTTCCAAACGATAGTGTTAGTATTCCAAGTGGGATTTGCCAAGAGAGGAGAAAGTAATCGTGACCTCACAAGCCTCACAACCCATTAAAGACTAAAACATGAGATATGCTTAGAGCCATGTGGTTTGCTACTATTAGGAATAGACATTCCTTGATCAACAATTGATATTTATGAATTTGGTATGCACACGAAAGTGGGGCCATGGCCGGTGCACATTATTCTGGAGCCTCTTGGTCTCGGGGAATGATGTGATCCAACATGTAATGTTAAAGGGGCAGTAGGATCTGATTCACAAGGGATCCATGTGAGGCCCTCGGTACATTTTCTAGAGACGTACTGAGGCAGGCGGTACCCAAGTAGCCTTGTCATTGATCGAAACTCAATCTTCAATACATGCCCTTAGGATTTAGTTGCATACCTATTATGTTGGAATTTAATTAATATAACAATTTCTGTTGTGATTCATATTTATTTTACCCTAGACTTTATTGTAATATCACTGGATTTTATAATAAAAATGACTTGGTTATCATAAGGTAAAAGAACATCCATGTTTATGTGTGGCATAGTCTTACGAGATACCTTTATTTTTAAAGGTTTTATAACATTTAAATCTGTATGATGTATGTTTTTATCACGCTGGTTTTACTAGACTAACCGAGGGGTTATTTTTTTCATAATGCTCGGGTCAGCACAAGCATGTTTTCTAGATTTAGCTGGACACTTGGAGCTTTAGGAGACGAGTTGGATACTCCAAAACGTATTACCAAAATTTATCTTTTGCTGTTTTTTCTCATTGAATTTATCACAAAATGTTGGGACAAGTTATTATAATTGTCAGGGCCCGATGATAGGATAATTATGCTTTGATTGATATATGTATATAAAAGTTTTCTTTTGTAAAGTTAATTGATATATTATGGATTACTCATCACATTGTGAGATTCTGTTCTGTGGTTTTCTTTTATTTCATCCTAACGATTATCTTTCTAGCATAAAGATGTTCTGCATGTGAATACCATGGATGTATTAATGTCAACATCTGAGGATCGAAAAGGTGGGTTGTTACATTTGGTATCGGAGCTGAAGGTTAAGCGAGAACCGTGGCTTTGATGGGATAAACTCATTAGAGATAGGGTTAGCAACACCCTAGAATGAGTTTGAGCATATATATATATATATATATATATATATATATATATACAAGCACGTATTTGTTAGTGTTATAAAAATGTTTTATATTATGTTAGTTAATCTGTTGCTTGGTTTATAGATTCTGGTCAATACGAGTAGTTAACGTTATTGATAGGAATCTCTAAACACTTGGACAAGGCCAACCAACAAAGTTTTATTTTAAATCAATAAATTAAATAATGTTACTTAGGAGTATATTATATATAAAAGGATAATTTTCAAAAGTTAATATAGTTTTTGTGTTTGTTTGTTAGCAAATGATAATATTCAATTATTATTAAGGTTTGATTAGTCATGCTCATCCAGTTTTGGGGGATTGACTATTGTTTATTAATTTATAGGATTTATCTTTCTATAACATAGGTTTGGTAAAACTGTGGGAACATTGAAACGAACACTTTGTGAATTAAGTGTCACAATTTGACTATAAGGCATTCGATATAAATTTGGGCTAGAATTTGATTTTAATAAAAGATGTTTATTAAAATTAGAATATTTTGAATAATTATTTAAGAAATAATTTTATAAAAGAAGTGATCTTATATAAATTTGGTTTATCAAAATTTGTTTCATAAATAAAATCTTTTGAGGATTTAAATCCGAAGTGCTGAAAAAGATTTCAAATGTTTTATGAAAAAAGGTAGCAATATTTTTACTTGAAAATATTTTTAAGTATAAATATTTCGAAAAAGAAAATTTTCAAGTGAGGGTATTTCCTTTGGTAGGTTCGGGGGATGATCTCAATTTATTTTATAATGACCTAAGTGATCTTCAAAGTGATGATCGAATGTTTGCTTAGGTGAACGTTGTAGTGAACTTAGTGAATTATTCTCTTCATTATTGTACGATCGTAACAAGTTCAAATCTGAACGAATCGAAGTATATACAGAATTGTTTCACAATGTGGATTTTCAAATGGTAAAAGTATTTTTAATCTAACTAGTTTGAGTGGCCCGAAAAATAAAAAAATAAAAAGAGACATGTTTGGATGGTAAACACTTCTCTTAAGTATTACCTTTCTTGGTAAGGAAATATAATACTATTAGGTAGTACATAGTTTCTTTGTATAATTTTGGGGTTACTTAGGCTATATAGATATAGATAGATATTTTTCTATGGTTAGATATATAGCTTCATTTCAAAAAGGATTTTGGAAGAAGACTGGGTATTTGGATCTTGAGTTTACTTAGGGGATATAAATTCAGATGGAAAAGGTTAAACCAAATAATTGTATATACTCTCAAGATGTAGTAGGGTATTATACAAGTTAAAATTAAGTTCTATTTTTATGAAATGTTTTTATAAATAATTTTTAACAGAAAAAGAATCAGTATTAGTGAGAACTAATAAAATAAGTACGTAAGTTGAACGTAGATCATTTCTCCTTTTCATATTGTTTTTGATCCAAGATTTGAGTATATGACTTTGAGGTGTTTCACACCATTTCAAATAAGAATCTATCACCCGATTCTTGACGACGAACACTTTGTGAGGGTTCTTGATATGGAACTAAAATTTTCTATCATAGTATATTGCTATGTAAGGATAAAAAAGGTTTGTAATCAAGAAGCCTGATCGGATTCTGCATTAGATAATCAGGTGAGCGATGCTAGTTTGAAAGTGAAGGTGTGTATTTGAGTAGAGATCAAATCAGATTTTGCATAAGGATGATCTATGAAATCATACAGACTTATGAATAATATTGGACTATCAAATAAGATTTTGCAAAAGG
The DNA here is from genome assembly GCA_030765085.1 of Allium cepa. Classification (NCBI taxonomy): domain Eukaryota; kingdom Viridiplantae; phylum Streptophyta; class Magnoliopsida; order Asparagales; family Amaryllidaceae; genus Allium; species Allium cepa. Next base: position 438,856,268 of record CM060941.1, read on the forward strand.
ATGACCAAAACGTCTATAGGATAGCTGGATCCAAGAGAGGAAGATGAGACACTTCAACTAAGTTAAATGCATCAAGGACGATAACGATAGACTTTAGGTGAAGGATAATGAAATAAAAAATAGATTGAGAGAATACTTCGACAAGTTATTCAATGAAGAAGGCGATAGAACTATGATCGAGCTGGATGACTCTTTTGATTACAGCAACAGACAGTTTGTTCGGAGAATTCAAGAGTTTGAGGTAAAGGAGATGTTAAAATAGATGAAAGCAGGCAAGACATTGAGGCCTGATGACATTCCCATTAAGGTATAGATATGCCTTGGAGATGCACGAATAGTCTAGCTAACTAAGTTGTTTAATGATATTTTCAAATCAAACAAGGTGCCACATGAGTGGAGGAGATGCATATTAGTTTCAATCTTTAAGAATAAATGAGATATTCACAGTTACACAAACTACAGAGGAACTAAGCTTATGCGTCATACAATGAAGCTTTAGGAGAGGGTCATTGAACATCAATTAATAAGGATGACAAGCGCTTCAAAAAAACTAATTTGGTTTCATGCCTGTGAAGTCGACCATAGAGGCGATTTTCTTAATAAGACAATTTATAGAGAGATTTAGGAAGCAAAAGAAGTATCATGGTATTTATCGATTTGGAGAAAGCTTATGGCAAAGTACCGAGAAAAGTTATGTAGTGGGATCTGGAAAAGAAGAGAGTCCCAACAAAGTATATTACCCTTATCAAGAATATGTACGATGATGTTGTGACTAGTGTCAGAGCATGCGATGGTGAAACCAATGTCTTTTCCATTAACATATTATTTCATCAAGGTCAGCTTTAAGCCTTGACATTTTTGACATAGTGATGGATGAGATTACGAAGGCATACAAGGTGAGATTCTTTGGTGTATGCTCTTTGCTGATGATGTTGTGCTGATTAACGAAAGTTGGGGACGAGATGATAGACAATTGAAGTTGTGGAGGCAGACTTTAGAATCAAAGGGTTTTTGGTTTAGCCAAACTAAAACAGAGTACATGAAGTGCGAGTTCAGTGGTGTCAGCTCAAAGGATGGAGATGTCACTCTGACTGGACAAATAGTACCCAAGAAGGAATTCTTTCGGTATTCAAGGTAAATGTTGTAGTATGTTGGTGAGAATGATGAAGATGTTAGTTTTAAAATTCAAGTTGGATGGGTGAAATGGTGGCTAGCGTCTCGCATTCTCTATGATAGGAAAGTCCCAAGAAAGCTAAAGAAAAGTTATACAGAAAGGAAATCAGGCCTGTGATGTTGTATGATGTAGTATATTAGCCTACTAAAAGAAAACATGTTCAAAAGATAAATGTAACAGAGATGTGTATGCTGCGATCGAGCTGTGGTCATATATGACGAGATAACATTAGAAATGATGATATATGTGACAAACTTGGAGCAGCACCAACTAAATAGAAGCTAGTCCAACACCGCTTAAGATGGTTTGGACATCTCCAACGGAGGCCTGCCGAGGCACCTATGCGTGTTGGAATTATATGCCGCACCGAATACTCAAAGAGAAGTAGAGGTCGACCAGTGTAACGACCCACCAATTTACCACTTTGATAAATTGGATTTATTTTAAATCTATGCAAATAAAAGGATAATATTGTTTCAAGTGATAATAAGTAATAGTAATCTTATATTGAATAAATATTTAAACAAAATATTTTCCTCGAAATTTATATCGATAAGATAGTATTGAATTTAAATAATTGGTTTATTTAATTTAAATTAAGATTTAATGATTTAATAATTATTTTATTTATCAAATAATTATTTCAAATGATTATAATTCATTTTGAATATTTATAAAGTTATAATGAATGATTTGTAATATATATATATATATATATATATATATATATATTGGATTTGAAAATATAAGGAAAAAATTGGATATCGCTTTATCGGTATAAAGGCAATTTTTGTTAATAATTTTTAATATTAACATATATGGTTTTTTAATTCAAATGTGACCGTTTTAATTCATCTAAAATGAATAAGAAAATCTTTTTAAAATTTGTTTACAATTATATGTACGTTAAAGTATAAGTGAAAATGTAACCGGAATCGATTCTCCGATTGGTAATGGTTTATCGAACGAAAGTTGTTTGGAATAAATGCAGTGTTGTTTATACGTCACGTACACATATATAACATACAAATGCATCCACTAACATGCACATGAACATATGTATACATACATATACATTTATACGCTTAAACATACATATATAATACAAAATATATAAGATATTTTAAGCAAGCTTCCTCCTTAAGCTTACATAAATCAACATATGCATACATAAAGTGAATGAAGTGATGGGCACGTCATGGAAAGGTTTTTTCCATGCATATAAGAGAGGGAGGTGTGTTGGAGAAACCTTGAAATGGTGATGCAAAAGGTGATGTGTGCATATCTTCTTTTACACTCTTCTTTTCTTATAGATATACCCTCTTCTCTTCATTTTCATTCTTCTTCCTCTTCATATTTCTAAGCTTTATCTTCCACTTTAATGGCTTCCATCCTAAGTGAAATAATTTCAAAATTCATTTCAAAAAGAATTTGAATTATAATATATAGTTATATATACTTAAACACCTTAAAACAATCTTGAAACTCCACCTTTTCATTTTGTTCTTCAAATCTCCATCTCACTTCATCATGGCCGAGACTCTTCCACCTCCCCAACCCTAGTCCATAAGCTCCTCTAGCCATCCCCAAGCAAGGTCGAGCCATCTAGGAGCTTAAGTTTGGAGGATAATGAAATTTAAAATCCAGATAGTGGAGTTATAACCGATCTTCTATTAGCTCAAAGGGAAAATGAAGGTGAGAACTCCTAAAATTATTATACTATAAATTGAATGATGATATGATTCTTGAAATGAATGTTTATTATGCTTTGATCATCAAGTCTGGTTGTTCAAATATGAATGTTGAAAATATATGCAAGTCATGGAAATACACGTCGACAAGCACAAAGGAAACCACTTTCCTTTATATTAATGAATTGGTGTACATGGATGTTAAACATCTTTAAAAATGGTTTAAAATGAGTTTGAAATGTTTTATAAACATTTAAAAGTACTTTGGTGAAGTTTGAATGATAATTGAAAATTTAGTCAATAATAGCCGCGTCGGGTAAAGGTAGTTTGCGATTTCGCACCATAAAAGTCAGACAAGTATAAAAGATGGAATATAGCTCGAAATTCTTCGAGATAAGTATTTTCCAAATTATTATATTAGATTTCCAATGAAGGAATAAAAATCAAGATTTTGATAAGTAGATTTTGAGATATGAGTAAAACAAGCTTTACGAAAAATCGCGATTTTGTAGTTCGGAATCCAAAATATGATTTCTTTCAACATGTATTTTAAAATTATTTTAAAATGTGAAATAAATCTTATAAATCTTTTAAACTATTTTAGAAACAATAAAAAAGAATTTTCAAATAATAAAAAGTCTTTTTGATCAATATAGCTTAAAAGAGCACTTTCCGTAGCACTTTTCCGCAACATTTTTGAAATATAGCTTTAAACTTAACAATTCTTTTTCAAATCTTTTATAAATGTTTTCAAATAAATAATTAAGTTTTTTAATAATGATTTGGAAATTTTGTAGTTATTTAAAAAGAATATAAATAAATGTTTAAAGAAATGCTATTATAATTAAGTGGTTTAATCTTGGCTCTAAAAGCGGATGAGTAGACTGCATTTTTATATTCATGAAATCCAAATGTGAGGTGCTTAAACTAAGGAGATGTTCAGGAGCAACTATTGCACTGGCTCGCTTGGCCTCTTCCGTGGGCAAGGGATCGATAAGGTCGAAATGTTGGAAATGAGTAAAGTATACAAAGATTAAATTTTTCAGAATTTAAATTAAATATAACTTTGATTTTATAGAGATGATCTTCTTATACTTGGTGTTAAAGCCCGAAGAGTGAACTCGTACTATTCGTGGAATTTAAAAATTGATTTCACCATTATTCCGCTCATAGTATTTGTTGAATACGGGAATTGATATCGAGTGGAATTAGACAATTTCTATAGATTCTGCTCATTTAATATTTACTGATTTTGGATTAACATCCTTGATAACATGGTTTTAACTCAATCAAAATTATGAGTTTTTAATTAAGAAATATTTTTTAAATATTTAAATGAAATGGTTCTGGAAATGATTTCCTAAACGAAAGATGAAATGATTTGGAAGTTAAAAAGGGTTTCATGTAATCAAAGGATTTAATAAGAGAGGTTTAATGATTTCATATATGCCAGAAAGAGTGTATTAGAAATATATATCTCCAGAATAAATTTTCATAAAAAGAACTAAATCAAATAAAGAATGATTCTCTATTCATAGAGCCTCCTTTTATCGATGATTGGTTCAGAGAAACCAGGGTCGGATTTGAGTAATTCTTATCCGAAAACCACTTCGAACCAATGTATGCGTTCGAAAATGAAAACCTGATAAAGAGAATGAAGGATGAAGACCAAGGATTTTCAGGGTGAAAGGATTGCTTGTTAATAGTTTTGGGTAGCTCCCAAATACAAAAATAGCGGTGGTCCTTTCATTTCTGAAGCTCTTTAGGTTGCATGGACTTTTTGCTACTAATCCTAGGATAATTCTCGACAGGATGTGGTAGAAGAGTGTCTTCGGTTCCGTTCAGTCCCAGAACAAACTTGTTTGGATGAATGTCTGACATTGCATTCTTGAGACATCTGTTTGGTGGTGGGGAAGGTAACTTCTCTTAGCTTAACACCCTTCTGTAAGACATAAGAGCTTTGAGGTTGTAAGTTTGTGGAAGTCAACAGTGATCGATGGAATGGCAATATGGCATTCAAAGTGAAAAGTGCAAAGTAAAAAGGTAATCATTACCTCAAGCCTCACACCCGAAAATAGCTGAAACATGGTTGATGTGGCAAGGCTATATGGTTCGCAACCATTATCATATGATCATTCCCTTCTAGATATATTTATTCTCGCTATGAAGTTCAGGACTTAAATTATTGTGGACGTATGTTGCGAGGGCCCTTGGATAGGTCGGTAACGACCGAGGTGGTGACATATTCGGTACTATCTAGTGAGAAAGGTAGGACGGTCTTGTGTTGGTAGAGGGCAGATGTTCTGTGCCTTGGTGCATTCTTCTAAAGATGTAATGCCGGAAGGTAGTCCCTTCACCCGATCATTTGAATGAAAACCCATCTTCCAATAAGATCATGTATGATATTAGATGTAGGAAGGTGGTATGCTGGAATTTAATAATATAACAATTTTGGCTAAGATTATTAAGTTTACTTGAAAATGTTTTCAAAGACACGTCATTAAAATATCAAATGGTTTTATGTAACAACCTTGAAATTTCGATCCCGAAAATTCCAAATAGTTGGGGAAAGAAGAAAGAGACAGAAGAAGAAGAAACAAAAAGCCAAATACAGAGTCTCACATTCGCAGCGGATAAAATATGATATCAAATAATATTCTCTACACAAAGGAAACTGTATCAATCAATTACATTTTATTACACCAGAGTTACAACATTTCACAATAACTGGACAGTTAAAATAACCTGTCCCAGATAAATAACAATATATCACAGTGAATACTCTCTATACGTTCCTACCATCCAGCTTGCCTCTTGAGATCTAGAGCGTCCCAACCTGAAAATCTGTAATACTCGGTCTGACCCGAGCATTCCTGGTGTTCGAACTAGTCATTAATGGTTGGCTACATGGGTAGTTTGCGTTTTTCGGTATGCATCAAAGTAACACCCGGGTCAGGCTGGAAAGCAACGTGAGTAAACCTAACTAATCAAGAAATACTAATGCAAAAATCTTACATAAAACATGGGGTAACTCAAGTCAGTTTACAAATCCACAATTTGTTAAAGACAACACTTATTTCACACATCAATTTCTAAGTACCAAAACTTAGACTAAATGGTCCAATTCACTTAAATCATTCATAAGCAAGATGGATCATTTCAAAAATTTATTTGATTTATCACTAATTAAATTATTTACTTATCTTTTAATCACATAGATTACCTTTGCTTAATCATTAATTAATTCCAAATCAATTAATTAAGCATCTTTTAATTATCCATCTCGATTAATCATCCTTGATTAATTATCTTCAATTACGTAAAGTAATTATCCTTCAATTAATTACACAAATTAATTATCTTTAATTATTTACAGTAATGAATCTTTAATTACTTTCATTAATTGACGGTCCTTAATTAATTACTTCCATTAACCAGCCTTAATCAATCATAAGCAATAATTAACCATCCTTACCTTGATTAATTTACTCCTTAATTAATTATATTGATCCTTTAATAATTACACCAAGTAATTCCTTCTATTTACTTACTTTCATAAGTAATTTTCCACTTAATTAATTACATCCAGTAATTATCCATTAATTACTTCACTAAGTAATTATTCAATTAATTAACGGGTAATTATCTTTAATTAATTAGACTAATTAATTAATCTAAAATTAATTGCATTAATTAATTAACAAATTAATTAATCACTTAATCTTTAATTAATTCCTTAACCATCCACTAATTACTTCATTAAGTAATTGTCCTTAATTACAAATAGTAATTTAGCTTAAATTTATTTTATTAATTAATTATTCTTAATAAACCTCAACTTAACTAAGAATAAATTTGTATTTATATTAAATACTTCCTTAAAACCTGATCAAATATTTAAATTGAAAATATCTTGAATTTAAGATTCAAAATTAATTTAATTAATTATTTAAAATCAACCATCTTTACATTTGAAGTTGAAAATGTATTAGATTAAAATACCATAAAATTTAATATTTTGTTTTGTTCGAAAATTGGTTTACGCTCTAAACCATGGTTTCTTTCTACATAACTTTGCCTTCAAATTATGTAGACTTGATTCACCTTCCAAATTTGTTTAAAAACCAGATTAGCATCACTACAGCAAAACTCGAGTATACCACCTCTAAAACCCAAGTCGAACCCTACACAACCCACGCTTGCCTCCGGCACAACATTCCCCAAAAAATTCGAGACGAACACGATCAAACTCGAAGGAAACCCCGAGTCAAACACTAAAACCCAATGTCCAGCCTCAACGTGCACACGGTGCACCAGAACCATCGCCGCCGCCCCCTGACGATCGTCGCGACCATTCCCGACGATCACTCGAACCCCCACGACCCCAAGCGAGAACCCAAATCGACGATTCTAGGCTCGAAACAAAAATCGAACCCATCAACTCAGAACTGGAAGCAACGCACATCGGAAAATCATTCGTCCACATCAATTCCGACCACGAGATCATCGGCGCTCCTCACCCAAGCTACGTCGCATCATCCAGATCTGATTCATGCCTTGGGATTGAACTCGATGCTTCGATCTAGTCGAGAACACCTCGCCATTACACTCGACAGAGCCACCTCCCAAAAACCTACTTCGCCTTCATCAGCCCACTCCAGCCATCAGAAAAATCTGCTACTATTTTTCCATCAACCTCTAACTTCCATTCTACCTCCAGCCCAAAATTCGACCAACTCCACTATGCTGATCAATGGCAAACCACCAAAATACCCAATTCGAACAACCCAAGAATTCATAAGAATTAACAACCTAAAAATCATGAAATGTAAATCAAAATTCGTGTTTTCCAATCACGAATCCATTTCCACAATTCGAATTAGAAATTAAGATAGTTGATTTTAACATATATAAGTATTTTCCACTGTTATTCCCAATTTTAAACTTATTTGCTAAATTTAAAATCTTAGAATTACTTTTAAAAACATCCTCATTCATTAACAAACAACTTTCATTTATACATCGAGATCTAACATTGGTTCGATTGGGTGATTTGAATTTTTAAAGACAAAAATCACAGCCTGGATTGTAGAGTAAAGAATGCATATAAAATCAGACATCTCACACACACACACACACACACACACACACATATGCACATTTAGATAAATTCAAACTGAAGAATTTAATGCAAATCAATATCACCACATGCAGTCTAGTTAAAACCAAATAAACTTCTTCTTTTTTAAAAAGAAAAAGTGTTTACTCACCTGTAAAAAGTTTGAACAGAGAACAAACTCCTGTTTTGAAAAGCTGCTAGCTTGATCCCCTTTGATCTTCTTGTTTGTTTAGTCGAGATGTTATTTAGCTTCAGTTGTAAGATGGTAATGCTTATTCATTTTCTGGTATGCTTAGTTTGGTGAATGGAACAAGAAAGATATACATATATAGAGAAAGCATACAGCACAACACTTTTTTTTTCATGCGTGAATATAAACTATAGAACCATCTATATAAGAGATGGTAAAGAGTACAGTGCAAGCTATAGGGCTGAAACATCTTGTACAAGCTTTGCATCTCCTCCATTTCATTTTGATTTGATATGAATAAGTATTGATTTTATAAAGTGATTTGATTTTAAAAAAAACTTTGATGTTATGTTTTGTAAGCTTGAAAGGATATGCATTTATAAGGCTGTCCCCTATTGTGTTTACAAATACTATTATATGAATTTATATATGTATATATATCTTTTGTATGTATGTATATTTATATATAGTTATATATTTTATCCATAATGTTGTTGTTAATATAAATATATGCTTGCATTTCACTATTTAATTTGAGCATACATCTAAACATTATATTCATATACCTTGGAATTCTTCATCTATGAAACCTGTACCTTTTGTATGTACACTTACTTTCATATACAATGCTTCTCAACATGTTCATTTACCTATCCACTCTTTCATCTAACCATTATATATATACACCCATACCTATATATCTTTTAATTTTCATTTATGTACTTATATATTTATCTCTAAACATCATAAAACTTGTCTATATATGTAGATGTATTTGTGGATATTTTATCTTGAATTTAAATGGTGAAGTATAATTTTTTTTTATAGGACTCATCATATCCGGGAATTCATACTCCAACATTTAATATAGTTTTTAAATCAATTTATGTATTCAGACATTTAAATATCAGAAATTTATTTGTTCGACTTAATAAATCAATATCTCGAAAAAAATAAAAACAGCTAATTACCCAATTAACCGCCGTCTAAAACCCGGGTCATCACATTCCTCCCCCTTTGAATCTTTTCATCCTCGAAAAGGAACGAAGCCAGAATTATTAAAATGCTTAAAATCAGATAAATTTCTTTGATCATTTTTAAAATACTTTAAAAATCTATTAATATTACTAAAATTGTTTTTATAACAATACTTTAATAACTCGATGTTTCGACAAGTCCATCCTTGTTCTCACAGAAATTCGGTCATACGTTGATAAGGCGTAGGACTGAAAATCTATAAGTACTTGGTAAACCCGCTTTCAACACCCAGTGAAAATACTTGGGAAAATAATTTTATTGAAAATATAAAAAACAGTTTTTTTTGAAAATAGAGGAAATATCTTTGGTGAGAATGCTCTGAAAATCATCACCCCCATCCATGGTCGCAGTTACATCCTAGGTTACGCTGCCATCGGAATAAAAGTCCATGTAACTGTAGGCACTCCGCGCCCCTCGATTACGCCATGGAATCCGCAACAGATCGCAGTTACATTACAGGGTTACGTTGCCATCACAGTAAAAGACCATGTAACTGTAGGCATCAGCGCCCTCGATTTTCTCTGCCAAAAATGAAACTTCTCCACTCTCACATAGGTCGCAGTCTACTGATGTAAAATAAAACACAAATTGTTGGCTCTCAGCAGCACACACGACATTCGCTATGGTTTGCAGTAGATCGCAGTGACATCGAGTTACACTGTCGTCACAGCATAACCCAAATGCCTCTGTAGGTATCCGCGCCCTCGACTTTCGCTACATACTACACATAATCCTCAGGAACTAATTTTGTTCAGACTCCTCACAGGATCAACTTTAGAATCCCCCCTTAGGGTTCAAGGCAGTACCACCCTACGGTACTCCTGAGAAGTTCATTTCAAGGGAGCGCCTTTTTCTCCAGAGCCATTTTCAAAACACTTTATACTATACACATATAGTATCTTCCAAATCATACACCTAGTATAAATCTCACATAAATCTCCTTTCTCAAATCGATTATCCCAAAATCGATAATTCTCAAACAAGGCTTTCCAAATCCAGTATTGATTTTGCCCAAAAATCAAAAGCCTTTCCAAAGTCCATAGGTTCCAAAATCCTTTCCTCCAAAATCATTCTCAAAAGATTCTTTATATATATAGATATATATAACCTTGATAAAAATGTTTAGATCATTTCAAACTTGTATAAAACCCTTTTTATACTTCAAATACTTTCAAAAGCCCTTTCTTCTAGCAATAGATTCAACAAGGGAAGATTTATCTTATAACAAAGGCGTAAAACTTTGTTTATTCCAAATCAAATATTCAAATTTGATTACTCTATAAAGTCACTTTTATCATAGAATTTTCCAATATCAGTTTCATTCAAACCTGTACAATGTACACATATCATCTGTATGCTATATTAATTTGATCGCTCACTGGATCACACAATTTCACTTCCGAACTAGTATCGTCCACCCGACTTCCTAGCGTGGACTCAGATCTGGTTTCTTGATCAGAAACCGTCATTCTCTTTGCATAGCCATAAATATGATAGAGAATGTCCAGAACCAATCAACAATCCATATCCAGGTTCACCGTCGAAAATCGAGTAAAAAATCCCAACTCGAATCGATAAACTATCTCGAAATTATATGCTCGAATGTGGATCAAATCACTATACGAATAAAATAATATACGTACATCCTACGTATTTAATTAGCCAAATCAATTTCCTTTCTATTCATCCTCACTTTGATTTTATTCACTTATTCACATTTGCCTTAATCCCCATTTGGATTATCACTTCAATTCTTATCTCAGTTGGGTATTTAATCAATAACAGTTTGAACTCCGACCGGTTTATATTTAGAAAATAGCTTGAAAATTTTAAAAATAGGCAAGTAGTTGAAAAATAATTAGTAGTTTGTAAAACAGCTGTAAAATAGTTAAGTAATTGTAAAATAATTGAAAAATAGTAAAATAATTCCAAAATAGTTGTAAAATAGTAACTAGTTATAAAATAGTTGGAAAAATAGTAATTAGTTTATAAAATAGTTGTAAAATAGTTAAATAGTTCCGAAAGTAGTTGTTAAATAAATATAAGATAGTTTTGGAATTTAAAAAGTAAATTTGTATAGTAAATAGTTAGGAAAATAGATTTATACTAAAATAATTTATTTTGAAAATAGTCCCGAGCCAAACTATTCAATTTCCCATCAATTCAATTTAAATTTCCACTTCCATTTAGATTGACTCAATTCTAATTTGAATAACTTCAATTTCCCTTAAACTTGATTTATCCCAATTCAAGTTGAATTAACCTCCATTCCTTTCCAATTTCAAATCAAATTCCATTTGATTTTAAACATATTCACTTTAACTACAATTCCAAATTATCTAATTAATTTAGACTGATTTCAAATTGAACCCACTTCAATTTCAAATCATTTCAGTTTCTATGAATTAGTCCCAATTCCCATTTGAATTTGAACTCATTCAATCTTCGATTTTATTTCAAATTAATCTAATTCAAATTTTCCATTTGAATTTTATACTTATCCATCTTCAATTCTAATTAATTCAAACTAAATTCAATTTGAAATAATGAAATCTAAATCTCAACTTTAACCCGTCTCGAATTATATAAATTCGAGTTAAATTCCCAAATGTTGATTCAACCCCTTATATCAAATTAACCTTTATTTTTAAACCAATAATCCAAATCTTTAAATAATTTAATTCTGAGCCCAATTCTCAAAATTCCATTTTAAATTATCTTTACTTAACTTTTTTAAAAGTTCCAATAAGAGTTCAAAACAATTTTATCTTAAAAATTTAATTTATCACTCAATTTTATCTTCCAGCTTGAAACCAGTTATTTAAAAAATTTAATTTACAAATGCAATTATTCAAATTTTCAGTTCAAAGTAATTCCTTATCGTTAATTTCAAATTAAAGTTTAATTTTCCTTTTATCTCGATAATGGATATATTACCACACTTCATTTCTCATTCATTTAAACAAATCCGACCCACAATTTAAAGATTTTAATAATAATAGGATGATATCATCCAGTTTATTTTAAAACATCCATCCATTTTCAATTTCCAGATCTCAAACCCACTTTGAGATCACACAAATTCCCAATTCAAATTAACCATTTAACTTTCCAAATTAAATCCCAATTTCATCTTAAAATTTCCAATTCAGGTTGCTTGTTAACTTATTTAACTTTCCCAAAGTCAAATTCCATTTGCTTAATCCAGCCAACCTTACCCGATTTAAATTCCCATTTCAAATTTTAAACTTCACATTAATAATCTTATAAGTTCAAAACTTATCACCTTGGGTATCACACCTCATTCCTAATTTAAAATTCAACATTTAGAGTTTATTCGAACTATTTTTGATATTATGTATATTCCTCATATATACATATTATTTCCTTTACACACTAAGTCATCCTTAAATTTTAAACCACCTTTGGTTTTTAATTCAAAACAAACTTCACTTAACATTTTGAAACAATTCAAATGTTTCTAGATTTAGGTTTTAAAATTCCATAATTTAAATCCCACTTCTATTTAGAAGTTATACTCATCTTAAAAGTTTACGTCATTTAGCTTACTTATTAACAAATACATCATTATTAAACACAATGACTATTTATAATAGTAGCCAAGATTATCATATCTGGAAACCAATTCATTATTATCTTATTCTGAAACTTTTCCCCAAATTCAAGATTTAATTTCAATTTGAATCCTTTTCAAACTTAACTTTAATTTTCAATTTGGTTGTATTGCCATTACCACTTAATTTAATTCCAATAATTTAACCACCAATTACCTTAATATTTATTAGTAAGAAATATTGCCTTTTAAATATCAAAATATATTCTTACATACAATCATTTAAAATCTTTATATAAGAAAATAACAAGTACGCTCTCATATATATATAGACAGTCAACTCATTCTAGGATACTATTGACCCTATCCTTAATGAGGACACCCACCAGAGACAAGGTTCTCGCTTAACCTTCACTCTGATACCAATGGTAACAACCCGGAAATTTCGATCCCGAAAATTCCAGATAGTTAGGGAAAGAAGAAAGAGATAGAAGAAGAAGAAACAGAAAGCCAAATACAGAGTCTCACATTCGCAGCGAATAAAATATAATATCAAATAATAATCTATACACAAAGGAAACTGTATCAGTCAATTACATTTTATTACATCAGAGTTACAACATTTCACAATAAATGGACAGTTAAAATAACCTGTCCCAGATAAATGACAATATATCACAGCGGAATACTCTCTATACTTCCTGCCATCCAGCTTGCCTCTTGAGCTCCAGAGCGTCCCAACCTGAAAATCTGTAATACTAGGTCTGACCCGAGCATTACATCAAAGTAATACCCGGGTCAGGCTGGAAACCAGCGTGAATAAACCCAACTAGTCAAGAAATACTAATGCAAAAATCTTACATAAAACCCGGGGTAACTCGAGTCAATTTACAAATCCACAATTTGTTAAAGACAACACTTATTTCACACATCAATTTCTAAGTACCAAAACTTAGACAAAATGGTCCAATTCACTTAAATCATTCATACACAAGATGGATGATTTCAAAAATTTATTTGATTTATCTTTAATTAAATTAATTACTTATCTTTTAATCACTTAGATTACCTTTACTTAATCATTAATTAATACCAAATCAATTAAGTAAGCATCTTTTAGTCATCCATCTCAATTAGTCATCCTTGATTAATTATCTTCAATTACGTAAATTAATTATCCTTCAATTAATTACACAAATTAATTATCCTTAACTATTTACAGTAATTAATCTTTAATTACTTTCATTAATTACATTAATTAATGATCCTTAATTAATTACTTCCATTAACCAGCCTTAATCAATCATAAGAAGTAATTAAACATCCTTACCTTAATTAATTTACTCCTTAATTAATTATATTGATCCTTTAATTAATTACACCAAGTAATTCCTTCTATTTAATTACTTCCATAAGTAATTTTCCACTTAATTAACTACATCCAGTAATTATCCATTAATTACTTCACTAAGTAATTATTCAATTAATTAACAGGTGATTATTTTAATTAACTAGACTAATTAACTAATCTAAAATTAATTACATTAATTAATTAACCAATTAATTAATCACTTAATCTTTAATTAATTCCTTAGCCATCCACTAATTACTTCATTAAGTAATTGTCCTTAATTACAAACAGTAATTAAGATTAAATTTATTTAATTTATTAATTATTCTTAATTAACCTCAACTTAACTAAGAATAAATTTGTATTTATATTAAATACTTCCTTAAAACTTGATCAAATATTTAGATTGAAAATATCTTGAATTTAAGATTCAAAATTAATTTAATTAACTATTTAAAATCAACCATCTTTACATTTGAAGTTGAAATTGTATTAAATTAAAGGGTACTTTTGGCACAGGTCCTTATTAAGTTTTAAAATTCACGAAAAGTCCTTCACTAAATTTCAGTGTAAATTAGGTCCCTGTTTTTTATTCACGATTATTACAGAGCATGATGCAACATTTCATAAAAGTTGCTAACATTTCCGCATCTTTTCTGTACACTGTGAACATAGTGTATGAAAGTTGCTTAAATATCAGCACTTATTTATAAAAGTTGCTAACATTTATGTACACTGTGAACACAGTTTATGAAAGTTGCTGAAATATCAGCACTTATTTATAAAAGTTGCTGACATTTCAGCAATAATTTTTCTTTGTTTTTACAATGAAACTTTGACAGGGAAAGTTGCTAAAATATCAACACTTATGTATAAAAGTTGCTGACATTTCAACAATAATTTTTCTTTCTTTTTACAATGAAACTTTGACAAGGAAAGTTGCTGAAATATCAGCACTTATTTATAAAATTTGCTGACATTTCAGCAATAATTTTTCTTTGTTTCCAGAAAACAGGGACCCGCTTTACAATGAAACTTTGACGGGGACCCGCTTTATAATATGAAAGTATGATAGGGATGCCTCCTTAATTTCCACTAAATTAAAATACCATAAAAATTGATATTTTGTTTTTTTTGAAAATTGGTTTACAATTTAAACCTTGGTTTCTTTCTACATAACTTTGCCCTCAAATTATGTAGACTTGATTCACCTTCCATATTTGTTTAAAAACCAGATTAGCATCACTACAGCAAAAATCGAGTATACCACCTCTAAAACCTGAGTCGAACCCTACACAACCCACGCTTGCCTCGGGTCACAACATTCCCCAAAAACTTCAAGACGAACACGAGCAAACTCGAAGGAAACCCCGAGTCAAACTATAAAACCCAATGTCCAGCCTCGACGTGCACACGGTGCGCCTGAACCATCGCTGCCGCCCTCTGACGATCGTCGCGACCATTCCCGACGATCACTCTAACACCCATGACCCCAAGCGAGAACCCAGATCGATGATTCTAAGCTCGAAACAAAAATCAAACCCATCAACCCAGAACTGGAAGCAACCCACATCGGAAAATCATTCGTCCACATCAATTCCGACCACGAGATCATCGGCGCTCCTCACCTAAGCTATGTTGCATTATCCAGATCTGATTCCACGCCTTGCAATTGAACTCGACGCTTTGATCTAGTCGAGAACACCTGCCATTACACTCGACATAGCCACCTCCCAAAACCCTAGTTCGCCTTCGTCGTCCCACTCCAGCCATCAGAAAAATCTACTACTATTTTTCCATCAACCTTTAACTTCCATTCTACCTCCAGCCCAAAATTCGACCAACTCCACCATTCCAATCAACGACAAACCATCAAAATACCCAATTTGAACAACCCAAGAATTCACAACCTAAAAATCATGAAATGTAAATCAAAATTCGTGTTTTCAAATCACGAATCCATTTCCACAATTCGAATTAGAAATTAAGATAGTTGATTTTAACATATATAAGTATTTTCCACTGTTATTCCCAATTTTAAACTTATTTGCTAAATTTAAAATCTTAGAATTACTTTTAAAAACATCCTCATTCATTAACAAACAACTTTCATTTATACATCGAGATCTAACATTGGTTCGATTGGGTGATTTGAATTTTTGAAGACAAAAATCACTGCATGGATCACAGAGTACAAAATGCATATAAAATCAGACATCTCACATACATATATATGCACATCCAGATAAATTCAAACTGAAGAATTTCATGCAAATCAATATCATCACATGCAGTTTAGTTAAAACCAAATAAACTTCTTTTTTTTTTAAAAAAAAAGTGTTTACTCACCTGTAAAAAGTTTGAACAGAGAACAAACTCCTGTTTTGAAAAGATGCTAGCTTGATCCCCTTTGATCTTCTTGTTTGTTTAGTCGAGATGTTATTTAGCTTTAGTTGTAAGAAGGTAGTGATTATTCATTTTCTGGTATGCTTAGTTTGGTGAATGGAACAAGAAAGATATACATATATAGAGAAAGCATACAGCACAACACTTTTTTTTCATGCATGAATATAAACTATATAACCATCCATATAAGAGATGGTAAAGACTACAGTGTAAGCTATAGGGCTGAAACATCTTGTACAAGATTTGCATCTCCTCCCTTTCATTTTGATTTGATATGAAAAAGTATTGATTTTATAAAGTGACTTGATTTTAAAAAAAAACATTGATGTTATGTTTTGTAAGCTTGAAAGGATATGCATTATGAGGTTGTCCCCTACCGTGTTTACAAATACTATTATATGAATTTATACATGTATATATATATCTTTTTTATATATGTATATTTATATATAGTTATATATTTTATCCATAATGTTGTTGTTAATATAAATATATGCTTGCATTTCACTATTTAATATGAACATACGTCTAAATATTATATTCATATACCTTGGAATTCTTCATCAGTGAAACCTGTACCTTTTGTATACAAACTTACTTTCATATACAATGTTTCTCAATATGTTCATTTACCTATCCACTCTTTCATCTAACCATTATATATATATATACACACCCATACCTATATATCTTTAATTTTCATTTATGTACTTACATATTTATCTCTAAACATCATAAAACTGATCTATATATGTAGATGTATTTGTGGATATTTTGTCTTGAATTTAAATGGTGATGTGATAACCCGAAATTTTGAGCAATATCAATTTAATAATCTTTGTTAATAATTAAATTGATTTGATAATTTTATATTATGAATTGACAAGTTTATTCTTTTAAAAAGCTAATAATATTTAGTTTGACAATATCAATTAACATTTTTCCTAACAACATAAAATTGGTAGGTTTAATTCTTTTGAAAACTAATAATATTTTAATTTGGAAATATTTATTCTAGTAATTTAAAATTGGTAAGATTTATTTTTCAAAAGCTAATCAAAATATCTTCTATTTATAATGTACATATGTAGGTATATATTATATATAGGAAGTCTTTAATGTAATAAAAGCTATATATTCAAATTGTAATATATATGAATATATATATTGTGGTTTGGATTTGTGTTTCAAAATTTAATATAGCAATTATCAAAACTAATGATCAAAAAAAATTTCCATTTGAAATGTATATATATTTGTATATATATTAGAGATGGAAAAAAATATTGTTTTGAACTTAAATTAAGTGTTTCCAAACTTTATTATATATAATTTGTAATTTAGGAATTTTAATTTGACTTAATACTTTTAAAAGTGATATTTGAGATTTAAATTTTAATAACAAAGATAATTTCTTATTTAATATATATATATATATATATATTTAAACTTGAGTTTTAAATAAGATTTAAATTTAAAAGTTCAAATTGTTTTTAATATTCTTTCATTTTAAAATTTTAACATAAGATAAATTTGGTTTAGGAATTTTATTTATAAAATTAAAATAAATTTCTCAAGCTTATAAACATATGTTGCATTTAATTTGATAAAAGCATAGGTAATTTATAATTGTTTACATGAAATCACTTTTACATTTACATAAAATCTAAAGGTATTTACATAAGATAAATAAACATTATAATCATGTAAATATTACATGATTACATATACATAACTTAAATAAATTATAAAAAGAAAACTAACACTCGTAAATCAATAATAAAGCATTAAAATACATTACATACATATACATATTACATACTTATACATACAAGGCTTAAATAAGTTAAAAAAAATATATAATATAAATAGTAATAACAATTGTAAGTATATTAATTTGGGTTAGAGACATTTGTAAACAAATAAGCTTAGGTGTAAGTTAACTAAAACATAAAAGGGACAAATGTCAATTCTCTTGATAATTTAATTTAAAATTAAATTGTAAAATATGAAGAAGAGACTTACTTTTAATCTTCAGCTAAAATTTCTTTCTTCTTTTCAACAAAAACATAATACAAATCAAAAGAAGTAAAATACTGGGAAATCTGAAAATAAGAAGAGGAAATAAATCTGGAATCTAACATCTGAAACAAGAAAATCAAAGAAATCAAAGGCAAGAGAAAATTCAACATCAATGCAAGATTTTCAAATGCAATCAGGCAAGAAGAAATCAACAGCAGCAAGATTATATTCAACATACAAAAAGAAAATTCAGGAGCCAAGAAAACAAACATCTGCTCTCTGTTCTTTGCTAAATAAAGTGAGTAAACATATTTTAAAAACAGTTTATTGTTGGATTTCATTTTGATATGTGTATGAAATCATGATGTTTGCCTGGATTCTTGGATTTAAATTGATGCTTGTTTATTTTCTTTTATTTGAATACCTGTGAAGTTAAAACATATGCTTTGTGTGATAATAACAGGTTAAATTTTCATAATAAATTCAATAACTCAATGTTGAATTCGAATTGGCTTATTTTGTAAATAAATTTTGTTTGAAATCATGTAACATTTCATCTAAAAATAATTATAGGTTTTTAAAATGAATAATTGGCTCAAAATTTTTGAATTTACAGTAAAAATAAAATTGGGTCAAGTATTTATTATTTCAATTTTTAAGTTTTGATTTCATAATTGAATTACAAATAGAAAATCTTGATTTTTGTGGTATGTATCATGATTTTTAGTTTGGTAATTGGAGTGAATTCTTGTATTGTCTGTTTTAGGACAAATTGGCCAATTTACGGCGATCGTCGGCGAATTCGACGTCGAGGTTGAGCTTGAAGGTAGAGGGGGTGACGATGATCATGGGAAAAATGCTTTGGGAATTTATTGTTAATCGAGATGGTCGAGAATCGATAGGGTAGGGTTTAACACCCTATGAATGTTGTCGAAGTTTATTTGGGTTTCGCGGCGACGAGAAGCAACCGGAGTCGATCACATGACGTTCTGGAGGTGCTGGAGGTTGTGACGTCGCTACGAAGAGGATAGCGCGGTGTCTTGAGTGATGGATCATCGGCGGCGATCAAATTTCTGATGGTTTTTGGTTCAGGCAGTTTGGGTTAGGAGTCAAATTTTGATTCTTGATCGAATCATGGTTTCGCGTAATGTTGTCGTGGTCGAGAGTGACTTGTCGAAGCCACGGCGGCGATCGATGATGGACGGAGTGACGGTGCATGATGTACGTGTGAAAAAATGTATCAGGAGAAGAGAGTTTGGGTGGAGAAACTTAGGTTTCAGGGGGAGTTTGCTCGGGTTTTTGTTCATGGAAAATTCGAGTTTTACTCGAAGCAGGAGAAGGAGTGGATTGCTCGAGTTTCGTATGAGCATTTGGATGTTTTGCTTGAGTATGTTGTGTTGTGCAGATTTGTGTTGTTCAGGCTTTAATAATTTAATAGCTAATGTTTTAAAAAAAAATTAAATTTTTTTTAACAAGGAAATTGATTTCTAAATGATTCAAGTTTTAAAACAAAGTATAACAAGTTTTTACTTATGAAACTAATTTGTTTCAAAGTTAAGTTTTAAATAAGTTTTATATATATATATATATATATATATTGAAATATAAAAGTTTTTAAAATAAAATAAGTGGATTTATAAAAACGAGGTTTGTAATGAATTTTATTAAATAACTATGGGAAGTTTTAAAAATTTAAAAGTTTAATTTGAATGTTTAATTTTTTTTAAATTATAATTGATTTCCAAAATGTTATATTTTAAATAAAGATTAATGATTAAGATTTAGTAATCAATTATAATAAAGATTTATCTTGGGTAATTAAGAGTTTGGTTAATTAAAGATAAACAAATATATGAAGTTAATTAAGATAATTCAATTATTATTAGTAATTAAAGAG
This sequence comes from Allium cepa, assembly GCA_030765085.1. Taxonomy (NCBI): domain Eukaryota; kingdom Viridiplantae; phylum Streptophyta; class Magnoliopsida; order Asparagales; family Amaryllidaceae; genus Allium; species Allium cepa. The sequence continues at coordinate 438,876,730 of CM060941.1, forward strand.
TTATTCGTTAATATAAATAATCTAATTAAGATAATGATTTTTCTTAATTAAGAATCTTTTTAATATAAGAAGTTAAGGAATTATTTAATTAAACTTAAATGATTAGTTAAATAATGGACTAAATAATTAATTAGCAAGTGATTAAAGATAATCACTTATGATCTAATTTGGTTAAATTACTTAGTGAAGAAATTAAATGATTAATTACTAGAGGTAATTAAGTGATTAATTACTAGAGGTAATTAAGTAAAAGGAAATTATTTAACAAAGTAATTAGAGGTTAATTACTTTGTGAAAGTAATTACGTGGAAGTGATTAAGGGTTAATCACTTGTGTTATTAATTAAAGAATTAATTAATATAATTAATTAAAGGTTTAAAATAATTAATTAATTGAAGACTAATTAATTAACGAAAGGATTAAGAGTAATTTATTAAGTGATTAATTACTTGTTAAATAATTAATTAGGAAGGATTTGATTAATAGAAGTGATTATTAATTAAATAATTAATTAGTAATTAATAATTAAAGGATATTAATCCAAAATTAAAGTTTAATTACTAAATGTAATTAAAAGTAATTAATCAAGTGTGATTAATTAAAAAGTGATTAATCAGGTGTGATTAATTATAAAGGGTAATTAAGAGATAATTACTTAGGGTAATTAAATAATAATCTATCAAGGATGGTTAATTTAAAAGGGTAATTAAGAGATAATTACTTGGTATAATTGAGAAGTAATTAATCATGATGATTAACTAAAATTGTAATTAAGGAATAATTACTTAAAGTAATTAAGAGATAATTAATCAAGGGAGATTAATTAAAGTGGATAATTAATTGTTGTTTAGTTAATTAATTTGAAATTAATTAATGAATAAGTAAGTTGGATTGATGATAATCCAAGTGATTAAGTAAAGGATTAATTTAAATAATAATTAATTAAATTAATTAAGAGTAGTCCAAACTTGTTTATGGATGATTAATGATTGGATGATAAATATCATTTGACGAGTTAATGATATTGGACGATATTGTATGTTATTAGTTGATATGTAATGATTTGAATGTGATATATCTGAGATGTGATATATATGCTGCTTTGTGATATGTGTGGATAAATTTGATAATAGTGAATTATCTATCTGTGTGTTATGAATAATTCATTTATGTAAGTGATATTCTGAATATCTACTGTTTAAACCCTTAAGTACAACTTGGACATTAAAATGGTGTTTTGGATTCGGTGAGACCTGGATCGGGTTTTATATCCGAAAACCACATCAATCCAAATTAACGCTAGGTCGTAAATCCAAGTGAAGTGAAGTGAAGACTCGAAGTGTAAGAACTATGTATCGTTAAAAACTCCGAGGGTGATTCCAGAATGAGTTTAACGAAGATAGTACTTTCAGATTCGAGATGAAGATTCAGAGTTTAACGAAGATAGTACCTGGAAACTCTAGATAGTATTAGGAAATTCTATCCAGAATTTTTGTTTGGATAATTAAAATTATTTGTTTGAATTGGTTGCTATGATAGCTATTTGAAATTAAAACTTTTGCTGGGTTATTAAATTATCTCCGCTTTTAAATTTTGGGGACGAAATTCTTTTAAGGGGGGAGGAATGTGATAACTCGGAATTTTGAGCAATATCAATTTAATAATCTTTGTTAATAATTAAATTGATTTGATAATTTTATATTATGAATTGACAAGTTTATTCTTTTAAAAATCTAATAATATTTAATTTGACAATATCTATTAACATTTTTCCTAACAACATAAAATTGACAAGTTTAATTCTTTTGAAAACTAATAATATTTTAATTTGGAAATATTTATTCTAGCAATTTAAAATTGGTAAGATTTATTTTTCAATCACTAATCAAAATATCTTTTATTTATAATGTATATATGTAGGTATATATTATGTATAGGAAGTCTTTAATGTAATAAAAGCTATATATTCAAATTGTAATATATATGAATATATATTGTGGTTTGGATTTGTGTTTCAAAATTTAATATAGTAATTATCAAAACTAATGATCAAAAATGTTTTCCATTTGAAATGTATATATATTTGTATATATATTAAAGATGGAAAAAATATTGTTGTGAACTTAATTAAGTGTTTCCAAACTTTATTATATATAATTTGTAATTTGGGAATTTTAATTTGACTTAATACTTTTAAAAGTGATATTTGAGATTTAAATTTTAATAACAAAGATAATTTCTTATTTAATATAGAAATATATATTTTAAACTTGAGTTTTAAATAAGATTTAAATTTAAAAGTTCAAATTGTTTTTATTATTCTTTCATTTTATAATTTTAACATAAGATAAATTTGGTTTAGGAATTTTATTTATAAAATTAAAATAAATTTCTCAAGCTTATAAACATATGATGCATTTAATTTGATAAAAGCATAGGTAATTTATAATTGTTTACATGAAATCACTTTTACATTTATATAAAATCTAAAGCTTATTTATATAAGATAAATACACATTATAATCATGTAAATGTTACATGATTACATATACATAACTTAAATAAATTATAAAAAGAAAACTAACACTTGTAAATCAATAATAAAGCATTAAAATACATTACATACATATACATATTATATACTTATACATACAAGGCTTAAATAAGTTAAAAAAATATATAATATAAATAGTAATAACACTTGTAAGTATATTAATTTGGGTTAGAGACATTTGTAAACATATAAGCTTAGGTGTAAGTTAACTAAAACATAAAAGGGACAAATGTCAATTCTCTTGATAATTTAATTTAAAATTAAATTATAAAATATGAAGAAGAGACTTACTTTTAATCTTCAGCTAAAAGTTCTTTCTTCTTTTCAACAAAAACATAATATAAATCAAAAGAAGTAAAATACTGGGAAATCTGAAAATAAGAAGAGGAAATAAATCTGGAATCTAACATCTGAAACAAGAAAATCAAAGAAATCAAAGGCAAGAGAAAATTCAACATCAATGCAAAATTTTCAAATGCAATCAAGCAAGAAGAAATCAACAGCAGCAAGATTATATTCAACATACAAAAAGAAAATTCAGGAGCCAGGAAAACAAACATCTGCTCTCTGTTCTTTGCTAAATTAAGTGAGTAAACATATTTTAAAAACAGTTTATTGTCGGATTTTATTTTGATATGTGTATGAAATCATGATGTTTGCCTGGATTCTTGGATTAAAATTGATGCATGTTTATTTTCTTTTATTTGAATACCTGTAAAGTTAAAACATATGCTCTGTGTGATAATTATAGGTTAAATTTTCATAATAAATTCAATAACTCAATGTTGAATTCGAATTGGCTTATGATTTGTAAATAAAAGTTGTTTGAAATCATGTAACATTTCATCTAAAAATAATTATAGGTTTTTAAAATGAATAATTGGCTCAAAATTTTTGAATTTACAGTAAAAATAAAATTGGGTCAAATATTTATTATTTCAATTTTTAAGTTTTGATTTCATAATTGAATTAGAAATAGAAAATCTTGATTTTTGAGGTATGTATCATGATTTTTTGTTTGGTAATTGGAATGAATTCTCGGGTTGTCTGTTTTAGGACAAATTGGCCAATTGACGACGATCGTCGGCGAATTCGACGTCGAGGTTGAGCTTGAAGGTAGAGGGGGTGACGATGATCATGGGAAAAATGCTTTGGGAATTTTTATTGATCGAGATGGCCGAGAATCGATGGGGTAGGGTTTAACACCCTGTGAATGTCGTGGAAGTTTATTTGGGTTTTGCGGTGACGAGAAGCAAGAGGAGTTGATCTAATGACGTTCTGGAGGTGCTAGAAGTCGTGACGTAGCTACGAAGAGGATGGTACGGTGTCTCGAGTGATGGATCGTCGGCGGCGATCAAATTTCTGATGGTTTTTGGTTCAGGCAGTTTGGGTTAGGAGTCAAATTTTGATTCTCGATCGAATCATGGTTTCTGGGTTTCGCGCATTGTTGTCGTGGTCGAGAGTGACTTGTCGAAGCCACGGCAATGATCGATGATGGACAGAGTGATGGTGCATGATGTATGCGTGCAAAAATGTATCAGGAGAAGAGAGTTTGGGTGGGGAAACTCAAGTTTCAGGGGGAGTTTTCTCGGGTTTTTGTTCAGGAAAAATTAGAGTTTTACTCGAAGCAGGAGAAAGAGTGGATTGCTCGAGTTTCGTACGAGAATTTGGATGTTTTGCTTGAGTATGATGTGTTGTGCAGATTTGTGTTGTTCAGGCTTTAAGAATTTAACAGCTAACGTTTTAAAAAAAAATTTAAAAAAAAAAATTTTAGCAAGGAAATTGATTTGTAAATGGTTCAAGTTTTAAAACAAAGTATAACAAGTTTTTACTTATAAAACTAAATTGTTTCAAAGTTAAGTTATATATATTGAAATATAAAAGTTTTTAAAATAAAATAAGTGGATTTTCAAAAATGAGGTTTGTATTGAATTTTGTTAAATAACTTTGGGAAGTTTTAAAAATTTAAATGTTTAATTTGAATGTTTAAATTTTTTTTAATTATAATTGATTTCTAAAATGTTATATTTTAAATAAAAATTAATGATTAAGATTTAGTAATCAATTATAATAAAGATTTATCTTAGGTAATTAAGAGTTTGGTTATTAAAGATAAACAAATATATGAAGTTAATTAAGATAATTCAATTATTATTAGTAATTAAAGAGTTATTCGTTAATATAAATAATCTAATTAAGATAATGATTTTTCTTAATTAAGAATCTTTTTAATATAAGAAGTTAAGGAATTATTTAATTAAACTTAAATGATTAGTTAAATAATGGACTAAATAATTAATTAGTAAGTGATTAAAGATAATCACTTATGATTTAATTTGGTTAAAAAACTTAGTGAAGAAATTAAGTGATTAATTACTGGAGGTAATTAAGTAAAAGGAAATTATTTAACAAAGTAATTAGAGGTTAATTACTTTATGAAAGTAATTAGGTGGAAGTGAATAAGGGTTAATCACTTGTGTTATTAATTAAAGGTTTAAATTAATTAATTAGTTGAAGACTAATTAATTAATGAAAGGATTAAGAGTAATTAATTAAGTGATTAATTACTTGTTAAATAATTAATTAGGAAGGATTTGATTAATAGAAGCGATTATTAATTAAATAATTAATTAGTAATTAATAGTTAAAGGATATTAATCCAAAATTAAAATTTAATTACTAAATGTAATTAAAAGTAATTAATCAAGTGTGATTAATTAAAAAGTAATTAATCAAGTGTGATTAATTAAAAAGTGATTAATCAGGTGTTATTAATTATAAAGGGTAATTAAGAGATAATTACTTAGGGTAATTAAATAATAATCTATCAAGGATGGTTAATTTAAAAGGGTAATTAAGAGATAATTACTTGGTATAATTGAGAAGTAATTAATCAAGATGATTAATTAAAATTGTAATTAAGGAATAATTACTTAAAGTAATTAAGAGATAATTAATCAAGGGAGATTAATTAAAGTGGATAAATAAGTGTTGTTTAGTTAATTAATTTGAAATTAATTAATGAATAAGTAAGTTGGATTGATGATAATCCAAGTGATTAAGTAAAGGATTAATTTAAATAAGAATTAATTAAATTAATTAAGAGTAGTCCAAACTTGTTTATGGATGATTAATGATTGGATGATAAATATCATTGGACGAGTTAATGATATTGGACGATATTGTATGTCATTAGTTGATATGTAATGATTTGAATGTGATATATCTGAAATGTGATATATATGCTGCTTTGTGATATGTGTGGATAAATTTGATAATAGTGAATTATCTATCTGTGTGTTATGAATAATTCATTTATGTAAGTGATATTCTGAATATCTACTGTTTAAACCTTTAAGTACAACTTGGACATTAAAATGGCGTTTTGGATTCGGTGAGACCGGGATAGGGTTTTATATCCGAAAACCACATCAATCCAAATTAACGTTAGGTCATAAATCAAAGTGAAGTGAAGTGAAGACTCAAAGTGTAAGAACTATGTATCGTTAAAAACTCCAAGGGTGATTCCAGAATGAGTTTAACGAAGATAGTATTTTCAGATTCGAGATGAAGATTCAGAGTGCAAGGGCTATTGTCGTTAACTCTGAGGGTGATTCCGAAATGAGTGTAACGAGATAGTGCCTTCGGTTCCGTTCGAACGCGCAACGGACTTGTATGGATTGAATGCTTTCAAAACATCGTCAGGTGGATGATGAGCATTCTAAGATAGACGTGTCTTATAAAGGTAATCGCAGCCTCAAGCCTCATCAACCAGGAATGTCTAAAACAGGGGAGGTGCAGCAAGGTTAAGTGGGTCATGCCCAAGTAGGACGAGATTTACCCCTGTCTAGATGTCCCTTTTTATTCGGCTGTGTGGGAAGTTGGATCTGCAGCCAACTGTAGGGTTGTCTTGTTCGGGACTATTCAGTAAGGAATGGTCCCGGCCTTGTGTTGCAGGGGATTAGGAGTAATCCTCGGTACGGTGATCTAGGCCACGTACTATGACGGGCGGTACCCCAGTATCCCTGCCATTAATGGAAACCCATTCTTCCTACGAGACCCTACGGTTTTGATTGTATTACCCACATTTGTGGCTAGTAGCTGGAATTTAATGAAGGTAACAATTTCGGCTATTTTCTATTTACTTGAAAACCCTAGACATAATTATAATATCACTGGATTTCCTATCAAATGTTTTGGTTAGCGTAAGGTAGAAACTTTTCCATGTTTATGTGTGGGAAGTCTTACGTGATACCTTTCTTTCAAAGGATTTTCTAAAGTTAAGCAATTTTAAATCGTTTACTCACACCAGACCCCTGTCTGACCCAAGTGTTTATTTTCTGTTTTATTAAACTCTTGGGTACTCATATTATGTATGAATAGTCAAGTGATTCAGTTTATCCTTGACGAATTCTGAAGGAGCTTTGGAGCAGGAGGCTTCAGTGTGTAGATATATAGATAGAGTTTCCGCTGTGATGTTATTCTGTATGGATGTTATTCTGTATGGATGTTCTTGTATTGTACATTAGACAGAAATGTTATAACTGTCTAAATTGAGATGTATAGTTGTGTACTCTGATGTATATGATACTATATATATGTTATATATTATATTTCATTCATTCTGTTGTGAAATTCTGACGTGTTGTTGTTGTTTCTTCTCTTTCTTTTCTTCTTCTATCCCTTTCTTTCTTAAGTAATGATGCGTCTTTCTGGTGATAGTAAGGCGGGTCGCTACAGTTGGTATCAGATCGCTAGGTTGAGTGAATACCTAGGCTTTGGACTGACTTCTTTCTTGAGAGAGCGTACTTGTAATTTACACACACACACACACACACACCCCTAATTTGTTGGGTTATCTGTTCGGATTTTCCAACATAAGTTATAAAGGTAGATAAGGTAGGAATGTGAGTAACATGACTACCACTAATGGAAGAGGCTCATATGTTGTGGTTGAAGGTGTATCTGTCAAGATTGTAGATCTAATACCGTCTCGAATAAGCTTTGTAGATTGGTGAAAGGATTTCATTGATTCCAGAGAAGTCTTATCAAGGATTGGAGTATATTCTTGAAGTATGAGGTTGATTTTCTCTCGAGTGAGCGGGAATTCTAAGAGTTGAATCTGTCAGCTGAGCAGAAACAAGTGATGGTATCTTGGTGACTTCAGGAAGGAATAGCTGTGTGGTGAGATGCAGTATCCATAGATGGTTCTGAAGATGTTCTTTTGGAGCAAGATTAAGATGGTGTTGGAGGAACAGTGATGCCTACTGCAAGGAAGATTCGGATGTTTAGGAATCTTCTGGATCTCAAGTAAGGGAATCTTATCTATATTGAAGTATGAGACTAAGGTCGATGAGTTACCTCATTTCGGACATGGTCTCATTGTTTCCCTCAAGAAGAACAAGTGGCTGGTGTTTGGTTTGGAGCCCGAGTTTCTTGAGAAGATGTCTACCCGTCTCAAGGATCTTTTAGTGGAATTGGGTGATAGTTTTGTGTTTCAAGAAGCTTTTGGTTAAGGAAGATCTTTTGGCTTAGAAGTATCATTGAAGTGAAGTTTGGAAGCAGCAGCGTGGACCTGTTTCTTTGATGATTCAGAATCTTTGGGATTCTACTATCGGCAGACCGGGCAGATAGTGAAGGCTTATCCATTTCTTCGGGAGGCTCAGCAGAACAGGATATTTGTTGGAAGTGATCTATCATTATTTCTGGTAGATAAGCCATTCGGAAAAGATTGACCGCGATTAGGAAAGCTGTTCTAGTTGGTGAAGATAGTTTCTTTGGAATCTGTACTGGGTAAGATCGCAAAAGTGACTTGCGATTAGTTTGGGAATTCATGGAGTATTCTTTGGTTTGGGAATTGAGGCATCTCAAGTGGAGGTAAAAGCTATTAAAGTAGTCAGAGATTATCCAGAGGTTTTTAGGAAATCAGAGGTCTACCCGCATCGGAGATTGAGTTTCTTATCGACTTGGATTACAGGAGCAATACCGATGGTTCAACCATGTAGAGGGATGACTCTTAGAACGAGAAGAGTTTGGTGAAATAGCTCAGGATTCTTTGGAGAATGATTGATCACATCTAGTTTTCTAGTTAAGATTCTACTGGGATGTTTTGACCAAGTAGAATGGTAACTAAGATTTTATGAGTCGGATAAACAGTGTATGGAGAAAGTTTGTGCTCGAGTTCTTCGGTGGTATTCTCATCTACTCCAGATCAGAGTTGTGCAGCAGAAGCGAGATAGCAGTTATTCTAGTACGGGAGCAACCGGGAGTTGCAGTTTTCTTGGATTAAAGGATTTCTACAGGAAATTCAAGTATGAAGGAATTTTCAGGATTTGACGGCAAGGTTGTCAAGTGCAACTGCTTGGCTATTCCATATAAGAGATGTAGATTTGAAGTCCACTAATGCTTGTAGAGTAGAGTTGTGTTTTGGATTTCGGCAAATTTTTGAGAGTATCATTTTGTTGAGTAGGATCTGGAAATTGGTTTGATTTTGGTCCAGTTTGTTTCATGAAGCAATCTGCAAGGTTAAGCTGATCAGGAAAGATGGAGGTGACCCAGGATCGTAAGAAGGGTTATGCAGTTAAGAATTGAGGAGATTTGGAATGTGAAGTTGGAATTTGGATATTGTTTTAGTTTTATCCGATCAAAGGAGATATAAGAATGGACAAAACTGGAAAGCTAGTTCCGGAGGTATTTTGAGATTTTCCTGTGTTCTCTGGAGATTAGATTTTGATCTACAGGATTGAATGGCCAGTTTGGATAGCTGGAATTCATTGTATTTCACGTATCTCTAAGGGAATACGTGTATGATTCATCAGGAGTGATAGACTCGGCAGTTCAGAAGAATATGGTAGTTGAGCTGATCTTGAGTTTAGTCTGATGTCTTGTTCAAATTTATAGGTCCAGATGAGAGAAGTTCTGGGTTATAGTAGTGCAGTTACTTAATATTCTGTAAAGCGAGTATTCCAGTATAGGTACCTGGAAACTCTAGATAATATTAGGAAATTCTGTCCAGAATTTTTGTCTGGATAATTAAAATTGTTTGTTTGAATTGGTTGCTGTGATTGTTGTTTGAAATTAAAACTTTTGTTGGGTTATTAAATTATCTTTGCTTTTAAATTTCGGGGACGAAATTCTATTAAGGGGGGAGGAATGTGATAACCCGGAATTTTGAGCAATATCAATTTAATAATCTTTGTTAATACTTAAATTGATTTGATAATTTTATGTTATGAATTGACAAGTTTATTCTTTTGAAAAGCTAATAATATTTAATTTGACAATATCTATTAACATTTTTCCTAACAACATAAAATTGACAAGTTTAATTCTTTTGAAAACTAATAATATTTTAATTTGGAAATATTTATTCTAGCAATTTAAAATTGGTAAGATTTATTTTTCAAAAGCTGATCAAAATATCTTCTATTTATAATGTATATATGTAGGTATATATTATGTATAGGAAGTCTTTAATGTAATAAAAGCTATATATTCAAATTGTAATATATATGAATATATATTGTGGTTTGGATTTGTGTTTCAAAATTTAATATTGTAATTATCAAAACTAATGATTAAAAATGTTTTCCATTTGAAATGTATATATACTTGTATATATATTAGAGATGGAAAAAAAATATTGTTTTGAACTTAATTAAGTGTTTCCAAACTTTATTACATATAATTTGTAATTTGGGAATTTTTTGACTTAATACTTTTAAAAGTGATATTTGAGATTTAAATTTTAATAACAAAGATAATTTCTTATTTAATATAGAAATATATATTTTAAACTTGAGTTTTAAATAAGATTTAAATTTAAAAGTTCAAATTGTTTTTATTATTATTTCATTTTAAAATTTTAACATAAGATAAATTTGGTTTAGGAATTTTGTTTATAAAATTAAAATAAATTTCTCAAGCTTATAAACATATGATGCATTTAATTTGATAAAAGCATAGGTAATTTATAATTGTTTACATGAAATCACTTTTACATTTACATAAAATCTAAAGGTATTTACATAAGATAAATAAACATTATAATCATGTAAATATTACATAATTACATATACATAACTTAAATAAATTATAAAAAGAAAACTAACACTCGTAAATCAATAATAAAGCATTAAAATACATTACATACATATACATATTACATACTTATACATACAAGGCTTAAATAAGTTAAAAAAATATATATAATATAAATAATAATAACACTTGTAAGTATATTAATTTGGGTTAGAGACATTTGTAAACATATAAGCTTAGGTGCAAGTTAACTAAAACATAAAAGGGACAAATGTCAATTCTCTTGATAATTTAATTTAAAATTAAATTGTAAAATATGAAGAAGAGACTTACTTTTAATCTTCAGCTAAAATTTCTTTCTTCTTTTCAACAAAAACATAATACAAATCAAAAGAAGTAAAATACTGGGAAATCTGAAAATAAGAAGAGGAAATAAATCTGGAATCTAACATCTGAAACAAGAAAATCAAAGAAATCAAAGGCAAGAGAAAATTCAACATCAATGCAAGATTTTCAAATGCAATCAGGCAAGAAGAAATCAACAGCAGCAAGATTATATTCAACATACAAAAAGAAAATTCAGGAGCCAAGAAAACAAACATCTGCTCTCTGTTCTTTGCTAAATAAAGTGAGTAAACATATTTTAAAAACAGTTTATTGTTGGATTTCATTTTGATATGTGTATGAAATCATGATGTTTGCCTGGATTCTTGGATTTAAATTGATGCTTGTTTATTTTCTTTTATTTGAATACCTGTGAAGTTAAAACATATACAAGTGATACGTCTCGATATGTAGCTCGCCTCCTGAGCTCCATAGCACTCCTAAATCCAGAGTAACCTGATAAACCTTAACTCTTGACTGCCCGTGTGGAAATTGGTGGGCACCCAGAGTTTAGGAAGGAAAACAATAAACTCCGAGTCAGTCATGTGACTGGTGTGAGAACTCAAAACAGTTTATTTATCTTTAAAATCAAAATAGAGGGATATTTTTTTAAATTCAATTCACAATGCTTTTTAAAAAATGAGACTACCATAAGGCCTCCCGCACACACACACAATGCAAACGCAGAATCGGAGGAGATTTCTCCTTATGATAGTCAAAGATGTTTGATACGCATTAAAAGAACATTTGATATTATTACTAGTGCTTAATGTAGGCAAAAAAATCATTTCGAAAATAAAGATATAAATCTTAGCCAGCATAGGCATTCCGCACTTATGCCTACTATAGCTACCATCCAAACAGTGGGGCGCCACCATAAGTGAATGATAGGTTCTACAACTAAAACCGTACAAGATCGTATTGTTTCTTTGGATTTCCAACAAATGGTCAGGCCAAGGAACTTCCCATTGCCACATGGAAACGCCTCTGGAATGACGTCCCGAGAACCAAACCGGATCTCTGCCAACACAAGGCCGGGTTACCCCTAACTGGGTAACTACTGACACGAATATGTCATCCCCCGATCGTAACCGATTTATCCGAGGATCCTCGATTTCCAACAACCACAAAATTTGCAGAAACAGCATAGGTTAAATATCTGGGCTCCATACCATGATACCACCTCTATCCAGAAGGAATGACATACACTAAAGGGGTGCTACCCCCTAATAACCTTGCTGCATCCTTCCTGTTTTGACCATTTCCGGGGTGTGAGGTCCGACGAAGTCTCGTCCACAAAGCCACGCTTTATACAAAAGTCGTGCTTTAGGTCAACGAATGATCATAGAAATGATCACCAAGATAAATGATCAAATAAATGATCCTATCACAAATGATCAAAAAAATGATCATTTCACAGCAACACTCAGCATGCCACACTACCAAATTGGGAGTATATCACTAATAACCTTCAACTATATAAACTCTGAGCTCGTACGTCTCAGAGAAGGGTGTTAAGCTAAGAGAATAAATTCTCCGCCACCAACAGAAATATGTTTGAAAGAAATCAGCTTTATATCTCAACTTGTAATGTCAGACATACAATCCATACAAGTCTGTTCTGGGATCGAACAGAACCGAAGGCACTTCCAAAGAATTCCTTGCAATCCGGATATTCACTAATCACGACCGGACTTCCCGTCACTAAGGGTGATAAAACCTCTATATCGGAGATCAGCCGATGTAGAGTAACTCGAGGGTAATCCTTCCGTTTTCACAAATATCCGGTCTTCTGTAGGATCTAGATTAACCCTAGAGGGGGGGGGGGGTGAATAGGGTTATAGCAAATTATCTTGATTTAAACACAGAAATAAACTACAGAAATAAATATGCAGTAAAGTAAATCACACACAAAATTTACCCAGCTTCGGCAACCCCTGCCTACTGCTGCATTCACAGATTTCTATTAGAATTAAACAGTATCACGCTTACAAACACTCTACTAGACTCGCAGACATTTGCTCCCGCTCACAAACACTCTACTAGACTCGCACACCCTGCTCGCAAACATTTGCTCCCGCTCACAAACACTCTACTAGACTCGCACACCCTGCTCCGCCTATAGAGTTTCGCTTACTCGCAAACTTTGCTTCCCGCCTATAGAGCTTCGCTTACTTGCAAACTTTGCTCCCGCCTACAATAGAACTTTGCAAACTCGCACACCCTGCTCACTGAACTAATTCTAACTAGACAATCTGACACTACCTAAACCCTAGGTGGTGATTTACCAGTTTTCGATTTGAAAAAGTTAAAAACAACAATTAAAAAACAAATAGCACTTAAACCCTATTTAAAATATACAAAATCCCTTTAAAATAAAGCAAGCCGGCCCAATTTATTTTCTTTAACCCGATACGGCCGTCCCTCTTTTTCGAATTAGGCTTCTGCTTGCGATCCAAATTTGGCTTTGAAAAAATGGCGGCCCTCTGTTGTATTCTTTGATCTGAATTTAGGGCTTCGGCTCTTGATCCAAATTAGGGCTTTGAAGCTTCGCCTTTTTGTGGGCTTCGTTCTCGTTCGTTTCGCTCTTGGCTGATTCTGTTTGATCGAGTTCACTGTTGTGATTTTGGTACGTAATCTATCCCTTTTGCTTTGCTGGTTTATGCTTGAACTCGATGAAATAAATGCCGATGATGATTAGGGTTTTCATAGGATTTGATTTCCTATTTTTGCGTTCGTCTGATTGCTTCAAAATTTCTTGCTTTGCCGTTCGATTACACTTTGATGCTGATGATTTATTTGACTAATTCATATGCGTATATTCTTGATACTTGCTTCCCACGGCTTGGTTGACACGGTTTTGATTATTGACTCGTTCAATATTGACTTCGGCCATTTTTTGATTGAATTTAATGCTGTAGCATACTTGACCTGTTTTGTTCTTTGTGCTTCGACTCTGGCCATTTTTTATGTTCACTGGCCTGTACATTTGCATTGTATATATTCTTGGATTTGGATTTAAACTGCTTCATGTACTTGATATTGTGGCATGTGATCTTTGCTGTTATGTTGATGCATTGTGCCTTTGTGGTTGTTACTGGACAGTTCATATTGCTTTGCTTCATCGTTTGTGTCCACTGCATTCTTCGTTTGGTCTACTTGCATTGTTTCTGGCTTTGATTTGGTTACACGGCTAGAATTGTTTCTTTGATGCATAAAACTGTGTTGATGTTAACTGACTTTGGTTATACCCTGATTTGTTCATATATATGCTTGAGTTTGCATATTTTTAGCCTTGATCATTTTAAAAACTATAAATTGGAATATGGTTGATTTTGCTATGACTTGAATTCCTTGGCTTTGATGTTCTCTGGTTTTTCTGATAGCACTGTGCCTTAACATGCACTCGAGTCATGGTCATTGTTGACAACTTGGTTGTATGTGCTTTGACATTGTAGTCTCGAGTTCACTGTTGCACTTCACCTGATGTTGAGGCTGATGCATCCTGGCTTGTTTCAGTTGTCTTCATACACTGGTGACATGTGCATTTGCCTTTATTGCTGCATTTCAACCTGTAACTTGAACTTCACTGTCCGCTGTAGTTTGAACTGTGTATTTGGACTTGAATCTGTAACCTTCCTCATGTATACACATGCATATGTATGTGTGTGTGTATGCTTGTGTTGGTTCATTGGTTTACTGGTATGGTTTGATTTGCTACTGTCACGACCTATTGCTTCAATATGCCCTGGTCTGGAATAGCTCTGTTGCACTGCCTGTATTCATTGTAGTGTATGTTGTACTTTGATCTAGGTTGTGCACTTGCCCTTGATATTGTAGTCTCTCTGTACTTGTAGTTGTGTAGTTTGCCACTGTTGGTTTTGCTGTGGTCTTCAAGCATGTTGCTGCCTGGTCTGACCTGATCTGCATACATGATTGTTGCAGTCCATTTTGATGTTGGTCTTCGTTTCATTCATGTCATGTTGCCTTGTGTTGAATCCAGTTTTAAAACTCGGGTTTGACCTTGTGCTCGTGTTGCGATTTTCAATGTTATTGCACGTGAGTTGAACCCGGTTTTTCATTTGGGTTTGACCTGTGCTCGCCTGTCCCTGTAAATCAATCAAGTGTATATATCGACGAGCACGGCCTTGTCGCATATACAGTGATACACCGTGTATGTCACAAGTTGTTCGTGTATGATGAATTCAAATTTAAATTATGACGAACAACCCAAATAACTGAGGCAAATCATATTTTCAAAAATCATATTTCATTTTATATTGCAAAAATATTTCTTTTTCAATCTTACTGCGTTAGTTTATATTTTTGCAGATTGCTCAGATGCTGGATTCAAACTAGAATGTAGTTGAAGATAAATACGAGTGTGAGTGATATGTAGTGAGGTGCTGATGTAAATGTGAAATGTGATGCAATTGTAATCAAAGTTGTATAGTTATAGTGAGAGCTTGAAATTGTACTATTCAAAAGTGTAATAAATATTTGTTTGAATAAAATTTCTGTTTGAATTCAAATTCTGTGTCATTTAATTTTATTCAGCAAATATTTATTTATTCTATGAAAAATAAAATAGTACATTAACAAATACATTTAAACGAATGTATATATGTTTATTATCATCAAACAAAAATCATATAAGCGCAAAGCGCATATTCAACAATCTCCCCCTTTTGATGATAACAAACATATATTTAAGATTTTGAATGTATTAAATGTATTTGATCGTTCAATTTGCTCCCCCTATTTGAATGCTCCCTCTCTACACAATACTCCCCCTACATATATGCATACAGATAGAAATATATAAATGAGCCTATATGCAAAGTGAAATTATTTGACCTTTGCTTGATTCTATTTGACAAAATATTAACTTTTCTCTCCCCCTTTTGTTATCAGCAAAAGAATAACAGTGTTGTAAAAATAGGGATGAAGTGATAGACATGAATCAAACATTTAACTCAATTGAATATAAATATCAAATTTCAATAAAACTCAAACAAAAATCATAATTACTCTTGTCAAGCGCACATTCCACTTTCAGAAGTGATGGGGATAAAATCATCAAAAAAATCATACAATTCTGTCTATTTGTGGTATATTTATTTCAGGAAATTTAAATATGTACTAACCATGCATAACCGTTAGGACTTTTAAATGAGATTAGTAGTATTCACAATTTTTATTTAAAAAAATGAAATCAAGTATCTTCTAACCACGCATGACCGTGAGGACCTTTAAATGGGATTAGAATCAACTTGTCTATTTGAATCAATTAATTTTGATATGCGTTCCATACATGCATAATTGTGAGGACTTTTAAATGAGCATGGAAGCACATAATCAAAAAAATCCAAGTAATTCACCCATGCATAACCGCGAGGACTTTTAAATGAGAGTGAATACTTTGGATATTTATTTTTATTGCTAAATATAATAAGTTGAAGCACAAATAATTTCCTTCACAGATTTAAAGATATTGAAGAACAAATGATTTCCTTTGTAAACTACCACAAATTTACATACTAAATATGATCTTGATGAGTGATGGTCGATAGAAAGATGATAGAAATAGAAATGGTCATGGAATTTTTACCCAACAAAAAGTTTTTATAACTCTTGTTTTGAAATTCTAAAGAAATTTTCTAATTATACTTTCTCGAGTTTTAATATATGATAAATATCAACACTCATCACTTTTTCAATTACTATTCATCTTTTCGATAATCAAAGGGAGTCAGATTAGTCAAAATTTGTCATTTAAAATCAAATAAGAATGTCTAATCTGAAAATATGGTCAATACATGATTTTCTCGAGGGGTTTTATAAGAAAATTTTCTGCTATTTGAAAATTATTTCAAGTGAAAAATATGCAGATATTTTCTTCGAAAAACGATGTAGCAAATGAATGTTTTTAAAAAATTAATCACGTTCCACTAGTAATTTTTCTATCAACTATATTACCAGTGTAATCTGCATCTGCATTTAAATTTCACTCAATATTCACTCGTTGGATTTCAAAGACCATATTGTGAAATTTTAACAAGCTATCTCAGAATGAAATTTGAAATGAAGCCATGTTCACACTCAAACAAACATCATGGTGTTAATTTCAGAAGCCGTAGGATAAACAATTATATTCATGAGTAATCAATAGTCAATCAACATCATGATTATTTCAAAAAACAATTTCTCAAGGTTTCAACAATTTTTTTTTTAAATCCTTTTTAACAGCTTTCACATGAAATTTGAAATCGTGCAAATTTACAAGCAGTGACCGAAATGTCAAAACAAATATATATATACGTGTAGCATGAGTAACCATCATTTGACCGAACAAATTCAAAGTTGAAAATCTGATTGGTCATTATTTAAACACAAATCAAGGTCATAATTAAGAGGAAATCAAAAAATCATATCAATTAAGTCCGAATCAGTCAACCATCATAATTACTCCAAGTAATTCTATTTAAAGATGGTTGGTCAATATTTTGAAAAGGAATCATAGCATCAAAATCATCATCTTTTGTACATCTCAATATTAGCTGATTTAATTCAGATTATGGTGCAGATTATCACATTTGATATATCGTTCAAAAATAAATTTACCTGTTTTACCTTTACGATAATTTTTCGTCATTGTCCATTGTGATTCTGTCACCTTTGTACTAGGCTAAGGAACTTTGCTTTGTCGCCCGTTGTGTTTCTGGAACAGCCAAAATCCAGAGAACACTGTTGTTGTTCCTTAGCCTGCCACCACACCTACACGATAAAAGATTTATGTGACCTATTTGTTTTTATAGGTCCATTGTTGTTAGTGGCAGAATATGAAAAATATGTTTTTGGAGACCCAAAACTATTTATATATGTTCCTTTTGGCACCCAAATTTGTTTGACTTTCAAAGATTTTATATTTGTGCCTTTTGGAACCCAAATCGGTATAGTTTTTACATGTTTGGGTCTATACCAACAATTATTTTGATTATGTCCAAATTTTCTGCAAATCGAGCACATTAAATTGACTTGATTAAATTTTGTGTTCCTATGACTATGATGTCCAATTATTTCAGATCGAGCAACACTTTTACCTTTATCATCATCTTGTGATTTCCCAAAACCTAGTCCTTTTCTATTGTTAGCAAAAATTTGATTTCCCAATAACATTTTGAAAGATTTTTCTCCTTTTGAAAAGTTATTCAGGGATTTCTCAAGATTTTGGACTCTGGTTTTTAATGTTGAGTTTTCAGTGACAAGTGAGGTGCATCGATTTATAAAATCCTTTTTCCTAGTGTCGATGGTTTCCTTAAGATTCAAGTTTTCTTTTTCAAGGCTCTCAAAGTTATTCCTAATTTTTGATAGTTCCGAATCTAAAATTTTACATTGGTTACATTCTAGGTTTTGAATATTTTCAAGTTCAGTTTCTAACCTAGAATTTTCATGGGCGAGTTTCCTCCTTTCAGATTTCAGTTTTTCAATTTTAGATTCAAGCGTATCAACTACTTTAGTAAGATCAGAACACATAAAAACAAGTTCTTTATAAGAAAACTCACCTGCCTCACTAGATTCCTCGGAGGTTACTTCTGAATTTGAGCATGCCATAAGACACAAGTTAGCCTCCTCCGAGCTGCTATCCGAAGCTTCCTCTCCTTCTTCATCATCCTAAGTCGCTGCAAAGGCCTTCTTCTTCTTTTTCTTTCCTTTGTTGTCTTTGAGAAGCGGGCATTTTGGTTTGATGTGGTCAGGCTTGTTGCAGTTATAACACGTCAGTTCATTATCGGAATTTTCGGAATCTTTTGACCTATTGTCCTTTGTTTTCTTCTTGCGTGGCTTGAATTTAGACCATCTTCTAAGATTATTGACAGCCATTGCAAGCTCTTCAATTGGATCTTCTTCATCGCTTTCTTCTTTGCTCTTTAAGGCAATCGTCTTCTTCTTTGGTTCGGAGTTGTTGCGTTCTTCCTTTGCTTTTAACTCAAGCTCATATGTCATCAAGTTGCCAATCAACTCCTCCATGCTTAGTTTGCTCAGATCTTTCGATTCTTGGATTGCCGTGACTTTT
Source organism: Allium cepa (assembly GCA_030765085.1). Classification (NCBI taxonomy): domain Eukaryota; kingdom Viridiplantae; phylum Streptophyta; class Magnoliopsida; order Asparagales; family Amaryllidaceae; genus Allium; species Allium cepa. Next base: position 438,895,782 of record CM060941.1, read on the forward strand.
GCCTCAAAGTTCATTGGTAAAACTCGTAGCACCTTCCTCACAAGCTCTACCTCAGTGAAGACCTTCCCAAGCGCTCTAGCGTTGTATACCAAGGTTGAAAAGCGTCCAAACATATCCTTTATGCTCTCGCCTTTGTCCATCACAAAGTTTTCGTATTCATTGCTGAATAGGGCTAGCCGAGAATCCTTGACTTGAGAAGTTCCTTCGTGTGTCACCTCCAAAGTATGCCATATTTCCTGTGCCGTTGTACAATGAGAAATTCTATTAAATTCATTTTTATCAAGAGCACATATCAAAGCATTCATGGCTTTAGCATTTGTCGTTTTCAATCTCTTATCGTTGGCATCCCACCTATCCTTAGGTTTAGGAATCTCAGTATCACCAACGATTATAGTGGGAGGTTTATAGCCAGTTTCAATAATATCCCAAACATCATAATCAACAAAACTAAGATAGATACCTATTCTAACTTTCCAATAAGCATAATCGTTTCTGTTAAACATGAGTGGTCTAGCAATAGATTGCCCCTCAGAAAAAGCATTATTTTGTAGACTCATGACTCTAGAGTTAAATAAAAAATATACCGGGCTCTGATACCACTTGTAGGATCTAGATTAACCCTAGAGGGGGGGTGAATTGGGTTATAGAAATTATCTTGATTTAAACACAGAAATAAACTACAGAAATAAATATGCAGTAAAGTAAATCACACACAAAATTTACCCAGCTTCGGCAACCTCTGCCTACTGCTGCATTCACAGATTTCTATTAGAATTAAACAGTATCACGCTTACAAACACTCTACTAGACTCGCAGACATTTGCTCCCGCTCACAAACACTCTACTAGACTCGCACACCCTGCTCGCAAACATTTGCTCCCGCTCACAAACACTCTACTAGACTCGCACACCCTGCTCCGCCTATAGAGTTTCGCTTACTCGCAAACTTTGCTTCCCGCCTATAGAGCTTCATTACTTGCAAACTTTGCTCCCGCCTACAATAGAACTTTGCAAACTCGCACACCTTGCTCACTGAACTAATTCTAACTAGACAATCTGACACTACCTAAACCCAAGGTGGTGATTTACCAGTTTTCGATTTGAAAAAGTTAAAAACAACAATTAAAAAACAAATAGCACTTAAACCCTATTTAAAATATACAAAAGCCCTTTTAAATAAAGCAAGCCGGCCCAATTTATTTTCTTTAACCCGATACGGCCGTCCCTCTTTTTCGAATTAGGTTTCTGCTTGCGATCCAAATTTGGCTTTGAAAAAATGGCGGCCCTCTGTTGTATTCTTTGATCTGAATTTAGGGCTTCGGCTCTTGATCCAAATTAGGGCTTTGAAGCTTCGCCTTTTCATGTGCTTCGTTCTCGTTCGTTCACTCTTGGCTGCTTCTGTTTGATCGAGTTCACTGTTGTGATTTCGATACGTAATCTATCCCTTTTGCTTTGCTGGTTTATGCTTGAACTCGATGAAATAAATGCCGATGATGATTAGGGTTTTTATAGGATTTGATTTCCTATTTTTGCGTTCGTCTGATTGCTTCAAAATTTCTTGCTTTGCCGTTCGATTACACTTTGATGCTGATGATTTATTTGACTAATTCATATGCGTATATTCTTGATACTTACTTCCCACGGCTTGGTTGACACGGTTTTGATTATTGACTCGTTCAATATTGACTTCGTCCATTTTTTGATTGAATTTAATGCTGTAGCATACTTGACCTGTTTTGTTCTTTGTGCTTCGACTTTGGCCATTTTTTATGTTCACTGGCCTGTACATTTGCATTGTATATATTCTTGGATTTGGATTTGAACTGCTTCATGTACTTGATATTGTGGCATGTGGTCTTTGCTGTTATGTTGATGCATTGTGCCTTTGTGGTTGTAACTGGACAGTTCATATTGCTTTGCTTCATCGTTTGTGTCCACTGCATTCTTCGTTTGGTCTACTTGCATTGTTTCTGGCTTTGACTTGGTTACACGGCTAGAATTGTTTCTTTGATGCATAAAACTGTGTTGATGTTAACTGACTTTGGTTATACCCTGATTTGTTCATATATATGCTTGAGTTTGCATATTTTTAGCCTTGATCATTTTAAAAACTATAAATTGGAATATGGTTGATTTTGCTATGACTTGAATTCCTTGGCTTTGATGTTCTCTGGTTTTTCTGATAGCACTGTGCCTTAACATGCACTCGAGTCATGGTCATTGTTGACAACTTGGTTGTATGTGCTTTGACATTGTAGTCTCGAGTTCACTGTTGCACTTCACCTGATGTTGAGGCTGATGCATCCTGGCTTGTTTCAGTTGTCTTCATATACTGGTGACATGTGCATTTGCCTTTATTGCTGCATTTCAACCTGTAACTTGAACTTCACTGTTCGCTGTAGTTTGAACTGTGTATTTGGACTTGAATCTGTAACCTTCCTCATGTATACACATGCATATGTATGTGTGTGTGTATGCTTGTGTTGGTTCATTGGTTTACTGGTATGGTTTGATTTGCTACTGTCACGGCCTATTGCTTCAATATGCCCTGGTCTGGAATAGCTCTGTTGCACTGCCTGTATTCATTGTAGTGTATGTTGTACTTTGATCTAGTTGTTCACTTGCCCTTGATATTGTAGTCTCTCTGTACTTGTAGTTGTGTAGTTTGCCACTGTTGGTTTTGCTGTGGTCTTCAAGCAAGTTGCTACCTGGTCTGACCTGATCTTCATACATGATTGTTGCAGTCCGTTTTGATGTTGGTCTTCGTTTCATTCATGTCATGTTGCCTTGTGTTGAATCCAGTTTTAAAACTCGGGTTTGACCTTGTGCTCGTGTTGCGATTTTCAATGTTATTGCATGTGAGTTGAACCCGGTTTTTCATTTGGGTTTGACCTGTGCTCGCCTGTCCCTGTAAATCAATCAAGTGTATATATCGACGTGCATGGCCTTGTCGCATATACAGTGATACACTGTGTATGTCACAAGTTGTTCGTGTATGATGAATTCAAATTTAAATTATGACGAACAACCCAAATAACTGAGGCAAATCATATTTTCAAAAATCATATTTCATTTTATATTGCAAAAATATTTCTTTTTCAATTTTACTGCGCTAGTTTATATTTTTGCAGATTGCTCAGATGCTGTATTCAAACTAGAATGTAGTTGAAGATAAATACGAGTGTGAGTGATAGGTAGTGAGGTGCTGATGTAAATGTGAAATGTGATGCAATTGTAATCAAAGTTGTATAGTTATAGTGAGAGCTTGAAATTGTACTATTCAAAAGTGTAATAAATATTTGTTTGAATAAAATTTCTGTTTGAATTCAAATTCTGTGTCATTTAATTTTATTCAGCAAATATTTATTTATTCTATGAAAAATAAAATAGTACATTAACAAATACATTTAAACGAATGTATATATGTTTATTATCATCAAACAAAAATCATATAAGCGCAAAGCGCATATTCAACATCTTCAACACCAGTCATCAAATGCAATCCATAACGACGTATCACATATTCGGAATGGGTTATATGACCCCAAGGTCCTTTCCCGGCTAACCCGAATAGTGAGCGCTTATTCAAAAATAAGTGTGGCATTCAAATTCAAACAAATCACAACAAATACCTATTTAAAGGTAAATATTGATAGTCGGATTATTTAACTACCAATAGGCATGCTCAACATCACCAAATTCCAAATAATTTTCCAAATTATTTACTTTCCAAAATATCTTTACTAGATATAAAATTTCCTACACTTCAACATTTGAAAACTAATTTTCAAATCACTTTTCACCTTTACCACTTTTGAAAACAAATTTCAAACATTTTCCTTACGCGAAATACTTTCATTTCAACATGGTTCATTTAAACCAATTAAATAAATCCATAACGATTTACTTTATATTTACGCTCCAAATCCGTAAATTAATTCCCACACTTCAAAAATAAATCAACGTTTATTTTTGAACAAATTCCCTTTTCTTTTATAAATTCCTTAGTGAATTTATAATCCCTAAATATCTATGATATACGATTTTCAATCGATTTCAAATATTCACTTTCAGTTTATCTTTACAAGGATAAATTCTAAAACGTTCATTTCATATTGGAAAAATATTTCCATACTTATTTAATAATAAGTACATTACAAATCTATTTATTTTCAACATTTGAAAATATTCGATATACTTAAATCAAAATTTAGTATATATTTCATTCCTTAAGGAAATCATTCTCTTAACACATCTATTTGGGTCAAAAACGAATGTTGTGTAAAACATCGTTACGAAGACCCAAAATCACTAGTATAGGGATTCAAAATTAAAATAGATATATAAATCCCAGTACTATACAAAACCTTTCCTTTCGGAAACCATTTACTATAACAACAGTGTTATAGTCCACCATTTCCTTCTATTTCGTGAAAACGTCTATTTTAACAATGAATGTTGAAATCTATGTATTCGATACTTAATGCATTTTAAAACGTCTTTAAAATCATTAACTTCATTTCATAATGTTCCTTCCCCAAAAACATATCCATTTCATTTAATAATATATTCACTGTCCAAAATCGTGAATATACTTCGTTAACCAATTTCAACATTTCTACATATTTAATTAAAGGGTTATCCACTGTCCAAAATCGTGAATATAATTCCTTTCATATATTCCTATATCCAACTTATCAAATTCAATTTGATTTCGGATTTATAAACAACGTTTATAAACTCCATTTATATTTTTATAAACCTCTATTTATAAAAATCCTTTTTATATCTCATTTTAAATGCCAAAATCCGATTTATAATTTGATTACTTATAAATCTTATATTTTACAAAATCTATCCATTTTATATATTCATATTTCATAAAGTTATAAATCTCAATTCACTTATGAAATCCATTTTTATTTCACTTTATTACTTATAAAAACTCGTTTTATAATTCCAGTATTTTTAATTTATGAAATATAAATTTTATAAATCTTTTATATAAACCGTTTATAATAATTCAAAAATCCCAATTTAACTATTTTATAAATTTATTAACTACTTATCTCAAAAATCACCTTTCGGTTATATTTCACAAAAATCTTAATTTTTTATAACATAAAAATTTACAACGTTTTAATTATTTAAAATGAATCAATTCAAAATTTTAATAAAACATATACTTTCAAAAATTACTTTAAAAATTATTTCAAAAACCAAAATCATTATTTTAAAACTTCATAAATGGATCCGATGATGCAGCAGCACCAAATAGTCAATCACGACATCCAAATATCATACATCGATATGATAATCAACAAATATCACAATATCTGTAAATTAATCAATACAGTTGAGAAATCTAGTTGGATCCCTCCAACCTGTTTCCCTGCATCCAAAGATGTTAGCACAATACCAATTCCGTTCCAGTACGAAATTATCACGGTATATGGGATTTAAAATATTATCCGCTTAATAGACGGCGCAATAGGGTCTCATCTGCTATATAATGCGGGAAAATCAACTCCAAGTACAATAACAATACCAATTTCACTGTTTATGAAATATTCGCGGTATATGTTTTTAATAAATAACATCCGCTTACTAACGGCGCATAATGTCTATTTTAACAATCAATAGATAACAATCATCATTCAAACATGCATTCAAGAATTTTAAATATAACTATTTAAAATTAAAATCGAAACCGATTCGATTGAGTGAGAAGTTCTCACCTTGGTTTTATTTCTGTTTCAGCTTTTATTTCGAATAAAACTAAACGGACGTTTAATTTTACCCGAAATTTTCACTGACTCCAAACGACTCTAATCCAGCTCCACAACGTAGTATTCGACGATACGAACGCAACGCAATTCGTTTCGTCCGATTCCGACCTCGCAGCAAGGAGTTATGATATTTTGAAGTTAATACGAATTATAATATAATAAATTTACAATTTTTGTTTTCTTTTCTAACCCTAAAACAATCAGGCCGTTCAATTTTTTCCTGATGCAATCCAGACCGATGTTTCCTTCTTCCCTCCTTCCTCGGTTTCGAACGAAACCCATTGCCGTTCACGTTCTTTGCAAGTCGCACCCCCCCCACATCAAACTTTTGCACGATCGGCGGCCTCCATATGAACGGACGTTGCCACCTCCACCCACGGCCGCAAAGGCTTGGAGCTCGGCCCCCCATTTTGCACAAAAATCGAGAACGAACGGCCACCCTATCGGACCCAATTCTGGCCACCACGCTCCGCTATAAACGATCTCAACCGTATGGATTGAAAGCTCTCTCCATGCTCTTCAACATTGTAGTTTAACATTTTTTCTAATTGCTGATGGATTGAAAGAAATTAAGGGAAGAAAGTTGATCATTTTCGGCCATTAGTTTCGAAAATGGCGGCCGGCTTTGAGATGAAACCCCAGTTTCTTTTTTTCTTTTTCTTTTTTGTGAATTAAGGGGCTATTTATAGAAAATATCGAACACTATTCATCCCGCTTTTCAAAACTCCGATTTACGCGCTGTGACCGGCGTTTCTAGGGTTTATCCCGCGTTCCGGACACAATGGAACGTGTTTCGGGAGCTAATTCGGTCATCTGTGCGAGTTACGGCAATAAATGATCGATTTTAAATTAAACCGATTTAAACTAATTTCTACGCGTTTTGGCTTGCCTCGGACAAACCGTAAATCCGATTGACACGAAATTTGAAATCTTACAATAATATCACATTACGGATCCGATGAAACTGGTTTCGTTGAAATCCGAGACTGTTTGAAAAATGACTATTTTAACTCGCCAATTTAATATTAAAACAATTTCGATGCGTTTCGAGCCGCCACGGTCAAACGATAACTCTAATTCCTACGAAAATTGAAATTCGGTAATAACAAACTATTACGGATCTAATGGAACTAGTTTCGTCTAATTCTGAGACTGTTCAAAAATTGGCTAATTTCACTAGTCAATTAAATATTAAAATATTCAATTTTCACAAATTAACTTTTAATTCGATTTTAAAAGTTCTAAAATATCATTCTAACTCCAACATGATTAAGTAACATTTTACAAATCATTTTCAATCATATGTAACCCAATTTTCAATTGTTTATGTATTTTCACATATTAAATTATCGATTTAATTATTCAATTAAATCTAATATTCGAAAATAAATTATTCAACTTATAAATTTCACTTATTAAAATTTAAAATCAATTAAATATTCAAATTTTAATTAATAGAAATTCTGGGTCGTTACACAATAACTCAATGTTGAATTCGAATTGGCTTATTTTGTAAATAAAAGTTGTTTGAAATCATGTAACATTTCATCTAAAAATAATTATAGGTTTTTAAAATGAATAATTGGCTCAAAATTTTTGAATTTACAGTAAAAATAAAATTGGGTCAAATATTTATTATTTCAATTTTTAAGTTTTGATTTCATAATTGAATTAGAAATAGAAAATCTTGATTTTTGAGGTATGTATCATGATTTTTAGTTCGGTAATTGGAGTGAATTCTCGGGTTGTCTGTTTTGGGACAAATTGGCCAATTGACGGCGATCGTCGGCGAATTCGACGTCGAGGTTGAGCTTGAAGGTAGAGGGGGTGACGATGATCATGGCAAAAATGCTTTGGGAATTTATTGTTAATCGAGATGGTCGAGAATCGATAGGGTAGGGTTTAACACCATATGAATGTCGTCGAAGTTTATTTGGGTTTCGCGGCGACGAGAAGCAACCAGAGTTGATCGCATGACGTTCTGGAGGTGGTGGAGGTCGACGTAGCTACGAAGAGGATGGCGCGGTGTCTCGAGTGATGGATCGTCGGCGACGATCAAATTTCTGATGGTTTTTGGTTCAGGCAGTTTGGGTTAGGAGTCAAATTTTGATTCTTGATCGAATCATGGTTACTGGGTTTCGCGTAATGTTGTCGTGGTCGAGAGTGACTTGTCGAAGCCACGGCTGTGATCGATGATGGACGGAGTGACGGTGCATGATGTACGTGTGCAAAAATCTATCAGGAGAAGAGAGTTTGGGTGGGGAACTTAGGTTTCAGGGGGAGTTTGCTCGGGTTTTTGTTCAGGGAAAATTCGAGTTTTACTCGAAGCAGGAGAAGGAGTGGATTGCTCAAGTTTCGTGTGAGCATTTGGATGTTTTGCTTGAGTATGCTGTGTTGTGCAGATTTGTGTTATTCAGGCTTTAATAATTTAATAGCTAATGTTTTTAAAAAAAAATTAAATTTTTTTAACAAGGAAATTGATTTCTAAATGATTCAAGTTTTAAAACAAAGTATAACAAGTTTTTACTTGTAAAACTAATTTGTTTCAAAGTTAAGTTTTAAATAAGTTATATATATATATATTGAAATATAAAAGTTTTTAAAATAAAATAAGTGGATTTTCAAAAATGAGGTTTGTATTGAATTTTATTAAATAACTATGGGAAGTTTTAAAAATTTAAAATTTTAATTTGAATGTTTATTTTTTTTAATTATAATTGATTTCTAAAATTTTATATTTTAAATGAAGATTAATGATTAAGATTTAGTAATCAATTATAATAAAGGTTTATCTTGGGTAATTAAGAGTTTGGTTAATTAAAGACAAACAAATATATGAAGTTAATTAAGATAATTCAATTATTATTAGTAATTAAAGAGTTATTCGTTAATATAAATAATATAATTAAGATAATGATTTTTCTTAGTTAAGAATCTTTTTAATATAAGAAGTTAAAGAATTATTTAATTAAACTTAAACGATTAGTTAAATAATGGGCAAAATAATTAATTAGTAAGTGATTAAAGATAATCACTTATGATTTAATTTGGTTAAATTACTTAGTGAAGAAATTAAATGATTAATTACTGGAGGTAATTAAGTGATTAATTAATGGAGGTAATTAAGTAAGAGGAAATTATTTAACAAAGAATTAGAGGTTAATTACTTTATGAGAGTAATTAGGTGGAAGTGATTAAAGGTTAATCACTTGTGTTATTAATTAAAGAATTAATTAATATAATTAATTAAAGGTTTAAATTAATTAATTAATTGAAGACTAATTAATTAATGAAAGGATTAAGTGTAATTAATTAAGTGATTAATTACCTGTTAAATAATTAATTAGGAAGGATTTGATTAATAGAAGTGATTATTAATTAAATAATTAATTATTAATTAATAATTAAAGGATATTAATCTAAAATTAAAGTTTAATTACTAAATGTAATTAAAAGTAATTAATCAAGTGTGATTAATTAAAAAGTGATTAATCAGGTGTGATTAATTATAAAGGTAATTAAGAGATAATTACTTAGGGTAATTAAATAATAATTAATCAAGGATGATTAATTTAAAAGGGTAATTAAGAGATAATTACTTGGCATAATTAAGAAGTAATTAATCAGGACGATTAATTAAAATTGTAATTAAGGAATAATTACTTAAAGTAATTAAGAGATAATAATCAAGGGAGATTAATTAAAGTGGATAATTAAGTGATGTTTAGTTAATTAATTTGAAATTAATTAATGAATAAGTAAGTTGGATTGATGATAATCCAAGTGATTAAGTAAAGGATTAATTTAACTAAGAATTAATTAAATTAATTAAGAGTAGTCCAAACTTGTTTATGGATGATTAATGATTGGATGATAAATATCATTGGATGAGTTAATGATATTAGACGATATCGTATGTCATTGGTTGATATGTAATGATTTGAATGTGATATATCTGAGATGTGATATATATGCTGCTATGTGATATGTGTGGTTAAATTTGATAATAGTGAATTATTTATCTATGTGTTATGAATAATTCATTTATGTAAGTGATATTCTTTATTTATTTAAGTGATATTCTGAATATCTACTGTTTAAACCCTTAAGTACAACTTGGACATTAAAATGGCGTTTTGGATCCGGTGAGACCGGGATCGGGTTTTATATCCGAAAACCACATCAATCCAAATTAACATTTGGTCGTAAATCCAAGTGAAGTGAAGTGAAGACTCGAAGTGTAAGAACTATGTATCGTTAAAAACTCCGAAGGTGATTCCAGAATGAGTTTAACGAAGATAGTACTTTCAGATTCGAGATGAAGATTCAGAGTGCAAGGGCTATTGTCGTTAACTTTGAGGGTGATTCTGAAATGAGTGTAACGAGATAGTGCCTTCGGTTCCATTCGAATCCGGAGCGGACTTGTATGGATCGAATGCTTTCAGAACATCGTCAGGTGGACGATGAGCATTCTAAGATATATGTGTCCTATAAAGGTAATCGCAGCCTCAAGCCTCATCAACCGCGAATGGATGAAACAGGAGAGGTGTAGCAAGGTTAAGTGGTTCATGCCCAAGTAGGACGAGATTTACCTCTGTCTAGATGCCCCTTTTTATTCGGCTGTGTGGGCAGTTGGATCTGCAGCCAACTGCGGGGTTGTCTTGTTCGGGATTATTCAATAAGGAATGGTCCTGGCCTGGTGTTGCAGGGGATTGGGAGTAATCCTCGGTACGGTGATCTAGGCCACGTACTGTGACGGGCGGTACCCCCGTAGCCCTGCCATTGATGGAAACCCATTCTTCCTACGAGACCCTACGGTTTTGATTGTATTACCCACTTTTGTGGCTAGTAGCTGGAATTTAATGAATGTAACAATTTCGGCTATTTTCTGTTTACTTGAAAACTCTAGACAATATTATAATATCACTGGATTTCCTATCAAATGTTTTGGTTAGCGTAAGGTAATTTTTTTTCCATGTTTATGTGTGGGAAGTCTTACATGATACCTTTCTTTCAAAGGATTTTCTAAAGTTATGCAATTTTTAACTGTTTACCCACACCAGACCCCTGTCTGACCCAAGTGTTTATTTTCTGTTTTATTAAAATCTTGAGTACTCATATTATGTATGAGTAGTCAAGTGATTCAGGTTATCCTTGACGAATTCTGAAGGAGCTTTGGAGAAGGAGGCTTCGGTGTGTAGATATATAGATAGAGTTTCCGCTGTGATATTATTCTGTATGGATGTTCTTGTATTGTACATTAGACATAAATGTTATAACTGTCTAAATTGAGATGTACAGTTGTGTACTCTGATGTATATGATACTATATATATGTTATATATTATATTTCATTCGTTCCGCTGTGAAATTCTGATGTGTTGTTCTTTCTTCTCTTTCTTTTCTTCTTCTATCCCTTTCTTTCTTAAGTAATGATGCGTCTTTCTGGCGATAGTAAGGCGTGCCGCTACAGGTGAAGTATATAATATTTTTTTTGCAGGACTCATCATATCCGGGAATTCGTACTCCAACATTCAATATATTTTTTAAATCAATTTATGTATTCATACATTTAAATATCAGAAATTTATTTGTTTGACTTAATAAATCAATATCTCAAAAAAACAACTAATTACCCAATTAACCGCCGTCAAAAACCCGAGTCGTCACATTTTATATAATAATAATTTAGTTATCATAGGGTAAAAAATCGTTTCGTTTTTATATACGACATGATCTTATGAGATACCCATTTTGTTTCCAAAATGCGTATTTTTAGTTCTCACACCAGTCACATGACTGATCCAGAGTTTATTTTTCTTTTCCTTAAACTTTGGGTGCCCTAATTTTCCCAGGCAACCTAGCAATCATGTTGAGTTTAGAAGAAATACGGATGGAGCTTAAGGCATGGAGTTAGAAGACTTATCTGAAGATTTTTATCGATTTCCACCACACTCTTGTACTACAGTGTTCCGCATTTGTAAGGAAAGGAATTTATAACTTCCCATGTTTTTTTGTACTTTGATAAATGTATTTTAATTTCTACCGTAAAGTTTTTTCTGAAATAACATATGTAAGATTATGTTCTTTCTTTATTTTCTTTTCTTACCCTTTAGAATCCGCTTCTTCGGCACTTAGATTTATGACATGTGAATACCGAGGATTTGTTAGTGTCGATTTTCGAGAGTCGAAGAAATGGACCTTCACACCAAGGTTGACATGGAAGGGAGTTGTAAAAAGGGACTTTAGGGATTGGAACATAGTTGATGTCAGACAGGAGCGCATGGAAGCGCGATCCATATCCCAGAACCATAAGTTAGAAGTTTTTTTTACTTAGGGTTAGTGTAGGCATAGTGTTATAAGTTTTAGATTATAGGAATAATGAATAGGAGCCTAAGACGTAATGTTTGGTCTTCGATCTCTATTACTACTGGTACCATTATTACTATTAGTATTATTATTATTATCATGGTTTTTTAATTTCTTTATCAATATTTATTTTGTTTTAATTTAATTTTATTTATTATTATTATCATTTTTTTAATTATTTTACTTTGTATTATTTTTATCTTTATTCCCGTTTTCACCTTTTTTAGTTATATTATCATTATTTTTTTAAATCTATTATTGTAATTATTAATTTTAAATTTTTTTTATCATTTAGTTTTGGGTTTCATCTCTAACCGATCCTTTGTTGAAAAAAAATGGCATGGTTGTTGTTATTGTATTCATGTGGTGAAATTTCAGGGTTGAAATTCTTTTAAGGGGGAAGAATGTAACAACCCGAAATTTTATCACTTTGATTTGTGAATATTTAATTTTCTTTTGAATATTTAATTAATGGTCTTAAATAATTAAATAACCCTATTTTAATTTGTAACTAATGATGGTAAATTCATTTTTGAATTTGGTTTACAAAAAATAATTAGTTCGAAAAAAATAGAAAATGTGACTGGAAAACGTTTTCCGAATTTTCGATTTTGGTCACCAAAAAGATGTCGAAAATGTTGTCTACATTTTATATACATATAATAATAATATAAGTATGTTAATAATAATAATATGGTCAAAATATATTCACTTAACTAAATATAAAGGAGATGTGACTATTTATCCAAAATTTCAATTAAAAATAGTTTAAGATGTTTTGTCATGGAAGGAGTTTGCATGTTGGGTAAAGAGGGGGTGGTGATTCCATGCGTGTGGGATACAGAAGGAGATGGTGGTGATGATGTGGAAAAGAATGAGTGAAGGGTATGTACTAAAAGAATAATACAGTAATTTATTTATTTCACTTTGTATAAAAACAAGTTCTTATTTCTCTCTCTTATTTTTCATTTTCAGTTCTTACTTTCAAAACTTCATTTTCTATTCTAAGTTTTAAAAACTTCTTAATTGCTTCCATGGTTTTTCAAAAGTTTAAAAATCATTCCTTTTCCACTTTTAATTCTTGAAAAATCATTTAAACACCCTCCTTTCCCTTTCTACACATCCTCTCATCCAAAAGCTAGCCCAAACTCCCATCACAACCCAAGACTGAGCCCTTTTCCCCTCTAGGACGAACTAAAATTTCACTTCCCTAGGCCAAAAATTGAGTTTTTACCAAAAAAAATCCAAGATCTAAGGAGGATACAAGTTATAGTGGTAGTTCTAGTTGATTTGGTTAAGTTTTGATGAGTAAAGCTCACTTTTTTAAGCAAGTTTTGAAACTTCATGTTATTGCTAATAATTATGTTGATCTTGGTTGAAATTATATTGTGTTTGGTGCTTTATGTATCTGAGATTATATATATCGTTTGGTTGTGAACTTGGAAATATAGTTTGGATGTTAAGCGATGATTGAAGGTAATGATGTGTGATGTTTGGCATGTAGATAAGTATATGAGCTTATGGGTTAGTTAGTGTATACTAAATGGGAAGTTATCACTTGATTTGTGTTTGTTGTCGACATATAGATCCCTTTATTTTAAATTTATTTACTTTTGATTTTCTAAGAAAATGTTTTACAAAAAGTTTCCAAAACTTTTACATTAAATTTTGAAAAGGTTTTACAAAGTTTATAAAATAATTTAAGATATAAAAAATAAGTTTTTAAAAGAAGAATCTTGCGTATAAAACTAACTTTGAAGTTACGGCATCCATAGCGAAAGTCGCAATGGATGCAAACTAAAATGAGATTTTTATTTAGATATTTTGAAGAGTGGTTAAAACTATATTATAAGTATTAACAAGTTTTAATTATTATTTATTTAAACAGTTAATGATTATTTAATTAATTGGTTAAGTAGACGTAATTAGTACTTAAGTATTAGTAAGTTAATTATAATTTGTTAATTAAGAGAAGTTTAATTGATTATCAATTAAGTAAAGGTTAATTATTTAACTAATTACTATTTAGGAAAGATTCAATTATCTATAAATTAATAATTAAGCAAGGTTTAATTTATAAGTTTACTATTAATCAGGCGAGATTTAATTATATCTTCATTATTAATTAAGTTAAGATTTAAAAACGGTTTTCTTTTACAAAGAATGGTTTAAATATAAAGGATTCTCTTTGTTTGTACCTTTAAGTAGCCAAAACATATGGAATAGTATGGCTTCTGTTTAGCAGAGTAAATCCCTATTCTGCTATGATTAAATGGAACAGATTATTGATGACATCTGTTTAGCAAAATAAGTCTCTGTTCTACTATTAAATGGTAACTGATTTTGTACCATTGTGGTTGCTAAGTCTCTTTTTGAATTTATAAAGTTATGGATTTAAATAACTTCAATTGTACAATAATTTGAGGTTAAGTATTTAAAAATGATGTTTTAAAGTAATTTATTTACTTATTTTAATAGATGTTTAAAAAGTATATAAATATATTATTAATGATACTTTAAGTTATTCATTTATATTATTAATGTTGTTACAGTTTTGTTTAACGTTAATCAATTTTTTAATTAATGATGTGTAATTACTTATCTTATTAGTGTGTTTAAAGTAAATTAGTTATTTATTTATGTTGTTTAAAAGTAAACAGTTAATCCAATAATGGTACTTGTAAATGATAAATTGTTTTATAAGAAGGAGTTTTCTTAGTAAAAAGGATTTATTTAAGGAGGTTTACAAATGATATTTTGAAAGAGAAATTTTAAGCGACATTTGGTAAAGGAGCTTTATAAGGAGTTTATAAATCATGTTAAGTGATTTATAAAAGAAGTTTCATAAACTAATTTGGAGATTTATAAAAGTATTTATAAATATGAAATGGGCTTATAAAAAGGGAATTTTGTAAAAGAAATGAGATTTGATTTGGATAATTAATCCTTCTTAATTTTGTGGTACAGAAACATTCATTCCTTACTTAACACTAAAGGATAATGGTTGGATTTATAGTAAGAAATATTTTAAATATATTTGTTTTGGTCAATTTAAAATATGATTTTGGAAGAAAGCAAATCTCCATCAGGTTTTGTTAATATACTTATACGGTTGAGATAAGCATATGGACATTTTCTAAGTATTGAAAAGAAATATACTTGTACCACTGAGATAAGTATATAGGTGTTTTCCCAAGTATTGAAATGAGTATAAAGGGTTTGTGAATATATCTTTTGTAAGGGTACTTTGAATTAAATAATTGAAAGAAATTTTAATAACTGAAAGGTTTATTTATCGAGGCTTAGTGGATCTCATATGGAATTAAATCTATGTTTGATTGCTTATTATTTGATAGTTCAATGATCGCTATCAAATCTTGGCTAAAAATATAACTATGAAAATATCTAGGAGAAACATGGGAGTTATATGGCATATTTATCTTCGATGATATTGTACTATTCGTATATATCTTGTTTTATTATCTTGGATAAATGAAAATGAAATCCATCCACTTAAACGTTTAGAAGGTGATCTCTGCTCTTACGTATTATCTGATTATTTTTGAAAGAACCGGAGTTGAGTTTACCAAAAACTGTTAAATTTAAGTTAAGGAGACCAGGATCAGATAAGTATGCATTATTCGAAAACTACTTCGAACCAACTCAAGCATCATATTGAAGACATCTTGAAGATGATAGAATTAATGATAAAGCTCTTTGAAGTGCAAGGGCTATTTGCTACTAATCCTAATGGTGATTCCAAAATGGATGTAGTAAAAGTAGTGCCTTCGATTTGTTCATATCCTTAACAACTTGTATGGATGAATGCTGACATTGCATTGCTACTTGGAGGGTAGTGTTAGCATTCCAAGTAGGATTTGCTAAGAGAGGAAAAAGGTAATCATGACCTCACAAGCCTCACTACTCGGTAATGACTAAAATAAGACATGCTTCAAAGCTGCATGGTTCGCTACCATTAGGAGTAGTCATTTCTCGATCCAGAATCGATAATTATGGATTTGCTATGCGCATAGAAGTGAGGCCATGACTAGTGCACATTGTTTTAAAGCCTAGGTCCTGGGGAATGATGTAATCTGACCTGTTAAATTAAAGGATAAGTCAACATTGGTTCACAGAGGGTCCATGTGAGGCTCTTGGTAAATTTTTCTAGAGGTGTACTATGACAAGCGGTACCCCAATAGCCTTGTCATTGATGGAAATCCAATTAACAATGTATTCCCCTACGGATTTAGTTATATACCTATTATGCTGTGATTTATTAAATGTAACAATTTCGGCTAAGATTAATATTTATTTTACTCTATACATTATTATATTATCACTGTATGTTATAATAAAAATGTATGGTTATTGCAAGGAAAAATCTATCCGTGATTATGATGCGTTGTGATCTTACGAGATACCTTCCTTCTAAAAGGTTTTTTAACATTAAAATCTATATGATGTGTGTTTCTCATGCTGGTTTTACCAGATTGATCCTTGTATTATATTTGTTATAATGCTCCAGTCAGCCCGAGCATAATTTTCAGATTTAGTTGGACACTTTGAGCTACAGCAGACAAACTGGATACTCCAAAATATATAACCATATTTTTTCTTCCGATGTTTGTTCTTGTTGAATTTATCAGAAATTGCAAGTACATTTTGTTATAACTGTCTAGCGCCTAATTGTACGATAATTGCACTCTAATTGATGTATGTATATCAAAGTTTTCTTTTGTAAAGTTCACTAATATATTATTGATTACTCATCACGTTGTGAGATTCTGTTTTGTTGTTTTCTTTTCTTTCACAACCAACGATCTATCTTTTCGGCACTTGAATGTTCAGCATTTGAATACGATGGATGTATTAGTGTTGACTTCTGAGGATTGAAAAGACAGGTTGTTATAGATTTATTCCATAATATCACAAGTATATAATAAATGTCGATAATGATCCTAAAAATTATTTTGATGGTATGAGTTCAGGAGATGCAAATTTCTGGAAAGAGGCAACAAATAATGAAATAAATTCAATTTTGTCAAACCAAACTTAGGTTTTGAAGGATTTACCTCCTAGTGTTAAGCCAATAGGATATAAATGAGTATTCAAGAGGAAATTGAATACAGATGGATCCACCAACAAATTTAAAGCCAGATTAGTTGTAAAGGGTTATAAACAAAGATAAGAAGTAGATTATTTGACACAAATGCTCTAGTTACTCACTTTATTTGTATACATTGTTTGATAGCGTTAGCATCTATAAATAATTTAATTATACATCAAATGAATGTAAAGACAACATTTCCAAATGATGTTTTAGAAGAATATATATATATATATATATATATATATATATATATATGGAACAACACGATGGTTTCTTATTACCAGGCCAAGAAAAGTTTGCAAATTAGTCAATTCTCTTTATTGTCTAAAGGAAGCTCCTATGCAAATGACATGAGAAGTTTGATGAAGTAGTATTATCATATGGACTAAAAGTCAATGATGCAGATAAACGTATATGTAGCAAATCAGATAAAAACGGTTATGTTATACTATGTTTATACATTGATGATACACTACTTTTGAGGTCTAATATATCTTATGTAAACGAAACAAAGAAGTTTATATACTAAAAATTGGATATGAAAGATATAGGAGAAGCTAATGTTATATTAGGAACTAACATTTTAAGAAAACCAAGTGAGCTTGCGTCAACACAATCTCAATATATTGAAAATTTTCTCAATAAATATGGTTATTATAATGACAAACCAGCTCCAACTCCTCTAGATCCTAGTATTAAATTAAAGGAGAATGCTAGATGTAGTATTTCTCAACTAGAATATTCCATTTTTATCAGGAGTCTTATGTATGCTATGCATTACACAAGACCTGACATGGCACATGGTATTAGCATATTTTGTCGTTTTACGAGTAATCTAGGTGTGGAACAGTGGAAAGCAACTTCAAGATTTTTATTTATTTGAAAGGTACCATTGATTATAGCCTTTCGTATAAAGGATATCTTACTATATTAAAAGGATATAATGATGCTACTTGGAACAATGTAGAATCTAAATCTAAGTCTAGGACCAGATGAATATTTATATTAGAAGGTGCTATTGTGTCTTAGTGTTCCAAGAAGCAGACCTATGTTTCTGACTCGATAATGTTGTTAGAATTAATCACACTAGCAGATGCATGTAAAGAGGTTGAGTGGCTAATTTTTTTTAATGGATATTCCTGTATGGACTAAGCTATGTCCAGCAATTATGCTCAATTGTGATAATCAGGCTACGATATATAATGTGTCTAATAAGACATATAACGGGAAGTCTAGACATGCAAGTCTAAGAAATTAGATAATAAGATGGTTAATCAAGTAAGGAGTAATTAAAAAATATTACATAGAAACAAAGAAGAACTTGGCCGACCCAAGCTACTATTTCTATAAAATTAAGAGAAATGAGATCAAGGTCTGTGAATGAAGGTTGATCATAGAATAAAGGTAACCCAACTTATGTCTTGAAAAAGATAGACAAAGTTCAAAGGGTATCAACAAGTTAAAAATTGATTATGCAACACTACACCAAAATTCCCATAAGGTAGGGTAGGGTATTCTGCATGATTGAGGATGGATTAAAGTCCTTAATAAGTCTATATACACGGTGTCGCAGAAGCACTTAATGATTTACCTATATGAGTGTGGAAATCAAACTGCTTCTTAAGAAAGCATGACTACTTTTTGAATAGACTAATGAAAGTCAAGGTTAAATCCCATGGCCATTAATATTCAGAGCATACAGAACACAATAACCTATGAAAATCGATATATGTGATTCTTTTGGTCATATCACTAGGGATACTGGGTCCAAGACTCGTTCACCATTTACTCGATATGGCTTTGAAGAGCTTACACTAAGTGAAGATTTCAAACCCAAAAGGTACTTATCACCTAGGTATTGGTTTTAACGATAATACCATTTCTTGTCCTTAAACTATGTCGGTTTTATCCCACTTGGATACGTAGGCAATCACTCAAGTGATGTAGTCATTTCAAATGTTTTAAACTTTGAAAATAGAGGGAGAATGTTGTATGTCTTCAGAATATCAAAACGGGATTTTTTGGGAACATATTTCTTGGAGCAAGAAGAAGCGAGCGTGTTTAGAAGAAGAGAAGAAACAAGATCGAAAATGAAATGAAGAAGGATACATATATGCGCAGCCACTAAAAGGAACAACATGAATTCTGATGGAAGCTTCCAACGGCCGCTGATGGCCCCGTCATATAGTTTTAGACGGCTTTTCGATGGCTACCTATTTTAATTAATTTAATTTATCACATTATTTTAACTTGTTATTTGTAGGAATTCAAAATTTGTTTAAAAATACTAATTTAATATCTAGAAATGAAAGATATATTTATTCAGTTCCACAATTTTGTAATGGTTTGTGGTAAATTAGTTAGTGTTTTCGATAACATTTTGTTATGCAATTTGATATTTAACTTTAGTGAAAATCAAAATCAAACGATCAATTTATGCAACTTTCAGCCCATTCATTATTCAACTGTGGTGAAATTAATGATGCGTAACTGTTTTATGGATTAAAATATATTTTTAACCATTGTATAAGTAATTATGAATTTTAAATGTATTTATCATTATAAATTCATATAAAAAAATTCAATGGAAGAATAAATTTTTTGAATCTTATGTCGATCCAAATTATTTTGGACTTACTTCCAAACTATAATAAAAAGTAAATAAATTTAGGATGTCGATCTTGATTCTCAAATTTATAATCGTTCATCTATATTCAGACTAATTACCTTCCGTTTAAAGGCTAAACGAATTTCAAATCAGATGAAATTCAGGTCACATATGCTATATAATGTCTTTATCCAATTTGACCAGAATTGGGAAAAAACGGAAAGAAAAAAATTAGACTCAAAATATATCATTTCCCATGGAGTTGTATAACACTTGATATGTAGTGTTAGGATAACCTCTTTGAAAATAACATGCTTAAAGTCCAAATTTTTTTCTATATATTTTTTTAAATCCAACCATACGAACTTGATAAATACATAATATAGTATATATGGTTTGAATTTTGTCTCTTTGAAGATCTTTTGTCCTTCGAACAAAAGGTTTGAGTTGGAATGTCGACAAATGGCTATAGATTTGAAAAATAAAGTTTGATACCTTAAACATGTTTATTTTCCTTTCATATTTTGATTGTATGCATATCTTGGACGGACATTAGATTCAATGAATTTAACTTTTTACTAAATAATTTATTTTATACAAATTTGTTATGTCAAATACAATTAAAATTCACAATTAATTATCAAACCGTTAAAATAATTATTGTATGACAAATAAAAATACCATTTTAATAGTTAGAAACAAAATTGCATTATTGCAAACTTTTAAATTTTTTATATCAAATTAAATTTTGATAATAAATTAAATTATTAATTTATTTTATACTGAGAGAGAAGATAAATTATTTTATTCAGCAGCCATCGATAAACTACTCGTCCACGGTCGTCAAAATCCACCGGAATGTCGCGTATACAACAGTAGCTGAACCCGTTTATTCATAATCCCAAATCTAAAATTAAAAACCCTAAACCGAGAAAATCACTCAAATTCATCCCTACTCGTCGTGAGCCGCCACAATCCATCAAATTCTTCATCAATTTTCAATCTCCACCGCCTATGCCTTCAATACATCAAAAACTAGGTGTTTTCTTCTCCTAAACAAAATGATCTTATGATAAAACTAGTATTGATTTGTACGTATATTTGTTTATAATAGCCCATGGATTGTTTATAATTATGTATATTAGTTGATTGAGAAATGTTAATTATGGTTATTAGTGTTTAAAGCCGATAATTAATGTATACTTAGGAATAATTTGGGTTGATTAGTGTATGTATATATTAGCGCAACATAATTTAGTGTTAATTAGTGTATGCATTATCTAAAATGGTTACAAAAACAATTTACTTACATAATCGCTTTTATATATATATATATATATCCTTAATTATATATAAAGTTAGTTTACGAGTATGTGGTAATATATATAAACAAATTAGTGTATAAATTTAATTTTTTTTACCGTGTAATAAACTAAAATTAGCGTTAAATAAAATATGTTGAAAAAAACAAGTTTTTTTTGTTTTTAATCATTAAGAAATAAAAATAATGAATTAGTGCTAATGCTAATATAAACAAAACTAGTGTGTAATGTACTTTATTTTTTAAATCCTTAGAGTGTTTTTGTCCCCATCTAATAAGTATTGTATATGATCGTTATATAGATATTCGTTTTTATTATAAAATAGACATCAATATCCATCTGATACAATATTTATGGGATTTGTCCATTTACTGGACAAGTCACAAACACAATAAAGTAACTACATTTTGTAAATCATTTCATCTTAAATGGTTCATAAAATTTCGATAGCACTTATTTTTTCTTTACTGCATACATGCATTTGTGCATGATACAAAGAACAAAGAGGAAGTACTATCGAAATTTGTTGAATCATATAAAATGAAACAGTTTACGAAATGTAATTATTATTATTTGTAATGGAAAGTAGGACAACCAACCATCAAAGTAGAAAATAATAAAGTGAAAATATAATATTATATTCATAATTTATTAAAATTGAACATATATAAGATTTTATAAAAAAGTTAAAAAATGAATATTATATATTCAATAAAACATTAAAATATAAACAAGCTAGTATATATCAATAACATATAATATAATTAATTAAACACTAAAATATATAAATGAATTAAAAAATTAAATGACAATCCATAAAATGATTAATAATTTTTTGAATTTCTATCATATTTTTTGAAATAGGAAAAAATGGTCAATTATTTTGTTGATCAGAGGAGCTAAATGTATCAATAAAAGAGAATGAGATGCTAAACAAAGGAACATTTTATAATGGTGTACATGTATATGTTGAATTCGCTTTAAGAAATAATGAATATGAAGAAATTTGTTGCTCGTGCGGTAACTGCAAACATTTGAAGCATTTAAAGCAGACTATAGTTAAATTCCATTTTTGTTAAAATGGTTTCGTACTGGGTTATTTTGTGTGGGATCTTCATAGAGAATTTTTTAGTGGATGCCACAGAAGATATGATTAAAGATGCAGCACAATCAATGTTTTTTATGGTTGAATTTGATGATGACGATGTAAATGTCGAAGAAGAACCAAATATTGGAGCAAAAAAATTATATGATTTATTGGATGCTGCTGAGAAACTCCTTTGAGATGGTTGTAAAAGTGGCATCAAATTATCAGCAACTGTAGAATACGTTGCTATGAAATCTAAATTTAACCTTTTAAAAGCCGGATTTATAGCTGTTGTACAAGTTGCAAAACTAAATATGCCATCAAATAATTTAATATACAAAAATAATTATAAAGTGACAAAACTTATGTCTTCTTTCGGTTTGCTATACCAAAAGATAGGTACATATTTAAATGGTTTCATGTTATTTTGAAAAGAGGATATCAATCTTAGGAAGTGTAGAATATGTAATGAGAAAGATACAAATAAAGAAAAAAGAAGGGAAAGAAAGTTACATACAAGAGAATGCATCACTTACCTATCACTCCTGGAATTTAAAGGTTACATGCATCTTTAGTAATCGCACCTTATATGAGATGACACGGTGTAAGAACACAGGAAAAATGTACCCTAACACACCCAGCTGATGAAGATGCATGAAAACGTTTTGATAAGACTTATCCCACTTTTGCAGCAGATAGCCATAATGTTAGACTTAGTATATGTATGGATGGATTTTCACCATCATCTCAATTTGGTTTTAAATATTCATCTTGGTCTATTATCATTACACCTTACAATTTACCTATGTGGATGTGTATGAAAACTCCATATATGTTTCTCGCTATTATCGTCCCTGGCCCCGATGATCTGACATAAGGAATCAATGTTTATTTACTACCATTGATTGAAGAGTTGAAAATACTATGGCATGAAGGAGTTGAAAATATGACATTTCGAAAAATAATAATTTTGTATGTTCACTTCTTTGTTATGGACCATTAGCAATTTTCCTCTATATGCAATGCTTTTAGGTTGGAGTATGACTGGCCTTCTAGCTTGTCCTTATTGCATGGAAGAAGCATAAGTATTTTCTTTACCATATAGGAAGAAAGGTTCATAGTTTGATAGTCGTCGGTATTTTCTCTATGCTAATCATCCTTTTAAAAGAGATAGAAAAAACTTTACAGCTAAGAGAGCAGTGATTATGCAACAATCAACGATTTGGTCAAGCGAAGAAATATATGAACTTTTAAAGAAATATCCAAAGATGCATGAAACTGGAGTACAAATTGAAATTATAGGTAAATCGACGATTCATAACTAGTGCAAACAAAGTATATTTTGGGAGATACCTTATTGGAAAGATCTCTTTCTTCATCATAATACTGACGTGATGCACAATGTGGAAAACGTGTTTGATAATGTGTTTAATAAAATTTTGAATATTAAGGGGAAGACTAAGGATGATTGGAAATCAAAATGTGACATAGAAAAGTTATGTAAGGGTCCCGAGCTTCATATCAAGCCAACCGATAGTAAAAACTCAAAGCATGCTATGAGTTAGACAATAACTAAGTAAAATTTGTGTTGAAATGTATGGAAGGATTAAAACTTCCTGATAGGATTTCTTGTAATGTATGTAGATATGTTGACTTTAAAAAAACCCGAGTGGGATGAAATGTCTTGATTGCCACAAAATGATGGAAAATTTGTTACCCGTCATTTTCGAAGAATTATTACACATAAAAGTCTAGAATGTTATAGCAGAACTTAATCTGTTTATTACAGGGCTTTATTCGACCAGGTTAGAAGTTGAACGTTTACGTAAACTTGAAGTAGATATCCCTATGCTTCTCTGCAAACTAGAGAAAATAATTCCTTCAGATTTCCTTAATGTAGTAAAGCATTTACCTATTCATCTTCCATCTGAAGCACGTCTTCGAGGTGTTGTGCAATATGGATAGATGTATCCATTTGAGAGGTAAAAATATTAAGCATGTTAAATACTAATTTAATTATATAAGTGAAATTTAATTTGAAATAGTTTTTTAGTAGGTACTTAAGTCATCTTAAGAAAAAAGTTAGACAAAAAGCACGAGTTGAATGTTCGATTTGCAAATCATATATCGAAGAAGAAGCTACATTCTTTTTCTAGCACTATTTCAGTGACCATGTATACTTATCATTTGAAACTATTCCGTGTAATGATGAAGGATTGAACAAGATTCTTGTGAAGGAATGTTATCTATATTTAGGCAACATGTCCGACCTGTTGGAAAATATATGGAACCATGGTTAGACAATAGAAATTACAGTGTAGCACATTCACATGTTTTTCTAAATTATGCTAAAGTTGC
This sequence comes from Allium cepa, assembly GCA_030765085.1. Classification (NCBI taxonomy): domain Eukaryota; kingdom Viridiplantae; phylum Streptophyta; class Magnoliopsida; order Asparagales; family Amaryllidaceae; genus Allium; species Allium cepa. The sequence goes on from CM060941.1 coordinate 438,920,427, forward strand.
ACCATTTGTCAAATAATGTTATATAATTATTCTAGACATATGTATTTCCAAATTCATATTTATTTCAATTATACTTATAGATTATAATGCAATATATCATATATATATATATATATATATATAGTATTTATGAATCACAACATCCATGTCGCGATCTCAGTAAAGAATTTGCTAATTGGTTTCAAAGTATGTTTATGATCCGTGAAATTGTGTAGTCACTGAAGGATTGAAATATCGTGTGTTGGGACCAAAAAGAAATGTCAAGACGTATCAAATATTCTTCATTAATGGATTTAAATTCAACACCAATGAATATGGTGCTGAAAAATTAACTAACAAAACCGGTGTATTTGTTAGAGGCAATGGTAATTTAGATAATCATATAAATGATTTTTATGGCATATTAACCCAGGTTTTAGAATTGAAATATTTCACATGGCCTGCAAAGAAAGGTTCTTTTTATCTAGATGCAATTGGTTCAGCAATAGGTTCTGGAATCAACATGCATAAAGATCAAAATCTTATTGAATAAAACATTCCTCACATTGCCATATGTATGATCCTTTTGTACTAGCCAAGGGCCAAATAGACACTACAAGTTTATTATGCTCCATATCCATCGCTAAAAAAAAGATAAAGCAGATTGTTCGGCAAATTTTAAAAAAAAAGAAAGGTTTACATTTGATGGAAAGAATATTCTAGACGAACAAACTTATCAGGCATATCTCGAGCAAATTAATAGAATAATAATAACCGATGATCATATTGATTTTGGATCTCTAAAGATGAACTAAATTGTAACAACCCTTTAATAATTATCTAATTAAATAACTGATTTTGGATTTAAGGATTTAACTGATAAATTAAATCTAAATTTTTATAATAGAAAAAAATTCATAAAGAAACGACTATTGAATTTTAAAAGAAGATTTTAAATAAAATAGAAATTTTCAAAATTAGAAACAAGTTGACTTTTAAATTTTATGAAATGAATTTAACAAATGAGAGTTTGACTTTTATTTAGTTTAGAATTTTCGGAAAAAGTTTGTTAAGTGTAATTAAGCTAAAGGATTAATTTAAGTACATTCTTTGTGAATCCGGACCTTAATATTTTCAAGTACAATAGCCTATCCTAAAATCTAAGTCCTTAGCCCATCTATCCAACTAATGAAATCACTAAGTCCTTAATCAAATCTGATACATTATTCCTAATTCCAAGCTTCTCGTTCTTATCTTCAGGAAAGCAAATCTTCAAAGGAAAATTCGTACCTTTGACATGGTTTAAATCTTAGGAATTTAAAGTAAATTATGCAAATCATAAGGAGATAAGGTATAGAATCCAAACGCTCTATTCTAGGTTCTTATGAATTAAATTTGGGTTTTCGATATCCTTTTAAATTTCAAAAATTCTATTTTTGATTGTAAGATAATGAAGAGGAGTTTTTTCTATAGAGTAGATTGGAAAGAAGAAGAAAACTGCTAATAGCTTCTTTGATTGTGATGAGTAAATCTATTTAATTCACACAACTGTATTTAAAAGTAATTATATTCCTTTAGCATGTCTTGTTTGATTATGGATTGAGAAAATATTCTCACACATCTATATCTTGATGATTTGTGAAATTAAAATAGTTTGCTGTTTTGGTTGCTATGATTGTTGCATTAGATATAAACTAAAATGAATTAGGTTAGATATTAATAACAAATCCTGCTTTTGAATTTTGTAAAATATATATAACAAATCCTCTTAGGAATGACATATAGGTTGCATTGAAGATGAATTGGATGATGCATATGCATCTGCTATCTTCATGTTAACCCACCTTTTGGCAAGGTATTACACATGTGGATTTAACCCAACGGACTTCATGATCATTAAGACGGGATGCCCGGAGAAACGGTTACCAGGCTTAGAGTTCGTTTGTAAATGAGACTATGGACGATGGTCAAGTAGATTCGGATCTAATCCCTAATTTTTGGCACAATCAAGGTGCAATTGGTATAAAATAATAAGGAAGGCCTCGTGAGGCTAAATTTATAGTCAATCGGAGTTCATATGTTAGAGTTATGGCCAACAGAAGAGGGATCGGTTCATATTTAGCTCAGTAGCACCACTCAACGATGATCGCTCCATAACTCAACAACCACAAGGCGGATTGAAGTGAAACTTTGAAAAAAATAATTGGGGTCCTTAGGAAGTCTACGTTAGGTATCTTATGGCATTTGGAAGAGATGGAGGGATCGACATCTATCCATCTAGAGTGGTTGGCCTTCTTCCCTTATAGGGATCAACTATACACAATCTTCTAGCAAAGATCAATCAATATCTAAACATCTACACATCCAATTGGCATGAAATATAGAGGCTAAGTATGATACAACATGGAGAATATCCCCAAGGGATCTCATAAAATTTGGTACAAGTTGGAGGGATCGGTACCCATCCTTCTAGCGGGATCGGCAGAACTCAGGGTACATGCAACCCCACTTTACGGTAAATGCGATATCTCACAAGCCTTACGTCGAAATTGCACAAAATTTGGGAAGCAAGTAGCTAGCACCATGGAGAACCACCCAGAGGGATCACACTCTATTTGGATGCAAAAATATGGATCGGTATGTGAGTTCAAAAAGGGATCTGCAGGAATCGGAAATCAATCAATACTACTTCACGAAAAATGAGATATCTCATAAACCGTACGTCGGAATTGCACGAAATTTGGAGAAAAAATAGCTAACACCAAAGGGAACCACTAGAAGGATCGTATCCCATTCGGACACTTGTGGGCCTAAATGGGCTTTGAAATTTTTAGATGGCCTCGTCTTGGTCTCTACCAACCTTCTGTCAAAATTTCAGCTCGATCCGTGTGTGTTTTCCCCTTTAAATACAGCAAGAATGGCATCAAAAAAAGAATCTTCTTTTTTTCTTCTCTTTATCTTCAACCTAGGCTACACTTTATCAATTTTATTCTTGGATTTCAGATTGTATATGTAAACAATCTTCGGTATAATCGAAAGGATTATTTAGGAGTGGACGTAGGCCAGAGTTAGCCGAACCACTATAAATCTTGTCTTGTTTTACCTGATTTCTAATTGTTTTAATTTTGTTTTTCATTTATTTCTCTTCGTTTTTCTGTGATTGGATTGAAAATTGGACTTTTTCATAATTGGGTGTTGGCGGTCAATTTTGACGCCAACATTTTGGTGATTTCATTAAAAGGACTTACACACGCATATTTAGAAGCTAGGAGCTTCGATTTTAAAGATTGGATACTTGGATATAGGAATCAACAAGGAGAGTGCTACCAGAAAGGAGCCACCATTAAGGGAGTCAGAAGGCTTCCTCAGGAGTTGGAGTTTATCATGCATCTATCTACATCACCAGGGATGAAATGGAAACAATGATGAATGTTATGCAGGAGAGGATGCTAAAAAGGTAGGAGGAGACGATGTAGAATCTACTCCAACAAATTGGACATGCTGGAATGAAAAACCAAGGAGCTGGAATGATAAGAACTACTGTAGCCATGGATGAAGGAGTCGATGTGGAAGGAATCGTTGGAAATCAAAACCGAGAACATGATAACGGAGCCAATGGACGGAGGAGTGGGCTAGAGCAACCGGGGGTAGTCCCGTGTCATCCTAGAGGGATCGACACTGATCCATCCAAAGGGATCTTTACCGATCCCTAAAGGCTAAGGGGCATGCCATTGGGTTTGGTTGATCATGATGCTGGAGGATCTGCGATCAATCCTATGGAGCTTGGTGCAAATTAGAATTTGGATACTCGTCCGAAGGAATACGTTCCAGTATTCCCTCATAGACTCGAGGGGCAACTTGGACATGATGATAGAAGATTACCATTGGAAGTCAATGACAGGTTTGAAGAGATGATCAGGTGAGCTATGCATGGAGGGTTAGTGAACAGGGATCTGGAGGATGCGAATAGAAGTCCATTCACTCCTAATATAAGGAATGCTCGGAATCCACCAGAATTCAAACTACCAACACTGGAAGCTTATGACAGAATGTCGGATCAAACTATGCATATGATGAGCGATATATGGCACATGGAAGTACTGGGGGCATCAGAAGGAGTCCTGGAATGATGTTTCCCCACGTACTTAACGTTCGTAGCTACGCTATGGTTCAGACAGTTGGAGAGTGGTTCTATAGCACATAGACGGAATTGGTCGAAAGATTTATGAAGCAGTTTTGGGTTCACATTAGGAGACCTAAAAATTTGATGACAATGACATTAGTACAGCAGTGGGTAGGAGCATCACTCAAAAATTTCTTAACGATGTTCAATGTGGCATTTGTTTTGGTGGATTGAGCTGATCCATCGATGGTTTTAATAGCGGCAGTGTCAGGAGTTGTAGATAATTCAGATTTTAAGATATCACTGATATGGGATCCGCCGATGGATCTTGAGGAATTCTACCATGAAGCAGAGAGGTTTCTATGACAAGAAGATGCAAAAGATGATAAAAAGGCAACGGAAGTTAATACGGTACGGGGTGGAGAACCGCCCAACGAAAGCTTAGGAAAGGATAAAGGTAAACGGAACAAGGATAGTAGCTTTGGTGGATCGAAGCGACAAAGGGGAGAACCCAAATTCTCTTTTTACTCTGAATTGAATGAAACCTCGGAACGGATATATCTGGATACTCGAGGACAGCTTCAATATCGAAGGCCGGCAAGGAGGGAATCCTCCAAACGCGAACGGACATCAGGAAAGCGCTGTCTATTTGGACAGACACAATACAAATGACTGTAGGAATTTGAAAGATATCATTGAGGAACACGTGGGGAATGGTCAGTTAGAACAATACATAGGGACTCGGGCTGTGATGGTGGAATAGGAGCAGCCACCGTCCACCTTGAATAAAAATGGCATTAGATCAAGGCATCATCTTCAACTTGTCATCAATTGATCGGGATGGCATGTAATAAGTAGCAAACTCCATAGTAAGATGACTAAATCACTTATATATGTACGGGATCGAGGATGGTCCCTAGGCATGCTTTGAGATGATGATAAACCGTAATGCTATTGTTTGTGAAATTTGTTTTTTCTTCCTTTCTTCTTGTTTGTTTCAAGCTCTTGTTTTTTTGATTTTTTTTGAACTCTGGTTTATTGGTTGTATGAACTGCTATTTTATGCACTTAGGAATGCTTAAATTTGGATCAATGTATGGATAAAACAGGCCGTCAAGTATGGACTATGCCTAAAAAGGGGTAGGTCGCTTCGCTTGAATGCGATGGATCGACCTGCTTCGATCCTGGAGTATGGACTATGCTCGAAAAGGATCCGGAGTGATTAAGGTCTTCGGGCATGGACTATACCTGGCAAGGGGTGGGTCGCTTCACTCGAACATGATGGATTGGCCTACTCGGGTCATTGAGTACGGATTATGCTCGGCAGGGATCCGATGAGATCTAGGATTTGGATTTGGATAACAACCTGGAGAGGTTACAGATTTGGATATCAACTTCGAACAGCTATGGATTTGGATATGAGCCTAGAGCAGTTTGGGATTTTGCTAACGACCCCATGAGGTCAAGGATTTGAACAAAACAATACGGAGAGATCATGGATTTAGGATTGGATATCGACTTGGAATGGTCATCGATTTCACTAATGATTCGAAAAGATCGTGGATTTGGATTGGAGATGGATTGGATAATATGGCTATCGATGGATTATGGATTCCAGATTTTTGATTTATGGCAATTCAAAACACACCTTGCTATCGTAAGGCATGTTTTGAGGAGTAAAGTGTTAACCCACCTTTTGGCAAGGTTTCACAGAGGCGGATTAAACCTCATGGACTTCATGATCATCAAGACGGATGCCAGAAGAAACGGTTACTAGGCTCAGAGATCAGTTATAAACGAGACTATAAATGATGGTCAAGTAGATTCGGATCAAATCCCTAATTCTTGTCCCAATCAAGGTGCAGTTGGTATGAAGTGATAAGGAAGGCCTTATGAAGCTACAGTTCATATTTCAAGTCAATCAAAGATCATATGTTAGAGTTATGGGCAACGTAAGAGGAATCAGTTCATATTCAGCTCAACAGCACAACTCAACGGTGATCACTCCATAACTCAACAACCACAAGGCGGATTAAAGTGAAACTTTGAAAACAAGAAGAGGGGACCCTAGGAAGTTTACTCTAGGGATCTCATGGAATTTAGAGGAGATCGAAGGATCGACATCTATCCATTTAGAGGAGTTGGCCCTCTTTCGTCATAGGTATCGACTATATACAATTTTCTAGCAAAGATCGATCAATATCTACACATCCAATTGGTATGAAACTTGGAAGCTAAGAATAATACAACATGAGAATCTCCCCTAGGAATCTTATGTAATTTGAAGCAAGTTGGAGGGATCAACATAAGTCAGGGTACATGCAACACCACTTCATGGAAAATGCAATATCTCACAAACCGCACGACAGAATTGCATGGAATTTGTGGAACTAACACCATAGGGAACCACCCAGAGGGATCACACCCTATTTGGACACCAAAGTACGGATTAGTATTGATCTCTATTGTGAGGTCAAAAAGGGATCGGTAGGAATCAAAATTCAATCAATACTACTTCATGGAAAATGCGATATCTCACAAACCGTACGTCGGAATTGCATGAAATTTAGGGATCAAGTAGAACCACCAAGCCGAATTACACACAGGGATCACACCCTATTTGGACACCAAAATAGAGATCGGTACCGAACCTTATTGTAGGCCCTAATGGGACCGGAAGTTTTTGGATGGCCTTGACTTGGTCTCTAGAACCTTTTATCAAAATTTCAGCTCTATCCATGCACATGTTCTCCTATAAATACAGCTATCATGGCATCAGAAAAAGGATCTTCTTTCTACTTCTCTTTAACTTCAATCTAGACTACACTCTATCAAGTTTATTCTTGGATTTCAGATTGTAACTATAACAATCTTTAGTATAATAAAAAAGGTTATTTAGGAGTGGACGTAGGCCAGAGTTAGCCGAATCATTATAAATCTTGTCTCGTTTTACTTGTTTGATGATTGTTTTAATTTTTTTCTTTATTTATTTCTCTTCATATTTCTATGATTGGCTTGGATATTGGAATTTTTGCATAATTGGGTGTTGGTCGCCAATTTTGACGCCAACACTTTACATATAGGGGTACATTAGGAATGACATATTTGATTATTGTCATTTGTTTTTCTTATGTTCTAATAAAATTGTTATGTAAACAAGATAGACAATTAAGAAATGGTTTTATATAAGAAGTGAAATTATATATAAGGAACATTTATAAATATCGTTTGTAAATAAAGGGATTTAAAAGCTGAGAATTTGAGGATTTAAAATCTCGTTGATCTAAAAATTGTTTTTTCAAAATTTTGGAAAATAATAATAATATTATTTGATAATTATTTTGAATGGAAGTATTTTAAAAGGGGTTTAACAGAAATAGAAAACACTGAACTCACTCTTGTTGCTGAAAAATAATTTTGATGATGACTGCAGCATCACCGACGTTCAGTTTCAGGGTTCCAAGAGAAGAAATGCTAACATTGGGTTTTGTTTGGTAAAATAAGTTTTGATTAAAATCCAAAAATATGATTTTTTTTGTACAAAAAGATATATATATATATATATATATATATATATATATATATATATTATGTACTATTTCAAAATAGACTTGAAATAAAATAAAGTGTTTAAATTCTGAATTTTTTTATCTAAGTATTTTATTAAAATGATAGGAAATTGGTTTTTGTAACTTTTAAATTGAGGAATAATAAGTTAATTTTTTTAAATTTGTTGATTATAGGTGTTAAAAAATGCAAATTTGAAATGAAATTTAACTAAATTTAGGTTAAATAAAATGAATTTTGTGCAAAAATTGGACACAAGTAAAGGTAAATGAAGTGAATTAATGAGTTAAATGAAATTGAATGGGATTCATAATGAATTAATGAAATGAATATGAACCTAAGTTATAAAATAAATTTCAACTAAGTTGTAAATGAATTGAATAACGTTTTGGAACGTCCTTGATAGAATTGGATATGAACTTAAGTTGTAAAGTGAAAATAAACATGAGAAGTGTGGTGTAAGATGTTTATAATAAACTTAAGTAAAATTTGATGGACTAGTTCTTAAGTATTGGAAGAAATATACTAAGTAATAAATGAATATGAATAAAGCAATGTGAATAATGCTTATAAATGAATGTAAATAAAAGAATCGAAATAATGAGAAACCAATTGAAATAAATACGTATTTCGTATGTATATTATTTTATTCGCACAACTGTTTGATCCAGATTCCAGTATATGATTTCGATATGATTTACATCGGTCCGAACAAGGATTTTTCACTTGATTCTCTATGGCGAACGCTAGATATGGATTTTTGATTGATTTTTGAATTCTCTGTCATAGCATATGGCTATGCAAGGAGAATAAGGTTACTAATCAAAGAACGGATCAGAGTCTGCACTAGGGTAATCATGTGAACGATAGTAGTTCAGAAGTGAAATTGTGTGATCAAGTGGGCGATCAGATTGATTGTAACGGCCCATATTTTTAGCTATTTTAAATTATTAAATTTAGTATAATGAACGAATAAAAATGGTTAAGGATAACTTTTTAATGATTTATTAATATAGCTATCAAATATGATCTTGAACAAGATTTTTAAATAAACAAATTTCGAAGATTTTGACGATAACAAGTATTGAAATAAATTCTAAGTATTGATTATGTTTAAAATCAATAATGGAATTGAATAATAAATGTCGAATTCACTAGATGTAAATAAAGTAATTGGTTGATAATTAATAATCAACTGAAAGCTAATATTGAAATTTATTGAATATTGGATAATTAAATTATTTAAAATTTAATCTTGAAAATTATATAAATAACTAAATCCTAAATTAAATATGAATGAAATGATTTCAAAAGTTGATATAGATGTTATTTAAATATGGATGAAGATTGTCAACACTTAAATTTTGAATTTAAGTGATAAATATAAAATTTGAAAATTTTATATTTTAATCGATGAGTAAAAATAGCCATTTTGGCCACTATCTCGGATTTCGACGAAACAAGTTTCATCGGATCTGTAATAGTATATTATTATCGGATTTCAAATTTCGTAGCGTTTGGAGTTAGCGATTGTTTGTACGGGATAAAAATGCATTGAATTTAATATCGAAAATTGAATATAATAATTGGGTCCAAAAAATACCTTCTCCATACTATCGAATTAGATCTCAAAACCTATTCCATTGCGTTCGAAATAAGGGCATAACATTATAAACGTCTGGCGACACGCCTCGATTGGGATCCAAAAATTTTAGCTAGATAATTTCAAAATTAAAAAATATATTTTAATCCATTTGACTACACAGCCTTTTATTCAACTCACAACCAACCTATACTTGTGACCTACCTCATACTGCAAACATCTCCTTCATTTAAATTAGGCATCTCCTTACCTCTTTTAACAAAGCACTCAATAGGAACAAAGTTAAAAAAGAAACGAAACTTTAAAAATCAAAATCTAGAAATATACTTCATGAAAAATTCTCAAACCAATTTTATAAACCTTATTTTAGGATAAGCTTCAATCTAGGATGATTTGGTTAAGTGCGGTAGTGGGATTTAAGGATAGGCAAGCAGCTATTGAAACTAGGGTTCAAGTTTATGAATTATAGAGCCATCGATTCGAGTTTTGGGCTTGTTTTTGGACCCAGAGCAGAAAATAGCATCTCGACAGCGATATTAGTGTCGTTCGGTGGTACCAGGACGAACGTGACCTGACAGGGGAGGGCAAGCGCTGTCGCGATGTCGATTTTGGCAGGGACGTGGTGGAGGCGTTGAAATGGTGGTGGTCTATTCGAATGCGAGGAGGGGAGTTCGTTGGCGTCATTGGATTTTGGTTTAATTGTGCGTAGCTCCGTGTCACTGTTTAAACATGCATGGCCAAGGAGTTCTTTCATGCACAAGCAACGTTTAGGGAAGAAGGTGTTAGCTTGGGTTGGGCAAAAATAGTTAAGGTAATGGGTTTTTATATAAAAATAAATTAGTGTTCAATTTAATTACATTATAATTGATGAACTTAAAAATTAAATAACTCTTCCATACGAGGTCAAATCAAGGCATGGATTTTTGCTTTGCGATCGTGATGACGAGAGCTTCACAGTGAAACTAGTTTGGATGGATTTGGAGACAGTCGAAATTTGTGCTAAAACGGACGTTGTTCGGTTTTAGTTCCAAACTGGAACGCCTCGGCAACAACAGAAAATGAGGGTGAGTGCTTTATAATGCTCACAATGTACTAAAATATTTTATGCTAGTTAAAATCGAAATTATGAAGTGATGTAAATTTATTGATCTTTGTTTGATAAAAAAAATTATTATCTAAATTGTCATTTGAATTAAATGTTAAAAATAAAAATTGACAGTCAAATTTGAAATCTGAATTTAATTGTCAGTAAAATACTAATATTAATAACTATGAAATTGATGTGAATTATATTGACCGTTTGGATGATTGATTGCGATGGATACTATTGGTTGATATTTTGGATGATTTGGATGTCTATTTATTTTGATATATCCTGTATCATCCTGTATATTATTTACAGTATATAAAACTGTAAATTGAATTATTTCGAATAAATTAAGAAATATGTTGAAATGATATATACCTATGACATTTATTTTGGATTGAAATGATATATATCCATCCCTAAAATTAAAATAAAAATCACTGATCACTTGGCCATAGGACAAAAAATTATATACGGACACTGGATTGTTTAAATTTAATAATTTTAAAAGTCTTGGTTTTGAAATTATTTAAATGAATTTGATTTAAAGACATTAAAAAGTCGAATTTATGAAGTTTGAATTAATCATGAATTCAAGTTTGAAATGTTGAAATCAATTTTGGTTAAAAGAAATCGTTTTAAAGAATTTAATTGGAATCTGAAATCATGATTTAAATATAATTTTAATTATCAAAATTGAATTGTGCGAAAAGATTTGAACTTTTACTTAAACTTTGAAGTTATTTCAGTAAAGGTGAGTTTAAATGGATATTCCAAACTTGACCTCGAAATTGAATTATTTTGAAGATTTAAATCTAAATTCGAACATTGAAGTTAAATTTGAATTAAATGATTTAGGCCGATATTTTGAAATTGAATGCAAAATCGATAAACTTAAATGGTTTTAAATTTGAGAATTGAATTGGAAATAAATCTAAATTAGAAGTGAGATGAAATTAATTAATTTGAAATTAATTAATTTAAAATCGAAATGGAATTAATGTGAAAAAATCGAAGTTGAAATTGATTTGAATTGAAATTAGAATCAAAGTAAATTCAGATTTAAATCGGGATTGAATTGATTTAAACTGAATTGGAATGAGACTGAAAATGATTTGAATTGGGAGATTTGGAATTAAACTAGTTTGACTTTGAAACTTTTTTTAAGTAAATTATTTTATTTTAAACTATTTTAAAATTTATCTTTTTAAATGTACAAACTATTTTAATCTTTCAAGCTATCTTCCTATATAAACCATTTTCAATAATCAAGCTATTTTATATTAAACTATTTTACTTTTTAACTATTTAAAAAAAATAAACTATTTTTCTAAAGTCCAAACTGGTTAGTGCAGGAATTGTTTATATTTAAACCGTGGATTTAAATACGAATTGAGTTGAGGGAAGTTATAACCTAAATGGTAATTCAAATTGAATTTTGAAGTGAAATTGACATATCGAACAAAATAGGTATATTTTGAGTAAATATGATGATTTCGGAACGGATTTGATTTTGAAGCAAATATGATATTTTGATATTAAGTATGAACTGTATTCGAAAGGTAATAGTACCAACTGGTGTGTAAAACGACGTTTGGTTGTTAGAGAGACAGGGGCCGGATATGGACATACTCTATGTTGATGCCGGAACCACTTTAACAATTGTGTACTGGAGGAGCCTCCAAAACGAAGTGGCTGGATTTGGCGTCGTTTGCTAGATTTGAAGACAGAGAACGATGATGGATAGTTCTCGACACTTGTGCCAATTCGAAATGACTAAAATACAACGGCTTGACAAGGCCAAGTGGGCTAATTACCTCAAGTGGACATCCATTATTCGATTTTATTAGACTCAGTCCATATTATTACTCTTTTTGTCGGTTTCGATTGGTGCACCTTGATTTGGGATAGCCTCCCTTTGACTCGATATGGGATGGATGGACGCGGTGGGCGGTTACGGCTATGATGCGTTACTACCAGCCCTACGATCGAACCGGTAGTATCTACCTTGGGCATTGCCTCACGTGCCTTGTCATACTTTTATCCTTATACAAGACCCATACGATTTTGGTTTAGTGTTGTCGTATCACAGCGCATTCCTATCCATCGACGGTTTACTGGTATTTTATATGCAAACTGTACGACAATGTTTAAAAATGCGTTAAGATGGATCAATGTTAAGCCTTATTGCTAAGGAAAATATTTATTTTACTGACTAGACATTATGTAGTGTATTTTATTATATATATATATATATATATATATATATATATATATTTTTTGACTGATCCTTAAGAGATGGAAAATTCCGTAACATCTTTTGAGTTATTGCACGCACGTTATACACTGGATAGGAGATGTGAAATCCCATAAACATGTGTGATGCTATTACACTCATGTTATACGTGTTATCGATTTGACTTACATAAGAATATTTCTGTCTTGACTCGAGTGTTTTGTCTTTTCATTATGCTTAGGTCAGTCTTGAGTTTTTCAGCTTATTGAAGATTTATTCTGGAGGACGAAGACGTAGATTTGGTATATTACTACTATTATTACTCCTGCATCATGTTGTCTGCTGCATTACTTTATTTATTCCTGATGCATTTATAACTCTGAAAAATGTTGTATAGATTATAATTTAATGTATAGTATAAACAGCTTCATGAACTGTTTATTTGATTATTATATTTTGTCGTTCCACAGCGAGATTATGTGTTCGTTTCTTCTCCTTTTCTTATTTTTCTTAATTAACCTCATTGATTGTCTATATTCTGGGTTGTTTAAGTTAGCCTTGTGTGGATTATTGTCAATTTAATCCCTTCAAAATGTGGGTTGTCGCATTAATATTACGTATGGATGGTATACGTACATCGTACGGGCCTGGATAAATTATAAGTTGACATAAGAAAATGTAAATTGATATGGTTATGAATTAATTGGATGGATATTATTTGTTGGATGGTTTCTTTTGTTATATTTGCATACAGTTATTTTATTGGTCTATGTCATATAATGATATTACTTTCTTTTTACGTGTTCTCACTAGTTGTTGAGTGATCACTAGGTGCGGATGGTATATGCTTTGCATTTAGAGCTCGGTTTTGCATTATATTGATTGTATATGCTTGCTAATACCAATAAAAGGTACTACATATAGTATTTTAACATTTTTCCCTACGGGATGCCCCATCCTTGAAGATGAGATGTATACCTATTATTATATACATTGTAAATTTTTATACTTTTATATTTTTATATTTTCCCTACGGAATGGTATTAGTTAGTAACTTTGAATGAATTTAAAGACTTAGAAATGGTGATAACAAAGTTTCAAAAGTAGGTTTTGGAAATTAAAGACTTAAAAGAATTTGAAAATCTATTACAACTAATTGGTTTTGGGAAGTTAAAGGATTTGTGGCATTTTTCTTACTTTGGAAATTTCGTAGATGAAATTCTTTTAAAGGGGGAAGAACGTAACTACCCAGAATTTTAGTCATTTGATTTTGAAATATTTAATTAATTTTAAATATTGAAATATTAGTTTTAGGAGTTAAAATAACTTAAATTTCAAATATAGCGATTTATTTGATAATTAAATTGTTGAATTTAATATTTGAAATCGTTTAAATAACTGAATCTATGATTTAATTTGGAGAAAAATGATTTCAAAGCTTATTTAAATTCTATTTAGATAAGTATGAAGATAGTAAACTTTTAATTTAGATTTAAAAGTGATTAGTTTGGTTTTTATAATAATTCTTGGTTGATGTGTAAAAATAGCTTTTCCTGGCACTGTCTCGGATGTCAACGTAAACAGTTTCATTGGATCCATAATAGTGTATTATTGTATGGTAATGAATTTCATGGCAATTGGACGTATCGTTTGGCCATGTTAGCTCGAAATGCTTAGAAACCAATCGTAGAGATTTATAATATAATTGAGTTTGAAAAGCTATCTTCTGTATATGATCAAATTAGGTCTCGAGACTTGTTCCATTATATTTAAAATAAGAGTATTACATAAAGAACGCTACATGGCACGCTTCAATTGAAGCTTGATAATTTTGGATGTGTAACTCAGATATTACGAATAATATGTATGTATGTATGTATGTATGTATGTATATAAAACATATACATATACATGCATACATATATACATATATACAATAACCAACCCATACCTCTCCACTATTCACATCATACCCTCCCCATACCTAGGTCATCATCGTCTCCCCTATAAACTTGCGCCTAAACCAGAAACAATCTTGAAAATTTTAAATTTTAAAATCCACCAAATCAAACCATGCTCCATCCTAATCCTAAGGATGATCGAGACCCATCTAGGCTGATCTAGGCCAAGGTCATAACTAGGAAAAAGTTTGTCTCCTCGAGACAAAGAAAATCAACAGTTTGATCATCATAAATCATCGCATGGTGGTCGTAGTTTCATGATGAATGTAGTTGGAGTTTTCTGTTGCTTCCGACGAATTGGAGAAATATCAAGCGATGCAACCTGAAGGAGAAACGTAGAGGACGTCAAGGAAAAGGGGCCATCAAAGTTTGGTGAGCTATGATGGAGCATGGTGGCAATAATTTAGGGTTGAAAGAAAATCATTCCTTGGGTTTATCGTAGTTGCGGAAGCGATTTAAGTGATGGGACCTACGATGTTGGAAACAAGGGAGTTGGGACAACACATGGTAGGTCGGGGGTAGCGGGCGGCGTGGCATGGAAGTGACGGCGAATGATTTGAAGGGGCGGCTGTGCATATGCATACGCGAAAGGAAGAAGGAGTAGGACTAGGCGGTTAATTTATTTAATGATGGTAACTAAGTATAGTGATGTAATTAAAAAAAATTAAGTTATTTTTATTAATTCAAACATTGTAAACTAATTATCTCTTTCCTACGAGGTCAAAATTTAATGTGACGAGTTACGTTGGGATCATATTAGCAAATACTACGATATGAAATTGGTTTGGCGACAATTGGAGCTAGTTGAATTTTCACTAAAATTGGACGTTGTTTGATTTGAGACGAAATCGAAACGTCTTGACGATAACAGATATCAAGGTGAGCCAAACTCACTTTTTTGGCTAACTAGTATGTTATAAGATAATAAAAATTGTTGATTGAATGTTTGGATGATTTACTATTTTTATCAGTTGGTATGGATTATTCCCGCCTCTTGAGTGGATGACTCATATTATGTAATTATATAATGATTGTGACGTAGGGGGGCAAGTTGGAGGGATCCAACTGGATTCCTCACAACTGTTGATTTTATTTACTTATACATGTGTTATATGTAAGCTATGATGTAGAAAACAGGTTGGAGGGATCTAATGGGATTTCTCGCTAATGTTGATTTATTTTCAATAAAATTCCTATTATATTAATTTTTGGATATTAAACCTAATTTATGGACACCATTGGTTATGACATTGTTTATGTTGAGAAACTGAAACCCAATATAAATAGAAAATCAATATCAATATTAGTTAAGCGCTTAGTAGCGACCTTAAATTAGTATTTTAAAAATACAATAATTGCCAATTGAGTTGAAATTGGTTTTTGAGACATAAAATGATTTTAAAATCCAAAGATGAGTTTGGAAAATATTTTTGTTTTAAATTACTTAACTTTTATTTTACTCTAACCATTTTATCCTTCCTTTTTGAATTATTTAGAAATGATTTTAAAATGTCCTACTTATATGTAATATTGTTTTAAAAGTTATTTATTTATATTTAATATTGTTTTAGAAGTTATCTATTTGTATTAATATTGTTTAAGATTACTTATCAATATTTTAATATTGGAAAGTTAATTATTTAATAATTAATATGGCTTGAAATTAATCATAATAATTTATTAATAATTTTTTCGAAATTAATTATTATTAAATATAATAATGGTGACGATTAATTATTATTGTTTATTAATAATGTTTTAAATTTTTAATTATTATTATATAATAGTGTATGAAGTAAAGCATTATTATTTATTTATAAATGTTTTCGAGATTTATAAATAGAGTTTTACAAATGGACTTGGGTTTTATAAGAGGAATTTAGAAAGTGTTTTAGAGACTTAGAAGGAAAATGGTTTATAATATATAAAGAGAGCTTCGCAAATGGTTTTAGATATTTATAAAGGAATTTTATTAACGGGTTATAGATTTATAAGAAGTGCTTTATAAATAATTGCATGGATTTATAAAGGGTTCATAAATTATTTGAAAAATTATTTGGAAATATTTATAAATGGTTTAAGGATTATAAATAAGTTTATAAATGGTTGTAGAAATTTATAATGGAATTTATAAATGGTTTTGGAATTATGTGAAAAGGAAATCTTCCTCCATTCTGTAAATATACTTATTCCTTTGAGATAAGTATATGAATATTTTCTAAGTATTGGAAATATATGGATCTGCGAATATATCCCCGTGAAAGTATTTTTATGCAAGTATTATAAAGTGATTCAATTAATAAAAAGATTAAGTAAGGGGATAGTGGTTACTTATGTGTTGAACCAATGTTGGTTTTCCCAATGGAATTAAATCTCTGATTAAATGTTTGTTATTTGATAGTTAAATAACCTACTATCGAATTTGGATCTAAACATAACTTTGTAATTATTTAGGAGAAACACATGAGTTATATGGCATAGTCATCTCCGATGATGCTGTATTGTGTGTATAAATCTCGTTTTATTCTCCTAGGAAAATGATAAGCCAATCTGTCCACTAACGGTTAGGAGGTGGTCTCCGCTCTTTTTTTTGACTGTTTATTTCTTAAACAATCGGGGTTGAGTTTACCAAAAACTATCGAATGTTGTTTCGATAAAACTGGGATCAGATTTGTTGTTCAAAAACCACTTCGATCCAACTTAAGCATTTCGAAGTGAAGACATCTTGAAGATAATGGAGTTGAAGACGAAGCTCTCAAGTATTACGTTCAGTCCTAGAGTAAACTTGTATGAATGAATGTTAGCATTGCATTGTTGCCAAAAGGATGGTCTTACCATTCCAAGAGGGAAGAGCTATAAAAAGGTAACTTAGCCTCAAGCCTCATCAATCGGGAATGACTAAAAAAGAGGAGATGCAGCAGGGCTAAATGGGTCGTTCTCAAGTAGGGTATGATCATCCATGTCTAGAGTCGACATTACCTCTCATTTGTATGCTTCTGGGACCATTAATGGAGGAGTGATCATATTCGATACTATCTGGTAAGAGGTAGACCAGTTCTACGTTGGCAGGGGATCTCGACGAGATCATCGGTGTTATTTTATCTAGAGGTACACCGTGATGGGTGATAATCCAGTAGCCCAGTCATTGTATGGAATCCATATTCCAATATGTGTCTTTATGGTTTATTTGTATACCTGTTATGCTAGAATTTAATTAATATAACAATTTCGGCTAAGAATAATAAGTATTTGTATCTTAGACACTATTATAATATCAGATAATTTCATATGAAATATTTTGGTTTTTGTAAGGGAAAAACTTATCCGTGTTTATGTGCGGCGTGGTCTTACGAGGTACTTTTAATTTCAAAGGCTTTTATAACTTGAAAATCCAGTTGGGTATGTTTTTCGCACTCTGGTTTTCTAGAGTGACTCAGGTGTTATTTTATTATAATGCTCGAGCCAGACTGATCACATTATAGATTTAGTTTGGATGCTTTAAAGCTTTCAAGAGACGACTGGAATTAGTGACGTATTCGCGTCTATTGTTTTATATATAACCACTTTACAATTTGTTGACTAAGTATAAATGTATAACTATTTTTTTTCAATGTGCAGACCTGACCTTCTTCTGTGTAGAAATTAGTGGATGAAGAAGATGCAGAAATACTACGGCGATATGATGTCGAACATTAAAATATGAGGAGAAAAGCTTAACTGGATGTGAGGAAGCATATGACAAGCTTGGGTTGCTTTTCGGGATTGTGATGAAGCAAATGTAAGTTTACTAGTTTTGTATATTTATTAAAAATTTAGTAGAATTAGCATAATAATTATATCAATTTACAAATGCCAAATATAATGTTAATGTTGAATTTACAGGCAAAGTCATGGGAAGCTCTGGGAATAGAAATAAAAATCCAACCATACACTGTGGGGTTCGAAATCATTCCAGTGTTACCATCAAGAGTTGATAAATTTATTAAGTGCGACTATAGATA
Source organism: Allium cepa (assembly GCA_030765085.1). Classification (NCBI taxonomy): domain Eukaryota; kingdom Viridiplantae; phylum Streptophyta; class Magnoliopsida; order Asparagales; family Amaryllidaceae; genus Allium; species Allium cepa. The sequence continues at coordinate 438,938,983 of CM060941.1, forward strand.
GTTATTACTTTTTATAAATATTATATATATATATATAATAATAATACATAATAATTATTTCAGAAAAGAGAGCGTGGTCAATCAATTTCGTACATGGACGTATTTGCTCGTACTCATGTCATCGCGCACGAAAATAAAGATGGTATAATAACATACAAATAGCACAACTCAAAATCACAATAGGCCATGGTATGCATATTTTAAATTATATGTTATTAGTAATCAATTTAAATAATAAGTTATTAATAATTAAAAGTATGAATTTTAATTTTATTTGGAATCATAGGAAAAATTCATGCGAGAACGGAAGAAAGTGCTTGAGGTATCGAAATGGAAAGAGCTGCTTGTTGAAGAGGAGGACACAGGTATCACAGAATATGCATTATGGATTTTAAAATCAAGAGATAATGTTTATATATATATATATATATATATATATTATATTTAGGAGTAACATATAACATATTGATTTTATTAATCACAATATATAAAACCTATACACTTTGTTGAATAATGTTACATGCTAGACGTAGGCAAAGTGCCTACTAAAAAAACCCATAGCAACATGGAGAGTCAAGAGCTGAGAGCTAAGATTGCAGAGATGGAGGAATGAGACAAGCGTCGGGCTTGGCCAAGTTAGATGAGCGTCTTACTGCATATGTGCAGGAGCATGACATATTTCCCTCATCGGGTAGATCTGGAGGTGATGAGCAGGATCGGTAGGTATGATTTTTGCAGTTGTGTTGGAACATTGTACATACATATACTTTGAGATGCGTGGGATAGTTTGACTTTGTTGGTATGGTGTTTGAGAGTTAGATATGTTTTGATATGTTTGAGATGTGTGAACTTGATTTAAATTGTTTGATACATTTTGAGATGTTGATGTGTGTGAGGTTGATTTTTAAGTTGTTTTGAGATGTTGTTAGACTTGTTTAATACATTTTTGGATGTAGTTTGAGATGTTGTTGAATGTTTGAATAAGTTGTGGGTTGTTTGAGTTTGTTTTTTTGTGAATACCGATGTTTTGTTATTGTTGATGTTATATATGTGAATTGGCCTTTGGAATATATGAGTTATATATGTAAATTGAGTTGAGATATATATTGATGTGTGTGTGTTGGTTGGGGTTGAAAGACAATCGAAATTAAAAAAATCTTTCAGACTTCCGAAGGCTTATTTTTCAGATATTTTGACGACTAACCGATGGCTTCCGACGGTCGCCGAAATCAATTTCGGTAAATCATGTTCTTGCACGTGACGTTGGAAGCTGTCGTCCGCCTTCGAAAATAAAACGATAGAGTCGTCGACAAGCTGTTGGAATGATCGTTCTTCGACAGCTTTTTCAGACAGTTTTGAACCGTCAAAAATGTTATTGTTTATTATAGCGAGTTATTTACTGTGCATATGCAGGTTTCACCGGTCGACCGGTGGTACTGCCGCCTGCCCAGTAAACATCGGCCTCTAAATTCGTCTAAAGAGTTGCAACTCTTGCAGATGGTTGCTACCCTTCATTCACTTGTTTTTCTAACAGTTTTCCCTTAAGAGAAACAATCTCTCTTCGCATTCAAACATCATCTATATAAAGAATATCAATCATTGCATCTAACATTCGATTTTGTGATTAAATCAACTTTTTCTTCTCTGCTTCGTTAACTCTTTCTTAGCAATTATTACAAATATTTTACTATTGTGTTCTTGATCAAAGTAGTATAAAACTTTGAATCAAGTGAGGTCGTTAGAATGCTTTGTTGAATCCAGATGGAAATAGTTCGATAGTTGTTTTGTAATAGTCGGTGCTGAACTATTTTTTGAAAAAATCTGTAATAGATACTCAAAGTAAGAAATACTACAACGGTGTTATTATATTCCAACAGAATGACATATTGTAGCTAGTTTGTAATAGGTAGGATTACAAACTAGATATAAATTACATATAGTTGAATCATTTCCGCATAGTACCATTATTAAGTTTTCCCTCAAAAATTTGGCAGTAGTCAAAAAACTTGGTATACATAATAAATGTAGAGAATTTTCATTTGTTAGGTTCTGCCGGCAGCGTAACATGACACTGGCAAACGATGATGGTATATGATGCTTTCTGTAGTAGTGTATGATACTTTTTGAAATGACCAATGTGAAGTTACGAAGTCCGAATTTCTTTTGGCAATGCTTATGGAAGATCTGCTCCTCGTAGCCCTAACTTATTCCGCCGGGACTCCTATCGAGGAGTGATTTGGAATGGTTCTATAACATCAGTATCTTTGGTTTTGTAGCAAGTAGCGTAAGGCAGTCTGTAATACAGGTGGAAAAGTAATAACGTGAAATGTTGGGAGATGTTTTGCATTTGTTTTAATTTATGTGCTACCATTTGGACGACGTAGACTTTGGAGTAGATTTTTACACAAGTATGCCTGCGTACAATGGATTCTTAGTCTTTTTCTTATTTAATTAGTTCGACTGTTCCACTGTCGTATTCAATTTAGACCAAAAATCAAAGTATAAGGTTAATTATAAAATCTAGTCTAGTTTCTCAAGCAGCAAAGAAGATCCAAGAAACGGGGAAACCACAGAAAATGAGATCGGAATGGATCATAAATCTAGAATCAGAACTCCATGAACTCGATCAGGAATCCAATGTCCAAAAGCAGAAGAAACGCACCATCTATAGAATCCCAGAACCAATGAGAGAGATGAACCCAGAAGCCTACACACCAAAACTCGTATGCATTGGTCCGTACCACCACAACCGAACTGAACTGAAGCAGATGGATCATTACAAGCTTCTGGCACTTTCTGTTAAAGTTATATTGGCGCTTCAAAGTAATTAGTTCATGAATAATTAGAATTTTTTAATAAGTAAAAGTGTCTGCGTGTAAGTACTGTTTTTAAGGTAGAACTAGTATCCAGATCTTGTATTTAGGCAACTTATTAGCTGTTTTCTTCACGTTCTTTTGTAGCCTATATATAGAGACACTACGTTCTCAATAAAAGTGTAAGCTGTTACTTTTAGTTATTTTAATCATTTTCTTCGTTTTAATTTTTACAACATGGTATCAGAGCGGGTTATTCTTAGAGCTTGTGAGGTTAATAAAAAATTGTGAGCGTTCTTCCAATGTCTATTGCAACAAAATTTTCACTTTCCATTCCTCTATTCAAATGAGAAAATTATCAATCATGGGCTATCAAAATAAAGTCATATCTTAAAGCTTTAAGTCTATGGGATGTCATTGAAAGTGATATTGATCACACTCCTCTTCCACAAAATCCAACAGCCACCCAAGTCAAAAAATATGACGAAGAAATGGCGAGAAAGCCAAGGGTACTTTCGTATCTACATGGGGCCGTGTTGGAAGAAATTTTCACAACTATTATGGGTTGTGAATCTCCCAAAGAAGCATGGGAGAAAATTAAGGAGGAGTATGAAGGAAATCACCAAACAAAATTAATGCAAATTTTGAATCTTAAGAGGGAGTTTGAAATAATGGGGATGAAAAGTAATGAAGTTGTTAAGGAGTATGGGAGTCGGCTGATGTCCATTGTCAACCAAATCAAGCTACTTGGTGGAGAATTTACAAGCCAAAGGGTGGTGGACAAACATCTTGTCACTCTTCTAGAAAAGTATGAAGGTAAAATTTCTTCAACTTGAAGATACTAAAGATTTGTCCAAGTTAACATTTTCAGAATTGATCAATTCACTTCATGCGGTGGATCAAAGAAGGACCATGAGAAATGAAGATGGTGAAAACAACAGTGAAAAAGCTTTTATAGCAAAGTCTCAAATTCAAAAAGAGAAAGGCAAATTCCTCCAATGCAACAATTGTCACAAAACTGGTCATGAAGAAAATGATTGTTGGCATAAGCGAAAACCTAAGTATTTCAAGTGTCAAAAATTTGAGCATATGGCAAGGAATTGTAGGTTCAAAGATGAAGAGCAAGAGAACATGGCACGAGTGGTTGTGGAAGAGAATTTATTTTAGAGTTGTGAGTGAGAAGTGCACCATGGAGAGAAGTGCTCAAATATTCAAAGAGTAGAGTTGATGAGACGTGCTTCAACAATTGAAGGTGATGAGAAGTGCATCACAAATCGAAGAGAAGTGCTTCGTTTATTATCTCAACAACTTTGAAGCAAAGGGGTGTGTTAAAGTTATATTGGTGCTTCAAAGTAATTAGTTCATGAATAATTAGAAGTTTTTAATAAGTCAAAGTGTCTGCGTGCAAGTGCTATTTTTAAGCTAGAACTAGTATCCAGATCTTGTATTTAGGCAACTTGTTAGCTGTTTTCTTCACGTTCTTTTGTAGCCTATATACAGAGGCACTAAGTTCTCAATAAAAGTGTGAGCTGTTACTTTTATTATCTTAATCATTCTCTTCGTTTTAATTTTTACAACACTTTCCAACTACTTGACTAGAGCTTGCAAAAAGTCAGCGATGTCGCAGCAGCAATGAGGATGGAAGTGAAGGAGCTTATGGCTTTCTATGAAGCTCTCGGTGATGAGTGGTTAAATGACGAAGAGAAGTTCGTGGAGTTGATGGTTGTTGATGCATGTTTTCTCTTGGATTTCTTGATTTGGAGAACGCTGAATCCGTTATGGAGGTCCTATATGAAGGCTACAATGTCCATGGATGTGTTGAGGGTCGAGAATCAGGTTCCAGTTGCTGCTCTTGCTGTCTTGATACATGTTGGTGGACACATGGTAAGCTTACATTTTTAATCTCTGACAATATGTCACAATTATCTACATGACCATCTCACCTTGGTGATAAATACAAAATTCATATTTTTATATCTGCTGGATTTGAGCTTTTGGTCAAATGGACCAGATCTAAAGTTGATTTTGACTAATTTATTTCTACATACACTTGTCTTTCTCCCTGTTTAGTGGATCATAAATTCTTCATCTGTTGGTACCTTGTCTTTCTTTCTGTTTAGGATCATAAATTCTTAATCTGTTGGTACCTTGTCTTTCTTTCTGTTTAGGATCATAAATTCTTTATCTGTTGGTTGTGTTTTCATGCTCAAATGAATTTTACATGCATATACTTTTACGACCAAAAATTGTAGCTGATCTGGATTGGTAATATATTTAAGGTAATAATAGATGCACAACATTCGCTATTCATCATTGCACCTATATTAGCTAGTTAAAACAATCTCCTGATTATAATGTACAGGCCAGGATACAAAAGCATTCATCAGTTGCTATACAAATCTCAACCAAAAAACGATGATAACTGTCAAAGAGTTAGGCGATCACCACCTTGACATACACCGAAATGAAATCACTGCAAAAGGAGACTACCTCTACGATCGTCGTTTCAACATCTATCAACTCGATAAATTGCTCAAACTGGTCGATGTTCAACTGAGTCTAACAGATACTGGAAGCCTAAGCGACATAAGGTTTGAAAAAGGAATGCTCAAACTCCCAAAATTCAATGTAGACGACAATACAGAACCACTGTTACTCAACCTTTTAGCCTACGAACAAATACATGGCTTGAAAAATAAAGTTGCTTCTTATATGTTCTTGATGGATAACCTGATAAAGTCTAGAGAAGACGTTATAGTGCTCAGGAAAAAAAGAATCATCACTGGATGGGTAGGAAGAGACAAAGATGTTGTGTCGCTATTTAACCGTCTTCCACGGGGGGTCACATTTGAAAACGAAAACGAGAATGGAATGAATGAGAATGTAATTAAGTACTGCTATAAAATGAGATGGATAGCTAAGTTCAGGCCAACTTTGATTACATATGTGGGTTCTTTGTGGTCTTCTTTGGCTTTGCTTCAAACTTTTATGGCGTATGCACAGTTTAGGCAGGATCTCAGCAAGAATGATCTATGTTATTGAACAATTTTCCATATGTCGGTGTTCCAATTAATGCTCTTCCGGGTATAAAGTTACGTCTATTGCAAGATGAAAAGTTGATTTCTGTTCCGATCTATTGTTAGTCATCTAATGACCGGCTATTCATTGACAGAATTTTACAATTCAGCACCAAAACCATGTAATCTTCAAATCAAGAAAAACTAAGGGTCAGTTTGGTTTAATTTTGTATTTTGAGTTTTGTGTTTCCAACTTGCACTAAGAAATAGCAAAAAATAAGAGAAGAACATTTATAATTCTTAGTCATTGCGACGACTGACGGATAAGAAGGAATTGGATTGGTCTGTGTGCTTTTATCATCTCTCAAAATACGAAAAACAAAATAAACTTGTATTCTGTTTTACATGTTAATTTCATTTTCCAAAATTGTTTGTTTTTCAACAATACATACAACGGATGCGTATTTATATAGACGAAAATACAAAACTAAAAACGACAAGGCAAACGGGACCTAAATTTTAGGGGTAAATCAATTTTTCTGGAACTCATTCTTTCTAGTATCTTCTTTTATATCCGTTGACGGATGCTTTGGAATACATATAATATCATATCCGTATCTGTATCCACATCCAAATAATTTTAGTATATATTAAATATCCCCATACGCGGATACAGATTGATATCAAATAATTATATTATTCGTCAACGATAGATAAATCGAGAAACATAAATCGAAATGTTTAGTTGAAAAAATTTCAATTTCAGTGATTATAAAAGTGTTAAAAATAAACAAATATAATAATAATATAAATAGTTTTGAACAGTTAATATACATTAAATGCATATAATATAAAGTACTAATTTAATCAAGCAATAAATATCGTACGTTGTACTAAAATACACATAATTTTTACTACAATATTTACAAAAATTGAACGGATAATTTTCAGATGCGTGTGTCTTCGTATTTACAATTGGTCCCTTTTTTCGGATGTCGTATATTTGTTCGCTTTTTAGGTACGAATTTCGGATTTGTCGGATATTCATTGGCCGCCGAACCTTCTTGTATCTCTCTTGCAGCGTAATCAATAATAGAACAATTTCTTCCTTCATAGGAGCAACCAATCATTTTGAAAATGTTCTCATAGATATCAGACACATTAATTTATTTCCGAGCTGTTCCAATTTTGATTGAGATAATTATCACTTTTGAAAATTAACCATGTGATTTTGATTCGGTGTAATGGGGTATATAATTCAAAATCAATAGTCAATTAATTATTTATAAATTGCGTTACGAGATTAAAAGCCAATTAATTATTCGTAAAGTTGCATTGAAATAACAGTCAATGTAATATCTATTATATTATTATAAATTGATGTATGTGTAACCCTTTCTCAATAAAATCAAAAATGGATTTAAAAAACAATCCATATTAATCCTTTTCACAAGTTTAAATTAAATTAATGAGTTGCCCACTAAAACAACTAAAATAATTGTTATAGAGCCTGCAGAAGCAAGCATAAAGATGATAAACCTAAGTTGCTCTAGCTTTACAACAATCGTTCGTTCTGTTTTTAAATGGAGAAAACCATGAATTTTGGTGTGTGAAGATGAATGCTTCATTTCTTGTGGTTGATATGTAGAATATGAAGTATAATGGGGAGTTGGGCACGTGAACACCAAGAAGAAAGGGTTAGCAAGACAAAAGGATGCAAGTGCCCTTCCCATGTTGCATAAGGCAGTGATTGATTTGGTACTTTCATGAATCATGATAGCAAGCATTGCAAATGAAGATTGAATGATTCTAAGAAAAGAGTATCAAAGAGGAACAAAGGTAAAAGCTATAAAATTGCAAACACTTATAAATGAGTTTGAAAATACGAAGATGAAGGAAAATGAAATTGTAAAGGAATTTTCTGATAGATTTCATGAGCATATAAATCAAATGAAGTCCTATGGTTAGGACGTTAAAAAAAGATGGTGACGAAAGTTTTGATTTGTTTGCTCGAAAAATTTGATCCACCTATGGCTATGATTGGAGAAACAAAAGATTTAGAGGAGTTGAAGTGTAGCATCCCGCTATTTGATTAATTATATTAAAATCTTATTTAATTCAATAAAAGTGAATGTATTTACTTATTTGAGAGTAAAAGAAAATTATTGATTTAAAAATTCAAACTTGATGTTTGAATTGTGTTTTAAATCCAAAAGCCATTTAGAAATTTATTTTAGCAAAATAAAGAATATTTATGAAATTTTGGAATTATTTAAAAAAATTGTTTTAAATTTGTTGAAAATTAAAAAGTGATAATTTAATACAAGAAAAACCGTTATAAGGATGAATTTTTTTTGATAAAACCTTGAGTGGATTTTTAAACGGGTATAAAATGTTGATTTATAGACGGTTCGACCAAAATACGGTTAAGGATACGAATTTATTGGACCATAGTTTTAAAGCTTATGTAATGAAATCATTATGTTTTAAGCCTATCCTAAAGACAATCGCGCTATTTTAACCTATCCTACCTTAAATCTATCTTAATAACCATTCTATTTTAACTTAAATTTCATGCTTATAGTATGTCATTATTCTATTTTAACTTATATTCCATGCTTATCCTAGAATGTCATTATTCGAATTTAACTTAATTCTCTTTTAACTTTAACCTGGCCCTTAATCCCTAAGCTTCCTTACCCTATAAATACTTGAAGCCTCACCTTACTCCCCTCCCCTCCCCTCCCCAAAAACCAAAAGCTAATCACTGTAAAAGAATCCTTCATAAAAGCTAAGCTTTCCACCTGCGTAGTAAGATAAATCAGAGCAAAGGAAAAAAAGGTGAATATAATCAATTCCTTTTGATATATAATGAGTATAATTTCTTTTATTTTGATGTACAATGAACTATCATCCCATTTTAATTCAGTTTTTGAAATATGACTTTGTGAAGGATTGGTGCCTAATATGATTTGAATATTCTTTGTAAGAGTTGATTTTTTAGTTTATTGAGATGAATAGTAGTTGATAGTACTTGGTCATGATGCTATTTGAATAATACACCATCTACAAACTTGGATTTTAATGTTAATATAAAGTGTATATGCTTTTCTATAAATGGAATTTTATAGAATTAATTAAAATAGTGGCAAAGTATTTTATAAATGAATTTGAATTCATTTCATATAAAAATACAAATATATGATTTTAATTTGAATACCAAATAGTATTAAATAATACTTTATTAAATTTAAAAGACTATATCATGATTTTGGATGAACCAAATATATATGAATATTTTGGAAAGCATGAGTATATTGTAATGCCCCATAAAATTGAAAAGCATGGTATATTGTAAAACCCCATAAAATAAACCATAAATGAATTGACTGAATTACATTAAATAAGGTATGCTTGAAAATGAGAATTTTATAAATGTTGGCGTTTGACCACGAAAGTTATTCCATTGCATTCGCGGAAAAATTCTTATCCATTTTCATATATAATATGCTAAAAACGGAGCTCAAACAAAGAAGTTATGAGCGTTTGAAGTTTTCAGATTTAAATTACTTTAGTTTGAATTTAAATTCAAATGAATATTTAAATTTAGGATTTGAATTTCAAAAATTAACTGTAGGTTTAGCTATGAGTTAAGTTAAACAATTAAAGTTAAAAGTTAATTAGGGAATAATATAAACGAGCAATGGAAATAAATCAACGCTCTCGAAATGAGAGGAGTGGTCGACCCTTAGCAATTGATCGGTCGAGCATAGGTAGTCGGCCGCTGCTTCACAGTGTGGGCTAGGGTTTTGTGATGTTAAATAGTCCAAATTTATCCATTTTTGATCTAATTCATCCTACGATTTTGGTGCATATCAACTCCTATAAATAAGACCTATCGTCCCCACTTTTTCTTTACAAATATTCAGGAACTCCGCAAACCTCTGCTATTTTCTCTCTTCGGTTAGATTCAGAAATTCTATCAAGGATTTAGTTAAGGATTCTTATCCATTTGTAATAATTGTTTTAATCTATTTTCTTCTCCTCCAAACTCTCTGAATCTAACAAAATTTTGTACACACACAGACATCCCAACCTATCCTTCACTGTGTTTGTGTATATATATATCAAAAGAAGGAGACCTGAAAAAGAGTTGCTATGGGGTTACAAATCCATACAAGAAAACCTAAGAATAACCTGTAAGTGAAAACATCAGTTTTTTTTTCTTCAATAATTGATTAATATATTCTATGGATCTAAATATGCCTTAGAGATTTTGGGATTTCAAAAACAAAATATATAAAATCCTTCAAAATTCCTTTTTATTTCAAATGTCAATTCTAGATGGAGATTCTCAATTATTTATTAACTTGATGGAATTTATTTTATTTCTAACATTTTTGATAATTTCATAGTCTATTCCATTTCTCCTTCTTTTATTCAAATTAAGAGTTTTCAATAATGAAATATGGGTGTAAAGCATGAATCCTATTCGTAGTTTACACCACTTATTCCACACAAATTACATCATTTATTTCCATGTAAAAGAGGAGTTGAATTGAAATGTAGTTAGGATTGCAATTCCTGTTGTTTAATATACTCCATTGGATAGATGTAATAGATTGTGTATATATTTTTATGTACAGATATTTATTGCATTTTTTGATATGAGTATTTAATCCTTGTTATGGATATTGAAATCTTGAAAATCTAAAGGGAAAAGACATATTTGTATTATGGTTAAAGGAAATGACATTTAACGCTAGTATAGGGCGTATGAACCGCACGCTTAGAAGTTATTAGGCGCAAAAATATATATTTATTTCTATTAGCATAATAAAGTTATAATTATAGCATATAATCGCGTAGTTAGTTAATTAATAATTATTATTGGTTTCCCTTTAGGAAGATAATTAATATTTTAAGGCGTAATAAGGAAGATTCCTTGTGAGGCCTTAATTATGAAACATGAGATGAGTATTATATATGGAGAGCATTAAAATTATGACTAAGTCATAGGGATACGAGGTTAGTAGGGTTGCACAACAAAAGCCTGCCCTTCACTTTGAGTCTACTAAGAGTTGTGTACACTTACTACTGATGTGAGACGTCTCCTTTGATAAATATTTGTGGTGATGCGAGATCAGTCCCGAATTCTATAGGGTAAATCTGCCCAGCTAATATAGCTACCAGTTCCTTTGAAGAATCAGAGTAATGTGAGACGTTATTATCAGTATGGGACATAATGTGAAGGAAATGCTTCGGGTTTTAATGTATTGAGTAATTATTTGAGGGCCCATCTCTTTTCTCCAAATAATGTATTAAATGGCCTAGGGGCTAGTTATCAGGCATGATAGGTGATATCTCGACACGGGTTTGCTTTGGGATAAGGTATTAAGTGACTGATTGAGGGTCCGTCTTTCCATAAAGAAGTATTAAGTGGCTCAAGAGATTCCATGCGATGTCAGCTAGATAGTCAACAGTGAGGGGTCCGCCTAGGGAATATGTATTAAATGATGGGGTTTGCCTCAGTTAAGGTTTTATATGGCTAGAGTCTGCCTATTTTTCAATAAAAGGTATTAAGCGGATTAGGTACTATCTCTCGCATTCTTAGATATGTATGATATGAAATTTGGGATAGAGGATTTAGAAACTAGCTTCGGGAATATAAGTTATTAAATGGTTGATGTGTACCGGCTTCCTTTTCTTATAAGAAGTATTAAATGGTTTTATGTATGCAAGACATTTTCTTATTTTAAAATATTCCGCCCAAGTACTGAAATGGTAAGACTCGTGGTTTTTATTCACCAGACATTTGTTGTTCTGACTCCCTCTTGATTACAACACAAGTTAAGGACCGAGTGACGACGGTGACGATGCTTGAAGATAGAGTAGCTTAAGATTTTGGCAGTTATTATTATCTTTTATGATGTTTTATGTTGTACCCATGTATTTTGGATAAATGATGTAACGGATTTTTCTTGACAGTTTGGTGATGTTTTGTATTATGGCATTTCAAATGGTTTGGAAATAAAAAGGTACAATTTGCTAATATATTTCATTCCATCTACTATAAGTTCTGAAAGAATAGTTATTGCTCAGTACAGTTACTTCTTTTTCTAACCAAAAATCATCCTTAAAACGGATTTAAGTTTCAATGGGCTTTTTCCGGATCGAACTTTAAGCATGTTCTGAGGTGGATTGTTACATATATTTTATAAAATTAGGAAGTATACGTTAAAGTGGGTGAATAAGAAGTTTGTTTGAGTTTGATGCAAGTTATTAAATATTTAGCTCACCCATGCTATGCAACTATACTCATGTCATGATATATGATTGAAAACTTGCTTGATTGAATTTGAATGGATTGAATGATATTTGGTTATGATTGATATGTGAAGTATGCTAAGTGTAAAATGAATTGTCATGTATACTATTAATATAATGCAAGCTAAATGTGCAAAACGTATGCTTTTAGTGAATATGGGTGATTTTGAATACTTTTTTGATTTTAGAAATACATCTATATGTTATGATGAAACTTTCACCCATGATATGAATTTAATATAACCCACTGATATTAACTTTTGTGTAATTAAAGTGCTTAGTAGTTCTATAGTGGTAGAGGTGTAAAAAGTTATAGCAGGGATAAACCGAGGATATAGCAAAAAATAGTGGAAGTGCAAAATGCTTCATTAGATATATAACCAAATACTCAAAGTTAATTTATTCTTATCATCATATCATTTGTGTAGAAAAAAGAAATAATGTTTAATATCATATAAAAAACTGAAAAATATCATGCTTCATGCAGACTAGATTCGGTGACTATGAAAGATTTCTAGCTTATATTGAGCATGTATGTCTTAAAATTAGGTCTTTACCCTAACTTCGTTTGATTTAGTTTAAAAGAGAACCGGTCAAATAGCCTATTTATATTAATGTTGCTAAAGCGGGTGCTAAAAAGCCTTATTTTAATGGGTGTAGCGGAAAATAGCAGGGCTTAAAGTGGATCTATCATATAATAACGCTAAACTGAAATAGCGTTGCGGTTGAAGAATGCTATATGCTATAATAGGGGATTTTGTGAGGTTTTAGCGAGGCTTTAACTACACAATATTGACGTGAATATATGCTTAGTCATGTTTGAATTGAAGTGTTTTCAATGTGCTATTGCTTGATGAAATGAATGTACATGACATTTCTCTGATGAAATATGGGATAAAACATCATTTCAGGAAAAAACGATGTTTTGGGAAGCCAAATGTTATTAAAAGTAGAAAATTTAACATTTGATTAGAATGATATGAGGTAATGACTAATAGAATCCATCCTAGCGGACTGATTTCGGGGTCGCAACCCGAATCATGATGTCTCTATCCCTCATCATAGAGCCTAACGACATGTTGCATGGACAATATAATGATTAGAATTGGAGACATAGTGTAATGAGGCCAACACCTTTAGATGGAACTAGGCAGGTGAATACAACTCCTAAAATGTATATGCCTTCGGAAGCTAGAAAGGTAGTTCAACTAAATGATCGTGTGAAGTGTACTCACAACTGGTTGTAAGCAGCGGGTGAAAAATAGCACATGGGATTGTTGAGCCAATTGTTCTTTATCGAGGGTGAATTCAGAAGGAGTTACTAATGATTATTCTTGTTGGGAACTCAAGGAAGAGAGTTAACCTTTAACTCTTATTTGTATATATTGACCTCGTAAAATATGTATGCAACTGTTAATTGTATAGATATGCGGTTAAAAAAGAAATCAGATTTATGAAATTTGAATATAGTGTATTCAAAATTTAAATTTGTAACAACTCATATAAAGTGGATAGATAGTGATATCGCAGTTATTAGAGTTGGAGCTATAAGTCACGATGAATAGATTCATGATTCGTGTGTTAAAACCATTTTGAACAATTGCGGGTCAGATTGTTATGGTGTTAGTGACATCAATGCATTTTAAAATGTCACCTTTAAACCCAATGCTTCACATTTATTGTTTATGATTTTGATTATACTTGTAGCTGGATTCCTAGTCTGACTGCGGTTTTTTTATGTATATGACAACGTCTTGACTCAAACTAAGGTTGTAACGACCTGTAATTTTCGATAATTAAAATAGTCAATTTAATAAAAAAAATTGTGATAAAATATAGGAAAAAATAAAATTTGTAACTTATTTAATGAAATAATAACTACAACGAAATGTGATAGTGTTAATTTGAGTTAATCATTAACAACTTTAATGAAATTCCAATCAATATAGATAATGTAAATGTTATAATTTAGTTATAAATTTGACATAAGAGAACAAATGTAAATATTGAATTAATGTATGAAATAGTATAATAAATGGTAATTGAATAGAATCGGCACTATGTAAGTGATTATAACATTTATTTGTAAGTAATAAACTTAAAAATATGATTAATGGTTGATGGTGACAATTATTATAAGTTACCTATTTATTTAGTCTATGAAATTGAATTGGAAAAACAATTGCAATAAATATAATTAAATATCATGTTAATGTAAATTAAAGTAATAATTGAAAATAATGTTAATTTTATTCATAATATGGCAAATGGGTTGAATAAAAAGAACGGAAATCAAGATTTATCAATTTATTGGAATTTAAGCTATAATAAATGGATTTATTATAATTAAACGAAATTAAATATAACCTAAAATGAGAATTAAGATGGAATTGGAGAATATTAATGTACTAAGACATAAACTAATGTTAATTATATCCATAAGATGATAATTAATTTGTTGACAGGATGGAAAAATCAAATAAATGAATTTATTGAAAATTTAATTTATAATTTCTGAACTTATTGAAATTGAAATTTAACACTGGAAATTTTGCAATATTCAATAATAAATTGATATAGAAATTTGTTATAGAGGATTATAAATTACTAAATAAGCCAAAATGATAGAAATAGTGATTTATTAAATTTGAATTGAAAAATTGATTTAATTAATTTAATATTAATTTATTTAATTAACTGAAATATAGCCATTTTGGCCACTTACTCGGATTTCGACTAAACCAGTTTCATCGGATCCATAACGGTGAATTATTGTAAGATTTCAAGTTTCATAGCGATCGAACTTGTCGTTTGATCGTACGGACTCGAAACGCCTAAAAATCAATTTAATTGAAATATATTGAAATCAATTTGAAATAAGCTGATTTTAACATAACTTCTTCATACGATAAAATTAGGATTTGAAACTTGTTCCATTGAGTTCAAAAATATTGAAAACATCTACTTTGATAAATGGGATGACCCATTTTCGTTCCGTAGGCAAAACGGGCTTTTCGGGCCGTTTATCGTTCAACTTCTAAATCAAATCTTGTTCATTCATTCTATTTGCATCTTTGCCTATAAATAGCCCATTATAAACCCTAACTCCTTTTTATTTTCTATTTCATGTACATACATTTCCTTCTCAATTCCTCATTACAATGGCAGACAAACAAATTCCCAATTCAATTTCAAATCAAATTTCAATCAAAAATTAAAACTCCTCAAACTCTATCAAATTATATATCGATTTGAAGCTCTCGACAAGCGCAAGTCAAATCTGCAACCTGTTTTTCGATCTAGGTTTCAGTGTGGCCAGAATTGGGTGATGAAGTCTCGACCATTCGTCGTGTCTCGATCAACCTCGTCTGATCGTCAAATTGATTTATGGGTTTTGCGGAGATCGTCAAGTGGAAGACATCGGCGATGTTCGTTCGAAGGTTCGATGGTTGGATCAATCTGTGTAATTCGATTAGGGTTTTGAAATTTCGACGGTAAACAGTACGAGGCTCGATCTGCATGGACTTAGGGGGATCGCGAGGCTATAGGGGCGGCGTAGGCACTCTGGCAAGGTCGCGACCGGCCGACGTGGGTGCATGGTCGAGTTATCGACGGCGACGGGTAGTTTCATGGTAGAGTTTGCTTGTTGAATCGAGTACGTGATAATGGGAGAGGATGGTGACATGTCTGCTTGGTAATGGTTATTTTATTTTATTTTCTAATTTTCGATTTTTGATTTCAAATGTTCTAATCGTCATATCTTTCACGTACGAGGCCCGATTTACGCGTGGTTTGCTCTACTGAGATCATATCAAAATTTCGGGCATTTTGACGTTGGTTTGGACGAATTCTGAGAATTTCAAATTTTGGGCTTTATTTGAATTTCAAATCTATTTGAAATTCAAAGGTGAGTGATTTGACTCACTCACAACTTCTAAAATTTCTTATGTTAGTTAAATTAAAGTTACGATGTGATCAGAAATTTATTCATGGCTATTGGTTTTTTAAATTGCTATTCCTGTTAATTTGGAGTTATTTTGAATTAAAGTTGTCATTTAATTTATTATTGAATTTAAATTGCCAGTTAATTTCATGTATATAATAATCTGTTATTTGTTGATATTTATTGATTGAATTGGATGATGAATGTGATGGATGTTTGAATATTATTATTGGATGATTGGATGCTAAATTTGATTTATGAAATTGTATCACCCTGCAAGTTCCCTTAGATATTATTAGGAATTGTTATCACGCTTTTTGGCAAAGCCGCGACACCAAAAGATCGATCAAAAATGGAGAACAGTTCGTCTCAGAGATCGATCATACTTCGTTTCGCTATGGATATCACTGAAGTTTGTCCGAGTCCGAATTGAACTACAATTGATAGGACGTGACAAGAAAGATCATAGAAGTCGTCATCTCAAATTTCGAGTCAATCCGAGTTCATACGCTCAAGTTATGATCGATTCAACTTGATAGGAAAAGCACTGGTTTCGAACCCATCACGGTAGGTGTCTTCGAACCCATCGTCAAGTACCATTCGAATCAATCACCTTCGAATCGATGGACTTCGAACCCGTCGGAGTGCCTCGGTTCGAATCCATCAACTTCGAATCCATCTGGTTCGCGTCGGTGGGCCTCATGTCCATGGAGAGGTTGCAAAGCTCGCATCCATCAGGGAAACACAAGTTCGAACCCATCAAGCATCGGTTGTTCGAAGCCATCAGTGAAGCCTTGTTCGAACCCATCTGTGAAGCCTTGTTCGAACCCATCTGTGAAGCTTCGTTCGAATCCACTGGGTCAACCAGCCACGATGACGTGTCATCCATCGGTTCGAACGCGCCGAGATACAAGGAGTCGAAGCGGTCAACTCGGAGTGAAGACCGGGTTGGTTCGAAGTTTGCGCTCATGTCACCACGAAGGCGCGTGCTACCATCGGTTCGAAACCATCGGTTCAAATGGATGGTTTCGAACCAAACAGCCACACAATGAACCCCATCTCGAATCCATCATATCTCTCAATCCACTGATCCAAATGCCACGAAATTTTCACAGAAGCTTGCATTCATGTCGAAGAGTGTCCACGCCAAATTTCACCTCAATTGGATGCATTCTTGATCGGTTCGAATGGAATTCGAACCGATGCCAAAGTGGGCCCAAACTTCTTAAGACCGGGCGTGTGGGCCCCCTTACGTGGAAGAAGTGGTCTCCCGAGTTTTCAGCGAAATATCAGCAACCTACGCCTATAAATAGAGCCCCAGAGCCAATAGAAAAGGGATCTTTCGACTCTTAAGCGCCCAGATTCTGCTGGATTGACATCTTCATCATCCTACATCATATACTAGCTGTTGATTTCGAATTTTTAGTTGTAACCTGCTGTTGCTTGCTGTAATCGCTTGTAAACGTTGAAAGGGAGTCAATAAAATTGCTAAAACTTCACAGTGGACGTAGGCGAAGCGCCGAACCACTATAAATCGCTTGCCTTTGTCTTTATTTTACTGTTGATTGGAGTTTTTGTTAGATAATCCTCATTTTCAATTCATATTCTTCATTTATTATCTCTTCAAAAGACTCCCGAAGAGTGTTGTGCCCAATTTTGGTACAAACGCTTTGGTGCTTTCACCGAGAAAACCCAGTTTTTCTCCTGCTCCTTGGATCTGTCGCCGATACCGGATTGCATAAATCTAAGGGAAAGATCCAGATTTCAGTTTCAGATTCCTTTCGTTCTATTCAGATTTGCCAAAGTCTAGGGAAGGAGTTCACTATCTAAAATGGTTAGCACAAGAACCACATCTGCCGCTGGTCAAGAAGGTCGGGATAGACAAAATCCCGCGCAACTACCTCCACCTAACCAAGATGATACCGGGCATTCCGACCCCTCAGGTCCGGTCACCAGGCAAGAGTTCCAGACATTGCTCCAAGAACTGACTCAAAGTCGGCAACAGCTAGCCGAGCAGTTGCGCGTCAACACTGCGTTGGCCAACCAACTAGATCGCCAAGGACGTAGAAGATCTAGGAGGGATCATGCGTCTCGTTCCTCCACGGAAAGTTTTGCTTCATCCGACTACAATCACAGGTCCATCCGACCCAGGCTAGAGGGAAATTATGCACAGGCCGTTGACCACCAGCCATCATTGACCGTGGGACAGATAAGAGTCGGCCCATCTGCTAGTTTTCATACAGGGCCCTCATCCCGAGGGGGCGCTATTCCACAACACACCGCGGATAACCATACCGCCACCGCTGCGGTTGACATAGGAGTAGACACTCGAAATCACTCCAACCAGACTTACCACCAGCAGGAGAGAGCACAAGAATCCTATGTCCTGGAAGACATTGTGCCAAGGAGGCGAGACACGGATCGTCGACAGCGTCCGATCCCATCTCGCACTGTGGAACCCGACCACACTTTGGCTCACCACCCTCAGAATGTAGCAACACCGGACCTCTCAGCCATGGTACGCCAGATGATCCGCGAGATTCAAGGCCTAACAAATGACGATTGGGGAATCTCCCGGAGTCATACCCCGTTCACTGACGACATATTGTATGCTGAACCACCTCGGCGATTCAGAATGCCAACCCTGCCCATGTATGAAAGGAATTCTGACCCAAATTAACATATTTTGAAATACGAATGGTCGATGACAGTTGCGAGAGCCGATGACGCAGTAAAATGCCGTAGTTTTCCCATTTCCTTAGGGGGAATTGCGACAATGTGGTTTACACGACTGCCGTCGCGATCTATTTCTTCTTTTGATCAGTTAGCTACCAAATTTGTTGAGCAGTTTCGTATGCATATTGCCAGACCTAAGGATGTTAATACCTTATCAAGTGTTACTCAAGCTCCTGGAGAAACACTTAGACGATATTTGGAGAGGTTTAATGCTGCGTGCGCAGAGATCACCAACCCCAATGATAATTCTATCTTAATGGCTTTGACTAAAGGAATCGATCCTCATTCCGAGTTTGGCAATTGGTTGGCTGGAAAGCCTCCCGCATCGTTGGACCGTTTCTATTCCAAAGCCGCTCAATTCTTCAGGCGAGAGGATGCGAAACAGTCTAGGAAGCAGGACGATGCAAGGCCTAGCAGTGAAGGGATTCAGAGTAATGTTGCGGTTAAACAATCCGGAGAAAGTTCAGGAAAAGTCGAGTTGAATATTCAAAATAAACAGACTCAACGATCGAGAAACGGTGATAGCCGAAGTAAGAAGCAAGACCAGAATCGTGGTCCGAGACGTAGGGCTGCAATGTTTGACAGTTATACACCGCTTAACACGTCGCTGGAAAACGTATACCTACAGACTTGTAATACTATGCAATACAAGAAGCCTGCTCCGAAGCCTTCGTCGGAGAGGCAGATTCAAACAGGAAAATTCTGTAGGTTTCATGAAAGTTATGGGCATAATACCAATGAGTGTAGGCATTTGCAAGACCTCATTGAAAAGTTAATCAGAGAGAGAAAGTTGGACCAGTTTGTTCGGGAGCCGCAGTCTGGTGGAGCGGGCCCATCCAATCAAAATCGTACGCAGAATCAGGAAAGGCAAGGTGAACCCGCTCGTATGGGCGGGATGTTAGTTATCAATACAATAAGTGGTGGTCTCATCCAGCAGACAGAAGCTGGGGGGAAATGGAGTTGTATGCCAGTTCGATCAGGCATGCGGACTTTGAGTGTTGTAGCAATTCTGAAGACGGGGCTCCGGCTAAACAACAGAAGACGATGATAGATGACATCGTGTTTAGGAGTCGGGATGCCGATAGAATCGAAGCCCCAACAATCGACCCACTGGTTATATCCGCTCAAGTTGGTCCCGCTTGGATGAAGAGGATCTTGGTAGACAGTGGGAGTTCAGTGAATATACTGTTTAAAAGAGCATATGATTTGATGAAGATGGAAGCTAAGGACTTGAAACCTTGTCAATCACGAGTCCATGGCTTCAACGGAAGTGCGACGATACCAACCGGAATGGTTGAATTGCCGGTGGAGTTGGGAGTGGGAGAATGCCGAAGAGTTCGGATGTTGCAATTTGTTGTCTTGGATATTCCTTCTCCGTATAATGCTTTCTTCGGCCGACCGGCCCTTGCTGAATTTAGGGCTGCTATTGCCCCATAGTGTTTGACCCTTAAGTTCCCTACTGATCGCGGGATAGGGGTTGTACAAGGAGATCAAGCTGCGGGGAGAGCTTGCTATGTTGCTGAGCTGCGGGAGGCGCAGCGAAAGGAAAAAGGAAAGGGCGTAGAGGAATCTCTCTGCGTCCGTTTCGCCGACAATTGACAATTAACGCCTGGGCCTCGGCCCGGCCATCACGACCAATTCCAGAAGGATCTAGACCCCCGAGACATTGAGAATAAAGATGAATCTAGAGAAGGTCAGGCTTCACCAGCTGAGTTAACAATCGATGTTCCGATCAGTGACAACGATAATTCAAAGATGTTGAAAATTGGGTCTCAGTTGAACCTGCGAGCACAATGGGAATTGGTCGAGTTTCTCCAAGAAAATCTGGACGTATTTGCTTGGACGCATTCTGATATGTGTGGGATCTCGCCAGACATCGCGAGCCACACCCTAAATATTGACCCACGGTTTGTCCCAGTCAAGCAAAAAAAGGCGTGGTATGGATCCAGAGAGATCTGCCGCCCTGAAAGAAGAAGCCGATAAGTTGAAATCAAATGGGTTCATTAGAGATGCTTTATACCCAGAGTGGGTGTCCAATCCCGTACTCGTCCGGAAACCAAACGGGAAATGGAGAACGTGTATCGATTACTCGGACCTGAATAAAGCTTGCCCGAAAGACAGCTTTCCACTTCCCCAGATTGATCAACTGGTAGATTCAACTGCAAGACATGAATTATTATCCTTCATGGACGCTTACTCAGGTTACAATCAGATACCCATGCATGTACCCGATCAAGAGCACATAAGCTTTGTAACCGACTTAGGATTATACTGCTACAAGGTCATGCCTTTTGGATTAAAGAATGCTGGCGCAACTTACCAACGCTTAGTCAATCGAATGTTTGCCGATCAGATTGGGAAGACTATGGAGGTTTATGTAGATGATATGTTGGTGAAATCACGATACTCCGTTGATCATGTCAAAGACTTGGAGTCAATGTTCAGTATCCTTCGGAAATACGGGATGAAGCTTAATCCGCTAAAGTGTCATTTCGGAGTCGCATCCGAAAAATTCCTTGGGTTCATTGTCAATGCCCGAGGGATAGAGGCCAACCCCGAGAAGATCTGGGCTATCAGAAATCTTTAGACTCCGAGAACCATAAAGCAAGTTCAGAGCCTTAATGGGAAAGTCGCAGCACTGAGCAGGTTTATCTCAAAGTCGACCGACAAATGCATTCCCTTCTTCGATTTGATTCGAAAAGGGAAACGAAACTTCGAATGGACTGCAGAATGTGAGGGCGCATTTCAATCGCTAGTCCAACATCTTTCCGTACCACCAATCCTTTCAAAGCCTGTAGATCATGAACAGTTATATCTCTACCTGGCGATGTCTGAAAATGCAATCAATGCTGCATTAATTCGGGAGGAAGACCGAGTGCAAAAACTGGTCTACTATGTGAGTAAACGATTGACCAGAGCCGAGAGAAATTATCCAAAGCTCGAAAAGTGGGCATATTGCCTAGTCATTGCCTCGAGGAAGCTCCGTCCATATTTTCAAGCTCATCCTATTACTGTGTACACCGATCAACCGTTACGACAGGTCCTCACGCGGCCTGAGACATCTGGTAGGTTACTAAAATAGAACATCGAACTGAGTCAATTCGACATCACTTATACTCCAAGATGGGCCATTCACGGCCAAGTCCTAGCTGATTTTATAGCCGAATTCACTGTTCCTGAAGACTTGCCCGAGACCAGCAAATCTCCTGAATACATATGGAAGCTGTACACCGATGGTGCGTCAAACGATCGGTGCTCAGGAGCTGGAGTAGTGCTTGAAACCCCCGAAGGATGATCCATATGTTATGCTTTAAAGTTCGAGTTCCGCGCAACCTACAATGAAGCCGAGTACGAAGCTCTACTTACCGGACTAAAGCTTGCCCGTGATCTGAAAATCATTACTGTAGAGATCTACTGTGATTCCCAGTTGATAGTATGTCAAGTTCAAGGAGAATATCAGGCCAAAGACCGAAGACTAGCCGCTTATCTAACTCGAGTTCTGGAGATGCTTGATCAATTCGATTACTATGCCATTTTCTACATACCCCGAGAGCACAATCAGAAAGCTGATTCGTTGGCAAAGTTAGCAAGTACGGGTGAGACTCAGCAGTTGGGGGTTGTTCCGGTTGAAACCCTATCCTCTCCGAGCATTGATCGAAGGGAGACCGATTTCACATTTGAAGCTACCACCAATAGGGAGTCGTGGATGACTCCTTATCGAGATTATATCGAACGTGGTGTATTGCCCGAGCGTCGAAGCGAGAAAAGACAAATTCTACGAAAGGCTTCACGATTTGTTATTCAAAATGGAGTTATGTATCGAAGAGGATATTCCATTCCTCTTCTCCGGTGTATCGCGCACGACGAAATCAAACGAGTGTTACACGATGCACACGAAGGAGAATGCGGCGATCACACTGGGGGGCAAGCACTTGCAAAGAAAATACTCCGATATGGGTATTATTGGCCTACTGTTAATCGCGATGCAGCAGACTATGCTAGAAAATGTGACAAATGCCAGAAACACGCTCGAATTCCTAGAGCCCCGCCTACCGAGATAACCCAAATGGTCAGTCCATGGCCATTTGCAATATGGGGGATTGATATAATTGGTACATTGCCTTTGGCCAAAGGTGGCGCGAAGTATGCTATCGTCGCAGTCGATTACTTCACGAAATGGGCGAAAGCCGAACCTCTTGCAACAATCACGACGAAGAAAGTTATCAACTTTGTAGTACGCAATATTATTTGTCGGTTCGGTCTCCCGCATACTATTATTACCGATAACGGACCCCAATTCGACAGAGCTGAATTCAAAAACTTATGTCTACGATTCCATATCCATAAGAAATTCTCCGCTGTTGCACACCCGCAAGCAAATGGCCAAGTCGAAGCCGTTAATAAGGTCATCAAATCTATTTTGAAGAAACGACTGGAAAAGGCTGGGGGCAAGTGGGTTGATGAACTTCCCATGGCCTTGTGGGCTTATCGGACAACTCACAAAACTGCAACCGGCCACACTCCATTTTCTCTATCTTATGGCGCTGAAGCTGTTGTTCCGGTTGAAATGGAAGTTCATTCTCATCGTGTGACATATTATGATCCAAAAACAAATGTTATACTACTTGCTGAATCCCTGGATCTGCTCGATGAAAGGCGCGAAGAGGCTGATTTAAGGGCAGCCGCATATCGGAGTCGAGTCGCCCGAATGTACAATGCCAAGGTCCGACCGCGGACCTTTGAACTTGGCGACCTTGTACTCAAAAGAGTTTATCCGGTTCCCTCTCAAATGAAGCCAAATTGGGAAGGACCATATGTGATTTCACAAAAGCTCGGAGATGGCACATTCAAGTTATCGACCGTTGACGGTCTAACTCTGCCGAGAGCCTGGAATAGCAAGAGTCTCCGTCGCTACTATACATAACAGGCTTTATTTGTTCTAGCTCGTTATTTCCGTTGCATTTTATTTTCGCATTTTGAAACTCGAACTTGTAATAAGGCAGCTGACTTTGCCATATTTTCTCATTTTAGCAATAAAATGCTATCTTTTCAAGCCAGAGCTGTGATTTATCGAATACGCTGCAAAACATCACAATGCACAAAGAGCTAAGTTCCATCATACAGTGGGATTTAATTCAAGTAGGGAGTGACTGTGATACGACCGGTCACTCGCTATGTGAAGCCCAAGCTCAGGGACATGTCACCACGTTAATATTTAAAAGGGTTGATACACGACAATCCTCACACTAACTCCAGATTCCCAGAGTGCAAACTGGAGTATAGACATTGAAATAACTCTAAGTCCCCGGAGCGCGGACTAGAGTGTAAACACTAGCTCCAACTTCCCAGAGTGTGAATTGGAGTATAAATATTCAATAATTCGTTCCCGGAGCGCGAACGGACTCCAACTTCCCAGAGTGTGTATTGGAGTATAAATATTCAATAATTCGTTCCTGGAGCGTGAACGGACTCCAACTTCCCAGAGTGCGAATTGGAGCATAAACATTCAACAATTCGTTCCCGGAGTGCGGACGGACTCCAACTTCCCAGAGTGTGAATTGTAGTATAAACATTCAACCACTCGTTCCCGGAGTGCGCACGGACTCCAACTTCGCAGATTGTGAATTTGAGTATAAACATTCAACCATTCGTTCCCGGAGTGCGAACGGACTCCAACTTCCCAGAGTGTGAATTTGAGTATAAACATTCAAGCATTCGTTCCCAGAGTGCGAACGGACCCCAACTTCCCAGAGCATGAATTGGAGTATAAACGTCGAATCCATCGTTCCCCGAATGGGAGACTCCTAAAAAGCCCACGTAGATGTGACTGAACATCCAGCGGCTAACTCCAACTTCGTAGAACATGAATGGAGTATATATATATATATATATAAATTACAGGTTCCCGAAGCGTGAACCCAAACATACTTGCTATCTCCAAACTCCCGGAGTGTGAATTGGAGCACAAATGCCAAGTCAAAGTTCCCGTAGCGCGAACTGAAATGTTAATACTAACTCCAAGTTCGCAGAGTGTGAATTGGAATGTGAATATCAATTCCAAGTTTCCGGAGTGCGAACCGTGCTACAGACATCGATAACTCTCGAATTCCCGAAGTGCGAACCGGATTATCGATCTCAAATTATCCTAAGTCCCCAGAATGTGGACATGTGCTTAAGGTTTGCAATAAACGCAGTCAACCACCGGAGCACAAACGTTATTCCCCGAGAATAGGGGTCAAATAAGCTAAGTGTTAATCACTAACCAAAGTGATACAATGTCCGAAGTTCGATTATTCATCGATCCCAACTTGCGACCAAGATTCTCAGACCTGGCGAATAAAAACGAACTCTACTTGACGGTAAAAACACCACGAGTGCACCAGACTGAAAACAAAACACTACAAACACTTAAGCACAAAAGAAATGAGAGTTGAAACAAAGAAACTAAATTTTATTTCAACTAACTAGAAACAATGACTTACATGAAAATAAGTTCTTCCAAAAACAAATTCCTACTTGTAGGGGCCAAATCTGCATCTATACACGGCCTATTAACAAAAAACGAAAACAAGTTCCTATCTACCAAAAAATCTGTTTGGAAGGCCGATCTATTTCTTCTTTCTGGGCTTCCTTATCAGTGGTTCGTCATCAGGATCACTAGGAACGGAGATCCTTCGTTTGGACGGCCTCCTCTCCGGTGGCTGCTCTTCGGCAGGGGGCATAATGTCAATGTACTCCTCTGAGCTCGAATCTACATGAAGGCTTCCCGCCGGAGGAGTAGGAGGGACTGGGTCCGCGACTAAAGGCGTGACAATGCCGCCTGATGATTCTACCCTTGAAGGTGCCGGGCTACGCGCCGCCGTGCTACCACCGATACTACCACTTTTCCCCGCAGCCTCTATTTCGGCATTGATCTCGGCCAAGATTTCCTCGTCTCGAGCTGATGGGGCCTGGCTGGGGGAAGCCGTGGTTTGCGTCGCAAAACTGGAGGTCGACGGAAGATCACTGATGATAAGTGGCAAGTCAGTGAAAGAGTCACCCTGTTGGCCAAGCAGCTCACTCACCATTTGTTCGTCAAGAGATAGAGACCTCCCCTGTGCCATATCAGTAGGCACTGACGTCATCACGACAGTCGTTTCAGTGGTGATGGCTTTTTGCCCTTAAATGGACCCTTGAGCCGAAGATGCTGGAGTAATTTCGGTTACTGAGCAAAGAGGAAAAGAAGATATAAGCAATCTCTTTAAAACAAACGCTTTAATAAAAGCACACTTGAGATATGTTAAAGTACCTTCCTCAGTTTGGCTCACTGACAGTTGGACGGCCTCAGAGACGTGCTCCCGAATGGGAGATAAACACGGCTGTTCTGGGTCATAAGCAGGAATAGATTGTGAACCGACCATAGATACAGGCACTAATGAAGGTGGAGCGGTAATATCAGTAACAATGGCGTGATGCTCAACACCTGATCCCTCTCCAACCTCCAGGGATCGGCCACCGATCATCTCCTTCTCATGAACAATAATAGCGTCGTGGAGAATCTTCTTCTCATCGTCTGTCAGCAGCCAGTTTTCAAGTTCGAATCGGTCGACCGATTCACCCGGACGTGCTTCCTCTTCTTCCTCAACCAATCGACCCCAAGCGCTGCGGAGGTGTATCGGGTAATCTTGGAGCCAGGCCAAATTTCGGTGTCTCAACACGTTGGCATTGTAAGTGATGAGCAAATCTTCAATATCGGCCTCCAGCCAGGCCTCCGCTTGATGAACTTTCTCCTCAACCTCCGTCTCAACTGCCTGGACCTTGGCTACTGCTGCATCCCGTTCAGTCCGGAGAATCACGGCTTGTTCACACGCCTCCTGGGCAGCATTATTCGCATCATCCCTATCCTTGGGGATTTCGGCGAATTTGGACTTAAGCTCGTTTAACTCCTTCAGGGCTGCGTCCCTCTCAGCAGTGACCAGGGTGTTTCAATGGCCTATGTCCTCTACCGTGGCATAGTGCTCACGTTTCATCCTATCCATCGTTGCTTGGGCTTCGTCGGCCTTTTTGATAGCCTCCATTTCAGATTTTCGAAAAGATTCAGCTTCAGTGTTTAGCACATCAATAATACGGCTCTTTTGAGCTAATTCAGCCTGCAATTTCTCGATGGTGGCCCCACGCTCAAAGGCCAATGACGACGCTTTCTCGGCCGCCTTGTACCACGCCCTGTATTGGGCATAAAAGTCGTGCGCATAATCGTGCGCCGTCTGCTCGGCCTCCGGCGGGATTCTTTTCAAGTGAAGAGGAAAAATGTAGTTATCAAAGCAAATATTTGGAAAGTCCTTCTTCAGTTGAGCAAGCCTGATTGCTCCATCCCCCGAAATTTCAGTAGGAGGTTGTTCCGCAACTATTGGAGACATTGCCTCAGATCTGGGATGGCGAGATTCATGCTTAGAAGATTAAGAGGCCGACTGGTAGTGCGAGGAATCGGAAGAACGAGAAACATGGACAGGAGGTTGTATAGGAACTCTTGGAGGAGGAGTGCGCGATCGAGACCGATGTCTGTAATCCCTATCTCTCCGTTCTTGGCTAGAATACCCGGAGTACCTGCGATCGTAATCCTTATCTTTTTCTCTCCGTTGTGACTCGTAATATGAGGAAGATTTGTGAGCATGTCGTAGGCTCCCTAACATCGTGCCGCGTCCAGTCATAATATCTGCAAAGCGAAATGAGAATAAAGTTAGTGGTTTCTCGAAACCGATGACCTAGGACTCAGGGCTATGTAGCGTCGTGAAATGTGTGTGAATATTATTCCCCCCGACCAACCAGAAGTGTCGGCTGAGCTAGTAATAAAAGGCTCGCTCAATTCTAGAGTACGATGGAACTCCTCCAACCCGGCATCATGTTGAAAAGACACATCATCCGGGATTGGAAGATCGGTAAGCCCTTCGTAAAGACTTTCAGTTCGCGGAGGAGACATCTTAGAAATTCTAACTCCGGGAGAGGATCGGGCCATGACAACCAATTTCCATCTCCCCTTCTTAGTTGACGTGACGACAGCTGCCTTGCCTTTTCTTTTCTCTTCAACATCCTGAACCACGTCTGTAGGCTCCAACAACGGCTCGTCGTCAGTATGAGTTCTTTCAGAATCAGCCTCCTCGGCTATAGTAACTTTGGGCTTCTTGTGGTTGACTCGCTTCTTCGAAACGATCCTTAATGCCCCCTCAAACTTTATGCTCTGCCCTCGTTCAATCAACCCGTAAGTCCGGAGATTCCTGTCAGTCAAAAGCGACTCAATATCCCTATCTTCGCTTGGGACTCCCCGGAGTACTCGCACCATCTCCTTAAAGTGCTCGCCCTCAGGTCGCTGAATCGTCGCTGTAAAAAAGAGAAAAAACATAAGTTTCACTTTGGCTGCAATTGCCTTAATAATTACTTGATAACTCAGTTACACTCACGTTTGAACAACCATCGCCGGGCAAACCCCGAAGGACACCTAACATAGAACCATTCCGTCCTGTAATAACTCAACCTGGTCCAGGACCCAGTAACCACTTGGCATTTCCTCACCGCTTCCAGAAATGTGAAGGAGGGGTAATCACCTCGAGTTTTGAAATTAAATAGATATCTGATCTCGGTCGGGATCGGAGTTCTATGGAGGTACTCCATGAAGACGATGAATAAACTATTCACGGAAGCATATCCGTTTGGGTGTAGTTTAGATGGAGCGATCCTCAAGAAAGTCAACACTTCCCTTATGTACTCGTTGAACGGAGGAAGCGTCCCAGCCGCGCACGCGTGGCGATTATATGCTGTATATCCCTCCGGCGGGTTGTGTGGTCTATCATTCGGCCCTGGCAATAACACGTCATCCAGTGACAGGCCATGCCTCAGGCATATTCTCCCCAACATATCTTCAGAAATATTGGATTGAACGGAATCCGACGGATTGGCAATGAAAGACGCGTTGGGAAGTTCGTCCGGAGCCGGGCCGATGATCTCAGGTTCGATATCTGGAACCACTAGTCTCGGGGTAACTGTGCTTTGAGCCCCCAGCTGCTGTGAACTTGAAGGTTCCATAACTAGCTAACTCATGAGAAACCATCGTTAGATGCCAAAGAACCCGTGCATTTCCCCAGTGCAAAGTGTATGAATGTATGTGGTACAGTGCCATGCATTACTTGAATAAGTGTCACAGAGTTAAAGGAAATATGCAAACGAAAAAGCTAATTTCCCCAGTTATAATGACCGTCATCGCTGACCGTCATCGCTGAACCGTGTGTATGATGGAATTTGATTTGGGTAGAAGTTGTTTTGGTTCCATCGACGAGCTTCGAAGGGTAGTCAAGTATGCAGTGTGATTATCAAGTCCAAATATACAAGGATGAAGCTCGCCGGAATTATGCTTGAAAAATTTCAAACTTTGTTATCCATCATAGAGGGTTCGAACCGATCACAGGGAACTCATTCGAACACATCCTAACACTACTTCGAATCGATGCAGGAAGGCGCGCTTCGAATCGATAATCAGGTGTCACGTTCGAATCGATCAATGAAGGATGACTCCGAACTAATCTTTGGTTGACTGGTTCGAACCGATAAGGAAATCCTCAACTTAACATCGATCACGTTCGAATTGATAACCTCCGTATCGATGTAAAGTTGAAAACTTCGAAATGATAACTAATGGGTTCAAATCCATCGATTCGAATAGACCCATCAAAGGGAGCCAATCGGTGCGAACTGCGTCACCCCCATAAGGTCATCCTAGGGATCGATGCGAAAGCCAAGAAAAATAATGCGCCATCATCGATTCGAAGCTTCCCCAAACTAGATCTAGTTTTACCAATCACTAGAGTGGTCAATCGATGAGGAAAAGGTAGGTTCGAAATGGCTTTGTCGTTTGGATTCGAGGCTAGTTACCTAGTTTGAATAAGAACGATGGATTCGAGGGATTGAAGACTTGAATCTTGGTTGATTCGATGACGCGACACAGAGTTTTCTCCTTTGAAGCTTCGAGACGATGTAGAACACAGTAAAAGCAAGGCGAAAGTTAAAAAAGTGAAAAGTGAAAAAGTGAAACCCTCTGTTTTTATATGAAGCCTCGAGAGCAACCGAGGCGATTCCCCTTCTGGTAGACTTGACCGGTTGCAACTAGTCAAAGCGCGGATCGATTCGAAACCTCCATTCGAAGCCATTTGCCCAATGCCTTGTGGGTTCGGTGTTACCCTCACACTTCATCAATACGAAGTACGCAGCAGGACAACGAGTTGCATCGATGCGAAACGCGCAGTGGGCACATCAATTCGAAGCCCCTGTTCGCATCTCCATCCACAACCTACTGAAACGAACTACTAGTTCGAATCCATCCTTTCACATCGGTTTGAATGTCAGTTTCGAACCCATCACAACACAAGTATACTCCATCCATACGAATGTAGATTTCGAACCCATCGATGCTCCAATGCATCGGTTCGAAACATTACATTCACGCAACGCAGAGTCGTTTCCTTCGACCTTCTACATCAGTTCACGAGAGGATATATACGAAGGAACCTTCCAAAACAACCATCAAGCGTTGTCTCAAATCGAATTTCCAAATCGGTTCAGGAGAGAATCGATACGAAATTCAATAGCAAACCAAACTGACAACGACTCGTGAACGCACGATGTCAACAAGGGTCAAACGCACATATGTGCATATATGTCAAACTAACATTCGATCTTAAACATTTATAGGGATCGAGCACTCATCTTGTTACAAATGCGACAGCCAACGGCTAAGCGCTATTATACAGCAATCAATCATATCAATGCAAGGTTACAGCAATACAGAGTACAAGTCTCAACAAAAAAGGGAGCAATGATTGTTCAGAGAGAAATTGCAGCTATTCAAAGCACGTCATGTTCCCACAAGACGTACTTTGGGGAGCAAAATGTTATCCCGCTTTTTGGCAAAGCCGCGACACCAAAAGATCGATCGAAAATGGAGAACAGTTCGTCTCAGAGATCGGTCATACTTCGTTTCACTATGGATATCACTGAAGTTTGTCCGAGTCCGAACTGAACTACAATTGATAGGACGTGACAAGAAAGATCATAGAAGTCGTCATCTCAAATTTCGAGTCAATCCGAGTTCATACGCTCAAGTTATGATCGATTCAACTTGATAGGAAAAGCACTGGTTTCGAACCCATCACGGTAGGTGTCTTCGAACCCATCGTCAAGTACCATTCGAATCAATCACCTTCGAATCGATGGACTTCGAACCCATCGGAGTGCCTCGGTTCGAGTCCATCAACTTCGTATCCATCTGGTTTGCGTTGGTGGGCCTCATGTCCATGGAGAGGTTGCAAAGCTCGCATCCATCAGAGAAACACAAGTTCGAACCCATCAAGCATCGGTTGTTCGAAGCCATCAACGAAGCCTTGTTCGAACCCATCTGTGAAGCCTTGTTCGAACCCATATGTGAAGCTTCATTCGAATCCACTGGGTCAACCAGCCACGATGACGTGTCATCCATCGGTTCGAACGCGCCGAGATACAAGGAGTCGAAGCGGTCAACTCGGAGTGAAGACCGGGTCGGTTCGAAGTTTGCGCTCCACGTCACCACGAAGGCGCGTGCCACCATCGGTTCGAATGGATGGTTTCGAACCAAACAGCCACGCAATGAACCCCATCTCGAATCCATCATATCTCTCAATCCACTGATCCAAATGCCACGAAATTTTCACAAAAGTTTGCATTCATGTCGAAGAGTGTCCACGCCAAATTTCACCTCAATTGGATGAATTCTTGATCGATTCGAATGGAATTCGAACTGATGCCAAAGTGGGCCCAAACTTCTTTAGACCGGGCGTGTGGGCCCCCTCACATGCCAGAAGTGGTTTTACGAGTTTTCAGCGAAATATCAGCAACCTACGCCTATAAATAGAGCCCCAGAGCCAACAGAAAAAGGATCTTTCGACTCTCAAGCGCCCAGATTCTGCCGGATTGACATCTTCATCATCCTACATCATATACTAGCTGTTGATTTCTAATTTTTAGTTGTAACCTGCTGTTGCTTCCTGTAATCGCTTGTAAACGTTGAAAGGGAGTCAATAAAATTGCTAAAACTTCACAGTGGACGTAGGCGAAGCGTCGAACCACTATAAATCGCTTGCCTTTGTCTTTATTTTACTGTTGATTGGAGTTTTTGTTAGATAATCCTCATTTTCAATTCATATTCTTCATTTATTATCTCTTCAAAAGACTCCCGAAGAGTGTTGTGCCCAATTTTGGTACAAACAGGAATCACTATGGGTTGAAATGATATATACCCGAACGATCTATAAATTAGGGAAAAATCATTATGGGTTGAAATTATAGACTTGAGCGATTTTATGGATGTTATTTATTTCAGGACTGTGGTTTGAAATGATATATAAGCATAAAATTTTAAACTACGGGTTGAAATGATAAATATTCATATCACTTGACGCTAGGGCAGAGAATTATATATGGACACAGAATTGGTTAAATTAAATGATTTTAAAACCTTTAATTTTTGAACTCAGTAAAATGATATTTTGAAATAAAATTTGATTTATATAAATTGAATCGGTTTAAAGGGAATTGTTGAAGGAATTTAAATTGAAATTTTAAATTTGATTTTCGAGGTATACTTGAAATTTATTGGAATTGAATTATTACAATTATTTGAAATAATTTTGAAACAGACTGAAATTGTAGTAAATATAAATTGATATTTCCAACATGGATTGGAATTGATATAAAATTTAATGTCTATTGAAAAATTAAACTGAAGATTTAGAGTTGGGTTTTATTGGGAAATTGAAATGGTCTGATTTTGTTGAAATGAAATAAATAGTTTTAAATTGATATAAATTCTAAATTCATGTTTTCAAATATAAACTGTTTTAAAATGTATTATTTTTAAGATTCTAAATCTCAAGATTTTCAAATTATTAAACTATTTAACCTATATTACATATATTAAATTAATTTAACCTATTTTAAACCATTTAATTTATTTTAAAATTAATTAAACCATTTTTACTTATATTAAATCTAATTAATCTATTTTGAAGCTACTTAATCTATTTTAATTATATTTAATCTATTTTAAATCTATTTAACTATTTTAAATCTATATTAACTATTCTAAAGTATTTTGACTATTAAATTTTTTATTTAAACTATTTATAACTATCTAAACTCTTTTTCAAAATTTCAAACAAAGTAAAAAATTTGTGTTTATATTCAAATCCTTGATTTTGAAGTGAATATGGTTAAACGACATTATAACCTAAGTTGGGATTTAAATAACATATTTGATTTAATACGATAATTTTAAAATGAAATTTAACCTATTTAGGGAATATGACTTTAATGGAAATATAATTTGGAAACTATGATTTCAAAGGTGATATGATTTCAAAGATGAATATGTATTAGAAAGTAAATATAATTTCGAAAGTGATATGGTTTGAATTGAATATGATATTTTAATATCAATTATGAAATGATTTGGAAATGTAAAAGAACCATCCGGTGTGTAATAAGCGATTGGTTGTTAAAGAGACCAGGATCAGATATTGTCATACTCTCTGCCAATACCGAAAACCACTTTAACAACTGTGTACATGGTGGAGATTCCAAAAATGAAGTAGGATGGTTTGGCAGATGATTTCTGTATAAGGTATGACATGACCCTAACACCCGTGAGTCGGCATAGATGTCACTAAAACATGAGCTACACCTGGCCAAGTGAGGTCATTCCTCCGATCAGGAATGCTTCTTCGATACCTTATTATGACATTTGTGATGATTTGGTGGCCACCCCTTGATTTTGATTTGGGAGTGGGTTCTGAGGTGGGCGGTAGTAGCTGCTATGCATTACCCCCAGCCGGGTTCTGCAATTGGTATATCTACCATGGCATTGCCTCAAGTACCGTGTTCATATGCCCTAGAGCGCCTTCTACGAGTTTATTTTGTACAATACCTATAGTGTGCCCTTTGATAGCCCTCTAGTCTATGGAGGAATCACGGTACTGTACAGAATATTAAAATATATAAAAATGTGTTAAGGGGAATATGGGTAACGCCTTAATGCTATTTTAATACTTTTACTTTACTATAGAAATATTATAATAGAGTATTGTACTACATAGTAGATAGTTTAACGGATCCTTAGAAGATGGAAATACCAAACATCTCTTAAGTTACTGCACTCACATTAGACACTAGATAGGAGATTTCAAATCCCGTAAACATCTCTGACGCTGTCACACACATATTTACCGTTGATTTAACTTACATAAGATCTTTTAGTTCTGACTCGAATGTTTTGTCTTTTCAATTTGCTTGGGTCAGCCTGAGCATTTCAGGTTTTAAAGACCTTATTTCTGGAGGATGAAGACGAAGATTTGTACTATTACTGTTTATTATATTTATTCCACTACATCATGTTTTTCTGCTGCATTTGCTTATTTACTTTGGTTGTCTGTCGCTCTGAATCTGTATTGTATTAATATAATCAAATTTATTTGTAAACAACTTTATGAACTATTATTTGATCATTATATTTTGTCATTCCACTGCAAGATTCCATACTTGTTTTTTTATTCCTTTTTCTTTTTCTTATTTACCCCAATAATAATCTGCCTCTTTGTATAGTTTGAGTTGACATGTGTGTCTGCTTAAACGTCCAAAAAATAGGTCGTTACAAAGGTATTGTATTTCAAGATAGCTATCTATGGACATCATTCTATTTTGCTTACCAAGCAGTCCGTAGGAAATGTATATTGCTTAGGAGAACTACTAAGTTTCAATTTAGCAACCATTGCCTAGAAGCCGAGATCAATAGTACTATTCAGTTTATTCAGAGATAAGATGGAAATGAGACTACTTAGGCAACCATGGACTTGTTTAAAAATTGATTACAACAAGAGTTATTACATGGACATTTAAAGTAAGCAATTTTTTGGTTATACATAGCATGCCGAGTTAAGTGATGTATTTGACTAGTCCGTGTAGATGACATATTTTGAGACCAACACACACACACACATATAAATACACACACACACACACATATATTATCATTTTCGTTGTTATATCGATACATGTTTTATTATTTGTTTATGCATCTTCCTGATATTTGAGTTATTCAACTCTAGAACTCATATACAATGCCCTTTGTCCAGATGAGAAACGTATTATTTTAGATATATTCAGTGTAACGATCCTGAATTTAATCAATTTTAAATTGATAATTAAATTTATGTTTGATTTAAAATTGTGAAATTAAATGATAAATTGATTCGAGTTTTTCCAAATTCAGATAAAAATATGTTATTTATTAAAGTGAAGATAGTTTCTTTTATAAATTGTTTTAATTAAATAATGAGTAGTGTTTAAACAATATTAATAGTATGATATTTTTACAAATGGATTTTTAATAAATAGAAATGGTTATTTCAGATTTATTTATATATATGTATATTTTGAAAGAAAGCTATGATTTGTGAATTTAAAATAAAATAAATTACAAACAAATGCATGCATATAAACATAATTAAAATAGAAATTTTTTTGCAATACAAAGTAAACTAAACAAAATTGTAAATAAAATATGCCTTTAAAACAAGTACACAGCAAGACATGTCAGCCACTATATATAAATCAAAGAAAAAGAGTAAGTATAAAGGTTTGTACATGGCTGAAGTAAACAAATTATTCAAGTACAAAAACAAGTAAACATATAGGAGACATGAAGCACTTGGCATTAAATGCTAGCACACCATATTTCTATCAGCCACCAAGCAAAAATTATCATCTCAGCCGAAAAATGAAGGGTATAAGCTTTTGAAAAACAAGACTAAAGACAAAAAAAATATGTATATTCAACTATAGATTGTACAAGGCATTTAACACAAGCATCTTTAGCCCCAAAACAAGATCCTATCAGCCTCCATAAACAAATAAAATAACATTCCCTGTACAAACATGATATCAACCAGTAAAGTTTTCTTTGATATATAATAGCCTTATCACTTCGGTTCTTCAAAGTTGTGTAACTTCTAAAGTAAACTTCATAAAAAAAAACTTAAACAAACTCAACTGAGACAATGATTCAATCAACTCAACCAAGAAAATATAAGAAGAAGAAGCTTTAACCTGCAAATCCAAACTGCTGTTTCAACATCAATGCACCTCAGTTTAAAGGCAAATCAAAAGATTAAGAAAATTAAATGCTAGCTCCAAAGCAACTCAACAAAACAGTAAGCAAAATACAAGCTCCAGTTTGAAAGCTTGTCCTCTGTGTTCATCCCCGGTGAGTAAACATTCTAACTAAAACTTAAGTGGTTAGTTATCTGTTGCTTGACAAATTTCTGTGATGATGATATCTTACATGTGTAGATAGAAATATAAAAATCTGAGTATATGAAGTATTTGAATATGCCTGTCTGATTTGTTTGTACCCCTCTGTTTCTTTCTTCTGATTTCAAAGATTTGTTTTTAAAAAAAAAAATGCAAACTCTCAATTTAATCACTGTGAAAACTATGGTGTTCAATCAAGCTAGTTTAGTTTTAAACATCATCTAGTTTTTAAAACAAGTTCTAGTATTTTAAGCTTAGAAAATTACTGGAAACAAGAAAGTATAGTTGAAACTTTAAATGTGTGATATATTCGAACATTTTAAAATATTAATTCGATGGTGTAACTTGAATCAACAGTAAAACATAAGATTTTTAAAACTTAAATGGTGATTTTTAGTGGTATAGTTTATGAGCAGTTTATAAATGAACTGGGAATACATTTTTTTCGATTTCTGGTAACCAAAGGATTTTTAGATGTTAAGATTTTGTTTGTAGCTTGCTTGATCCTCATGGATCCTGGGAAAAATGTCAAATAAATTTTCTATTGCAACATTTGAGGGGACGAGGGGGATGTAGGGTTTGGCATCCTGTTTTTGCAGCCGACGTTCTAGTGAGTTTTGCGGCGCCGTTACGCGATCGAGTGTTTTGTGGCTCTGGGAGGTGGTAGAGGCGACATTGGCGATCGCGTGGCCGAAATTTCGCGGTTACTGGTGGACAAGGTTGCAGAGGCGGCGAGGTTCCAGGTTTTGGATTTGGTGAAGTTGTTTTGCTCCAGTTCGACAAATGTCTCATTTTTGATTTCGAGGTTATCTCGATGACTTGTGTGATTGTACCAATTGAGGGGGACGTAGTCGAGATGCTGATGATCAGAGAGGTGATAGGAGAAGCCCAGATATGTGTGCACGATGCACATGGTTACGCTAGTGTCAGTGATAAAAGAGAAGAAGAAGAAAGAAAGGGGAAAGAAAGATGAAGGAAAAAGGGATGAAGGGGAAGCTTCACGTATTACTCGAAGCAGGCTGTTGTTTTCTCGGGGAAATCATGATGGGGCTCGGGTATAAGATGTGGTACAGGTTTCAAAAGCTTCACGTATTACTCTTTTGAATTTCTTTCAGCAGATTAATATTACTTTAACATGAAATCTTAAAAGTAAATTTAAAATGAATGTTTTCAAACTTAAGAAAGTAATAAATAAAATCATTCATAAGAATAAATCATCTTTATTGTTAATGAAACATATTGATTTGTAATTCATAAATTATTAAGTTAATTCGAATGATTAATTATGAAGTTGGTTCAAAGGTTAATTTAAATAAGTAAGTAATTAAAGAAATATTATTAGTTAATGAAGATAATTAATTAGAGATTGTTAAGTAATCAAATTAGTGTAATTAATTTTGATAATTAATTTGGATTTATAAATTAAGATAATCAAACGTAATTTGTTGAATACTTAATGAAAGAAATTAAGGGGTTAATTTCGAATGGTAATTATAAATTGGATATTTTGATCAAATTTTTGATAAAGGTTAACTGCTAATTAATGATTTATTTGTATGAAATGATTGCTCAATGATAAGAAATTAAAAGATTTAATTGCTTTAAATAATTAATTAAAGTTAATTAATTAGGAAATTGGTTTAAAATGTTGATTTAATTAATATGTTAAATTAAGAGGTTAATTAAATTGTTTTAAATAATTTGAATGATAAATGTTCTTTACATTTATTTTAAGGATTATAAATTAAATTTAAGTTTGATTAATGTTTAAATGGTTAATCATTTTGGATCTTAAATTCAAAATGGAATTTAAATTTGGATTTAAAAGTGTAATGTTTTAAATATACACTTAAACGTTAATTAAAGCATAAGTAAAGGAAATGAATTTTCTATAGTAAATCGATTTATAATTAATAATGGTTAATGTGAGAAATTTTCTTTAAAAAGGGAATTAAAGAAACTAAATAGTTAATGAAATCATTAACTAAGATTATCTAAACAATTAATTTATGTGATTTAATTTTTAACAATAAATTAGATTAATTAATTTAATGATAGAAATTATGGAATTGATTTATTTGGCATAATTAATTGAGTTAATTTGATTTATTCAAAAATCTAAATTTCTTAAGTTAATTAATTCAGAAAAATCACTTGATAATTTTGAAAATAAAATTATTTAGAGAAGTAATTAATAGATAATTAATGAATGTAATCAATTAAATGGTGATTTGAAATTTGAGTAACTTATTTGTTAATAAATTTAAAGGATTAATTAATAACGTGATTAATTAAGATTAACTTAATAATTAAAGATTAATTGATTCATTAATTAAAAATGATAGTTAATAATTAGGGGTTAACTAATAAATTGTGAAAGGGAATTTATTTTAAATGATTTGTAATTAAATTATGATAATTAACCCGGATTAAAAATTGATACATCCGATTTAAATTAATTATTTGATTAATAAATTCATTTGTGAATGTTTGGACTTGGCTGAATAATTGTTTTGTTGATATCCCTAATATGTGATGCTTTCAGTTATATTCTGATTTGTGTTGTGATCTGTGATATA
The DNA here is from genome assembly GCA_030765085.1 of Allium cepa. Classification (NCBI taxonomy): domain Eukaryota; kingdom Viridiplantae; phylum Streptophyta; class Magnoliopsida; order Asparagales; family Amaryllidaceae; genus Allium; species Allium cepa. The sequence goes on from CM060941.1 coordinate 438,977,759, forward strand.
GTTTATTATCTGTGGTGTATATATATATATATATATATATATATATATATATATATCTGTGAATCTGTGTATGAAAGATAAGCGTTATAATTTATATCGCTTATCGAATATATTGTTGTATTTGATCTGTGATGATTGAATGATGTTGCACTATTGTGTTAAACCCCTGGACCACACTTATACACACACCAATATGGATTTCACGAGGAAATCGGTTAAGTCACAGATTTTTGAAATAGTTTTGAATTTGAATTTTTAAATTCAAATGTTTTGGAAATGGAATCGGAATAAAAGTGAAAAACTTTTGGAATGAAATTTCAAGTTAAAATTTATTTTAATTTACTTGATTAAGTTTTGGAAATTAAATAAATTTATTTAAATTTAGATCCGAAATTTGAAATTGAATTCTATAATTTGAAATTAGAGATTAAAGATGTTATACCAGTTATATATGAGTTAAACCATTTTAAATATATTGGTTTTGAGAACTAGAATTTAAATTCAAGGGCTTTAACTCGAGCAAATATAATTGGATTTTTCTGAAACGAAAACTGTTTGTTTTCAATTAATAAAAGCTTTCACATAAGAATGAACTTCAAATTTGAGTTAAAATGATCTCTAATTTGAAATGAAGATAATTTCCAAGTTATGAAAACGATTTGAAAGCTATAAGTTAAATATTTAATTTAAAGATTTAATGGGTTGATCCTATAGAAATGAAATTGTTTTGGAAATCTATGAATTGATCTTTGTGAAATAAATCTTTTTGTTTAAAGATTTAAAATGGTAATTTTTTTGACCATTTAAAGAAAATTTTGGGTTTTAAGTTGTGACTTAATTGAAATCCCATATCCATATGTTTTAAACGTTTCGCTCACTATTCGGTTTAGCCGGGAAAGGACCTTTGTGTCGTATAACCCATTCCGAATATGTGATACGTTGTTATGGATAGCATTTGAAGACCGGTGTTGAAGACCGGGTATTTGCGAGAACGATAGGATGACTTATCGATTGTCTCTGCACTGAGTCGTGCCGGTATAGAGACTCCCTAAGTGATGGGAAATCCGATCGGGATTGTGAATACCTGGATTTGCAAGGGCTTCGTAAGAAGTGCCTTCGGTTCTGTTCGAACCCGGAACAGACTTGTATGGATTGTGTGTCTGACATTACACTTTGAGATATAAAGCAGATTTCTTTCAAATACATTTCTGTTGGTGGCGGAGAATTTATTCTTTTAGCTTAACACCCTTCTCTGAGACGTACGAGCTCAAAGGTTATGTAGTTGAAGGTTATCAGCGATATATTCCCAATTTGGTAATGTGACATGCTGAGTGTTGCTGTGAAATGATCATTGTTTGATCATTTTGATATGATCATTTGTTTGATCATTTATCTTGGTGATCATTACTTTGATCATTTGTTGACCCAAGGCATGGCTTTGTACCAAAGCGTAGCTTTGTGGACGTGACCTCGTCGAGCCTCACACCCCGGAATGGTCAAAACAGGAAAGATGCACCAAGGTTATTAGGGGGTAGCGCCCCTTTAGGGTATGTTCATTTCCTTCTGGATAGAGGTGGTATCATGGTATGGAGCCCAGATACTTAACCTATGTGGTTACTGCAAATTTATTACTTTGTGGTTGTTGGTTATCGGGATCCCGGATAAAGGTTGGTTACGACCGGGGGATGGCATACTCGTGTCAGTAGTTACCCTGTTAGGGGTAACCCGACCTTGTGTTGGCAGAGATCCGGTTAGGTTCTCGGGGACGTCCTTCCAGAGGCGTTCTCATGTGGCAATGGGAAGTTCCTTGGCCTGACCATTTGTTGGAAATCCAAAGAAACAATACGAGCCTTGTACGGTTTTAGTTGTAGGACCGCCTCCTCAGGAGGTAGCTATAGCGGGCATAATATAATAGTACCTATGCTGGCTAAGATTAATATTCTACTTTCGAAATGCTTTTCTGCACCGTGCACTTATAATAATAATATCAAAGAAATTTTCTACGTATTAAGCATGTTTGACTATCATAAGAAGAAATCTCCTCCAAGTCTGCATTTGCATTGTGTGTGTGGTGGGAGGTCTTGTGGTAGTTTCATTTTCAAAAAGCATTGCGAATTTACTTTAAAATTCTCTTGTCGATTGTTTTTAAAGATAAACTGTTTTTGTTACTCACACGAGTCCCATGACTGACTCGGAGTTTATTGTTCCTTTCCTAAACTCTGGGTGCTCACTATTTTCCACACGAGCAGTCTAGAGTTGGGTTTTTCAGATAGTTAGGTTCAGTGAATTATCTGGGTTAGTTCAGTCCTTGGTTCGCACCAGTCTTGCTTGTCTTGGTGTATTGTTATGGGGAGTTCGAGCTATTGCTGGATTGGTTCTTGGAGATGGAGTTCAGATTTGGAGTTCTTCATTGAAGACTATTTTAGAGTTATTTGTTCCGTTGCTAGCATTATCTATATTTCTTTCCGCTGCTATTTTCTTGTATCTCTGATGTATATTGATATTCATTGTATCAAATATTGTATCTGTGTTGTATATCAATGCATTATTCTTTTTATTCCGCTGTGTTGTTTACTTGATGTTGTTATAAGCTCCGGCGAAACGGATTTGAACGATCGAATCTACGGCATTCGAATACGATTTGAAGTATGGATGTCGATTTTCGAGCGAGCAAAATCCGACTCGTTACATTCAGGTATTGAAATGTATACATGTTGATCCAAAGTAATGTATATGAGAGATCGCACCTTGCATGCCCTTTGATCCGAGATTTCGGGCGATAAATTCCCTTTGATAATTTGGCCACTGGAGCGGAGACGTTACATAAAAGTTGAAATTTTAGTGTTTTATATGAATTGTTTGAGTAAAGATTATATTGGTCCTTGATCATCTAAGAGTATGTTTAAATCAAAACTCAATGTTGGAAGGAACCTCCAAAAGTTTGATAAAATAGAAGATACAAAAAGTAAAGGATGAAGAATTATTAGAGGAAAGGGAAAAGGTCCTAAAGGCAGAGGTGGAAACATTGTTGAAAGAAGATTAGGAGGATAAGAATCAACAAAATAGTACGGAGTTTATACGATGAATCGGCATGATAAAAAGACTGTTGATCCAAAGACAAATGATAATGTTACAATTGTAAAGGCATTGGTTAGTTTCAAAAATATTATAGAACGAAGAACAATCAAAAAGCCAATCTTGCAGACGAGAAGGATGGCGATTGGAGTTTGTTTTATTGCCTCTTTGAGTACATCGAAGTCGGCACTAACTTTTCGACCTCAAGCTGTTCAGAAATAATATTAATGGTACTTGGGTAGTGGTTGTGCAAATTACACAACCTCAGATGATAAAATATTTGTTGAGATGGACACTCAAACATGTAACGGCCCGAAATTTCGGACACTTCGTATTTAAGTATCTGAACTATTTAAATATTTGAATCTTGGATTTAAATATACTAAAATGATTTAATAAGCTTGTTAAACCCTTTTTAAATCATAAATAATGATGATAAACTTGTTTTGAAAAATCGTTGATAAAAATAAATACTTTAAAGAAATATCGATAACGTGACCAAAAATCGTTTTATTGATAAATAGCTTTTTAACCGTTAGAAGTTGTTCAAGATTTTTTTCATATACTTATTTGCTTAGGAAATCGGTAAAATGAATTAAATTTTTTGTCATTTATGGAAATAATTTTTTTGAATGATGCCATGAGTGATATTATCAAACATATTATAAAAATAAACTTTTAAGGAAAGAATTTAACTCTTAAATTTTATGTAAAGGAAAAGTGATGGGAGGTGAGCCTTACATGACATGAGAGGGAGGTGAGAACAAGCGTATGAAACACCATTTAAAGCTTATAAAACGATGAGTACACCCTTGATAATAAATCATAAATTCACAATTCTTGAAATGAAGTAAGGAATAAAAACGGTGGAAGTACTTAAGCTCTAATCCACTAATTCTTCTCTTACATTTTCAGTTCTAAACCAAATTGAATCTAATTTCTTTCACACTTTTGCCAACATTTTAAAACACCATGGTAAGCTTATGTCTATAGTCAAAGTTGAAGGAAATGAAGGAGGAGGGGGGACCTTTGATGTGCCATGAGCTTTAAAGAGACTTGGAGGTGTTGCCTTGGTTTAAAAGTGCTAAAGGTTGAATCTTTAGGCTTTTGGTGATGGTAGGACGTGATTCTTTAATCCTGTGGCTTTATGCATGTGTCTGCCTTGGATCTCAGTGAGTTATTTCACTATCTCATTTGTACATATTGTGTATATATTTGTTTAGTTTGAATTATAAACTTAAAGTGAAATTAACTTGTTTTTGAAAAAAATAAAAACTTTACATTTTATAACGTCGTTTTTTACCCTCTTAAACATGTGATGTGGCCATGAATCATGTTTAAATGGTTGTTTGGATTGTATGTTGAATTGAAGTACGTTTAAAAGTGTTTGAAACGAAAACAGTCGTTATAAGTGCACTTCGATATCCCTTAACTTTAACTTGCGTAAATTGGATATTTATGATCTTAAATTGGGAATATTTGGTTTGGTCATTCTCTACACATATTTTGATGTATTGGAAAGTAGAGAAGTGGTTTGGAAAGTTAAAGAAATTGTGAACAATATTTGTGAAAGTTGGAATAAAACGATTGTTATAAATACACTATAAATATAGCCTATTTTCAAGAATTTTTATAAATAAATTGGAAGATAGGGGTTTCTTTTCATGGCCTTTAAAAGTTCTATGGGTATTAATTACTATAAAATTTCCAGTTTTAAATCATTTGTTAAGTGGTTAAAATTAGTCATAAAGATTGTGCATTTCAATTTGTTCTTTAAGAAGGACTTTTAACAACATTTATAAATGCTGCAGTAAGTTGATTATGGTTTTAGTGTTTAAAAATGATATTTAAATTTGGTATTGTTCTCTAATTTTTTAGAGATATTTTCAAACTTACTTTGATGTAAATTTTAAAGTTGGTTTGATGCTTAAATATATTTTTAAAAATTATATATGTATTTTCAAAGCAAAGAGGTTTTATAAAATAAAACAATGTTTTTCATTAAATTATAAATTAGTTATTTTCAAGTAATATTTTACCTAGATATTTAAAACATATTTATATGTATTTTTAAATTTTTGAAAATGGTAATTGACTATGCTTAACATTAGATGAGGTAGACTTCTCTATTTGCTAGAGTTAAGGTTAATGTCAAGTAGGGAGATGAGCAATAGAGCTCCAACTTACCTGCTTCCCTCTTGAATGAGGAATAGTTAAGTTAGAATGTCGGAAATGTGTTAATCTTGTGTGTTTAATTACTTTTTTAAAAGGTAAGTAACTTTGCTTAACGCTAAAAGCCTACGAAGTAGGCTTATCTATTTGTAAGAGTTAAGATTGATGTCGAGTAGGGACGGAGCAATAAAGCTCTAACCTATCGGGCTTCCCTCTTGGACGAGGAAAGATATGTTAGAGATGTTAGAAATAGATTAATCTTGTTGTTTGTTACTTGTTTATGAAAATCATTAATTCTATACTTAAAACTAAAAGCCGATGAGTAGACTGGTATATTTGTGAGATTCAAGAATGAAGTGTCTAGGCAAGGCTTTGACGTAACTAGTGCTCTAACCTACCTGGCTTCACTCGTACGAGGAATAATTAATTTGAAAGGTAAAAAACGAGTTAAGTATACGATCATTGATTTGCATAAGCAATTTTTTTTAACTAGATAACTGATTAGTCAACTGTCTAACCTAACAAAATATTATCCCGGATCTTTAGAAGAATGTTTTAAGATAAATACAAGTATGAAACAGTTTTGGGTTTGTTGTGACAATGTATTAATAACATTCGTCTTAAACCTTTTTTGATTATACTTATGAATTTAAATAGATCTTTAAACGAATATTTCAAAGATAAGCATAAGTGAAACGGTTTTAGATTTGTAATGGCAACGTTTAAATAACATTAGTCTTAAACCTTTTTGAATGGATTTGTGAAAGTACATAGATCTTCAAAATGGATATTTTGAAGTAAATTATAAGTATGGAATCACTTGGGAAAAGATTTGAAAAGCAAAGGTTTAAAGTAAGAAATCTTATTGATGATTTGTGATTTGTGAATATACTTATATCATTTAAGATAAATATATGAATACTTTTTGAATTTTTGAAAAGAGTGCAAATGAATAGTAGAAATTGATAAATGATGTTATATTTGATAAAAGAAGTTTTACTAATAAAGAGGTTTTAATAAATAGAAGAATAATTAAACAAAAAGAAGATTAGACGTCGCTTATGTGACTTGATCGTACTTTGTATGACTTGATCATGCTTTGTATGTTTACTCTTTTATGGAAAACATTTATTCATATACTTAACACTAAAAGCCGATGAAGTTGGGTTGTCTATTTATGGTAATTAAGACTAATGTTCATTTAAGGATATAAGCAATAGAGCTCTAACCTACCGGCTTCACTCTTGACCGATTGATAGTATGATATGAAAGTATAGAAAATGCGATGAGTATATGAGATATGGTTTCCATATGCGATGGTTCTCATTATTGTTGAATGACCAAATTCTTTGATTCGGTCATGAAGAGACCGGGATCGCTAAGCGTTTTACTTACTGAAAACCACTTTAGGATTGAGGTACATATTCTTTCTCTTAGAAGTGGTGATATGTTCGAGATGCTGAAATCCATGTGTGGTTTCTAGATGAGTTCGAGATGTGGGAATCCAATTGGGTGTACTGGTTATATTCGAGTGATGAAGACTCGTGTGAAAGATGCCGAACGTGAACTCAACATTGAAAATGGCTGATGACAGAGTATGCTGCACAATCTTAGGTCTTGCTAACCCGTGATACAATATTGTCAACTCAGTATCTGGAGTATGCTTATCAATGTCGCGTGCAGGAATTAATGATATTTGGTACCATATGGTTCATGTTTATATTTGAGCGTGGGCCTTTATGTTTTCCTTGTGGTATATTTTATCTAGAGTTATATGGCATCCGGTAGGTAACTTATGATCCTTCTGCATGGAGTTTAGATACGGCTCCTCCGAAGAGATCTTCATGGGAAATCCACTATGCAAACATTTCTTATCATGTTTGATTGTACCCTAACATGATGTTGAATGTAACCAATGTAACCATTTTGACTATGTTATATATATTTATATTCTTCACCCTATCTAATATATCGTCTTATGTACTTATTAGATGGTGGTTCTTTTGAGGGGATAACCGTTATGGCATTCCATGTGATTTCAAATGTACTGTCATATGATGTACACATGTTTCTTGAGTTTCTCATATCATACTTATGTCTAACGATTGATTTTTGTTATCTCTACATCCCTCGCATACTATTTCGAGTAGTGTGAGAAAGGAAGGTCTTTGTTGATGTTCATTAGAGCTCGAGAAGATGAGCTGGACGTTTCACCTACCGTAGTATTCTTATTTCTACTACGGTATTCTTATTTTTGCTGCATGAAAATATTGTACATATTAGCATTTGTGAGGGCGTGTTGTTATAACTATTCAGGCTGATGATAGTACTTAGGTTTTTTCACTTCAAAATTTCTGTATCAGAATAACCCTTTGTACTGTTCTTTTGATAAATATTAACGTTTCTCTAGTGAGATTCTGATATTGTGTTCCATCTTCCCTGCTCTGTTTCTTTTTATTTTACCCTAACATTTCGTTTTTCCGGCACTTGAGTGCTTGGAAAGTGAATACCGTTGATGTATCCGCGTTGACATTTAAGGGTTGCAAAGTCTTGACATTATACTTTGTATCTGAGCCACTGAGCGAGAACCATGGCTTTGGTGGGGTATGCCTCATTATAAATAGGACACCCTAGAATGAGTTGTGTTACACCTATGAGAGCGTATTTGCATTTATAATAAACGTTTGTCTTAAAGGTAATTAAATTGCGAAGTTAAAGATCTTTGTTTTTTCTTCCAAAAACGGGTTCCTTTTATTGATTTAATTTAAAACATAAAATACAAAATATAAAATGGAACAGTAGCCCAAGCAATGAATACGTAAGACCTGAAAAACACAACCTGCATTACAAATTCCTCCTGAACAAGCCTAATAACACAATAAGTTTCACGTTTCACCACTTGCGTGAAAAAAGCAGTAGGATAACTCCACAGCAAAGTAAGTCAATTTTAGCGACTTTTTGCAAATATCCTAGTGCATCGCAAGTTACCATGTAACTGGAAACAACCATTTACCCACAAACTTTCAGACCACTACGTAAACTCACATGATTCCCTATACTGCACGAGGGGGGGAGAGAAGGAGGTCCAACCTTAGTCATCCACTCAACTCTCATCTGCATCTTCCCGACATGGATGTTGGCTAGGTTTCACAAAAGGGGTATGCGAAACCAGATCTTACCTTGCTAGAAACATTTGACTGATGTAGTTGCCAAATCTGAAACTTGCAGAATCATGCAATCATTCATGTTAGTTATTGTCGCCACCTCATAACTCTTTCTTTTTACATTTTGGCATTTGCGACTATGAAATTAGTTTATGCTAATTTTAGAATTTGACCTCCTATGAGGTAATACCATCATGATGGCATAATTAGCACACCACTGTGTTGCCTTTCAAATCCATATAAAATCCCGTCCAAAATGATTAATTTTTGTAGAGAACTGTTATGATCTTGATTTTTGGCCCTCGAAAATCGACACTAATACAACCTTTGTATTCACGTGTCGTAAATCCAAGTGCTGAAAAACCCGATTAATAGGGCAGAAATAAAATAAAGATAGAATAGAATATCACACGGATGGAATAACATATATTATTTCAACAAAAATCTTTGCAATGGAAAATTTGAATACAATATCACAGTCTAACCTAGATTTAGCCTGGATAGTTATAAATCCTCCATCCTTTCAATGCTGACAAATAACAAAACAAATGCAGTATATGCAGCGAATAATAAAATACGTCCATACATAGATGAAGGTCGCTAGCTCTCCTCTGGAAACTCCAAGCGTCTTCAACTAAACTTGAAACTACTCGGATCTGACCCGTGTACAAAAAATATTGGGATCAGGCTTGAGAAACCAGCGTGAGATACTCGAAATTTTAAATGTATAGATCATGCCGATGTCAATCAAAACCTTTGAAAAGAAGGGTATCTCGTAAGACCAGACCGCTTATAAACACGGAGGGGTTTTTACCTTACGATAACCAAAATAATTTATATTGAAAACACTTTGATATTAATTTCAATAACCTGGGTTTAGAAAACACTTTTCAAGTAATATATTAAAATAAAGTATCAATATCCAGACTAAGTCTATGGTAATATATCCGGACCAGGTCAACGGAATACATCGGATGGAATATATGATGCCAAAGGGGTAACTGAAATGTTTGCAAAGCATTACGGCTATTTTGGGAATACAATCAAAACTGCAAAGCCCGTATTGGAATTTAATTTCCAACTTGACAAGGAACTAGTAGCCTTTTCTTTCGATCCACACAGAGCAAACATAGTTCCCATGGCGCCTTAATCGTTTTTCTCAAGTAAGTCACTTGGAACTGTACTTGCTACACTACCAATATACGGTAGCCTTATCACTTTTTGCAAGCTAGCTACTATGTTCAAATAAATAGGGCAATAAATGCCTTAAGGGACGCCTTCCCCCAACGGGTTCCTTACTAGATGCCACCATATACATTACCTAAAAACCCGAATGTATGGTCTTCAGACCACATAGTATCCTGTAGCATCTCCTGGATGTGAGGCTCGTGAGACTATGCTCAATTTTAACAAAGCCATGCTTTGCTATTCACAAAACCACGCTTTATTCTTCCACAAAGCTCATTACACTTAGAATGCCACATTGCCATTTCTTAACCACACAACTGATTTCTACTGACATACAACTCTGGAACTCGTACGTCTCAGGAAAGGGTGTTAAGCTAAGGGAAGTTGCCTTCTCCACCACCAAGCAGATAATACGTTGATAGAGATCAAATAATATGATCATAAATGCACTGTCAGACATATTCGTTCATACAAGTTCATTCCGGGACTGAACGAAACTGAAGGCACTCCTCCTACTACCATTAGTAGTGAGTAGTCCTTGCAATCCGAAGATTCCAAAACATGAAAGGACCACTTCTATATAAATGTCTCTATATTGGGAGCTACCCAGAGAATGTCATCCGCTATGAAGATCTCCGACCTTCAATAATCATCATTTTCAACATTTCTTCACTTTTGAACGTATACATTGGTTCGAAGTGGTTTCGATTACCCAAATCCGACCCCGGTTCCTTCGAACCAATCATTGATTTAAACGATGTTAAGTTCATATATGATTATCGATCATAAATCACTTTAATTCATCTTTTTATTCATTCATAGAAAGCTCTTAGAGATATATTCATTGAATCGTTTCTTTATCCTTTTCAGAGTATATGGAATCATTAAGCCTCATTTACCAAACCATTTGGTAAATTTAAACCTTTTTAATCTTGGAATAATTCCGAATCAATACACCTTTTACTTAGGAAAATGTTTCCAAACCATTTATTAAATCTTAATCAAAGATTTCTTGTTTCAAAAACATAACTTTTAAATGGGTCAAAAATGATGTTATTTCATACATAGTTTACTATAACCCAAAACAATAAATTCAAGTAATCATTTATGTAAATCTACGCAAAGATTTCTTAATTCAAAACTCAAATTTGATTGAGTTAGAACCATGTTATCTAGGATGTTAATCCAAAACCAGTAAATATTAAGTGAGCAGAGTCTATAGAAATCATCTAATTCTACTCAATATCGATTCCCATATTCAACCAGTTATATAGTTGGAACAAAGGCAAAATCGCATTTCAAATTCCACAAATAGTATGGGTTCCCTTTTAAGACTTTAACCTAGAGTACAAGAAGATTATCTTTAAAAAATCCAAGTTATGTATATTTGAAGAATTATATCCTTTATACTTTGAATTTTTTTGATCTGAGTAAATCAAATTTACTATCCCCTCTCCATCCGGCCAATCCGGATAGCCAAAGAGAGTAGGAAACTAGTTTTCCAAACTTAAGCCTAGACACTATCTCTCAACACCCATAAGGCGGTCAAGTTATTTGATCGACTCAAAATCATTAAATCATTTAAACATTCCACAAATTTCTCAAATTACCTTTAAAATACTTTATTAACCATTTTAAAACATTTACAAAAGATTTGGAAAGAACAGTTACGTTTAAAACTATATTTCAAAAGTTATAGAAAAGTTCTACGGAAAGTGCTTTTTAAGCAATATTGATCAAACAACTTTTTATCATTTAAAAATTCATTTTTATAACTCCGATCACTTTTAAAACAATTTAAAAGATTTAAAAGATTTATTCTATATTTTTACCCATTTTTAAGAATATCATTTAAAACATTTACCACTTTGGCCACCGAACTGCCAAAGCGCGATTTTCTTGAAACTTTTATTTGTTCATATTTCAAAATCTATTAGATGAAAGCTCGATAACTTTCTTTTACTTGAAAACAATACTCATAAGAGTTCGAAAAATTCTTATTGCAGAGAGACCCGACTTCGATTCCATCCTATAGAATGATTTAAATTTTACGGTGCGATATCGCAAACTACTATTATGCGACGCGCCTATTTTTTACTCCAAACTCGATATTTATCAAAACTTCTCCAAATTGAATTTTAATGTTTATAAAACATTTATAAACCATTTTCAAACATTTAAACCAATATTTTTCTATTAATATTTTTCACTTTTATAACATTTCATTATGTCATATTATTATGATATTCATTTTCAACCTTCTTGCATTCTCAAAATCATTAAAAGGCTAGATAACTTCATATACACATTCATATGGATTTATTTTTCATTAAAATTACTCAACTATTTTTATTATGATTTCTTATAATTTATGTCAACTAAGTAATCAACCATATCAACATCCATATAATCAACCATATAATCATTCAAGTTATTAACCAAGCACTTAAATTCATAATTTAAACATTCATATAATTATTTCTGAATGTAAATAAATTGGATACTCACCTATATCAAACTCAAACCTACCAACATTCATATCACCACAACACTTCATCCCAGTCATTACTAACTTTACTATTATATCTCTAACAACTCCACTTCCCTTCAAGTGCTTGACCATCTTCCCTCCTCTTACTTTGCTCTCGGCCATGACTTTTCCATCTTCAAATGCTCACAGCCTCACCTCCCAAACACCTCAAAGCTCATGGCCTAAGCTCCTATCACCTCATAGCTCTCGGCTTGGCCCTTAATTACCCTCCATGCTCATGCAATCACTCCTCCTCCATCTCCTTACTCATGGTCTAGGATTATTAATGAGAAGAGAAGAAGTTTTAAGAAGAAGGAGAGAGAGAGTGTGTGTACATTTTATTTCTTTTTTCTAATATTCCTCTTCATTATTTTATTTATATAAAGAAGCCATTAGAGGTGAAGAGGAAGCTTAAGAAGAAGAGGAAAAGCTTAGGAAATTCGTAAATGAATAAGGGAATGGAGCTTGGTATTTATAGGTGGAGTTTGGAAAAATATCATGATATTTTTCCCTCCTATCACATCACTACTTTCCATCACCATGTGCTCTCATGATGCATGTACTTATGTGTAAGAAGGTTGGCTTAAGTTTGCTTAAGTGTGAAGAAGACTAATATCTAAGATATTTTTCCACATGTATATGTATATACATGTGCACATGTATATTGATATATTTTTATATGTTTAAGTGTGCATGTGACATGTATATATATGTACATGTATGTGCACATGAGAATAACAAAGTTCCAATGACTTCGAACGACTTTCTTTCACTAAACCGTTGAAAATCAAGAAGCTGATTCTCGTACACATTTTCACTTATTTGTTATTATACATAAAATTCTAAAGTAAGTTTGAAAATAAATTTATAATCATTATTAATTAACTAAAATGGTCATTTGAACTATAAAACCAATTAAATCACTATTAGCAATTATTTACAAAAATTGCTATTATACAGATAAAGCGATATCAGTTTTCTTCATAATTTCAAAATGATTATACATCTTCATAAAACTATCATAAATGAATTATTATCACCTTATAATTATTTAAAATGAGTTATTATCATTCAAAAACAATTATTTTAATAATTAATTATTAAATCATTAAATCTCAATAAATCAATTGTTAAATATAACGGCATCACTGATGATTTCATAAATACTTTAATTTTCCAAAAATAAAATAAATTATTTTATTTAATATTCTTGATCAATTATAAAATTAAGTGACGTATCCAGCTCCGTACATGATGTTTTATGATTATAGAGTTTTTAATCGATAAAATGGTCACGATAAAACGGTTTGCGACCATTTTATCGCTATTTTCCAATGCAAATATTTTTTGTAAATACTTATTACCCTTATTATTTATTGTTCAAAACATCATAACCTGTGTTATAAATCTTATATTAGAATATTTTAAAAATAAAAATAATTTATCAAGCTAATAAATTTGCGGGTCGTTATAAGAACTGAAACCAAAATCTACGTAAATATAACTATAGATTATAATACTTCAGTTGACCATCCAATTTACTAATTGAACTTCAACAAATAATGTCCAAATTGTGTTAATCGTAGGTAACCCCTAGGGTTAGGGTTTGATTTGCAAATCCTTCAAAAATATCTAGACAAATAGACACCAAAAATTGACACAATCTTATGCCTTCCAATACCAAAACATGCCTAGAAAATACTCCCTTTAATCTCTGCTGGTTGCCAGAAATCACCAAAAATATCGAAATGGCATTTGACATAATCACAAAATGCTCGTCTTTACCACTTTTATGAAAAAAACACAGGAATATTTAAATAAGTAGTCATTTGATTTCCAGATCCTAAGTCAATAACAATCATCAAAATCTTAAGCCCGTGAAATAATTGCAAAGATGCTACCTCATTTACGACTCAAATTGAAGCATATATGGCGTATAATTTTATACAAACAAACTTGATTTCATCATTGTTTTTGCTTGCCAAATCATTAATCATGAATTAGGTTGAAGCATTCTTCGTAGACTGCATATGATTTTATACAAATAAATTAGTTTTGCTACGAATCTATCGAATTTCTTACATACCCCCAAATAGATTGTCGAAATGAATGAATTAGCATACACCTACATTCTCTGAAACTTGAGAGCGAAGGATTTGGAATAACTAAAACATGATTTTAGGCTTTCATTGTAGAAAGGATATAGAGATCCAAAAACATAAATCACTAATCGCCTGTTTCTCTCCTATGGGAGAGAAACAACTGTGAAAAGAAAGATCTTATACAACGTAACTTATACGTGTTAGTTGTTAAAGTATAGTTCAATTGATGTAGGAACTAATGATATTCATTCATCAACCATTAATAATTTATGTAGTCATACCCGACCATTTTATAGGCATTGACTTTCATTTATTTATTATTGATTTGTTCTTAATCGGTTTATGAGCAGTTTAACCTTTTCACTACAGGGGTTAGGTAGATAATATTTATAGTTGCATTGAACCGAACACCATGTAAATTAAGTATTATATTTTTACTATGAGGCGTTCGGTGATATAGTTTGGTTAAAGGTTAGATTTAGTAAGTGATGCTTATTTTAATCTAAGGGAAAGATATTTTGGAAATAAACATTTGTGAAAAGAGATTATATAAGAAAGTAATTTTATATAAGTATGGTTTATAAAGAAAGAGGGTTTAAAATGATATTTTGAAATTAAATTCCACTGCCTTTGAAAATGTTTTTCAAGATTTTGGGAAATAAAAGTATTATTTTGAAAGTAAGTATTTAGGAGATTGGTTTATGACATAAGAAAGTACTTAGTTCCGTTTTTAAAAGATTTGGTTAAGTCTGATAGGCATGAATTAGATGTATCGAACTCACATCTGTTGCTTGAAAATAATTTCGATGATGACTTCAACATCATCGGCGTTCTTTTTGGGTTTCTATGTGGTGGATGATACATGATTGTTTTAGTAAAACGGATTCTGATTTAGTTCCAAAAGTATGATTTGTTATACAAAAGATATATGAACGTATTATTACTTCAAAATGAGTTGCAATAAAACCTGGTGTTTAGTTCTAAAGTTTTTCTTTAAAAAAAATTGATATGAACTTTTTATAAAAGTTTTATAAGTATGCTATATAGGGTGCCCAAGTGGTAGTGGCATTGCTTGGAATAAATATGGAACTTTTTATGTTTTCCCTTTTCGGGTGAAGTGTGTTTAATAAATTATTGAACTTTGTTAAGTAATTTTATGGACACATATAGCCTATGCATTAGAATTGTATGGTTTTTCACCATTTAATGATATGTTGTCTAGTAGTTTTAATTGTCAAAATGAAATAAGATTTTTGACAATTTTGGAAAGTCATAAATATCCAAATCATTATGGAACTTGAAACAAACCGTTTTATGAAAATATAAAGATGAGCTTATATGACGTTTGAATTGAGAATCCAATAAGTTAAAACAATTTTTAAATTTCTTGAACATTCTTATTAACATAAATGAATTTGATGGTTTTTTGTATATATTCTTAGGATGTCATGAAGTATTATACAAGTATGCACTTAAGTTGTAAAATGTTGATAAATTTAAGTTATGTTTATGAAATGGTTCATAATTGATTTTAGTGTTAATGAAACATGCTATATGTATAAAAGAATACGATAAAAGATATTAGTGTAGTTAAGAAACCAATAGGGTAAACTATGTAAGATGTACATAGATCGTTTTATTTGCATGATTGATCTTGATCCAGTATTCGAGTACGTGATTTTGACGTTGTTTACACCGGTCTGAACAAGGATTTTTCACTAGATTCTTGATGGTAAACACTTGATCCAGAGTCTTGATAAAATCCTAAAGCATTCTACTGTAGTATATGGCTATGTAATAAGAATGTAAGGTTTTTAGTCAAGAAACTTGATCAAAATCCACACTATAGATGTCAAGTGATCTATACTAGTTGGATAGGAAAATTTATATGATCGAGCATATAATTGGAATTGATATTGCATGCGGATAGTCCATGCACATCGTGTGGGCTTTAGAGTGCGTGTGTGTGTGCATACTATGTAAGCTTATGGGGAGTCTAGCTGATAACTCTTTAGTTTGTTATGAGGTATTATGAATCATTGACTAAGTAATAGCCTGAGGCAGTTGAGTATAAGGTATGCTTAGTAGATTGTTTATTATCCTTGTGCAATGGAAGGGTTTTTGTACCTGAACAATCCGAGAGCTATGTTAGCTAGTAATCATATTAACATTTGTGAGGACAGGTAGTTATAACTGTCCAGGCTGAAAATAGTGCTTAGGTTTTCTAACTCTGAAATTTCCATATCAGAGTAACCTTTCGTACTGTTGTTATGATATTATATATTATCGTTCCACTAGTGAGCTTTTGGTATTTTGTTCCTTCTTTCCTATTAAATTTCTTTTATATTTTTATTTTACCCTAACTTTTCACCTTTTCAACACCTAAGTGCTCAGCACGTGAATGTCGTGGAAGTATTAGTATCGACATTCGAAGGTCGAAAAGTCGGGATATTACAAAACACAAATGTGAGAATGGGAAATGGAAATTTGGATAAGCTAAAGAGAAGAGGGAGTTAATATTGAGACAAAAAGGGTTCCAAGTTCATTCATAACATTATTGAAAGAGTTAGGTGCATGCCCTCGGGTAATTATGTAATTTGTTATATATCTCTAGCTCTGTGACCAATCTTGTTCATGATAAAGGTGATTGGTTTCTATTATATACTTTATTATATGGTGATATAATTAATTAAGTAATTATTTTACAGTATATAAATAAGAAAAATCTGAAATGAAATGTTATATGATTGTAGTTGCCAATAGTTTCACTCATGAGTAATCGACCAAAATATAAAATAACATTTTATATTTAATATTCCTTGTCAAGAAGTTTTGAGAAAGGATATTGATACTTCCATTTAGACTAAAGTAATGTAATGCTCTCTAAATGTTGGGTGATGTATAACTTATGAATTCTTAGGGGCACAAGGGGCTTGCATATTGATAGTTATTGAAAAATTATGGAATGACTTACAAGAGAGTTTCTTGTTGGTTAATAACAACTAAGGTCCAACAGGAAATTTCGAAGGGACTATAGTACATAGATCCCTCGACTTGAGAATACAGTTGAACGTTAATGCGGATGCTCCCTTTGATTATAATTAAATCATGGCATGAAATCCATATAATGACTATAGTTTGGTCTAAGTTAAAGCATTGGAAGTGAAATACTATTCAACAAAGAATTCATCTTCTCATTTGTATGAGGATAGTATCTCGGTCTACTATAGCCACCTCAAAGTCAAAGTGTAACGATCCCGTTTTTAAGCCAAATTTAATTTAGAAATTAATAAAAAAATTAGAATTAATTTGTGAACTAATTTGAATTTTTTTCAAAAACAAATAAGATATGTGTTTGTTTTATGTATATATACACACCTTGTAAATAAAATTTTTGATTAGAAATTCAAAAATAAAAATGTCAAAAATAAATTGGATTTAAAAACTAGTATATATATGGTTATTAATTAGTGTATAATTAGTTTTAAATTCTTTAAAGTTATATAAATATAAATAAAAGGTTTAATATACTTTCTTTTAAGGTTTTTATTAAAATAAATATAGTTTGTACATATATAAATATAAAACTAAATATAATATAATATAAAATGATATTGAAACATAAGTGCATGCAAAAAGACAAATGTTAGCTTAGTTATAACATGCAAATAACAAGTGTCAATTTTTAGTTTTCTTTTTATTTTAAAAAATATATGGAAACAAGTTATATATACCACTCTACTCCTTCTTTTCTCATTTTCTTTGTTACATTCAAAACTAAAAAGAAATCAAACTAAGGAAAAATATGTACAACTCTTTCAAATTCAACAACTTCAACTCTTTCAACTGAAGCAAGCAAAGATCAAGTAGAAGATTATATTCAAAATCAACTCAAACCTAAAGAATTCCAGATTTTCAAAAAATCTAGTTCTAGGCTCCTTTGTTCTTCATAAATTGTGAGTAAATTAACATGTTAAAATATGAATATATTTATATATATTGATGTTTGTGCTTGATACTTGAAGTATGTTGTGAAAAATGTTTGTATAGATGTAAATATTGCCTGCATGCCTATATATATATATATATAGACGACTGTGTGCATGTCTATGTACAGGCATATATACCCCTGTTCAAAATTTACAGACTTAGATTAAGTTCAAAATTCAATTCCTCTTCCTCTAATCTCTTTTAGCTGATGATGTTTAAACAAAAAGTGTATAAATTAACTAGTCTTAATTTTAAAAATATTTCTAAGAATTATTAGTTTAAGTTTTCTAGAAAATTAAAATATACAGTGAAAACTCAAAAATATGTCAAATTTGAGTGTCATGATTTCAAGTTTCACTTACATCATCTAAATCATTTTCGAAATCCATGATTTTTAAAAGTTAAATCAAGATTTTTAGTTTAGTATTGAGTGAGCAATTCATGGTTGAACGAAAAAGGGATTTTAGGCATTTCCTGGTGATCGAAGCAAAGTGGGTGGTCGGGATCGCTGTTGGAGATAGGTTGGAAGTCGACGATCTCGAAAAAAATGATCAGAGAATTTCCTGATCACTGTGGCGGCGGCACGACGTTGAAGTAGGGTTTTAAGATCTGGTTTGGTCGATGTCGAATTTCGAGATGCTGCGCCGTCGTCGATGCGTCGGAGTGGATCGAAATGGGGGGATCGTAGCGTGGTTGAATGGTGAAGCTGTGGTCGGAGTTTCGAAGGCTCTGATGGTCGTAGGAGGCGGATCGAGGAGGTTCTTGGATGATATGTCCTATGCTAGTGGGTTCTCGTATGCTCTATTTCGTTTTTGTGTTTGATTCGGGGTGCTGGGTAGTCGGAATCTTAGGCGAGGTGATCGACGACATGTTGGAGGTGGCTGCGATGGTCATAGCGATGGCGTGTGTCTGTGCACGTGCACATGTGTCAGTGGGTTTTGGTTTGGTTGCTATTGGGTTTGGAGAAGAAGGAGTGGCCTCGGGTTAGACTCAGGAAAATTTGCATTTGGCTCGGGTGCGAACTCGGGTTGTCTCGGGTAGTTCGCAACAGTATAACAGTTTCAAATTTAAACCAAAACAAAATTTAAAAGAAAAAAAGAAGAAGGTGATTTCTCGGGTTTGAGTAAGGTGAGAACACGGGTTTGGCTCGAGTATTTTGGCTTTGGCTCGAGTCTCCTTTATTTCAAATGAAAGTAAATTTTATAAACAAGTTTTAAAAAGCAAAGTAAATGTCAACCAAGCATTAAAAAGTAAAAGGAAATGTTAAACAAGTCTTCAAAAAGCAAAAAGTATTTATCAAGGTTATTTTCAAACAAGTTTCAAGATTAAATTTTTAAAGATTAAATGTTGTTAAAGTTAATTGATTTGTTTTGGAATAATTATATATTAAGTTAATAATGAATTAATTCATAAGCATTTTCAAATGGAATTTAATAATGTTTGGATTAAGTAGATGATTAAGGTAAGTGTATTAACTTAAATTGATTAAGGGTCTCAAGTAATTTTGTATGTTAATAATTAATTTCAAGCATTTGATTTAAATAATATTTAAATGGTAATTAAGTAATTAATTAAGGTAAATGATTTATCTTAGATTAATTAAGGACTTAAGTAATTAAGGATTAATTAATTAACTTAAGTAATCAAAGGATAACTACTTAATGTGATTAATTAAAGGAAAATTACTCGAAGGATAATTACTTAATGTAAGTAATTAAAGGATAATTAATTAATTAAAGGTTAATTAATTAATAATTAAAGGTTGATTAATTAATAATTAGTGGTGGATTAATTAGTAATTAAAGGTTGATTAATTAATGATTAAAGGATAATTAATTAATAATTAAAAAAGGTTGATTAATTAGTAATTAAAGTTTAATTAATTAATGATTAAAGGATAATAAATTAATAATTAAAGGTTAATTAATTAATAATTAAAGGTTAATTAATTAATGATTAAAGAATAATTAATTAATAATTAAAGAGTAATTAATCAGTAATTATATGATAATTAATTAATGTAAGTAATTAAGGATGATTAATTAATTCCATTTATTAATTAAAATAATAATAAATGGTTTGTAATTAATTAATGTTAATTAAGCAGGGTTAGGTAATTAATTCATAAGTAATTAATTTATTTGGTTTAAATTAAATTAATTATAAATTATGTGATTAATTAATCTTACTTATGGAGGATGAATTATATTGAATGCTTGGATTGATTAGTATCTCTAGTATGTTAATCTGTAATATTTTGTGATATGAATTACTTTGGATTGAGGTGTGATAAATGTAAGTTATTTATCTGTGATGTATTGCTGTGTGAATGTGAACTTTTGAATTGAATTAAAATTGTTTACTTAAATAACTTGGACATCAAGATGGCGTTTGAATTTCGATGAGACCGGGATCAGATTCCAAATGGTTATCCGAAAACCACATCGGATCTTAAAGGTGGATCTTTTGTTTAAAAGATTAAAATGGAAAATTGTTTAAACCATTCAAAATGAAAGATTTTGGGAAATAAGGGATAAAAAATTGTGACTTAACTAAGATATGAATGTATCCATATGTTTTAAATAAGCGCTCATCACTCGGAAAGGCCGGGGGAGGGCATTAAGTCGAAAACCCATTTCGAATAATGATACGACGGAATGGAATTGCATTTGAAGAAGGTTGTTGAAGACCGGGTATTTTCGAAAACGAAAGGACTGCCTGTTGATTGTCTATGCACCGAGTTGCTCCGATATAGATATTACCCTATGTGATGGGGAGTCCAGACGAGATTGGGGATATCCGAATTTGCAAGGACTTCTTTCCTTAATTGGACGAAGTGCCTTCGGTTCCATTCAAACCCAGGATGGACTTGTATAGATGTATGTCTGACATTACACTTTGATATATAAAACTGGTTTCTATCAAATACATTTATATTGGTGGCGGAGAATTCATTCTCTTAGCTTAACACCCTTCTCTGAGACGTACAAGCCCAGAGGTTATGTAGTTGATAGTTATTAGTGATATATTCCCTATTTGTTAATGTGGCATGCTAAGTGTTAAGCATTTGTTGATCGAAGCATGGCTTTTGTGTATACCGTAGCTTTGTGGGACGAGACTTCATCGAACCTCATACCTCAGGAAATGGTCGAAACAGGAAGGATGCAGCAAGGTTATGGGTTTCGCGACCCTAAGTGTATGTGCATTTCCTTCTGGATAAAAAGTGGTATTATGGTATGGAGCCATATATTTTACTTATATAGTTGTTGGAATTTGAGGCGCCTCGATAAAGGTCGGTTACGAACGGGGGATGGCATACTCGTGACAGTTATTACCTGGTTATAGAGGTAGCACGACTTTGTGTTGGCAGAGATCCGGTTAGGTTCTCGGGACGTCCCTCCAGAGGCATACCCATTCAGATAAAGGAAGTTCCTTAGCCTTGGCCATTTGCTGGAAATCCAAATGAAACAATACGAGCCCTTTACAATTTCAGTTGTAGAACCTTCCATTTAACATGGTAGCTATAGTAGGCATACTATAATAATACGTATGCTGGCTAAGATAAATATTATACTTGCGAAATGGTTTTCGACACTATGCACTAAAAATAACATCAAAAGGATTTTCGCGTACCAAGCATGTTTGACTACTATAAGGAGAAACCTTCCCCATGTGTGCGATTGCATTTGAGTGTGTGCCGGGAGACCTTATGGTAGTTTCATTTTCCAAAAGGATGAACGAATTTTATTTTATTTTCTTTTTTTTGCAAAAATAATTGTTTTAATTTCTCACACCAGTCCCATGACTAACTCAGAGTTTATTGTTCCCTTTTGCTAAACTCTGGGTGCCCTTAATTCTCCACACGAGCAGCCAGAGTCAGGTTATCAGTATGTTCTGGAGCTAAGTTGGGAGGTAGATGTGGTTTTGGAAGCTTTTGGTTTTGAGCCTTTTGGTTTGGACTTTGGAGCTTTGGAAATGAAGATGCAGTATGTTGAACTCTCTTGGAAGACCATGTTGATGTTATTTTTCCACTATTATGGTGTATTCTACTGTTGTGTAGTATATAGGACTCTGATGATGGTGGTCACTTGTTGTAAGAATGTTGTAATCCATGAAGTGTATGAATGAAAGTTATTTTGTTTCCATTGTGTTGTTATCATCTAATGTGTTGTGACTCCAGTGATCCTAACTCCAACGTTTAAATCTCTGGCATTTGAATACGGGTGATATATTGGATGCCGATTTTCGAAGGTTGTAGGTCGGGGTCGTCACATTTTGTATCAGAGCTAAAGGATGAGTAAGAACTTTAGCTTTGGAGTACAGCTCATTAGGTGACTCATTAGAGACAGGGTTAGGAATGCCCTAGAATGAGTATATTCCCTAAAATATCTCGTCCGTATGCCTACATCAATTTTCTTACTATTTACAAATAGTGCAAGAAGAGGACAAGGTAGGGGAAGGGGAGTACCAGTACAAATGGTCGAGACCCTACAACAACAATAATGGAAGGAGCAACTCTTCCCATCCAACCCCAGCCAAATTTGGCAGAGTTATATCGGAATTTCTCAAGACTTGGAGGGAGAACATTGAAAGGTACGAAAACTATTATAGAAGCACAAGCTTGGATTCGAACTTGTGAGAGGATTTTTAAAGGATTGAAATTGGATGATGATCAAAGGAGGTTGATGGCTTCCTGGAAGCTTTAGGAAGAAGCTTTGGCATGGTGGAAGGCCATTACTTTGGCCGAATCGGAGGATGAGTTTACATGGGATAGATTCAAGCAAGTATTTGAGCAGCGTTATATGCCTTCCGCTGGAATTTCCAGGATGTATCAAGAGTATACCAATTTGATGCAAGGAAATCTATCTTTTGAAGAATACTTAAATAAGTCTAATGAGTTATCCCGATTTGGACCTGAATTGGTGAATACCCCTCTTAAGAAGAATAAGAGAATTATTAAAGAGATGAATATAAGTTTCGTGAAAGGATGATAGGCCATGTGAAGGAGTCTTTTGCTGATTTGGTAGACATGGAATATAGATACGCCACCTTAGATAAACAGAGATTCAAGTAGAGAAAGGAAGCGGAAGTAATCCAAATTGGAAGAAGAGAAATTTTGGAGGAAAGAAGCCTTAGCAAGGTAAAGAAAAGAAGGATACTCAGGAGAACAAGGCGAAGAATGTTACCTGTTTCAACTGTTTAGAGAAAGGTCATTACGCAAATAGTTGCAAGAAGCCCAAGAAGCAAGAGAAGAAGGATCAACCTAAGAAGTCAGGACAAGAAGCCAGGGAATGCTACTCTTTCCATAAGCCATGACACATGGTTAAAGAATCCCTGATAATGAAGCAGACCCAAGTAGCAAAGGTATATGCAATCAAGGATGAACCTTCAACCTTAGGAGCTGATAAAGGGAAAGGAGTTTTGGAAGGTAATCTTCTACTTTATGATAAAATTATTAGAGTTCTATTCGAAATTGGAGCCACGCATAGTTTTATTTCCCAACAAACTGTAGAAGAGTTAAATCTTGAACCCGAATTTATAGACAAACCTATTTGTGTGAAGAACCCGGTAGGAGGCCCTGTGAATGTTTGTTTACGTTGTAGAAAGGTTCCTATTTCATATTCTCATCATCAGTTTCCGATCAGCCTTTTCGTTCTTCGACTTTAATGAATTTGAGATTTTACTTAGAATGAATTGGTTAACAAAATATGAAGATAAATTAGGTTGTATCAATAGAACGATTTCGGTCAAAATCAAACTTGGGAATTTTGTCGTAATTTCTTGTGAGGATCCAAGTCTGAAGAGGGACAAGCTAATGTATACTTTAGGGTATTCCGACCCGAGTTTGGAATCCATACCCATTGTTCGATTATTTCCTGACGTATTTGAAGAAGTTAAGTCTTTACCTCCACAAAGGGAAATCGATTTAGAATCGACTTAGTTCCTAGTGCCCGTCCAGTTAGGGTTCAGCTGTAGTATTTGTAGCCAAGTCGGATGGATCTTTGAGATTGTGCGTAGATTATCTTGATCTGGTAATCATGTAAGCCATTTCTTTATCTTTTTATGTATTCATATGTTCTTTGTTTGTCTCCCTGTCTATCAAATTTCGAGGATGAAATTTTTCTTAAGGGGGAAATTTGTAACGATCCCGTTTTTGAGCCAAATTTAATTTAGAATTTAATAAAAAAAATTAGAATTAATTTGTGAACTAATTTGAATTTTTTCCCAAAAAAATAAGATATGCGTTTGTTTTATGTGTGTGTATATATATATATATATATATATATATATATATATATATATATAGATTGAATACAATTTTTGATTTGAAATTCAAAAACAAAAATCTTAAAAATAAATTGGATTTGAAAACTACTATATATATATGATTATTAATTAGTGTATAAGTTTTAAATCATTATCTTTAAAGTTTTATAAATATATATAAAAGGTTTAATATACTTTCTTTTAAGATTTTTATAAAAATAAATATAGTTTGTACATATATAAATATAAAACTAAATATAATATAATATAAAATGATATTAAAAACATAAGTGCATGCAAAAAGACAATTGTTAGCTTAATTATAACATGCAAATAACAAGTGTCAATTTTTAGCTTTCTTTTTATTTTTAAAAATAATATGAAAACAAGTTATATATACCACTCTATTCCTTCTTTTCTCATTTTCTTTGTTACATTCAAAACTAAAAAGAAATCAAACTAAAGAAAAATCTGAACAACAACTCTTTCAAATTCAACAATTTCAACTCTTTCAACTGAAGAAAGCAAAGATCAAGTAGAAGGTCAGATTCAAAATCAACTCAAACCTAAAGAGTTCCATATTTTCAAAAAAATCAAGTTCTAGGCTCCTCCGTTCTTTATAAATTATGAGTAAACTAACATATTAAAACCTGAATCTGCTTATATATATTGATGTTTGCGATTGATACTTGAAGTATGTTGTGAAAAATATTTGTATATATGTAAATATTGCCTGCATGCCTATATATAGATGACTGTGTGCATGTCTGTGTACGTGCATATATACCCCTGTTCAAAATTTACAGACTCAGATTAAGTTCAAAATTCAATTCCTCTTCCTCTAATCTCTTTTAGCTAATGATGTTTAAACAAAAATTGTATAAATT
The DNA here is from genome assembly GCA_030765085.1 of Allium cepa. Classification (NCBI taxonomy): domain Eukaryota; kingdom Viridiplantae; phylum Streptophyta; class Magnoliopsida; order Asparagales; family Amaryllidaceae; genus Allium; species Allium cepa. Next base: position 439,003,134 of record CM060941.1, read on the forward strand.
AACTAGATCTTAATTTTAAAAATATTTCTAAGCATTATTGGTTTAAGTTTTTCTGAAAAATTAAAATATACAGTGAAAACTCAAAAATATGTCAAATTCGAGTGTCATGATTTCAAGTTTCACCTACGTCATCTAAATCTCTTTCGAAATCCATGATTTTAAAAGTTAAATCAAGATTTTTAGTTTAGTATTGAGTGAGGAATTCATGGTTGAACGGGAAAGGGATTTTGGGCATTTCCTAGTGATCGAAGCAAAGTGGGCGGTCGGGATCGCTACTGGAGATAGCTTGGAGGGCGGTGATCTCGGAAAAAATGATCAGAGAATTTCTCGATCACCGCGGTGGCGGCACGATGTTGAAGTAGGGTTTTAAGACCTGGTTTGGTCGATGTCGAATTTCGGGATGCTACGCTGTCATCGATGCATCGGAGTGGACCGGCATGGGGGGATCATAGCGTGGTTGAACAGCGAAGCTATGGTCGGAGTTTCGAAGGCTCTGGTGGTCGTAGGTGGCGGGTCAAGGAAGTCTCTGGATGATTTGTCCTATGCCAGTGGGTTCTAATATGCTCGATTTCATTTTTGTGTTTGATTCAGGGTTATGGGTGGTCAAAATCTTAAGCGAGGTGATCGATGACATGTTAGAGGTGGCGGCGATGGTCGTAGCGATGGCGTGCGTCTGTGCATGTGTGCATGTGCGCATGTGTCAGTGGGTTTTGGTTTGGTTGCTGTCGGGTTTGAAGAAGAAGAAGTGGCCTCGGGTTGGACTCGGGAAAATTTGCATTTGGCTCGGGTGGGAACTCGGGTTGTCTCGGGTAGTTCGCAACGGTATAACAGTTTCAAATTTAAACCAAAACAAAGTTTAAAAGAAAAAATAAGAAGGGGATTTCTCGGGTTTGAGTAAGGGGAGCACATGGGTTTGGCTCGGGTATTTTTGGCTTTGGCTCGAGTTTCCTTTATTTCAAATGAAAGTAAATTTTATAAACAAGTTTTAAAAAGCAAAGTAAATGTTAACCAAGTTTTAAAAAGTAAAAGGAAATGTTAAACAAGTTTTCAAAAGCAAAAAGTATTTATCAAGGTTATTTTCAAACAAGTTTCAAAGAATAAATTTTTAAAGATTAAATGTTGTTAAAGTTAATTGATTTGGTTTTGAAATAATTATATATTAAGTTAATAATAAATTAATTCATAAGAATATTCAAATGGAATTTAATAATTATTGGATTAAGTGGATGATTAAGATAAGTGTGTTAACTTAAATTAATTAAGGGTCTTAAGTAATTTTGTATGTTAATAATAATTAATTTCAAGCATTTGATTTAAATAATATTTAAATGGTAATTAAGTAATTAATTAAGGTAAATGGTTTATCTTAGATTAATTAAGGACTTAGTAATTAAGGATTAATTAATTAACTTAAGTAATTAAAGGATAACTACATAATGTGATTAATTAAAGGAAAATTACTCAAAGGATAATTACTTAATGTAAGTAAATAAAGGATAATTAATTAATTAAAGGTTAATTAATTAATAATTAAAGGTTGATTAATTAGTAATTAAAGTTTAATTAATTAATGATTAAATGATAATTAATTAATAATTAAAAAAAGGTTGATTAATTAGTAATTAAAGGTTAATTAATTAATGATTAAAGGATAATAAATTAATAATTAAAGGTTAATTAATTAATAATTAAAGGTTAATTAATTAATTAATGATTAAAGGATAATTGATTATTATTTAAGAGAAATTAATCAGTAATTATAGGATAATTAATTAATGTAAGTAATTAAGGATGATTAATTAATTTCATTTTTTAATTAAAATAATCACAAATGGTTTGTAATTAATTAATGTTAATTAAGCATGGGTTGGTAATTAATTCATAAGTAATTAATTTATTTGGTTTAAATTAAATTAATTATAAGTTATGTGATTTATTAATCTTACTTATGGAGGATTAACAATATTGAATGCTTGGATTGATTAATATCTCTAGTATGTTAATCTGTAATATTCTATGATATGAATTGCTTTGAATTGAGCTGTGATAAATGTAAGTTATTTATCCGTGATGTATTGCTATATGAACGTGAACTTCTGAAATGAATTATAATTGTTTACTTAAACAACTTGGACTTTAAGACGACGCTTGAATTTCGATGAGACAGGGATCGGATTCCAAATAGTTATCCGAAAACCACATCGAATCTTAAAGGTGGATCTTTTGTTTAAAAGATTAAAATGGAAATTTGTTTAAACCATTCAAAAGGAAAGATTTGGGGAAATAAGGGCTAAAAAGTTGTGACTTAACTAAGATCCGAATGTTCCATATGTTTTAAATAAGCACTCATTATTTGGAAAGGTCGGGAAAGGGCATTAAGTCGAAAACCCATTCCGAATAATGAAACGACGGAATGGAATTGCATTTGAAGATAGTTTTTGAAGGCCGGGAATTTTCGAAAACGAAAGGATTGCCTGTTGATTGTCTCTGCATCGAATTGCTCCGGTATAGAGATTACTATATGTGATGGGGAGTCTGGACGAGATTGGGGGTATTCGAATTTGCAAGGACTTCTTTCCTTAATTGGACGAAGTGCCTTCGGTTCCATACAAACCGATGATGGACTTGTATGGATGTATGTTTGACATTACACTTTGAGATATAAAGCTGGTTTCTATCAAATACATTTCTGTTGGTAGCGGAGAATTTATTAGCTTAACACCCTTCTCTAAGACTTACAAGCCCAAAGGTTATGTAGTTGATAATTATTAGTGATATATTCCCAATTTGGTAATGTGGCATGCTAAGTGTTGAGCATTGGTTGATCGAAGCATGGCTTTTTTGTAAAGCGTAGCTTTGTGGGACGAGACTTCATCGAACCTCACACCTTGGGAAATGGTCGAAACAGGAAGGATTAAGCAAGGTTATGGGGTTCGCGACCCCAAGGGTATGTGCATTTCCTTCTGGATAAAACGTGGTATTATGGTATACAACCTAGGTATTTTACTTATGTGTTGTTGGAATTTGAGGCGCCTCGATAAAGGTCGATTACGATCGAAGGATGCCATACTCGTGATAGTTAGATACCTAGTACAGAGATAGCCCGGCCTTGTGTTGGCAGAGATCTGGTTAGGTTCTCGGGATGCCCCCCCAGAGGCATACCCATTCGGATAAAGAAAGTTCCTTAGCCTTGGCCATTTGTTGGAAATCCAAATGAAACAATACGAGCCCTTTACGATTTCAGTTGTAGAACCTGCCATTTGACATGGTAGCTATAGTAGGCGTACTATAATGGTACGTATGCTGGCTAAGATTAATATTATACTTGCGAAATAATTTTCCACGCTATGCACTAAAAATAATATCTAAAGTATTTTCGCGTACCAAGCATGTTTGACTACTATAAGGAGAAACCTTCCCCATGTGTGCGATTGCTTTTGAGTGTGTGCTAAGAGACCTTATGGTAGTTTCATTTTCAAAATGTATGAACGGATTTTATTTATTTTCTTATTTTTGCACAAATAACTGTTTTAGTTTCTTACACCAGTTCCACGACTGACTCGGAGTTTATTGTTCCCTTTTGCTAAACTTTGGGTGCCCTTAATTTTCCACATGGGCAGCCTATAGTCAGGTTATCAGTTAGTTTTGGTGCTAAGATGGGAGGTAGTTGTGGATTTGGAAGCTTTTGGTTTTGAGCTTTTTGGTTTGGAATTTAGATCTTTGGAAATGAAGATGTAGTATGTTGAACTCTCTTGAAAGACCATGTTGATGTTATTTTTTCGCTGTTATGTTTTATTCCACTGTTTTGTAGTATATAAGACTCCGATGATGGTGGTCACTTGTTGAATGTTGTAATCCATGAAGTATATGAATGAAAGTTATTTTGTTTCCATTGTGTTGTTATCATCTACTGTGTTATGACTCCAGCGATCCGGACTCCAACGTTCGAATCTCCGGCATTTGAATATGGATGATGTATTGGATGCCGATTTTCGAAGGTTGAAAGTCGGGGTCGTCGCACAAAGCTCCGGCCAATGCAATATGGTAAATAATAAATGTTATTATTGAACCAAAGACTTTGTTTAAGGACTAACCGAGTTGAATGTGGATGATATTGGAATTTTGACCAAAAATAAATTTTATAAGCCCTAAAGTGGTACAATGTTAACGAAAAGAATTAGTGAAAATAGTCTTTATTAAAAGTACCGCTTAAATTGTAAAATTAGTTTTTTTTCAATAACGATGTATTAGTGATAAATTCAACCAAATTGTCACTCCAGTAGATAAGGTGATGAGTGAATGTTAATATTCGAATAGTTTGATATTAATCACCAACTAGATTTACATCTACGAGTCGCCTAATCGTTTTGCTGATTTCTCTGAAATGCCAAATGATTTAATTAATTTATAACTATTCAAAATTAATTAATATTTATGAAATTTTATTTAGTTACTTGATGTATTGGCCGCTATTAGTATTTTCTTAATGCCATTAGTAATTAATCTTGTGCACCTATAAAGTTATATATGTATGTGACGATATCGCATTTAAGTACAATTCATATATTATTAATTACTTAATGGATTTGGAATAATTTATAGCCATAAGGCCCATTTGATAGCGGCTATAAGCATTAGGAATGTGATTGTTTTTTTTTGAAATTCTGGATTTGGAATTGGTAAAGAAAGAAAAAGTAAAAGGCGGAGAATTTGTCTTCTTCCTTTTCTCTGTTTAAATGAACATATCACTTCTAAGTGGCTTCCTCCTTGCTTCTAATCCATGGTCGTGAGGATTTTCTTTGCTCCCTTGGCTAAAATATATTTTTCCTATGTCTTAGTAAATCAAATAAAACAATGGTACTCCAAGCCGTTGCAACGCGAGGAGACCGACTCAAGGTCGATCTAGAAGAATGCATCAATCAACTTGTGTTCAAAGATAGGATCCTAAAGGTATAAATTCAGATTTACATTTTTTATTATATTTGTCATCTAGTAGAACTATATATACATCGATTTTATACATGCATATGTTGTATCCCTTTTATTGTGTAACTTAATATCAATGTTGTCATTTGTTTATTATGTAATTTAATTTCATTGGTTGAGTTAGGGTAATTAATATTGTTGTTCATATTAAAAGCAAGGAAATTTTATTGCTTTTTATTTTTGGGCATGCAAGATAAATATGTTATTTTTTATTTTTAAAAACATTAATATGCATAATTATTTCAAACTTTTGTTTGCAATTTTATACAAGTTTGTATAAAAGTAATATATTTTAAATTATTTTATACACATAAAATTATTTTGAATTTTTTCTAAATATACTTCAAACACATTTTTTTTATGTATTCATTTTATTGAATTTATATTTAACATTTTAAAACTATTGTTTATATTAATTTGGATATATATAATTAAGTACACATGCATATACATTATAAAATAAATGGTTATGGATTTATAAATAAAATTTATGGATGAAAAGAGTTAATGTGATATATATATATATATATATATATAATATTATTTCATTATCAAAAATATATACTTTAGTCTACTATGGAATCATAAATGTTTTAAATAAAAAATAAATTTTAGCATCAAAAATATTTCATTATATATATATATATATATAATAACTGAATGATATTTGTTTTTGTTTTACATACCTAAATTTGAAATTCAATTTTTTTTTAGAAAGTATAAATTTAGGTATTTTAGATATTATTTTGAATTCAAACTTACTAACTTGCTCTAAATTTTTTATCATATTTAAAAGAATAGGATATTTTATTTAGTATAAAATTAGTTTCGAACTATATTTACATACATACATACATACATACATACATACATAATTATATTTGAGATACTAATGAGTATATAAATGGCCAATATATACATTATAATGGCATAATCCTAACATCTATATATTTATACATAAACCATGTACACATTGTTATATTACATGCATATGTCATACACATATGGGTATACAATGATATAATCATATATTTTTTGCAAGGAAAGCGGGGTTGGCTGGTCCCCTACCAGTTTATTCCAAATAAAAGAAGGGAAAAATGATTATGAACAAGATCATAACCATAAACAAAATAAAAAAACATCGCCGAGTCAAAGAGAAACAAGACAATAACTAAACAAGAGAAAAAGAGGAAAAAACAATACACACATAGACAATAGACAGAGATACACTACAACCAGGAGTCAATGTGCTGATTAGTGAAAGCATGCTGGCTTGATTTCATTCCATTCACAATTTCATGCTTGAAACTGGACCATAGTTGATTATTACTCCCGCTCGTGCTATCAAAACATCGTATATTCCTTTCCTCCCATGCAAGCTTCATATATTTCTGTAAGATGAAAAAAATAAACTACTCTTTCTTCCTTTCTCCACTTAGTGGCCTTGCTAATCATATCGCAATCAATACGAGATACCCCAAACACATGGTTGCTACTAATTTTTCTCATAAGTCTGCACCATAAGTATAACAGATCAGAGCACTTAAAAAATATATGCTCAACACTCTTTTCTTGCATTTTACAGAAAAAACACATAGGATCAACATTCATGCCATAATGTTTCATCTTACTCCTAGTAAGCAGGGCATTCATTTTAACCTTTCAAATTGTCTTTGGCAGGTGAGTTTCTGTACCATATTACTTTATACCACACAAACCTTGGAAGGTTGCTAAAATTTGAGAGATGACCAAAGACCAAGAGATTGAATGTGGCCTTCCATCCCACTGAAGTGTGTCAACTATTGCATATGGGTAAGAGCTGCCTCCAAGCTCTATTCCATACTGCCATGATTTTTTGGTTACTGGTATATGGTAGAAGAACTCTGCCTTCGTCAGTGTGATCAATGGCCAAAGCAGTTCTACTGACACCAAACTGAATTATTTGATGGGGAGCAAAGATTTTTCCTAGTATAATGCCATTGTCCATCCATGGATCATCCAAGAAACTCTTAATACCGGATTGGGAGAGAGAAAATTATATAAAAGGGTTGAAAGTGGTTCTCAAATCCACAATCTTTCTCCAAGTCCAGCTGCTGTTCTGAGGTACATCCATTGTCCATAATTTCTTTCTGCCAATACTGTACCGTTTTGTCCATTCAACTCATAAGCTATCATAACCACAAAGCAAGGCATTAAAATGAACACTGAAGGCAGCTTTGTTTATATATTACCAAATTAAAAATGCCAAGCCCTCCTTTGTTTTTTGGCAGTTCAAATTTTGCAATGGAGCAAGGGACAATTTTTTTGAGTGAATAGTATCTATCCAAAAGAATCTCAGCATTGCACTTCTCACCATTTCAACAGCTTGGTGGGAAGTATATAAACCCTGGCCCATTACACCATCATTGATGAGATGTCTGAATTAATTAAAACAAGTCTACCTGCTTGGGTTAGAAATTTGTTAGCCAACAGTCCATCAAGGAACAAATTTTGTCAAATAATGGCAAACAGTTGGCAGTTGTTATTCTAGTGGTACAGAGAGGAATTCCAAGGTATGTCATATCATTGTGAATAGGTTGCAATCCAGATAAGGATATAAGTTTTTCAGTTACCTCTACAGGGATTTTAGAAGTTATGATTTGAGACTTAGCTGTGTTCAGTTTCAACCCAATGATGTTATAGAATTTTTCAAGAGTACCAATAATATTCGCAATAGAATCTTGATCAGGCTTGCTAAATATCATTATATCATTAGCAAAGAGGAGAGATGAAATATGAGGGGATGTTCATTTTGAGTGATACTTTATTTCCTTGTTTATATACTTTCCTATCAACATGGATGTAAAAACTTCCATCATAAGTAAAAATAAATATGATGAGCTGGGATCAACCTTCTAATTCCTTATTTACTTCTGAAAAATCTTGAAGTAAAACCATTGTACTTAATTGAGAATGAGGGGGTAGATATGAAACTATAGATCCATGCAACATATTCCTTGGAAATTCGCATCACTGACATTATTCTAACGATAGTCGTCCAATGAATACTATCGTAGGCCTTCTTTAGATCCAGCTTGAGCATAGCATTGGGGCAGCATGGGCATGGCCATACCCCTAGAATAAGTCTTGGGCTAGCATGACATTGTCAATTATACTTCTTTTTGGAAGAAAAGCAGATTGATTATAGGAAATAATTCTGCTTAGAACTTTAACTAGCCTGGATGCTAAAATTTTCGAAATGCACTTATACATCACATTGTAGCATGATATTGATCTAAATGAAGTTACAAAAGTTGAATGTTGGGATTTTGGTATGAGAACTAGGTTAGTTGCATTAACCTCCCCTAGTAGTTTGAATTTATCAAAAAAGTTATGAACTGCTTTAAGAAAATCATACTTGATTGTGTCCCAACTTTGGATAAAGAATAGGACATTGAATCCATCTGGGCCCCCACTAGATGTCCTAGTCATGGAGAAAAGATTGTTTTTATTTGTTGATCAGAAACTTTGCAAACAAGATTGGAAGCCTCATCGCACTATAAGAAAGTTGATTTTTATAATGCTTTATTCTATAGTGTTATTGATTGTTTTAATTTGTTTGGTGGAATAAGAGGAATGGACTGCGTAACACATTTAAAGCGGGCTTTTATTTTTGTGGTCGTCAAATTCTCCAAATTACTTTTCCCTTCCCTCTTCCTCAACCTATCTCTTCCAATGCTCGAAGACAAATTCTCCTCCACTACCTGTTGCCGACTTCCCTCTCATCCCCTATAAACCGCAGCCCTTCCCGCCAATCATACCACTCCGCCTCCTTCTCATCCCTTACAATCTAAATAAAACTTCCTTCTCCTCCACCTTCTTCTTGATTCCACTATCGTCCTCTCCATCGAGTACCGTCTCTCCCTCGAACACTATCTTCCTGTCGCTTACGAAGGCGCCAAACAAGCCCTCCTCTGGCTTTACCATTGTGCCCAATTATAAAATCAAGTACTTTTTTACTTGTTATAATTAATCTACGTATAAATTTTAGTCGGATTTTTTATCTAAAGTGTAATGACCCAGAATTTCTGTCATTTGAAATTCAGATATTTAATTAATTTTAAATATTAATAAGTCAAATTTATAAGTCGAATAATTTATTTTTCGAATATTTGGATTTAATTGGATAATTAAATTGATAATTTAATATTTGAAATTGCGTAAATAATTGGAAATTGGTTTTAATGTGATTAAAAATGATTTATAAAGTTATATTAAATCATATTAGAGTTAGAGCAATGTTTGTGAACTTTTAAATTTGAATTAAAAGTTAATTTGCGAAAATTGAATATTTTAATATTTAATTGACGAGTTAAAATAGCCATTTTTCAAACAGTCTCGGATTTCGACAAAACAAGTTTCATCGGATCCGTAATGTCAAATTATTGTATGGTTTCAAATTTCGTGTCAATCGGATTTACGGTTTGTCCGGGGCAAGCCAAAACGCATAGAAATTTGTTTAATAGATTTAATTTAAATTTGATCGTTTATTGCCGTAACTCGCACATATGATCGAATTAGCCTCCGAAACATATTTCATTGTGTCTGGAATGCGGGGTAAACCCTAAAAACGCCAGTCACCGCGTGAGATTTGGAGTTCGGAAAATTTGGGATGAATAGTGTTTTTGAGAATTTTTATAAAAGGACTTCACAACCTTCAAATTGCAACAAAACTAGGGTTTCAACCCTAGCCACCTCTATTATCATCAATGGCCGAAGCCATTCGAATTTTCCTCCCCATTTTTCATCAAATCCGTCAATCTATACAAAAAATCTCTAACTACAATATTGTAGAGCTTCTTGAGACCTTCCAATCCAACGGTTAAGATTGTCAATGGCGTAATGGATCAACGGCAATTGGCTCGAGAAGGCCGGCCGTTCGTCTTCGTTTTTCGAGACGCACGCACGACCGAGTCTGACCGGACTTGGTGCGGAGGTTGAGGTGGGGTAGGGCTTCGTTACGGCGGAGCTTGATCGTCCTCTCGACGCGTGGTGGAGGCGCGTGTCTTAGGGTTTTTGAACGGCATGGGTTCGATGTTTACTAAGGGGTAAGGCGCGCGTTTGGGAAGAAACAGGGGACGGCCCTGATGCTTGCATTTGGAATGTGCGGCCAGGATGGTTTGAGTATAAAAATAAAATAAAATTGTAAATATTTGTATAAAATAATTTGTTCAATCTTTAAAACAATGTATCTCTTTCATACGAGGTCGAAAAATCACAAAACAAGTTGTGTTGGCTTCGTATGGACGAACACTACGCAATGGAGCTGGTTTGGAGTTGTTTGGAGCTAGTGAAAATTTCAGGTAAAATTAAATGCACGTTTAATTTTATTCGAAATAAAACGCTACAACTGTTATCGGAAACTCAAGGTGAGAACTTCTCACTCAATCGAATTATTTCGATTTAAATTTTAAATAGTTAAATTAAAAATTGCTTGATTATGTGATTGGATGATAATTTGTTATCTATTGTGTTAAATAGACATTATACGTCGTATATTAAGCGGAGGTTATTTATTAAAAACATATACTGCGATAATTCCAACTTGTATAGAATTGGTATTATATATGTACTTGGACTTGATTTTCCCACATTATATAGCGGATGAGACCCTATTGCGCCGCATAATAGCGGATAGTATTTTATAAATCCCATATACCACGGTATTCCGTCTCGAAGCGGAATTGGTATTGTGCTAATATCTTTGGATGCAGGAAAACAGGTTGGAGGGTTCCAACTGGATTCCTCAAATAATTGAATTGGTTTCAATGTTGTATGTTGATCTATTTATAATCTGCATGATTATCTTTGTGATTAAAATGGTTAAAGGCTAAATTTTAGCCGAATATATTTTTGGTATCGTTAGATGCCGAAAATAAATAAAATTGGATTTTTGGAAATGTAAGTTGAGAATTCATAATAAAATTTAATTTTGGGATTGATTCATTTTAAATGAATAAACGTTGAAATCTTTATGTTATAAAAATTATGATTTTCGTGAAAATATAACCGAAATGTGATTTTTGAAATAAGTAGATGATTTATTTATGAAATGGTTGAAATTGGGATTTTTGAATTATTATAAATGATTTATATAAAAGATTTATAAAATTGATATTTATAAATTAAAATATTGGAATTATAAAACGAGTTTTTATAAGTATTAAAATGAAATATAAATGGATTTCATAAGTGGATGAAATCTATAGATTTATAAATTGTGAAGTTATAAAAGGAATAATTTTTTTTGTAAAATAAAAGATTTATAAGTAATTAACTTATAAATTGGATTTTGGCGTGTAAATGGGATATGGATAGAATTTGTTAATAAAGTGATTTTATAAGTTGAAGTAGTTATAAAGTGTAAATGGAATTTATAAACGTTGTTTTATAAATCCAAAATCGACTTATTTTGATAAGTTTAATTATTATAGCTTATTAAAGGAAATATATTCACGATTTTGGACGGTGAATAATCCTTTAGATAAAATAGGTGGAAATGATAAATTTGGTAAATGAAGCATATTCACGATTTTGGACGGTGAATAATATATTAAAGAAATATTTTGGGAAAGTGATATTTTAAATAGAATTAAAATGATTTAAAGATGTTTTAAAATGTATTAAGTGTCGAAACCATAGATTTCAACATTCATTGTTGAAATAGACGTTTTCCAGAAGAAGAAGGAAATGGTGGACTATAACACTGTTGTTATAGTAAATGATTTCCGAAAGGAAAAGTTTGTGTAGTATTGGGGTTTATATATATCTATCATAATTTCGAATCCCTATACCAGTGGTTTTGGGTTGTCGTAACGATGTTTTACGCAACATTCATTTTGACCCAAATAAATGTGTTTAAGAGAATGTTTTCCCTATAGAATAAAATATATACTTAATTTGGATTTAAATATATTGAATATTTTTCAAACGTTGGAAATAAATGAATTGTGAATTACTTATTATCGAATAAGTATGGAAATGTTTTTCCAATATGAAGTGAATGTTTTGAGATTTTATCTTTTAAAGATAAATTGAAAATGAATATTAGAAATCGATTTGGAAATCGTATATTCATAGATATTTTTGGAACGGTAAATTCACTATGGAATTTATAAAAGAAAGGGAAATTTGTTTAAAAATAAATATTGATCTATTTTTAAAAATGTGTGGAAATAAATTTACAGATTTGGAACGTAGGTTTAATAAATTGATAAGGATTTATTTAATTTGTTTAAATGAACCATTTTGAAATGAAAGTTGTAAGGGTGTAAATTGATTTGAAATTGGTTTTCAAATGGTTGAAGTGTGGAATATATATCTTGTAAAGATATTTTTGAAAAATAAATAATTTGGGAAATTATTTGAAATCGGGTGATGTTGTGAATATTGATTGATAGTTAAATAACCGACTATCAATATTGACCCTTAAATGGCTATTTGTTGTGAATTGGTTGAAATTGAATGCTACACTTATTTTTAAATTATTGCGCTCGTTATTCGGATTACCCATTCCGAATAGTGATACGACGTAATGGATGACATTGAAGACCGGTGGTGAAGACCGGGTATTTGTGAAAATGATAGGATGACCTATCGATTGTCTCTGCACCGTTAGCTACAGTATGGAGATTTCCTTTGTGATGGGAAATTCGATCGGTATTGTGAATACCCGGATTGCAAGGGCTTCTTTGGAAGTGCCTTCGGTTCTGTTCGAACCTGGAACAGACTTGTATAGTTACGTGTCTGACGTTACATTTTGATATATAAAGCAGATTTCTTTCAAATACATCTCTGTTGTTGGCGGAGAATTTATTCTCTTAGCTTAAGACCCTTCTCTGAGACGTACGAGCTCAGAGGTTTTGTAGTTGAAGGTTATCATCGATATATTCCCAATTTGGTAATGTGGCATGCTGAGTGTTGCTGTGTGATGATTATTTATTGATCATTTATTGATCAAAGCGTGGCTTTGTGAAAAAGCGTAGCTTTGTGGACGAGACTTCGTCGGACCTCATACCCGAGAAATGGTCAAAACATGAATATGTGGTAAGGTTATGAGGGTCGCGCCCTTTAGGGTATGTCATTCCCTTTTGAAAAAGGGTGGTGTCAGGTATGGGCCCCGATGCTTAACCTATGTGTTTGCTCCAATCTCATTTTCTGTGTGGTTGTTGCTTGGTGATAGAGGGCCCTCGGATAAAGGTCCCAAAGGACCGGGGGTGGCATATTCGTGTAGTAGTTACCTAGTTACAAAGGTAACCCGGCCTTGTGTTTGCAGAGAGCTGGTTAAATTCTCGGACGTCCCGCCAGAGGCGATCCCATGTGGCAGTAGGAAGTTCCTTAGCCTGACCATTTGTTGGAAATCCAAAGAAACAATACGAGCGTTGTACGGTTTTAGTTGTAGAACCTGCCATTTAATATGGTAGCTATAGTAGACATACTATAATGGTACCTATGCCGGCTAAGATTGATATTCTATTTTCGAAATGCTTTCATCACTATGCACTAATAATAATATCAAAAATGATTTGTTTTGCGTAGTAAGCATCTTTGACTATCATAAGGAGAAATCTCCTCCAATTCTGCGTTTGCATTGTGTGTGTGCGGGAAGGCCTTATGGTAGTTTCATTTTCCAAAAGCATTGCGGATATTTTTCCACTTCTATTGTTGTTGTTGTTTTAAAAGATAAATAATTGTTTTAAGTTCTCACACTAGTCTCATGACTGACCTGGAGTTTATTGTTCTCTTCCTAAACTCTGGGTGCCCATAATTTTCCACACGGGCAGTCTAGAGTCAGGTTATCAGGTCATTTTAGATTCAGAAGTGCTTTGGAGCTCAGGTGGCGAGCTGGATGGCGAGTCGTATTACTTGTATATGATATAATCTTTCCGCTGTATAATTCTCTTGTAAAGACATGTTGTATAAGTGTCCATTGTCCAGTTGTGTTGTATATTGTTGTTATACACTCTGATGATAATGCAGTGTAATAACTGAGATAGTTCTTTGTTTTAAAGATTATTCATTTATCTATTATATGTTGTTCCGCTACGAATGTGAGATTCTGTTATTGTTTTTGTTCTGTTTCCTTATTTCTTCTATCTTTTTCTTCTACCTCTTCTTTTTAACCCTAACAATTCAGTTTTCCGGCATTCGATTATGCGGCATTTGATACAGTAGACGTAAGAATGCCGACCTTCGGATCCCGACAAAACCGCATTCGTTACATTTGGTATCGGAGCGTATGGTTAAGTGACAACATTGGCTCTGTTGGGAATTACTCATTAGAGATAGAGTCAGCAGTACTCTAAAATGAGTTTGAGTGTAATAATAGATATGAGCGCGTATTTGTTAGTGAATATAAAATTGTTTTGTATTGTGTTGACTTATCGGTTGATTGTTTATAGATTCTGGTCGGTGCAGTCTGGCCAACTGTTTCGATAGGGATTTCTAAACTCTTAAACAAGATAAACTGACGCGGTATTGTTTTGAATGAAATAATTTTTACCAAAGCTATTTTTGTATATAAAGGAAATGATTTTGTGTAAATGTTTATAATATATTATTGCTTGGTTGTTTGGAAGTGATGATATTGAAGTATTATCATTATTATATAGGAATTGAAATAATAACCGAAGGAATGAATTTATATACAAATGGAATTTGAGTATGAAAAAAAAACCAAAAAAATGTGATTTATAATTTGGAATAAAATTCATTAATGGAATGAAATTGGTAATGTGAATGTATAAGTGAGTTTTATAAATTGAAATGGGATTTGACTGGGATTAAGTTGAATAAAAAAATCCAAACTTGGGAAAAATAAAAAAATAGAATGGATTGAATCCAAGTAAATTAATATGATAACTAATTAATTCATGAAATAGAAAAGTTGAATTAGTTAAATTAAAACTTGAATTGTGAGTTAAATAAAAATGATTTAAGTTTGCAGGAAAATTCAAGTAAGTGGAAATAAATTGAAAATTGAATTTTGTTGTGATAAATAAATTTGAAATTAGAAATTCAAGTTGTCATTGTTGGATATAGGTGAAATAAGTTTTGAACTTATAATATGAGATAATATAGATTTAACTTTAGTAAAGTTAAAGAATTTGAATTAGTATGATAAAATATATGATGTGAAATTTAACTAAAGGAAGTTAAATAAATTAAATCAGATCTGGAAGTTGAATAATAAGTTGTATAACTTATTAAAGGTGAAAATGTAAGTAAAACCAATTATTAAAATGGTTAAACAACTTTGTTAAGAAAAACGAGTTATAAATCTGAACAAGTGATAAAGTTGACTTTGGTAAAAGTTAAATAGAATTTACTTTAGAATTGGTATCGAAATAAATTAATAAAGCGAAGTGATGAATATGAACTTGAGTTATGTAAAATTCAACTTTATATGATAAAATGGATTTGCAATTGAATTGAACTAATGAATTGAATAATAATCAATCGAATGTGATAAATTGATATGAAATAATGGATATAAGTATAAATTCATTAAAGCTAATTAAAAGTGTTAAACCAAATTGAAGGTAAATAGAGTGGATATGAATGTTGAAGGTAAAGTGGGTAAATTCGGATGTGTTGGTTATATATTGGATGTTAGATTGTTGTTAATTGATTGAATAGTAATCCATATGCAATTGAATGAATAAAATTGAAAGCTAAAGCAATTAAATTCAAATTAGAAGTTAAGTAAATTTAAATTGAATAGAAATTGATTTGAATTGGAAGCGAACCAACTTGAATGTAAATTAGTGAATATAAACTAATTGAAAATGAATAATTGAATGTCGTTGTATGTGAATTGGTTGTAAACAATTACAAGTAATGTTGGAATCATATAGGTTGCTTATAAACCTTGTTTGGTATGCATTTCTTTTAATATGCATGTGTTGTAGCTGTTTAAAAGAGTAAAATGTTAATAACTTCTTATATATGCCACTTACGTGTTTATATTGAGTAAGTACAGGTACCGGGGCTACCGTTAGCGGGATTTAGTTGCGCAAAATGCTAAATAAATAACTGCTTTGCTTAAAAATGCTAAAAAGGTACGCCTACGCAATAAAAATGGGAAATATGAACTGTTTTTCAGTTTTTCCGACCGGGTGGGTCGATGTATATGTATTTATATCTATTGTGATATTGTAAAAGCTCCTCCGTACAAAGGAGGTTATGGCGAAATTTTTTGAAAATTTAAGACGTTAGAAAATTTTCGGGAAATTTCAAAATTTTTTTTTTTGAAAACTAAGTTTTGATTTGAAGTTAAAAGTTAGACGATATAGTTGATTTTGAAAAGATAACTATATATGGATTTAAAAACTTAATAAATATTTTGTAATAAGTTTAACTATTGATATTTTGGAAAAGTTAAACACTTAAGAAATATGTAAATCATATTTGAACGGTTTGTTTTGAAAAGTTAATGGATTTCAAACTTTTCTTACTTGGCAATTTCGAGGATGAAATTCTTTTAAGGGGGGAAGTTTGTAACGATCCAGAATTTCTGTCATTTGAAATTTAGATATTTAATTAATTTTAAATATTAATAAGTCAAATTTATAAGTAGAATAATTTATTTTTCGAATATTTGGATTTAATTGGATAATTAAATCGATAATTTAATATTTGAAATTGCGTAAATAATTGGAAATCGGGTTTAATGTGATTAAAAATGATTTATAAAGTTATACTAAATCATATTGGAGTTAGAACAATGTTTGTGACCTTTTAAAATTGAATTAAAAGTTAACTTGTGAAAATTGAATATTTTAATATTTAATTGACGAGTTAAAATAGCCATTTTTCAAAAAGTCTCGGATTTCGACGACACCAGTTTCATCGGATCCGTAATGTCAAATTATTGTATGGTTTCAAATTTTGTGTCAATCGGATTTACGGTTTGTCCGGGGCAAGCCAAAACGCATAGAAATTTGTTTAATCGATTTAATTTAAATTTGATCGTTTATTGTGTAACTCGCACATATGATCGAATTAACCTCCGAAACATATTCCATTGTGTCCGGAACGCGGGGTAAACCCTAGAAACTCCAGTCACCGCGTGAGATTTGGAGTTCGAAAAATTTGGGATGAATAGTGTTTTTGAGAATTTTTATAAAAGGACTTCACAACCTTCAAATTGCAACAAAAATAGGGTTTCAGCCCTAGCCGCCTCTATTATCATCAATGGTCGAAACCATTCGAATTTTCCTCCCCGTTTTTCATCAAATCCTTCAATCTATACAAAAAATCTCTAACTACAATATTGTAAAGCTTCTTGAGACCTTCCAATCCAACGGTTAAGATTGTCAATAGCGTAATGGATCAACGACAATTGGCTCGAGAAGGCCGGCCATTCGTCTTCGTTTTTCGAGACGCACACACGACCGAGTCTGATCGGACTTGGCGCGGTGGTCGAGGTGGGGTAGGGCTTCGTTGCGGCGGAGCTTGATCGTCCACTCGACGCGTGGTGGAGGCGCGTGTATTAGGGTTTTTGAACGGCATGGGTTCAATGTTTACTGAAGGGTAACGCGCGCGTTTGGGGAAGAAACAGGGGATGGCCCTGATGCTTGCATTTGGAATGTGCGGCCAGGATGGTTTGAGTATAAAAATAAAATAAAATTGTAAATATTTGTATAAAATAATTTGTTCAATCTTTAAAACATTGTATCTCTTTCATACGAGGTCGAAAAATCACGAAACAAGTTGCGTTGGCTTCGTATAGACGAACAATACGCAATGGAGCTGGTTTGGAGTCATTTGGAGCTAGTGAAAATTTCGGACAAAATTAAACGCACGTTTAATTTTATTCGGAATAAAACGCTACAACTGTTATCGGAAACTCAATGTGAGAACTTCTCACTCAATCGAATTGTTTCGATTTAAATTTTAAATAGTTAAATTTAAAATTGCTTGATTGTGTGATTGGATGATAATTTGTTATCCATTGTGTTAAATAGACATTATACGTCGTATATTAAGCGGACGTTATTTATTAAAAACATATACTGCGATAATTCCAACTTGTATGGAATTGGTATTATATATGTACTTGGAGTTGATTTTCCTACATTATATAGCGGATGAGACCCTATTGCGCCGCATAATAGCGGATAGTATTTTATAAATCCCATATACCGCGGTATTCCGTCTCGAAGTGGAATTGGTATTGTCCTAACATCTTTGGATGCAGGGAAACAGGTTGAAGGGATCCAACTGGATTCCTCAAATAATTGAATTGGTTTCAATGTTGTATGTTGATCTATTTATAATCTGCGTGATTATCTTTGTGATTAAAATGGTTAAATGCTAAATTTTAGCCAAATATATTTTTGGTATCGTTAGATGCCGAAAATAAATAAAATTGGATTTTTGGAAATGTAAGTTGAGAATTCATAATAAAATTTAATTTTGGGATTGATTCATTTTAAATGAATAAACGTTGAAATCTTTATGTTATAAAAAATATGATTTTCGTGAAAATATAACCGAAATGTGATTTTTGAAATAAGTAGATGATTTATTTATAAAATGGTTTAAATTGGAATTTTTGAATTATTATAAATGATTTATATAAAAGATTTATAAAATTGATATTTATAAATTAAAATATTGGAATTATAAAACGATTTTTTATAAGTATTAAAATGAAATATAAATGGATTTCATAAGTGGATGAAATCTATAGATTTATAAATTGTGAAGTTATAAAAGGAATAAAAAATTTTGTAAAATAAAAGATTTATAAGTAATTAACTTATAAATTGGATTTTGGCGTGTAAATGGGATATGGATAGAATTTGTTAATAAAGTGATTTTATAGGTTGAAGTAGTTATAAAGTGTAAATGGAATTTATAAACGCTGTTTTATAAATTCGAAATCGACTTATTTTGATAAGTTTAATTATTATAGCTTATTAAAGGAATTATATTCACGATTTTGGACGGTGAATAATCCTTTAAATAAAATAGGTAGAAATGACAAATTTGGTAAATGAAGCATATTCACGATTTTGGACGGTGAATAATATATTAAAGAAATATTTTGGGAAAGTGATATTTTAAATAGAATTAAAATGATTTAAAGATGTTTTAAAATGTATTAAATGTCGAAACCATAGATTTCAACATTCATTGTTGAAATAGACGTTTTCGAGAAGAAGAAAGGGATATTTTGAGATTTTATCTTTTAAAGATAAATTGAAAATGAATATTAGAAATCGATTTGGAAATCGTATATTCATAGATATTTTGGAAAGGTAAATTCACTATGGAACTTATAAAAGAAAGGGAAATTTGTTTAAAAATAAACAGTGATTTATTTTTAAAAATGTGTGGAAATAAATTTACGGATTTGGAACGTAAGTTTAATAAATCGGTAAGAATTTATTTAATTGGTTTAAATGAACCATTTTGAAATGAAATTTGTAAGGGTGTAAATTGATTTGAAATTGGTTTTCAAATGGTTGAAGTGTGGAATATATATCTTGTAAAGATATTTTTGGAAAATAAATAATTTGGAAAATTATTTGAAATCGGGTGATGTTGTGAATATTGGTTGATAGTTAAATAACCGACTATCAATATTGACCCTTAAATGGCTATTTGTTGCGAATTGGTTGAAATTGAATGCTACACTTATTTTTAAATTATTGCGCTCGTTATTTGGATTACCCATTCCGAATAGTGATACGACGTAATGGATAGCATTGAAGACCGGTGGTGAAGACCGGGTGTTTGTGAAAACGATAGGATGACCTATCGATTGTCTCTGCACCATTAGCTACGGTATGGTGATTTCCTTTGTGATGCGAAATTCGATCGATATTGTGAATACCCGTATTGCAAGGGCTTCTTTGGAAGTGCCTTCGGTTCTGTTTGAACCCGGAACAGACTTGTATGGTTACGTGTCTGACATTACATTTTGAGATATAAAGCAGATTTCTTTCAAATACATCTCTGTTGGTGGCAGAAAATTTATTCTCTTAGTTTAACACCCTTTTCTGAGACGTACGAGCTCAGAGGTTTTGTAGTTGAAGGTTATCAGTGATATATTTCCAATTTGGTAATGTGGCATGCTGAGTGTGCTGTGTGATGATTACTTATTGATCATTTGTTGATCAAAGCGTGACTTTGTGAAAAAGCGTAGTTTTATGGACGAGACTTCGTCAAACCACACACCCCGGAAATGGTCAAAACAGGAATATGCGGCATGGATACGAGGGTCGCGCCCTTTAGGTTATGTCATTCCCTTCTGAAAAAGGGTAGTGTCAGGTATAGAGCCCTGATGCTTAACCTATGTGGTTGCTCCAATCTAATTTTACTGTGTGGTTGTTGCTTGGTGATAGAGGGCCCTCAGATAAAGGTCCCAAAGGAACGGAGGGTGGCATATTCGTGTAGTAGTTACCTTGTTACAAAGGTAACCCGGCCTTGTGTTGGCAGAGAGCTGGTTAAGTACTCGGAACGTCCCACCAGAGGCGATCCCATGTGGCAGTAGGAAGTTCCTTAGCCTGATCATTTGTTGAAAATCCAAAGAAACAATACGAGCCTTGTACGGTTTTAGTTGTAGAACCTGCCATTTAATATGGTAGCTATAGTAGACATACTATAATGGTACCTATGCCGGCTAAGATTGATATTCTATTTTCGAAATGCTTTCATCACTATGCACTAATAATAATATCAAAAATGATTTGTTTTGCGTAGTAAGCATCTTTGACTATCATAAGGAGAAATCTCCTCCAATTCTGCGTTTGCATTATATGTGTGGGGAGGTCTTATGGTAGTTTCATTTTCCAAAAGCATTGCGGATATTTTTCCACTTCTATTGTTGTTGTTGTTTTAAAAGATAAATAACTGTTTTAAGTTCTCACACCAGTCTCATTACTGACCTGGAGTTTATTGTTCTCTTCCTAAACTCTGGGTGCCCATAATTTTCCACACGGGCAGTCTAAAGTCAGGATATCAGGTCATTCTGGATTCAGAAGTGCTTTGGAGCTCGGGTAGCGAGCTGGATGACGAGACGCATTACTTGTATATGATATTATCTTTCCGCTGTATAATTCTCTTGTAAAGACATGTTGTATAACTGTCCATTGTCCAGTTGTGTTGTATATTGTTGTTGTACATTCTGATGATAATGTAATGTAATAACTGAGATAGTTCTTTGTTTTAAAGATTATTCATTTATCTATTATATGTTGTTCCGCTGCGACTGTGAGATTCTGTTATTGTTTCTGTTCTGTTTTCTTATTTCTTCTATCTTTTTCTTCTAACTCTTCTTTTTAACCCTAATAATTCGGTTTTCCGGCATTCGATTATGCGGCATTTGATACAGTGGACGTAAGAATGCCGACCTTCGGATCCCGACAAAACCGCATTCGTTACATAAAGAAAGAGATGCAACCATGGTACTTCTAGTGCTTTGTTTTTCAAGCTTAATGGTTTGATCTGAAAATACTACATATTCTGCTATGCACAAGATATGAATTTCCATTTGATGTTGACAATTGAATTAAGAACTGAATGAACGTTACATGTCTGCATGTTTTTTGTTATGTAAGTTTTAAGGGTGACACGTGTTTTAGGCTAATGGCATGGGAAATCATCATAATGCATCTTTTCTCAATGTTCTATTTAAGGTATTCCTCAAATTATTTTTTAGGACCTATTTTACCTTTAGGCTGTTCTAATAATGGATCTATTTGCGTATGACTTGATCCATTCAAAATTGTGGTAAAAGCTTTATAATGGAGTTTACGAAGCTTGGACAATTTTTTTGATACAGAACTGCTACTTTTTTACTTATATTTGAAGATTTTCGTGTATAAGAGATGTTAGGTTCTGTAAGTTTGAAACTTTGGGTTTTTAGTTTTATTAATTAGACAACCAATGTCAGTTATGAAATGACCTTTTCACATTTAATCTTAATCTCCTTACCTATATCGTTACTGTTTACATTTATCTCAGACAAAATGGAACATTTAATATCATAAGAGATACATATTTAAATAATATAATCAAATTATATATGAGAGTGATGCATATATCTCTTCTTCTTAAACCTGATAAAAGTAAAAGTGATTGATAAAGTGCACCAGCGTTTGTCAGTCGACTTTCTTATAGTCACTAAATAAAAGTAGTAAGGAACCTTTGTTCTACAAATCTTACTACAAATTACACTTAAAAGTAAGTAATGGATGAACATAAATGAATGGAAAGAGATGTCAATGAGCAGACAAGAACTGTAGAGCTAATACCATCAATTATACACCTAGAAGGCACCAAATAACGTATTCAAAGTTGAAATATTACATCGAATTGCACACACATGTGGACATGACCGAATTATGTCTCATTTTGTACCCGATCACTTACTTTATTGGCCCTCTCTCTTCTTATTCTTCAACCATGGTCCAAACCATACTGTATACGCCTCTCCGCTCCTCTATTTTGGACCACGCTCTTTTCTGCATATCCTGACTTAAAAACTATAACATATTCCATTTTTGAATTATACATGCATTTGTTTTCTATGCTACTATATACATAACCAGTTATTATTCTTGGATTAAGAGGGTCAGCCAACGACTTTATAGAGAAGTGTGAAATAACACACATGATAAAAAGAAAAAAGATCAACTTAAATACCATATCCTAATCATAGATGGATTTGTTAACACATTTGGTATATCTTATACAATCAAAATAACCTCTCTTATAACTAAGATATAGACGAACACGGAGTCTTTGACTGAAAATAAATGAACATGGAAATTGAATAGTTTGTTAAGTTATCCTGCCCTTGTCAATTCATTTGAATAGTATTCTTCAGAATAGTCTGAATATGTATGCATTCCACAGCTATAATTGTGTAAATATTTTCCCACAGGCTCAATAATAATGCAATTATCTTCTTGGTTCAATAATGTAGTTGTAGTTGAGAGGAAAATGGGATGATACGATGAAATCAACAAAAGTTAAATAAAAGGATGGATACTGACGTACACACACTTTGCTTACTACTGTACGCACAATATTTTTCTCTTACACCTCCATCTCACTCTTTCTCATTCATTTTCCTGTCCATGGGTTCTCACTCACCGATCCAAAGGTTATGCCTAATTCAAGTTCCAAAAAGTTTGATGATTTTTGATGTTTTTCTTCCATTATTTGGGTTTTGTTCCAATCATTTAATTTAATTATATTTTGCGTTTACATGTTTGTTTGTTTGTTTTTGAAAGCGCAGTGTGGATCGTGTAATATGATAATGCGGAGTATACTGATGATAGTAATATTGTAAATGATGCGGAACAAAAAGTAGTATAGTAAAATGCACCAGAGATTTTTATACTGGTTCGGAGCACCTTTCTACGTTCAGTCACAGACTCCTTCTGGAATTTCATTAAAATAATAACCATCACTTAACCCGGCGGAACAGGTATATACACCCCTGAGCAGCCGAACAGGGACCTGAGCAGCAGAACATGATTTTGCCTCAACAGCTGAAGAGGACATCACTTGCCTAAGCAGCAGAACATGACTTCAACAATTACAGAAAATAGTTTTGACTTGTGTGTTCTAATAACACGGATTTGTCACTTGTAGTACACCATTTATATAATCTTCTCCTCGATTATAAATGTTTGTATTTGAAGTATACGAAGAATAGAAAGGTATAACATTGCTTTTATGCAGAATAATTGAGAATATGATATCAAACAGATTTCAGAAAGTTTGACCAGAGAATAAGAGAAATCGATTGTGATTGAGTGATTTGAAATGAGTTTGGATTTTGTATTTATAAGTGCTAGAAAGCTACGGCTGTTGGTGAAGAGTTTTGATCAAAGTGTTGCATCCGAATCTTTTCGTTAAATGTTCGCAACTCTTCACAAAAGTCGTGTCCTTTCAAAATTATGGTTGTTGTAGAAATTCAGTCGATTAGGCTTTAGAAATTCAGTCGACTGGGCTTTAGGGTCAGTCGACTGAATATTCAAACTAATTTAAAATTTAAAAACATATTTTTGTGCACCTGTGCATGTTGCACAGAGTTTTCTAGGTCAGTCGACTGAGCCTTTGGGTCAGTCGACTGACCTGATAAAATCTGTGTAATATGCACAGTTTACACGAGTTTAGTAGGCTGTTTATAGATATTCAGTCGACTGAATAACTTGTTCAGTCAACTGAATCCTGTTGTTAATCAAAAATCACCATAGCTCATTTGGTTAGAGCACTTGCCTTCTAAACTAGTGACCCGGGTAAAGCCCCGCTCCATGCATTTTTTAAAAACTTGATTTTAAAATATGCATGCAAGTTTATTTCAATGTGAATGATGATTCTTGAGGAGAGATTTTAACAAAGCACTAAACTAGACTTTTTGTACATATTTGATGACTCTTCTTAAAAAATATAAAACTATATGAATCATACTTTGAGTCGTTGAGTCCAGATGCTGTCGTAGTCGTAGATTCGTGAATTGTTGTTTTATGTCAGCAATCAAAACCTATAATCCAACATTCTCCCCCTTTTTGATGATGACAACTCCATTTGTTACGGACGAATCTTCGACAAGCTTTGTTGACTTATTTCTCCCCCTAAATCTATGCTATATATTCCTGGAAATAATTAATCTTTTCTCCTCCTTAATATGAGTTTGCATCGTTTATTCCTGCAAATAGCATTAGAGCAATATCTTTCTCCCCCTTTGTCATCGACAAAAACGAGAGTTTATATGATGACATAAATTATATTCTACATAAGTGTTTAACATAGAACAATATAAAACAAAATAACTACAACTTATAATGTAAGGTATCACAAAAAAAAATTTAACATTTAAAGCATGCGATACCTAAGGTTCTTATAATTTCCTAATTTTTAGGAAACCATACCCATTTGGGTGTGGTTGAACCTTTATAAATACTATTTTCATTATTAACTACCATATCAAAATAGTCATCGATGTATTTTTTCTATTTTTCCAATTAACAGGGACCCAAATACTTAGATAATTTTTATTCATATTTCCCGTCAATGATTTTGTACTTCTAAAGAAATAAGAAACATTATTGGTCATAGTAGTATTTAAATTTCTATAAAAATTGGTTTTCGATTTCACTCGAAATTTAGTAGCAACACTAATATTTTTACTATACATGAAAGCATATCTAGTGCTATTTGTACGATCAGCAAATGAACGTATGCTATTTGTACGATCTATTTTATTACATCCTAAACCACTTTTATCATGTAAAGGTCTAGAACTAGATAAAATCATGTTTAAATCGTTTTGACCTTTATTAAATTTTGTGACTTCAGTGTTAAGTTTATCAAATTTAGCTTTAAAGTCACAATTATTATTTTTAAAAGAAATATTAATGTTTTTCAAAATATCAATCTGCTTGTTTAATTCAGAATTCTCATTTTTTAATGCACAGTTCTCATTTTTGAGAAGAAAATTTTGAGATTCTGAATTATCTAAAGAGGATTGTAATAAATCATTTTGTTCAAATCAAAAATTTCTTTTGAAAATTTTTTCTTTCTTTTTCAGTATGGTGTTTTGCTCATCTAAAAAATCTTTAAGAGCCTCAAAATTGTTCTTTAAAACACCAAGTTGATTTTCTAAATCTAACTTCTCATTTTTCAATTTCTCATTTTCAAGTTCAACAGATTTCATCTTTTCTAAAATAATAAAATTAAGCTTTGAAATCTTATTGCTTATACTAAATAATTCATTATTATCTTTTCTTGAAATTTGTAAATCAGAAAGTACCTTTTTATAGTCCTCACCGGTGGCTTTGACGGGGATTTTGCCCATTGTATTTTGATTAGATGGTATTCTGGCCATTATTCTATGATGCAATAAAATTCCAGGGTTTTAGATTATCAGATAACTGTGTTACGGTTATATGATGACCTTGCTCTAATACCAAATGAAAGTGCAGTGTGGATCGTGTAATATGATAATGCGGAGTATATTGATGATAACAATACTGTAAATGATGTGGAATAAAAAGCGGTATAGTAAAACGACACCAGAGATTTTTATATTGGTTAGGAGCACCGTCCTACGTCCAGTCCCAAACTCCTTCTGGAATTTCATTAAAACAATAACCTTACTTAACCCGGAGGAAAAGGTCTGTACACCCCTGAGCAGCCGAATAGGGACTTGAGCAGTAGAATAGGATTTCGTCTCAACAGCCGAAGAGGACTTCTCTTGCCTAAGCAGTAGAACATGACTTTCAACAATTATAGAAAATAGCTTTGACTTATGTGTTCTAATAACACGGATTTGTCACTTGTGGTACACCCTTCCTATAATCTTCTCCTCGAGAATAAATGTTTGTATTTGAAATATATGAAGAATAGAAAGGTATAGTATTGCTTTTATACAGAATAATTGAGAATATGATATCAAATATATTTTAGAAAATTAGATCAAAGAATAAGAGAAATTGATTGTGATTGAGTGATTTGAAATGAGTTTGGAGTTTGTATTTATAAGTTTTAGATAGCTACGACTATTGGTGAAGAGTTTTGATCGAAGTGTTGCATCCGAATCTTTTCGTTAAAGGTTCGCAACTCTTCACAAAAGTCACGTCCTTTCAAAAATATGGCTGTTATAGAAATTCAGTGGACTGGGCTTTAGGGTCAGTCGACTGAATATTCAGACTAATTTAAAATTTAAAAACATACTTCTGTGCACCTGTGCATGTTGCACAGAGTTTTTTGGGTCAGTCAACTGAGCCTCCGGGTCAGTCGACTGACCTGGTAAAATCTGTGTAATATGCATAGTTCACACAAGTTTAGTAGGTTATTTATAGATATTCAGTCGACTGAATAACTTGTTCAGTCAATTGAATTCTGTTGATAATCAAAAATCACCATAGCTCATTTGGTTAGAACACTTTCCCTCAAAACTAGTGGCCCGTGTTCGAGCCCTACTCTATGTGGTTTTTGAAAACTTGATTTTAAAATATGCATGCAAGTTTATTTCAATGTGAATGATGATTCTTGAGGAGAGATTTTAACAAAGCACTAAACTAGACTTTATATACACATTTGATGACTCTTCTTAAAAAATATAAAACTATATGAATCATACTTTGAGTCGTTGAGTCCAGATGCTGTCGTAGTCGTAGTCGTAGATTCGTGAATTGTTGTTTCATGTCAGTAATCAAAACCTATGATCCAACAATTTTTTGGTTAAGAAAGCCCATCTATGTTTTTAGTTCTAGATATAATATGATTATTTGAAAATAAATTATGTAAGTACAGTTCAAATATTAACTAGCTCTTATGATTTTGTTCAATGTTAAATGAATCATCTTGTTTGTTTGTTTGTTGACTTTTTGTGACAAACCTTTTAATCTCATTATGTAAGTTCTAATTTAATTGTGGAGATAAGCATTGATTACTTTCTTGGTGGTTCTTTAATGTTATTGTATCAAGAAATCCCTGAAATATTTATGCTTTTAGAACCCTTTATTGGATAGAGTTTAGACGAAAGTGGATTGGGAATTAATTTTCTTAAAGTAATTTAAGTTATTGGAGATGATTTTCCAAATTCCTTGAAGATATTCATTGGTTACAAAGGAATATGATTAAGCTGTATAAATATGTTTTTATTTTTAAAAATTACCTGTGACTATGAGTGAATTTTTAAAAATCTCAATTGTAAAATTACAATTTCATTATGTAAATAAATAAAAACCAACATTCTTCGTTTGCCCTTTGATATTTATAACCAAACATATGGATAAGCTTTATTCACAAAAACTAAAAGAAACAAAGAAAGGAAGAAAGAAAGAAAAGGGAAAAAAATGAAAACAAAAGAAAACCTTTATTGCAAATCACTTTATCAACTCTCACATGCAAATGCAAACCATTTCTCAATATATTGTGTGAACATTTTTTGCAATTTGTCTTTGGTTTATAATATGATTTGTAATCCTATGTGCTTCTCTTGTATTTGATTTCAATAGACAGTGAAAATGAGATAGTAGGTGGTGAATTTCAATGAAGTGATCCTCCAACAATTTTAGTACTGGCGATAGCATTCGCATTGATTGAGTTAGCTGCTGCAACAAATAATTTAATTACCGATTTTTCTGCTGGGAGAAGGAAAATTTGATCAACTTTATAAATGAACTAGAGTGCGGAATAGGGGGATATGGTCCAATTCATACTGAAAATTTAAAGACTACGGGCTATGTATATATCAAAATTTAATCTACTCCATCTAATTATGTCGTCAAAATTTAAATGTTATGATAACAATGAAATATTCATGATTTTATTAGGTTGTGGCTATAAGGAGGCTTCATCCTATTGTTCTTGAAAGACTTCCAAAGTTTTGCAAAGGAGTGACAATGTTTAGCAAGCTATCACTTGATAGCTTCAACCTTAACATAGTTGATTTGATTGGATACTCTATCAATGAGAATCAAAGATTTCTAGTGTATGAGTACATGACAAATGGATCACTTGGAGATCATCTTTTCAATATGTATTACATATATATAATTATAAATATGTACATTGTAGAGTGATCATTAAATGGTGATAATTTTTATTTTGACACAGGATGTAATTCATACATGAAGCCTCTTGAGATATCGGGTTGATGGTGAAATAAAAGGGATGTTGTATGTGTGAATTCCTTGATATAGGTAAATTGGGTTATGATTCAGATATATATATATATATATATATATATATGCATTAGGAGTGGATTTCGAAATTATTACTGGGAAGAGAGTATGACAGAACTAGTAATGCGGAAGGAATAAATCTGGTTGCATGGATCAGTTTTTTCTGCTCTCGTCACCTGTATTGTAATGTTTACGTATTTATTTCTGAAACACTTGGAGAGAGCAATATAGTATTTCTAATAGCAATATATATAAAAATATGCATTAATACACATTTAGAGATAATTATGAATCCAGAAGAAATTATATTCATCCTGTCAAGTTTATAAACTAATGTATTCAATGTATGTGTTGCATTTACACGTAAAAGATGTAAAAGATTAAGGAGGCATTCTTTACAATACTGCAACATACATTATTTAATGTGAAGTTTTTATACATTTTCCATGGTGTAGGTCATTCTTTAAAATACTCACAAATATTATCTATAGTAGTATTTGGTTTATGAATACTACAGCAATGGCAATCTTGCGCAGAATCTTTTGAGTAAGTTACTTGTATTTTGGCTTATCTTTAGTTAGTTCTGAGTTGAATGGTAAAAAATATATGTATGGAGTAAGGAGGTTCTTCCTTTGGGGTTGAAGAGTGAGAATAATAAAAGCTCATGCACATTGCACTTGTTCTTAAATTTCTTCATATGTCTGGATGGTTGCATTATCCATAAAGATATCAAGGTATATGTTATCATTTGTAGCAAAATAGAGTTTATTTATCCTTTCATATTGCAAGTAGAAATTAATCATGTGATATGTGTATCTTTATATCTATGAAGTTATGTCACTTATGCAATCTCACCATAATTAAAAATAATAGCCACAATAAATTTAGTTGGGTAGACAAAGTTTATATATGTTTTTAAAGCATAAAGTATATTTTATAATGAATATGCAAAATTGTTGTTTGTAGCTAACAAACATTCTATAACGGAAACTATTGTATAATTTTATCTGTTCAATATATATTCTAGGCTATTGTTTAGTTTTATTTAACTTAATGCTTGAATAGTATAAACTGCACAGGTGTATGTACATATTATCTGTGGTCATCTTTCCTTTGTTTGGCCCGTCAATTGCCCTAATTTTAGCCACCTTAAGCTAACTCATGGGAGTTAGGTCCACATATATATATATATATATATATATATATATATATATATTTCAAATAGAATCGTCGCCAACCATCCTACTTCATTCTAGAATCTCCACCACGTACACGGTTGTTAAAGTGGTTTTCGGTATTGGCAGAGAGTATGACAATACCGATCCTGATTTCTTTAACAACCAAATGTTATTAGAACACTGCGGTCATTTTATTTCAAATAGTTTATACTTTATATTAAAATATCATATCATTTCAAAACCATATCAATATGATATCATTTTTCACTTAAATATATCCATTTCCATAAACATGGCACTTTCAAAGTATAACACTTACGAAATTATAAACTTTGAAATTTGGAAATCATAATACTTTGAAATCATAATACTTTTGAAATCATAACAGTTTAGATATTAATAATAGTATATAAAATGAAATAATTTATAGAATAAAATTATTAGTATATTAAAATAGTTATAAATAAAAATAGTTTATATTAAAATAATTGGTATATTAAAATAGTTTTATATAAAAGCAGTTTATATATTGAAATAATTTGTAAAATATTTATTTATATATATTAAAATATTTTACATAATAAAAAAGGTTTTCTTAAAGTTCATAAATCGATTCAAATCAACTTGAATTCTAAAATTCAATTTAATTCCACATTAATTCACAAATTTCAATTTAATTCAACATCTCAATAAACTAATTTATATTGGTTTCAAATATCGATTTGAACTACAATCCAACTGTTTCAATTTCAATGGTTTCAAAGCTTTAAATATTCAAATTCCTACAAAACTAAATTTGATATTTTCATTTATCTCAAATCCAACGTTACTATTATTTGGTTTTGGAAATATTCACTCAGTCAATACAATAGTGTTAAATAAAGTTTCAAAATACAA
Organism: Allium cepa; assembly: GCA_030765085.1. NCBI lineage: Eukaryota > Viridiplantae > Streptophyta > Magnoliopsida > Asparagales > Amaryllidaceae > Allium > Allium cepa. Next base: position 439,033,894 of record CM060941.1, read on the forward strand.
ATTTTAATAAAAGTAAATATCCCATTTAAATTTATTTAAATTTGAAATATTCATTTGATCATCTTTAATCAAAATTAAGTTATAAAAAATCATATCCTTAAAATGGCAAATTTAATAAGTTTTAAATCAATCTTATTTAAGTATAATTCTTAAATAAATACAATTTAAAATCAATTTCAAAGTTATCTTTCCAACCTCAATTTATTAAAATTATTATAAAAATCTACTTTTAAAAATATAATTTTAAATAAATACTTAAAACATATTATATACTAATTAAATTAAATTTTATTAAATTAAAGATTATTATTAAATTTATTTTTATATTAAAACTTATTTCTATATATATATATTTTAAAAAATACTAAAAATATAAGTAAAATCTTAAAATTTATAATTTCAAACTAACTTATAAGTTTAAATTTCCCAAACATATGGTTTTAAAAATCAAAATTTTAAACCTTTATAAAATAATATATATATATATATATAATATCTTAAAATCAATATTTATTAAAATCATATATTTCCTTTCAAAACCCTGGAAATCATTTTCGAAATGTATATATAGACCAACGGTGTCTCTGTATAAATCTTTATCCAATGGTCAAGTGATATGGATATTTATCATTTAAATCTGCAATTTAATTATCTACGGGTATATATCATTTCAACCCGCAATCCTAAAATTTAATTAAACGAAAATCACTTGGGTTTATAATTTCAACCATAACGATTTTCTTCTATTCTACAAGATCGTTCGGGTATGTATCATTTCAACCAATAGGGAATTCTATACTAACAGAGAACTTGCAGAGTGAGAACAAATATGATAATAATATAACATATCAACAACAGGCATATATCATCAATGATAAATAAAATATAAACAACCGGATATGGTGTTATATCTCACAGGTGAACAGATACAGTTAATGGCATATCATATATAACAATTATCTAATTAACATTTAAATTTAGCAGCATATGTCAATTGTTGTTTCAAGTTAATGGCTCACCATTCGAGGCTAGAGAGAATAGACAATGAAATGAGTTACGGATCCAAGCACGAACTGCACATCAAAGCAAGATTGAACGTGAATTTGACGAGCAAAGCTAATAGCTTGGAATTGACGAAATCAAATCAAAACTGGATGGATGAAGATCAATAATATAAGTGAACTTATATATATATATATATATATATATATATATAACCATATACAACTTATATATAAGATCAATGGGTGGAGGAGGCCGGGGTTTGGTTCTCTCCAAGGTTAGTTTTTGGAAAGAGGTGATAAGAGGCTAATGGATATGGGTATACATGCATATTTATGAAGTTCTCTCATATTTTGTAAATAAAGGAGGAGATGGAAGCTTTACTTTCATGCCAGATCAAGAGAGAGAGAGAGAGAAGAGAAGGGATGAAGTAGCATTCGAATGTAACCATGCTTGCATCTTTTTTTGTTATATTTTTTTCTTCTTCAAAACTTGTACATGAATGAAAAATAGAAAAGACTTAGAGAAAATGAATGATCCAAAGTTAACATGAAACGGTGGAATATTGATAGGCCAATATTAAATTCGTACGAATATTAAAAGTTATGACTATTGGTTTTCAACAGGGTAAGCAATGAATGGTCATGGGACATCCAAAAGCCAAATTACGGAACCGATACGAAAATCGTTTCGTAGATTTCGCTGTTTCTCGGACTCTGAAAGATACAAGTGAATATACCATGGAGCTCAGCATGACAAGACGATCAAAACGATATACAAATATCAGTGATAGGGCCATCCTATCAAAGTCAATATTCGAAAAATGCTGCTAAAACGTTGAAAATAAGATAAACAGAGCAATAGCAGTCTAAATTTGATGAAATGAAATACGACGTCTCTCTCAAAAAAAGGTTTACATTTTATTTGTGTAAAATATTTAGATTTCGGAAATGTTTAATTTCCATTGATGTTTGACTGATTCAAATTGAAATAAAATTACATAACAAAATAAACTTCCATATTATCTGATTAAAATCTGACATTTGCTATGTTTAAATAGATGCATACTAAATATCAAATTTTTGTTTCATAATTTTATTATTTAAAATTTCAGTTAATTACGTTATTAAAACCATTATAATTTACGGGTCGTTACACTCTCCTCCAATCAAAACTTTTCGTTCCTGAAAAGGAACGAGGTAGGAGAATAGAAACAACCAGAAAGAAAATAGATTTAAATACAAATAAAACAATTAATTCAAAACCATATAAATTTCATTTATTTTTAAATTGGTTTATATTCAATTAATTGATTTCAAATCAAGGTATTTCATTCATTGATTTAATTTCAATTTATTAACGTTTGTTAAAAAGTTTCTTTCAAAACAAATTTATTTTATTTTTCTCGTTTATTAAAATTTATTTGATTTTACTTAAGTTTATTCCATTTATTATTCGATCTAAACTATTTCTAAATTCATATTTATCTATTCATTATCTTAGTATTCAATTTATTTCGCTTAACCTATCTTATCACATAGATTAAGTATATTGACACTTATTGAAACCATTCAAATTTTTATTTATAAATTCCTTTACCATCATTTTATATTGTATACTATTCAATTACATAGCCAACTTCTGAGTAGTTTAGGTAAGTTGTATTTATTGGAATGTAGTTAAGTATTATACAAGTAAAAAATTTCATAATTCAATTATTTCAAGTTTTAAATATTTATTCAAAATTTTGGCTTCATTTAAAAATTGAATTATCCTTTAGCAAAAATTTAAGAGTTAAATTTTCGATTTTACTTCAAACATTTAGAGATAGATGCATACATATATATGTTCTATATATCAAATCAAATCCGCCTATATATATACACATCATGTCATACGTAAAAAATTCAAATCAAATTTATTTTCCTAAAACAAAAGTGTAGCAAAGCTACTAAGTAGTCTCTCCACTTTGAAACTCGAAAATGAATGTCAATGCTGCTGTTGTCATCACCAAAATTATTTTCCAGCGACGAACGAAGAGAGTACTAATTTAAAGCTTTTAAAATTCTTTGGAAATGATTTATATTCGAAAATACTTTTAAATAATATAATCTAAAATTTTAAAGGGGTTTTTAGTCTCAAGAAAAAAGTTGGAGAAAAATTTAGTTTTAGGGACAAGAAGTTTGCTTTCGAGGCTTAAGGAAATTTTTAGTGTAAATCACAGAATGATAGTTGTAACTATCATTTTTAATTTACACTAGAAAATGTCCTTCAGACTAAAATGCAAACTTGTTGTCCCTGAGACTAATTTTTTTTTCAACTTCTTCCTTGTGTCTATTTTCCTGAATTTTAAAAACAAAATTTTCTAAAATACAGGAAATTGAACTCTCAAATTCTTTTTTTAAATTTGTTTTAATTCCAAATTAATTTATAGCCATGTTTTATAATTTCATTTATTTATCATGTGGCAATAGTCAAAGTTTTATAATTGAAATCAAATATTATCATTTTTAACAACCAATTCAGTTAACTATTTAATTTCAAAAAATTTGTATTTATACATATATATATATACACACACACACATATAATCATAAAATTTGTTTCATTTACCAAATTTGAAAACAATATTGTGTCAATTTGCTATGTTCAAGTGTTTTAGAATTCCTATCGATAGTGCTGATCAGATGAATCGATCGAAACTCCAAATCAACCTTTACAACTCAAACAACACAATATAAAATAGTTTTGTATTAATAACAAATATACTCCCTCACATGGTGATTAAAGAATGGATAGAGATTCATATATAGAGGGATCCTAATCGAAGAAAATTCTAACTAACGAGATAGAATCGAAAGGAAGATAAGTTGATTAAATTACAAAATAGAGAGATAGATAGACTTATATAAATCATGGGCGACCTTAACCTGGTCAACAGTGACTCCAAGAATAAGCTCGATACAGAATTCTAAAGCAAATCAACATTTGGTCGCAAGAGATAGAATTTAGGCATAGCAAGAGATAGCAACATCTAAACCGAGGATGCAGAAATCTTCAGTGAATTAATGCTTGTTGTAAAGGAGTTTCATCCCTTTACAAATCATACAATGGAGCTATAAGATGCTCCATAATCAAGGAAACACGAATAGGGAGAGACAAGAATGAATTTCAGAATGAAGGGGAAAGTTCCAAAACACAAAGGAAGTCCGAATCAAATAGGAAGAAACTCAAGCTCGAACAAAGGTGATTCTGTAATTAAATTTACTCTATATGCTAAGTTTTGCCTAAATCCAGAGTTCTAATACCACATGTAACATCTCGGTATTTTGAACCATTCGCATCCACACGTGTCGGACTTGAATTGCTCAAAATACTATATTGTTAATTTATATTTGGAAAACTTATCATATACAGTAAATAAAATCAATCATAGAATCACAGACACAGAGTGATATAACAATAAGCAGCGGAAATAAGAATAGTAGTTCATGAAGCTACTATATATATAATAGAGTTAAACGAGATACAACAGAAGTCTCGAATACCTATAAGTCTCAATAAAATAGTCAAATAACAAAATCTGAATATATCGCTGGAGTTAACTGAATAACTGAAAGTTGAATAGACATAGATGGATCTCCAAGCGAAGCTCTAACTCTAAAAGTGAGTCTCAAATGTTGTGACACTCAGTTTGACCCAAGCATAAAGTAAAAACAAAACACTCGAGTTGGGATTAACATTCTTGTATCAATAAATCCTAGTCAAGTGAAATATCAACTGAAATACAAGGAACTTAAAAGATGTTTGGGATATCGATCCTCCTAGGACCCGTGGAACTATCTACTACGTAGTAATATACGCTATTATAATATGTCTATAGTAAGATAAACTATTAAAATAGTGTTACAGCATTACCCATATCCACATTAACACATTTTATAATGCCGTAGTCTATACAATACCATAATACCTTCGTAAATTGGAGGCTACCATAGGGAACTTCATAGATACGACATAAAACAAACTCGTAGTGGTCTCGATAAGGTAGGTGACATGGCACAACTAGTCAATGCTAGGGTAGATGTACCAATTACACTTCCGGGCTGTTGGTAATGCATAGCCGCAGCTACCGCCCAACTCCTCCACACTCCCAAAAATTTGAGGGTGCACCTAATCAATCACAAAATAATAGAACGGTATCGAAGAAGTATGTCCGACCGGAGGAGCTAGTTCACTTGGCCCGTCGATTGCTCCAGTTTTAGCCACCTTAAGCTAACTCATAGGAGTCAGGTCCACGTATATAACTCAAATAGAATCTTCGTCAACCATCCTTCTTCATTCTGAAATCTCCACCATGTACACAGTTGTAAAGTGGTTTTCGATATTGGCAAAGAGTATGATAATAACCGATTTCGGTCTCTTTAACAACTAAATGTTATTATAACACCGCGGTCATTTTATTTCAAATAGTTTATACTTCATATCAAAACATCGTATCATTTCAAAACCATATCAATACGATATCATTATTCACTTAAATATATCCATTTCCAAAATCATAGCACTTTCAAAATATAACACTTTCGAAATTATAAACTTAGAAATTATAACACTTTAGAAATCATAACACTTTGAAATCATATGATATTAAAATAGTTATAAATAAAAATAGTTTATATTGAAATAATTAGTATATTAAAATAGTTATAAATAAAAATAGTTTCTATTAAAATAATTAGTATATTAAATTACTTTAATATAAAAGTAGTTTATATATTGAAATAATTTATAAAGTAAAATATTTATATATATATAATACTTTACATAATAAAAATAGTTTCCTCAAAGTTCACAAATCGATTCAAATCAACTCGAATTCTAAAATTCAACTTAATTCCACATTAATTCAAAATTTTCAATTTAATTCATCATCTCAATAAACCAATTTATATCGGTTTCAAATATAAATTTGGACTACAATCGAACCATTTCAATTTCAATGGTTTCAAAGCTTTATATATTCAAATACTTACAAAACTAAAGTTGATAATTCCATTTATCTCAAATCCAACTTTACTATAATTTAGTTTTGGAAATATTCACTTAATCAGTATAATAGTATTAAATAAAGTTTCAAAGTACAAATTTAAATAAAACTAAATATCCCATTTAAATTTATTTAAATTTGAAAATATCCATTTGATCATCTTTAAGCAAAATCAAGTTTTAAAAAAATCATATCCTCAAAATATCAAATTTAATAAGTTTCAAATCAATCTTATTTTAAGTATAATTCTTAAATAAATACAATTTCAAATCAATTTCAAATTTATCTTTCCAACCTCAATTTATTAAAATTATTATAAAAATCTACTTTTAAGTTATAAATTTAAATAAATACTTAAAACATATTATATACTAATCAAATTAAATTTTATTAAATCAAAGCTTATTATTAAATTTATTTTTATATTAAAACTTATTTTTATATATTTTAAAAATAGTAAAATATAAGTAAAATCTTAAAATTTATAATTTCAAAACAAACTTATAGATTTAAATTTCCCAAACATAAGGTTTTAAAAATAAAAAATTTAAACCTTTATAAAATAAAATTTATATGTATAATATCTTAAAATCAATATTTATTAAAATCATATATTTCCTTTTAAAACCTTGAAAATCATTTTCAAATGTATATGTAGACCAACAGTGTCTGCATATAAATTTCTATTTTATGGTCAACTGATATGGGTATTTATCATTTCAATCTACAATTTAATTATCTACATGTATATATCTTTTCAACATGCAATCCTAAAATTCAACTAAATGAAATCGCTTAGGTTTATAATTTCAACGCATAACGATTTTCTCTTATTCTACAAGATCGTTCGGGTATGTATCATTTCAACCCATTAGGAATTATATACTAATAGGGAACTTGCAGAGTGAGAATAAATATGGTAATAATATCACATATCAACAAAAGAAATATATCATTAGTGATAAATAAAATATAAACAATAGGATATGGTGTCATATCTCACAGGCGAACAGATACAGATAATGGCATATCATATATAATAATTATCTAATTAACATTAAAATTTAGCAGCATATTTCAATTGTCATTTCAAGTGGAATCAAATTTAATAAATATAAGAATGTTAATCGTGAGTGATTGCTCACCTTTCGAGGCTAGAGAGAAATGAGTTACGGATCCAAGCACGAATTCCACATCAAAGCAAGATTGACCGCGAATTTGATGAGCGAAGCTAATAGCTTGGAATTGACGAAATCAAATCAAAACAGGGTTGATGAAGATCAATTGTATAAGTGAACTTATATATAAACTATATATATATATATATATATTAAAACAATTTTTTTAAATCAAAATCCATACTAGCTTTCAAAATCAAATTTCGAAAAAACCATTACAATCCCAGATTTTCAGTAAGCTTATATTGTATAAGATAAACACTTTCATACTTACAAATAAAACAACATATTATAACCCATAAAATGAACATAAAATATATTTATATGAACTACCATATATACCGATAACATGTGCATAAAGTATTCTAATATATCCACGATATAATAAACAAACTTATACAACTTTTATATATAACAGAACATATTATAAAGTAACAGGTTATAAAACTTAGATATACTGACATATTATTATACATAATACTAATATAACTTGCCCAACAGATATCTATTTATATACATGCATTAACAGATTATATACTTAACATAACTTTTTTATATAAATAGTTTATCATACTGGCATTTATAACTAACAAAGTGTAAAATATTGTACAAGCTTATGTATTATTACTAACATATAACTTTAAATATAACTCGCATATATATATATATGCATACATTAACAACTATGCAGACCATAAACAAGAACAAAGTATGTGTACAGGTGGAACAAAAATGCATGCAAACTAAATATATGTAGATTATACATATCCAATAAAACTATCTATGCAATTTAACATATTTATGTGCTTTTATAAATATCTATATCAAACAGTTGTTCAACTATATAAACTGACATAAGATAAACTGTCATATTATACTTATATAACTAACATGTTCAATTTTTTATTATAAAAACTAACATATATAGCTAACATATATACGTAAGAATATATATATATATATATATATATATTATATTTCAAAACAATACCCATAACGATATTTATATATGTATTAACTCACCATTCACTACATATATACAACATATGTATAAAATATAAAATATACGTAAACTAAAAGATACTAAACAAATAATAGGCTTACATTCAGTTGAAGTGGTGATGGAAGCAAGGTGCGGCCAGAGGCCATGAGGGAGAGAAGCAAAAAATCTAGAGGCACGAGCAAGCTAATCTTGGAGGGCTGAGTACACGGGAAGGAAGGACGGCTTCCCTGAGATGTAGAGGAGGTGTGAATGGAGGAGAATTCGAGAGGGTTGGCACTTTGCGTTTGTGTGGATGCAGTTTGAATGGGTAGAAGAAGACAGTTTTAGGGCAGTTGCGGTAGGGATGGAGGCAGTCACATGAGTGGAGGAGGCCGGGGTTTGGTTCTCTCCGAGGTGAGTTTGTGGAAAGAGGTGATAAGAGGCAAGTGGCTACTGGTATACATGCGTATTTAAAAAGTTCTCTCATATTTTATAAATAAAGGAGGAGGTGGAAGCTTTGCTTGCAAGCCAGATCAAGAGAGAGAGAAGAGAAGGGATGAAGCAGTATTCGAATTTAACCATGCTTGCATCTTTATTGTTATATTTTTTTCTTCACAAGTTGTTTAGGAATGAAAAATAGAAAAGACTTACAGAAAATGAATGATCCAAAGTTAATATGAAACAGTGGAATATTGACAGACTAATATTAAATTCCTACGAATATTAAAAGTTATGACTATTGGTTTTCTACAGGGTAAGCAATGAATGGTCATGGGACATCCAAAAGACAAATTACAGAACCGATACAGAAATCATTCCGTAGATTTCACTGTTTCCTGGACTCCGAAACATATAAATGAATATACCATGGAGCTCAGCACGACAAGACGATCGAAACAATACACGGATATCAGTGATAGGACCATCCTATCAAAATTCGATATTCGAAAATGCTGCTAAAACGCTGAAAATAAGATAAACGAGCAATAGCAGTCTAAATTTGATGAAATGAAATATGACGTCTCTCTTAGAAATAGGTTTACATTTTATTTGTGTAAAATATATAGATTTCAAAAATGTTTAATTTCCATCAATATTTAACTAATTCAAATTGAAATAAAATTACATAACAAAATAAACTTCCATATTATCTGATGAAAGTTTGACATTTGCTATTTTAAATAGACTTATACCAATTATCAAATTTTTATTTCAAAATTTTATTATCTAAAATTTCATAAAATTTCAGTTAATTACGTTATAAAAACTATTAAAATTTACGGGTCGTTACGAAAACGGAGTTTTACAAGGAACTTAAGAAAATTTCAACCATCAACTTAGAGGACTTATACTCTCAAGCCGACAAATTTATGTGCTTGGATTATTCTGATAGCAAGACAGGTTTGGAAAATGTTAACCGGGTTAAAGACAAACAACCTCAGGATAAGGGAATGCGAAAGATGGATAATAGGACTAGAGAAAGGAAACACTTCATATGATAAGTAAGTTTCCATGTTCACTACTTACAGAAACTCCAGAAAGAAACTACCTCCTTACTAGAGAAGTCGTGGAATAATGGTAGAGATGGGAACTGGTATGCTATGGGCTAAAACCAAAGGTAACTCCATTGAGGTTGTTATAAACTATAGACTGCAGTCGCTCGACTAAATCGAGTCCTTGTGGAGGAAGGGTATAAACCACACTTAGGGGATGGGGGAGGGGTTGGGGGGCATAGTGTCATTTTTCCCCTATGGCATTGGAGCATATCCTCCAACTATACATTCAGAGATAGATGTGCATGAAACTTGTGAAGAATGAAGTAATTTGAAAATGGAGCATTAACTTCCTAGTCCTAGAGACAGGGTTTAGATCCGTCAAATAGGAGACAGGTTCAACTCCTCCAAAGATAGTAGAGTGTAATTCTGACCCATTACATAGGTGGGACCAGATACCTCTACAGATGGCGGAGCATAATATTTTCAAAAAGCCCTAGAGACAGATTTAATTTCATATGAATATGAAGCATGATACTACAAAGACTGAATACCCTCATTAAGTGCAAGGACAATAATGCAAAGGTAAGACTTACTTTAATGAATAAATTTCAAATGATATTTAATAGAATGCATAATAACATATGCCACATGACTATGCGACGATCGCGGAAGTGGGAAGAATATTAATGGCTGAGTCAAAAACAAATGTTCTTTATCTCTATAGGTCGGATAGACCTCTTACTTTGCATGATAGACCGAATGACAGAGTATGGTACACTAATAGCAAGATTGGAAGTAGCAAAAGAAATAGGAATCAGGACAAAAGAATCTGTAGCAACCTATAACTAGTTGTGATTTAAGCATTTTGGGAGTTCTATGTCAAAAGAGAATGGTTATCATACTACCTTAAAAAAAGGGCGAAGGCTTTCCTTGAAGTGCAAGAATGTTATGCAACTAAGCACATCCCATGGAAGGAAAATCGAGTTACTAACGATTTGGAAAAATTGGCTCACTCAGGAAATGGATCACCTTTTGTGTTGGTTCTAGTAAAAACTTCACCCTTAACCAAAATGAAGCAAGGAAGGTGATGTGCAAGGCTACTGGGTACACCGTATGTAACACCCCTAATTTTGATCAACTTTATTTAGGATAATTAATTTGACAAATAAAATAATGTATAATAAGAAGACTGGGATTTGATAAATAATGTGGGTCGTGCCTTAATGAATAAGTTAATAAGAAGGGTTTAAGACTTAAATAAGAAGGAGGGATATATGCTTAGGGCAAAATGGGAATAGGCCTAAATTCCTTAAAGTAAACCCTTATTCTCTTCTTTCCTCCCTCACTCCTTTCAAAACAAACGAAACTAAAATAGTTTAGGTCGACCATAGTTAGGAGATTCGAAGAAGATAAACTAGGAAGAAAGATTAAAGCTTAAGGGAATTAAATCAAAATACAAATCTCAACGTTCTTAAACCATTCAAGGTGAATAATTGTTACGCAATCTCAAGTTCCAATTAATGTTTTCGATTTTAGGTCTAAATTTGAATCTTTTTATGTTAATATGTCATATTTTAAAGGATTGAATTATTATATGCTTATTGGTGAATATATGGATTTATTTATGAAACTATTTAATAGGTTTAGGTGTGCAAACCTATCATATGATACCCAAATAACATGAAATTTTGACACGATGTTAAAAATATTATTTTAGAAGTGGGTTTTTAATTTCATAATTTTCCAAGCAAGTATGAATTTGCTATGAATTTTCTAAGTAAAGAAAATGGATTACATTGGGTTTTAATTATTAAAAATAATTAAATAAATTTTTTAGCCAACAAATTTTATATGTTAAAGAAATTATCAATTGATTTATTGTGATATTGGGGGATTTTTCCTAGGTGCTTATGATTTAATATGAATTATTTGAGCTAGAAAAGCTTGATTATTATATTAAAATATTGATATAAAATGTTTGGTTTGGAAATTATTTTGGAAATGTAAAATCTACTCTACAGCAGTTTTCTAGAAAATATTTTGGTAAATAAAGTTACCAACCAATAAGAATTTGACTAACTATTGGAGTTGGTGAAAGAAATTACTTTTACAACTAAGAAAATAGTTTTTATTTAATTACGGCTTTGACACACTGAGGGTCATGATGTCGCACTTGATCAAGTCACATTTGCGGTCTTCTAAGCCAATCACAAGTGATATGTACGTTATCAACTTCAGTTGATATGGAATGGATCGCTGTGGTTAAGATGGGAAGCACTGCACCGAAGTCGACATCATGATCTTCGGTGAAAGTAGTGCCGCATGTCTTCAGTTACATTGTTACCACATTATATATGTAGGGGAATAATTCCACCTGTTTCCTAGAATTTCATCGACTCTATAGGAAGCTATGTAGTTAGTTTATTACTCCATATAATTGATAACGTCGTCGACCTTATTGCTTTGAAAGAAACTTATAATGGCGACAGTGGAGCCGCGTCTTATAGCTTTGGCTATATAGTGCCGTGTTTATCATTTCGACCTTAATGATTTCCAATTTTAATCTTTAACATGTGTTTTCGAAGAAGGCTAGGTTTCCGCCTATTATCACTTCGGCCCTAATGATGCCGTTATTTTCTTTAAGGCATTGATGTCGAGACTCGTCAGTGTCGCCGAACATTTTATAAGATGGTATACTATGTTATACGACATAGTTAAGTTTGACTATATTGCTTTTGTTTTGTAAATCAAAGATTTTACATATTTTCTTTAAAGAGGAGTGATGACCATAGTGACGAGATTAACATTGACCTTAACCTATTAATAGTTTTATTATATTTGGCTATATAGCCTATGTTTATGAAGTGAGATAACTTCCAAGTGATTTCGAGATTCATCATTACTAGTTTATGAAAGCATATATAGGTATATGTGTGTATGTGTGTATGTACATACATATGTATCTTGGCATAATATTTTGAATAGAGTAAAGGGCAATAATTTTCCTTGTTTTAAATATGATTTCAAGGGTCAAATCATTTATAAAGAAAGTATTTTCAAGGGAATAGAAAAGGGTATTTTTCCTAGGATTTTACTAAAGAATTATTACTCTTATCACTTTCGGATAGATTTTTGTATGATGAATTGTCTCAGCGATTAGAAAAATAGATTAGACTAGTATAGTATAGTGCCTTAGACTTAAGTTATTAGCCCATTCCTGATAAATCCAAAATTCCCGTGCGTAGGGCTTTTTCATGGGTAAGACTAAAAGTAGGTTTACGCACAGATTGGAATACGCTAAGATGATATAGGTTATTGCGATCCCAAAAACCATTAGGATCAGAATGACCCTAGGGATAAATATTTTTGGACAGGGCTTCCAATTGTATTCTAATAGTATGTTAGAGCATATGATATATATGGTTGGCCCAAATCAGCCCTAGGTTTGTAGTTACCCTAAGAAAACTATGGTGTTGGGAATGATCGTCCATTGATTTAGATATATCGGTTATGATTACTTATGTTATGTGCATGAACATCATTGTTTTTTATTGTCTATTTTAACCATTGTGGTTGCAAGAGTTATTTTGTGATAAATATATTTTAAAAGAGATATTAGTAAGAGGAAACCCGTTACGCTCTGCGGCGTGGTCTCACTGAATATCTATAAACTGAGATGGCATATTATTCTTCACACTAGCCTTTTTATCTAATTCGAAGTTTATGTTTTCCCCTTAAACTCTAGGGTGCTCAAAATTTGATTTGAGTAGATCAGGAGTAAGGGTTTACAAGTTGAGTAGGTTTTAGCGAATCAAGCTTTCGGAGACTGCAAAAGGTAAAGCTAGCTATTTAGAAGTCTCTCTTTATATATTATTAATCCACTATATTGAAGTTATTTTGTTGAAGTGTATGTAAAGACATATGATATAGCTATCTATCAGCAACTCTGATCAACCAAGGGGCATTTTCATATGTCGCTCTTAGAGTATTTTGTGATAACTATATTTTATCTGAACCTGGGCAATGTTTGTGATTATGTACTGAATATAAAATTAAGTCTTTAAAACAAATTGTGAAAGAATTTTTTAAAATTATGTTTAAAATATTTCATATTCTTGTGCTTTCATGTTATTAATACGATTAATATATCCGCATTTTTGTCACCAGAGAATAACACTATAGATGACTGCAACATCTGTAGTGCTTAGTCTCGGTCCTCAAAATGGGGGATGCTACAACTTGGTATTAGAACATAGGTTTTTGTGAAACTAAAAGAATTTTAAATTTAAAAGAAGTTTTGAAAACATAATCCGAATAAATCAGAGAATAAGATTGGGGTATTGGATAACGCTATAACAACGTACTTGTATTTGCTATATTTAAGTATACGCTTTATCTCTATTCCCCCTCTCTCTTAGACTGTTCTTCCATATCTTACTAATATTAAATGCAGATTTACTAAAAGTAAGATATGGAGGTAGGAAACAAAAGAGCGAATCTCGATGGATGAAGCACTACCACCATTGGAAATGTTAGGCCCAACACTAGGAGGAATCCGGGTAGACAAATAGCTGCTAATAAAGGTGCCGGAACACTACTGGTTGATATAGGAGCAATGTATTAGTTCTTTTTTCGACATTATGCAAGTAGGAGCTACAGTTGGATTAGTTGGAGGAAATGCTGGAGGAGCTAATCAAGAAGTTCTAATTGCCAATAATTATGCTACTTTGAGTAGAGACTATGCAAGACTTTGAGGGAAACCATTTTACTGGAACGAAGGATGTAATAGAAGTGGGAATTGTTGCTACATTGTGAAAGGATTTTCGCTGATCTTGGTTTGAATGATGAACAGAAGAGGATATTTGCATCCTAGCAACTGCAAAGAGTTGTGTTGTACTGGTGGAATAATGTGACTGTTGGAGTAGCAGAGGAAACTTTGACTTTAGCAAAGTTTAGAAGGAGATTTGAAGAGAGGTTTAAGTTGGAAATTGCTAAGTCTAGTTTTCTTAGGAAGTTTGTCGTGTTAGTGCAAGGTGATATGACGGTGCTTGAATATGCCACCAGATTCAAGGAGCTATCTCGATATGGGAATGGTACCGTGGATACAGTGATTAAAAGGAATGGAAAGTTCATACGTGGACTGAGACCTGAGCTTGCTAGGGATATTTTACCACATCTCAGGGATTCATGTGATGTAGTCATGGAGATGGCCTTGAGAAATGAAGAGATGTTTTCTTTGTTCAGTAACAACAAGCTAGTAGAGAATCAAAGTAGACAGACTCAGAAGAGAAAGTTTTACCAAAAGAAGGGAGCTCAAAAAGGTGGAGCTACCAAGAAAGGGAAGTCTGAGGTTGTGTATTACAAGCGTGACAAGAAGAGGCATTATACTCACGAGTGCCAAACTGGTAAGGGAAAGGAAGTCATTGGAAAGAAGAATATCAAGTGCTTTAACTGTAACTAGATTGGGCATTACAAGAATTAGTGCAAGGAACCAGCAAATATTGAGAAAGGGAATGTGTTTGCCTTGGAACTAGCTACCTCGAGACCCACAGCATAGGAGAAAGGAAAGGCTGTGATGGGAGGTATGCTTTTGATTCATGGCTTACTTGTTAGAGTACTGGTGCATCACATTCTTTTATATCTCGTTGTTTGGTAGATAAGCTTAACCTAGAACCCTCATAACTAGTTATTTCCTTAAAGGTTGCAAGTCCAATAAAAGGATATGCAACTCAGGGGATGAGATATGACCACTTAAAGTTTGAATTATTAGGTCATATATTTGCCTGCAATTTGCATATGTTTGATTTCGTAGGTTTTAGGAGTAATTTGGGTAAGGACTGGTTAAGTAAGTATGCTGCTAGGATATTTTGCCACGATAGGTGTATATCACTAAGACACCCTAATAGTAGTGATCAAACTGTATACTCAGTATAGATTCCGAGTTTGGATTTTTATGCTTGGTTGGATGTATAGGAAGATAAGCTGAATTAAGCATAGCTAGAGAATTTGCTGACGTTTGTGGGCCTGTTATAGAACTACCATCGAAACGAGCTATTGAGTTTCGAATAGATCTTGTACCTAGAGCTGAATCAGTAAGTAGACCGCCAAGCAGAATGGAACCTACTGAGATAAAAGAGTTAAAGGCACAGCTGGTGGACTTAGAAGGAAAAGATTTTATTACGCCAAGTTGTTCGCCTTGGGGAGTGACGGCGGTGTTTGTGAAGAAACGATACGGGTTGTTAAGGATGTGTATCGATTATTGTAAGTTGAATGAAAAGACAATAAAGAACCAATATCCTTTACTGAGGATCGACGACTTACTCGATCAGTTAAGTGGAGCCAAAGTATTTTCTCAATTAGACTAGGCGACAGGTTTCCATCAATTAAGGATGGCAGAAGATAGTATTCCATTGACGGCGTTTAAAACAAGATATTTCGAACGAGTGGTTATTAATGCCATTCCGATTGACTAATGTGCCTGCTTTCTTCATAGATTTGATGAGCCGAATCTTCCGAGGGCATTTAGATAGATTCATGTTGGTATTCATAGAAAACATTTTTATACATACTAATGACGAAAGAGATCATGAAATTTATCTTAGGATAGTGCTTTAGACACTAAGG
Source organism: Allium cepa (assembly GCA_030765085.1). Lineage (NCBI taxonomy): Eukaryota > Viridiplantae > Streptophyta > Magnoliopsida > Asparagales > Amaryllidaceae > Allium > Allium cepa. The sequence continues at coordinate 439,050,226 of CM060941.1, forward strand.
CAGCGTCAATTAAAAGTGAGGTTTTAAAAGTGTCATTTTTGGATGAAAGAAGTGAAGTTCCTTGGTTATGTAGTCTTAGAAAAAGGGTTGTTGTGGATCTAGCTAAGATAGAGCTATAAATAATTGGAAAAGACCCAAGACAGTGACCGAGATAAAAAAAATTTCTCGGACTATCTGGCTACTACCGAGGATTCATCAAGGATTACTCTCGTATATTAGCACCGATGAATAAACTAACAAGGAAGGACATGGAGTATGTTTAGGCCGATAAATGTGAAGAGGCGTTCCAAAAGTTGAAACATTTGTTAACCAACGCGCTCATATTAGTTGTTCCAGATGAAAATCAAGATTTGGTGGTGTATACTGATGCATGTGGGACTGGATTATGAACCATGTCGATGCAGAGGGGTAAAGCGATTGCTTACATTTCTCAACAGCTTAGATCGCATGAAGTTAGATATCCAACTTATGACTAAGAGTTAGCTACTATTATTTTTCCTTTGAAGGTATAGAGATATTACCATTTGGGAGAATGATTTGAGTTGTATATGGATCACAAATCGTTAAGATGCTTACCCTCTCAAAAGGAGTGGAATATGAGACAACATAGATGGTTGAAATTTTTAGCTGCTTATGATTTTGGAATCGAGTTCATATCAGGAAAAGGAAACAAAGTTGCAGATGCTCTTAGTAGGAAACGTTAGAATGTAGTGCTAGTAATGATATCGAAGTGGAAAGATTTGAAAGCATTGACTACTTTTAGTGCGTAGTTAAGATCGAGTGCGTGTTCTTGCCAGAGTACCACAACATTATTCTGCATGGAAGTTCGATCAGCATTGATCGAAAGAATTACGTCTAAGCCAAGAGATGATCCATTGCTTGCTGAAAGAGTTAAAAGATTGGAAGGTGGAACTGAGATTGATGACTTAAAGGATTTTATCTTGACTAGAATGGATGTTTAAAGAAGAAAGGACGGATATGTGCTCCAGATGTGGGAGACATAAGGAATGAAGTCCTTAGAGAGTGCCATTGATTGAAATTTACTATCTTTCCTAGAGGGAGTAATATGGATCAAGATATAAAGAGAAGTTTCTTCGGGGAAGGTATGAAAAGGAATGTAGGCTTATGGGTAAAACAGTGTCTAAATTACCAGCAAGTAAACGCCGAACATCAGAAGATTAGCGTATTGCTTCAGCCTTTAGACGTGCTAGTGTGGAAATGGGATTCTATCTCTATAGATTTCGTAGATGGGTTGCCAAGGTCGAATAGAGGAAATGAAAGTATCTAGGATATAGTGTACATACTAACTAAAATAAAAGTGCACACTTTATACCCCTTAAGTCGACGAGAATGGCACCTGATTTAGCTAAGTTATTCATAAAGAATATAGTTAGACTATGGAGTTCCTAGTAGTATAGTCAATGATAAGGATTCTTTATTTACTACTGAATTCGGAAAAGTCTACAAGAATATTTAGGTACCAAGCTCAAGATAAGTACGCTTACCATCCACAGACTAATGGACAAATGGAAAGAGTTAAATAAGACTTGGATGATTTGTTAAGAGCTTGTGCGCTAGATTTTGGAGGATCATGGGAACACCATCTACACTTAGTCGAATTCTTGTATAATAATAGTCATCAAACTAGTATAGGGATGGCACATTTTGAAGCTTTGTATGGAAGAGCATGCAAATCTGTAGTACGTTGGTTCGAGACTAGAGATTGATTAGTTCTTGGTTTGGATATGGTAGGAGAAGCCACTGAAAGGATTGAGTTTATTCGAGCTAGAATGAATGAATCTCGGACTAGGCAAAAAAGTTATGCAGACAAGAGACGGAAAGACCTAGAATTATTAGTTAGAGATCATGATTTTGTAAAAGTATCGCCGATGAATGTTGCTGTAAGATTTGGGAAGTCGGGGAAACTGTCATCTAGCTTTGTTGGACCATTTCCTATTATAAAAAGAATCGAAAAACTCGCTTATAGGATAGAGTTACCGAACAGTTTGGCAGGAGTCCATAATGTTTTTCATTTTTCTCATCTAAGGAAGTATGTTTGAGATCCAAAAACTACTATCACTCAAACTGCATTAGAAGACTTAGTAGTGGAATCGGGCATGGCTATAATCAGGCAGCCAGTTCATAACATGGCTAAAGATGAGACAAAGTTAAGAAACAAGATAGTCGGATTAGTAAAAGTCCAATAAAGTGACGACTAGAGAGACTATACTAAGGAGATAGAGGATAGGACTAGGGACACTTATCCTGACTTGTTTGATGGTATGCTTTACATCTACGCTTTTATATCTGATATGTGTGCCTTTTCGTAATTTCAAAGATGAAATTCTTTAAGAAGGGGAGTCTGTAACACCCCTAATTTTAATTAACATTGTTTAGAATATTTAATTAGATAAATAAAATAATGTATAATGGGAAGGACATTGAGATTTGATAAATAATGTGGGTCGTACCTTAATGAATAAGTTAATAAGAAGGGTTTAAAACTTAAAGAAGGAGGAATATATGCTAAGGGCAAAATGAAAATGAACCTAAATTCCTAAACATAAACCCTTATTCTCTCATTATAAATGAAACTAAAATAGTATAGGCCAACCACAGCTAACAAATTCAAGAGAAGATAAGATAAGAAGAAAGATCAAAGCTTAGGAGATGCAAATCAAAATACAAATTTCAACCTTCTTAAACCATTCAAAGCGAATAATAGTTATGCATCTCAATTTTCTATTACTATTTTCGATTTTAAGTCTAAATCTGAATATTTTGATGTTATTATGCCATGTTTTAAAGGATTAAATGATTATATGCTTATCGATGAATATTTGGATTTATTTATGAAATTAGTTAATAGGTTTAAGTGTGAAAACCTATCATATGATATCCAAGTGGCTTGAAATTTTGATGTGATGTTAGAAATATTATTTTAGAAGTTGGTGATAAATTTCATAATTTTCCAAGTAAGTACGAATTCATTATGAATTTTCTAAGTGCATAAAATGGATTATTTCGGGTTTTAATTACTAAAAATAATTAAATAAAGTTTTTGTCCCCTAATTTTTTATATGTGAAAGAAAGTATCAAAATTGATTAATTTTGATTTTTTTGGGATTTTTCCCAAATTGTTTATGATTTAATATGAATTATCGGAGCAAGAAAAGTAATTATTACATTAAATATATTGATATAAAATGTTTGGTTTGCAAATTGTTTTGGAAATGCAAAATTTGCTCTACAGTATTTTTCTGGAAAATATTTTGGTAAAGAAAGTTGTTGACCAATAAGAATTTGACAAACAATTGGACTTGGAGAAAAGAAATTACTTTTATTAGTAAGAATGGATAGTTTTTATCTTAATTACGGCTTTGCCACGCCGAGAGCCACTACGCGCATTTCATCAAGCCGCGTTTGTGGTCTTTGAAGTCAATTACAGGCGATACATATGACATCAATTTTAGTTGATATGGAATGGAACGGTGTAGTTAAGGTGGGAAGCATAACATCAAAGTCGACATCTTGATCTTTGACGTTAGTAGTACCGCATGTCTTCAGTTACTATATTACCGCATTTTATGTATATAAGGGCATAGTGCTAGCTATTTCCAAGAATGTCGTCGAAGTAATAGGCAGTTGTGTCGCTAGTTTTATTACTGCATCTCTTTGATAACGTCACTGACCCTATTGCTTTTAAAGAAACTTATAACGGCAATAGTGGAGTTGCTTCTTATAACTTAGGCTATACAGTGACGTGTTTTGTCATTTTGACCTTTATGATTGTCGACTTTAATCTTTAATACCTATTTTCGAAGAAGGCTAGGTCGCCCCTTGTTATCACATCGGCCCTAATGAAGCCGCTATTTTCTTTGAGGCATTGATGTCGAGACTCGTCAGTGTTGTCGAGCATTTTCTAAGGTGTTATACTATGCTATATGACATAGTTAACTTTGACTATATAGCTTGTGTTTTGCAAATCAAAGATGCTAACATATTGATGATCCTATTAGAGAGATGGACGCTGACCTTAACCATTTAACAATTTTGTTAAATTTGACCATATAGCATATGTTTCGGAAGTGAGATAACTTCCAACTGATTTCAAAATTCATCAATACTATTGTATAAAAGAATATATATATATATATATATATATATATATATATATATATATATATATATATATATTGGCATAATAGTTTGGATAAAGTAAAGGGCCATAATTTTCCTTGCTTTAAATATGATTTCAAGGGTTAAGTCATTTATAAATAAAGCGTTTTCAAGGAAATAGAAAAAGGTACTTTGCCGAGGATTTTACTAAAGAATTATTACTCTTATCACTTTTGGATGTATTATGATAGGATGAATTGACTCAGAAATTAGAACATCAGATGAGACTGGTATAAGGTAGCACCCTATACTTCACCTATTATTCCATAGCTAATATAAATCTAAAATTCCAATGGGCAGAGCTTTGTCATGGGTATGACTAAAAGTAGGTTTATGCATAAAAAGAAATACACTAAGATTAGATAGGTTATTGGTGAGCCCACAAAACCATTAGAATCAAAGTGACCGTAGTAATAATAAGTTTTGGATAGACCATCCGTTATATTCTAATAGTATATTAGAGAATCTAATATATCCGGTAGGCCCGAGTCAGCCATAGGTTTGTAATTTCATTGAGAAAACTACGATGTTGGGAAATATAATCCATTGATTTAGACAGATTGGTAATGATTACGTATGTTGCATGCATGCACGTCATTGTTTTTACTATCTGTTTTAACCATTGTGGTTGCAGGAGTTATTTTGCTATAGATATATTTTAAAAGAGATATTAGTAAAGGGAAACCCATTATGCTCAGCGTCGTGGTCTCACTGAATATCTATAAACCAAGATGACATATTATTATTTAAACCAGGCATTTTTCCTGACTCAAAGTTTATGTTTTCCCCTTAAACTCTAGGGTACTCGAAATTTGATTTGAGTAGATCGGGAGTAAGGGTTTACAGGTTAAGTTGGTTTTGGCAAATAAATCTTCCGGAGACGTGCAGGAGGCAAAGAAGTTTATATTTATATGTTATTAATCTGATGCATTGAAGTTATTTTTTGAAGTGTATGTAAAAACAGATGATATAACTATCTATTAGTAACTCTGATCAACCAAGGGGGCATCTTCATATGCCGCTCTTGGGGTATTATGTAATAACTATATTTTATCTAAACTTGGGGAACATTTCAGATTATGTAGTAAGTATGAAATTATGTCTTTGAAATGAAATTTGAAAGTTTGTTTTTAAATTATGTTTAAAATATATCATATTCTTGTTCTTTGATATTATTGATATGATTAACATATATGAATTTTATAATTAGAGATTAATACTATAGATGATTATAGCATATGTTGCACTTAGTCTCGGGCCTCAAAATGGAGGATGTTACAACATATAGGATGGCAGCCTATACACAAGAGTTTTCACTAACCCGTTGTTAAGGCGCATGACTATAAGTCAGGCGAAGGAAATATTGGATGACGTACATCAAGGAGGTCAAAGGGACCACAATGCATGGAAGATCCTATAAAAGGAAATTTCACATGCATTAATTAGAGTGGAGAACTTCTAATAGCTATATGTGGAGCTAAGGGTGCAATAGTGGTTGTGGATCACTTTATGGAATATGGAGTTATGCCTCAGATGACCTCCGACAATGGATGGCAGTTTGATAGCTAGGAATTCGCCAACTTCTATCGGCAACACAAAATCAAGATAAAATTTCCTAAAGTGCCTCACATGTAGGTCAATGAATATATTGAAGAGGTCAATAAGGTTCTCGGAACTCACATAAAGGAGCATTTGGAAAATGATAAGGGAGCTCGAATGGATGAGCTACCATTGGACTTTATGCATATCGCACTTCTTACAAAACTACAATGGGATATACTCCTTTTTCTTGGCCTACAATTTGTTGATTATGCTTCCTATCGAAACTGTATTCTCATCCAATAGAAGAATCCGCTATAACTCAAAGGTGAATGAGTAATTGCTAAACATGTCCCTAGATCTTATCGAAGGGAAGCGGGACTAGGCTGCTTTTAAAACTGTGGTGCTCTAACAGAAAGTGGTGAAACAATAAAACTCTAGGATAGAGCATCGCCTGCTCTAGGAAGGAAACCTGCTCCTAGAGGGTATTTTCGTTTGGCCCGGGGGCACCTTACCAGATCTGGGAAAGATTATATTTTATCAGCATGGATCCAAGGAACGGAGCCTACATTCTCATCACCACGGATTGAGTAGTATCATGGAAAACATGGAATGCTCAAAACCTCTGTTCTGTTTTGGCGCATTGACTATTGAAACCACATGGATTATGAATATGTGAATTTTCATTCATCACGGTCTTATCGAACCACATTGATAGGGCGTGCAAAAGCATGATAGATGATCAGTGCTATCAAACCACACAAAGAACAACCATCACATGCTAAATAAAGTCCTCGATTTCTAGGACTATATAAGCAAGGCCACTGCATACCGAGGGCACCTAATTCTGAAACATCATGGAAAGCTTGGACAAACCTTTGGCCGGTAATGGTGAGCCAGATCATCCCATGGTCAAGACATGATGCCAAATGGGTGCACGCCATTGACGATCGGTCCTAAATTTTTAGCCTGCAATGGAGAGCCAAATCAGCACATAGTTAGGACATAACTGCCATATGGGTGCTCGCCATTGACGACTGGCTCCAAACATTTGGCTGTTAATGGCGAGCCAGATCAGGCCTTGGTCAGGACATGATTGCCAAATGGGTGCTCGCTATTGACAATCAATCATAAACCTTTGGCTAGTAATGGCAAGCCAGATCAACATACGATCAGGATATGATCGCCAAATTGGTGCTCTCCTTTGATGGTTGGCCTCAAATCTTTAGTCGACAATGGTGAGCCAGATTAGCCCATGGTTGAGACATGACCGCTAAATGGTGATTGCCATTAACGATTGGCCTTAAATCTTTTACCGACAAAGGCGAGCCGGATCAGTCCATGGCCATGACATGACCGCCATTAACGATTGGCCCCAAGCCTTTGGCGGCAATGGTAATCAAGATCAACATATGGTTAGGACATGACCACCAAATTGGTGCTCGGCATTGACGATCGGCCCTAAATATTTAGTCGACAATGGTGAGCCAGATCAACTCACAGTCAGGACAAGATCACCAAATGGGTGCTTTCCATTGACGATCGGTCCCAAAATCTTTGGCTTGTAATGGCGAACCAGATTAGCCCATAGTCTAGACATGATTGCTAAATGGGTGCTTTCCATTAACGATCGGCACTAAACCATTGGCTGGCAATGGTGAGCCAGATCAGCCCATGGTCAGGACACGACCATCAAATGGGTATTCTCCATTGACAGTTGGCCCTAAAACTTTGACCAGCAATGTTGAGCCAAATCAGCCCATGGTCAGGAAATGACCACCAAATGGGTGTTCTCCATTAACGATCGGCCCCAAATCTTTAGCCAATAATGGTGAGGTAGATCAGCCCATGGTCAACACATGACCGCTAAATGGGTGCTAGCCGTTGACGATCTGCCCCAAACCTTTGGCTGGCATTGGCAAGCCAGATCAACAAATAATCAGGACATGACCACCAAACGGGTGTTCGCCATTGACGATCGACAACAAATCTTTAGCTGGCAATACCAAGCCAGATTATCCCATGGTCAGGACATGACTACCAAATTGGTGTTCCCCACTGATGATCGACACCAAATCTTCTCGTCGATTGTGGTGGACCAAAGTGTTCCCTTAACTGGGTATCCACCATTGACGGTTGGCTATAAGCTGCTAGGATGGCTATGGAGACCCGACTTACTGGTGACCACAACATGGCCTAGTTGATTCATCCTTGATGGTCGACCCTTGATTTTCATCAACGTCGGATAGTTGAGCTCACCCATGTAAAATGTTACTATCGGTCGGGTGGTTTAGTGTAAGCAGTCGATACTGGAATTATAGACGAGGACAACTAACAAAATAACACAGGGACAAGCTTGTATAAAGTGCACGTGGAATATATGAATGAAAACAAATAAGGACACATTGATCTTGTGAAAACATGTCAGGGCAAAGGTAGAACTGCTGGAAAAGCTAACAAAATAACACGTAACTACACCGGTATGCTCACCGTGTCAAACTTTTTAGTGGTGAACCTGTACAAATGCATGATGAACCAATAGAAGATAATTAACAATGTGATATAGTGTTGACGAAGAGAATTGGTATAAAATAACAGTCATAACCGGGTAAAATTCAACAATGTCTAATTGGATTTTACCGTAACCAAGTAATTGATAAGTTCTTTCAAAATGTCACACCATTTGCTAAGTGACATGTGAACATTAATATTCGAATAGTTCAATATTAATCGCTGACTAATTTTACACCCGACGAGTCGCACAATCGAAACGTGGAATTCTCCTTTGACCAAACAATTTAATCAATTTATAAATTTTTTAAATTAATTATATTAAATAATATCTATTAAATAATATTTGTAAATTTGACTTTGATTTTGATTTGATAGATGAATATTAAATGTATTTATAAAAGTTTAAATACAATAATCGATATATGATATCGATAAGCATTTTAAATTAGATTTAAAATGCAAAATATTCATTCAGGCTCTAAATGGGTTTAGAGCCCAACATGCCGATGGTAGGATTGATTGGAATAAAGGTGTTAGAGGCAGCTAGTTGATGGACTAAAGAGGAGTGAAAATGAGTGGCTGAGCTGGAAGGAGAATGAGTAAAAGAGATCCTAAACTCTTCATTTCCTTCCTCTATTTAAACATCTTTTCCTCCATTCGATAAGGATTGTTTTGGAGCCTCCATCCATATTCCTTTGGTAGCCGATCAACCCTCTCTCATCCCTCTAATATCCGAAGCTCCAATCAGATCAATTTAGTTGTTATATGATTGCTGAAGATCAACGGTTCAAAGACTAGCAATCTGTCGAATCGAAAAAGGTTTCAAAGGGGAGAGCTCATCCTTTCAAGGTGTGCTTTAAGGTTTCAGTTCGTAGGTATGATTTCCATTGAATTATAATTTATAATCTTCTAAATAATATTTTATTATGTATATATTATTATTATATTGTTAGTTAGGTAACGATTCTGATATGTATTAATGTTGTCACAAGTTTTTTAGCAAGACTGACCGACTATATAGTGTGCCTTGACACTATTTTTAATAAAATGAAAACAGGTGTTTTACACATGCACATAATAGCTGTGATGGTTTTAAAGTGGCCATACCACTAAACATATGCAATACATGTGAGAGGCAAAGACGCCTCAGCATCTAAAAGAAATATAAAAAACAGCACAGGAGTTAGGCAAAATGCCTAAACTACTAATTCCACGACTATCCTCCCTTAGAATAGGAGGAACTACTACTATCATCTAAGAGTTAGGACCAATGACATGAAAGAATCCAAAGTAAAGATGAGCAAGGTTAGGAACAAAACCAAGGGAGGCATCGTACTATATCCATTTCCTATCCCAAATGTTTTCACAAGTTAGTTTGGTTATATGTATATATATGCTTATAAATAAAAAAAATCAATTTTTTTTATATATACCAGATCTGTGTAGCCGCCTATTTTATATCTATTAATTATTATGTTACTAACTTATATATATAACTTAATTATATATATGATTTATATTTAATTACAATATGATTCTGTGGCTAAAATTGATCATAAAATTTTATACATATAACTATATAAAAATAGTAATTTCCAACAGAAAAAAATTAATTTTCATAATTATTTATTATTATTTAAATCAATATACTACATAAATAAATCATATAAAATAAAATATTCTATGACAATTATTTAAAAAAAAATTAAATCGACTTATCATAAGATAAGCCTTCGGCCAAATTTTTTTTCTATTTTTAAAATTATTATTATAATAGGTCGAAAATTAATAAATTAATAAAACATAAAATTTGACCGAAAAAATTTCAAACTTCAAAATATCATATATGATTTACTGGAAATTTAGAATTTGAAAAAATGTTTCAAAAACAATTTTTTATAAACATTTTATGTAATTTCGAATGAATATCCAATTAAAATATATTAAAAATAAAAAAATTGATGTACACACAACTTGGAATTTACAAAAAAATGATTTTTTAATTAATATATATTTATATATTATAACTATATTTATGTGTGTGTGTTTATATGCATATATATGTATGTATATATATTACTTATAAAAAATTTATATACACACACACATATTTAAATATTTTACATGATACAAAATTATTTAAACAAACTTAACATATGCATATATATAATATTTATATATAAGTAATAGTTTATATACATACATATATTTGGACAACATATATGACCCCTAATTTTTGGTAACATTATTCAGGAGATTTTATTAGATAAATTAAATGGAATAATATCAATAATTTGTGTGATAAGGGGATTGAGATTTGAAAACAATATGAAGGCCATGCTTAATCAATTAAATGAGCTGAAAATGGCTTTTAGGTTATTAACTAAAACATGGGCGTATTAGGAAATAGCCGTACCTTATTACCATATCCCTTGTATATCCACGGCTATACTATCAACGTTCATTTTCTTATTTTCACAAAGCAATCATATGCAAATTAAAAGAGGAACTTCCGGCCATTGCTAAGGAAGAAAAAGAGGGGAAATTCAATTTAAAGCTAAGGATTAAAGCGAGGGGTAATTAATCTACAACAAATCTCAAATCTCTTACCATATTCAAGGTGAATAATAATCATACCATCTCTATTTTGTTTATAATAAAATGGGTTTAAGATTAAATGCATTATAATGATGATCTGGATGATGATATGCTTGGATTAATAACATGTTTGGTTTGAATCAAATTGTTTACGTATGGATTTATTCGGTTTTAGGGTAGAACTGATTATAAATGATTTCAAATGCCATGGAAAAATTATATGTTATGTAAAATATGATTTTGGAGATGGGTTTTAATTTTTGTAATTTTCCAAGCTATGGAAAATTTAATATGAATTTTCAAAGGAAAATATGTATAATTGGGTTTAAATTTTATTTCGGTTATTTCAGGAAGAAACTAGGTGTGAAGTTATTATATGTTACACAATATGTTGAAAGTGAATTTGTATATTTTTTGGAGATTTTTCCTGTCACGACCCGAAATCCAGCGTTCGAAAATCGACATCAAATACCTCACTTGTATTCGACTGCCAGAGATTCAAACATCGAACTCCAGTTCGGATGGAGCTTATAACAACATTAGATGAATATAAACAACGGAAACAAAAAGAATATCATTTATCAACACCACAAATACAACATCATCAAAATGTTTGATTACAGCAATTATCACCAACATTAGAGTGCTACATATTGATATAACAACAGAATAATAACAAGTTCACAATGGAACGATAATAGAGTCTTCAAAAGTTTCTACATACTTTTACTTCGATAAGGTCTTCAAAACTCCAAACACTTCAAAAGATATCCAAACCAAAGCTTTTCCCAAAATTCGATAACTTGCAAACCAAAAGACTTCAAAAGATTCCAAGCCAGCTCCAAAACACGGAAAACCTATTTCTAGGCCGCCCATGTAGAAATTATGGACACCCAGAGTTTAGAAAGGGAATAATAAACTCCGGGTCAGTCATGGGACTGGTATAAGTCAAAAACAATTGTTTGTACAAAAACAATTTATAAAACAAAATCGATATGCTTTTGGAAAATGAAACTACCATAAGACCTCCTGCTACACACACAATGCAATTGAAGAATTAGAGGAGATTTCTTCTTATAATAGTCAAACATGCTTGATATGAGAAAATTCTTTTGATATTATTATTAGTGCATAGTGTAGAAAAACTTTTCGAAAGTATAATATTAATCTTAGCCAGCATAGACATTTCGTACTATGCCTACTATAGCTACCATCTAAACAGTGGTGACCACCATAAGTAAATGGCAGGTTATACAACTAAAACCGTACAGTGTTCGTATTGGTGATTGGATTTCCAACAAATGGCCAGGCTAAGGAACTTCCTATGCCACATGGGTACGTCTTTGGAGGAACGTCCTGAGAACCTAACCAGCTCTCTGCCAACACAAGGCCGGGTTACCTCTATAACTAGGTAACTACTACACGAGTATGTCATTCCCCGGTCGTTTACGACCTTTATCCGAGGGTCGTTAACCACAAAGCAACAACTACATAGTAGTGAATTTTCAGCAACCACATAGGTTAAGTATCTGGGCTACATACCATGATACCACCTTTTTCCAAAAGGAAATAGACATACCCTAAAGGACGCGACCCTCATAACCTTGCCGCATCTTTCCTGTTTCGACCATTTCCGAGGTGTGAGGTCCGATGAGGTCTCGTCCACAAAGCTACGCTTTACACAAAAGCCTTGCTTTGATCAACAAATGATCAGCAACACACAACATCACTCAGCATGCCACATTACCAAATTGGGAGTATATCACTGATAACCTTTAACTACATAACCTCTAAGCTTGTACGTCTCAAAGAAGGGTGTTAAGCTAAGAGAATAAATTCTCCGCCATGAACAGAAATGTATTTGAAAGAAATCTCTTTTATATCTCAAAGTGTAATGTCAGACATACAACCATACAAGTCTGTTCCGGGTTTGAACAGAACTGAAGGTACTTCGTCCAATAAGGGAAGAAGCCCTTGCAATCCGGGCATCCACAATCCCTATCGGACTCCCTATCACATATGGAGATCTCTATATCGTAGCAACTCAGTGCAAAGTCATTAGACATTTTATCCTATCGTTCTCGAAGACATCTGGTCTTCACCACCGTCTTCAAATTTTATCCATTTCGTCGTATCACTATGCGGAATGGGATATATGACACAAAGGTCCTCTTCCGGCTAAACCGAATAGTGAGCGTCAATTTAAAACACATGGATATATCATTCACAAAGATTCACAGGTTCAATGTGGGTTTTGGATAACCAACTGAAATCCGACTCCCTGTCGCATCGAAATTTAAATGACGTTTTACGGGATAATGGGTTTTCACGTTCACACAGAAACAATATTCATCACAGATATCACAGCTCAGCACAAAGTAATTCACGTTACATAGCATCACAATCTCATATCTGAAATATCAATCCAATACAAGCATTCGATAATAATCAATCATATTCAATTAAGATGAATTAATTGTGTGATTTAAATTAATTAACTTCATAATTACTTTCATTAATTATCTTTAAAACAATGATTAATAATCCTTATAAATTACTTAAATCTTAATCCCTTTCATTAATTAGTTATTCCTTAATTAATTATCTTAATTAATTACTCCTCGATTATTAATTAATTAATTTAAATTTTAATTACTTTTATTAATTAATTATTCCTTAATTAATTAACTACTAATTACAAATCAATTAACCTTATTTATTTACTAAATTAATCTTTAATATTAAGTAATAATTTAATAGTTATTCTTTAATTAATTATATTAACAAATCATTAATAACTTAATAAATTAAAAGATAAATCTTTTTATCTTTGTTAATTGCTTTGATTATCTTATAACCTTTGTTTAATAATCATCCTTATCACATTAGTTACTTTAAAAGGTTAAGATAGTTTAAATAACATTTTATCTCAATTACCTTTCGTAATTGCATTATTCAATTAATATAAATAATTTTATAAAATAATGTAACGAAATTAAATTAAATTAAATTACAAAATGTCTTACTTAAAACCTTAATTAGTTTAAACATAAATCAAAATCATCTTTGAAAACGTGGTTTTAAAATGTTTAAAAAGTTTGGATTTATTTTAAAATAAAAACTGTTTTACATGGCAGACCCGAGAATGCTTCGAGTCTTACCCGAGAACTTTTCCTGTTTACTTCGAGTTTAGCTAAAAATTAACCCATGTATAAGTTTAATTTTCAAAATTTTGTTAAGTATTAACCCGATGCACCACGAATTTACTTCGAGTTCAACTTCGAGCTATCACCCATACTTCCCGAGAACAGCTTCGAGTACAATGCTTCTTCCACCAACCCTTGATTTCAAATACCACAACGACCCCGTGCACATGCACCAGAGCTCCGACCACCTCTGTCCTGCGCTATGACCTTCCACACATCGGCACCGATCTCCTCGAGCCTCACGACCACCCAGAAACCCCGAACAACGGCGAACTCGAGATCGAGTTAACTGACCACTCCTGTAACAAAACCGATCCTCACAAAACCACTCTGTGCTTCCACCTCCGACCATCAAGGTCGTGCAATCGTGCTCGGAGCTTCAACGATGTCTAATGCTTCGATTGGCACACATGCGATCGATTCCGGTTCTTTGATGAACTCGCGGCAATTGTATTTCCAGCTATGAAAGAAATATGGGTTTAATCCCTAGATCGTCAGAATTAGATCGCCACAATGATTTTTAAATTTATTCAATAATTTTCCCATGATCCCAGATCATCATGCTAGCTACTGCCACAATCGCATGATGAACTACGTCGCCGATCATCAGAAAAAGGATGAAACCCAAATTATGTTCATCCGTCAATTTCTCTCGTGTTACTCAATTAAAAGTCGTGATTTTAATTTTAAAAATCAACATTTTCTAAGATTTTTTATGCTATAAAATCAAATAATTAAAGAAATTAAATTTTTATCATTAGATGAGTTTACAGCAATTTCTTGTTTCAAACAACAGACACTAGATGTTTATTTTTAAAAGTATTTTTAAATTTAAGTTTTGATAAATTGGTACACCTTTTGTTTTAACATTTCATCCTAACAATAACTAAAAACAGGATTTTTGAAATTTGACAAGTTTTCAGAAAACCTGGAACTAGAAAACAGGGTTAAATATCCTTGTATATCAACGTGCACAAAGGATATAAACACATATACACACATTTTATATACATGCAACCAATTTGACTTCAAGCATGATCTCAAACACAGATTTGAATTCCAGAATTTCAAAGTTTACTCACCTATGAAGTTTGAATAAAGAGCTTTCTATCTGGGTTTCAAAAGTTGAAAGTTTGGAAGCTGTTTTTAAATTTGATATTGAACCTTTTTATCTACAGCTAATTCATATAAACTTGCTTAGTTTTCTGATGGGTTTACTTACTTAATCTCTCAACAAAAACTCAAATTCAAATTCTTTAAAAGGTTTACTTACAGTTTTGTTTTATTATTTTATGAAAACAGAGAAAACCCTGGTTTGCAAACTTGAAAAATGAGATTTGAAGTTTGAATCTGGTTGTTTGAATTGATTTGTAATGGTCCCTGAATCCTTGATTTTTTTTCTTTTGTTTGATTACTGAGTTGTTGCTGAAGAGATCCTTTTCTTCGCAAAATTTTGTTAGCCTGGTTTGACACTTGCTTTTGATTTCCTTTTGATTCTTAGATTTTAGTTGCTTTACTGGTTTCTGTTCTTCTTTGATCTGGTTTGAGTTTATGGATTGTTGTTTTTTTCTTTCTTTGAATTCTTTTAAAGGTGAAAAGAAAATGAGGTAAAGAGGAAATAGAAATGTATATACTTGGCCTTATTTTCTTTTAATTAAAAATAAAAAGAAAACAAGATTATGACACTTATTCATTTTTTTTCTCCTTGAATTCCACTTGTAAATTTAATTGTAAAAGTTAAACACATGTTAATTAATATGCTACTAATCCTCCATGTGTCCTTTGCATGAGAAAAATGATATATATATATATATATTAAAATTGTTTTTCATATTTTATAAATGCATTTCTCTTTTATTTAAAAATATATAATTTAAAAGAAAATAATTTAAACTAATTATATATTAAATAAATTACCCATATATATATATATATATATATTGTTTTAGATCCAAAATATTTTACTACAGCATTTATTTAAGATTTAAATTCAAATCAAAGTCAAATTCGAATCTACTCATATATACATATATACATACATACATATATATATATATATATATATAATTTAAATTCAAATGATTTTAAAAACATTTATTATTTCAAATTTTAAACTCAAATGAAATTGAAATTTTATCCATACAAATTAACACTTATGTTATGTGATTTGAACTTTTTCAAATTTATCTCAAATTAAATTCAAAAATTCAAATTAATTACAAATTTAAATTGATAAAATTTTGGGATGTTACATTTCCTAAGTGATTTATTAAGGAAATTAAATTATTTTAGAAGAAGGATTTAATTGCACATTTGGTTCTACTTAATGGAAGGGCTTAATTGTTAAAATGTCCTTGATTTGGATCTGCAAATATGCGGTAGTTATACTAGCAAAAGATATGAAAAGTTTATGGTTACAAACTAGATGTTTACAAATAGGTAGGTTAGTTATAAAGAAATTTCTATAAATGGTATCAAACCAGATTTTAATCAGAAAAAGTTGGTTCCGCCTCTTTTAGAAATACCTTTCGACCTGATGACTCCACCTCAACCAAGTAGACACCAACCATGTCGAAACCAACTTAGCCGAAACCAATACACAAGGTATCCCAATGTTGGTATGTATTGGTGTTACTCAACAAATTCGCCTTTTTCTTAAGCCAAAGAATCTTAAAAAAAGATGGTAGAGAAAGAACTCAGATGAAACCTTCCGAAGAGATAGAAGGGATGCAGCTAGCAAAGTGAGATGGCTCAAGGTCTTTCGAGAAGACAGAGGGTATTATCCTACAATGTCTAAGGAGCTCCTGCCCTCCTAAGGGGGCAAACAAGTGGACACAAGAGTATACGACATTACGTAAACCTTCCTAAAAGAATAACAAGCCTTTCAGGCCGAATAATACACCTACAGGATACCTTTTGATGGTGCCGAAAGGTTTATGTAAAAGCAACATCCATGAGCTAATAGAAGACAACGTTCCGCAATCATTCAGGAAAAAAAGCAACTCTCGACAATAATCAGGTAGGAAAAGCAACCTTTCGACAAAACCAAAGGGTTCATTAAAGCCAGAAACCCTCCAGTACCATCGAAAAATTTCAAAACTGAAAAGGTGCAGCCGAGGTAGCTGCACCAGTGCAGCCTGCACGGACAGCCTAGTTCGGAGCTGCACCAATGGAGCCCAGGCGGGCTACAAGTGCAGCCTAGCCCGAGGCTGCAAGTGCAGCCCAGCTCTAGGCTGCTCGTTGTAGCCCAGCTCGGGGCTGCATGGTGCAGCACAGGCGGGCTGCATGGTGCAGCCCATCTCGGGGCTGCACAAGTGCAGCCCAGGCGGGCTACAATTGCACCCCAACTAGGGGCTGCAAGTGCAGCCCAGCTCGAGGTTGCAATGAAGCCAGCACTAGGCTTCATGATGCAGCCTAGATAAGCTGCATTTGCAGCCCGCAAGGCTGCACCATGCAGCCTAGATTTGTCCAGGCTGCACTGTACAACCCTGTTCGGCACAAAATGATAATAAAATAATTTAGTTACATATTAAATTATTTTGGTTAAAGCAAAAAAGAAATTTATATTATCGATCAATAAGTGTTTCGAAAAAAGAAGAAAATTTTATTTAGAATTTTGATAGCATTTTGCTTACTAAAACATGGGTTGTTTTACTTTTAAATTCAATAAAGTGTTACGAATTTTTTTTAACTTAACGAATTTTAAATAACTTAAATCTAAATAAATTAAGTTTCTGTGTTTTGCCTTGATACATAAGTATTATGAGATATTTGCGTATTAATGCGAAACAGAGATGTAATTATTTTCCTTTTTACGGACAATTGTTTTGCTAAATTTTATTTGCTTTTTTTGAATATTATACTTGATTTATCAAAGGATTTTTCGAAAAACATTGTCATTACTGATTTATTTTTAAGAATTGTTTGAAGTTACAAACACTTTTGATTTTTGGGTCAGGATAGATTGGACTCGGTTCTACCAATGGGCCAAAACTCCATCTTGGCCGACCTGATTCAGGATCACTACCTAAATCGGTGGTATTTCACTTGCCCTTTTACCACCAAAGGTCAACGGTCTGCTACATAGGGCTAATCTTATTTTTTTAATCGGGATCTCTGATTGGCGGGTCATGAACTATGATGGATGGAGGCGTGGGGGTCCCGCGTGTAGATCCGTGAATGGGTAGCATACGGCCTATGCCTTAGACCATCTTGGTTATCCTAGGTTGATCAATCGTTGTATTATGGCGTCATGAGTTGGTTACGGTGCTGATGTCTTTGCGCGCTAGAGCTTTACCACTGTGATTTTACAATACTAGCGTCTGTTTATTTGGTATATTTTATGAGTCATGTTACATTTATCCCATAATTCCCATAATGCAATTTTCTTTATCTTATGATTTTTTTAATGGAAAATGTAACGAGTCGGATTTTGCCCGCTCAAAAATCGACATCCATACTTCAAATCGTACTCGAATGTCATAGATTCGACCGTTCAAATCCGATTCGCCGGAGCTTATAACAATCATTAAGTAAACAACACAGCGGAATAAAAGAATAATACATTGATATACAGCTTTGATACAATATCTGATACAACAGATGATCCAATAGATATCAATATACATCAGAGATATGATACAATAAAATAGCAGCGGAAAAGAAAACGATAGATAACATCTAGCAGCGAAACAAATAACTCTAAGATAGTCTTCAAGGAAAAACTCCAGAAATAACTGCAACTCCATTTCCAATAATCAATCTAGTAATAGCTCGAACCCCCCATCACATATCACCTAGCATAAGCAAGACTGGTGCGGTCCAAAGACTAAACTAATCTCCAGAAAATCTACTACATCTGACTATCTGAAAATTAACCCAACTCTAGACTGCTCGTGTAGAAAATAATGAGCACCCAGAGTTTAGGAAAGAAAACAATAAACTCCGGATCAGTCGTGGGACTGGTGTGAGCAACAAAAACAGTTTATCTTTAAAAACATTCAATAAAAGATTTTCAAAGTCAATTCGCAATGTTTTTTTAAAAATGAGACTACCATAAGGCCTCCCGCACACACACACAATGCAAACGCAGAATCGGAGGAGATTTCTCCTTATGATAGTCAAAGATGCTTGATACGTATTTAAAATAACATTTTATATTATTACTAGTGCATAGTGTAGGAAAAATTCACTTCGAAAGTAGAATATAAATCTTAGCCAACATAGACATTTCGAACTATGCCTACTATAGCTACCATCCAAACAGTGGTGACCACCATAAGTGAATAGCAGGTTCTACAACTAATACCGTACAAGTTTCGTATTGGGAATTGGATTTCCAACGAATGATCAGGCCAAGGATTGCCACATGAGAATGCCTCTGGATGGACATCCCCGAGAACCAAACCGGATCTCTACCAACACAAGGCCGGGTTACCCCTAACTGAGTAACAACTGACCGAATATGCCATCCCCCGGTCCTTTGGGACCTTTTTCCGAGAGCTCTCTAATCAATTCACACAATCATAACAAAGTGTTTTCAACATGAGTAAGTATCTGGGCTCCATACCATGATACCACCCTTTTCCAGAAGGAAATGCACACATCCTAAAGGGCGCTACCCCTCATAACTTTGCTGCTTCTTTCCTGTTTTGACCATTCACGAGGTGTGAGGCTCGACGAAGTCTCGTCCACAAAAACATACTTTATACAAAAGCCATGCTTTGGGTCAACAAATGATCATAGAAATGATCACCAGGATAGACGATCAAACAAATGATCCTATCACAAATAATCAACACAATGATCATTTCACAGCAACACTCAGTATGTCACATTACCAAAATTGGGAATATATCGTTGATAACTTCAACTATATAACCTCTGAGTTCGTACGTCTCAGAAAAGGGTGTTAAGCTAAGAGAATAAATTCTCCGCCACCAACAGAAATATATTTGAAAGAAATCGGCTTTATATCTCAATTTGTAATGTCAGACATACAATCCATACAAGTCTGTTCTGGGTTCGAACAGAACCGAAGTCACTTACAAAGAAGTCCTTGCAATCCGGATATTCACAATCCCGATCGGATTTCCCATCACTTAGGGAGTTTCTATACCGGCGCGACTCGGTGCAGAAACAATCGATAGGTCATCCTATCGCTTTCGCAAATACCCGGTCTTCATCACCGGTCTTCAAATGCTATCCATAACGACGTATCACATATTCGGAATGGGTTATACGACACAAAGGTCCTTTCCCGGCTAAACCGAATAGTGAGCGAAATAGTTCAAAAACATATGGATATTGGGATTTCAATTAAGTCACAACTTAATAATTCAAAACTTTCTTTTAAATGGCTTAACAAATTACCATTTTCAATCTTTAAACAAAAAGATTCATTTTCACAACCTTTAACGGTTTAAACAATTTTCACATTTTAATCTTTTAAACAAAAGATTCATTCACAGATTTTCCAAATCAATTTTCATTTCAATTTGGTTAACTCGTTAAATCTTTAAATCAAAGATTTAACTTATAGCCTTCAAAACAATTTCATTTCAATTTGATTTAAACAAATCATCAATTTAAATCTGATAAAAATAAACAGATTTAATTCATAGCTTTCAAAAAGAATTCATTCATAACTTAGGAAAACCATTTCTCTATTCAATCTTGAAATTCCCCTAATTAACTGGAATCTCAGTTCTTATCTAAAAGTGTTTATCATTTGAAAACAACAATTTTTTATTTTGGAAATCTGATTCATTTATACGAGTTTAAATCCTTGGGTTAAATTCAAATTCCCAAAAACAATACTTAAAAGTGGTTTAATCCCTATATAACCAATATAACATTTTTAATCCCTAATTTCAAATCATAGAATTCAATTTCAAGTATTGAATTTAAATTTAAATCAAATTATTTAAATTCCAAAACTTAATCAAGTAATTTAAAAATAATAAATTTTATTTTGAAATTCCATTCCAAAGCTTTTCACATTTATTTCGATTCCATTTCCAAAACATTTGAATTCGAATATTCAACTTTAAAAATCGTTTTAAAATCTGTGACTTAATCGATTTCCTCGTGAAATCCATATTTGTGTGTGTATGGTGTAGTCCAGGGGTTATACACAGTAGTGCACATCATTCAATCATGACAGAATCAAATACAACAATATATCTGATGAGCGATATAAATTATAACGCTTATCTTCATTCACAGATCACAGATAATATATGGATGCAAATAAATATACACAGCTCAAAACAAAGCATCACATATCAGATAGGACAATCAATTCAAGGCATTTCATACAATATAATCATTCATAAGTAAGGTCAAGCATTCAATAATCATTTATAAACAGGATTGTTTAATCCTAATTAATTCAATTTATCTCTAATTAAATTAATTACTTGTGAATTTATTACCCAATTCTGATTTATTAATTCCAAATCATTTGATATAAATTAATTTATCAGACACTTTAATTTATTAAATTATTCTTAATTTATCACATTAATTTAATCAACTCTTAAACCAATTTCCTAATTAATTAACTCTAATTAATTAGTTAAAGAAATTTAACCTTTAATTACTTACCATAAAGTAATTATACTTACACCATTTATAATTGATTATCTAAACTAATCAATCCACTTTGTTATTAAAATTAATCGCCTTAATTAATACTTAATAATCCTTAGTTAATTATCTTATTAACTAATAATATTTCTTAATTACTTTCTTAAGAAATTATCTTAGATATATTCATTATTAATCATTTCTAACTAAAATTTAATCTAATTATTTATTTATAAATTAAATGAATCATTCTTTAATTACTTATTAATTAAGTCATTTTATTACCTTAATTATCCCCTAATTAGTTAACTATTATTTATTATATAACTTTAAGAAATTAAATTAAATTAACCTTTAAACCAATTTCATAATTCATTATCCTTACTAAATCAAAATATCCAACATTAATCTCAATAAGTGATTAATCCTTAAAATCATTTCTTAATCACTTTCATTTACTTATTTAACCTTTAGTGAATAAATTCTTCTCAAATTAATTACTTTAATTAGTGATTTGAACCTTTAATTACTTATTAAATTACAAGTCATTAATTAATTTAAATGATTAAATTATCCATTTTAAATTCACATGTTAAAGTAATATTTGGTTATGAAAGAATTTTAAAACAGTTTAAAATCAAATCCCTTTTTAAATTTAACATTTTTTTAGAGATTTACTTTAAAATCTTAACTTATGTAAACATTTGAAGTTATAAAACTATTTAATTCCAAAATCTGGAATTTGTAAAACAGGATAACAGGTTTCCTGTAAAACCTGTAACCAAACCATCAACCCGAAGCAACACTCTTCTGCTTCGAGTTCTACCCCTCAAAATCTCGAGTAAAGCCTCGAGTCAACACACGCGAGTTCACCCTGCTTCTTCCCCACTTCCCAAAATTTCCAGACTTCGAAACAAATGCATGGTGCACGTGCACGTCGCCTCTGGCGATCTTCCGACACCGCCACTACGTCGAACAAGTCGGCGCTTTCCCACGTGCAGATCTCCGACCATCCGAACCTCTATCTTCATCGCGTATTCGAATTCAAGTGTCAAGTCTAACCTGGAAACACGATTCAGGTCCACGCCCCCAAAACCTGTCATCGCGCCGTTCACCCAACCTCGGTCATCAGAGTTCGTGCAACTCCGGTCACGTGATCGTCAACTACCCCTCTACCATCACCCACGGTCGCTTGCAACTAGGTGCACGAGAGAAGCCACGTCAATCGATTCCCTGATCACTCAAAAAATTAGGTTTACAAATTTAAAACGTTGGCCGCTGCTTCCACGTTGAACTGGAGCACTTCCCCTCATTTTTCCCCGGCACACAGTACTCCCCTCTACCTTCACTCGAAACCCCAAGGTCCCTCAACGACGAGATCACTCGAATTCATCAAAAACCCAAATATTGTTCCACTTCGATTTTCTCGTTCCATAGTTAATTAAAAATCGTGATTTTCCTTTCAAAAATCATTATCTTCGATGTCATTTAAAAGGGTCCACCTGAAACTAAGATTCATGATGTTTGAATTTTGGACATATTTTAAATGATGTCTGTATTTTCAAAATTTTCAAGAGAGACTTCCTTTGTTTTACTTAAATATATTTTTAATATTTGAACCATATTAAAACTAACAACTTTTATTTAAGGTCTGAAGTTTAACAATAATCAGAAGAGAGGGAATTTGATTTCAAAACATATTTGGGAACTTGTTATGTTCAAACTGAGAACATGTCTGTTCTCTGACAGGCATAGTTCAATCATACTCATATACATACCTATCTGTATGCATACAATACTTCATCACTTTTACTTTATTATGATGATTAAAACAACCAGCTAAATTTATATTCAAAAGTTTACTCACCTTTGATTTGCAGCAGAGGCAAAGAACTTGATATTTTTGAGAACTGGAAGTTGGACAGAGAAGCATTTTGTTTGTGTCTAGCTGCCTGTAGCTTTGAATTTACAGTTTGAATTTGTTTTAAAGTTCAAAATTTTTTTTTCTTTATCTCCAGGTTGCAGGCTTTACTCTTGAACTTGATATCAACTTGCTTGACCCTCTGGTTTTGATGAATTCATATAGTTGTTGAAGCTTAAATTGAATTTTTGTTTGAGTTTTCACTAATGTGCTTGCTCCCATTTTACTCAGTTGTGATAATGAACTGAAAGGAGGGTTGATGTGTATAAAAGATAGTGTGCAGGTTGAGGTTAAGTACAATAGGTATGTTGCATTAATTCCCTTACTTCATTCCATACTTACTTGTCCTTGTTTATATGTGAATATATTTTACTTCTATGCTTTTGTTTTTCTTCCTTTACAAGCCTGCAGGTTGCATACCTATACATGAATACATTCTATTTTGTTTTATTTAAGTGTACATAGATATTTTATTACTTTGCTTTGTTTTAACCTTAGCTTTTCAAGACACTACAGGCATATTTATTTGCCTACTACTTTACATTTTTACTTACCTGCACATTTTATTTACAAGATCTTTTTACCAGTTTTTTTTTTCTTTTTTCCAAATTCTACACAATATTTTACTTATTCTAGCCTTTGTATTTTCTTACTTCATGTATATTATAAAGTTACTTTAGTTATTGATATAAACTTTTAGCTTTGTTTATTTATATTTTTATTCCCAGGCTCTTGTATTGCTTTGGGTACTTGTCTTTTGTTTGTTTCATTCCATGCTTATTTGCCTGCATACTTATTGTTTTTGTTTTATAATTTATCTTCTAATCATATTTCTAACATACGTATTAAATTTACAATGTATATTTTATTTTATTTCTTTCTTTTGTTTTATATTTTACATAATTTTATAAATATGTGGTTTCTACTTTGTATTTTATTTCTTTTGTTTGAATACTTTTATTTGCTCTTATTTTATTATATTTTTCTTTGCATACTTTGTTTATATACTTGTTTGAGTACTTTGTTTTGTTTATGTTTATTTTATTTTGTCTACTTACTTTAAAATAAAATTGAAATTCCATAACTTTGTTTTGTACATAGATGTTTTATATATTTATCATGAATTTTACTTTAATTAATTATTGTTTTACATTTCTCTTTGTACACATATATTTTATATAACTCAAATTATCATCATTTATAAATTTTTAAATCAATTTATCTATTTATTTTTATACTTGTGTCCAAAGTATATTATTTATTATTTAAAAATCATTTATTTAAGAATTTATTTAAAATCCAATATATACATATATATTCTCATATATACAAATATATACAATATTCAAAAATTTAAATGATTTATATAGAATATAATTGAACTCGGGGAAACTCGCTGCCCTTTATAATTAATTTTATAAATTTTTATTCAAAATTTCATTTAATTATCAATTTAAATTAAATTAAAATCTAGGGTCGTTACAGACTTCCCCCCTTAAAAGAATTTCGTCCTCGAAATTCGCAGGCACGAAAACAACACAGAGATAGCTAGATAGAGAAATATCTTTTCAGATCAAATTGGATATCAATTCTGCATTTGGCTCACCAAATCATAATATCAACAATAGATACAAGAAATTATAATAAAATTTCAAATTTTGGTTTTAAACAAAATCATTTTATCGATACAATTCTAATCATTCTTCATATTCTATTAATCAAGTTAACTCAATTAAAAATTTCTAATTCATTTAAAATTTCCAATTTCAATTTTCAAATTCATATTCATTAAAGTTTAAATCAACAACCGATAAGAAACTAATGAAAATATGAAGTAAAGATTCTTCTACAACGATTCGTAGAGTCATCATCGCACCGGAACTTCTTCCTAGAGTTGGTACGAAGCAATCAAAAGAATTTGGAAACGAATCAAAGAAAATTGATAAGAAAGATGTTTCCACTGTTGTTACAGACTTTTGACTAATTATAGTCGTATTTCCTTGTCCCCTATCTTGTTCTCTTCTTGCACTCATACTCACTATTAGCAGATAGTAAGAGAATTTACTGAGGCATTCGAACATATACCTTAGGGATTACTCATTCTAGGGATACTTCACCCTATCTCTAATGAGTTACTTAATGTGTTACACTCCTGAGCTAAAGTTTCACCTTAGCTCTGATACCAAAATGTAATGAGTCGGATTTTGCCCGCTCAAAAATCGACATCCATACTTCAAATCGTACTCGAATGTCATAGATTCGACCGTTCAAATCCGATTCGCCGGAGCTTATAACAATCATTAAGTAAACAACACAGCGGAATAAAAGAATAATACATTGATATACAGCTTTGATACAATATCTGATACAACAGATGATCCAATAGATATCAATATACATCAGAGATATGATACAATAAAATAGCAGCGAAAAAGAAAACGATAGATAACATCTAGCAGCGAAACAAATAACTCTAAGATAGTCTTCAAGGAAGAACTCCAGAAATAACTGCAACTCCATTTCCAATAATCAATCTAGTAATAGCTCGAACCCCCCATCACATATCACCTAGCATAAGCAAGACTGGTGCGGTCCAAAGACTAAACTAATCTCCAGATAATCTACTACATCTGACTATCTGAAAATTAACCCAACTCTAGACTGCTCGTGTAGAAAATAATGAGCACCCAGAGTTTAGGAAAGAAAACAATAAACTCCGGATCAGTCGTGGGACTGGTGTGAGCAACAAAAACAGTTTATCTTTAAAAACATTCAATAAAAGATTTTCAAAGTCAATTCGCAATGTTTTTTTAAAAATGAGACTACCATAAGGCCTCCCGCACACACACACAATGCAAACGCAGAATCGGAGGAGATTTCTCCTTATGATGGTCAAAGATGCTTGATACGTATTTAAAATAACATTTTATATTATTACTAGTGCATAGTGTAGGAAAAATTCATTTCGAAAGTAGAATATAAATCTTAGCCAACATAGACATTTCGAACTATGCCTACTATAGCTACCATCCAAACAGTGGTGACCACCATAAGTGAATAGCAGGTTCTACAACTAATACCGTACAAGTTTCGTATTGGGAATTGGATTTCCAACGAATGATCAGGCCAAGGAACTTCCCATTGCCACATGAGAATGCCTCTGGATGGACATCCCCGAGAACCAAACCGGATCTCTACCAACACAAGGCCGGGTTACCCCTAACTGAGTAACAACTGACCGAATATGCCATCCCCCGGTCCTTTGGGACCTTTTTCCGAGAGCTCTCTAATCAATTCACACAATCATAACAAAGTGTTTTCAACATGAGTAAGTATCTGGGCTCCATACCATGATACCACCCTTTTCCAGAAGGAAATGCACACATCCTAAAGGGCGCTACCCCTCATAACCTTGCTGCTTCTTTCCTGTTTTGACCATTCACGAGGTGTGAGGCTCGACGAAGTCTCGTCCACAAAAACATACTTTATACAAAAGCCATGCTTTGGGTCAACAAATGATCATAGAAATGATCACCAGGATAGACGATCAAACAAATGATCCTATCACA
Organism: Allium cepa; assembly: GCA_030765085.1. NCBI lineage: Eukaryota > Viridiplantae > Streptophyta > Magnoliopsida > Asparagales > Amaryllidaceae > Allium > Allium cepa. The sequence continues at coordinate 439,077,342 of CM060941.1, forward strand.
AATAATCAACACAATGATCATTTCACAGCAACACTCAGTATGTCACATTACCAAAATTGGGAATATATCGTTGATAACTTCAACTATATAACCTCTGAGTTCGTACGTCTCAGAGAAGGGTGTTAAGCTAAGAGAATAAATTCTCCGCCACCAACAGAAATATATTTGAAAGAAATCGGCTTTTTATCTCAATTTGTAATGTCAGACATACAATCCATACAAGTCTGTTCTGGGTTCGAACAGAACCGAAGGCACTTACAAAGAAGTCCTTGCAATCCGGATATTCACAATCCCGATCGGATTTCCCATCACTTAGGGAGTTTCTATACCGGCGCGACTCGGTGCAGAAACAATCGATAGGTCATCCTATCGCTTTCGAAAATACCCGGTCTTCATCACCGGTCTTCAAATGCTATCCATAACGACGTATCACATATTCGGAATGGGTTATACGACACAAAGGTCCTTTCCCGGCTAAACCGAATAGTGAGCGAAATAGTTCAAAAACATATGGATATTGGGATTTCAATTAAGTCACAACTTAATAATTCAAAACTTTCTTTTAAATGGCTTAACAAATTACCATTTTCAATCTTTAAACAAAAAGATTCATTTTCACAACCTTTAACGGTTTAAACAATTTTCACATTTTAATCTTTTAAACAAAAGATCCATTCACAGATTTTCCAAATCAATTTTCATTTCAATTTGGTTAACTCGTTAAATCTTTAAATCAAAGATTTAACTTATAGCCTTCAAAACAATTTCATTTCAATTTGATTTAAACAAATCATCAATTTAAATCTGATAAAAATAAACAGATTTAATTCATAGCTTTCAAAAAGAATTCATTCATAACTTAGGAAAACCATTTCTCTATTCAATCTTGAAATTCCCCTAATTAACTGGAATCTCAGTTCTTATCTAAAAGTGTTTATCATTTGAAAACAACAATTTTTTATTTTGGAAATCTGATTCATTTATACGAGTTTAAATCCTTGGGTTAAATTCAAATTCCCAAAAACAATACTTAAAAGTGGTTTAATCCCTATATAACCAATATAACATTTTTAATCCCTAATTTCAAGTCATAGAATTCAATTTCAAGTATTGAATTTAAATTTAAATCAAATTATTTAAATTCCAAAACTTAATCAAGTAATTTAAAAATAATAAATTTTATTTTGAAATTCCATTCCAAAGCTTTTCACATTTATTTCGATTCCATTTCCAAAACATTTGAATTCGAATATTCAACTTTAAAAATCGTTTTAAAATCTGTGACTTAATCGATTTCCTCGTGAAATCCATATTTGTGTGTGTATGGTGTAGTCCAGGGGTTATACACAGTAGTGCACATCATTCAATCATGACAGAATCAAATACAACAATATATCTGATGAGCGATATAAATTATAACGCTTATCTTCATTCACAGATCACAGATAATATATGGATGCAAATAAATATACACAGCTCAAAACAAAGCATCACATATCAGATAGGACAATCAATTCAAGGCATTTCATACAATATAATCATTCATAAGTAAGGTCAAGCATTCAATAATCATTTATAAACAGGATTGTTTAATCCTAATTAATTCAATTTATCTCTAATTAAATTAATTACTTGTGAATTTATTATCCAATTCTGATTTATTAATTCCAAATCATTTGATATAAATTAATTTATCAGACACTTTAATTTATTAAATTATTCTTAATTTATCACATTAATTTAATCAACTCTTAAACCAATTTCCTAATTAATTAACTCTAATTAATTAGTTAAAGAAATTTAACCTTTAATTACTTACCATAAAGTAATTATACTTACACCATTTATAATTGATTATCTAAACTAATCAATCCACTTTGTTATTAAAATTAATCGCCTTAATTAATACTTAATAATCCTTAGTTAATTATCTTATTAACTAATAATATTTCTTAATTACTTTCTTAAGAAATTATCTTAGATATATTCATTATTAATCATTTCTAACTAAAATTTAATCTAATTATTTATTTATAAATTAAATGAATCATTCTTTAATTACTTATTAATTAAATCATTTTATTACCTTAATTATCCCCTAATTAGTTAACTATTATTTATTATATAACTTTAAGAAATTAAATTAAATTAACCTTTAAACCAATTTCATAATTCATTATCCTTACTAAATCAAAATATCCAACATTAATCTCAATAAGTGATTAATCCTTAAAATCATTTCTTAATCACTTTCATTTACTTATTTAACCTTTAGTGAATAAATTCTTCTCAAATTAATTACTTTAATTAGTGATTTGAACCTTTAATTACTTATTAAATTACAAGTCATTAATTAATTTAAATGATTAAATTATCCATTTTAAATTCACATGTTAAAGTAATATTTGGTTATGAAAGAATTTTAAAACAGTTTAAAATCAAATCCCTTTTTAAATTTAACATTTTTTTAGAGATTTACTTTAAAATCTTAACTTATGTAAACATTTGAAGTTATAAAACTATTTAATTCCAAAATCTGGAATTTGTAAAACAAGATAACAGGTTTCCTGTAAAACCTGTAACCAAACCATCAACCCGAAGCAACACACTTCTGCTTCGAGTTCTACCCCTCAAAATCTCGAGTAAAGCCTCGAGTCAACACACGCGAGTTCACCCTGCTTCTTCCCCACTTCCCAAAATTTCCAGACTTCAAAACAAATGCATGGTGCACGTGCACGTCGCCTCTGGCGATCTTCCGACACCGCCACTACGTCGAACAAGTCGACGCTTTCCCACGTGCAGATCTCCGACCATCCGAACCTCCATCTTCATCGCGTATTCGAATTCAAGTGTCAAGTCTAACCTGGAAACACGATTCAGGTCCACGCCCCCAAAACCTGTCATCGCGCCGTTCACCCAACCTCGGTCATCAGAGTTCGTGCAACTCCGGTCACGTGATCGTCAACTACCCCTCTACCATCACCCACGGTCGCGTGCAACTAGGTGCACGAGAGAAGCCACGTCAATCGATTCCCTGATCACTCAAAAAATTAGGTTTACAAATTTAAAACGTTGGCCGCTGCTTCCACGTTGAACTGGAGCACTTCCCCTCATTTTTCCCCGGCACACAGTACTCCCCTCTACCTTCACTCGAAACCCCAAGGTCCCTCAACGACGAGATCACTCGAATTCATCAAAAACCCAAATATTGTTCCACTTCGATTTTCTCGTTCCATAGTTAATTAAAAATCGTGATTTTCCTTTCAAAAATCATTATCTTCGATGTCATTTAAAAGGGTCCACCTGAATCTAAGATTCATGATGTTTGAATTTTGGACATATTTTAAATGATGTCTGTATTTTCAAAATTTTCAAGAGAGACTTCCTTTGTTTTACTTAAATATATTTTTAATATTTGAACCATATTAAAACTAACAACTTTTATTTAAGGTCTGAAGTTTAACAATAATCAGAAGAGAGGGAATTTGATTTCAAAACATATTTGGGAACTTGTTATGTTCAAACTGAGAACATGTCTGTTCTCTGACAGGCATAGTTCAATCATACTCATATACATACCTATCTGTATGCATACAATACTTCATCACTTTTACTTTATTATGATGATTAAAACAACCAGCTAAATTTATATTCAAAAGTTTACTCACCTTTGATTTGCAGCAGAGGCAAAGAACTTGATATTTTTGAGAACTGGAAGTTGGACAGAGAAGCATTTTGTTTGTGTCTAGCTGCCTGTAGCTTTGAATTTACAGTTTGAATTTGTTTTAAAGTTTAAAATTTTTTTTTCTTTATCTCCAGGTTGCAGGCTTTACTCTTGAACTTGATATCAACTTGCTTGACCCTCTGGTTTTGATGAATTCATATAGTTGTTGAAGCTTAAATTGAATTTTTGTTTGAGTTTTCACTAATGTGCTTGCTCCCATTTTACTCAGTTGTGATAATGAACTGAAAGGAGGGTTGATGTGTATAAAAGATAGTGTGCAGGTTGAGGTTAAGTACAATAGGTATGTTGCATTAATTCCCTTACTTCATTCCATACTTACTTGTCCTTGTTTATATGTGAATATATTTTACTTCTATGCTTTTGTTTTTCTTCCTTTACAAGCCTGCAGGTTGCATACCTATACATGAATACATTCTATTTTGTTTTATTTAAGTGTACATAGATATTTTATTACTTTGCTTTGTTTTAACCTTAGCTTTTCAAGACACTACAGGCATATTTATTTGCCTACTACTTTACATTTTTACTTACCTGCACATTTTATTTACAAGATCTTTTTACCAGTTTTTTTTTCTTTTTTCCAAATTCTACACAATATTTTACTTATTCTAGCCTTTGTATTTTCTTACTTCATGTATATTATAAAGTTACTTTAGTTATTGATATAAACTTTTAGCTTTGTTTATTTATATTTTTATTCCCAAGCTCTTGTATTGCTTTGGGTACTTGTCTTTTGTTTGTTTCATTCCATGCTTATTTGCCTGCATACTTATTGTTTTTGTTTTATAATTTATCTTCTAATCATATTTCTAACATACGTATTAAATTTACAATGTATATTTTATTTTATTTCTTTCTTTTGTTTTATATTTTACATAATTTTATAAATATGTGGTTTCTACTTTGTATTTTATTTCTTTTGTTTGAATACTTTTATTTGCTCTTATTTTATTTTATTTTTCTTTGCATACTTTGCTTATATACTTGTTTGAATACTTTGTTTTGTTTATGTTTATTTTATTTTGTCTACTTACTTTAAATAAAATTGAAATTCCATAACTTTGTTTTGTACATAGATGTTTTATATATTTATCATGAATTTTACTTTAATTAATTATTGTTTTACATTTCTCTTTGTACACATATATTTTATATAACTCAAATTATCATCATTTATAAATTTTTAAATCAATTTATCTATTTATTTTTATACTTGTGTCCAAAGTATATTATTTATTATTTAAAAATCATTTATTTAAGAATTTATTTAAAATCCAATATATACATATATATTCTCATATATACAAATATATACAATATTCAAAAATTTAAATGATTTATATAGAATATAATTGAACTCGGGGAAACTCGCTGCCCTTTATAATTAATTTTATAAATTTTTATTCAAAATTTCATTTAATTATCAATTTAAATTAAATTAAAATCTAGGGTCGTTACAGACTTCCCCCCTTAAAAGAATTTCGTCCTCGAAATTCGCAGGCACGAAAACAACACAGAGATAGCTAGATAGAGAAATATGTTTTCAGATCAAATTGGATATCAATTCTGCATTTGGCTCACCAAATCAGAATATCAACAATAGATACAAGAAATTATAATAAAATTTCAAATTTTGGTTTTAAACAAAATCATTTTATCGATACAATTCTAATCATTCTTCATATTCTATTAATCAAGTTAACTCAATTAAAAATTTCTAATTCATTTAAAATTTCCAATTTCAATTTTCAAATTCATATTCATTAAAGTTTAAATCAACAACCGATAAGAAACTGATGAAAATATGAAGTAAAGATTCTTCTACAACGATTCGTAGAGTCATCATCGCACCGGAACTTCTTCCTAGAGTTGGTACGAAGCAATCAAAAGAATTTGGAAACGAATCAAAGAAAATTGATAAGAAAGATGTTTCCACTGTTGTTACAGACTTTTGACTAATTATAGTCGTATTTCCTTGTCCCCTATCTTGTTCTCTTCTTGCACTCATACTCACTATTAGCAGATAGTAAGAGAATTTACTGAGGCATTCGAACATATACCTTAGGGATTACTCATTCTAGGGATACTTCACCCTATCTCTAATGAGTTACTTAATGTGTTACACTCCTGAGCTAAAGTTTCACCTTAGCTCTGATACCAAAATGTAACAAGTCGGATTTTGCCCGCTCAAAAATCGACATCCATACTTCAAATCGTACTCGAATGTCATAGATTCGACCGTTCAAATCCGATTCGCCGGAGCTTATAACAATCATTAAGTAAACAACACAGCGGAATAAAAGAATAATACATTGATATACAGCTTTGATACAATATCTGATACAACAGATGATCCAATAGATATCAATATACATCAGAGATATGATACAATAAAATAGCAGCGAAAAAGAAAACGATAGATAACATCTAGCAGCGAAACAAATAACTCTAAGATAGTCTTCAAGGAAGAACTCCAGAAATAACTGCAACTCCATTTCCAATAATCAATCTAGTAATAGCTCGAACCCCCCATCACATATCACCTAGCATAAGCAAGACTGGTGCGGTCCAAAGACTAAACTAATCTCCAGATAATCTACTACATCTGACTATCTGAAAATTAACCCAACTCTAGACTGCTCGTGTAGAAAATAATGAGCACCCAGAGTTTAGGAAAGAAAACAATAAACTCCGGATCAGTCGTGGGACTGGTGTGAGCAACAAAAACAGTTTATCTTTAAAAACATTCAATAAAAGATTTTCAAAGTCAATTCGCAATGTTTTTTTAAAAATGAGACTACCATAAGGCCTCCCGCACACACACACAATGCAAACGCAGAATCGGAGGAGATTTCTCCTTATGATAGTCAAAGATGCTTGATACGTATTTAAAATAACATTTTATATTATTACTAGTGCATAGTGTAGGAAAAATTCATTTCGAAAGTAGAATATAAATCTTAGCCAACATAGACATTTCGAACTATGCCTACTATAGCTACCATCCAAACAGTGGTGACCACCATAAGTGAATAGCAGGTTCTACAACTAATACCGTACAAGTTTCGTATTGGGAATTGGATTTCCAACGAATGATCAGGCCAAGGAACTTCCCATTGCCACATGAGAATGCCTCTGGATGGACATCCCCAAGAACCAAACCGGATCTCTACCAACACAAGGCCGGGTTACCCCTAACTGAGTAACAACTGACCGAATATGCCATCCCCCGGTCCTTTGGGACCTTTTTCCGAGATCTCTCTAATCAATTCACACAATCATAACAAAGTGTTTTCAACATGAGTAAGTATCTGGGCTCCATACCATGATACCACCCTTTTCCAGAAGGAAATGCACACATCCTAAAGGGCGCTACCCCTCATAACCTTGCTGCTTCTTTCCTGTTTTGACCATTCATGAGGTGTGAGGCTCGACGAAGTCTCGTCCACAAAAACATACTTTATACAAAAGCCATGCTTTGGGTCAACAAATGATCATAGAAATGATCACCAGGATAGACGATCAAACAAATGATCCTATCACAAATAATCAACACAATGATCATTTCACAGCAACACTCAGTATGTCACATTACCAAAATTGGGAATATATCGTTGATAACTTCAACTATATAACCTCTGAGTTCATACGTCTCAGAGAAGGGTGTTAAGCTAAGAGAATAAATTCTCCGCCACCAACAGAAATATATTTGAAAGAAATCGGCTTTTTATCTCAATTTGTAATGTCAGACATACAATCCATACAAGTCTGTTCTGGGTTCGAACAGAACCGAAGGCACTTACAAAGAAGTCCTTGCAATCCGGATATTCACAATCCCGATCGGATTTCCCATCACTTAGGGAGTTTCTATACCGGCGCGACTCGGTGCAGAAACAATCGATAGGTCATCCTATCGCTTTCGCAAATACCCGGTCTTCATCACCGGTCTTCAAATGCTATCCATAACGACGTATCACATATTCGGAATGGGTTATACGACACAAAGGTCCTTTCCCGGCTAAACCGAATAGTGAGCGAAATAGTTCAAAAACATATGGATATTGGGATTTCAATTAAGTCACAACTTAATAATTCAAAACTTTCTTTTAAATGGCTTAACAAATTACCATTTTCAATCTTTAAACAAAAAGATTCATTTTCACAACCTTTAACGGTTTAAACAATTTTCACATTTTAATCTTTTAAACAAAAGATTCATTCACAGATTTTCCAAATCAATTTTCATTTCAATTTGGTTAACTCGTTAAATCTTTAAATCAAAGATTTAACTTATAGCCTTCAAAACAATTTCATTTCAATTTGATTTAAACAAATCATCAATTTAAATCTGATAAAAATAAACAGATTTAATTCATAGCTTTCAAAAAGAATTCATTCATAACTTAGGAAAACCATTTCTCTATTCAATCTTGAAATTCCCCTAATTAACTGGAATCTCAGTTCTTATCTAAAAGTGTTTATCATTTGAAAACAACAATTTTTTATTTTGGAAATCTGATTCATTTATACGAGTTTAAATCCTTGGGTTAAATTCAAATTCCCAAAAACAATACTTAAAAGTGGTTTAATCCCTATATAACCAATATAACATTTTTAATCCCTAATTTCAAATCATAGAATTCAATTTCAAGTATTGAATTTAAATTTAAATCAAATTATTTAAATTCCAAAACTTAATCAAGTAATTTAAAAATAATAAATTTTATTTTGAAATTCCATTCCAAAGCTTTTCACATTTATTTCGATTCCATTTCCAAAACATTTGAATTCGAATATTCAACTTTAAAAATCGTTTTAAAATCTGTGACTTAATCGATTTCCTCGTGAAATCCATATTTGTGTGTGTATGGTGTAGTCCAGGGGTTATACACAGTAGTGCACATCATTCAATCATGACAGAATCAAATACAACAATATATCTGATGAGCGATATAAATTATAACGCTTATCTTCATTCACAGATCACAGATAATATATGGATGCAAATAAATATACACAGCTCAAAACAAAGCATCACATATCAGATAGGACAATCAATTCAAGGCATTTCATACAATATAATCATTCATAAGTAAGGTCAAGCATTCAATAATCATTTATAAACAGGATTGTTTAATCCTAATTAATTCAATTTATCTCTAATTAAATTAATTACTTGTGAATTTATTATCCAATTCTGATTTATTAATTCCAAATCATTTGATATAAATTAATTTATCAGACACTTTAATTTATTAAATTATTCTTAATTTATCACATTAATTTAATCAACTCTTAAACCAATTTCCTAATTAATTAACTCTAATTAATTAGTTAAAGAAATTTAACCTTTAATTACTTACCATAAAGTAATTATACTTACACCATTTATAATTGATTATCTAAACTAATCAATCCACTTTGTTATTAAAATTAATCGCCTTAATTAATACTTAATAATCCTTAGTTAATTATCTTATTAACTAATAATATTTCTTAATTACTTTCTTAAGAAATTATCTTAGATATATTCATTATTAATCATTTCTAACTAAAATTTAATCTAATTATTTATTTATAAATTAAATGAATCATTCTTTAATTACTTATTAATTAAATCATTTTATTACCTTAATTATCCCCTAATTAGTTAACTATTATTTATTATATAACTTTAAGAAATTAAATTAAATTAACCTTTAAACCAATTTCATAATTCATTATTCTTACTAAATCAAAATATCCAACATTAATATCAATAAGTGATTAATCCTTAAAATCATTTCTTAATCACTTTCATTTACTTATTTAACCTTTAGTGAATAAATTCTTCTCAAATTAATTACTTTAATTAGTGATTTGAACCTTTAATTACTTATTAAATTACAAGTCATTAATTAATTTAAATGATTAAATTATCCATTTTAAATTCACATGTTAAAGTAATATTTGGTTATGAAAGAATTTTAAAACAGTTTAAAATCAAATCCCTTTTTAAATTTAACATTTTTTAGAGATTTACTTTAAAATCTTAACTTATGTAAACATTTGAAGTTATAAAACTATTTAATTCCAAAATCTGGAATTTGTAAAACAGGATAACAGGTTTCCTGTAAAACCTGTAACCAAACCATCAACCCGAAGCAACACTCTTCTGCTTCGAGTTCTACCCCTCAAAATCTCGAGTAAAGCCTCGAGTCAACACACGCGAGTTCACCCTGCTTCTTCCCCACTTCCCAAAATTTCCAGACTTCAAAACAAATGCACGGTGCACGTCGCCTCTGGCGATCTTCCGACACCGCCACTACGTCGAACAAGTCGACGCTTTCCCACGTGCAGATCTCCGACCATCCGAACGTCCATCTTCATCGCGTATTCGAATTCAAGTGTCAAGTCTAACCTGGAAACACGATTCAGGTCCACGCCCCCAAAACCTGTCATCGCGCCGTTCACCCAACCTCGGTCATCAGAGTTCGTGCAACTCCGGTCACGTGATCGTCAACTACCCCTCTACCATCACCCACGGTCGCGTGCAACTCGGTGCACGAGAGAAGCCACGTCAATCGATTCCCTAATCACTCAAAAAATTAGGTTTACAAATTTAAAACGTTGGCCGCTGCTTCCACGTTGAACTGGAGCACTTCCCCTCATTTTTCCCCGGCACACAGTACTCCCCTCTACCTTCACTCGAAACCCCAAGGTCCCTCAACGACGAGATCACTCGAATTCATCAAAAACCCAAATATTGTTCCACTTCGATTTTCTCGTTCCATAGTTAATTAAAAATCGTGATTTTCCTTTCAAAAATCATTATCTTCGATGTCATTTAAAAGGGTCCACCTGAAACTAAGATTCATGATGTTTGAATTTTGGACATATTTTAAATGATGTCTGTATTTTCAAAATTTTCAAGAGAGACTTCCTTTGTTTTACTTAAATATATTTTTAATATTTGAACCATATTAAAACTAACAACTTTTATTTAAGGTCTGAAGTTTAACAATAATCAGAAGAGAGGGAATTTGATTTCAAAACATATTTGGGAACTTGTTATGTTCAAACTGAGAACATGTCTGTTCTCTAACAGGCATAGTTCAATCATACTCATATACATACCTATCTGTATGCATACAATACTTAATCACTTTTACTTTATTATGATGATTAAAACAACCAGCTAAATTTATATTCAAAAGTTTACTCACCTTTGATTTGCAGCAGAGGCAAAGAACTTGATATTTTTGAGAACTGGAAGTTGGACAGAGAAGCATTTTGTTTGTGTCTAGCTGCCTGTAGCTTTGAATTTACAGTTTGAATTTGTTTTAAAGTTTAAATTTTTTTTTCTTTATCTCCAGGTTGCAGGCTTTACTCTTGAACTTGATATCAACTTGCTTGACCCTCTGGTTTTGATGAATTCATATAGTTGTTGAAGCTTAAATTGAATTTTTGTTTGAGTTTTCACTAATGTGCTTGCTCCCATTTTACTCAGTTGTGATAATGAACTGAAAGGAGGGTTGATGTGTATAAAAGATAGTGTGCAGGTTGAGGTTAAGTACAATAGGTATGTTGCATTAATTGCCTTACTTCATTCCATACTTACTTGTCCTTGTTTATATGTGAATATATTTTACTTCTATGCTTTTGTTTTTCTTCCTTTACAAGCCTGCAGGTTGCATACCTATACATGAATACATTCTATTTTGTTTTATTTAAGTGTACATAGATATTTTATTACTTTGCTTTGTTTTAACCTTAGCTTTTCAAGACACTACAGGCATATTTATTTGCCTACTACTTTACATTTTTACTTACCTGCACATTTTATTTACAAGATCTTTTTACCAGTTTTTTTTTTCTTTTTTCCAAATTCTACACAATATTTTACTTATTCTAGCCTTTGTATTTTCTTACTTCATGTATATTATAAAGTTACTTTAGTTATTGATATAAACTTTTAGCTTTGTTTATTTATATTTTTATTCCCAGGCTCTTGTATTGCTTTGGGTACTTGTCTTTTGTTTGTTTCATTCCATGCTTATTTGCCTGCATACTTATTGTTTTTGTTTTATAATTTATCTTCTAATCATATTTCTAACATACGTATTAAATTTACAATGTATATTTTATTTTATTTCTTTCTTTTGTTTTATATTTTACATAATTTTATAAATATGTGGTTTCTACTTTGTATTTTATTTCTTTTGTTTGAATACTTTTATTTGCTCTTATTTTATTATATTTTTCTTTGCATACTTTGTTTATATACTTGTTTGAGTACTTTGTTTTGTTTATGTTTATTTTATTTTGTCTACTTACTTTAAAATAAAATTGAAATTCCATAACTTTGTTTTGTACATAGATGTTTTATATATTTATCATGAATTTTACTTTAATTAATTATTGTTTTACATTTCTCTTTGTACACATATATTTTATATAACTCAAATTATCATCATTTATAAATTTTTAAATCAATTTATCTATTTATTTTTATACTTGTGTCCAAAGTATATTATTTATTATTTAAAAATCATTTATTTAAGAATTTATTTAAAATCCAATATATACATATATATTCTCATATATACAAATATATACAATATTCAAAAATTTAAATGATTTATATAGAATATAATTGAACTCGGGGAAACTCGCTGCCCTTTATAATTAATTTTATAAATTTTTATTCAAAATTTCATTTAATTATCAATTTAAATTAAATTAAAATCTAGGGTCGTTACAGAAAATATTAAAGTTGATTTTAAAATCCAGTATCTTTGGAGAATGTGTGTATGAACTTATTTATTGCTTTACATATGATAATTGGGTTGGTATCGTATTGGATTACATACAATATTTTTGGTCTAAAACCATTATTTGATTAAATGAATTGTTCATGAAACAAAATCTGCATGTTGGTTCACACACACATATATGCCTCATGTTGACTTATACATGCGGCGTTTTTTTTTAATTTTATTGATTGAGATAATCATTGTCCATAGCTCTTACTTCACTCACAATAGAAATAGTCTAACCTGTGTGATTTATTTTATAATCCTCAAGTCAGTCTGAGGATTGTGGTTGCAGGTTAGGTTGCGTGGACTGTAGCTGCATTTTTATCATTTTCCACGTTTTGGGGTTTTGGACTTTATAGCTTGGAATTAGGAGTAGTTAGTATATATATTAAGGTATATATGTTATTATGTATTTTAGGAGTGGTATTATGTACTATGGACTATGTTCTGTGGACATTACTATTATGATATGTATTATGTATTCTGCTGTTATTATGCTGAACTGTATGTTCTATTATATTCTGTACCATGTAACTTGGAAAAAATTTATCTTGTACCATTGCTTTGAACCGAGACTGAGCACGAATTCATAAAATTTCTTGTGCCAGTGTTAGTTCAAGGGAATGAGTACAGTATTTAGCCCTATCGAGTCCCATTCTCCGTGCTTTCTGACAGCAATACTTAGTATTACTCTTGGTTGGCATGGGTATAGTGGCCGGGCGTTACACTGTTGGTATGAAAGCCCAGGTTAACAATAATATAGAATATATTTAGAATATAAGTTAGCTTAAAGCAGTAGAAACATTGTACATTTCTATATACTATAAGTATCACCCCCATAACATAACAATAATTGTACATACCTAAACCAAAACCCCAAATCTTTGAACATTTTAGTCTGAGAATTATTCTAATTCCAGCTTATCAACAGTTCTCACTATGTAGAGTAGCGAGAAAGATGGTTGGAAGACCTCCCCATTTGATGATGGAGCAGTAGTTAGAGTTAATGCGAAACATGCGACGACCGCTCCCGCTCTTATTGTTGCTCCTAGAGTTGATTTCGCTCATATGTGTAAGGATTTTATGAGCCTCAGAGGGAAGCCCTTTCATGGAAATGAAGGTGTAGTTGGAGTTCGGGCTTGGTTGAAGACTTGTGAACGAGTCTTTGGGAACATGAGTGTGACGGACCGCCAGAAGGTCCAGATTGCTTCCAGCTTCCTCCAAGATGGTGCCTTTGACCGGTTCGATGTAGTTAGTGCTGAGATAGGCGAGGAGGAGCTAACATGGGAGAGATTTAGGAAACGATTCGAGATAAGGTTCATTCCTGAGGTGGAGAAGGCAATCCTCGCTCGTAGGTTTATTGAGCTAAAGCAGAGGGATATGATAATTCAGGAGTACGTCAATACCTACAACTCCCTCTCTAAGTATGGTCCCGATTTGGTTAACACTCCCTTCAAAAAGAACTAGAAATTTATGGATGGTCTACGTAGGAAGATGAAGAACATTTTTGACTCAGCTTCGCTCCACTTTTGATGAGATAGTTGATTTGGCCATGAGGTATGAAAACTTGTATCGGGAAAGAGATGATGATGCACCACGGAACCGACAGAGCTTTGTGCCTAAGAGGAAAGCTTCATTCTTCCTTAAGAAGAAGCAGAATCCTCAAAAGAAGAAACAGAAGGGTCAGGCTTCAGGCTCCCAGAAGCAAGATAAAAATGGAGTGAAATGCTAAAATTGTGGAGTGATGGGGTTATTTTGCTAATAATTGCCCCCAGAGGCAGTGCTATGAGTGTCACCAGATTGGTCATTTGAAGAACAACTGTCCACAGCTTACGAAGAAGAAGCAAGCAGCTAAGCTGAATGTGATGGAAGGAGATCTAGGCCCAAGCCAATGGAAGGGAAAGCAGGTGGCGGTTATGGAAGGTACGATTCCTTTTAGAGATACTTTTATTCGTATACTCTTTAACACCGGTGCCTCCCATTCTTTCATATCTAAGGAATTAGTTGATAGATATTATTTAGAAGTTGTATACCTCATGACATCTCTAAGGGTTGGGAATCTCATTGGTGGGTCCGCAACACTTGGAATGTTGTATAACGGCTTTGAGCTTTTCTTTTGAGGACTCTCTTTTCTCTATGATTTGCATGTATTTGAGTGCCTTGGCTTTGGCATTATCTTGGGGATGGACTGGTTGGATCATTATGATGTAAAACTTTCCTGCTCAGACAGAGTTGTTACTTTGAAGCATCCATCCTATAAAGGGCTTGTTAATATGACTCTGGATATACCGAGCTCTAATGTTTATGTTTCTTTGTTTTCCATGGAGCCGCAAGAGGAAGATGAGATAGCTAGAGTACCAATTGTCAGATATTTTGGTGATATATCTGAGCCTGTCACAGGCCTACCACCAAAGAGGACCGTTGAGTTCCGCATAGATCTAATCCCTGGAGCCCAACCAGTCAGTCGACCACCTACTCGTATGCCTCGAGTTGAGATGGAGGAACTTCGTAAGCAATTGACTTAATTGGAAGGGAAGCAATTTATCCGATCTAGTAGCTCTCCTTGGGGAGCTGCTGTTGTATTTGTAAAGAAGGCCGATGGCGCTCTTTGTTTATGCATTGACTATAGGAAGCTTAATGAGCTGACTATAAAGAATAAGTATCCATTACCTCGTATTGATGATCTTTTTGATCAATGAGCAGAGCAAAGGTCTTTTCCAACTAGACTTAGTCACTTGATTCCATCAGTTGAGAGTAGTGGAAGATAGCATTCCTCTTACTGCTTTCCGCACTTGTTGTGGTTCATACGAATGGTTAGTAATGTCATTTGGGCTTACGTATGCTCCTGCATACTTTGTAGACCTAATGAATAGAATATTCATAAGCTACCTTGACCAATTTGTCCTAGTCTTTATTGATGAAATCCTAGTGTATTCCAAGTCTGAGCAAGAGCATGAAGGGCATTTGAGGCTGGTTTTGGAGACCTTAAGGGAACATAAGCTGAAAGCTAAGTTCTCCAAGTGCCACTTTTGGCAGAAGGAGGTAAAGTTTTTGGGCCATATAATCTCCGAAGCCAGTCTGGCCGTGGATCCTACTAAGATTGAGGCCATACAGAATTGGAAGAGACATGAATCTGTTACCGAGATATGGAGCTTCTTGACAATAGTTGGTTACCACCGGCGTTTTATTAAAGATTTCTCTAAGATTGTGTCTCCTTTGACGAGGCTAACGAGGAAAGGAGTCAAGTATGAGTGTACAGATAAGTGTGAAGAAGCTTTCTCAAAATTGAAGGAGATGCTCACTAATGCTCCGGTTTTAATGATTCCCGAGGGTAATGAGGATCTTTTGGTCTATACTGATGCTAGTGGGTCTGGTCTTGGAGCAGTACTGATGCAGAAAGGATGAGTTGTAGCTTATGCATCCAAGAAATTGAGGCTCAATGAGGTTCGGTATGCTATTCATGATTTGGAGCTAGCAGCCATGGTCTTTGCTTTGAAGTTATAGTGACATTATCTTATGGGTGAGCGGTTTGTTCTCTATACAGACCATAAGTCCTTGAAATACCTATTTTCCTAGAAGGAACTGAACATGCGCCAACAAAGGTGGTTGGAGTTTTTGGCAGCCTATGATTTTGATATTCAGTATACTCCTGCGAAAGGAAACCGTGTTGCGGATGCCCTCGGCCGTAAACACCAAGCAGTTGTATCGATGATGGTGGCTGAATGGCGTGACCTAGAGGTTTTAGCTTCTAGTGAGATTTTTTACAGTATGCCCACTCATAGCTCAAGGAGGATGTTGTCTAGCTTGGTTGTGAGACCAAGTTTTATGGACAGGATTTCTCTTGCTCAGAAGGAAGATTCGGTTGCTTTAGACCGTATTCATCGGTTGAAGAATGGAGAGGAGGCTGATGATCTGAAAGGTTTTGGGATGGATGCTCTTGGTTGTTTGAGTAAGAAGGGTGGGATCTTTGTACCTAATGTTGCGGGGCTTAGACAAGAGGTGATGAAAGACTGCCATTGTTCGAGATACACTATTCACCTAGGTGGCAGCAAGATGTACATGGACATGAAGCGCCTATATTACTGGGAAGTAATGAAGCGCGATATAGGTGAGTATGTTAAGAATTGCATTACTTGCCAACTGGTGAAATGTGAGCACCAGAAACCTAGCGGTCTTCTTCAGCCCTTGGAGATTCCATTATGGAAATGGGATCAGGTATAAGTGAATTTAGATTTTATAATGGTTCACTTATTTAAACCCTTTAATGTGATCCAATTAGTGTTTCATTAATGCTTTGTTTAGGTATCTATGGATTTCATTGATGGCTTGCCTTGATCGAAGCAAGGGCATGATAGCATATGGATAGTAGTGGACAGTTTGAAGAAATCTACCCATTTTATTCCAGTCAAGTCAAAGAGGACTGCACCTTATTTGGCGAAGTGTGTGTCAAGGAAGTTGTTCGTCTACATGGTGTACCTAGCACTATAGTTTATGATAGAGATCTATTATTTACTAATGGATTTTGGAGGAGCTTACAAGCATCTTTGAGGACAAAGTTTAATATTAGCTTAGCCTATCATCCTCAGTCCGATGGACTAACTGAGCGAGTCAACAAGATATTGGAGGATTTTTTGCGCTCCTGTATTCTGGATTTTGGAGGGTCTTGGGAGGACCACCTATACTTGATTGAGTTTTCATATAATAACAACTTTCAGTCTAGTATAGGCATGGCTCCTTTCGAAACACTGTATGGAAGACCATGTAGATCTTCTGCGTGCTGGCTTGAGGCTGGAGATAAGTTAGCTCTTGGTCCCGACACTGTATGGGAAGCTTTAGAGAAGGTAACGTTAATTGGAAGGAGGATGAAAGAAGCACAAGATAGACAAAAGTCCTATGTATATAAAAGAAGAAAGGACTTGGAGTTTAGCGTTGGCGATCATGTATTCGGGAATGTTACTTCTTTAAAGGGGTAATGAGGTTCAGTAAGACTAGTAAGCTTGCTCCTAGATTTATTGGGCCTTATCCTATTGTGGAGCGGATTGCGAAGCTTGCCTATAGAGTTGCTCTACCTGAACACTTATCGAGTGTGCACAACGTATTTCATGCGTCACACTTGAGAAAGTGTTTGAGGGATTCCGAGAAGGTGATAGAGCCAAAGCAGTTGCAGCAGCTTAAGATCGCTCCTAATATGACATATACTCGAGAGCCAATTCGTATCATTGCCTCTGAGACGAAGAAGTTGCGTAGTAAGACGGTTCCTCTAGTCAAGGTGCAATGGTCGATCAATCCGAAGGACTGCACCTGGTGTTCGTCGACGGAAGTTCTATCGGTTTAGAAAACCGTCGAACGAATTTAGAAATAAAAATAACCGCAAGCGCACGGTGTACGAATGTAGCACGCGGCGAATACGGGTCGATCCACAGGGAATTGATGATTTTAAAATTCTATTCAATCAAATTATACCGAAATCGAGAGTGAATAGCTAGAAATGTAAGAAACTAACAAAAACTAGCAAAAGAAAATGATAAAAATATGAGAGTTAAGAGAACAATTTAGAGATAAATCCACTCTCTAGATCATATAAATCAACAAAATGAAGTTATGATCTCTCTTTTCTTTTCATTAGTGAATTAGTTGATGTGCTTATCATAAGTATGGTATATTTGTGCTATTAATTAGCTCAATATAAACCATCAAACTATAACACAACCACTAATAAACATTTAACTCTCATGAAATATGACAACAAAGTTGAAATAAGAATCTATTTTAAGCATAGCCTATTAACTATTGTTTAGAAATATAAGCTATCAAATTTCAATTTCAACATTCACTTCTTTGCCATAATCATATTTAGATGAAGAGGAAATTTGTGTTATGTTTGTTTAAGCATAGCCTATTTGTTATAAACAACATAGACTATCAAATTCAAAGCTAAACAACATCATTAAACCACTTCAATCATTCTCATTAAGCACAAAAAGAGAGCATAAACAACAAAATGTTGGATCTACATACTTGAGAGCTTCATTACTCCTAAATTGAAGGGATTAAGCTCTCATATTTGTTATTATATGAACAAATGTAGAAAACAACATTAAACAAGAAGAGAAAAAGAGAGCAAAATGAAAGGAAAAATTATTCTACTTGCATAAAATAAAAGAGATCTACACTACAACATGAAAGTAAATAAACATGAAAAGGAAAGAGCATGTATTAAATTGCATAAAATAAAAAAGATTACATAAAATAAAAATGGCTAAGTAGCCATGAAAAGAGAAAGAGGAGCTTTCATTTTATTTTTGATCTAAACTAAACTAAAGAGAAAGAGGCCTAAGAGAGACTAAGAGAAGAGATAATGTTACATGAAACATAAGGGGTATATATACAAGTTTAAAACCCTAATTCCTATTTTTGGGGAATGCCCAAAATGCCCATGAGAAAGTGTGGAGGCCAAGTTATCATTAGCATGTTTTAATCCCCACTTAAATGTACACGAAGACATTATATCCATAAGCATGTGCATTAGCCTTTAATTTGTACATTAAGGTAGGTGGGTAGGTGGGGTCCTCCATGATCTTCACTTTGAATTATTTCCATCTTCATTCCTTTGTATTGATTTTGTGCATGCATATCTTCATGAAACCACTTGTGAAAGTCACCAAATTTCCTACAAAAAACATAGAAAATTCTAAGTAAATTTTCACAATTTAATAAATGCACAAAAATGACCATTTCACCCTTGTATGAAGATGAATGTGTGACAATTTGGAATTAATGTGAATTTTGGTTAAAACAAGTTAAAATACCCAATATGATCATTTATTTAATTTAAATAGATTAAATATGGCGATAAAAATGTGCACATTTACGTGCACATCAAATACCCCCACACTTATCTTTTTATTCGTCCTCGAATAAAGGGAAACTAAGTTAAATCCGTTTTCGTAGGAAACACGATTACATTGAGCGTATGCAACAAGCCATTAAACCTCTGGGTGTCCCCAGTAGGACGAGTGTTGTCTCGTGAGGGTTTTCAGCGGATACTACCCACAAAATCCAAGTGCGGGATGAAAATATTTACAAAATGCAAGATTTATTTACAAAGAGATGAATGCAAAATTTTGAAAATATTTACAAATAAAGGATTTATTTTTAAATTGACACGAATAAGTTAAATATAGGTTTTGGTTATTCTCTTGAAAATTTATGTCATTTATTGGTCAAAATTTCTAACAAAAATCAAGTTATCATAACAAATAGACAATAGTTTAACTTGTTGTTTCGGTTGATAACAAAGTGTAATTATAAAATGGATCCTTAGTTGATTATCAAAGTTTATCAAAGTGGTATTTTCATTTCTTTTCAATAACAAATCAAATCAAATAAGTAAAAATAGTGCTAGGATTTCAATTGCTTGCTCACTCATTATTTGCAAGAAAAATTTCACACCTAGCTCAGGTAAACTGAGGCCAGATATACCACCCATGCACTGCCTTTCGGGCTTATGTGAGGGGAGTACAGAGCATGGCGAGTGCACACACTTTCATGCATACACTATCGACCGTAGGTGGTTTTTATTAAGTCTTTTTCTTTTTACATACACGTGTTCCATACATCATAACCGTGAGGACTTTTAAATGAGTATGAAAGCACATAATCAAAAATTCCAAGTAATCACCCCTGCATAACCGTGAGGACTTTTAAATGAGAGTGAATACTTGGATGTTATTATTTTTTATTTTTATATTTTTTTTGAGAGGGAGTTTTGCAAAATTATCTTAGCACCATTTAACTTAGATGACAAAAAAAATGTTATATCCTTTACTTTAAATTCACCACTTTTAAAACAAAGATTTTCAATTAGGATGTATTTCATAATTAACACGTATGAACCTTCCTATATACCAGTTAAACCATTGTTATTTATAATCAAACTTCATTTTTATTTTTGTTAAGACGAATAAACTGTCAAAAATTTAAATTTAATAAACCAAAACCATATATTTATCCTATAGTGTTTCTTTAAAAATAAATCAAAATGCTAAAAAAAAAAATTGTATTTTAAAATTTTGATATTTTTTTGAGTTTTGGAAGAAAAAAGAAAAAAATGAAAATTTAATCATGAAAAATCAAAAAGAAAATGAGTCTCCCTACACTTGATTTTGACTGTGTCCCCACAGTCAACCCAAGTGGAAGGAGAAAAATAAAATAAAAATCTAATATTTACATGAAAGATTATTATTTACAAGAGATGAGAAAGTATATAGTCAAAAAGTAAATGAAACGGTCTTCCAAAGACCAATTCATTTGTCTCGTCAAATGCGTGAGATACGGCTTAAGCATGAAAAACCAAATCGTAAAAGAATTTGAAGTTGATTGTCGATTTGGAAAAACGAATGTCGTTTTACTAAAAATCGTACGAGTTGTTTTATTTTCGATGATTTTCAGGGTCGACAAAACAATTGATTGAAGTTCAAGTTTATTTTCACCAATTTGAAATTCAAGCTTATCATTGAAAACATTTTCACAATTATTGATTTCAAAATCAAAATGGTGATTTTCATCTTCCCCTTCGGAATTTAACAACTCGTCATCCAAAAGTCCAAAAAATTCGTGTTCATTAAATTCGTCTTCCTTTGTTGGATTATCAACAACTTTATTACATAAATCAAGTTCAAAATTCAAAGTTGTTGTATTCAAATTTTCAGAAAAAGGAAGATCGGAATTTAAATCGAGTTTCGCACCCTCAAAAGAATTGAAATCTAACTCAATTCTGTATTTTCAACAACTTGATTAAGATCGTCATTATCAAATTCAAAAGTTGTTATTTGAAAATCGTCGATTTGGGTAAAAGATGGATTATCACTTGACTCATCACACGTTGAGATTTGATTTTGTTGTTCACGTTGTTTCATATAAGTTTCAAACAACAAATCCGTGTGATCATCGTAAATTTCATTCATTTGTTCAACAAAATCCAATTTATAGTTATTAAATTGAGAATTTTCGATTTGGATTTGTTGAGAACAAAAATTTTCACTCGTAACATGGTTAAGATTATTCTCATTGCCAAATTCGTTTGAAAAGTTGTTCCCATTTTCATGTTGAGTTTGGAATTCATTTTGGAGCTCGAAATTAAATTGGCATGGGTTATAATCGTAGTCGTTTGAATTTTGAATTGAATTCAAATTTTGAAATCCTCGACTCGAGTTATTACACAAATCAGAATTACATAAATCATTTATCTCTTGATTTTGTCGTGTAGAAAGTTCGAGTAAAGATGAAATCATTTCAATGCTATTTTCAAGAGTCGAACGTTGGTCATCGTTTTGAAAATTTTGTTGTTCGAAATTTGACTTATTTACACAACAGTTGTTGTTAAAATATCCATACGAATTTGCACTGAAATCGTATGGATTATATTGATTTTCACAACTATTGTAAAATTCAAGTGAATATGGAAATTCAGACATTTTAAAGAATGTTTTTTGGTTTTTTTTATAAACAGAAAATATTTACAAAGAAAATTTATTTTTAAAAAGGAAAATCGATTTTTGTTTTGTTTTTATTTTTCAATTTTTTTTTTCGAATTTTGGTTTTTCTAAATTTTTTTGGATTTTTTTTTGAAATTTCAAAGAAAAGGATTTAAAAATTTCAAAGAAAAAGGAATATTTACAATTTTTTTAGTTTTGAATTTTGAATTTTTTTGTTTATTTTTTTTTAAATATGCATGAACTAATGCAACTAAATGAATGCAAGGGTTAATTACAAATGATTTATCCTAAGTTAACACAAAATTGTATAGTCACACACTGTCTTAAATCAACAAAAATATTTCTCAGCCAGGTAACGGGCAGGGGTTATCGGTGCACCACGAATCACCGTAGCAATGCAGCCGAAGGTTTAAGTACCTTCAGAGGAACAACCACTATAATATTTACGAATCACCGTAATATTTATAAATGGTTATTACTCTGCCGTAGCCTAGACACCAAGAAATTAAATTGTTCAAAGAAGACAACCGTTAATATACAATTAAGTGAGTTATTATTTAATCAAATTCTAAGATGAAATGCAAAGCTGAAATAAAACGTGTATTAACAATGCAACTACGAATGAATTTTTTTTTTTTGGTTTTTGAATTTTTTTTAATGCAAGCAACAAAAAGTGCAAGACAAACAGAAACAATAGATATATACAATGCAAGGAAAATAAAAAGAAACTTATAAATAAGCAAGCAGTTATTATTTTTTTGGCAAGCTTGGTGAAGCCAGCAATTTATTTTAGCAAGCAAGTCTTCTCCTTCTGCAATTCTGCTTTGGCAATCTGAAATAAAAACAAAATATATACAATTTTTTTATATCAAAGAAAGACTAAACAAACGGAAAAAAAAAATAGAACAAACTAAACCCAAACAAATTCACAACAACCCCACCTTTTTTTTTTAACAAATTCCAAAGTTTTTTTTTTTTTTTTTGGGAAGGAAACTTAAAAGTGAAGTTTTACTTAAAAAAAAAAAAAAATTTTTTTTTTTCAAATGGACTAAAAAAATTGAGAACAAAACAATTTAACTAAAAGCAAACAAATAAAAGGAAAAATTATGTGCTTGGCCGTTCAACAACAAACCCACCCGGCCCAACAAAGGCTATTCCAAATTAAATGTGAACGAATGCATCAGCTACCGTTCTAATCGACATTTACCATACTCATTTCCTCAATAATTCGCAACTCACTTATGCAATTCAAATTCAACTTTGATTTCAAACCGAAAGCCAATTAAAAGTGCAAGGCTATTGGCACGATCGAAATTAGAATGAATCTTCGTGGTTAGATTGAGGCTATTGGCAGATCTGGATGAAGTCGAATTGGGGATTTTAAATGTGGATTTTTGAAGAAGTATTGGTGATGGGAGGCGACTGGTTGAGGAGTGCTATAGCGGTTTGGGTGGAGGGAATTTTCGAGCGCGTAGGTGGTTCGTAGGCGTTTCGAGTTTGGGGGATTTCGATGCGGCGACTCGCAATTGAAGTTGGCGATTTGGGAATGCTCGATTGAAGGTCGAGAAAGGTGCAGGCAAGTGTTTTTCTTTATTCTTTTTTGTAAAGCTGTAAGTGTTCTGGATGGCTAGGTAGGGGCTGGTGGTTTGCAGTCGTTTGAAGCAGTGAAGGAGTGGTTTCGGTTTCGGCAACAGTTGTGTGATGTTGAAGTCTGTCGAATTGGATGATGTTGAACGGGATAGTAGTGTGGATGGCAGTGAGATGTATGCAGTGGTAAGTGTTCACGGTGGAAGGTCAGTAATGTTATGGCAGTAATGCAGCAATTGTTTGTAGGAGTTGGGATTTGGGATGGTTTGGGTTTGTATGTATGTAATTGGAAATGCAGTTTTGAAGAAATGGCAGTTGGGAATTTAATGTGGTGGAGTGAGTTGATTCACTGTTTGAGGTTGGTAGAGTTAAGCCGTGGTGCAGCACTGATATGTGCACTGTTGAAGGCAAGGGGAAATGAAGTTTGTCTGTATGTTGAGAGCTGTAGTTCAGGCAGCGAAGCAATGTTGTAGGGAAACTTGTAGATGATGGCAGGATTGTTGAAGTTGCAGCAAGTATGGTGGTTAAGGGGGAAGTGCACTGAGATATGCAGATTGAATGGATGTAGGCAGTTGTAGTTAGTAGATGTAGGCTATGGCAGTGAATTTGTGTCGATTCGTTGTTGTATGAGGGCACGGTTGGTTTGTGGGCAGAACAGCAGTTGTTTTTGGTTGATGTGGTTTGAAGGCTGACAAAATTGTAGCAGCAACTTGTAGGTGGTGGAGTGTGAAGAGTTGTTCTGTTGACTGCAGTTGAGATATTGTCAACTATTTTGATAGGGAGGGTGGTAGAATGGGGATGGTGGAAAGGAATATGTGATGAAGTTTAGCAGGAAGTATATTGGTGATGGTGGGTCTGATGAAGGTTGGATTGATGATGGTTGTATGCAGGTAGAAGAACAGTGCAGGGGACAGATTATGGTAGAGATGAAAGATGTTACAGTGTGGCAGCAAGTTGTGGGGTGATTGTGGTTTTGATGTCTGTTGTGGATAGTCAGTGATGGTTATTGATGGTAGCAAGAAGGATGTAGGCAATTGTTACTCTGTTAGTGGCAGGTTTGTGGAAGAATGGTGATAGTTGGTGAAGTTTGTGAAAGGGAAGAGAAGTGAAGTGTGACGCCCCACCTCTATACCCACGCTAGCCAAGAACACTCCGGAGAAGTGCTGTCAACTAGCACGGAGAATAAGGCTGTTGAGGAGCGACCATCCATGTAATTGCTTATCACACGGTGGCTATAAATAATCTTCGGAAACAAACATAGAAATAATCATATCACAAATCAGTCACAGATATCCATATCACAAAGGCGGAAGAAGATATGAATATATAACTAACACATGAAAGTGTACATCAGAGTAGTGGTCAATAAGATCCACGATAATACAAAAGAATAGCAATACGTGCTATACAAAAGAATACAACTATGAGTCTATATCTCAAGTGTATACAACAAAAACTGCTAATCTAAACAGTTAGCCAAAAGTCAGAGTGATGAATCCCTGGGAAGAAGTCAAGCAGAAGCACCTGTAACATCTCGGTCTGATCCGAGTATTATTTAAGAAAATAATAAACGGATCAGTCTAGCTATAAATATCAGATGACATGATATAACATAAAAGATATGGCATAAACATAAACATCCATAACGACATACCACTATAAGTATGTAAATAATGATCAACAGAAGATCAATCAATAAGAGATAATCAATATCACAAGAATCTTCTCAAAGATTCGAAGGGGGCATCATACCCTAAACTTGTACTCATAACAAGTCAATGACATAAATTCCAGAAATCAACACGAGAAATCCAGAAATCATAAAAAGGGAAAGAGGCCTATCACATGACGGTCCGAAGACCATGGGGAGCTACCCCACATGTGTGAGTGGAATCACACAGAATGAGGTCAAGACTAACCAAAAAGCAGAAAGGTATGTGTGAATGGAATCACACAAGTGGTGTCTAGTCTAACCTTGCAATGAAAGAGACATCGCGCAATTGCTAGTCTAATTCATAAAGCGATCATCAAGATCAACGAGAAGTGTCAATTACACTAAGCTAGTAAATATAGAAGTTTAGCTTCATGTCCCATAACCACTTGCTTAACTTAAATATTTACGAACAAACTGTAAATCTTCACTAATAAAATTGTCACAAGAGGTTCAATCGAACAAGTCCAAGAATTAACCGACGAAGTGAACGCAAGCGTTTCATACCACTTGTTTTACTAAGTCGTTTAATTAGATTTCTCATCCGAGTGAGGTAAAGGCTTGTATATACTAATAGATTGGAAAACGGTTTAAGAAAAGAGCTTTGTTATTAAAAATAGAGTTGAAATTGTTTGTTAAAAGAGTTTTGATATTTACTACTAGTATTGAAACCTTTATATTATAAAGTGACAAAACACATAAGCAAGTGTAGAAACAATCAGTCACAAAGATCGCATACGGAGATGCGAATAAAATCCAAGGAAATCAGCTCAATATTTTTCAGATAAGATCCCCTACGGAGTGGGGGTCCAGGGGGGTGGCAACCCCCCAAGGTAGGGGTGCGGGGGCAACGCCACCGCTTACGGGGTTCGACCTGCCCGGTCAGGTCGCGGGGGTCCAGGGGGCAGCGCCCCGACCAAAACGGTACGACCTAGTGAAGACAAAATGAGGTCTAACGACCTAAGGGGAATAGGGTCGAGCGACCTAATGGTTGCGGCCTAGGGGTCTAAGGAGTCAAGCGACCTAACTGGAGCAACTCTATGGTCATGCGACCTAACTGAAATGGCCAAGCGACCTAACAATAGCACAAGTCAAGCGACCTAACGTTTTAAGGCCGAGCGACCTAATTAAACTCACGACTTAATGGTGTGAAAGGCGTGCGACCTAATGTGTTACGACCTAAGGGTCGAGCGACTTAGTGGAACAAGGTCATACGACCTAATACTTGTAGTAGGGTTGGGCGACCTAATGGAGTAAACGGTCGAGCGACCTAACAGGTTATAGGTCATGCGACCTAGTGGGTTAACGGCCTAACGACCTAACGACCTAAAAACCCGCGACCTAAGGGTCGAACGACCTAAATGGTCCAGCGACCTAGCACTAAACAAGGCCGAGCGACCTAATGGTACCCGCGACCTAGAGGTCAAGCGACCAAGGGATGAAATGGCCAGAGGATATAGGCGAGCGACCTATGACCCACCTACCCACGACCTACGACCTAAGCTCAAACGCGAGCTGCGAGCTACGAGCTAGCGACCTAGCGAAGTGAGAGAGACCGAGCGACCTACGACCTAAGGTCCATACGACCTATGGCCTAACACCGAACAAGCATTTAGATGGCCCAGCGACCTATGGTACTAACTCGCGAGCGACCTAAGTCCTAGGTCGTGAGCGACCTAACTGCGAGTGAGCAAAAATGGCCAGAGCCAAAGCAGAGCGACCTAACGGCCATACGACCTAAGGTCCTGAGCGACCTAACTCCGAAAACACGAAAATGGCCAAAACGACCTAGGGGTTAACTCGTACGCGACCTACGACCTAAGGTCCACACGACCTAACTCCGAGCGAGCTAAAAACGGCCAGAACGACCTAAATGCAGAAATTTCTCCCAAACACCAAAAATCGGAGTTTTTCGCCAATCCAATCCAAACCAAAAGCAAATATGCATGCTAAAGTGATAAGGAATCATTCCCAACAGTTCAATATAGTTATAGACTAGAATTGTGAGATAAAAATCTCACCTTTGCACTAAAATTTATGAAGATGAAGCTTGAAAGCAAGGAGAAGCAATCCAAAGCTTGAATCCAATATCTTCTACTTGAATTTGGAGTTGAATGATGGAGTTGCAATTGAATTTGAGCTTGGAGTTTTAATTTCCCATTCTCTTCACCATTAATGCTAAAGCTTGAGTTAGTTAGGAAATTTATGAAGAGTGAGGAGAAGAGGGTTGGAACTTGGGCTTAATAGGCTAAACTAACCCAAAGTCCAAAGCGGGCAAAGTTAGTGAAATTTCACTAACTCCAAACCTATCGATGTTTATACTTAAAAAGTTGTAAACGACATTTCGAACTCAATGGAAGTGGTCTCGAGTCCTAATTTGACCGTTTGCAAAAAGTAGTTTTTTTTCGGACCAAAATCCGATTAACGATTTAATATTTAAATAAAAATATTTAAATGTAAACTCGATAAATATGCGGGTTGTTACATGAAGTTACTGGTATGGCAGTTTTGGGTATGTTGAGTGGTAGAAAGGCAGGGTTATATGAGAATATGGTTTGTAGTGTGGAAGAGATGTGGTGATATGGTGGTAGATCAGTAGTTTGAAGGTGGAAATGATACCAGTGATGTACACTGTGCAGGCACAGAGAGGCACTGAGAGCAATAAGAAAAGATGTAGTTGAAATGCAAATGTAACTGAAATTTGTAATTGCAAAGATGTAAATGCAAATGTATTTGAAAATGGAATTTTTTTTTTCTTTTTCAATTGAGATTGTGTGAATGTTTTTTTTTTATAATAAAACATGCAAATGCAAAAACAAACAAGAAACACAAGCACACAACAAAATGCACACAAAAACAATAAACACACAATATTTTTTTTATGCAAACGCACACAAAATATAAACACACAAAATCAAACAAAGAAAAATAATCCGAAGAATAGAAAGCAAAAATCAAAACAATTCCCCGGCAACGGCGCCAAAAACTTGTTCGTCGACGAAAGTTCTATCGGTTTAGAAAACCGTCGAACGAATTTAGAAATAAAAATAACCGCAAGCGCACGGTGTACGAATGTAGCACGCGGCGAATACGGATCGATCCACAGGGAATTGATGATTTTAAAATTCTATTCAATCAAATTATACCGAAATCAAGAGTGAATAGCTAGAAATGTAAGAAACTAACAAAAACTAGCAAAAGAAAATGATAAAAATATGAGAGTTAAGAGAACAATTTAGAGATAAATCCACTCTCTAGATCATATAAATCAACAAAATGAAGTTATGATCTCTCTTTTCTTTTCATTAGTGAATTAGTTGATGTGCTTATCATAAGTATGGTATATTTGTGCTATTAATTAGCTCAATATAAACCATCAAACTATAACACAACCACTAATAAACATTTAACTCTCATGAAATATGACAAAAAAGTTGAAATAAGAATCTATTTTAAGCATAGCCTATTAACTATTGTTTAGAAATATAAGCTATCAAATTTCAATTTCAACATTCACTTCTTTGCCATAATCATATTTAGATGAAGAGGCAATTTGTGTTATGTTTGTTTAAGCATAGCCTATTTGTTATAAACAACATAGACTATCAAATTCAAAGCTAAACAACATCATTAAACCACTTCAATCATTCTCATTAAGCACAAAAAGAGAGCATAAACAACAAAATGTTGGATCTACATACTTGAGAGCTTCATTACCCCTAAATTGAAGGGATTAAGCTCTCATATTTGTTATTATATGAACAAATGTAGAAAACAACATTAAACAAGAAGAGAAAAAGAGAGCAAAATGAAAGGAAAAATTATTCTACTTGCATAAAATAAAAGAGATCTACACTACAACATGAAAGTAAATAAACATGAAAAGGAAAGAGCATGTATTAAATTGCATAAAATAAAAAGATTACATAAAATAAAAATGGCTAAGTAGCCATGAAAAGAGAAAGAGGAGCTTTCATTTTATTTTTGATCTAAACTAAACTAAAGAGAAAGAGGCCTAAGAGAGACTAAGAGAAGAGATAATGTTACATGAAACATAAGGGGTATATATACAAGTTTAAAACCCTAATTCCTATTTTTGGGGAATGCCCAAAATGCCCATGAGAAAGTGTGGAGGCCAAGTTATCATTAGCATGTTTTAATCCCCACTTAAATGTACATGAAGACATTAAATCCATAAGCATGTGCATTAGCCTTTAATTTGTACATTAAGGTAGGTGTGTAGGTGGGGTCCTCCATGATCTTCACTTTGAATTATTTCCATCTTCATTCCTTTGTATTGATTTTGTGCATGCATATCTTCATGAAACCACTTGTGAAAGTCACCAAATTTCCTACAAAAAACATAGAAAATTCTAAGTAAATTTTCACAATTTAATAAATGCACAAAAATGACCATTTCACCCTTGTATGAAGATGAATGTGTGAAAATTTGGAATTAATGTGAATTTTGGTTAAAACAAGTTAAAATACCCAATATGATCATTTATTTAATTTAAATAGATTAAATATGGCGATAAAAATGTGCACATTTACGTGCACATCACCTGGG
Organism: Allium cepa; assembly: GCA_030765085.1. Taxonomy (NCBI): domain Eukaryota; kingdom Viridiplantae; phylum Streptophyta; class Magnoliopsida; order Asparagales; family Amaryllidaceae; genus Allium; species Allium cepa. The sequence goes on from CM060941.1 coordinate 439,107,250, forward strand.
AAACACAAGAGTCGATGCAGAGGCATTATCCTAAATTGTTTAGCGCTCGAGTAAGTTATGTCTTATTCTTTTATAATTTAAATCAACTAATAAAGTTACAGATATCGCCCTTATGTAGAAATTGCGAGGATTTAATTTTTGTAAGAGGGGAAGTCTGTAACAACCCAACTTTTAGGGATACTGAATTAGGAATCTCTAATAAAATTTATAATTTATTTGGTAATAATAATAAAATAAATAAATATATATTTTGTTTGAAAAATGGAAATAAAATATTAAAGTGGATAAGAGGGAAATGAATGATCAGTGACTTATTTTGTTACGTATATTGAATGTAATGAACTGTATCTTTTGTTTTAACAAGAAAATTTATTTGATGAACTATTTTAAAAAAAAAGGATTTGTTGTTACTTAAAAAATTATTTTTTTGAAAAAAAGGGAAAAGCTTAAATAAAATAAAGTTTTATGTTAATTCTCATGTTATGCATTAGAGAGAAAAAAAAGAAGAAAGAGAAATTTTCATACGAATTTACAAATTATACATAAAATAATAATAATACTAGTAATAATACTAATAAAATTCAATTTTTTTTCCATATAATGTAAGAAAAGTCTAGTAGTAAATTTAATGTGATATGAAAATAGAAATATCTTAACATGAGACAAAGTATAATCATTATGTTTGAAAAAAAAGGATTTAAAATAGAAGGAAATAAAGATGTTTCCTAAGAGGATTCTAGAAAGGGCCTCAAGTACAAAACTCGGCCCACTTCATTCTCTCTTCTTCTTACTGTACGTACAGAACAAAAAGCAGGAAGAAAACAGAAACCATAAACCTGAAGAAAAAATCCTCTCACTCAAACACAAATCTCTCTTTGCAATTAAAGGTTAAAAGAAAATATTCCCAATTCTAAGAGTAAGTATCCCTAAATAAATCATATTCTATCTCTTTCCTTTTATTTTCATGAATAGCTATTTAGTGATTTTTGATTTTGTTAGCAATTGGAAGGTGAAAGTCAAGTAATCAAAGGCTAGCTGATTTAGAGCTTGAAGATTGCTATTTGGAGTTTTAGGTAAGTAAAGTTATAATCTTGTTTTATTATAAGTCATTTTTCATGTATGCATGCAAATATAGTGTGAAATTTTTGGATAGAATAGTTATTTGCTCATTCCCCAAATTATGTGTTGTTGATTGAATTATTGGGACGAAGAAGTAAAGAGAATCGATGCATACAATTAAAATGCATGTATGTTGTTTGTTAGTTGCTATAATAAGCTTGCAGCATTCTTCTTTTTCAAAAAAAAAATTAATAAATAGATAAATATGTCGTTCAAAATTACAGCATAATGCAGCAGCACTGGCTGCAAAGTGCTGCAGCACGACCAATCTGCAAAGCACTGCAGCACTTACTGCAGTAGAGCGCTACAGTCTGCTGCAGCGTGCTGCAGCTCTTGTTGTAACAGAGCGCTGCAGTATGCTGTCACGGTCTGCAGCAGTTGCTGCAGCAAAGCAAAGTGGTGCAATGGGCTGTAGCTCTTGCTGCAGCAAAGCGCTGTCGAAAAGCTTGCAGCAAAGCGGGCTGCAGTAGTTGTTGCAGTAGAGCGCTGCAGTAGTTTGCTGTGCAGCGCTGCTGCGGCAGCACAGCCTGACTACTTGATAGAAAAAAAAGAGAATGTGAAAGAAAAATTAAGCTTTAATACATAATATATATTTGCTAATGCACACTAGTTGCATGTTAAAATTCCTCAAAAGCATGCAACAACGTTATACTCTTTGGAAAAAAAATTACTACACAAGGAAAAGAATAGAAGGAGGAGGAGGAGGATGAGGAGGAGGAAGAGGGAAAAAATAAAATAAAAAATTTCAGAACTGCAAAGGTGAAGCCGAGGTGGTTGCACCAGTGCAGCCTGCACAGGCAGCCCAGGTTGGAGCTGCACTTGCAGCCCAGCTCGGGGCTGCTCTATGCAGCCCCGCTCTAGGCTGCAAGTGCAGCCCGGCTCGGGGCTGCAAGTGCAGCCCAGCTCAGGGTTGCAATGAAGCCAGCACAAGGCTGCACTATCCAACCCAGATAGGCTGCATTCGATACCCTCACGGCGACACCATGCAGCCCAGATTTATCCAGGCTGCACTGTACAGCCATGTTCAGCACAAAAAATATTATTTACAAATTAAATTATTTTGGTTAAAGAAATAAAGAAATTTATATTATCGATCAATACGTGTTTTTTTTAAAAGAAAAAATTATTTAGAATTTTGATAGCATTTTGCATACTAAAACATGTGCTGTTTTGCTTTTAAATTCAATAAATTGTTAATTTTTTTTAATTTAACGAATTTTAAATTACTTTAATCCAATAAATTAAGTTTCTGTGTTTTGCCTTGATACATAAGTATTATGGGGTACTTGTGCATTAATGCGAAACAGAGATGTAATTATTTTCCTTTCTACGGACAATTGTTTTGCTAAATTTTATTTGCTTTTTTGAATATTATACTAGGTTTACCAAAGGATTTTTTGGAAGACGTTGTCATCACTGATTTTATCTTTACGAAGTGTTTTAAAGTTACAAACGCTTTTGATTTTTGGGTCGGAATAGATTGGACTTTGTTGTATCAATGGGCCAAAACTCCATCTTGACCGACCTGATTCAGGATCGCTACCTGAATCGGTGGTATATCACTTGTCCTATTACTACCAAAGGTCAACGGTGTGCTACACAGGGTATCTTATTTTTTTGATCGGGATCTCTGATCGGCGGGTTACGGACTATGCTGGATGGAGGCATGGGGGTCCTACGTGTAGATTCGTGAACAGGTAGCATACGGCCTTTGCCATAGACCATCTTGGTTATCCTGGGTTGATCACCAGGTTTATTATGGCGTTATGAGTAGGTTACAGTGCTGATTTCTCCGTGCGCACTTGAGCTCAAGCACTGTGATTTTACAATACTAGCGTCTATTTATTTGGTATATTTTATGAGTCATGTTACATTTATTCCATAATTCCCATAATGCAATTTTCTTTATCTTATGATTTTTTTATGGAAAATATTAAAGTTGATTTTAAAAATCCTATATCTTTAGAGAATGTGTGTATGAATTTATTTACATACGATAATTGGGTTGGTATCGTATTGGATTACGTACGATATTTTTGGTCTAAAACCATTGTTTGATTAAATGAATTGTTCATGAACCTAAATCTGCATGTTGGTTCACACACACACATATGCCTCATGTTGGCTTATACATGCGGCGTTTTTTCCATTTTGTTGATTAAGATAATCATTGTCCATAGATCTTACTTCACTCACACTAGAAATAGTCTGGCCCGTATGATTTGTTTTATAATCCTCGGGTCAGTTTGAGGATTGTGGTTGCAGGTTAGGTTGCGTGGACTTTGGCAGCATTCTTATTATTTTCCTCGCTTTGGGGTTTTGCATTTTACAGCTTGGACTTAGGAATAGTTAGTATATATATTATGGTATGTATATTACTATGTATTTTTGGAGTGGTATTACGTACTATGGAATATGTATTGTGGGCATTACTATTACGCAATACGATGGATGATTTTCTCCCTGCAAAAGGATGATAATGAAGCACATCCTCTAGTCTCTCTTGCTAATGATAATGAAAATTGGGATGCCGTTAAAGCAGATCCTATATTTGGAGAAGATAGATGGGTGGAAGTTCCTCGTAATGTTTGATTTGATTGGTTTGTTTGATTTGAATTGTTTGATTTGATTTGAATTAATTTGATTTGGATTGATATTCGGTGTGAAAAACATGTATAAATATGCATTGATATTTATATGATCTTTATTTAATTATCATGTCTATCAGTATAATTATCTCTTAATCTATCTATTATATACTCCATTGTATAGTTTATTAATGCAGGTACTTTAGTCTAAGAATGAGGGGGAGTTATATAGTTTGGAGATTATATAGTTTGGAGTTAATTTTTGTTGATGACAAAGGGGAAGAAATATAAAATAGGATAGTTAGGCATAGATTGAGGGGGAGTTATTAGGATAGAAGTAATGTTTTATAAACAAAGATTGTCATCATCAAAAGGGGGGAGATTGTTAGCCCGTGATATGATGGTTTTGATGACAACAACCTTAGAATAGGATTATAAAATATAAATACTAACAGTATAATTTTGATATATATGTATATGCAGGATTTAACCATGCAGGTACCAAGAATGAAGACTGTACAGTATAGAGATTCAAAATATCAAGATTAAATACTCATGAGTATCAAGAATATCAAGATTATCAAGAGTGCAAGATTTCAAGTAATTTATTTTTTAATTAGGAATTTTGTTAAAACTCCTAGAAAAGAACTGGCACCTTAACATCCAATTTATTCGTGGAATGGAATCCACTTCGAGCCCGTTAAAGGGATGGAACCCAAAGTAGGATGGAACCTACGAAAAATCTAGTGGAACATTGTTTTATATCCGCTAACTTTTTATTCAAATGATTTTACGAAATTATCTTGTTTGCAAAATGATTTCAAAGCCTTCCTTTTAAAAGAATCAAAAACATCTATTCTGATTTTAATTTTAGCCTCCAAATAATCTTTATTTTCAAAATAAAATTATCCTTAGCTTTAAAACTATCTTTAATAATAATATATTTAACTTTAAATATTTATACTTAGATTTAAATATAAAATTATAGTAAAATTTTATATATATTATTCTCTATATTTATTTATGTATTTTAACTATGGTTAAGTATATTTATAAAAGTTTAAAATGGTTTTAATATAAGATAAAAGTTATTTTCAAAGAAAAACAAACCACCAAAATTTCCTTTGGGATGTCGACATACTCAATATACCCATGTCGACATAGTGTCAGTTAATTTCAAAATTTAAATTTCAAAAGAAGTGTCTATTCATCATATCTCTTCAGGAATGGATATGGCTATTGTTCTTCTATAAATAGGGGTTGTTTTCAATGAATTTTCATTCATATTTTCTAGTTTTCATTTCTCTTCTTCTTCCACATTTCTTTATACACATTCCTACTATTACTCTGCTGAAATCAACATTGAATCTAACTAGATTATCTCTGGTTTAATTCTCTATCACTATCTCAACAAGATCCTCATTGCTATTAAGAGTTATAGACTTCTTTATAATCAATTTAGTGAGAAAAGGTGTGACTATAGCCTTGGAAATCAAACAAGCGAGAAAAGGTGTAATTGTGGCCTTGAAAATCAATCAAGCGAGAAAAGGTATGATTGTAGCCTTGGAAATCAATAGGGTGAACTTGTTACCCGAAAAATCAAGTATCTCTACCCAAAGGATTGTGAATCTGGAGGGTGTACCTCGTAGCCTCGAAATGAGGGTGTAATTGTACAATTGCTTTTGAAAGAAAATCCGTACTTGTGTGCGGGACTGGATGTAGGGTAACTCTGAACTAGTATAAAATCCGGTGTGTTCTTTCCTTTACTACTTTACTTTATTTCTGCATCTATGTTTGATTCTGTGATCATATCTGTGTCTGAATATTGCATACATTTGTGTTCAAATTAACAAAAACTCAAAACGATTTAATAATTCCTTAAAACACTATTTACCCCCTCCCCCTCTAGTGTTTATCCTAGCCTTAAGATCCGTAATCCGCATTTCTCACAATTAGTATCGGAGCAAGGTTTTTAAAGTTTCATAACTTGAATTTTGAAAAGTTTTTCAAAATGGCTACCAACACTGGTACTGTTACTAACACAAGTATCCCTGTCACTAGTTCATTTGTGGAAGGTCAGTCTACTGTCAGACCACCACTTTTTAATGGCAGTAACTATGCATATTGGGCATGTAGGATGAGAATATATTTACAGTCTGTAGGATTAGACACTTGGAATATCACTCAAACTGAATATTCTGAACCCACAACTGATTTTGCACAGTGGACCGCTGAGCAAAAGACTGTTGCACAAAATAATTCTAAAGCAATGAATATTTTGTTTTGTTCACTTGATAGGAATGAATTTAATAAAGTGTCAGTTTGTAAGTCTGCATATGAAATCTTGAAAACTTTGCAAGTGACTCACGAAGAAACAAGCAAAGTTAAACAGACCAAAATTTCCATGCTCACTAATTAGTTTCAGTAATTTAAAATGAATTCTAATGAGTCTATTTTAGATATGTATAGTAGATTTTAGGATATTGTGCATTCTCTAATATCCATAGGAAAGGAACTTTCGAAAGAAGATCAAGTCAGAAATTTTTTAAATTCTCTTACTCCAGAATGGGATCAAAAGACACTTGCGATCGAAGAAGCAAATGACATCAGTACCTTAAAGATAGAAGAATTAATTGGAAATCTAATGTCGTTTGAAGTCCAAATGATTGAGAGAAGAGAAAGCAAAGCATCTAAAAAGAAATTAATGGCATTCAATGCATTGACCAATGGATCAGACTCGAACAGCGATAATGATGAAGAGATAGCCTTTATGACCAGGAATTTTCGAAATTTTCTGAAATACTGAAAGATGAATAATCTCAAGAGAAACAACTATAAGAACTCTGGAAATCAGAATGTAGTGCCAAACAATGTCAAATGTTTCAACTGTGATGAAGCAGGCCATATCAAAAGAGACTGTCCGTATCCGGATAGGGAAAATCCTCCTATAAACAATGATTCAGCAAAGAAATGGAAGCGTGCATTTACTCCTACTCTAGATAACTCAGACTCGTCCTCAAGCGATGATGATCAAAAGACAGATAATTCAAATATGTGTTTCACAGCAGTTCATGACTCTGACAAATTCAGAGAACGGACATAGAAAAAGGTACACATTTACAATAAATTGCATGCCTAGAATTGGATGCTTGATTGCTAGATTGATTGATTTTGAATTGGTGTGTTATTTGAATTTTAAAATTTTTACTATTATTTTATTTTTATTTTTATTTTTAATAGTATTATAATATTTTATAGAATATACTATAATTTCAGAATTATTCCTGATATATAGATACTAAAAATAATAAGTGTATATATATATATATTAGAATACTTAGGAAAAATAAATCATAGAAATTCAAAGACACATGTCGACATGGCCCCTATCATGATGTCGACATGGGTACAGAATTTGAAATTCAAAATTTGAATCCAAATGGTTGAATTTCCCTCCACTTTTCACTTCATTCAATTCTCTGAAAAGGCATCTTTTGACCAGAGAACATGTCCTTTGAGAATCTATTTATTCACTATCTTTTATCACATATTTTCACTCTCATTTTCAAATTCATACTCCCTCTTCAAAACTTCAAACTCTCTACTCTCTACTCTAATGGCTTCTTCAAGCAACCCTTCCACCATGAGAATTTCCAGAAAGATAAAAGAGCAACTCTTCAATGATCCGGAGGCCATAAAGGTTCATACATCAATTATGCTAACTATGCAAAAGTCCATCCCGGAAAGTTTGCCATGTTTCAAGATTTATCTTCTTATGAAATTGATTCTCCTTTTGCAAACAATCAAATTCTTAGTCTTATTGATGCTTCTTAAAATGATTTCGTTTGTTATCCAAATCTTGTTAAAATTTTCTATGCAAATTTAAACCATGGATTTTATATTGGAAATGATGATGAAATTTGGAGTAGTGTCAAAGGCACTAAAATCGTTTTAAATTGTGATCTTTTGGGTACCATTCTCAATTGCAAAATCACGGGAATGGATCTTTCTAATTTTAAAATCGATGAAAATGATCATGAGACATTTCATCACATTTTCGAAGAAAATGATGATTTTGAATTCAAAAATCGAAACTTTCGACCAAAAGTAGAATTGCTAATCTTCTTTTACAACATACTTTGACCCCAAGATCGGGAAATTTTAATAATCCTACGTCAAATGCAAAGCACTTTTTGCTATTTTTAGAAATTATGATATTAATTAGGCGCAAGTTATTTTGGATGAACTTCGTCCCAAAAATCTTGAAATGGGTGAGAATACTTTGTATCATGAAATTTATCTCACTCGGATTTTTAACTATTTGGAGTGGATTTCAAAGGAGAAAAATTTGTTCCTAGAAAAGTTTTCAATCATTCCAACATTTCGCTTATGAAAATTCCATTTGTTTTTCAACCTTATGAGACTCTTGCCGAAAAGGAAGAGCATTTGGCTCATGAGGAGATGGAAGAAGAGGAAGAGGAAGAAGAAGAAGAAGGTGAAACTTCTTTGGAAATCATCGACTATCCTCCTAATCCATCCAATATAACCCTTCTCAAAAACCAAAAGACCATTGTTGAGAATCAACGTATTCTTAAACGATCCGTTAGTAAGAAGTTGGACAAAATTTCATCCAAGATGAACAAGTTTATTTCCAAAATCAGAAGAAGCTTAGATTATCTTCATCTTCATCATCCTCTAACTAGTTTTACCATTTCATTTCATCTTGTGTTAGTTTTTAATATGTTTTAATTTGAAAGTTCATGTAGTTCTCTATGTTTAATTGTTGTATCGTCTTAGTATGAATTGAAATGTAATTTCTTTTCTGTTATCTAGCTTATCTTATCTCCAGAATAAATGTTAGTATATTATATAAATATATATATACACAATTATTCACAAAATCAAAATAAGTCATTAAAATTCACTCGACCATGTCGACATCCCCCCTATGACCATGTCGACATGTACTGGTCAAAAATGACATTTCATTTTGAATTTGAAATTTGAATATCTACCTTTTGTCTATTCATTTCAAATGAATTTCTATACCTATAAATACCTATTTCTTCCAAAATTCATTACTGAATATTATTTCTTATCCACTATGTCTCTCATTCTTCTCACAAACTCGAATATGGCCAATCCAATTCATAATTTATCCGAGAATCTTGAAGAAACTCTTAATTCTTTCAAGAATATTCTTTCGTTCATTCTTCGTAACCAGCGACACTAATAATTAAGTCAAATGCAGATGATCAAGGAGCAAGAAAGGCATTTCGATGCAATATGAGGGATGATTTCCTCCATGCACAAGGATGATAACGAAGCACATCCTCCAGTCTCTCTCGCTAATGATAATGAAAATTGGGATGCCATTAAAGCAGACCCTATATTTGAAGAAGAAGGATGGGTGGAAGTTCCTCGTAATGTTTGATTTAATTGGTTTGTTTGATTTGAATTGTTTGATTTGATTTCAATTGATTTGATTTGGATTGATATTTGGTGTGAAAAACAGGTATAAATATGCATTGATATTTATATGATCTTTAATTATTTATCATGTCTATCAGTATAATTATTCTTATCTATCTATTATACATTCCATTGTATAGTTTATTAATGCAGATACTTTAATCCAAGAATGAGGGGGACTTATATAGTTTGGAGATTATATAGTTTGGAGTTAGTTTTTGTTGATGACAAAGGGGGGAAAATATAAAATAGGATAGTTAGGCATAGATTGAGGGGGAGTTATTAGGATAGAAGTAATATTTTATACACAAAGGTTGTCATCATCAAGAAGGGGGAGATTGTTAGTCCGTGAGATGATGGTTTTGATGACAACAACCTTGGAATAGGATTATAAAATGTAAATACTAACAGTATAGTTTAGATATATATGTATATGCAGGATTTAACCATGTAGGTACCAAGAATGAAGACTGTACAGTATAGGGATTCAAGATATCAAGGTTGAAGCCTCATGAGTATCAAGAAAATCAAGATTATCAAGAGTTCAAGATTTCAAGTAATTTATTTTTTAATTAGGAATTTTGTTTAAACTCCTAGAAAAGCACTGACATCTTAAAATCCAATTTATTCGTGGAATGGAATCCACTTCGAGCCCGTTAAAAGGATGGAACCCTAAGTAGGATGGAACCTACGAAAAATCAGGTGGAACATTGTTTTGTATCCGCTAACTTTTTATTCAAATTATTTTACAAAAATTATCTTGTTTTCAAAATGATTTCAAAGCCTTCCTTTTAAAAGAATCAAAAACATCTATTATGATTTCAAATACTTTTAGCCCCAAAATAATCTTTATTTTCAAAATCAAATTATCCTTAGCTTTAAAACTATCTTTAATAATAATATATTTAACTTTTAAAATTTATACTTAGATTTAAATATAAAATTATAGTAAAATTATATATATATTATTCTCTATATTTATTTATGTATTTTAACTATAGTCAAGTATATTTATAAAAGTTTAAAATAGTTTTAATATAAGATAAAACTTATTTTCAAAGAAAACAAACCATCAAAATTTCCTTTGGGATGTCGACATACTCAATATACCCATGTCGACATAGTGTCAGTTAATTTCAAAATTTAAATTTAAAAAGAAGTGTCTATTTGTCATATCTCTTCACGAATGGACATGGTTGTTGTTCTTCTATAAATAGGGGTTGTTTTCAAAGGATTTTCATTCATATTTTCTGGTTTTCATTTCTCTTCTTCCACATTTCTTTATACACATTCCTACCATTACTCTGTCAAAATCAACATTGAATCTCACTAGATTATCTCTGGTTTGATTCTCTATCACTATCTCAACAAGATCCTCGGTGCTATTCAGAGTTATAGACTTCTTTGTAATCAATTTAGCGAGAAAAGGTGTGATTGTAGTCTTGGAAATCAATTAAGCGAGAAAAGGTGTGATTGTGGCCTTGGAAATCAATCAAGTGAGAAAAGGTGTGATTATAGCTTTGCAAATCAATTAGGTGAACTTGTTGCCCGGAAAATCAAGTATCTATACCCAGAGGATTGTGAATATGGAGGGTGTACCTCGTAGCCTTGAATTTGAGGGTGTAATTGTGCAATTGCTTTTGAAAAGAAATCCATACTTGTGTGCGGAACTGGATGTAGGTTAACTCTGAACCAGTATAAAATCCGGTGTGTTCTTTCCTTTACTGCTTTTACTTTATTTCTGCATTTGTGTTTGATTCTGTGATCATATCTGTGTCTGAATGTTGGATACATTTGTGTTCAAATTAACAAAAACTCAAAAAGATTTAATAATTCCTTAAAACACTATTCACCCCTCCCCCCTCTAGTGTTTATCCTAGCCTTAAGATCCTTATTCCGAATTTCTCACAGTTAGTGCTGAGATGGGCGAGGAGGAGCTAACATGGTAGAGATTTAGGAAACAATTCGAGCTAAGGTTTGTTCCTGAGGCGGAGAAGGCCATCCTTGCTCGTATATTTATTGAGCTAAAGTAGAGAGATATGACAGTTTAGGAGTACATCAATACCTTCAACTCCCTCTCTAAGTATGGCCCCAATTTAGTCAACACTCCCTTCAAAAGGAACTAGAAATTTATGGACGGTCTACGTAGGAAGCTGAAGGAACATCTTTTGATGAGATAGTTGATTTGGGGGGCAGGTGTTGCAGGCAATTTCACCAACGGCATGGTGAACGCAAAAAGACGTCAAGAAGCATAGAAATGACCAAAAGAGGCATAATAGCGGCGTCGTGAAGTAATCACAAGGGAACGGCGAAGCGTTAGGGGAAAAATTGGAATAGTCAAAAAATATAGTTAACATTTGTAAAATGTTCATATGGTTAGAACATGCACCCAGGTCGAAACCGCATCTCAATCTGAGCTACGGATTGGAAGATATGATCATCTTAAAAAATTTCTACCATTTAACTGATCTGGGCCCTACTTTGGAGAGCTACTATCTACTCTAAGCAAATGGAACATTCACAGGCATTAGAATACTCTACTCAATGATACGAAGCTATTGATCTAAGTTTCATTCAATTCTTACTTGAAATGAAGGAGTTATGGCAAGCATATTATTTTTATGGAACATGAGGAATGGTCCGGTAGAGAATCTAACTACTGAGCACCTATCCATTTCCAATGTAAGAAAGCCAGGACTAGGCAAGAGGAAGAGAGCATAGCAAGAGGAAACAAAGGAAAAGGGAAGGATAAGTATCCAAGGTACCGAATAGAAGTTACTGTTCGGTACCCCTAGGTATCGAACGGAATACTTGTTCGATACCCAAAGTACCAAATAAAAGTTCCTATTCGGTACCCCTAGGTACTGAACATATCATTTTTTCGGCAAACAAGGAGGGCCAAGACCAACATTGAATGAAGAACGAGCTAAGGAGATATGTTCATGTTGACCCGAAAACCAAGGAGGGAATTGAATAGAAACGGGAAATATAGGAACCTAGCCAACGATATAGCCATATGCACGACGCCGAACCAACCTATCCCGGAAAAACCACCCAGCCGAAACAAACAACCCATATATGGAATGAAATCTACGTATATTTGAAAATTATCAATTATATTCTTAGTACCTTGGAATATTCCGTCTGAGCAAGATATACATGGAAATTGCCTGATTTACGGGAATGAGCACCATATCTCTCTACTTCTATATGTACCGAAGCTTCCAACAACAATGGAAGATTCGGGAGACCCAATCTTATAATAATAATGGCAGACAAGATAGAGAAAGCTAGGAACAGCCTAGCAAGAACAGCTTACTAGGAACGACCTAGCAGGAACTGCCTAGCCAGGAACAACCGAACAAACTTCCTTGGCTATATCTTATTTTCTATTAGGCCTCAGGTCATTGTATTTTGTATCACATACATTATATCAAATATTTATAGGAAAAATAATAAAAATGGACAATAGATGTAAGAACATTCTGGCCGAACCACTATAAATCCTTATGTTCATCATTTTGCTGCAATTTACTTTCTAGATAACCAATATGTGATCCGCTCTATGAAAATTAATCACAATACAAATATAATAGCTGCGTTATACACTCCATATTCACAGCTCTACAACAAATTGATTGGAGGTGTCAGCCCATTTTTTATGCAAACACTCAGTCCATGACATATCTCAAAATTGTTTGAAATAAGTTTATTAGTTTTAAATAAATGATTGATATGGTTGATATTTATTGTTTACCATATCAGTTATCCATACATTCACTATTTTGGTCCTTGTTATTGTGCCATATAGATCGTCACTTAAAGGGCAACGACTTAACTTTGATGATGGATGCAGCAATGGATAAAGGCAACACAGAGAGAGTTTTCCTGCTACCTCTTTTTTTGCTTGCTTGCTCGTAGGTATTGATCATATGATTTATATTACAAGAAGATTAAATTATTTCTAATGTTACTTACCCGGACATTCCTTAAGTGATTGCAATAGCACCATTTCTTCTAAGATGTGCAGTACAATTTAGATTTGAAATGAATCTGAGCATGCACATCGTTTCATGTTGGTCAGTGATACCAATTATATTTGAGGTACATATGTATATTAAATGAATACAATCATCCAATATATATGAAGGTATTACCTACCTTTATAAGCAAATGATATTTTGTACGTTTATAGATTGTATTAGTTAAACAAAGAAGCTCATTTTATGGAACGGTTAATGTTTTCAATGAGGGAAGTGCCTATCACTCCTAAGTTACTCAAAAAAAGTGGTGCATTGTTTTTAATGCTTACGGTGTTTCAAGTTTTAGGATTGGTTTGTTTGTGGTCATTGACTTCTTTTCTTCTCGGACATTTTCTATCTAGACCTACTGTAGAAGACTACTAATTTTGGTAATTTATATGTATGTTAGGGTAGGATGAATGAGACTTGTTAGTTTTGGTAGGAATCAATTTGTATATAATTCTGTAACAACCCGCATAATTTACGATTATATATTTAAATGTTTTATTTAAATATAGCATCGTTATTTGAATTTAAAGTCAAAATGTGAATTTTTGTAATGATCGAATCCGGACTCAAGACCACTTCCATTGAGTCCAAAACGGCGTTTGTGACATTTTTAAGTATAAACATCGATATGTTTGGAGCTGAGTAGAATTTTGATATTTTCATTTGGGGCGTCACAAATTCATTGTATTCGCCTTCTTGCAATAAGTTCCTAGTTTATACCCATATAAGTCTTGATTCTACCTTTAGAAAAATGAATTTTTTATATGAACAATAATAGGGAGTTTCACGCATGGTAAAATTTGCTAAATGAGCAATAAGTTACTTAGTCAAAACTAATGATTTTTTTTTTCTATGCAGAAAATATGAACTATGTTGATAAATAATATAAATGTACTATTTGTTCAACAAGATTCATAGTACTAATGAATGTATGAATTTCTTAAATGCAATTTGATACCGTTTCAGGTTTTATAATTTGAAATGGTATCAATTTTTTTGCTTCAACTGACATTTGCTTCAGCTGTTAGACAAAAGCGAATGTATATTTTTTGTATCGATCGTTACATGACGACTGAAGCAATTGATCCTTTTTGCTTCGGTCACCACATGACAACCGAAGCAAATTGAAAATGGATATTTGATGGTCCATGTTTATTTTTTCGGTTGTCATGTAACAACTGAAGCAAAAAGAAGTGTCAATTGCTTCGATCGTCACGAAAGGACCAAAGCAAAAGATGGTCAATTGCTTTGGTCGTCATAAAATTTTCTAAACAAAATACCTATTTTGCTTTGGTCCAGCAATCGAAGCAACAGTCTTTTGTTCTATTGCATCATCTTCATTTGCATCGATTATTGAATAGAAGCAATATGGGTTAAGATACTGAAGCAAATGACTTGTTTTGAAGTAGTTTTAGTTGCAACTCAAGGCCTTACATCCTCGCTTCCATATTTCATTTTCCACCTAAGTACTTACACCTACTTCGATTATGGTTTCTAGACTTCCATTCACGTCCTTATTTCTTTGACCATTCCTTTGGTTGTCGCTCTATGCCTATACACCAATTACTTGTGTAGTCCGAACGACTGCCACTTTAGCCTTACACCCAGGATTTTGTATTTCGGTTTCTATACTAGGCCTTAAATCTTTGATTTCGATTGTTACACTAGGCCTTACACCTTCGCTTTCAATTTCCTTGAACGACACTTTATGCCTTATGTCATCTGTAACGTCCCGCCTTATCGCACGCTTTAAAATGACACACGTGCCAATTCAAACCATACGGAAGGGCGAATTGTTATGGGGTAAATAAGAAAAAAGAGAAATATAAAACAAAACAGAATCTCACAGCGGAAGGATAAAATATAATAATCAAATATACAGTTCATGAAGCTGTTTACAAAATATTTAATTTTACTTATACAATATATCAAAGTTGCACATACCAACGAATAAAAATCGATGCAGCGGAAAACAGTGTGTAGTGGAACAATATAATATAGTAGGTGATAGTACTACAAAAATTCGTCTTCGTCCTCCAGAATAAAATCTTCGATCTTGAAATGATCGGACTGACCCGAGCGAATTGAAACGACAAAACACTCGAGTCAGAACTAAAATATCTTATGTAAGTTAAATCAACAGAAATAAATATGAGTGTAACGACATCAGAGATGTTTACGGGACTTGACATCTCCTATCCAGTGTCTAACGTGAGTGCAGTAACTCAAGAGATGCTCGGGATTCACATCTCCTAAGGATCCGTCAAACTATTTACTATGTAGTAATATTTCGCTATTATAATACTGTCTACAGCAAAATAAACTTCCTTTTAAATAGCGTTAAGGAGTGACCCAATATTCTCCTTAACACAGTTATAGTCCCAGTAGTCCAACCAGTATCAACGCATCTCCAGATCGGGAGACTACCCTAAATACTCCACGGGCTGCGGGAGAAAACCAAACTCGTACAAGGCGCGCTAGGGTAGGTGACACGGCACAACTAGGCAATGCCAGGGTAGATATACCAATTACGCTTCCGGGTCGGTGGTAACGCGTAGCGCGCAGCTACCGCCCACCTCGAACAACACCCCCAAATCAAAGAAATCAAAAGTGACAACCGAATCAATCCAAAAGTCAAAGTAGAATATTGAAGGGATGTGTCCGATCAAAGGTGCTACCTCAATTAACCCGTCAATCACTCCTGTTTTAGCCACCCTATGCCAACTCACGGGAGTTGGGTCTACGTATTTACCTCAAAGGAAACGCCACCACCATCCTACTTCATTCTGGAATCTCCACCGCGTAAACGGTTGTTGAAGTGGTTTTCGGAGTTGGCAGAGAGTATGACAACTTCTGATCCCGGTCTCTTCAACAACCAAATGTTATTATAACACCACGGTCTTTTCAAAATAGTTTATACTTTAAAATCAGAATAAAATATCCATTTCAAAACCATATAAATACGATATCATTTCTATTTTAAAACCGAAATCAATATGATATCATTTTTATTTTAAATGTATCTTTTTCAAAAATCATAGTGCTTTCAAATATCTATATCTTAAACCCATAGCTTCGAACAAAATTTTCAATACTTAAATGGTTTAATAATAAATTACTTTATAAAGTAAATTAGCTTTTTAATTTCTCAAATCAATTCCAAATACAGATTTGAATTCCCAAATAAACCATTTAAATTTCCATATATTTCAAAGTTTTAAATATTCCATCATTTCAAAACTAAAATTTTTAATTCATATATATATATATGCCAAATTTACTTTACTATTATTTAGTTTTGAAATACTTACTTAATAAATCCATTATCCTTTAAATAAAACTTCCAAATTCAATAATTGAATATTCCTCAATTTATTTAGACTAGATATATTCACTTAAATCATCTTAAACCCGAATTTAGTTATGACACCATGTTCTTTTAAATCTAAATTTCAATAAGATCTTAATTAAATAAAATCTCAAATCAATTTCAAAACTATCTTCTCAACTTTGATGTATAAAAATCAATATAAACTCTATATTGGAATATAATTTAAGTAAATACTTATCCATAATATATTATAATAAAATCAACTTTATTATTAAACTTACTTCATACTTTAAACAATTTTATACATAGCTTAAAACCAAGAATTTAACTATATATAAAATAACCTTTATCAAATATCTGAAATTGATATCTCATAAAACCATATATATATATATATATATATATATATACAAAACATAGAAAATCATTTCAAAATATTTATATATATATATCGCGGTGTCTATATAAAATTTTCTATCCTATGGTAAAGTGATACGGATATTTATCATTTCAATCCGCAATTTAAAAATAAAATTTACGGTTATATATCATTTCAAACCGCAATCCCGAATGGAATGAAAATGCATGATAACTTGCGGTTTATTCAATATAAAATACAGCATCCATTCATCCAATATGAACCATCAACCATTTATCACAATCATCATCCAATTCAAACAATAGCATCAATATAGAACGGATAATAATCATCAGGAATTAACTAGCAGTTTATATTCAATGATAAATTAATAACTGTTTAACTGGCAGTTTATATGCAATAATAAATAAATAACAAATTAACTGGCAGTTTATATGCAATGAATAAGTAAATGATATTTTAATTAAATAAATGCAATTTAGCTGAGATGATGATTAAAAATATGCCAAACAGTCATAAATAAATTTCTAATCACATCCAAATTTAATTATACAAACATAAGAAATTTTAGAAGTTTTGAGTGGGTTAAAACACTCACCTTTTGAATTTAAATTGAATTTAAATTCATTTTAAACCTAAAATTTTGACAGTCTCAGAATCCATCCAAACTAGGGTCAAAGTGGCCGGAATTCCAATCGAACTAGCGGAGAAAACCGCGCGTAAAACAGAGTTTGTACGTGAAAGTTATACGAGTTAGAACATTTGAAAATTTAATTAAATTAAAACAAAAATAAACAAAAGAAACAATACCCCGTTTGAACGGCCACGTCACCCTCGTTGCCCTCTCTCTCTCCTGAACCACACTCACGCACGAACTACTCAAGGAAGAAACACGCAGTACACCTCCATCCTCCAATATCCCAGCCGCCTCCAAACTCGAATGTGCGCGCTGAGCTACCACCGGCCTGTCGCCGAGCACCCCTGGAAGCACGCACCTCGTCCTATTGTGCGCAACCGATGACAGCCGCCGGTAATAAAGTCGAAACCCTAATCACGATTTGACGATGATCTAACCGTTGGATCGACAAGCTAACCACTTAGATGCGATCCCCTCGGCTTCCTCTCAAAACCCAGAAACGGTTCGTCGATCCGTCGAGTTTGATTTCGACGTGATGAACGGCCGAGACTTCATTGATTTTTACCGGTCAAACGACAATCCAAAATGAAAAACGAATTATACCAGAAGATTAAATGCGATGGAACGAGTTTCAAGTCCAAATTCCATCGTATGAAGAAGTTATGCTCAAATCAAAAAATTTCACATTGATTTCAATTGATTTCAATTTATCGATTTCAAGGCATTTCGAGTCCGTACGATCAAACGACAAGTCCGATCGCTACGAAACTTGAAACCCTACAATAATTCACCGTTATAGACCCGATGTAACTGGTTTCGTCGAAATTCGAGTCAGTGGCCAAAATGGCTATTTTTCCATTAATTTAATAATTTAATAATTAATTAAAAAAAATTCAATTTTTAAACTTCAATCTTAAAATTGACAAATTTTGTCAACTTTATATTTCTCAGTCAATTTCAATGTTTTAAACAAATTAAAAGTCAATTTAAAGTTGATTATTTTATCAATTACAGTGTCAAATCTTCAATTTCATTATATTCAAAATTATAAATTAAATTTCCAGCAATTCTATTAAATTAAATAGATCAATGATTATTCCATTCATAAATTTCGAATAGATGGATTTAATATTGGATTCCAAATCTATTATCTTAATATCCTTAGATTTCATTTAAATCTCTATTAACGTAATATTTAGAAGTTTAATTTCATTTATTTTCAATTAAACCTATTTATCATACATTAAACTTCAATATACTGACAAAATTTATTTTTTTGCATCCTTTTCATTCACCCAACTGTCATTTTATAAATAAAATTAACCATAGATTCATACTTTATTACATAAATAACTTCAATTTCATCTAAATCATTATTTACAAAATTTTTAAATATTTAATCCATTTAGTTGCAATTAATCCTTTTTTTTATTTTAAATTTTAAATTCCAATAAAGCCATAAATCCTGCCTTCCATTCCTTTAATTCAACTAATTATCATATTGTGAATAAAATTTACGTTGCTTTCGACTATTTCTTTAATTTACCTTACAAAACGTTACATTTAGATTTTATTACAATTGATTACCAAAGTTTATTTAACACATTAATTAAACAAGCAACCTATATTAATTGCCCCTATTTGTTTTTAATTGCATTTATAAGTTCATTACTTATCAATCCAGATTAAAATTCCATATATATAACGCTAAATTTATTTCATTTCTATTTTCGTCTTTATTTCAATTGCATACATTTAATTCAAATTTTATTGTGTTTGCCAATAGGTACATTAATTATTATTATATTCTCCATTAATATTTTTTACTTGGTTTCATACTTTATAAGTTCTTAATTCTAAACAATATTATAATCATCTACAGGACATTGATTTTATTTCATTACTATTTATTTTTATGAATTCATTAATTAATTCACTAGATGCATTTGTTTCTTATATTCAATTTATATCTAGGTATAAACCTTTCACGACTCCATTTATCAGAGTTTTATTTAAATTTACAAATAAATAGGTTTAATTACCATTGCTATATTCTATTTTAGCATTCATTTCAATATTAATATATAAAGTTTTTATTTCTACTAAATTTAATTACAAAAATCTCATTAATTTAACCAATTTAAACTGTCGAAAATTATGGGTCATTACACTCTTCCCCACTCAAAACTTTTCGTCCCCGAAAAGGAAAAAGAAGGGAGAAGAAAGAATTAAATAAACAACACGTCTTATTCAAAATATTAAACTTATAAACAAATAATTTACAAAATTTATTATTTTAAATAAAATATACCCATTTAATAACCATTAAATCCTTTTATACTCAAATTAATAAAGTTTGGAAACATTTTCAAAAAAATTCTTAAGTCCAAAATTTTCAA
Organism: Allium cepa; assembly: GCA_030765085.1. Lineage (NCBI taxonomy): Eukaryota > Viridiplantae > Streptophyta > Magnoliopsida > Asparagales > Amaryllidaceae > Allium > Allium cepa. Next base: position 439,127,206 of record CM060941.1, read on the forward strand.
AAAAAATTCGGCAGAGTCTCCTTTGTACGGGGAGGCTCGGGAGAAAATATAATGCCAAATATAACAATATATAACATATATTTTCCAAAATAATATGTATTCCAATACGGGAAAACAAAATAATAACACTAAAACCGAAATCCGAAAACATATCTATTTGTCGGGCAATTTACGCTTAATTATGAAATCAAAGCAGTAGCAATTGCTTCCATAACCTGTATTTCACTTATATAATCCAAAAGGTTAACAATTATATAAAATGAAATGTTTAAGGTTGTTTCAACCACACACAACAATCAATACAACAATAATCAATTTGCAACAAGGCATACAACCATTATACAAAATCAACACAAATCAATCAATCATTCTTATCAAACAAAACAAATAGTGGTTTGGGTTCAAAACTTTAAATTGTACAGAATGAAAAATAAACTATCAAGTGCACCATTTACTCAACAGTCTTAGATGAAACTAAATAGGTTATTCATACATCCAAACAAATTTAAAGTATCCTTACCCAAACAACCATAAACCAAAACAACAAATTCAAACAATAGATCAAGTTAACTAATTTTTTTTCAATTTCATTTCATAACCTTTGTTGTTTGATTCCCTTTTTATTCATATAGTGGTTTATCTCTTTTATTTTCATTCATTACTTACAAATTTTATTTGGAAATAACTCTAACTTATTTACTTAAGTTTAAATTTTCTTACTTACAAAACCTGCCTTCTATTATAATTAATTAGTAGTATTCATGTCCCATTCAATTTCTTAGCATTTCCATTTTATTTACTTAAGTTTATAATCATCTATTTATAATACTTACCTTTAATTATATTTAGTTAGTAAAATTTCAATTATAACTTAAGTTATTACAATCTATAGTCAATTCTTATTTATTAAGGACTTCATTGAATCTTTCACTACTCTAAGTTGTACTTGCATAATGTCATATAACATTTTCTTTTAACATTTAACTTTTTATAGTTGGTAAGTTGTATACATGCTAAAGAAGGAAATTGACCATTATACAAGTTTATCTTATTTCTCTTAATTAATTTAGTGTTCAATAATTATATCCTTTATTTCATAGGTTACAAATTTCAAATTTCATTTAACACCATTTATAACCTAGCATTAAATCTATTATTTCCCTTTTTTTTTCTTTATTTAGGTTTCAATTATTAGTTAAATTCTATTTCACTAAAGCAATTAAAACCGTTAATTAATGGAAATTTAAGAATTAAATACCGGGTTTTATTCAAAAATCATTTTAAATAATAGATAAATGTATATACTTACACTTTATATATCCAATTATATTTAAAACAATTAAAATTTATATTTGTTTACCAAAATAAATCTGCAGTAAAACTATTACAGTGGCCTTCGCACTTCGAAACCCAAAAATGAATGTCGATGATGCGGCCGCCATCACAGAAATTATTTTCCAGCGACAGAGAGGGGAGTACAGAACTCATATCTTTTTAAAACAATTCTTTCAATTATATTGAAATACTTATATCAGAAAATACCTATAAACAATATTATTATATTCCAAAATTATTCGAAAGATAGTTTCCTTGGCCCCAAAGTTTTCAAAAAGTAAGTCACGCATCATGCCGACAATGCCTTCCTGCTTCCGCGATTCCAGCGTTCCTCCCCGTTGACTTTTTTCTGCCTTCCGTTCCCATCGCCACGCTCTCCTCCTTCCATGCCCATCTCTCCTTCGCTCCCCCCTTCCTCTTCGCTTCGCTCTTCCCCCTCCTCTACCAGATCTAGCCGAGTTTTCAAAGTCCAGTCGTCCCCCCTCGAACGCCAAATGCCTCAACTCCTTTCCGCCGCTGAGTTCCCTCCACTCCCTGCTTCGATTCCGGCAATTGTTGTGAATTCTTCGCCTGGCTGTGCTCGACATCAATCAGTCCTTGGTGATGCACCTTCGACAGTGGCCACTTTGCAGATGTTATCTCCCGTTGCTTGCGGTGGTAGTTTTGTTTCTGATGTGGAATTGAGAAGTACATCGGGATTCGATGGAGCTGGTAATAATGTTTGTGTTTCCCCTGTTGGTGAGCTTGATGTTGGTGAGCCTTGACCTGATGTTTTTGGTGACAATGTTAGTTTCCACAGCCCAATGTTTTGTGATGTAGGGAAGTTGGTATCGAATGTTGTGATCGATGCTGGGGCTGATGTTAGAATGCCTGAGTGTGTTCTGGGGAGTGAAACTGCTGACAAACAGTGTACTGGTCATTGCACTCCAGGTGCTTGTGATAGTGCCCCTATGAAATCTGTTCCTATTTCCAATATGGCTGGCTCTGGTATATCTATTCCAGTGGTCTCTAATGGTTCTCGCATCGTACTGGAGCGCCCTGGTCCTTCTCCTCCTTCGATGCCAATCTCCAAATCTTGGTCTTCTCTATTCTCGTCCTTGCCCCGTAATGCGGGTAACTACATCCCGATTGAATTTGATATGGTCGAAGAAAATGGAGTGATGATCCCTCCCCCTTCTGTTTTGCAAGCCGGTGTGGAATTTTGGTCTGATTATTTAGTAGGTTTCTTTCTTGAACTTAATTACCGTCTTGAAAATGTGACCTTGGTTCTTCGGAGGGCTTGGAAGCTTCGTGGAAATTTGCATGTGAAGCTGATTGACTCCATGTACTACCTTAAATTTTCCTCTCCTGAGGATCGTCGGATAGTTCTTGACGCTGAGCCCTCATTTTTTGATGGTAGGCCTTTCATTGTAACTCCTTGGACCCAACTGTGGCATGTGCGCATGAACAAGTACTTTCTATCCCTGTGTGGGTATTTTTTTCTCAAATTCCCTATGCTCTTCAACCTCTTATTGGTCTTAATTGGTTAGCCTGTAACGTTGGAAAATTAAAATGTTTTGACTCAAATACAGTGGCTCGCGATAAGTTGATGTATGCCAAGGCTCTTATTGAGATATCCCCCTTCAAGCCTCTCCCTTCCTCTATCCTAGTTTAGCTAGCCGTTGGTCATGTTGTGAAAGTTCGTGTTCGCTATGGTTGGGTTCCGGAAATTTGTTCCTCATGTCACTCCTTTGGCCACCTGGCAATCGCCTGCTTGCATTCGGAAGCCGTCACGGCTGCTCCAAAGATCTCTTTGCCACACCCCCCTAGTAGGATTTGGGTCCCCAAGGTTTCATCCCCTGTTACTCTGTTATCCCCTACTCTGGTTGTTCCATCGTCTGACTTGTGTCTGCCTCCATTGCCTTTAGATAGGCCTGGCACATCTCCTTCTGTGGTTCCTAGTGATGTTCCTGATATGCCCCTTGTTGATCATGTCCCTGGCTCGTCGTTGTTGCCTGTTGCTTGGGATGAGCCCGAGGGGTGTTGGATTGACCCCATCTCTGATATGAGATTTAACCCGGTGAATGGATCCTTCTACCGTTTTGTTTCTGATGATCATCTGGACCTTCGGTGCCTTTGCTACAAACCTTCTGGTGATTCCTTAGTGCTTGATTTGGACAGGTTCTATGCGAGTACGAATACTGCCATGCTAGCTGATTTTTCCTGGGATAGTTCGTTTATCTACTCTTCTGACGCAATGGGTTATGATCCTTGTCTTGCTCTTCTTTTCCGACCCTTTGCTGGACTTTGTGGGTCCGTGCCTTTGGCTTCTTCTCTGGTGGCTGGGGATGATGGCGCCTCTTCCTCTTTGGAGGAGTGATTGTTTTTTCTATTTAGTTACGATGACATAGCTGTCTCGTACCTGTGCTGTATTTTCCGTTTTTATTTCTTAGTAGTTAAGGTGCTTTTACCTTGCTCTTGTTCTTCAATTTTTATTTCTTTGAATATAAAAATGGACGGTCCACTATAAAACCGGCTTGCTTTGCAAAAAAAAAATTATTCGAAAGAAATTTTCAGAAGCCCGAAACTTAAGTTCTAAATTTCCAATTTTATTTATTTATTTTAAATCTTATTTAAATTATTATTATAAATTTCATTACCTAACAACCAATATATTACAACCAAATATAATCTTTATAAAATTTATTTTATATATAGAAAATATAATAGGCAAAATTATTTCATCCACCTATATTAAAAACAAATATTATGTCGGTCTGTCCTATTAAGTGTTTAGAAATCCCTATTGATGTCATAGCGTCCCATGCACCAACCAGAATTTTTAAATACAAAACGGAACAGATTAACACAATATTAAAACCTTTTTACAACACTAACAAGTACGCTCTCTCATATATACACTCAGCGGCTCATCATAGGGTATTACTACCCTAGTAGTAAAGAGTCAAACCCTACGAAGCTAAGGTTTATCGCTAAACCAAAGCTCTGATACCAGATGTAACGTCCCGCCTTATCACATGCTTTAAAGCGACACACGTGCCAATTCAAACCATACGGAAGAGCGGATTGTTATGGAGTAAATAAGAAAAACAAGAAAGAAATAAAACAAAACAAAATCTCACAACGGAAGGATAAAATATAATAATCAAATATACAGTTCATGAAGCTGTTTACAAAATATTTAATTTTACTTATACAATATATCAGAGTTGCACATACCAATGAATAAAAATCGATGCAGCGGAATGTAGTGCGTAGTGGAACAATATAATATAGCAGGTGATAGTATTATAAAACTTCATCTTCGTCCTCCAGAATAAAATCTTCGATCCTGAAATGCTCGGACTGACCCGAGCGAATTGAAAACACAAAACACTCGAGTCAGAACTAAAAGATCTTATGTAAGTTAAATCAACAGAAATAAATATGAGTGTAACGGCGTCAGAGATGTTTACGGGATTTGACATCTCCTATCCAGTGTCTAACGTGAGTGCATTAACTCAAGAGATGCTCGGGATTCACATCTCCTAAGGATCTATTAAACTATTTACTATGTAGTAATATTTCGCTATTATAATAATGTCTACAGTAAAATAAACTTGCTTTTAAATAGCGTTAAGGAGTGACCCAATATTCCCCTTAACACAGTTATAGTCCCAGTAGTCCATCCAGTATCAATGCATCTCCGGATAGAGAGACTACCCTAAATACTCTACGGGCTACGGGAGAAAACCAAACTCGTAAAAGGTGCGCTAGGGTAGGTAACACGGCACAACTAGGAAATGACAGGGTAGATATACCAATTACGCTCCCGGGTCGGTGGTAACGCGTAGCACGCAGCTACCGCCCACCTCAAACAACACCCCCAAATCAAAGAAATCAAAAGTGGCCACCGAATCAATCCAAAAGTCAAAGTAGAATATCGAAGGGATGTGTCCGATCAAAGGTGCTACCTCAATTAACCCGTCAATCGCTCCTGTTTTAGCCACCTTATGCCAACTCACGGGGGTTGGGTCCATATATTTACCTCAAAGGAAACGCCGCCACCATCCTACTTCATTCTGGAATCTCCACCGCGTACACGGTTGTTGAAGTGGTTTTCGGAGTTGGCAGAGAGTATGACAACTTCCGATCCCGGTCTCTTCAACAACCAAACGTTATTATAATACTACTGTCTTTTCAAAATAGTTTATACTTTAAAACCAGAATAAAATATCAATTTCAAAACCATATAAATATGATATCATTTCTATTTTAAAACCCAAATCAATATGATATCATTTTTATTTTAAATATATCTTTTTCAAAAATCATTGTACTTTCAAATATCTATACCTAAAAACCATAGCTTCGAACAAAATTTTCAATACTTAAATGGTTTAACAATAAATTACTTTCTAAAGTAAATTAGCTTTTTAATTTCTCAAATCAATTCCAAATACAGATTTGAATTCCCAAATAAACCATTTAAATTTCCATATATTTCAAAGTTTTAAATATTCCATCATTTCAAAACTAAATTTTTTAATTCATATATATATATATATATATATGCCAAATTCACTTTACTATTATTTAGTTTTGAAATACTTACTTAATAAATCCATTATCCTTTAAATAAAACTTTCAAATTCAATAATTGAATATTCCTCAATTTATTTAGACTAGATATATTCACTTAAATCATCTTAAACCCGAATTTAGTTATGGCACCATATTCTTTTAAATATAAATTTCAATAAGATCTTAACTAAATAAAATCTCAAATCAATTTCAAAACTATCTCCTCAACTTTTATTTATAAAAATCAATATAAACTCTATATTGGAATATAATTTAAGTAAATACTTATCCATAATATATTTTAATTAAATCTACTTTATTATTAAACTTACTTTATACTTTAAACAATTTTATACATAGCTTAAAATCAAGAATTTAACTATATATAAAATAACCTTTATCAAATATCCGAAATCAATATCTCATAAAACCATATATATATATATATATATATATATATATATATATATATATCTTTACAAAACATAGAAAATCATTTCAAAATATTTTTATATATATACCGCGGTGTGTGTATAAAATCTTTTGTCCTGTAGTCAAGTGATACGGATATTTATCATTTCAATCGTAAAATTTACGGTTATATATCATTTCAAACCGCAATCCCGAATGGAATGAAAATGCATGATAACTTGCAGTTTATTCAATATAAAATACAGCATCCATTCATCCAATATCAACCATCAACCATTTATCACAATCATCATCCAATTCAAACAATAGCATCAATATAGAACGGATAATAATCATCAGGAATTAACTAGCAGTTTATATTCAATGATAAATTAATAACTGTTTAACTGGCAGTTTATATGCAATAATAAATAAATAACAAATTAACTAGCAGTTTATATGCAATGAATATGTAACGACCTGTAAGATTTTAATAAACTTTATCGTTTTATTAACGTATTTAATTGGATTATGGTGAAATTTTTAAATAAATTAATTTGCAAATAAAAAGTTAATATATGGATTACGTCCAATTAAACATAGCAGATGGCAAAATTTCAATTTATTTTATGAAAATTTATTTATTATGTAATTCTATTAAATTCAAGCTAGCTAATAATTGTTGATAATAAAAAAAAAAAATTCTAATGCAGAATATTTTACATAGAAAAATTCTAAATCCTCATCTGAGAAAGGCGTCATCTTTAGTTTTTCAAAATCCGGACTTCTATAGCTTCGTCGTTCTTATTTTCTGCATTCTACTGCATTTTTTTTCTACTAGTGAAAAATTCGAATTTTTATAACTCAATCATACCACTGATAACTGTATACCATTGTGAGCGCCTCGTCGTGCTGATCTCAAAAGTATATTTATTTCTGTATTTCGGAACCCGGTGTACAACGGAAGCAATAAATTTGTTCGTTTTAATGACACCATAAATTGTGCCTCCTTAGCTTCTCCTTATTTCGTTTCGATTTAAACCGTGCTACCCAATATAAATTTATTACTTTAAATTTACAGCTATAAACATTATTTGACCGTTTCTCTTACATTCATTTCACTTAAGAGATACGTTTCCGGTAGCTCTAAGTTCATTTCTCTTTTGGCTTCTATTCCAATAGCATACGTTACTTTTATAATTTCCTATTTATAATACATTGTTTTATAACTCCCAATTCAATGCTAACGTTATGTGCTTTATTTCAAACAGCTCAATTGAACTTTTGAATTCTCTGTTCATTCAACTCATCGCCGTTTTGTTATTAGTATTTGTTTCCTGATTTCATCATCAAACGTTTCTACTCCTAATTATTAGTAAATTTAGAATCAACGTTTGTTGCTTAATTTATGGCATACGTTCTAATCTTTTGCTTTTATCATTTAGAAATCGAAACGTTTCTTTTGCTTTTGAATTTTGTAACGTTTGATAATAATTAATCTTCATAATATAATTGCCTACGTATTGGGACCTAGGAAATAAATAAAATTAAGAAAACGTATAACTTGCAAGAAACAATAGATTACTTTATTTGTTTATCTGGTTTCAAACGAGTGACCATTTATTTCGGGAGAAACCGTTTCTTTTGCATGTGTAAAAATCTACCATCATCTTTCTAGATCTGTTCATATATTTTTTCCTTCCGCCTCCTTTTATTTTGCTCTCAAATTTCCACCATCTTCTTTCCAGAACTCTCCCATGCAAACAAATCCATTTATTACTCGACCTATATATATATATATATAACTCTATGGATTCACGCACCTTTCCTTCTCTGTTTTAATATAACTCTTCATTTCTTTTTCTCTCTCTCTTCTTTATTTCTATTTATAACTTTGTCAGAAACGTATGTGTCTATATAATTTATTTATTCCTTTCTCTGTTCATTTTCTTGCTTTCAAAATGTCCTTTCCTTTGTTATTCCCTTAATTTTAGTGCGTTACTTTACACCACTACAGGACATTTATTTATGTACGTTTCACTATGTTTCTTATATAATTTGATAAGCTGCACTTTTCTCTCCTTAATTTCTTTCTTCCATCATGATTTTAAAGACTTCTGCCAAAAAAAAAAAAAAAAAATATCACAGCATCTCTACATTCCTACTTTCTTTCTTCATTCTATAAACATATTTTTTTCCCTTACCTGAAGCCTCTCAGATCTGTTCTTCTCCTACTCCATAAAAAAAAAACACACACACAAGAAACGCATAAAATAACAGGCAGCAGCCGCCTTCCATCCCTCTATCCTCTCTCGTTCATCACCTCCGCACTCTCACCTCCGCCTCGTGTACCACTGCATCTCCCACTTCAACTGGTGAGTAGCCACCTGTATTTGTATGCATATTTTTTCAAATGCAATTGTTTGAACGTATGCGTGCTTAGTTAGGATAATATATGATTAGTTTGGGTTTAGGTCACGTTAGTCTTATATATATGAGTATAGAATGTCTGCATATATTTGTGTAGTAAATTGTTTGCATATTTTACTTAAATAATTTTAAAGTATCAAATTGTTTTTCTTTCAAAGATATATATATATATATATGTTAGTTATAGACAAAAGTATATGTATATGAGCTTTATGAGATGTACAGTATGTTTTGTATGTAGTTATGGGTATAGTGGCAGTCTATGTAAGTTTTAAAGTATACATTATACACATACGCACAGCTGTTATATTTTTAAAGTGGTATTTTATATAGATTTTTTTTTGTAGTAAATTCTCGTTCTGATTAAATTTTATACATGTTGATGTTCACGTAATTTATAGGTTTTAAGATGTATAAGTTAAGTTATATATATATAACTTTATTTACACATATAAAATTTTAAAAGTGGTATGGTCTGTTTATACGCATGGTTAGTAAAGGTGATTTATTTATTATAATATATTGTTTTGCCGTTTATATATGTCACAGTTTTTTTAAAAAACTATGGAGGAAAGGACAGTGCATGTGTTCATTTGAAGAAGTCTGTGTCTATTTTGTTAGTACGCATATAATTTAAGTATGTTCATATAGGTGGAGTACAGACTTGCAGTGCATTATAATAACAAAATTTTATGGATTATTTTATAAGTTGTTATATAGTTTTGTTTTATAAATATGTTATTTACGTATGTAAGTATTTTTAAAAATGTAAGTATTTTTAAAATTGTAAGTATTTTGTATAAATACATATTTTATAAACTAAGTTTACATTGGTTTTTCAAAGGCTTATTTCGCTTATACAGATGTTGCATACGTTCGCGAAAAAAAATAAAAAAAGAGAGTTAGTTTATGTGTGTGAGTATCGGCTGTTAGTTCATATATGGTATAACAATAAGTAATATAATATGGTTGATGTTATAATAAGTTAGGTTACTGTAAGTGTATTTGTGTATATGCATTGACTTACATTTTATAGGATATGTCCTTAAGTTATTTAGTATTTAGGTCGTGTCTGCATATCAGATTTGTTCAGTGCATGAATTATAAAAGTTCGCTTATACCATTTATCTTCATCGTTTCAGTTCTGATCTGATCCGTTTCATCAAATTCGAGCCAATCAGCTTTGATCGAATTCGTGCCGATTTTGCTTTGCTTGGATTTGAAATTTAGTTTCAGTGTCTGTATCAGTGTGCGTATCCATGTCTCCTTCTATATTCTCTAGCCTTGAAAGGTGAGCAATCACTCACGATTAACGTTCTTTTATTTATTAAATTTGATTCAATTGAAACGTCAATTGAAATATGCTGCTGTTAGTTGTTTACTGTTACGACTGCTATCATCTGTATCTGTTCACCTATGACACCTGACACCATTATCGGTTAATTATTTATGTGATAATAATACAGATTGGTTGAAAATTTACTGATTGATTGATTGTCGTTTAAATTGGATGTTAATTACTATTGTTAAATGATAACTAGTTTGCTAGTAAGATTTGAGGTGGTATAGTTTACAAAGAAAACGGATTATATACGATGGACCTTGATTGATTAAACCTGACCCCGCCATATGTAAATTTGATTAGTTTAATTTGACCCATTAATTGTCGTAGGAATTGATAAGTTATACTTTAAAGCTTTGAACATAGTTTGGATTAACTGTTGTAATACTAAACTGAAATTGAAATGGAACGACAATTGAAAAACTGAAATGTAATAATCTGTAATGATAGTGTAGATTTTAGAAATAATTATAAAAATAACAATGCGAATTAATAAGATCATTTCGGAGTTATTTGATTTAATCTATTGAATTGTTATTGATTGTTGTTATTGCTTGTTTACTTACTTTGACACTATCCCTGTCATCACACTGCAAGTTCCCTTTGTTATGTTTGATTTTTGAATTAAAATGGGTTGAAAAATAGGCCCAAGCGGGTTTCGTTTAATTAAATTTGGGATTACGGGTTGAAATGCTATCCACCCGTATACATTTAGTGTACGTATTGAAATGATAATAGCCATAACACTTTGACCATATGAAAAAAAAATCTATGGTCTTATTAAATGTAAATTCTTAAATACATCTATAAAGGGTAATGATAAATATAGAGTTAATTATATCTAGTTAATCAAGATTTGATTAAATACATAAATTATGATAAATAATTTATGTAAATTTTATTCGGATAAATGTTGCAATAATATTGAAAAATTAAGGTTGAGAAATAAATTTGGGTTATTGTAAAATGATGTTTAGATAAGGATTTATTTATTTAAATCAATTTGAAATTTATCGAATGAGATATTTCACGTTTAATAAAATTTGAGAAATCTTGAGAAAGATGTAATTTAAAGTCACTAAAATGGTATTGAATAAGGGAAGGTTCAAACTAAATAATAATGATGTAAAAACCAAGAATCTATATGAAACTGTTAAATTTAACATCTAAGTATTTAAGCCATGAACTGTATTGAAATTAAATGGTTTAGAAATTTGGTATGTATTTGGGACCAAGATAGTTGAATTTGTTATGTAGATAACTAATTGAATTTAATGGAAATTGAGGTTGAACGAAGTCTGGAAATTTGTATTTAGAGAACTAGATTGGGAAATTTAGGGGAAATATTAAATACTTAAAGTATGGAAACATATTGAAATGGAAAGGGTAATTAGGATATCAAATCCAGATTTGAGATTTATAATTGAGATTGAATTTAATTTAAATGGAAAGGTCAGGTTGATGTGAACGATTTGTTAAGTTAAGGAAATTGCAAGTGCTTTACCATATACAGCATTTAATATATATAAATACTATTTGGGAAATATAATTATTCGAAGTGAATTTGACATTTGGGTTTGAAGTATAAATTAAGTGAATGACCACGATGTAATAGTGTATATTTCTACCCTGTAGATAGTTCTATGGACCCTTAGAGGATGGTCATCCCAAACATCCTTTAAGTTATTTGTATTTCAGTTGATATTTCACTTGAGTTGGATTTATTGATATACGAATGTTAATCCTGACTCGAGTGTTTTGTGTTTTGCTTTACGCTCGGGTCAGACTGAGTGATACAGCATTTGAGACTCACCTTCGAAGTTGGAGCTTTGCTTGAAGATCCAGCTATCTATCCCTTCAGTCATCCAGTTGATTGGTTCAGAGAAGTCATCTGTGGCATCGGAGACTTCACTGCATTTGAATTATTCGGTTGTATTTTATTTCTAACTCTGAGGTATATAGTAGCTTCATGAACTACTATTTCTGTATCTATTCCGCTGCATTATATTACTCTATGTCTGTGATTTGTGATTGATTTATTTACTGTATATTTTAAGTTTTGCAAAATTTTTATTAACAATTCGGTATTTTGAATTATTCAAGTCGGACATATACGGTTCTATTGTCGATTTGAATGGTCCAAAATAGCGGGTCGTTACAGGTGGTATCAGAGCTTTGGCCCAAGTCAAAACTTAGCATATATGGTAAATTTATTACAGAATCACTTTCATTCGAGTTGAATCTCTTCCTTTTTGACTCGATTTCCTTTGAATTTTGGAATGCCCCTCGATTCCGAAATTTATTCCTGACTCCCTCTATTTCTGTTCTTTTGATTCTGGAGTATCCAATGACTCCACTGAATGTTTTGTAGAACGGATGAACTCCGTACAATTGACATTGGTTCACCGAAGATTTCTATACCCTCGGTTTACGATGCTGATATATCTTGATATGCCGAATTTTATATTTGGCAAACGCATATCGATTTGTTTTAGAATCCCGCATCGATCATATCCCTGAAGTCACGGTTGACCCGGTTAAGGTCGCCCGCGATTTATAGATGTATATCCATCTTCTATGTTGTAATTAAATTATCTCATCTTCGATCGAGTCTATCTTCGAATCAGGATTCTATTGATTGGAGTTCCGCTAATTTAAATCTCTACCTTTGTTTGAAACCCATTCTTTGAAAATCGGGCATGTTGGTATTTTTAAAATTGTTTATATATCGAAATTATTATTTTGATAACTATGATTTTATTCTATATATAAAAGTGAAATTGTTTTCGATAAGGATTATATACCTATATAAGAAATGTTATTCTATATAAAAAGGTTTGAAAGGATTTGAAAAATTATAAGAAAGTGATTTATATAAAAATGATTTATAACTGTAGTGTTAAATTTGAAATTCGAGAATTGAATTCCGGTATTTCGAAATTGGTTTTAAGATTTGGAAAACATATATAAATAATACGATTTAAAAGTATTTTTTTTGAATAAGAAATGTTTCAATTAAGCTCAAATGAATTCCAATAATTTTAAAGAAATTTCAAAGAAGTTTCCAAGAAAATAGAAGTCCAGAACTCACTTATGTCGCTTGAAAATAATTTCGGTGATGAGTGCACGCATCATCGACATTGATTTTCGAGTTTCAGAGTGAGGGAGAGGCCACTTTAATAGCTTCGCTATGCAAGTGTTTTGTAAAACCGATTTTGATTTCAAATTCCGAAGTATAATTTGATATTTTAGAAAGATATAAGTATATATTTGAAACAATTTAAAATGAGACCGGTATTCAGTCCTCGAGTTTCGGATTTAATAATTGGTTTATTGATTTATTGTTGATTTTCAACTCTTGAATTGAAAATTTGATTTCCCTAATTATTTTGAAGGTTCGAACACTTCCAAGTCAAGGTCTAAAGTTTTAAAAACTAAGAAATTTCGAAGAGTATAAAATGTTTGATAAAGAATATAAATTTAGTTTGAAATGTTTTGAAAAAAAAAATAGTTTTGAATAATGGTTTTCAGAAAGGTAAATTGAATATTTCAAATAGAAATAGATAGTTTAAAAGTTTAAAGGGATAAATTATAAATTTGGAAACCATTTTGAGTAATTGATTTTGAGGAAAATATTTGGTTTTGAAATTAAATTGGAATTAAAAACCAGTACTTATATGGTGATTTTGGAAATGTATTTGTTTGACTTTAGATATTTAATTTGGAAGAAAATTGGTGAAATCATATATGATTTTGAAACTGAATTGATAGTGAAATAATTTGAAATTGAGAATCTTAGATTATTAAGTACTTGATTTGGGAATGGTCGAACTTATATAAAATGGATTTGTATAAGTATGAAGTTGATTTGAAATCTATTGATTTGAAAGTTACTCAATTTGGAAAGAGATTTTATATAATCGAAGTCTATATAAGTATGATTTGATATACTATTGATTTGGAAAGTATTCGTTTGAAAATGGAATCCTATATATATGGACTTTATATAAGTACAATATTTGAAAGTGATTTGAAAAAGGTACTATATGATATATATTTTCCAAATAAAGATATGGAAAGTGCCTTCTGCTTGATATCCGCTTTGTGGCCACAGCGTGGATTCATTCTATCGTTATTATTCTCTCTGATTTTGGTTTTCCGGATGTAATACTCGAGTGTTCCCACCGTGACGTGTCCCACGGTTTCTTTTTCTCTCGTGAATGCACAGCGAAATTGCCTGGCTGAGTCTTGCCTAGGGGTACGGATTGTTTCCTGGGGGAACCAGGCGTAACCATTGTGTATCCTGCAATCTGTGTAGGTCGCGAATAGTAGCGCAAGTGCCTGGCTGAGTCTTGCCTGGGGGTACGGATTGTTTCCTGGGGGATCCAGGCGTAACCATTGTGTATCCTGCACTCTACTAGTCATCATGGCGTAACTCGCAGGGCTGTGAAAGCTTACGGATATGGATTGTTTCCTGGGGGAACCAGGCGTAACCATTGTGTATCTGCGAACCATGATCGGACAAAGGTTTTGGTTTGATTGTTTTGTTTGGATCGTACTTTCCATATCTATTTTAAAAGGTTTTTCAAGTATTTTCACTGGGTGTTGAAACAAGTCTACTAAGTACTTGAAGAATTCTAGCTTTGCGCCTGATCAACGCATGGCCAGAGTCTGCAAGAACGAGGATAAACTTGTTAAAACATTGAGTTATAAAAGTATTTTCGAAAGAAAAATTGGTTTTGATATAAAAGAATTTTATTATAAAGGTATTGCCAACAAAGAAATTTTGTATTAATATTTGAAATTTAAATTCTTATGGTTTGAAATAAATTATTCGGACCCGATTCTTTCTTTTGAATCTACCTTATCTGCTCAGCTTATTTGTTCATCTTGATTTTGTTTTCAAAATCTACCTTCCTTCCTTGTTGGATTTATCCTTTGAAAATTTTGTCTAATTATATACTACATTGTTTAATATAAAATTTTAAGTGTTATGAATAGTTTGAAGTTATTAATTTCGGATTTAATATTTTCAATAAACTTTGTAAAAATAAGGGATAGTGCAGGTAATTGTTTTCATAAGAGTTGAAAGTATTATAGTATTATAGAAAATTTGAATTTCAAATGAAGTTTCAAATAAAGATTTCAAATAAATTTGGGTAGTTTTAAAAATTTGTTGTTTATCTTATCTTTCAATCTATAAATTTCCGGCTGTTTTATTCTCCTACCTCCTTCCTTTTCGGGGACGAAAAGTTTTGAGTGGGGGAGAGTGTAACGACCTGTAAGATTTTAATAAACTTTATCGTTTTATTAACGTATTTAATTGGATTATGGTGAAATTTTTAAATAAATTAATTTGCAAATAAAAAGTTAATATATGGATTACGTCCAATTAAACATAGCAGATGGCAAAATTTCAATTTATTTTATGAAAATTTATTTATTATGTAATTCTATTAAATTCAAGCTAGCTAATAATTGTTGATAATAATAAAAAAAAAAATTCTAATGCAGAATATTTTACATAGAAAAATTCTAAATCCTCATCTGAGAAAGGCGTCATCTTTAGTTTTTCAAAATCCGGACTTCTATAGCTTCGTCGTTCTTATTTTCTGCATTCTACTGCATTTTTTTTCTACTAGTGAAAAATTCGAATTTTTATAACTCAATCATACCACTGATAACTGTATACCATTGTGAGCGCCTCGTCGTGCTGATCTCAAAAGTATATTTATTTCTGTATTTCGGAACCCGGTGTACAACGGAAGCAATAAATTTGTTCGTTTTAATGACACCATAAATTGTGCCTCCTTAGCTTCTCCTTATTTCGTTTCGATTTAAACCGTGCTACCCAATATAAATTTATTACTTTAAATTTACAGCTATAAACATTATTTGACCGTTTCTCTTACATTCATTTCACTTAAGAGATACGTTTCCGGTAGCTCTAAGTTCATTTCTCTTTTGGCTTCTATTCCAATAGCATACGTTACTTTTATAATTTCCTATTTATAATACATTGTTTTATAACTCCCAATTCAATGCTAACGTTATGTGCTTTATTTCAAACAGCTCAATTGAACTTTTGAATTCTCTGTTCATTCAACTCATCGCCGTTTTGCTATTAGTATTTGTTTCCTGATTTCATCATCAAACGTTTCTACTCCTAATTATTAGTAAATTTAGAATCAACGTTTGTTGCTTAATTTATGGCATACGTTCTAATCTTTTGCTTTTATCATTTAGAAATCGAAACGTTTCTTTTGCTTTTGAATTTTGTAACGTTTGATAATAATTAATCTCCATAATATAATTGCCTACGTATTGGGACCTAGGAAATAAATAAAATTAAGAAAACGTATAACTTGCAAGAAACAATAGATTACTTTATTTGTTTATCTGGTTTCAAACGAGTGACCATTTATTTCGGGAGAAACCGTTTCTTTTGCATGTGTAAAAATCTACCATCATCTTTCTAGATCTGTTCATATATTTTTTCCTTCCGCCTCCTTTTATTTTGCTCTCAAATTTCCACCATCTTCTTTCCAGAACTCTCCCATGCAAACAAATCCATTTATTACTCGACCTATATATATATATATAACTCTATGGATTCACGCACCTTTCCTTCTCTGTTTTAATATAACTCTTCATTTCTTTTTCTCTCTCTCTTCTTTATTTCTATTTATAACTTTGTCAGAAACGTATGTGTCTATATAATTTATTTATTCCTTTCTCTGTTCATTTTCTTGCTTTCAAAATGTCCTTTCCTTTGTTATTCCCTTAATTTTAGTGCGTTACTTTACACCACTACAGGACATTTATTTATGTACGTTTCACTATGTTTCTTATATAATTTGATAAGCTGCACTTTTCTCTCCTTAATTTCTTTCTTCCATCATGATTTTAAAGACTTCTGCCAAAAAAAAAAAAAAATATCACAGCATCTCTACATTCCTACTTTCTTTCTTCATTCTATAAACATATTTTTTTCCCTTACCTGAAGCCTCTCAGATCTGTTCTTCTCCTACTCCATAAAAAAAAAACACACACACAAGAAACGCATAAAATAACAGGCAGCAGCCGCCTTCCATCCCTCTATCCTCTCTCGTTCATCACCTCCGCACTCTCACCTCCGCCTCGTGTACCACTGCATCTCCCACTTCAACTGGTGAGTAGCCACCTGTATTTGTATGCATATTTTTTCAAATGCAATTGTTTGAACGTATGCGTGCTTAGTTAGGATAATATATGATTAGTTTGGGTTTAGGTCACGTTAGTCTTATATATATGAGTATAGAATGTCTGCATATATTTGTGTAGTAAATTGTTTGCATATTTTACTTAAATAATTTTAAAGTATCAAATTGTTTTTCTTTCAAAGATATATATATATATATATATATGTTAGTTATAGACAAAAGTATATGTATATGAGCTTTATGAGATGTACAGTATGTTTTGTATGTAGTTATGGGTATAGTGGCAGTCTATGTAAGTTTTAAAGTATACATTATACACATACGCACAGCTGTTATATTTTTAAAGTGGTATTTTATATAGATTTTTTTTTGTAGTAAATTCTCGTTCTGATTAAATTTTATACATGTTGATGTTCACGTAATTTATAGGTTTTAAGATGTATAAGTTAAGTTATATATATATAACTTTATTTACACATATAAAATTTTAAAAGTGGTATGGTCTGTTTATACGCATGGTTAGTAAAGGTGATTTATTTATTATAATATATTGTTTTGCCGTTTATATATGTCACAGTTTTTTAAAAAAACTATGGAGGAAAGGACAGTGCATGTGTTCATTTGAAGAAGTCTGTGTCTATTTTGTTAGTACGCATATAATTTAAGTATGTTCATATAGGTGGAGTACAGACTTGCAGTGCATTATAATAACAAAATTTTATGGATTATTTTATAAGTTGTTATATAGTTTTGTTTTATAAATATGTTATTTACGTATGTAAGTATTTTTAAAAATGTAAGTATTTTTAAAATTGTAAGTATTTTGTATAAATACATATTTTATAAACTAAGTTTACATTGGTTTTTCAAAGGCTTATTTCGCTTATACAGATGTTGCATACGTTCGCGAAAAAAAAAAAAAAAAAAGAGAGTTAGTTTATGTGTGTGAGTATCGGCTGTTAGTTCATATATGGTATAACAATAAGTAATATAATATGGTTGATGTTATAATAAGTTAGGTTACTGTAAGTGTATTTGTGTATATACATTGACTTACATTTTATAGGATATGTCCTTAAGTTATTAAGTATTTAGGTCGTGTCTGCATATCAGATTTGTTCAGTGCATGAATTATAAAAGTTCGCTTATACCATTTATCTTCATCGTTTCAGTTCTGATCTGATCCGTTTCATCAAATTCGAGCCAATCAGCTTTGATCGAATTCGTGCCGATTTTGCTTTGCTTGGATTTGAAATTTAGTTTCAGTGTCTGTATCAGTGTGCGTATCCATGTCTCCTTCTATATTCTCTAGCCTTGAAAGGTGAGCAATCACTCACGATTAACGTTCTTTTATTTATTAAATTTGATTCAATTGAAACGTCAATTGAAATATGCTGCTGTTAGTTGTTTACTGTTACGACTGCTATCATCTGTATCTGTTCACCTATGACACCTGACACCATTATCGGTTAATTATTTATGTGATAATAATACAGATTGGTTGAAAATTTACTGATTGATTGATTGTCGTTTAAATTGGATGTTAATTACTATTGTTAAATGATAACTAGTTTGCTAGTAAGATTTGAGGTGGTATAGTTTACAAAGAAAACGGATTATATACGATGGACCTTGATTGATTAAACCTGACCCCGCCATATGTAAATTTGATTAGTTTAATTTGACCCATTAATTGTCGTAGGAATTGATAAGTTATACTTTAAAGCTTTGAACATAGTTTGGATTAACTGTTGTAATACTAAACTGAAATTGAAATGGAACGACAATTGAAAAACTGAAATGTAATAATCTGTAATGATAGTGTAGATTTTAGAAATAATTATAAAAATAACAATGCGAATTAATAAGATCATTTCGGAGTTATTTGATTTAATCTATTGAATTGTTATTGATTGTTGTTATTGCTTGTTTACTTACTTTGACACTATCCCTGTCATCACACTGCAAGTTCCCTTTGTTATGTTTGATTTTTGAATTAAAATGGGTTGAAAAATAGGCCCAAGCGGGTTTCGTTTAATTAAATTTGGGATTACGGGTTGAAATGCTATCCACCCGTATACATTTAGTGTACGTATTGAAATGATAATAGCCATAACACTTTGACCATATGAAAAAAAAATCTATGGTCTTATTAAATGTAAATTCTTAAATACATCTATAAAGGGTAATGATAAATATAGAGTTAATTATATCTAGTTAATCAAGATTTGATTAAATACATAAATTATGATAAATAATTTATGTAAATTTTATTCGGATAAATGTTGCAATAATATTGAAAAATTAAGGTTGAGAAATAAATTTGGGTTATTGTAAAATGATGTTTAGATAAGGATTTATTTATTTAAATCAATTTGAAATTTATCGAATGAGATATTTCACGTTTAATAAAATTTGAGAAATCTTGAGAAAGATGTAATTTAAAGTCACTAAAATGGTATTGAATAAGGGAAGGTTCAAACTAAATAATAATGATGTAAAAACCAAGAATCTATATGAAACTGTTAAATTTAACATCTAAGTATTTAAGCCATGAACTGTATTGAAATTAAATGGTTTAGAAATTTGGTATGTATTTGGGACCAAGATAGTTGAATTTGTTATGTAGATAACTAATTGAATTTAATGGAAATTGAGGTTGAACGAAGTCTGGAAATTTGTATTTAGAGAACTAGATTGGGAAATTTAGGGGAAATATTAAATACTTAAAGTATGGAAACATATTGAAATGGAAAGGGTAATTAGGATATCAAATCCAGATTTGAGATTTATAATTGAGATTGAATTTAATTTAAATGGAAAGGTCAGGTTGATGTGAACGATTTGTTAAGTTAAGGAAATTGCAAGTGCTTTACCATATACAGCATTTAATATATATAAATACTATTTGGGAAATATAATTATTCGAAGTGAATTTGACATTTGGGTTTGAAGTATAAATTAAGTGAATGACCACGATGTAATAGTGTATATTTCTACCCTGTAGATAGTTCTATGGACCCTTAGAGGATGGTCATCCCAAACATCCTTTAAGTTATTTGTATTTCAGTTGATATTTCACTTGAGTTGGATTTATTGATATACGAATGTTAATCCTGACTCGAGTGTTTTGTGTTTTGCTTTACGCTCGGGTCAGACTGAGTGATACAGCATTTGAGACTCACCTTCGAAGTTGGAGCTTTGCTTGAAGATCCAGCTATCTATCCCTTCAGTCATCCAGTTGATTGGTTCAGAGAAGTCATCTGTGGCATCGGAGACTTCACTGCATTTGAATTATTCGGTTGTATTTTATTTCTAACTCTGAGGTATATAGTAGCTTCATGAACTACTATTTCTGTATCTATTCCGCTGCATTATATTACTCTATGTCTGTGATTTGTGATTGATTTATTTACTGTATATTTTAAGTTTTGCAAAATTTTTATTAACAATTCGGTATTTTGAATTATTCAAGTCGGACATATACGGTTCTATTGTCGATTTGAATGGTCCAAAATAGCGGGTCGTTACAGAATAAGTAAATAACAATTTAATTAAATAAATGCAATTTAGCCGAGATGATGATTAAAAATATGCCAAACAGTCATAAATAAATTTCTAATCATATCCAAATTTAATTTAACAAACATAAGAAATTTTAGAAGTTGTGAGTGGGTTAAAATACTCACCTTTTGAATTTAAATTGAATATAAATTCAATTTAAACCCAAAAATTTATCAGTCTCAGCCGTCCAAACAAGCGTCAAAGTGTCCGGAATTCCAATACGAACCTAGCGGAGAAAACCGCGCGTAAAACGGAGTTCGTACGTGAAAGTTATACGAGTTAGAACGTTTAAAAATTTAATTAAATTAAAAAAAAATAAACAAAAGAAACAATACCCCGTTTGACCGGCCACGTCACCCTCGTTGCCCTCTCTCTATCTCCTGAACCACACTCACGCACGAACTGCTCCAGGAAGAAACACGCAGCCCCATCCTCCAATATCCCAGCCGCCTCCAAACTCGAATGTGCGCGCCGAGCCACCACCGGCCTGTCGCCGAGCACCCCTCGAAGCACGCACCTCGTCCAATTGTGCACAATCGATGACAGCCGCCGGTAATAAAATCGAAACCCTAATCATTTGAATCGACAAGCTAACCACCTAGATGCGATCCCCTCGGCTTCCTCTCCAAAATTCAGAAACGGTTCGTCGATCTGTCGAGTTTGATTTCGACGTGATGAATGGCCGAGACTTCTTCGATTTTTACCGGTCAAACGACAATCCAAAACAAAAAACGAATTTCAGCAGAAGATTACGCACTTCGAGTGCTTCAACATATATTTTTTTCAAATTTTTCTGAGGACTTTGGATTTTTGACTTTGATTTGATTTGCAATTGGATCTGGAAATATAGAATTTTGTCTGCCATTGAGGAAGAGGAGGAATAGAATGAATTTACGTATAGGAATGAGGAATAGGGGTTGCTAGGGTTTATAACGGGGTTTATATAGGTAGGTCGGAAATTAAAATGGATGGATAAGGTTGGATTACGCGCTAACGCCAAAGTGGCCCAAAAAGCCCGTTTCGACTCTGAAACGAAATTGGGTCAACCCATATATCAAAATAGATATTTTAAAATATTTTAAACGCGATGGAACAAGTTTCAAGTCCAAATTCCATCGTATGAAGAAGTTATGCTCAAATCAAAATTTTCCACATTGATTTCAATTTATCGATTTCAAGGCGTTTCGAGTCCGTACGTCCGATCGCTACGAAACTTGAAGCCCTACAAAAATTCACCGTTACAGATCCTATGAAACTGGTTTCGTCGAAATCCGAGTCAGTGGCCAAAATGGCTATTTTTTTTATTAATTAAATAATTTAATAATTAATTAAAAATCAAATTTTTAAATTTCAGTCTTAAAATTGACAAATTTTGTCACCTTTATATTGCTCAATCAATTTCAATGTTTTAAACAAATTAAAAGTCAATTTAAAGTTGACTATTTTATCAATAAAGTGTCAAATCTTCAACTTCATTATATTCAAAATTATAAATTAAATTTCCAGTAATTCTATTAAATTAAATAAATCAATGATTATTCCATTCACAAATTTCAAATAGATGGATTTAATATTGGATTCCAAATCTATTATCTTAATATCCTTAGATTTCATTTAAATATCTATTAACATAATATTTAGATGTTTAATTTCATTTATTTTCAATTACACCTATTTATCATACATTAAACTTCAATATACTGACAAAACTTATTTTTTGGATCCTTTTCATTCACCCAACTGTCATTTTATAAATAAAATTAACCATAGATTCATACTTTATTACATAAATAATTTCAATTTCATCTAAATCAATATTTACGAAATTTTTAAATATTTAATCCATTTAATTGCAATTAATCCTTTTTTTAATTTTAAATTCCAATAAATCCATAAATCCTACCTTCCATTCCTTTAATTCAACTAGTTATCATATTGTGAATAAAATTTACATTGCTTTCGACTATTTCTTTAGTTTACCTTACAAAACGTTACATTTAGATTTTATTACAATTGATTACCAAAGTTTATTTAACACATTAAATAAACAAGCAACCTATATTAATTGCCCCTATTTGATTTTAATTGCATGTATAAGTTCATTACTTATCAATCCAGATTAAAATTTCATATATATAACGCTAAATTTATTTCATTTCTATTTTCGTCTTTATTTCAATTGCATACATTTAATTCAAATTTTATTGTGTTTGCCAATAGGTACATTAATTATTATTATATTCTCCATTAATTTTTTTACTTGATTTCATATTTTACAAGTTCTCAATTCCAAACAATATTATAATCACCTACAGGACATTGTTTTTATTTCATTACTATTTATTTTTATGAATTCATTAATTAATTCACTAATTGCCTTTGTTTCTTATATTCAATTTATATCTAGGTATAAACCTTTCACTGCTCCATTTATTAGAGTTTTATTCAAATTTACAAATAATTAGGTTTAATTACCATTGATATATTCTATTTTAGCGTTCATTTCAATATTAATATATAAAGTTTTTATTTCTACTAAATTTAATTACAAAAATCTCATTAATTTAACCAATTTAAATTGTCGAAAATTACGGGTCGTTACATCATCTACCAAACTTTCCACCTAACCGTTCACCATTAGGCTTTTCTCTTTAGATTTTATTAAGCAAACATTTTTTCTAACACCTCTTAGTTAACCATATAACTCACTACATTATCATCAATGTTCTAATTCCAACTTTCGCCTTCTAAGGCCTTAGCATCAATTCTATCTTTTGAAGTTACTAGTTTCCGTTCACACACTTTACTGAGAGCTAATCTTTAAATTTCCTAAATCCTCTCCTATTCCTGTAACTCCACAATATTCTACCCTTGTACCATTGGTTTTTGGCCCAAGAATACTTACAACTATGTATGATAACTTAACATTAAGGTTTTGAAACCACCTCCTCTACACTAGACTCCTTTTAGCCACCATCTTACCATCATCTGCCTTTGGTCCTCTGGTATGATTCCAGCTATGGTCTTATGAGTTTTACTAGTTAGCTTTCATACTTGTTAAAATTTTTGGTTTAGCACTCTTGGTTCTATACAAGTTGAGAACCACCTTCTACACATCTGACACTTGTTTTACACATGTCGTCTTTTGATTCGCTTGACTTAGTCCTTTTCGAGCATTAATAAGTACTTTGCTAACATGTTCAACATCAAAAATAGACCTGGTCTATTGACCCAATATTGATTACTTAATTTAATTAAATTATCTTTCGATCTCAACTAATTTTCTTTTGGTTCACTATTTAACCCTTCAGCTAAGCATATTTTCTTTCAAAAATTACGTATTTTGTTTCCAAAAACCCGTAGCTTTAGTAAAACTAATCATGTCCTGTTTTCCTCATAACTAACCATTTTTCTTAACAAATGAATCTTAATTAATTCATAACAATTTAATTACCTAAGGATAAATTTTATTAATTAAAATTATTTTCTGCAATGATGTTCGTCACCTCATATTAAATGTTCATATTAAACAAAATCAAAGGAATGGCCAAATACCACATGGCCTTGTGGAATTCATAGAAAGAAAGAACTAGAGGAATATGTTACTAACCTAAGTTTTGGTTTTCATTGGTTAGAAGCTTTATATTTTCCTTGCTTTGATCTTCTTCTCCTCTTGTCAATGGTGACGAGTTAAGGTTTAATTTTCTTTTAATTTGAAGAGAATAGAAAGTAAGATAAAAGATATGTTTGTGTAATATATATAGTATAGGTTATAGGATTTTTTATCATATCATATTAATTTATTTTCTTCTTTACAAATCCTCTCCTTTTAAAAGTAAACCGATTACCCTTTTATGGCTGCATTAATTCGTTTTTCATTTCAAATGTATCGCTTAATTCATGCATTAATGATGGGAAAATAAACACTCCATGGTTATTTGCCCTATCTCGTGTATTTAATTCTATTAATCAAATAATTAATTTCTTAATTAATTATTAGTTAATTTATAGGGATGTTATAACAACGATCTAAAATGTCACTATAATAGTATCTAGTTCAACATAGTTACAAGTTATTGAAATAGGAGATAACTAAATAAGCAATATAAACAATACAACCCCTTTGAGTCTTCATCTTCATATGCTCATCCCAAGAAATCTCTAAACCACTATCAACCTATCATAGATAGAAACAAAAATAGAAATATAGAGGGGTTTAGACATAGGCTTGGTGGGTGAGAAATTATCCTTAAATATACGATACTAACATGATAATAAAACATTTTTTATAGACTACTCATACATTTATCATCTTAAGGGTTATTCATCACCATTAATTTAGTGTACCGTCCATTGCATTTAAATGTATCATTCTCATGGCCATAACATATATTAAAACCATCATATAACATTGGAAGTGACACGCTTTACAACAATTTAACATACTCTATTGTCTTTATTTCTCTATTGATATGCTTTACGATATTAACGTACCTTAACATCTTTATTTTCCTATTGATACGCTTTACAATATTAACATACCCTAGCATCTTTATTTCTCTACCGGTATTCTTTACAATATTAACATACTCTATCATCTTTCTTTATCTGCTGATACACTTTACAATATTAACATACCCTAGCAACTTTATTTCACTACCGGTACGCCTTACAATATTAACGTACCCTAGCAGCTTTATTTTTTATTACCATGTGCTCTATAAGAAGAACCAGTCGTATACCATATCTTGAACCTACCATAGTTGACCTATAGAAACAAAGATATTGGCATTGTCACTGTAGTTAATTAGATAAACATTTATATCTCCCACGGTCTTTAAACCATATGTAATAAAATCTAGTTGCATTTAGTAACCAGCTCATCTTATATTATCTTATATTAGACTTATCTAACATCTTCTCATTCTCAAATTACTTATACCAATACGCATTTACAGTAATCATCTACTTGTATATTATTCTATATATACCCATATACATTAATCAATGTCCTAACTCACCCAATCAAGGTAAAACACCCTTAACCATTCATTTTGGCCCCTATGCTTTTAGGTTCGAGATGCACAATTTTTAAACATTTAGATGTCTGGTTAAACATTTAGACATATTAATTCTTTTTAGATGTCTGGTTAAACAATTCAGATATATGGTTAAACGGTTCAGACATATGACTTACTGATGAAAATTACCATTAGGACTTTAAACGTCTAACCCCTTGATTCAAATGTTTGAATAACCATTTAACACGTAACCCAATATTCAAACCTTTGAAAGTGGTGTAAAATGAACACATTCCATTCGGTTTTCATTATTAAATTTCAATCGTCTTCATTTCAAGCGTTTGAAATGCTGCTAAATTCGAATTTTCATCTTTTCTTGTGTTTTCCACATGGCAACCGGCCTATTCTCAAATTAACTATATATATACCTATAAATAAATTATAGGAAGGTAACACAACGATTATATGGTTGTTTAGTATAGATTATTACATTAATACTCTAACTCGTTTATCACCATATTTAATAATTTCATTATAAGTGTAATTCATCTTTTGTCAAATCATTCTTTATAGTTATCATTATATTTACTCGTATCAAAACTGTAGTTTAACCATTCCATTAAAATATTTATATCATTAAACTATATACGATCCATCTATATTATATTTGTTAACATTTTTCTTATGGTTCTTATATATATATACATATATATATGTATGTATATGTGTGTATATATATATTCTCTTAATCATCTTCATCTCTCTTCACTAAACAAATGGCATATTCGAACATTAATGGTCAATCACTATCCCTAACCCATATCTTAATGTCAATATCTCCAATTAGAAAAATTCATTTCAATTATGCCCATATTCTAATATAGATTACAACAATGAAACAGAATCATGTAGATGCCATTTAACATAGTAAATAGATTCTCACTCACAAATTAACCACAATAGCCCTTATTTAGGTTGGAATCATCACTTCTCACACTTTCTAGAATATCCCTAGCCTCCAAACTTGATTTTGGTATCTTATTGTTACTTTTCTTGTTCTAATCAACTTAGTACCTATTCTTAAAATTAATAGAGATTTGATAGATGAATTTTTTGTCTAGGTTTTAGACTTAGGGTTATGTTGTTTGAAAGGAGAATGAGACGAAAAAGTAACTATACGTACTTAATTTATTGCATATGTTATCTTATTCCATTTCTCTACTAATAGGCCTTAGACCCTTCTTTGCCCAACTCCAAACCCATCTACAATATTTATTATCTATTTTAATCTTTGTATTCAACTCAGGTATTTTTATAGTGAATTTCACCTGAAATATATGCTCTTTGCAATTGTACCAATTTTGTCGTTTAAATCATTTTTTATGAAATTTTTAGTTTTTTGCTTTTTAGAAAAATTATCAATTTACCCTTAAATAAATATTTATTTAGTTAATAAAATTTATGGGGAGTAGCATTCTCTTCCCCTTAACAGAATTTTATCCTCAAAATTCAATAGGATGGACAATGTAATTCGCTTCAGCATTGTAAGCATACATAGAATTAAAATCCAATTCATACAATCTAAACAATCATACTAAGAAACAAATCATCCAAAAGAAATCTACCTAAATAAGTAATCTACTCAATAAAATAGGAACATATTAGTAAATAGTTTGGGATGAGAAGCACAAACCTTCTTCTCCGACTCCCAAGTACTCCCTGCTTAATCATTTCCCCACTATTCTCACCTTGTAGAATACAATAGCCTATGATTATTGTTTGATGATAATAAACATACACACATACATACATACATACATACATATATATATATATATATATATATATATATATTTGTTTCAATGTATTTGTGTAATTGTACTATTTTATTTTTTCATATAATTAAATAAATATTTGTTGAATACAATAAATAACACAGAATTCTTATTTAAAAAAATATTATATTCAAACAAATATTTTATTATAAATTCAAATAGTACAAATTTGAGCTCTCACTACATTTACATATTTTCAATTATAATACAATTTCAATTACAACATAATTTTCACTTTACAATTTTCACCTCACTACAAATATTCACTCATCACTCGTATTTTATTATTCAACTCTATTCCATCCTGTATCCAGCATCTGAACTATCTTCAAAATAAATACTGATGCAATAAAATTGAAAAAGAAACATTTTGCAGTGCGCAATGAAGTGGATGAAAATATTGTTTGCCTCATTTATTCGGGTTGTTCATCATATTTTTAATTCATCTTACACGAACAACTTGTGACATACATAGTGTATCATTGTACATGCCACAAGGTCATGCACACCAATATACACTTGCTTGTTAAAATAGCAGGGACAGGTGAGTATGCCAAGACTAGATTCAACTCAAGTGCAAATGACTCAAACAAAACAAAATACAAAGTATACATGCACTGATACACGCGCAAACACAAGGAAGGACAAATGCAAGTTCAGTTACAACATGACAAAGTGGTGAACCAGATCAACATACCACCAGACTCGAGTGAACCAGAGGTGAACATGTCAAAACAACAACAAGGCAACAAAACTTCAGACGCCAAATTGTAAGCAACCATCATTCAGGAAACAAAGATTGTCATAACCCGGGCAAACCTTGGACAAAAGTGCACCAGCCTCAACTAAAAGTACACATTCATATATGTATAACTTGACAGCAAGAAATGTCACATGAAGATCCAATCAGACTTCAAGTGCAAAGAAAAATGGAACCATATTCAAAAGCAACTAGGACCAGACCACAATGCACTAGATCAATGTTCATGCAACCAGATATGTACAAAGGATGATACCAGAAATAACATATACACATGTACACACAAGAAGCAAGCACTCACAGCGGATAGATCATAGCCATCACAAACATATATGTACATATATGTATGCATGTATCTACATAGAGATGTCCAAGCAAATGCAGACAACAAGTCAAATGCAACTAGACTTGAAATGACACAAGGATATGTATACATGAATGAACACAACGTGAGTATACAAACCAGTGTGGATGTGTATATGCAAAACAACAACAAGCTTCATACATGTATATAAATATGCAATAGAAAATACAAAATTAGAAAGCAAGCATTCAAAGTGGACAGAGGATATGCATGCATTCAAACATGATCATGTGAAAATAATACTACCAGGATTGATGCCAGAGTACACACAAAACATGGAACCAGACTACAACTTCCAAGACTCCAAGTCGAGATCAAAGAAATGACCAAACAAAAAAATACTACCGCGGTGTTAAAAAAAGCCGTGGGTCGTGTTTAAAAAAATAATGGGCAAATGAAAACCATTGAATTTTTCAAAAAATAGAATACTACCAACAAAGAAAATGGAACAGCAAATCATGGTAAACCAGTCAATCTTCAGGAAGTCGAGAATATCTCAAATTCAAGTACCAAACAAGTCAGGGAATGATGAAAAAGTCATAGAAGAAAAGAATGGAACAATTCAAATGTGTTTAAGCGAATACAAATATATTAGAAACATATTCAACCGATGATATTATGAACAAGTCAGAAATCACAGACTTCGTTGGATCAAAAAATTAATGCAAGTGCTAAAATCATGACAAATTCAAACCAAATTATACGAACAAGATTATAGGGTTTCGATCCCTATAAATTAAACCCAACTCAACACTGGCAGATCATCAAGTTGAGCATTATCAAAAATCAAAAAGGGGCAAAAATCACATACCAATTTCATACCATTCGAGCTCGAAAAAATTGAAGTGACCGTGAGCACTCAAAGCCAGGAAGTCAATTGACGAAGCAAATCAAAGAAAAATCTTCACTTCAATTGATCTATTTCAAGCAACGTCTTCAATTGGAACAAAGCCCTAATTCGGATCGCAAAAGGGAACGTGAAGCCACAAATGAAGCATGAAGCAAAATAAAAGAGGAAACATCATTTATCTTTTTGGGCCGCACTGTTTATGTTATTTATTTGGGCCAAATAGTATATTAGGGCATTGCATTTATTTTTAGTACTTTTGCTTGTTTTTATTTTTTATTTGAGTTAAACTCTAGTTTTAACTTGGTTATGAATTGCATGGCGTAGTTTGGAGAATTCGCAACTCAGTGGATGAGTTGTGGCAGGGTTTTGAGCTTAAAGTTAGGCTGATCAAGTTAGCAGGTATTGCAAGTTTACGTGTTTTGTAAGCGTCTGATTACTTAATTTCTAGTAGAAACCTTAGGGGTAGCACGTAGGATAGTTATTGCCGAAGCTGGGTTAAACTATGTGTGATCTTTACTGCATTGCTTTCTGTTATTATTTTTATTTCTGCATTAATTTTTAGTATTACCATATTCACCCCTCCTCTAGGGTGAAAATGATCCTACACACCTCTTTTATTTTTAAGTCTTTTCAATTCATGCTTTACTATATAAAAAGGTCCATATGATGCATAAACTCTGACTCCACTCCCATGTCTCTAGCCGATTGGGCTCAACCATAACGACAAAATTACGAATATACTTCTGCAATGTGACACATAAAAAATGTTGTGAACTCTCGCCTACTTTTCGAGAAACTCCACTTCCTTAGCTAAATTTTTGTCTCTCCCTGATATTAGGAAAGGCCCAATAAAATATAGCACTAACTTTTCCAAATTACAAAATCTCATAATTTGTTTTGGCGGTAAGACTTTCACAAACACCATATCACCTACTATGAGTTCTAGCTCTATATGCCACATGTCAATATATGATTTCTGCTTTTCCTAAGTAGACTTCATTCACTTTCATATCAACTCCACTTTCTCAGAAGTGTCTCTAGTTAAGCCTGATTCAAGCATAACTTTATCATCATCTCTAACCAACAAGATGAGGATATGCACGGTGGTTTATGATAAAGTAATGGTATGCCCTAGGGGAAATTATGTAAATAATCATATGAACTTAATGACGCAGCGTGGGAAGCGAATTCGACGATGTAAATCGAATCCGTCCAGGATCTCACATGATTAGGGAAATAATCAGTGAATCGTTGATAAATCAATGAATTTAAGAATACCGTAAGGCCCAAATCCGTTGATCTAGAAGATACCGGACTTTAGCAATCTTCGTCACGTTGATCGCGCACGATACCGTGAGAGAAGATCTTCAATTCTTCAAACGTTGATCAAGCGCACTTGATTCCGTGAATTGGCTTCAACAATCGTTGATTCGAGCGCACTCGAATATCCAAAAGTGGAGATAGGAGATAACACTCAACTACTAATTTAAATGGAGGCACAAAGCACAAACCAAATTTTTATTCAAAATTCAACAACTCCAAATGACCCAACTCGCCTATTTATAAGGAAAAGTTACAACACACACGACTTAAGAAAAATTACAACACAAACAGTACAACGACTTTACAACTTATCACAACTTAACAAGACACGACTTAAAAAATAAACGAATCAAAATAATGCGACTTAACAAAAACGGTATAAGAAATCGGCAGCGACTTAAACCCCTTCGCGACTTAAGGGAAATTGTACGCGACCTAAGAAATTCTGGAAGCTCGTTCGCGACATAGGAAATGGCATCGACCTAACTGGACTTCTCAATTTAGGAGGAGGAGGAGCGACCTAATCTTTGAGACCTAACTGAAAGGTCGTTCGCGACATATGGAAGAGGGGCGACGACCTAATCTTCGCGACCTAACTGGAAGGTCGTTCGCGACATATGGAAGAGGGGCGACTCGCGACTTAGCTGGAGGCGATCAATCTTATGTTGTTCGCGACCTACTGCTTCTCGCCCGCGACTTAGGGCTACTGTTTCTTGTTGCGACTTAGGGTTTCATGATTCTGACGCTGGTATGGAATGCGCGCTGCATCATCCTCCCCTTGTTGGAAAGAATTCGTCCTCGAATTCACGCTCTCCTTTTCTTCGACAAACTCCTCCCCATAATACGGAATTAAGTGTTTGATATTGAAAACATCAGAAGTATGAATCTCTTCCGGCAACCTCAACCGATACGCATTATCATTGATCTTCTTCAAAATTTCTACTGGACCAATCTTTCATGCCTTCAACTTGTTGTAAGTTCCAACCGAAAAACGATCTTTCGTCAATACTCCGTAAACAAAATCACCCACTTTGAAGTCCACATTCCTTCGTTTCTTATCAGCCAGTTGTTTATATTTCTCATTTGTGTTCTCCAATCGTTCCTGAAAGATTCTATGGCATTCTGTCAACCCATCAACAAAATCAGCAGCCCGCTTAACTATCCCCTTCGGTTGTGGTACTATTGTCAAATCCAACGGCCCCTTTGGTAAGCTTGAATACACGATTTGAAATGGACTGAAACCTGTACTCCGGTTAACTACGTGATTGTGTGCGAACTCAGCTTGACACAACTTCAAATCCCAGCTCTTCAAATTGTCTTTCACAAGACATCTCAGTAAATTTCCCAACGATCGGTTAACCACCTCTGTTTGCCCATCAGTTTGTGGATGGTAAGCGCTACTAAAATTCAGCTTCGTTCCAACCATCTTCCACAAACTCAACCAAAAATGGCTTAAAAATCTAGTATCTCGATCAGAAACAATAGATTCTGGTAAACCATGCAATCGATACACCTCTTTAAAGAATAATTGAGCTACTCGGACGGCATCAGCTGTCTTCTTACAGGCTATGAAATGCGCCATCTTCGAAAACCTGTCCACTACAACATATATAGAATCATTTACCCTCTGAGTTCTCGCCAAACCCAACACAAAATCCATGCTAATATCAACCCAAGGTTTAGTAGGCACGGGTAATGGCATGTATAATCCCGCATTCGTCGCTGTTCCCTTCGAAACCTGACAGATATGACACCTCTTCACAAATCTCTCTACCTCTTTCCTCATTGACGGCCAAAAATAAGATTGTGAAATTAAATGTAAGGTGCAATCCCATCCAACATGTCCTTCTTCATGCAACTCTTTAACAATCTTCATTCTCAAGCTAAAGTCTGGTATGCATAATCGATCCCCCTTAAACAAGAATCCATCAACCAACACAAATTCATCAGTACTCACATTCTTAACTTTCTCAACAAACTTTGCAAAGTAAGGATCCTATTCAACCAACTCTGGCAATAGTTCAAATCTTGTTACTTCAACTTTCAACGTTGTCAACAAGTGATTCCTCCTGCTCAAAGCATCAGCCACACGACTCGACACTCCTGATTTGTGCTTTACGACAAATGTAAACTGTTGTAGATACGCAATCCATGATGCATGTCTCGCTGAAATCTTGTCCTGACCTTGTAGATGTTTCAACGCCTCATGGTCAGTATATAACACAAACTCCTTCTGAAACAGATAATGTCTCCAGTGCTTCACAGCTTGAACAATCGCGTAAAACTCTACATCATATGTACTATATCTCATCTTGGCTCCAGATAATTTCTCACTGAAATAAGCAACTGGTCTTCCATTCTGACTCAATACTCCACCAATCCCAACCTTCGACGCATCAGTATGTATCTCGAACAACGAATTAAAATCCGGTAAAACTAGAATTGGCGCTGACGTCAATAGTGTCTTGATCTTCTCAAAAGCTAACTTTGCTTCCTCCGTCCACACGAACTTCTTTCCTTTCATGCAATCGGTTACAGGTGCCATCACACTGCTAAAGTGTGGAATGAACCTTTGGTAAAAAGATACCAACCCATGAAAACTCCTTACTTCAGTAATTGTCTTCAGTTGTGGCCACTTCTGACAGATTCCACTTTGCTTTCATCCACTTGAATACCCTCCTTCGATAGTACATATCCCAAGAACAAAACACTGTCCGTCATAAACACGCACTTCTTTGCTGCTGCATAGAACTGCTCCTGTCGTAGAATCAACAGTACTTCTCGCAAATGTTGGATGTGCTCTTCCGTACTCCTACTATAAAGCAAAATATCATCAAAGTAAACAACCACGAACTTCCCAACAAATGGTCTGAAAATCTGGTTCATTACTCTCATAAAAGTACTATGAGCGTTTGACAAGCCAAATGGCATAACCAACCATTCGTATAAACCCTCCCTGGTTTCAAAAGCAGTCTTCCACTCATCACCCGGTCTAATACGAATTTGATGGTATCCACTCTTCAAGCCAATCTTGGAAAACACAACAGCC
This sequence comes from Allium cepa, assembly GCA_030765085.1. Classification (NCBI taxonomy): domain Eukaryota; kingdom Viridiplantae; phylum Streptophyta; class Magnoliopsida; order Asparagales; family Amaryllidaceae; genus Allium; species Allium cepa. Next base: position 439,161,255 of record CM060941.1, read on the forward strand.
CCACTCAACTGGTCAATCAAATCATCAAACCTCGGCATAGGAAATCTATATCTCACAGTGATCCTATTTAGAGCCCGACTGTCCATACACATCCTCCACGTCCCATCCTTCTTCGGTACCAATAAGGCTGGCACGGCACATGGACTCAAACTCTCCTGAACACGCCCTTGTTCTAACAATTCCTCTATCTGCCTTCTGAGTTCTTCATGTTCCTTAGGACTCATCTTGTAATGTGGCCTGTGAGGTAATACTGATCCTGGCATAAGATCAATTTGATGTTGAATGTCCCTCAACGGTGGTAACTCCTTCGGCAATTCTTCTGGAAACACATCTCTGAATTCTTCCACTACTGGCTTTACCTCCTCTGGAACTTCAACAGATTCACTAGCCTCATGTCCAATCAACAAAAACACCTCTGGATCTCCTCTACTTCTTCAACAAATTCCTTCAAAGTCAACAAAGTTTTAAGCTCCTCAATCTCTTCTGACTTGCTCTCTCCCTGCTGTCTCTTCTTTGGAACTAAAATATTCTTAACGCCTTCAAACATAAAACTGTAGTTGTTGGTTCGACCGTCATGCTGTACTGCTCGATCATACTGCCACGGTCTTCCCAAAAGCAAATGACAAACATCCATCCCAACTACATCACACCAAATCTCGTCTTTATATTTCTTCCCAATAGAAAATGGAACTCGAACTCGCCTGTCCACCTTTACCTCTCCTCCTTTTCTTAGCCACGCTAACTTGTAAGGATTAGGATGTTTCTCCGTTTTCAACTTCAACTTTCTCACAGCTTCAATAGAAATAATATTGTCACAACTTCCTGCGTCAATCACAAATTTACAAACTTTCCCCAATATAGTGCATGTCGACTGAAAGATGTTACTCCTCAACCAACTAGCCTCATCCTCTTGCTTCGGTGTTAAACAAGACATCCTCATCATTAGATTACATCCTTCGTCTCCCGACGCGATATCCTGCTCATCTTCCTCCACTGGACTAGAATCACCTTCACCAACATCCTCACCTTCAACTTTAGTAATCATTGTTCTCTTCTTTGGTTTTGGACATTCGTTGCTTTTATGACCCACTTCCTGGCAATTATAACATTTGAAACTGTTTTTGACCTTTGCCTTCGCAGCCTCATTCACAACTGGTTTACTAACAACTTTTAAAACATTGGAACTCCCACTGGCACCCTTTACTTGATTGTTGGAATTTGTAAACACACCACCTCCTCGTCTTCCCTGCTTCTCCCAAGCCAACCTTTCTGGTGCGCTTCAGCCACAGATCTTGGGTCAAACATATTAACCATATCCTGGATCTGCATTCGCAAACCTCCAACAAACCTAGCAGTCAACTGTTCCTCTGTCTCCATAATGTCATTTCGAGCAATCAGTTGATAAAACTCATCAGCATAATCATTAACAGTCTTTGTCACCTGCCTTAGATTTTGTAAGCGTTGATACATAAGAGATTGATAATTGTAAGGTAAGAAAGTAGCTTTCATTAACTTCTTCACCTTCCCCCATGAAACAATCTTTGTCTTCCTCATCCGTTCTCGTGTAAATTTTGTTTGTTGCCACCACGCCATGGCTCTTCCTCTTAAACGAGTAGCAATCAACTTCACTCTACGATCTTCCGGAACCTCCTTGAAATCAAAGATCTCTTCAACATTAGATAACCAATCTAGAAATTCTTCAGCCTGCATACCACCCTTAAACTCTGGAATTTCAATTTTCATTCCGGACTCCCATTTGTGATCATACTCTGAATGATTTCTTCCTTGACTTCGAATTCGACTATGAACACTACCACCATCAAACTCCACATCAAAATATGATGCATATCGTTTTCGATCATGACCACCAACATCTCTACCACCATTTCTACCACCAACATCCCTTCGATCTACATTCCTTCGATTTCGTTCATCAACATTCCTATCACGATCGTCAACATTTCTACGACCATGATCTTCTCTTCTCTCCCGATCTGAATGTGGTGAAACTCTACTTCCCCCATGACTTGATTCAGGTGAAACCCTTCTTCTACTTTGATTCATTTCAAGCATCATTCTCTCTAATCGACCAATTCCTTCATTCAACTTCTCAGTGAAACTCTCGTTGATTCGTTGCTCCATTTCATCGGCCTCTTCTCTTCCATACAAAGCATTAATGTTGCGATGACGTTGAGCTCGTCTCGGAGGCATGATTGAACTTCAAACAAACTCAAAAATAAATTTCAAACACTTTTCGAACTTTGATCCAAAGTGAGATGGATCGAAACTCCCAACTTGTTGCAACTTCACGATGAACACGATGAACGCTAAACCTCTCAACAATTGCAAATCCGATCTCCAAACTTCAAACTATTGAAACCCAAGTCTCCAAATGATGCAAATTTCTTGCGATCTAGCTCTGATACCAAACTAACGCATCATGGGAAGCGAATTCGACGATGTAAATCGAATCCGTCCAGGATCTCACAAGATTAGCGGAAATAATCGTTGAATCGTTGATAAATCGATGAATTTAAGAATGCCGTAAGGTCCAAATCTATTGATCACAAAGATACCGGACTTTAGCAATCTTTGTCACGTTGATCGCGCACGATACCGTGAGAGAATATCTTCAATTCTTCGAACGTTGATCAAGCGCACTTGATTCCGTGAATTGGCTTCAACAATCATTGATTCGAGCGCACTCGAATATCCGAAAGTGGAGATAGGAGATAAAACTCAACTACCAATTTAAATGGAGGCACAAAGCACAAACCAAATTTTTATTCAAAATTCAACAACTCCAAATGACCCAACTCGCCTATTTATAGGGAAAAGTTACAACACACACGACTTAAGAAAAATAACAACACAAACAGTACAACGACTTTACAACTTATCACAACTTAACAAGACACGACTTAAAAAATAAACGAATCAAAATAATGCGGCTTAACAGAAACAGTATAAGAAATCGGCAGCGACTTAAACCCCTTCACGACTTAAGGGAAATTGTATGCGACCTAAGGAATTCTGGAAGCTCGTTCACGACATAGGAAATGGCATCGACCTAACTGGACTTCTCGATTTAGGCGGAGGAGGAGCGACCTAATCTTTGCGACCTAACTGGAAGGTCGTTCGCGACATATGGAAGAGGGGCGATGACCTAATCTTCGCGACCTAACTGGAAGGTCGTTCGTGACATATGGAAGAGGGTCAACGACCTAATCTTCATGACCTAACTGGAAGGTCGTTCGCGGCATATGGAAGAGGGGAGACGACCTAATCTTCGCAACCTAACTGGAAGGTCGTTCGCGACATATGGAAGAGGGGCGACTCGCGACTTTATTGGAGGCGATCTATCTTATGTTGTTCGCGACCTACTGCTTCTCGCCCGCGACTTAGGGCTACTGCTTCTTGCTTGCGACTTAGGGTTTCGTGATTCTGACACTGGTATGGAATGCGCGCTACATCACTTAACCTTGTAAACTATAATGTTTGTAATAAAGTGAGCTTTTAGTTTTGTTTTCTTTTATATATGTTGATATATTATGATATAAATAATGAATTAAATACATTAAACGTAAATAATTAGAAAATTCTTAGGAAAAATATTTTACCGACTGCAATATAATATGTGTTTATAACCATGAGTATCGAATCGATGTATAAAAACTTACTCCTTAAATTATTCTAATCAAGATGTATCAAGAAAATGATGTTAAGACAAACAAACACTGGCATCTCTTTACCTCCTTCCTCTCTTTTTTTCTTTATCTACCATTCCTCTATCTTTGAACCTAATCCAGAAATGTCCAAGAGATCCAAGAAAAACATGACAAAAAAGGTCAAAGAATAATAATCCTCCACATGAAAAAATAGTGAATCTAGGTAGGACTACACTCACTCACTATCCACTGAAGCAGAAAAGAAAGATGAGTAGGAATAAATCAGCAACAACTCAACCAGAAAGATTATATTTGGTCTAATTGGGAAAAAACAAAATCATTGATAATGTTAGACAACATTTGTGCATGGAACATCAAGGGAGCACACCTGATTATCAAACAAAAAGAATTACAAGTATCATCTCCGATCAAAATCTCACATCTTGCTTTCTTGAAACAAAACTCAATCTTAAAAATAACCAAAAAAGCATGTTATTCCATCGTACAAGACTGGAAATATACTCATAATTTAGATAATGCTCCATATGGCCGTATTTTGCATTTATGGAACGCTACCATCTTTTCTACCACCTCTATCCAATCCACCTCTCAATTTATCCATCTCCACTACTCCCACATCCCATCTTCGACCTCTTTTTCATTACTTTCATTTATGCATCAAACAATTATGATTCTAGATCCACCATGTTAAACCAATTACATAATCTTAATCCTCTCCGTGAATCATGGTTCCTTATCGATGATTTTAACTGTGTGTTTCTATCTCATCAAAAACATGGTGGATTACTTCTCATCATTCATGACATATCCCTACCCAATCATGCTTTAGTGTCTGCTTCCATTCTCTCTGTCCCATCTTCTAGTGCCTAGTTTACTTGGAATAACAAAAAACATGATGGCCCTAGAACCTCTTGTACTCTTGATCATTGCTTTTCCAATCACAATGTTGTTGCCCTATGGCTAACCTTATTTTCCCATATCCCTAACGCTGAAATCACTAACCATGGCCTAATTGTAGCTAAATGGTGTGTTAAACCATTGAAAAGTTTCCCTCTTTTTAAAATTTTCAATTTTTGGACGAAATATAATGATATGTACAGTATTTTTTGTAGGGTTGGAACATTGAAATCTATTCCAACCCCATGTTTATCTTACAGGAAAAACTTAAAAGCACTAAGAAGCCTCTTAGAAAATGTGATACTCAAACTTTTGAGAAGAATCAAAGATTAGCACCAATCTAAGGTAAAAGCTGGATGAAGCTCAAAGAAATTTGCTAGATAATCGTTGTTATATTTCTAGTATACCAAAACAGAGAATAATCAATTATAAACTCGTCGTACAAGTTTATAACTCAGATTTCCACTACACTGGAATTCTGTAGTAATTATTATAACAATATGAACGTTGTAAATAAATTACAACAACAGCGTTATACTATTTTGAATAAATAGTATAACCGGAATAACAGATAGAATATAGAATAATGTATATAAATATACAATCAGACCAGAATTCTAACTGGATTATGTCTGAGGCTCGTCGTAACGATTTCCTTAAGAATTTTATTTCAAAATTCTCCCAAGATACAACAGACGTATTCTGCTCGAGATTGTAATGAGTATATCACTCTGTGATTTGAATATATAAGAACAGCAGTTAGAAGAGAGGAGATATTCGAATCGGAAGTGAGTGAGGAAAGTGATCAGTTTTCCTCCTTATTTATAGTTGGTTCGTATCTCTTCGAACGGTCGCGTCCGTTTCTGCTGCTGTTTATCGGTTGCTCCCATTCATTTTGAATAGGCCGCATCCGTTCGCCAAAACCGCATCTGTTTGCCAGAATTAAACTGCGCCTGCTAACGGGCCGCATGCCATAACGGGTCGCATCCGTTCAGAAAAATGCTACCAACATGTCGCACCTCTTCAGGCAAAACCCGCTTCCGTCTTCGCATAATCTGCAACTGTTAAAAAGCCCGATCCAGTTGCAGTAAAAATACAAGTTTCATATTAGACCCAAACCCAAACCCGGTTCGGTCCGACGGACGGCGGCGGCGCGCGCATGTGGTGGAGATGCATGATCTCCCTCCTCACAACGAAGTATACATTTGGATGCCCCTAGGTCCCAACACCTTCATTGCAAATTCATATATATATATATATATATATATTGGAATGGCTTTGCAAATTTGGCGATGTGGGACAAGTGTATTTCATTTACACTAGGAATTCAAACAATCCTAATGACCTTTCTATATCTCTGGTGGAACATGATTTAGCTAACCAAATCAATGCACTTCAAAATGAGCTAGAAATGTCAAACAAAAACCATGCAAAGAATTCCAATTTGAAGCAGACAAAAACACATCATTTTTTCATACCGCTCTAAAGATAAACCATTCTAAATCAAGAATTCTATCTATCTTTGACAGGAATGGGATGATAAAATCTGAAGACCAGGAAATCAAAATTGCGTTTATTGATTTTTTTTTCATTACACCCTCAATGATAACACTGACCCCATCAACCTCTCTGTCCTCTTTGACCTTGATATTCCTACTATTAATCATGTTGAAGATTTAGCTATCATTACCCTTATCACCCATGAAGAAATCAAACTTGCTTTTTTCAGTCTAAACCCAACCAGTTCAGGCAATCTTGATGATTTCTGCTCATATTTTTACAAGCATACCTGGTCATTCATTTCCTCCACCTTTTGCAAAGCAATCCTACATTTATTCAAAACTAAATTTTTTTAGTGGCATCAACTCAATAGATATAGAAACGATTCCTAAAATTAGCCACTACACCTCTATAGAGCATTTTAGGCCTATTTCTTGTTGTTCAATCATTTACAAATGTATCACAAAAATCATTGGCACCATAATCAAACCTGCCTTGTCCAGAGTCATCGATCACAATCAATCAGCTTTTCTTGGATCCAGGAATATTTCAAATAACATTTTCTTAACTCGTGAACTCCTAAAGAGCTACAATACTTCCAGTGTTTCCCCTAGATATATGCTAAAATTAGATATCCAAAAAGCATTTGACTCCATTTCTTGTCTATCTATAACTGAAATTATGTGCAGAATGAAGTTCCCTGAAGCTTGCATTACTTGGATTTATTCGAGCATATCTTCTGCCTAATTATATATTATCATCATTGGTGTTGTCTCTGGCTATTTCACATCATCTAAAGGAACCAAGCAGGGTGATTCCCTCTCTACCTATCTATTCATCATAGTCATGGAGACCTTTAACTGCCTAGTAAAAAAACAAGTCCTCTCTAAATGTCTCTCACTTTGTACAAAATGCATAAACCCGATGATTACCACCCTCATGTTCATTGATGATCTTGTCATATTTACCAAACCTAATCCCAACTCACTTCATTCCATTCTTCTTTGATTTCAAACTTTGCATACCATCACTGGGCTACAAATTAATAAATCAAAAACCCGCATTCTAATTGCTGGTCTAAATTGTCATGATAAAGCTGGTATCACTTTACCCTCCACTCTAAATCTTATGCCTGAAAATGCAGTTTACCTGGTATTCCATTAACTTCCTCTAGAATCTCTACTTCCCAATATATGCCAATGTATGAGTTTATCACCTCTAAACTTTCCTCATGGCCGTGTTCATATCTCTCACAAGTAGGCAGATTAACTATAGTCATCTCTATTGCTGTTGGGATTACTAACTACTAGTCCAAAATGGCTATGCTTCCCAAAAAACTGTTGTTGATGAAAAACAAGGCTTTGAATCATTTTTATGGCATAGTGATTACTATTCTAAAAAAATTGTCCCCGTCTCTTTTTAAAAAATATACAAGCCTAAATGATATGGTGGGCTTGGCATTTCAGACCTTATCACCTGGAACAAGGTAGGTGCTACTAAACACATCGATGACCTCCTCAACCATAAAGACACCATTCTGGTTCATTGGATGTCTAATAATTATCTCTAAATCAAACATTTCTGGACCATGGATTTGCCTAATAATTATAGCTGGCTTTTAAGATGTATGCTTAATTTAAGACCATGCGTTCTTCCATACATTATTCATAACGTTACTCACGCTAATAAATGCTCCTTTTGGCATGACCCATGGGAGGATTTTGTCCTTATCCTTGATCAAGCAATGGATTATAACCAAAAAGCCTCCATTGGTATTCCTGACAGTGCTGAAGTATGGTCTACTACCACAATGGAAAGGTCATCCTACCTAACTCTAGTAGTACACACATCCAATAGATATGGACTTGCATTTTGCAACAACAATATAATATAACCGATTATACAATCCACTGGATTTCCAGAAGAGAAACACACTCTATTAGAGGCATTTACAGTGCCATGAAATGCCTTTCTTCCTTTGAGAATTATCCATGGAACAAAATAATTTGGTGCTATGATGATTCTCAGTGGGAAAACTTGTTACTTTGGAAAGTCCTAAGCCATGCTGTGAGACAGACTGCAATTAATGGGTAAAACTCAAAATGCATTCTATTCTATTTTGACTGGGATAATCCACCACCTTTTCTTTGAATGATCAGTCATTTATGATGTTTGGAATGCAATTTTAAACAAATGTTGTCTTCACAATCCAATGAACAATCATGACCATGAACGGCAAATCGTCTTTATGAATAGTAGAAAAAAACTAGAGATCGAGTACACTTCCATGTGCTATTAAATTATTCATGGGTATACTGGGGAAAAGAAGCGTTAGAATGTTCGAATTGAAGCAATGCAGTAGCTAGGGCTGTTATGGTAACAGTAAATTTACCATTACCATACCATTACTTGAAATCGGTTACCAATTTCAAGTGAAATCAGTATACCAGTTTAATCGGTATGGTAATGGTATATTTACCATTTTCCACGGTAAATCATCGGTAACATTTCTTCAATACCAGCGGTAACGGTAATTTTACCAGTCAATTTAGAATACATGTATATTCATGTAACATGCTTTATTATAGGCATTTAGAACCAAACAAATGATTAAATTTAGTTTATTAATCAGGTGAAATAATGTTAAATACACTTAACTTCTTTCTCATTTATGTCTTTTATTAAGTAACACTATAATTTGTATAATGAAAGCACCTTTATGGTGTGAATACGTGTTATGTTACTAACCTTTTTTAGGAAAACAGTAATTTACCATTACCAGTGTAATGGTTACCAAATTATCGGTATACCAGCCTATCGGTAACGGTAACTGTAAGCTATTTTCGTTTACCAGTAAAAATGGTACGGTAACGGTAATTGTGAAATGGTAACAGTAACCATTACCACAACAGCCCTAGGAGTAGCAATGAGCTTCTATCTGAGCAAACATGCTTAATTGATAAGTGCATGACCATGTGGATTTTTAAACACCCTAGTGCACATCGCAGTATTTGGCATGTTAATTAATTTTCTGGTCTCTATAGCCAACCTTTATTTTTTTTATTTTATTAGTTTTTTATTAGTCTATTTCCCTTGTTTCCTATGTATTTTATTTCTATAATAAAATCTAGCAAAGGACCAATATAAAACCCGCTTGTCTTTGTAAAAAAAATGACGTTGATACATCCATTGAGATTGATGTACGTAGTGCCCTCCACACAATGGACAGCGAACTACTCATGACCATTCGTAGCATCAAGTGTTACGTAATCGTGATTGTTTGGAATAATCATAGAACTACTTGATGAGAGTCTTCCATAGGTTAATACAACTAATTCGAAATAAAAGATCTTATGGTAATGATGTACTATAGTCTCTAAACTAGATAATACTTTGATTACGATCAATCATGTAGCATCGCGGTCATGCTATAACCATAGTTTGATATACATTGAACTACTTGGAGTGGAGCATTACCCAATAGTGGATTCATCTCCTTTATTTTAGAAGGTTAGTATTGATAGATTTAAGTGTGTTTTTGAGGGGAAATTATGTAAATATTATATAAACATAACTTTATAAACAATCTTAGTCAATATAAGGTGTGATTTTGGTTTATTTTCCTTTTATATATGTTGTCATATTGTGATATTAATAATGTATTAATAACATCAAACATATTGTATTATCCCATGGAATTTAAACGTTATTTTAATAGTAGGTGCAAAATGGTAATTTTACGAACTTTAGAATTAGGGGACTGGACTTATACCATTACGTAGTGTTTAATTTTCTGGTCAAAATGATATATTGGTTTATTCGAACCGGATTTCATATAAAGGAGTTACGTGGGTTTTAAGTTGTGAGTTTTGAAGCGGGATAAATGAAACTAAACTCATTAGGCTGAAGCAATGTTTCAGAATTTATATAACGGGCCAAGAAGAAGTTTTGAATTCATTTTTCTCATTCACGTATATTTTTGTTTTTCCATTTTTTCCTCCGTCTCTTTGTAACTAACTATTCCTCTCTCAAATATAAAACAAACCATACAAATCTTTATACCAAATCGAAGAGCACGATGAGGGCTACATAGAGATACCAATCATTTGTGGATTCAAGAATATTGAAAGGGTTGCAATTCTTGATAGTAAAGGCTTTGGGGAAAATTAACGGATTCTAGGGCTTTGCAATGCAATTTGGTGAGTGGAAATTATTACCGATGATATATTGATTGCATGAGAATAGTTTATGTTGTATGATCATTATTTAGGTTAGTTAAACGACGAATTTAGGAAATATAAGTTAGGAGATTAATGCTAGAATAATCACAGGGATCAATGATGCTAATAATTGAATTGGGTTTGGATTTGGTTTATATTGTTTGTATAATTGAAACTAAATGTAACGTTTGGAGTATAATGATTAAGGAATAAAAATATTGACGATATAGGTTATATAAAAGGTTAGGACGGTGAATCTTGATGTTCAAGTGAAATATTAAGTGTTAATGTAACAACGAAGTAGAAATGAAATTAGAGAAGAAAGACCAAAATTTGGAATTTTTTATCTGGAATTCGCTACGGCCGTCAATGGATTGGTGCATATAGACGGTGCACTGGTGCACCTTTTAATAGGCCAGGTTGAACCTAGATCAAGGCTGCAACAATTTACTCCAACCGGGCCTATATGAAATATTTATTAAATGACTTGTTGGGTTTTTAGTGATGTTTGGGAGTGTTTAACGTATAGGTACATACTTCGTTGAATTTGCATTTTTACGAGTGGTCAAATCATGTGTAAAGGAATCAAGCTATGTTTACCTATTCTTTACGTATGCTTACGCTAGACAATATTTATCTAACTCATACTTTTGTTTACGTTTACGGGAATAGTCCACGTTTAACTATATTCTAGGGTTAGTCTCCGTTTAACTAACTCTTATATGTACCGTTGGGTTGGTATTTGTTTAAATAACTCTCTCGTTTATCGTTGGGTTAGCCTATGTTTAACTAACTCTATTCTGTTTCCTTTATTGCGTGTAGATGAACTAGTCCATGTTTAACTAACTCTAGTATTTAATATGTATATAATAGCGGTCATCTTATTTTGTTTATTATGAGGACTAACTCTGTGGATGCAGGTGAGACAGGTTGAGGTAAGCATTGGTATTTATACTATGTCCATGAAATTGTGTATCAATATTTACCTTGGTAACATTTTTACTCACCAGACATATGTCTGACCCCCTCCTCATACACAATATAGGTGAAGGAGGTAACCGTGATGGTGTGATGTTCAAAGATGGAGACTATGGATATGTAAATATATGTCATCCATTTGTTTATATGTGCTATACATATTATGTGTAGCGATCGAGATTTTCGACCTCTAAAAATCGACATCAATAGGTCCACTGTACTACATGCCGAGCAATCGAATACCGAAAACACCAGATCGTTAGGGAAAAGAATAAAGAGGTAGAAGAAAATAGAAATACGACACAGAATCTCACAATCGCAGCAGAAAGCAGATAACAAATTATCTTTATACAAAAAGAACTATAACTATTTTTATACATTACATCATCAGAGTACAACACAAATCAACAGCACAATACTGGATAGTTATAATAACTTGTCCTTACAAAAGCTGAATATACAACTTACAATACACAATGGAACAAAATCGGATACATGTGATACATCTTCGTCATCCAGCCCGTCTCCTGAGCTCCATAGCATCATATCATGTATCTGTAATACTCGGTCTGACCCGAGCATTATAATAAAATAACACCCGAGTCAATCTGCAAAACCAATATGAGAAAACACACTCAAATTGAATTATTAATGCTATCAAAATTCTTTGAAAATCAAACGTATCTCGTAAGACCATGCCAGAAATAAACACGGCGGGTTTTTACCTTACAATAACCAAAACATTTCATATCAAATCCTCAGATATTATAATAGTGTCTAAGTAAAAATACTTATTCAAATAGATGAAATGCTTGCATCTCACGTTTCAACATAGTTGGGCACAATCAAAACTGTATGGCGCTTATTGGAGAATAGATTTCCATACGAATGACTAGGTACTGGGGTATCACCTGTCATGGTACACGTCTAGAGCAATGTACCGAGGACCACATCATGATCCCTTGCAACACAAGACTAGACTATCCCTAGCCTGGATAGACCGAATATGCTATCACCCCAGATGTTCCCACCCTTTTTCCAAGCCCCTTCCATGAATTGTAGCAATTATATACGAAGGTATCTAGAAGGTGATAACATACCCTAATTGGGTTCTACCCACTTTACCTTGCTGCATATCCCTTACTTTTAAGTCATTTTCGGTTGATAAGGCTAGAGGCTACGTTTACCTTTATAAGGAATTTTCACTTAGAATGCTCATTGTCCTCCGATAACAATGTACTGATAACATTCATCCATACAGGTACGCTTTGGGTCCAAACGGAACCAAAGGCACTATTCCTATTGCATCCATTTTGGAAAAATCCTCAGGATTATTAGCGATTAGCCCTTGCACTTCGCTGCTACATCTTCGACTCCATGTTCTTATCTTCCATTCAAAAACGTACTCGTTTGATCGAAGTGGTTTTCGGATAACTTATCCAATCCTGGTCTCTTCAAAACAACATTTGACATTTTTGGTAAACTCAACCCCGGTTCTCTAGGAAATAAACAAAGAAAAATAAGATCAGAGATCACCTCCTAACCGTTAGTAGACGGATTTCCTTATAAATGACCTAGAAGAAAGAAATGAGTTTATAAGTACAGTATGGCACCTCGAATGGTAACTATACCATATAATTCCGATTCTATTAGATATTCCCAAAGTTATATTTTGGATCCAGATTTTATAGTCGGTTATTTAACTATCAAGTACACAATCATTCGACCAAATACTTCATTTTCCACTGAAAACACCAAGTCTAATTTTATTTAATTTTATATAAATTTAACCTCTTTATCCAAAAGTATGTACTTATCTTATCGAATTTAGTATATTCGTAAACTATCTTTTTTTTCAAAAATATTTGAAAACCCTTTTCAAAATAACATGGAAAGTACCATTGCAGTATCAAACCATGGATTCACAGCTCAATAGTTACATCTCCATCCCAGAGAAATCCAAGACTTAACTGTAGGCACTCATTGCCTCCAATTTCGCCGTGCGAATATATCATTACTTTTTGAAACTTTATTTAAGAATTTTCAAAACAATACTTATGAAATTTCTACGATAACTTCCAAGTTAAATTTAGGGGAATACTCTTTAAAATAAAAGTTATTACATAAAAATAACATAATTATTGAATAATTTATCCTTTCGAAATAATGATATTGATTAATCCTTAAATAATAGTTAATTTAATATAAACTAACTTAATTCATAATTTAAAATATACTTATAACGATTTTAAACAAGTAAATAATTACTTTTTTGAAATATTCTTTAAACACCTTTAGAATTCCCCAGTTAATAAATAAAAACCATTCTTTTTAAAACAAATCCAATTTTCGATAAAATACATTTTTCACTCCCAATATAACCGGTCTAACATTTATAAATCTCTTTTGGTTTATTCCCAATTTGACTTACGTTCCAATTCCGTAAATTCCCTTTTCACATTTTCAAAAATAAATCTACCATTTATTTTTAAACCGATTTGCACATCTCTTTATAAATCCTCACCGTGAATTTATAACTTCAATTTATCCACTGTTAATTACTTCACTTTATTTATAAACTTCGTTTGTAATTTACATATCTCATTTCCCGTTTATAACGGTTTCAAAATACTAATTGATTTTAAATCGATTTCTATCCCATTTTTAAATCAAATTTTAAATAACCGAACTATATTCCAAAACCAACTAAATTCTGATTCCACTTTCATTTCGTAATATAAAATCTTATCTAGAATCTATTATGACAATTTTATATTTTATTTCCAAATTTTCTTTTTCATTTTCCCAAACTATTTTAAACCTCGATTTTAAAAACACAACCCTTTTTATACCTAAAAATATATCACTTAATTTTTATTATTTAAAATCCTTTTATTTACATTTTTTCAATAACCTCTACGTTTCCATATTCCAAAATTGCCAAGTATAATTTAATACATTCAAATTACACTATGACCTACAACAGATTATTCAACAAATCATATATAAATATATGAAATCTATTCAACATTTTTGAGAAATCCAGTTGGATCCTTCCAACCTGCTACCCTGCAACCACAGATGTTAGCACGATATAAAATTACCAATTTCACTTCGAGGGGGATATCGCGGCATATATGGTCATCCGCTATTATGCGGGGGGCATAAGGTCTCATCCGCTATATATATACGGGAATATCAATCACTCTAATATATATATTACTTTATATAATATCACATTCAACTGATAATAATTATCAAATTCAACGATCAACAAATAATTAATTTTAAGTATTTAAAATTAATTGCAGTATTCCAAATTTTGAGTGAGATTAACTCAACTTGATTTTAGTCATTGCTGAAGCGTTCTGTTTAGTTTAAAATGAAACAAATGCTTAATTTTAACCAAAATTCCTGCTAACTCCAATTGTCACAAAATTAATTCATTTCGAAGAATATGCTCGAATCTGACCGATAATGAATGAGTTATAATATTTATAAGCAATTGAATTTAGTTAAACAATTTGTATATATATAAATAGCTTACTATTTATTAACCCGGCCCACACATAAGATATCACCGGCCCAAATCAAAGTCTAACCACGACTTATCTTCCCCAATTTTTTTCCCTTTTTTTTCTTTTTCCCGCAGCCCTCCCTCCCCTCCTCCCCTCCCCCCCCATTTTTTATAAAACAATTTATATTACTAAATCCATTTTCTTTTTCTTATACACGTATCAGGTCCAAAAGGTAAGCTCGGCCCAACACACAAGCCCTTCTTCTTCCTTCCTCTTTGAAATGCATGTGCATGGAATAACAGAATTTCATGTGCATGGCAATCTAATAACGTGATTTTTCTAGCAAAAAAAAAAAATCGGGCTTCGTCACTCCCTCTCAAATCGACTTGCCTACGCTCTCAAAGGAGCAGCTGCGCCCACAAAGGCAAACACGACGTCTCCTTTGCTGTAGTCGAGGTCACTTTCGCTCCTACCCAACCGATCTTCATAAAACTTCACCAGTAGATGTGCCTCGACTATCTGAACACGATCACCGATCCCTAAAATACCACCTCAATCTCGAGAATGACAAACCCTAGTTCCCCTGACATTTTCGACACCCACTATCGATCCACCCCACTCGAAGCCGCACCCCACCACAATTATATCAGATGGAAGAGAATGATGAAATAGGAATGAAAGAATTTTTTTCCCAATTTTTAAGTGTGTCTATTGTGTGAAAAAAAAATTGAAATTTAATTTTCTTTTCTTTCGAATAGTTTTTTCCCTTTACTGTACCATTCAGTGATTTAAAAAGGAAGGGGGAATGTTGGGAAGCGTATTTGCAAATGTTAATGTCCGGTGATTTAAAAAGAGGTGAAAAAGTGCTGATGTGAAAATTTTGTCAAATCCATTTATTGTTTAAATTTAAATCATCTCGAATTCGTAGCTTAAAATCTTAATCTCCTATCGAGGCGTGCCGCTAGGCGTTCATAATATTATACCCCTATCCTGAATGCAACAGAAAAGGTTTCGAGTCCTAATTCGATCGTATAGAGAAGATAGCTTTTTGGACCCAATTATTATATTGAATTTTCAATAAAAATTTCAGTGCATTTATATCCCGTACGGCTAAACAATAACTCCAAACACTTTGAAATTTGAAATCCGATAATAATACGCTATGACGAATTCTATAGAATTGGTTTCGTCGAAATCCGAGACTATGCCCTGGAAGGCTATTTTTAAATGTAAATTTAAACGATATATTTTTAAAACTAAACAAATCACTTTTAGATTCAATATTAAAAGTTCTATTACCTTCATTATTATTAATATAACTATTATGAGCCCTTAAATTGTTTTTAGCAAGCTTAAAACTCTAGATTCAATATTTTACCCAATATTCAATTTTTAAATTAAATAACTAAATTATCCAATAAACCATTTTATTTGAAATTCAAGTACAAAAATTAACTCTTAAATATTTAAAATCAATTAAATATTACAATTTCAAATATTCAAAATTCCGGGTCGTTACATTCAGTGACACTTTATGTTTATGTATGTATAAAGACTACGTGTATCTTATGATGTATATAGATGGGATCTGCATATTTGATCTGTATTATAACTTGACATTCTGCTATGAGTTCTGAAAGATTTAGTTAGCAGATTCATCTCTCTGTTTACTATTGAAATTGTTTTAAATGATTCGGCTTTCCATTTTGCGACAATTTATTGACTAGGAAAAGCCATGATGTTCTAATTGGTATCAGAGCTTAGGTTAGAAAATATATCTATATATATATAGCGTACATGTATATTTTATACAATATGAACATATATATATATATATATATATATATATATATATGGGTTAAAGTGGAAGGGGGTATGATTTTTAATTTTGGGTTTGTATTTACCATCTTTATTTACCACTCTAGGGTAATCTAATATCAAATCCTATTTTACTAATAGTAGAGATGAGTAACCGATTAAAACTAGCATTAGAACTAGCACTGGAAATAAAGCCATGGACGCACCGAGCATGAACATTCCACTTTAGTTGCATCGATATCTTGAGGCTAGAAACTATGCCACTGTTAACGAAGGGAACCCGTGGCTGGGGTACAAGATGGGAATGTTGTTACTATACCACGGCATAATTTTCCGAAATTGTGTAAGGATTTTTTGAATATGGATGGTAAATCATATAAGGTATGGAAACTTTTGTGGAGACGAGAGCTTGGTTGCATACATGTGATAGGATCTTTAATATACTGAATTTGAGTGATGAGGCGAAAAGGCATCTTGCTTCTTGGCGTCTATAAGGAGAAGCAATGAACCGATGGGAACTAGTTATAGAAGAAGTTAATGAAATCTCCTGGACTAACTTTGAGAAAAGGTTTGAGATGAAATTTTTATTTAGGGTTATAAAAGAAGTGATGCTTGAAAATTTTATCAATCTTAAGCAAGGAAACTCCATTATGAAAAAGTATATAAATAATTTTAACGAGTTGGCAAAGTTTAGTTTTGAATTGGTAGATGCAACACGCAAGAATGCGATAAAGTTTGCAAAAGGGTTGAAATTGCCACTTAGAGAGTTAGCACTTTTTCAAATTCCTATGGGATCGATGTTTGAGAATTTAGTTAAGACGACACTATTGAATATGACTTAAGTTGGAAATTTCTAAAGGACATCCAACGAAGAGTGTCAATCGAAGTAAGCGCAAGGATTTTGGAGGTTCGAGTAGATAGGTTGGTAAGCATGACAAGAGATGTGAAAGATGCAATATGCGAGAGCACGAGTTGAAGGATTATATGGCTAAAATTTTGAAGATAAAATGTTATAACCACAATCAGACGGGTCACATGAAGAAGGAATGACCTGCCTTGGGAAAGTTGATTTAAAGGTGCGTTATATACAGTAATATCCTAAATTTAAATATTTACACATATATATATATATATGTGTGTGTGTGTGTGTGTGTGTGTTCATATATATAGCATAAGGTATATAGATATGTGAAATAGAGTTGCATTCGAAATTTCAAGTATGAAATTCTTTTAGTGGGGTATGGAATACCATAAGGAATTTAGACATTATTTTTATAGTAGGTGCAATATGGTATTTCTACAAAATTTTAAATTAGGCGATGGAACTTATGCCATTGCATAGAGCTCATTTTTTTGGTTAAAATGATATATTGTTTTGTCCGAATCAGAGTCCGTATGAAGGAGTTATCCGGTTTTAAGTTGTGGGTTCTGATTTGGGACAAATGGGCGTAAGCCCATTAGGCTGAAGCAACGATTCATAATTTGTATAGCGGTCTGAGAAGAAGTTCTAAATTCAGTTTCCTCATTCATGTATTTTTTAGTTTTTCCATCTTCTTCTTCTATCCATCTGCAATCACCAATTCCTCTCTCAAATATAAATTACACCCTAGAAATCTATATACCAAATTGAAAAGCGCAATGAGGGTTACGTGGAGATACAAGTCGTTTATGGATTCGAGAATATAAAGGGACTGCAATTCTGGACATCAAAGGTTTTAGGGCAGATTGGTTAATTACAGGGCTTTGCCATGCAATTCGATGACTGAAAATCCATACCAATGATATATTGATTGTATGAGAGTAGTTTATGTTGAATGGCCATCATTAGGTTAACTAAACGACGAATTTGGGAAACATAAGTTAGGAGAATAATACTCGAATAATCACAGGGATTAATTGTTTGAATTAGGTTTAGATTTCATTTAAAGTGTTTATGTAAATGAACTGAATGTAACGATTTAGTCAAATAATTAAGGAATTATAACAACCTACTGATGATATATGAAATATATAAGGTTAGGATAGTGGATCATGATGTTCAAGTGAAATATGAAGCGATAAAATAGTAACAATGAAGTAGAAATCGAATAAGAGAAGGAAGAGAAAAATA
The DNA here is from genome assembly GCA_030765085.1 of Allium cepa. NCBI lineage: Eukaryota > Viridiplantae > Streptophyta > Magnoliopsida > Asparagales > Amaryllidaceae > Allium > Allium cepa. The sequence goes on from CM060941.1 coordinate 439,179,985, forward strand.
TGAATTGTTTATCTGGAATTCGGTACGGCCAATAGTAGACCAGTACATGTAGAGTAGTGCACCTTTTAATTGGCTAGGTTGAAACTATACCTGGGTTGGAGCAATTTTACTCTAGCCAGGCTTATATGAAATAGTTATTAAATGATGTCTTGGGTTTTTAGTATTGTTTGGGTGTGTTTAACATATAGAAACATACTCCATTGAATTTTCATTTTTATGAGTGGTTAAATTGTGTGTACTGGAGTCAAGCTGTGTTTACTTATCCTTTGCGTATATGCAGATTGGACTATGTTTATCGTAATCATACTTTTTTTATGTTTACAGGAATAGTCTATATTTTATTATATCCTATGTTAGTCTTCATTTAACTAATTCTTATGTGCATCGTAGGGTTAATCTCCATTTAACTAACTCTTATGTGTACAGTTGGGTTAGTCTCTATTTAACTATTCTTTCGTTTATCGTTGGGATAGTCTCTATTTAACTAACTCTATTCTATTTTCTTTATTTTTTTTGTAAACGAACTATTCTATGTTTAACTAACTCTATTGTATGTTAAAATTTAATAAATATATAATAGTGGTCATCATATTTTTTTTTATTTGTTATGGACAAAATCCATGGATGCGGTTGATACAGGTTGACGTAAGTAAGTATTGGTATTCATACGATTTCTACGAAATCGCGTATTAATATATACTTGCAAATATTTTTACTCACCAGACATATGTCAGACAGCCTCCTTATACACAATACAAGTGAAGAAGGTAATCATGATGGTGTGATGTTTAAAGGTGGAGAGTATGTATATGTATATATATGTTGTCTATTTGTTTGTGTGACCACCCGCAAATCCATACCATGTGAATCGACAATAAACCACACATGTTCGACCCAAAAAGCACAGACTGACGGAAAGTCAGAAGAAAGAAAAGAAGAGAGAAGAAGAGAAGAGAAGAAAGAGAGAAGATAGAACTAAACCGAATAATACAGAATCTTACATCGCAGCGAAAAACATATAATATCGTATCAATGATCTTTATAAAATAGAAATTGTATATACATACATCAATTAGAGTTCAACAATCAATCGCTAGTTATCAACCTAGATAGTTATAATAACTTGTCCTCACAATTGCCGATAATATACAACAACTAAGCACAGCGGATAATCAAAACAGATACGTGTTTACGAAATGAAGATCTCCAGCTCTCCTATTGAAGCTCCGAAAGCACCAAATCTTAATCTGTAAATATACTCAGTCCGACCCAAGCATTGAAAGGGAAGAACATCTGGATCAGTCTGGTAAACCAGCGTGAGAAACACGCTCAAATAAATTTATTAAACTACCAAAATTTTCCATTATCAAAAAAAAAGTATCTCGTAAGACAAGTCCACACATAAACACAGAAATGTTTTTACCTTACGATAACTAAAACATTTCATATCAAATCCTCTTATAGTATACTAGTGTCTATTGCACAAATAATATTCAAAATAGCCAAAATTGTTACTATTTTTAAATTCTAGCATACTAGGCTCTACAAATAAAATGGCAGGTATGTAGTGGAGTTTGGAATTCCATACAAAAGACCATGTGAAGGGACTACCCTCCGATGGGTACACCTCTAGATGGATGTCCCGAGGCACGTAACATCTGCCCTCTACCAACACAAGACCGGCCCACCTATATAACTAGATGGTACCGAATATGTCATCCTCCTGTAATTACTGACCTTTCGAGGGCCCTCTAGCATACAAACCACAATAATCAGATACGCGACGTCATAGCGTGTAAATATATGTCTAGAAGAGGATGATGATACCCTATTTGGTAGCGACCCACTTAGCCTTACTGCATCTAACCATGTTTTGGTCATTTCCGGTTGATGAGACCTGAGGTAACGATTATCTTTCACAATCACATATCTCATCACTTAGAATGCCACATGGCCATTTCCATTGACTACTAATTGCCTTCCACAAAAATATAACCCTTAGGCTCATATGTCTCTAGGAGGGTGTTAAGCGAAGAGAAGTTGCCTTCTCCCCCACCACCGATGTACGTTTGTAAAAACCAATATACGTAATCTTAGAAATGCAATGTCAGACAAACATCCATACAAGTTGTCTAAGAACAGGATTAACCGAAGGTACTTTCTTACCACATCCTATCGGAAAATCTCTAGGATTAGTGGCGAATAGTCCTTGCATTGGATATTTCATAACGAAGAGGCTACTGCTACTAGATGTATTTGGGATTTTAACCCCAAAACGATCAACAAGCAGTCCTCCACTATGAAAATTTTGAATATCAATATCATTATAACCAACCTGCACAATCATCGCATAAATGTGGGTCCGAAGTGGTTTTCGGATAAACCAATCCCGGTCTCTTCGCACCAATAATGCAAAAGCGTTTCTCAACCTCACACAGAAACTAAGTCTCGTAGACTTATCACGTCTCCAACTTTCAACTAAGTGTACGAATAAATAGTTCCCACATCAAGTCGATAATCAACATCCGCAACACAAAAACTAAGTCCACACAGAAACTAAGTCGAGGAACTAAAGATGGCCATATTTGATAGTTTGATATTTAACTATCAAAGAAAACAAACAAATATTTAGCACCATAAGCAATCAATAGACCCTTTTAATTAATATTTTATTGATTAAATCACTTACCAAATATTCACTTTAGATTATCTTTGAAAAGATATATTCTCAAAACCATTTCAACTTCTATGTTGGAAAACATTTCCATATACTTATTTAATAATACGTAATTCACAATTTAAACTATTTTCAACACTTAGAAAATATTACATATACTTAAATCAGGATTAAGTATATATTTTATTCTTTAAGGTAAACATTCTCTTTAAATACATTTATTTGGGTCAAAACGAATGTTGCGTAAAACATCGTTATGACAACCCAAAATCACTAGTATAGGGATTCAAAAATTAGATAGATATACAAATCTTATATACTATACAATTAGATAGATATACAAATCTTATATACTATATAAAACATCTCCTTTCGAAAATCATTTACTATAACAACCATGTTATAGTCCATCATTTCCTTACTTCTCGAAAACGTCTATTTCAATAATGAATGTTGAAAATTGTGTATTCGATACGTAACAAATTTTAAAACATTGTCAAACCAATTAACTCCATTTAAAGTGTCACTTTCCAAAAATATCCATTTAATTTTAGAAGATTATTCACTGTTCAAAATCATGAATATACTTCGTTTACCAAATCCAATATTCCTACACTTTATTTTAAGGATTACCCATTGTCCAAAATCATGGATGAAATTCCTTTAACAAGCTTCATATTTAACTTAGCAAAATAAGTTGATTTCGGAATTATAAAATAATGTTTATAAATTCTATTTATATATTTTATAAAAACTTCCATATATAAAATCCCTTTATTAACCAAACTCGTTTACCTCGTTTATATACCAAGATCCAATTATAAGTTACTTACTTATAAATATCTTATTTACAAATTCATTCTTTTATAACTATGTCAATTAATAAATCTATAAATCTTATTTACTTATAAGATTCATTTATACTTTATTTTAACACTTATAAAACTACTTTATAATTCCATCATTTTTTATTTCTAAAATATCAATTTTATAAATCTTATACATACCATTTATAATAATCAAAATTCTCAATTTAAACCATTTTACAAAATAGTTAACTTTTCAAAAATCACATTTTGATTATAATTCACAAAAATCATAATTTTATACGATAAAAATTATAACATTTATTTATTTAAAATAAATTCATTTACTTAACAATTCAAACATTTATAAAACATATATTTTCAAAATCACTTTGAAAATCCTTTTTAAATTGAAATCACCACTTTAACATTTTTTAAATTCCAAAAATAGGCCCAACGCTGCAACAGCACTAAATACATCAATCATAACATCCAAAACATCATATATCATATGATAACAGCATATATAACAATATCTGTAAATAAACTAATATTGGTAAGGAATACAGTTGGATCCCTCCAACCTGTCACCTACAAAAAAAATATATTAAAAAATATGTCCAATGTCCGCTTCGAGGTAGACGCATGTACAAAAGGTCATCCGCTCATACACGGGAACGAACATGATCTCATCTGCTCCAATAGGTAGGAATATATCCAAATACCAATCAATATATAGATAATATGTCACATATCATCCAAACAATCATCAATCATCATATAATAAATTTATCTTACTTATATAAAAATATCAATGAGTCAGAAAGAGTGAGCCATGTTAGTCCGTAAGATGATGATTTTGATGACAACAATCTTAGAATAGATCATAAAATATAAATACTAACATTATAAGTTTAGATATATATGTATATGCAGGATTTAACCATGCAGGTACTAAGAATGAAGACTGTACAGTATAGAGATTCAAGATATCAAGATAGAAGACTCATGAGTATCAAGATTATCAAGAGTTCAAGATTTCAAAGTTAAGTATTTTTATTAGGAATTTTTGTTAAAACTCATAGAAAAGCACCGGCACCTTACAATCCAATTTATTCGTGGAATGGAATCCACTTCGAGCCTGTTAAAGGGATGGAACCCTAAGTAGGATGGAACCTACAAAAATCTAGTGGAACATTGTTTTGTATCCACTAATTTTAATTCAAATGATTTTACAAAATTATCTTGTTTTCAAATGATTTAAAAACTTTCCTTTTAAAAGATTCAAAACTCTCTATCCTGATTTTAAATAATTTTAGCCTTAAAATTATCTTTAATTTCAAAGTCAAATTACTCCTGATTTTAAACTATCTTTTAATATAATATATTTAACTTTTAATATTTGTACTTAGATTTAAATATAAATTTAGAGTTAAATTCTATATATATTATTCTCTATATTTACTTACGAATTTTAACTATAGTCAAGTATATTTATAAAGTTTTAAAAAGTTTTAATATAAGATAAAGTTTATTTTCAAAGAAAATCAAATAATCAAAAAAATGCTTTGGGATGTCAACATGCCTATGTACTCCATGTCGACATGGTGTCAGTTGAGTTCAAAATTTAAATTTCAAAAGAAGTGTCTATTCGCCATAACTCTTCATGAATGGACATGGCTGTTGTTCTTCTATAAATAGGGGTTAGTTTCAACGAATTTATCATCAGATTTTCTAGTTTTTCACTCCTCTTCTTCTTCCACTTTTCTTAATATATTCTTACCATTACTCTGCCGAAATCAACATTGAATCGAACTTGATTACTTCTAGTTTGATTCTCTATCACTATCTCTACAAGGTTCTCAGTGCTATTCAGAGTTATAGACTTCTTTGTAATCTATTAAGTGAGAAAAAGTGTGATTGTAGCATTGGAAATCAATCAAGAGAGAAAAGGTGTGATTGTAGCCTTGGTGAATCAATTGGATAAATTTGTGGCTCGGAAATCAAGTATCTCTACCCAGAGGATAGAAATTCTGGAGGGTATACCTCGTAGCCTTGAAACTGAGGGTGTAATTATACAATTGCTTTTGAAAGGAAATCTGTACTTGTGTTGCGGGACTGGATGTAGGGTAACTCCGAACCAGTATAAAATCCGGTGTGTTCTTTTCTTTACTGCTTTTATTTTATTTCTGCATCTGTGTTCGTTTCTGTGATCATATCTGTGTCTGTATATTGCATACATCAGTGTCTAAATTAACATAAACTCAAAAAGATTTAACAATTCTTGATTAACACTATTCACCCCCTCCCTCTAGTATTAATCCTAGCCTTAAGATCCATAATCTGCATTTCTCACAATTGGTATCGGAGCAAGGTTTTCAAAGTTTCATAATCTGATTTTTGAAAAGTTTTCAAAATGGCTACCAACACTGGTACTGTTACTAACACTAGTATCTCTGTCACTAGTTCATTTGTAGAGGGTCAGTCTACTGTCAGACCACCACTTTTTAATGGAAGTAACTATTCATATTGGGCATGTAGGATGAAAATATATTTACAATCTATAGGATTAGACACTTGGAATATCACACAAACTGAATATTCTGAACCCACAACTAATTTTGCACAGTGGACTGCTGAGCAAAAGACTGTTGCACAAAATAATTCTAAGGCAATGAATATTCTGTTTTGTTCACTAGATAGAAATGAATCCAATATAGTGTCAGTTTGTAAGTCTACATATGAAATCTGGAAAACTTTGCAAGTTACTCACGAAGGAACAAGCAAAGTTAAACAGACCAAAATTTCCATGCTCACAAATCGGTTTCAATTATTTAAAATGAATCCAAATGAGTCTATTTTAGATACGTATAGTAGATTTCAGGATATTTTGCATTCTCTAATATCTTTGGGAAAGGAATTTTCTGAAGAAGATCAAGTCAGAAAGATTTTAAATTCTCTAACTCCAAATGGGATCAAAAGACACTTGCGATCGAAGAGGCAAATGACATCAGCACTTTAAAGATAGAAGAATTAATTGGAAATCTAATGTCGTATGATGTTCAAATGATCGGGAGAAGAGAAAGTAAAGCATCTGAAAAGAAATCAATGGCATTCAATGCATTGACCAATGGATCAGATTCAAACAGCGATAATGATGAAGAGATCGCCTTTACGACCAGAAATTTTAGGAAATTCCTGAAATACAGAAAGATGAATAATCTCAAGAGAAACAACTATAAGAATTCTAGAAATCGGAATATAGTGCCAAATAATGACAAATGTTACAACTGTGATAAACTAGGCCATTTCAAAAGAGACTGTCTGTATCCAGATAAGCAAAATCCTCCTATGAATAATGATCCAGCAAAGAAACGAAAGCGTGCGTTTACTGCTACTCTAGATGACTTAGACTCGTCCTCAAGTGATGATGATCAAAAGACAGATAATTCGAATCTGTGTTTCACAGCTGTTCATGACTCTGACGAATTCAAAGAAACGGATTCAGAAAAAAGTACGCGTTTACAATACAATTGGTTGAAATTGCTTGCTTAGAATTAGTTTCTTGATTGTTTGATTGATTGATTTTGAATTGGTATGCTGTTTGAATTTTAAAATTTATTTTCTATTTTTTTTATTATTATTTTTATTATTTTTTAATAGTATATTAATATTTTCTAAAATATACTTGAAGTTTAATAATATTTCAGATATACATATAGGCACTAATAATAATAATAATATTTATAAATATATATTGTAACGCCCCACCCCGAGACCCACCTTAGCAAAGAGAATTAACAAGTAATTCTGTCTACTAAAGCAGAGAATAGGGCTGGTTAAGGGCGACCATCTATAATTTTGTCTTAAACATCTATTGAATACGTCGATAAATGCAATATACTTTTTTTCAACTCAAGTGGATCGACATACCCAGTAAATGCTTAATCCAAAACTATAGGTGACTAATGGATCTATCAGAACAAAATACAATAACTGAATGTAAATCACATCACAGAACAGTAATGAACATCATATATATACATATACACTGATACATGTTTAGTACAATACAATATGAATACAATAAATCTGGTACACGACCACACTATATACATCGAATCAAATGTAAAAACATCAGAGTATGCGGAAGAAATAAACTACTCAAGAGAAAGAAGAGATGATATCCAACATCAACTTCAAGCTAAGCCCAATAGATGATACCTGAAACAACTCGGTCTGACCCGAATGAAAACACACGGGTCAGGCTAGCTAGAACTTATCATTAGTAAAGGTGATGATAAGAGATAAGGGGAAAACCATTCCATCAATACCAATGGAATGATATAGGTCATTAAGTTATCTCTAGAGTGATACATCAATGGTTCATCATGATTGCATAGAGGGTTACAATATGTATATTAGATAGAAATGGTTTATCTAATTATATATATAACCGAATGAAATGGGTGAGGATATGGACCATAAAGTAAATCTTCATAAGATAATTAAACTTCAAGAATCCATCATAAATAAAACCATCTAATAGAAACTTCTTAATTTTTATACCTCATCTCATCGGTATAAATATAAATACATCTCAAACCCATCATTAACCTCATTATAAAGGAATCTCCATAGTCATTTGTACCTCATATCATTGGTACAAATATAAATCTATCTTAAATCTATTATCAACACTCATCATAAAAGCATTACCATAATTTGTACCTCATCTCATTGGTATAAATATATATAATGTCTCAAATCCATCTTGATAGAACCCGGAAAGAGTTCAAAACATCATATTCGAAATCACCATAAAACCATGTATATAAATAAGCCCTTTTCTTACATAAGGCTATAATAAAGCATCATCAACAAAACAGTGAAAACGAAACATCTAAACTTCATGGAAAACAGCACGTGCTTTACATCTTGACTAGTACTAGTAATTTGGTACCATACATCGTGATGACTTGGGGTCACATAACATCATAACATCGTGATTGACTAGTCGGAACATCTTGATGACACCCAGTCACAAATCCGAGTAAAAACATCATGGTGATTGGAGTTGAGTAATAACATCGTGAACATCGTGGTGACTCCAATCGTACTCGGTCTAGTACTAGTAACATCTTGAATGTGTCTCAACTATTCGAATAGGAACCCAAAAGGCGAGAACGTATATCCCATACTATACGTTCTCCCCTAATGTTTTACTAATCGTTAGTTGGTTCCACATTAGAAAACATCATAAAACATTAGAACCATCATAAAACTCACTCTGCCTCATCTCATCGGCGAGTTAATATAATACCACACTCATCTCTTCTCATCGATGAGTAATGGTTCCATCGTGACTTGTCTCATTTCATCGACAAGTAAAAATCATCATAACCATTTTAACTTCATAAATCATCATAAACATCTTAACTTCATGCATACTTCATAAATAGATTTACCTCATATCATCGGCAAATGCTATTAAATCTCATAATGGTTTCTCATAAACCATAATCCCCGAAAAGGAAAATCTCATCTCAAGACTCACCTCATCTCATCGGCAAGTAAAGCAACATCTTTAAGTGGTTCTCATCGATTTTTACTCTTATAATAGGAGATCTCGAACACCTCAACTCGCTAAATATTGGCTACTTGGGTAATTCCTATAATAGGAATTGAAAATCTTAAATACTAACTCAAGATTCAATACTTAAGAGGTTTCGATCGTACAAGTCCGGAATTAACCGAAAAAGCAAACTCATGTGTCCCATACCACATGTTTTACTAAATCGTTTAATTCTCTTTCTTATACGTCCGAAAAGTGCAAAAACGCGTATCTTTAAATAGAAAATATATTTTTGCTAAATCAGGTTTTGAAATAAATTTCAGAAAATATTTATGAAATCAACTTTGGAAATCTCTTTATAATTTAGAAATATTAATTGTATCAATTTTTTTTTTTGAAATCACTTTGTAAAATATATTTCTTAGAACAATAGCTAGAATATGAACACTGTTGGAAAATAGTTTGAAAATACGTGCACATGCGCTCGGAATCACAATGAAAACATTAAATAATGAATCAATAAAATTAATTAAAATCCCAATGACGGATTCGTGAAAATACATGGTTCTATATAGTAGAAACAACCCAAAAATAATCACAAGACACATGGTTTAACCCTTGAATAAGGTAATAAAACACTCAAGATCTATATTAAAATTCATCATCAAAGACTTGCTCGAACAATCTAAGAAAATATATGATTCAATACCAGAGCATATATGATATAAAGCTCTCAGTATTTGCACTGAAAAGAGCATCAAAACCGTGTTCAGAAAACATAAGAGAAAGCACCAAAAGCTGGTGCAACAATTCAAGATACACAGGAATAAACATTGGTGTTTTGCCCAGGCCTGTATTTTATTTATTCAGTTTGTCTCTTTTAAACACATAATTTGAGAGAACACAAAAGATAAAAGTTTTAGAAGACATCCTAAGCTTTTCAGAACATTAAAAATTACTGAATTCCGATAAGAAATGTAAAAGTTATAGATAAAACAATTCTGAGATTTGAATTTCACAACTTCTGTCATTTTGTCTCAGGACAGCGACAAACAATCACATTTTTGCCCAAGACAACTTCGAAATTCTGGAAAACTCAAAACATAAAAGTTTTAGAACAAAGTCTGGGCTTTCCGGAACATCTTAATTTATAGAAATCGGTTGAGAAATGAAGAAGTTATGGTCAATTAAATTTCAGCCTTAAGCACAGAGCTAATATCGATTTTGCACTCGGGATTACAGTAGAAAAGTTCAATTTTGACATAGAAGCACTCAAAATTACTGAAAACTTAACAAGTGAAAGTTGTAGTATATGATTTTTTATTTCCGGAACATCTGGAATTATTAAAATCCGATGAAAAATGAGAAAGTTATGTCTAATTTAGTTTCAGCTTCAAGCACAGAGCAAACATAGACTTTGCTCTCGGGTTAGCAGTAGAAAAATCAATTTTTGACATAGCTACCTCAAAACTAAAGAAAACCTAAAACATAAAAGTTGTAGTATAGGACTTAAGCTTTCTGGATCATCTAAAATTATCAAAATCCGACGAAAAACGAGAAAGTTATGCGTATTTTAGTTTCAGCTTCAAGCACAGAGCAAACACAGACTTTGCTCTCGGGTTAGCAGTAGAAAATTCATATTTTGACATAGCTAACCCCAAAATTAAAGAAAACCTAAAAAATAAAAGTTGTAGAATATGATTTAAGCTTTCCAAAACATCTAAAATTATCAAATTTCGATCAAAAACGAGAAAGTTATGGCAGAATTTGTTTCAGCATCAAAGATGGACAAAATTCTGTTTTTTTTTACAGAAATAAAACATCAACCAAAAATCAATATTATCAAGCTATTTGCATATCTTTTTGTATTTGAAGCTTTGCTTCAGCTAGATTTGTGAGTTTATTAACTCACCTTGCTGCCATAGATGATTAAGCAATGATTTAGAGCCAAAGATTGCAATTTCTCCCAAGTATAGACCAAAGAAACCTGTAGAAACTAGTAATAGATGCATGCAAACAAAGAGAGAGGCAAATCAAAAAAAAATTGACTGTAAAAATAGATTTTGATATGAAGATTGGTTTTAGATTGAAGATTACCTGAGTTTAGCTCTAGAATTGACAATTAAAACCACCAATTTTCATTTCATTTGACAAATTTAAGCATGGATTGAAAGAGGAAGAAAGGGTTTCAGCCATTAACAAGCTTTGGAATTTTGAGAAAGAAAAGAGAAAAAAAGTACACGTACTGTAATTTTCTTTCTCATTACTCATTTCTAGTAATAGACTAATGATAGTGGTAATGGGCTTTAGCCCAAATTAATAAAAGAAGTTAAGTTAATTGCTTAATCTCTTATTTCATGTTACAATGCATATTAACAAATGGAATTAACACTATTTCAAGTTTTACTTCTTTAAAACTTTTGAAACTCAATACTCATGATAATAAAAATGTTTTATACTCAAAATAAAAGATTATTTATATATTTAAAACATTTTATTACCATCTTTCTCTATTTTAAATAAAATGGCAAATTTACATCTTTAATTACAAAACTCATTGTAATTAACATTATAAATTACACAAAAATCACATTTTTGTGTAATAAAATTTTATAACCCATTTCAAATATAATTTAACACTAAAATTATATTTTTAAATCCAATTCCATCATTATTTTAAATATATCTCATTTAAAATTTAATTACTTCTTTTAAAAATCATTAAAAGAAGTAAATAGCAATAATTTACATAATTATTGCATTAACTCTAAGCGAAACACATTTCCTCAATCTTTTAAATCAAACCATCTTAATAAAGTTTATAAAATTCTATTTTTCTCATTTTATCCTTAAATATATTGTTTGTTCCCAATAACCAATTTATATTCCTCTTTAATTATTAATTTACACTATTAAATTATAACTGCCGTTATAATTTAATATTCTCAGGTAATCGCTAAAATCAGGGTTGTTACAGACTCCCCCTCTACAAAAATTGTGTCCCCACAATTTTCTACGAAAAGAGTTGTAAACAACACAAATATTCAATCAACAAAGATGATAGACAAGCTCGAAACTCAAACCATTCATACTTTCAGCATAGAATGGTAGAGAGAAATAAGGAAAAACTCCCTTGGTTAATCCAATGGTCCATCATATGCTAATATAGTGATTAGCAAACCATCGAATTTTCCAAGCAACTCGAAAGAATTTCGAAGATGTCTCATATTCGAATCAATACTCAATAAAAAGCCCAACAAATAATCTATCAAATAAGATAGATTTCTCAAAACTCTACGAATATTGTCGGGATCAAACTCATTCAAACCCAAACTCTAAGCAACAAAAAAATGATCATCAACACAATTTTCCGCATAATAATACGGAAAGAGCATCCTCACAACGAGGATAGACTCAATAGACAAGATAGATAAATCACACAAAATGGCTTCTCACGAGGCCACCAAACTCGAATAACCACGAAAATGCACGTAATCATCAATAGCACAAGAATAGAGTGAACTCTAGAACAAGAATATAAGCTCAAATTAGCTTTCTATCCAAGATATTTAGAATTTTTTTTTTTTCTCAACATCTTTTAAATTTTAAATCTCAATTTTCAACATTTGAAAGTTTTCAAACTCTTTACTATATTACTTAGTAAGTAATATAAAAATCAAATTAAAAGTCTAAATTTCTTCTCTTACTTCAAAAATAATTTCCAAAGAACTTTGTAAATCCATAATAATATTCCTCGAAATAAATTAAGGGTTTAAATTCTCTTTACTCTTTTTATTAAACCACTTAAAAAGCTTAACACAATCTTCAAATCCTCTTGTAGCTCTTCTCTTAAAACATCCAATGTATATAATATAAATTCTAAAATCTCAAAATATACTTTCAATAAAGTATAGCTCAATAATTTTCTCACATATTCTAATCTTTATAATTTCAAAAAATATATATATAAATAAATGGCATTGCCTCGCCACTGAATCTCTAATAATAGATATATCTGTTGGTTGCAGAGTCGATCGAACGATCAAAACTGCCTCGCCACTCTGATGCTCGTCTCTAAAACCAATGGCTGCAATTACCATTCAAAAATAATTTTAATATTTATTCTCAAAAATATTATTTTTAAAATGTCAATCTTTTAAACACAAACCATCGTGTCTGATTGTCTCATCATAGCATTTAGGAGATTCCTATCGATAACGTTGATCAGGCGCATCGACTAGAACTCTTAACTACTCGATGGACAACCCAACACTCTCAAATTATTTCTATAAAAGAAGTACTACTCATGTAAATATATTCTCAAAATATTCTTTGTTTTTTTTTTTAATGTCACAATGCTCAAAATTCTCTTTAAAACTCATATTTATATAGCTTCAAAACTCAAACCAAAGAACATTAAGAGAATGCATCGAGATATTCCTAGAGTACTCCATTCTCAAAATCAATAGAAGGAGATAGAGTGTTCGGCAATCCTACGATGTCACGAGCCACTCTCAAAAATCATCAAGATACAGGATAAGCAAGATATTCTTCTCAAAGGAGAAGAAGAATCAATCCACGAATCACTACTTCAGTCGGAGTAATGCTAAAAGATAACATTGATTGAGTATATGAAAAGAACACTCAAACGAAGCTGAATGATAAACTTAATCAAACTCGAATAATCTAGAAACTAACCTCATTCCTTAGTGGATATCCTCGTGGAAGGATAACCGAAGAGCCAAGAATAAGGTTCCCTCAACAATCGATTGCCCGATTGGATGTCAAGTCCAACGGACTCACAAAACTCAACAAAGTCACCTTAACTGGAATTCGAGATATATCATCAACATCTCGATACTCAAGAGTGAATACAGAAACTTCCGAATCATCACTAACATTTCAAAATGATAGAAATAATAACCTAATCAAATTAGGATGCCTAAATAAATATAGGATCCTATAATACAAAGGATCGGACTTAACATCAAATAAGTTAGTCCATCTCAAATCAGATAAATCTCAAGATTGTGAGTAATAAACAGTTACTCACAAAAGCAACATCAAATAGAAATCTCAGAATACTCACAACAAGCCAATCGTTGTGGATCCCTTCAATAGGATTCACAAACTCTCAAAGGAATGCAACAAGAATACTCAAAGAAATCAATCAGCTCCATCGATACGAACTCACTTGTATTAACAAAAATAAGAATAGAATAATCCCAAATAAGATTTTATATAAGATAAGATGACATCAAACTATATTATGGAATACTACGGAATACAATATATCTATATTCCTAGACATATTCCATCTCAACAATCCCAAAATTCAAAAAAAAAAATCAAGGCTCGATTTGAAAGCAAGCTCGAATAAAGGACAATGATTCACTCGTTCTGTACTTCGATGTATCATGATATTCTGTTCTGTGTTTACTCTACTTTGTTCTGACCACAGCTCTGATGCCAAACTGTAACGCCCCACCCCGAGACCCACCTTAGCAAAGAGAATTAACAAGTAATTCTGTCTACTAAAGCAGAGAATAGGGCTGGTTAAGGGCGACCATCTATAATTTTGTCTTAAACATCTATTGAATACGTCGATAAATGCAATATACTTTTTTTCAACTCAAGTGGATCGACATACCCAGTAAATGCTTAATCCAAAACTATAGGTGACTAATGGATCTATCAGAACAAAATACAATAACTGAATGTAAATCACATCACAGAACAGTAATGAACATCATATATATACATATACACTGATACATGTTTAGTACAATACAATATGAATACAATAAATCTGGTACACGACCACACTATATACATCGAATCAAATGTAAAAACATCAGAGTATGCGGAAGAAATAAACTACTCAAGAGAAAGAAGAGATGATATCCAACATCAACTTCAAGCTAAGCCCAATAGATGATACCTGAAACAACTCGGTCTGACCCGAATGAAAACACACGGGTCAGGCTAGCTAGAACTTATCATTAGTAAAGGTGATGATAAGAGATAAGGGGAAAACCATTCCATCAATACCAATGGAATGATATAGGTCATTAAGTTATCTCTAGAGTGATACATCAATGGTTCATCATGATTGCATAGAGGGTTACAATATGTATATTAGATAGAAATGGTTTATCTAATTATATATATAACCGAATGAAATGGGTGAGGATATGGACCATAAAGTAAATCTTCATAAGATAATTAAACTTCAAGAATCCATCATAAATAAAACCATCTAATAGAAACTTCTTAATTTTTATACCTCATCTCATCGGTATAAATATAAATACATCTCAAACCCATCATTAACCTCATTATAAAGGAATCTCCATAGTCATTTGTACCTCATATCATTGGTACAAATATAAATCTATCTTAAATCTATTATCAACACTCATCATAAAAGCATTACCATAATTTGTACCTCATCTCATTGGTATAAATATATATAATGTCTCAAATCCATCTTGATAGAACCCGGAAAGAGTTCAAAACATCATATTCGAAATCACCATAAAACCATGTATATAAATAAGCCCTTTTCTTACATAAGGCTATAATAAAGCATCATCAACAAAACAGTGAAAACGAAACATCTAAACTTCATGGAAAACAGCACGTGCTTTACATCTTGACTAGTACTAGTAATTTGGTACCATACATCGTGATGACTTGGGGTCACATAACATCATAACATCGTGATTGACTAGTCGGAACATCTTGATGACACCCAGTCACAAATCCGAGTAAAAACATCATGGTGATTGGAGTTGAGTAATAACATCGTGAACATCGTGGTGACTCCAATCGTACTCGGTCTAGTACTAGTAACATCTTGAATGTGTCTCAACTATTCGAATAGGAACCCAAAAGGCGAGAACGTATATCCCATACTATACGTTCTCCCCTAATGTTTTACTAATCGTTAGTTGGTTCCACATTAGAAAACATCATAAAACATTAGAACCATCATAAAACTCACTCTGCCTCATCTCATCGGCGAGTTAATATAATACCACACTCATCTCTTCTCATCGATGAGTAATGGTTCCATCGTGACTTGTCTCATTTCATCGACAAGTAAAAATCATCATAACCATTTTAACTTCATAAATCATCATAAACATCTTAACTTCATGCATACTTCATAAATAGATTTACCTCATATCATCGGCAAATGCTATTAAATCTCATAATGGTTTCTCATAAACCATAATCCCCGAAAAGGAAAATCTCATCTCAAGACTCACCTCATCTCATCGGCAAGTAAAGCAACATCTTTAAGTGGTTCTCATCGATTTTTACTCTTATAATAGGAGATCTCGAACACCTCAACTCGCCAAATATTGGCTACTTGGGTAATTCCTATAATAGGAATTGAAAATCTTAAATACTAACTCAAGATTCAATACTTAAGAGGTTTCGATCGTACAAGTCCGGAATTAACCGAAAAAGCAAACTCATGTGTCCCATACCACATGTTTTACTAAATCGTTTAATTCTCTTTCTTATACGTCCGAAAAGTGCAAAAACGCGTATCTTTAAATAGAAAATATATTTTTGCTAAATCAGGTTTTGAAATAAATTTCAGAAAATATTTATGAAATCAACTTTGGAAATCTCTTTATAATTTAGAAATATTAATTGTATCAATTTTTTTTTTTGAAATCACTTTGTAAAATATATTTCTTAGAACAATAGCTAGAATATGAACACTGTTGGAAAATAGTTTGAAAATACGTGCACATGCGCTCGGAATCACAATGAAAACATTAAATAATGAATCAATAAAATTAATTAAAATCCCAATGACGGATTCGTGAAAATACATGGTTCTATATAGTAGAAACAACCCAAAAATAATCACAAGACACATGGTTTAACCCTTGAATAAGGTAATAAAACACTCAAGATCTATATTAAAATTCATCATCAAAGACTTGCTCGAACAATCTAAGAAAATATATGATTCAATACCAGAGCATATATGATATAAAGTTCTCAGTATTTGCACTGAAAAGAGCATCAAAACCGTGTTCAGAAAACATAAGAGAAAGCACCAAAAGCTGGTGCAACAATTCAAGATACACAGGAATAAACATTGGTGTTTTGCCCAGGCCTGTATTTTATTTATTCAGTTTGTCTCTTTTAAACACATAATTTGAGAGAACACAAAAGATAAAAGTTTTAGAAGACATCCTAAGCTTTTCAGAACATTAAAAATTACTGAATTCCGATAAGAAATGTAAAAGTTATAGATAAAACAATTCTGAGATTTGAATTTCACAACTTCTGTCATTTTGTCTCAGGACAGCGACAAACAATCACATTTTTGCCCAAGACAACTTCGAAATTCTGGAAAACTCAAAACATAAAAGTTTTAGAACAAAGTCTGGGCTTTCCGGAACATCTTAATTTATAGAAATCGGTTGAGAAATGAAGAAGTTATGGTCAATTAAATTTCAGCCTTAAGCACAGAGCTAATATCGATTTTGCACTCGGGATTACAGTAGAAAAGTTCAATTTTGACATAGAAGCACTCAAAATTACTGAAAACTTAACAAGTGAAAGTTGTAGTATATGATTTTTTATTTCCGGAACATCTGGAATTATTAAAATCCGATGAAAAATGAGAAAGTTATGTCTAATTTAGTTTCAGCTTCAAGCACAGAGCAAACATAGACTTTGCTCTCGGGTTAGCAGTAGAAAAATCAATTTTTGACATAGCTACCTCAAAACTAAAGAAAACCTAAAACATAAAAGTTGTAGTATAGGACTTAAGCTTTCTGGATCATCTAAAATTATCAAAATCCGACGAAAAACGAGAAAGTTATGCGTATTTTAGTTTCAGCTTCAAGCACAGAGCAAACACAGACTTTGCTCTCGGGTTAGCAGTAGAAAATTCATATTTTGACATAGCTAACCCCAAAATTAAAGAAAACCTAAAAAATAAAAGTTGTAGAATATGATTTAAGCTTTCCAAAACATCTAAAATTATCAAATTTCGATCAAAAACGAGAAAGTTATGGCAGAATTTGTTTCAGCATCAAAGATGGACAAAATTCTGTTTTTTTTTACAGAAATAAAACATCAACCAAAAATCAATATTATCAAGCTATTTGCATATCTTTTTGTATTTGAAGCTTTGCTTCAGCTAGATTTGTGAGTTTATTAACTCACCTTGCTGCCATAGATGATTAAGCAATGATTTAGAGCCAAAGATTGCAATTTCTCCCAAGTATAGACCAAAGAAACCTGTAGAAACTAGTAATAGATGCATGCAAACAAAGAGAGAGGCAAATAAAAAAAAAATTGACTGTAAAAATAGATTTTGATATGAAGATTGGTTTTAGATTGAAGATTACCTGAGTTTAGCTCTAGAATTGACAATTAAAACCACCAATTTTCATTTCATTTGACAAATTTAAGCATGGATTGAAAGAGGAAGAAAGGGTTTCAGCCATTAACAAGCTTTGGAATTTTGAGAAAGAAAAGAGAAAAAAAAGTACACGTACTGTAATTTTCTTTCTCATTACTCATTTCTAGTAATAGACTAATGATAGTGGTAATGGGCTTTAGCCCAAATTAATAAAAGAAGTTAAGTTAATTGCTTAATCTCTTATTTCATGTTACAATGCATATTAACAAATGGAATTAACACTATTTCAAGTTTTACTTCTTTAAAACTTTTGAAACTCAATACTCATGATAATAAAAATGTTTTATACTCAAAATAAAAGATTATTTATATATTTAAAACATTTTATTACCATCTTTCTCTATTTTAAATAAAATGGCAAATTTACATCTTTAATTACAAAACTCATTGTAATTAACATTATAAATTACACAAAAATCACATTTTTGTGTAATAAAATTTTATAACCCATTTCAAATATAATTTAACACTAAAATTATATTTTTAAATCCAATTCCATCATTATTTTAAATATATCTCATTTAAAATTTAATTACTTCTTTTAAAAATCATTAAAAGAAGTAAATAGCAATAATTTACATAATTATTGCATTAACTCTAAGCGAAACACATTTCCTCAATCTTTTAAATCAAACCATCTTAATAAAGTTTATAAAATTCTATTTTTCTCATTTTATCCTTAAATATATTGTTTGTTCCCAATAACCAATTTATATTCCTCTTTAATTATTAATTTACACTATTAAATTATAACTGCCGTTATAATTTAATATTCTCAGGTAATCGCTAAAATCAGGGTTGTTACATATATATATATATATATATATATATATATATATATATATATATATATATATATTAGAGTACTTAGGAAAAATCAATTCATGAAAATTCAAAGGCACATGTCGACATGGTCCCTACCACGATGTCAACATGGGTACCTGAATTTGAATTTCAAAATTTGAATTAAAATGTTTGAATTTCCCTCCACCTTTTCACTTCATTCAATTCTATTAAAAGCTACCTTTTGACCAGAGAATATGTACTTTGAGATTCTATTATTCACTATTTTTTATCATATCTTTTTACTCTCATTTTCAAATTCAAACTCTCTCTTCATAACTTCAAGCTCTCTACTCTCTACCTTAATGGCTTCTTCAAGCAACCCCTCCACCATCAGAATTTCCAGAAAAATCAAAGAGCAATTATTCAATGATCGGGAGGTAATAAAAGCATACATCAATTATGCTAACTATGCCAAAGTCCATCCCGAAAAATTTGCTATTTTTCATGATTTTTCTTCTTATGAAATTGACTCTCTTTTTGCAAACAATGAAGTTCTTAGTCTTATTGATGTTTCTCAAAATGATTTTGTTTGCTATCCTAATCTTGTCAAAGTTTTCTATGCGAATTTAAATCGTGGATTTTATGATGGTAATGAGAATGAAATTTGGAGTAGTGTCAAAGGCACTAGAATTATTTTGAATTGTGATCTTTTGGGTATTATTCTCAATTTTAAGAATTCAGGAATAGATCTTTCTAACTTTAAAATCGATGAACATGATCATGAGACATTTCATCACATTTTCGAAAGAGATAATGATTTTGATTTTAAAAATAGAAATTTTCGACCAAAGGCAAGAATTGTCAATCTTCTTTTGCAACATACTTTGACCCCAAGATCGGAAACTTTTAACAATCCTACTTCAAAAGGTTGCAAAACTCTTTTTGCTATTTTTGGAAATTATGACATAAATTGGACGCAAGTTATTTTGGATGAACTTCGTCCTAAAAATCTTGAAATGGGTGAGAATACTTTATACCATGGAATTTATCTCACTCGGATTTTTAACTATTTTGGAGTGGATTTCAAAGGCGAAGAATTTTTTTCTAGAAAAGTTTTCAATCATTCCAACATTTCGCTTATGAAAATTCCTTTTGTTTTTCAACCTTATGAGACCCTTGCCGAAAAGGAAGAGCGTTTGGCTCATGAGGAAATGGAAGAAGAGGAAGAAGAAGAAGAAGGGGATGAAATGGAAATTGAAGAAGAAGAAGGTGAAACCTCTTTGGAAAGCATTGACTATCCTCCTTATCCATCCGCCAAAACCCTTCTCAAAAACCAAAAGACTATTGTTGAGAATCAACGGATTCTTAAACGATCCGTTAGTAAAAGGTTGGATAATATTTCTTCGAAGATGAACAAGTTCTTTTCAAAAGTCAGCAAGAAACTTGGACTATCTTCATCGTCTTCATCCTCTAACTAGTTTTATCTTTTCGTATCTTATTGTATTTGTTTTAGTTTTCTTTATTTCGAATGTTTATGTAGTTTGTTGTGTGCTTAATCGTTGTAGTATCGTAGTATGCAATGAAATGAAATTTCCTTTCTGTTATTTACCTTATCTTATCTCCAGAATAAATGTTAGTATATTATATATATATATATACGCACACAATTATCCACAAAATCAAATTTGCCATAAGTTTTCACTAACCCATGTCGACATCCCCTATATGACCATGTCGACATGTACTGGTCAGAAATGACAATTGATTTTGAATTTGAAATTTGAATAACTGTCAAATGTCTATTCATTTCAAACGAATTTCTACACCTATAAATACCTGTTTCTTCCAGAATTCTTTACTAAAAACTATTTCCTATCTTCTATATCCTTCATTTCTTTCACAAATTCAACTATGGCTAATCCTATTCACAATTTATCCGAAAATCTTGAAGAAACTCTTAATTCGTTCAAGAATATTCTCTTGTTTATTCTGCGAAACCAGCATCACTTAGAATTGAGTCAAATGAAGATGATCAAGGAACAAGAAAGGCACTTCTATGCGATACGATGGATGATCTCCTCTCTACACAAGGATGATAACGAAGCACATCCTCCTGTCTCTCTCACCAATGACAATGATAATTGGGATGCTATTAAGGCAGACCCAATCTTTGAAGAAGAAGGATGGGTGGAAGTTCCACGTAACGTTTGATTTTTATTTGTTTTCTTTGATTGATTTAGTTTGGATTGATACTCTATGTGGATTGATTTCTTGATATTGGTTTGAAGTTTGTTGTATAAAATATATATATATGCATTGAAATGTATATAGTCTTTGATTAGTTATCATGTTCATAAGTATAAATATTTCTTAATCTATATATTATATATTCCGTTGTATAGTTTATCAATGCAGGTGCCGAAGCCCAAGAATGAGGGGGAGTGAGTTTTTTGTTGATGACAAAGGGGGAGAAATATAAAATAGGGTAGTTAGGCATAAATTAAGGGGGAGTTTATTAGTTTTAGGGGGAGTTATTAGGATAGAAATAATATTTTATAAACAAAGGTTGTCATCATCAAAAAGGGGGAGATTGTTAGTCCGTGAGATGATGGTTTTGATGACAACAAGCTTAGAATAGATTATAAAATATAAATACTAATATTATAAGTTTAGATATAGATGTATATGCAGGATTTAACCATGCAGGTACTAAGAATGAAGACTGTACAGTATAGAGATTCAAGATATCAAGATAGAAGACTCATGAGTATCAAGATTATCAAGAGTTCAAGATTTCAAGGTTAAGTATTTTTATTAGGATTTTTTGTTAAAACTCGTAGAAAAGCACTAGCATCTTACAATCCAATTTATTCGTGGAATGGAATCCACTTCGATCCTGTTAAGGGGATGGAACCCTAAGTAGGATGGAACCTACAAAAATCTAGTGGAGCATTGTTTTGTATCCACTAATTTTAATTCAAATGATTTTACAAAATTATCTTGTTTTCAAAATGATTTCAAAACTTTCCTTTTAAAAGATTCAAAACTCTCTATCCTGATTTTAAATAATTTTAGCCTCAAAATTATCTTTAATTTCAAAGACAAATTACTCCTGATTTTAAACTATCTTTTAATATAATATATTTAACTTTTAATATTTATACTTAAATTTAAATATAAAATTAGAGTTAAATTATATATATATATTATTCTTTATATTTACTTATGAATTTTAACTATAGTCAAGTATATTTATAAAGTTTTAAATAGTTTTAACATAAGATAAAGTTTATTTTCAAAGAAAATCAAATCATCAAAAAATGCTTTGGGATGTCGACATGCCTATGTACCCCATGTCGACATGGTGTCAGTTGAGTTCAAAATTTAAATTTCAAAAGAAGTGTCTATTCGCCATAACTCTTCATGAATGGACATGGTTGTTGTTCTTCTATAAATAGGGGTTAGTTTCAACGAATTTATCATCAGATTTTCTGGTTTTTCACTCCTCTTCTTCTTCCACTTTTCTTAATATATATTCTTACCATTACTTTGCCGAAATCAACATTGAATCGAACTTGATTACTTCTAGTTTGATTCTCTTTCACTATCTCTACAAGGTTCTCAATGCTATTCAGAGTTATAGACTTCTTTGTAATCTATTAAGTGAGAAAAGGTGTGATTGTAGCCTTGGAAATCAATCAAGAGAAAAAAGGTGTGATTGTAGCCTTGGAAAATCAATTGGGTAAACTTGTGGCCGGGAAATCAAGTATCTCCACCCAAAGGATAGAAATTCTGGAAGGTGTACCTCGTAGCCTTGAAACCGAGGGTGTAATTGTACAATTGCTTTTGAAAGGAAATCCGTACTTGTGCTGCGGGACTGGATGTAGGGTAACTCCGAACCAATATAAAACCCGGTGTGTTCTTTCTTTTACTGCTTTTATTTTATTTTTGCATCTGTGTTTGTTTCTGTGATCATATTTGTGTCTGTATATTGCATACATCAGTGTCTAAATTAACATAAACTCAAAAAGATTTAAGAATTCTTGATTAACACTATTCACACCCCCCCTTTAGTGTTAATCCTAGCCTTAAGATCCATAATCCACATTTCTCACAAGCTGTACTCACTTTGGTACCAATAGCAGTTGATGTGTTTTATTCCGAATAAAATTAAACAAGCGTTTAATTTTGCTCAAAATTTACACTAGCTCTAACCAACTCCAAACTTGCTTAAAAATGTAATGCTCGTCAATACGGTCCCAACGCAACTTGTTTCGTCAAAAACGGACCTCGTATGATGAAGTTATGTAATTTTAAAGTTTGTACGAATTAATATATAATTTAATTTCAATTTCTTTTTATATTTCTAACCTCAAATAATCCCGGCCGTCGATTTTCGTAACTGTAGATCTAGGCCACACGCATTTCCTTCTCCCCTATTATTTTGAACCTATCGAAGAACCCATCTAGCCACCACTTAACCCTAATTGCCGTGATTACCTCGCTTGCCTTGACAAGTGACCATCATCTTGTAGCATTAGCCGAGCTCTATCTTCCCCGTAAATATGATCAAACTCGGTGCCCCATCGACCATGAAAAACTCAAACAAATGCCGGTCCTTGGCGGCACGATTTTGGCCTCCACGCGACGAATTATATAATCATAGTCGTTAGATTTGTAGATCTCGAGATGGTCTTCAACTTTGTAGTTGGAAGCTTTTGATGAAAGTCAACGGATTGGAAGAGATCGAGGGAAGAAGCATGCGAAATACTGGCCATGTATTTCATTGTGGCGGCTAGTCCTAGAGGATTAGGGTTTGATGAAAAATGAGAAAAATTATGGCCCTTTATAGAAAATTTCGTGACATTGTTCACCTGGAAAATTTTCGAACTCCAATCGAAGCATGTCGCTTGGTGTTTATAATGTTTTACCCCTATTCCGAACACAATGGAATATATATTGGGAGCCAATTCGATCATATTTGAAATATAGGTTTTCGAATCGACTATTTGAAATTTAAAATTCACTTAAACAAATTTCTACATGTGTTATCTTGTCACGGACAAACCGTAAGTCCGATTGACACGAAATTTGAAATCCTACAATAATATAATATTAAGAATCCAATGAAACTGGTTTTGATGAAATCCAAGATTATGTGAAAAATGGCTATTTTTACACGTTAATTAAATATTAAAATATTCAATTTCTTCATATCAACTTTTAAATCAATTTTAAAAGTTTACTAGCACCATTCTAATTCAAATATAATTTAGTTCAACTTTATAAATCATTTTTATTCACATAAAATCCAAATTTCAAATTATTTACACAATTTCAAATATTAAATTAACAATTTAGTTATCCAGTTAAATCCTTATATGTCAAGTATAAGTAAGTCCACTTATAAACTTTACTTTCTAATATTTAAAATCAATTAAACACCTAAATTTCGAATGACTAAAATTCTGGATTGTTACAGTTTGTATATGTGGTATATATTATGTGACGCTCTATGTTTATGTATGTATAATGCCCACATATATCTTATGATGTTTATAGATGGGGTCTGTTTATTTTATCTATATTATAGATTGCTTCATTCCGCTATGAGTTCTGAACGATATAGTTAGTTAGTTCAGCTCTCTATTTATTATCAAAATTGGTCGTGAAATGTCAAGTTGTTACACATATATAAGTAGAAAATTAATAGGAGAAGCATTTTAATGATTGCAATTATGAATGTCTTTGTAACCATGAATATTGAATTGATATATAATCACTAACTCCTTGAATATTCCTAGTAAAGGTATATCGAAAAAAAGATATCAATATATCTTGAGACTAATATACATTACACTCTCCATACAATGGATGGTGAATTAATCATGAGTGTTGGAGATACCAAAGGGTTATGTACTTGTGGTTATTTGTAAAATTATAGAATGAATTGATGAGAGTCTTTTATAGGTTAATACAACTAACTCAAAGTAAAAGATCTCATGGTAATAATGTAATAGTCTTCGGACTTGAGACTGGTTATATATCAATTGACTATACATCAAAGCCAGCTGCTAGCTGAGTTAGTTCCAACAATGGTATCAGATGCCAAATGGTATATGCAGTATAATTAGTCAACATTCAAGACCAACTAAGTAAATTTATTTGTCTGATGGGTGTCCAAAATTGTAGTATATAGGCTTGGTGTTGAATAATAAGTATTCATCCTTCCTTAGCTAGTGGCCTGGCCCAATATGAGGAGTAAGACCAAAAGGTTAACCTTAATGTAAGTCTAGAGGTTTCGGTCCTTAAGCTAATTTTCAAACTAAGATTTTGAACTTTAAAATACTTTTTAAATTTACGTGTTAAGTTTAAAATATGAAAGGAAATTTTATAAATGTTATAAAATTAATTTAAAATTATCAATATCATTTTAGAAATTAATTTAATAATATTTGAAATTTATAAATATTTAATTAACATAATTAGATAAATAATGGGGGTCTTTTCAGGGTAACCAAATGTTCCAAGTCAAATGTTTCAAGGCAAGTAAATAATGTCTTCCAATTTAAAACAACTAAATGTTTCAAGTCAAAATATCATTATAATGTCTTTTCATGGTTGCCCCATCCTTCCCTCGCCTATCAACTATTCAAACTGGTCCTTCTTCTGCCCCAACACTCCTCCTCTACCTTCATCTGACCCTCCTCCTCCTATCATGCCACCTACCCATCCTGCTGACCCGTTTCGTCCTTTGATTCATGTTCCCCCGTTCTACTTTCCCTCTTTCTATTCCCTCTTCTTCCACTATCCCTCCAGTTGTTCCTCTACCTATCAACCCTTCTCTTCCTATCTCTAAATGGTCTTCCCTATTTAACTCAAAACCTAGAAATACTAGTATATACTTTACTGTCTGTTTTGGCATTATATATAATAATTCCTCTATGCCCCTCCCCATGGCATAATCAATGCAAGTATGAACTCTTGGTCTGATTGGCTTGTTGGATTCTTTCTGGGTGATGCGGTCAAGTTTATGGCAGTTAAATCTCATCTTGCAAGATTTTGGAAATTTAAAGGTTCATATAAGATACTATCCGATGGGAAGAACTTCAACTTCTCTTTTTCTTGTGAAGAAGACAAGTTAAATATCCTTAAAATGGATCCCACCTTTATAAAAGCCAAATGTTTATTATTACTTTCTGGAACCCTAGCTTTGGATCAATACAATAAAAAACTAAACATATTCCAGTTTAGGTTCCCTTCTATGTCATACCCTTAATGGCTTGGACACTTATTGGAATCAATTGGCTATGTTGTCACTTTGGTAAACTGACTTTTTATGATAAAAATACAAAAATATGAACCTTTGAATATGCAAAATGTTTAATATAACGTGCTCCAGACAAGGAA
This sequence comes from Allium cepa, assembly GCA_030765085.1. Classification (NCBI taxonomy): domain Eukaryota; kingdom Viridiplantae; phylum Streptophyta; class Magnoliopsida; order Asparagales; family Amaryllidaceae; genus Allium; species Allium cepa. The sequence continues at coordinate 439,206,702 of CM060941.1, forward strand.
TTGCCAGGTTTTATAAGTGCGGGCGATGAATTATGTGGCAATGTTCAAACTGAATATTCTTTGTGCCCACTAATTTGCACTCACCGTAGGACGTTTGGTCACTCTACATTGAATTGAGATAAGAAACCAGTTAATAAGGATGATGAGATTGAAGGAAATGAAAAGTTGAAAGAAAAATATGTTGAAGCAGGATCTGTTTAAGAGGTGGAAGTGAATGAGAAGAATGTTTCCAACCAGCAAAATGATAATTTTGTGGCAGTTAAAAGAAAGCGAATAAAATAAGACTTGGTGAAAGGTTAAGGCAAAATTAATAAAGGATATGCCTACTAAAAGCACAGCAGCTGATGGCACTGAAGAGGTGCAAATGCCTATCCCTGCTTTAATTCCATCTGTCTTAAATTTGATCAATGCATTGAAGTGGGGAATAATGCTGAATCAGGGAAATCAATTATTGAGGAAGTGTCTGCCTTTCAATTCAATCAATTTGCCATACTTGGGGTTTTGGAAGATGGTGAATTTATTGCCACTACTGAATTGGATGCATGTATTGATAATAATATACATGTTCCTATTGATTAATACAAGGCAACTGTTCCTATTCAATTCAAAAATCCACTCCTATTCAATTCAAAACCAAATTCTCCCTCTCAATCTTCTAATGCTCTATCATCTACTAATGCTTTAGAACCTAAAATAATGCCAAAAAAATCCCAATTTCCACTGACATGCACAAGGACATGCAATGATTTTCCAAAATATTCAACAACCGTCCACTTCTTAATCCTTTACTCTTCCATAATCAAATCCCACTTCATCGATTCTTTCATCCCCTTAAATCTCTCTAAAACCTCCTTATCATATTTAGATGACATCGTCTTAATGGGCCTACAAATATATCTCACTCACCTAAATCCCCTAAATCATCAAAAAGAAGAGAAAGACCAAAGAAAAATCATCTCACACACTTCTCTTCCATCCGATCTTGACAAAGGGAAAATATTTGCTATTGATCAAACTGGTTTAAAACTACTTGACATTTATTCTCCTGCATCTAGTATCAAAACCAGATCAACATCCAAATCTCTGTTTCTTTAATGATTGACAAATCAGGTTGTTGGAAAATAAGAGGTGCACACTTTTATGACAAGCACATTGGAATGAAGAATCTCATTCAGGTCCACAACCTTCGACTCCTTGTGATCTCTAAAAATAAGCTTAACTATGATCTCACTTTCAAAATTGCTCATTTTGTTAATCCAAACTGGTCGATTCTTCACATCTTGCATAAGCCCCGTATGGTAGACTGCTTATCATTTGGAACCTTAGCATTTCTCTATTTCTCCTCTCTTAGTTCATAGGCAACTAATCCACTCTTTGATTAGTCACATCTCATCCAACTACAGCTTCCATCTCACCTTAATATATGTGGAAAATAACAAGGATCACAGACAAGTTATAGTTGATCGGATTCCTTATTTTTAATCCTTCAAGTTCCCTTTAGATTTTCTTTGCTGATTGGAATTGTATGCAATTTTTTTATGACAAAGCAGAAGGTTCACCCCTTTCATATCAAGCAACAAAACCTCTAAATAGCTGCATTCACCATTCAGACCTCCTTCCAATTAGCTCTACTAATTGTCTTTTTTCCTGGAACAACAGTAGTAGAAATGGCAATAAAACTTTCTGGAAACTTGACGGATCCTACCACAAGATAGAATCCTTATCAATATAGCCTAATCATATTGTTCTCTTCTCTAACCCTTTATTATCTGATCACTCCCCAATAATTACGGATTAGGGTAAAGCGGCCATGAGATGTCATTCCTTATTTTTATTTTTTAATTCCTGGGCTGAACATCCTGAATTACATAAATTATAACGGATTCTTGGAATATATCTCAATATAGTAACCCCATGTACATTTTGCAGGCTAAATTAAGGAAGCTAAAAGGCACTCTAAAATAATGGGTTCACAAGAATTATGGTGATGGAATAGACTCTCTTCCAACATTAGAATACATCTCTGTAATGTCCATTCTTCCCTGCTTATTAATCCCACTGATATTTCTCCAACCAATGAAGAACATGTCCTAAAGGATGCTCTTAGGAAGGTCATTCTGGATGAAGGAAAAATGGTTGAATAGAAAATTAAAGATCAATGGAATAAACCCGGTGATAGAAATTCTTCGTACTTTCATAATTCTCTAAAGATAAACAAGGATGGAAAAAACATTTGGTCCATAATAGACAAGAATAACCAATATTATGATCATACTGATTCTATTCAAGATGCATTTCTTGATTATTTTAAGGGTATTCTTGCTAACCCTAATCCCCATATTCCTTTCTTATCTTCCTTGTCCATATACAACTTACCTAAAATCTCTAAAGCCTCCAAGCAGTTTCTTATTTCTGAAGTCACTTCTCTTGAAATAAAGCAAGCTATTTTTGCTATGAACTCCATCAGTTCTCTGGGCCTTGATGATATTAATGTTTTCATTTATAAATATGGTTGGGAATTCATTGGGCAAGATGTTATCAAAGCAATTAAAAAAATCAAAAGTAATAAAATGTTATCTGGAATTAACTCAACTAAATTGGCTTTGATTCCTAAAGCTGTTCAACAAACCAATGTTACTCAATTTCATCCCATTGCATGTTGTATGTTATTTACAAATGCATTGCTAAAATTATGGCCAGCAGAATGAAACCTACTGTATCTCCTGTCATCTCCCTAAACTAGAAAGCCTTTCTCCCTTCTAGAAATATTGTTGACAATATCCTTCTCACTCAAGAATTAATGAGAAGTTACTCATTGAAAATTATATTTCCAAGATACTTGCTAAAACTTGATATCCAAAAGGCTTTTGATACAATACAATGGAAGTCTATTATTAACATCCTTCATGCAATGAACTTCTCTCTTCCATTCCTGGCATGAATTTACACTTGTATTTCTACACATTATACTCTTTGTCACTTAGTGGAAGCATATTTGGTTATTCTAAGGGTATATAGAGTATTAGGAAGGGGGTCCATCTCCCTCTATCTCTTTATTGCAGCCATGGAGCACCTCACATAAATGATCAACAAGGATGTCTTTAGCAAACAGATTGGCTTACATCCAATGTGTAGGGACCCTATGGTCACTTCTCTAATGTTTGCTGATGATCATATCCCATTCACTAAACCAAATGCCAAGTCTATTGGCACCTGCTTTCAAACCCTTGATTATTTCAAAAGTATAACTAGCTTGTCTATAAATAAGGCTAAATCCAATATTTTGATTGCTAATATTTCTGAAACTGAAAAAATCAACCTATAGAATTTATCCTCACTGTCATCTCTATATATAAATGACAATTATCTTGGAGCTCCTCTTCTAATTTAAAGGATATCTACTAGTCAATGCCTTCCAATGTATGATAAAATTATAAGCAAACTCTCTTGTTACCCTGCTTCAAAATTATCTCTTGCTGGTAGACTGCTTGTAGTTAAATCCATAGCCACGTCTATGTGCTTACACTTTACCTGTATATGTTGAAATTCTACATTGCCTACTGAGAATAAGTTTTCTGCTGACCTGCTGCACGTGGGAAATAATTAGTTTATTTTATGTTTTGTCTATTTAAATTTAATTGAAGTGTTAATGGCAGAGAATTAGTCTTTGGACAGTTAGATATGTCCAGGTCTTTCTCCTTTATTTCAGGATATTCTTTGTGAACGAATGGAGGATGTTCCATCGCTTATTTATATATTACAGCTTTAATAAAATAAAATAAAATAACTCTAAGCATATCTCTGTGTTTCCTCCTTTTATCCTTTCAGTTTTGTACCAAGTTTCTCAGTTAGTAGGCGTTGTGAAGAAACTCAACCAGCAGAATTACAACACCTGGGCCACCTGTATATCATCATATTTGCAGGGGCAAGATCTGTGGGAGGTGGTAAACGGGTCTGAGACAACACAACCGGAAGAGGACGCTCAAGGTGTGTTGCGAAAGTGGAAAATCAAGGCTGGAAAAGCGATGTTTGTTTTGAAGACAACCGTAGAGGAAGAGATACTTGAGCATATACGTGATTCTACGAATCCAAAGGAGGCTTGGGACGCTTTATCTGTTCTGTTCTCTAAGAAGAATGATACGAAGTTGCAATTGTTAGAGAACGAGTTGATGTTGGTAAATCAACAAGACTTATCGATCACTCAGTTCTTTCACAAGGTGAAGACCCTATGTAGAGAGATCGGAGAACTCGACCCACAAGCCAAGATCGGTGAACCACGTATGAAACGAATCATAATCCACGGTTTAAAGGCTGAGTTTCAAAGTTTTGTGACTGCAATGCAAGGCTGGCCTACCCAACCCTCCCTTGCCGAGTTTGAAAATCTATTGGCTAGCCAAGAGGCTTTAGCCAAACAAATGGGTGGTTTAACAGGTGTCTCTGCAGTAAAGCAAGATGCAGAGGCATTGTATGCTGAACGAACGAGAGGTAAATACAAGCAGGGTCGGAACTTTCGCGGGTCAAAACGATATCAAGAGAAAAGCCGAAGCCATGACTACAGTGAAAAGAAGACTGGTGAACCTGATCAAGGGGAGTCTTCTGGTGAACGGAAGCCGTCTCGGAATGGTAATAAATTTCCGTTTAAGTGTTATAATTGTGGTAAAAAAGGGCATATTGCAAAGAATTGTAGGTCCAATCGAAATGAAGAAAGCAATGCTGCAACAACATTGGATGAAGAAGGTTGGGATGCAGAGGCGCATGTCGCTCAAACAGAAGAGGTTTTTGAATTCACAGCCACCACTGAACGTCGTGAAAACAGTTTGGATGATTGGATTGTCGATTCGGGTTGCTCGAATCATATGACCGGAGATAAAGGAAAACTGAGCAATCCAAGTAAATACAGTGGCAACCGACTTGTGGTACTGGCAGACGATTCGAAGCACTCTATCGATCACATTGGTGATGTGAATTTTCCATCAGGAGATCGAAGACAAGGTTTAACTCTAAAAGACACGTATAATGTTGCAGGGATGAAGAAGAACCTGCTTTCTGTTCCTCAATTAACAGATAATGATTATTATGTTTTGTTTGGGCCCAAGGACGTCCAGATCTTCAAGGAATTTGAGACGCCATCTATTCCGATTGTTAGTGGCCGGAAAACAAACACCGTGTACGTGCTAAACGCAGAGTCAACCTACGTTAAAAGGGCCAAAGGCAACCAGAGTGTCGATATGTGGCACCAACGATGGGCCATGTGGGTCTTGATAAAATGAGCTTAATGTCTAACCGTGGGCTAGTTAATGGATTGCCAAAATTAAAATAAAGACGTAATATGTTCTGGGTGCCAATTTGGTAAAGCTACACAATTACCTTTTCCACAAGAGTCGGGGTTCAAATCAAAGGAGTGTCTTGAATTGGTGCATTCCGACGTTTTCGGACCTGTAAAGCAACCATCGATTCAAGGTCTTCGATTCATGGTAACCTTCATCGATGACTTCTCTCATTATGTTTGGGTGTATTTCTTGAAGGAGAAATCGCAAGTGTTTGAGAAATTCAGAGAGTTCGAAGCTGATGCAGAGATGCTAACAGGGAAGACGGTTCGTGGCGTAAGGTCTGATAACGGGGGTGAATACCTCGCCTCTAACTTCAGCAACTATTTGAAACAGAAACGAATCCGGCGACAATTAACATGCTCGAATACTCCTCAACAAAACGGAGTATCTGAGCGGAAGAATAGACATCTGGGTGATGTTACAAGAAGTCTGATTCATGGAAGAAATATGCCAGGGAGATTTTGGGCAGAAGCCATGCGTACAGCTGCGTTCATTATCAACCGACTTCCATCTCAAGGTATGAACTACATCTCACCGTTGGAAAAACTAACAGGCTTGAAACCGAATGTGAACTATCTTAAGGTATTTGGGTGCGTGTGTTATGTATTTATACCAAGTCATCTTCGCGATAAAATGGAGAAACGTGCAGTAAGGTGTGTTTTTGTTGGATATGATAATGAAAAGAAGGGGTGGCGTTATTGTAATCCAAACAATGGAAAAATATATGTATCAAGACATGTAATTTTTGATGAAAATTCGTCTTGGTGGTCGGAAAATAGCCAAACTCTACCTGATTCACAGCAGCTTAAAGAAGATCTTGAATCAGCAAAAGTGCATCTAAGTATTGGAGATTCTAATGACACAGAAACAGATCCGGTTGAACCCAACAACCCAGAACTGAAGTAACCAGTGTTGAAGACAGCAGCCAGCCAGAACCCTTACCTAGACGGTCTCAACGGGTAAGAAAACCTAATCCTAGAAATGCAAATGCTAACGTTGCAATTGTTGAAAGCAGGTTTATAGAACCTGATTCACTTGAAGATGCCATGAACCAAAAAGAATGGAAATTAGCAATGGAGGAGGAAATGTTAGCACTCCAACGAAATCAAACATGGGAATTGGTGCCTCAACCTACTGATGTGAGTTTGGTATCTTGCAAATGGGTTTACAAGTTGAAGAGACGAGCTGACGGGTCGGTGGAACGATTTAAGGCTCGATTAGTTGCCCGGGGTTTTTCTCAACAGTATGGCTTGGATTATGAAGACACGTTTAGCCCTGTGGCAAAGTTAACTACTATTCGGGTGCTACTGGTAGTTGCAATGACTAAGAGATGGCGATTGTGGCAAATGGACGTTAACAATGCGTTCTTGTACGGGGATCTCGATCATGTCATTTACATGACTCAACCATTGGGGTTTGAAAGTAAAGATCATCCGGAGTACGTGTGCAAATTAAAGAAGGCGGTTTATGGCCTAAAGCAATCACCACGAGCCTGGTTTGGTAAAATCGGTGAGTTCCTTGAACAAAGTGGTTTTCATATGACTAACTCCGATACAAGTCTCTTTATGAAACAGGTTGACGATCGAAATGTTATAGTACTTGTTTATGTGGACGACTTGATCATAACAGGGGATCATGAAGAAGAAATTGATCAACTTAAGGCAAACCTATGTGTTCGATTTAAAATGAAAGATATTGGGCGGTTGAATCACTTCTTAAGTTTGGAAGTGAAGTATGCAGTGATTGTATCATTCTGCACCAAACTAAATATGCCAGTGAAGTGCTATGCAGATTCGAGATGACTGATTGTAAGCCGTCACAAACACCCATGGATCCTAATGTAAAGATTCGAGCTGAAGAAGGCCGGGAGTTAGAAGATTCATCAGTGTATAGAAAGATTATGGGAAGCCTTATTTACCTTACATTAACCCGGCCCGACATTTCATTTTCGGTTGGTGTATTGAGTAGATATATGCAACATCCCAGGCAACCTCACCTTATTGCAACTCGAAGAATTCTGAAGTATGTCAAGGCAACAGTGAACTATGGGATAATGTTCAAGAGGGAGGCTGATCCGAAACTGTTTGGCTACTGTAACTCAGATTATGCAGGAGATCTTGATACTAGAAGATGTACTACGGGTCACTTGTTCATGTTCGGATCAGGTGCTATCTCATGGTGTAGTAAACGACAACCGACTGTGTCGTTGTCCACCACGGAAGCAGAATACCGAGCTGCTGCCATGGCAGCTCAGGAATGTACTTGGTTAGTTCGGTTACTTGAAGAATTAAATCAGAAAGTAAATTACCCAGTTAGGTTAATGTGTGACAATGTCTCGGCGATAAAGCTTGCGAACAACCCGGTGTTTCACGCTCGTACCAAGCAAATAGAAATACACTATCATTTTATTCGTGAGAAGGTGTTGAAAGGAGAAATTGAAATGGTGCAAGTTAATACTAAAGAACAAGTCGCTGACTTGCTTACAAAGAGTCTGCCTAATACAAAAGCTACTGGAGTTTACTAGAGAAATGGGAATGATCCAAGTAGTCAATGAGAGGGAGTGTTGAAATTCTACATTGCCTACTGAGAATAAGTTTTCTGCTGACCTGCTGCACGTGGGAAATAATTAGTTTATTTTATGTTTTGTCTATTTAAATTTAATTGAAGTGTTAATGGCAGAGAATTAGTCTTTGGACAGTTAGATATGTCCAGGTCTTTCTCCTTTATTTCAGGATATTCTTTGTGAACGAATGGAGGATGTTCCATCGCTTATTTATATATTGCAGCTTTAATAAAATAAAGTAAAAAAATAACTCTAAGCATATCTCTGTGTTTCCTCCTTTTATCCTTTCAGTTTTGTACCAAGTTTGCCTTGATTATAACTCAACAGTATATACATCCTGCCATTCAAACTTATTCACATGATCAACTCAATAATTAATCACTTTCTCTGGCATGGGAACCCTCATTCTAACAAGCTTATTTCCATTTCATTCAAGAAAATTGCAATGCCTTATGAATATGGAGGACTAGGAATCATGAACATACAAACTTGCTCTTCCCCCGTAAACAAATTGTTATCAAAATCCCCAAATCTTTGGGCTTCCCGGACCAAGTTAAACTTAATAAAGAAAAATCACTTTTGGACTGTGCAGTCCTCTATTGACTGCAATTGGACTTGGAGAAGCATTTTGAAGCCGAGAGATTCTTTCCTTCCAATATTCCAGTGCCTCTTATCTGATATTCATAAAATATCCTTTTGGCATAACCGTAAGTCAGCTAAAAGGTTTATTTTCTAAAGCAAAATTGATGGCAATCTTAGACAACTCTCTTGAATCCCCGATACATCTAAAGCTTATGGGTTCATCAATGGTAATAGTTTGACCCTGCATTACTCTAGTTCTACTCTAATCCGATAGTTTTGTCTACTGTTGATTATTGGAAATAACGTAAATGACTTGCTGTCGACACAGAGGATTGCAATATACCTTCAAAGCAAAGTGATATATGTAGAGAGATTTGGGCCCTAACCGTTCAGGCCCAATACTAAAGAAATATTGTATAAGTACACTTTGTATCATTTCAGTTCAATACAGAAAAACAATATATCATTTTTGTATCATCTTCTCTTTACTTTTTGCATATCAAAATCATTTCTGGAATCAAATTACAATATCACAGTGAATTTGAATATGGTATTGGAGCCAATTAAAGCCTAACGGCAAGTTTAAAGCATAACACCATCAGAGAATCATCATCTGGTGTTATCTGTTTTAGAATCTCATCAGAAATTCACTCACCATCTGAGATTAAAAGAATTCAAAGCTTTAATTCAAGAAGAAAGAAAGTGCCATGCCTAGCAAAGATACTGGTTGCATCACTCTTTAAAACAAGAAGGAAAGCCTTGAATTCATCACAAGAAAATTGTCAAGACCCGATTCTTCGACTTTCGAAAATCGATATCAATACGTCCACTGTATCAACTGCCGAACAATCGAATGGCAAAAACCGAATCATGAGGGTTAAAAAGAGGAGGTAGAAGAAAAAGATAAAAGAAATAAGAAAATATAACAGAAACAATATCAGAATCTCATATAACGCAGCGGAACAGCATATAATAGATAAATGAATAATCTTTAAAACAAAGAACTATCTCTGTTATTACATCACATCATAATCAGAGTATACAACAACAATATACAACACAACACAATAATGGACAGTTATACAAACATGTCATTACAAGTGAATATACAGCGGAAAGATAATATCATATACAAGTAATACGCCTCGCCATCCACCTCGCCACTTGAGCTACAAAGTACTTCTGAATCCAGAATGACCTGATAACCTGACTCTAGACTGCCCATGTGAAAAATTATGGGCACCCAGAGTTTAGGAAGAGAACAATAAACTCCAGGTCGGTCATGGGACTGGTGTGAGAACTCAAAACAGTTATTTATATTTTAAAACAGCAACAACAAGGGAAGTGAAAAATATCCGCAATGCTTTTGGAAAATGAAACTACCATAAGGCCTCCCCCCACACACACAATGCAAACGCAGAATTGGAGGAGATTTCTCCTTATGATAGTCAAAGATGCTTACTACGCAAAACAAATCATTTTTTTGATATTATTATTAGTGCATAGTGATGAAAGTATTTCAAAAATAGAATATAAACCTTAGCCAACATACGACCATTAACGTATGCCTACTATAGCTATCATGTTCAATAGCAGGTTACCGCCACATTTCATGGCAGATAATACAACTAAAACCGTACAAGGCTCATATTGTTCTTTGGATTTTCCAACAAATGGTCAGGCTAAGGAACTTCCTACTGCTACATGGGATCGCCTCTGGCGGGTCGTCCCAAGAACTTAACCAGCTCTCTGCCAACACAAGGCCGGGTTACCTCTGTAACTAGGTAACTACTACACGAATATGCCACTCCCCGGTCCTTTGGGACCTTTATCCAAGGGCCCTCTATCACCAAGCAACAACCACATAGAAAAATGAGATTGGAGCAACCACATAGGTTAAGCATCAGGGCTCCATACCTGACACCACCCTTTTCCAGAAGGAAATGACATACCCTAAAGGGAGCGACCCTCATAACCTTGCTGCATATTCCTGTTTCGACCATTTCCGAGGTGTGAGGTCCGACGAAGTCTCGTCCACAAAGCTACGCTTTTTCACATAGCCATCCCATGATCAAAAAATGATCAATAAATAATCATCACACAGCAACACTCAGCATGCCACATTACCAATTGGGAATATATCGCTGATAACCTTCAACTACAAAACCTATGAACTTGTACATCTCAGAGAAGGGTCTTAAGCTAAGAGAATAAATTCTCCCCCACCAACAGAGATGTATTTGAAAGAAATCTGCTTTATATCTCAAAATGTAATGTCAGACACGTAACCATACAAGTCTGTTTCGGGCTTGAACAGAACCGAAGGCACTTCAAAAGAAGCCCTTGAAATCCGGGTATTCACAACCCCGATTGAATTTCCCATCACAAAGGAAATCTCCATACCGTAGCTAACGGTGCAGAGACAATCGATAGGTCATCCTATCGTTTTCACAAATACTCGGTCTTCACCACCGGTCTTCAATGCTATCCATTACGTCGTATCACTATTCGGAACGGATAATTCGAATAACGAGCGCAATAATTTAAAAATAAGTGTAGCATTCAATTTTAACCAATTCACAACAAATAGCCACTCAAGGGTCAACATTGATAGTCGTTATTTAACTATCAATCAATATTCACAACATCACCCGATTTCAAATAATTTCGCAAATTGTCTATTTTCAAAAATACCTTTACAAGATATATATGTTCCACACTTCAACCATTTGAAAACCAATTTCAAATCAATTTACACCCTCACAACTTTCATTTCAAAATAGTTCATTTAAACCAATTAAATAAATCCTTACCGATTTATTAAATTTACGTTCCAAATTCGTAAATTTATTTCCACACTTCAAAAATAAATCAACGTTTATTTTTTAAACAATTTTCCCTTATAAATTTCCATTGTGAATTTACCTTTCCAAAATATCTATGAATATACGATTTCCAAATCGATTTCTAATATTCATTTTCAATTTATTTATAAAAGATAAGATCTCAAAACATTCACTTTATATTGGAAGACATTTCCATACTTATTCAATAATAAGTAATTCACCAATCTATTTATTTTCAACATTTCGAAAATATTCAATATACTTAAATCCAAATTAAGTATATATTTTATTCTATAAGGAAAACTTCTCTTAAACCCATTTATTTGAGTCAAAACGAATGTTGCGTAAAACATCGTTACGACAACCCAAAATCACTAGTATAGGGATTCGAAATTTAGATAGATATATAAACCCCAATACTATGCAAAACTTTTCCTTTCGGAAATCATTTACTATAACAACAGTGTTATAGTCCACCATTTCCTTCTATTTCTCGAAAATGTCTATTTCAACAATAAATGTTGAAATCTATGGTTTCGATACTTAATACATTTTAAAACATTTTTGAATCGTTTTAATTCTGTTTAAAATATCACTTTCCCAAAAAAATTCTTTGATATATTATTCACCGTCCAAAATCGTGAATATACTTTGTTAACCAAATTCAATATTTCTACATATTTTATTTAAAGGATTATCCACTGTCCCAAGTCGTGGATATATCTCCTTTAATAAGCTATAATAATTAAACTTATTAAAATAAGTCGATTTCGAATTCATAAAACAACGTTTATAAATTCCATTTATATTGTATAACAACTTCAACTTATAAAATCACTTTATTTGCAAATTCAATCCATATCCCATTTACACGCCAAAATCCATTTTATAAGTTAATTACTTATAAATCTTTTATTTTACAAAATCTAATCATTTTATAACTTCACAATTTATAAACCTATAGATTTCATCCACTTATGAAATCCATTTATACTTCATTTTTACACTTATAAAAACTCGTTTTATAATTCCAATATCTTTTAATTTATAAATATCAATTTTATAAATCTTTTATATAAATCATTTATAATAATTCAAAAATCCCAATTCAACCCATTTTATAAATTAATCAACTACTTATTTCAAAAATCACATTTCGGTTATACTTCACAAAAATCATAATTTTTTTATAACATAAAAATCTCAACGTTTATTTATTTAAAATGAATCAATTTCAAAAATTAAATTTTATTATGAGTTCTCAACTTAAATTTTCAAAAATCAAATTTTATTTATTTTCGGCATCTAACGATACCATAAACATATTCGGCTAAAATTTAGCCATTAATGATTTCAATCACAAAGATAATCACGCAGATTATAAATAGATCAACAAACAACATTGAAACCAATTCAAAAGTTTGAGGAATCCAGTTGGATCCCTCCAACCTGTTTCCTTGCATCAAAGATGTTAGCACAATGCCAATTCCGCTTCGAGACAGAATATCACGGTATATGGGATTTATAAAATACCATCCGCTATTATGCGACGCAATAGGGTCTCATCCGCTATATAATGCGGGAAATCAACTCCAAGTACATATATAATACCAATTCCATACAAATCGGAATTATCGCGGTATATGTTTATAATAAATAACATCCGCTTAATATATGGCGTATAGGGTCTATTTCAATACAACAGATAAAAATTATCATCCAATCACAGAATCAAGCAATTTTAAATCTAAATATTTATAATTTAAATCGAAACAATTCGATTGAGTGAGAAGTTCTCACCTTGAGTTTCCGATAACAGTTGTAGCATTTTATTTCAAATAAAATTAAACGTGCGTTTGATTTTACCCGAAATTTTCACTAGATTCAAATGACTCCAAACCAGCTCCATTGCGTAGTGCTCGACAAAACGAAGCCAACGCAATTCGTTTCGTAATTCTTCGACCTCGTATGAAAGAGTTACAGCATTTTAAAGTTTGTACAAATTAAAACGTAAATTAATTAACATTTTCTTTTATTATTATCAACCTTCAATCACGGTCGTGCAAATTCAAGCCCTAGATCGTGGCCGCCGAATGCAACATCTTCTTCCTGTACAACATCGCGTGAACCAACCTACCTTGCCGCCACTATCATTGAATTTCGCAACTACCTACGTCGCGTTTGAAGTTGATCGGAGGCCATGGTTTTGAAGCTCACGTCGAATGCTACCCACTGCTAAAGTTTGGTGGAGCTCGACCTCCCCTACGCCTCAAGAAACGCGCCCGTTCGTGATGCCTATCGGCCATGACAACTTCCTCCACGTCGCTCCATACTCGATCATCACCGTTCAGATTGAAGTTCGCGCCAAGCTCTACAACATTGTAGTTGATAGTTTCTCATATTGATTCACGGATTTGAAGAGAAAGGAGGAAGAAAATCGAAAAACTTCGGCCATTGAATATGAAGCCAGCGGCCTGAAGCTCAAAACCCTAGCTAGGTTTCTTTTATTTGCAAAAGTGAATTTGTGAAGGCCTTTTAAAGAAAATTTCCAAATTACTATTCACTCGAAATTTTCCGAACTCCAAATCTCGTGCGGTGATTGGCGTTTCTAGGGTTTATCCCGCGTTCCGGACACAATGGAATATGTTTCGGAAGCTAATTCGATTATCTGTGCGAGTTACGGCAATAAACAATCAAATTTAAATTAAATCGATTAAACCAAATTTCTATGCGTTTTGGCTTGCCCCGGTCAAACGGTAAATCCGATTGACACAAAATTTGAAATCTTACAATAATATAACATTATGGATCTGATGAAACTGGTTTCGTCGAAATCCGAGACTGTTTGAAAAATGGCTATTTTAACTCGTTAATTAAATATTAAAATATTCAATTTTCACAAATTAACTTTTAATTCAATTTTAAAAGTTCACAAACATTGTTCTAACTCCAATATGATTTAATATAATTTTATAAATCATTTTTAATCACATTAAACCCAATTTCCAAATATTTACGAAATTCCAAATATTAAATTATCGATTTAATTATCCAATTAAATCTAAATATTCGAAAAATAAATTTTTCGACTTATATATTTTACTTGTTGATATTTAAAATCAATTAAATATCTGAATTTCAAATGACAGAAATTCTGGGTCGTTACAAAAATCATCACATAATCCATCAAAACATCAAGGAATTGTACCATACCAGAAAAACCCATCATCAAAATCAATCATTTGGGTTAGTGGTTGTACTTACCTGAGATTTTGAAGATTTTCAGATCACTCCTTGTGTTTTTCTTCGCTTTTCCCGCTCAATTAACCCACAGGTAGCAGTTCTTGAATCAAGACTGCATTAACCCTTCTGTTTCAATCTCTTGTTTTTTCATCATGGCCAACAGCTCAGCAACATCATCAACATCTAAATTTGATCAAACTACGACAGAGAATCTCATCAAAACCATAGTTAGCCCAAAGAGTCAATTAGTCACAGTTCATCTGGAGGAAGATAATTATCTTCTGTGGAAAACCCAGGTTGAAACTGCTGTCAGAGGATCTGGACTCGAAGATTTCCTCAATGGGACTATCAGAATTCCACCAAGATCCATCACTAGTTCAGAAAATACAACATTTAATAACCCAGAATTTGTAAAGTATTAGAGACAAGATAGCTTAATTTGTTCTTGGCTACTTTCATCTATAAGTGTAAAACTACTGCCACAGGTAATTGGCAGTAAAACTGCAAATGGTGTTTGGTCAACAGTTGAAAGGATCTTTAATTCATAGTTTGCTGCCAAATTGATGCATCATAAAGACAACTTCATAGTATTAGAAAAGAAAACATCACAATAGGTGAATATCTTGCAAAAATTAAAACTACATATGACCTTCTTGAGGCAGCAGGTCATAAAGTACCATAATCTGAACAAGTACTAATCATATTAAGTGGCTTAAGTGAAGATTATGAATCTGTTGTTGCTGTTATATCCTCTTAAAGAACAACTCCAACTCTAGAGGATGTTCATGCTATACTTCTTTCCCATGAAGGAAGGCTTGAATTCAAGAAACCTTCAGATACTGATATGACAGTCAATTATGCAGCTAGTCACAGATGTAAGAATTAGTATAGCAATAATAATAAAGGTAACCCACCTGCCAGAGACAGAGGAAGAGGAAGACACAACAACAATAACAGACCAAAGTGTCAGATATGTGAGAAAATTGGTCACACTGCCCCAAAGTGTTACTTGGGACTCAACATGAGCTATACACCAGGTCAGAACACAAGCAATCAAAGAAATGGGAACTGCAGTGCAAACATAGCCCAAATACAACAAGACACAAGTAATCAAACAGGCAGTAACAGGTCAAGAAATCAAAATGACACTAACAGATCGGATCAAACATTTTATGAAAGCTGGTATCCAGACTCTGGTGCAACCAATCACATCACCAACAATCTGGACAATCAAAATCTGGGAAACAAGGAGTACAAAGGTAATAAAACCATACATATGAGAAATGGTGAGGCTGTAAAGATCACACACACTGGTATTTCTTGCATCAAAGGTGAAAGAAAACTATATCTCAACAATCTATTGATGGTTCCATGGATAAAGAAAAATCTTTTAAGTGTATCACAGTTTGCAAGTGATAACAATGTATATTTTGAATTCTATCCTAAACACTGTTTAGTTAGAGATATTCTAACAAAAGAAATTTTGCTGCAGGGTGAAGCTGTGAAGGGTCTGTTTAGGTTTAATCTTGTTGAGTCAAGAAACTCAAATGCTGAAAAATGTGTTGAGAACTGTAATTTTTCTGAACTTGCTCAGAGTGAAAAGAAACTGAGCAACTTTGATGTTTGGCACTATAAACTAGGTCACCCCAGTGCCAATATTGTAAAAAAGGTGTTATTAGAAAACAAAATCCCTTTTGATGTTACTCTCCCTTATATCTGTACATTTTGTCAAATGGGTAAGAGTCACAAATTATCATTTTCAAACTCTATGACTCAATATGATAAACCATTATTGTTAATTTCTACTGATCTCTGGGTTCCAGCCCCAATCAGTTCTGACTATGGATATAAGTATTATATATCCTTTGTTGATGCATATTCAAGATACACTTGGGTTTTGAAAACTAAAAATGAAGCACACCAAATCACCATACACTTTATTACACAAGTTGAAAAACAAACCAACCACCAAGTTAAAGTTATACAAACTGATGGCGGTGGAGAATTTAAAACTCTTAATGATTATTTTAGCAAAAAGGGGATAGTTCATAGAATAACATGCCCCTATACTTCCGAACAAAATGGCCTAGTGGAGAGAAAACATAGACATATAGTTGAGTCAGACCTAACATTACTTGCTTAGGCAAAGTTACCCCTGAAATTCTGGCCTGAATCATTTAGTACTGCAGTGCACCTGATAAACAGGCTACCAACCAAAGTACTAGATCACAAAATCCCAGTGGAAAAGTTATTTGAAGTAAAACCTAACTATCAAGCTTTAATGACATTTGGTTGTCTGTGTTTTCCTTACATGGACCATACAACACACACAAATTAAATTTCTGGTCCACTCCATGCACATTTCTTGGAAATGCACCAAATCAAAAAGGCTACAAATGTATTGATTGCAATGGCAAGATATTTGTAAGTAGGCATGTATTTTTTAATGAGCATGTCTATCCCTACACTAATATCAGCATCAAGACCACAGGGAAAGTGTACAATCCAAATGCATCAATACCCTTCATACCTGTGCATCCACCAAAATGGACTCAGACAGCAATTGAAGATAACTCAGTAAACTCTACACCACAACACATAGTGTCTATTCAACCAGGTCAAGCAGATTCAACTGATTTACCTGAAGAAGAATCAAATTCAACACAAAGTATGAGTCAATCAGAATCAAATCCTCAGCATAATGAATCAAGAAGTAATTCAAATCAAGACAATGAATCATCACACGGTGAAGATAGAATCACAACTGGACATCATATGATTACCAGATCAAAGAGTGGCATATTTAAACCAAAAATATATGCATCCATCATATCAGAGGAACCAAAGACATTTGATTGAGCGTTTAATAACAAAGATTAGAGGACAGCAATGAATGAGGAATATAATGCCCTCATCAAAAACAGAATATGGAATCCGGTTACACTACCTAAAGACAAAAATGTCATAGGATGCAAATGGACATATAAATTAAAGAATAATCCAGATGGCACAATTGCCAGACACAAGGCAAGACTGTTGGCAAAGGGATAAACACAGGAACGTGGGTTTGATTTCAATGAAACCTTTTCACCAGTAATAAAGCCAACAACTATCAGAATTATTCTCACCATAGCTTTGTATAAAGACTGGAAAATAAGACAACTAGATGTAAACAATGCCTTCCTCAATGGAGAATTAAAAGAGGAAGTATATATGCAACAGCCACCAGGGTATCAACAAGGCAGCAATCTTGTGTGCAGATTAAACAAGGCCATATATGGCCTCAAGCAAGCACCAAGAGTTGGTTTGATAAATTAAAAACCACTTTGTATAACATGGGTTTTCAATCCACAAAGTCAGATAACTCACTGTTTATAAGAATTGATGATACTATTACAATCTATATACTCATTTATGTTTATGATTTAATTGTTACAGGTAACAGTGATGCAGAAATCAGCAAAATTACTCAGCACCTTGACAGGGAGTTCTCAATTAAAAATTTAGGAAATATAAACTATTTTCTGGATATAGAAGTCAAAAGGATATCACATTCAAAAGTCATGCTGTGTCAAACTAAATACATTAGGGAATTGCTAAACAAGCCAAAGATGACAAATGCTAATCCCCAACCTACTCCAATGATAAGCAGTCAACACTTATCCAAAAACAGAGGAGAAGCCATACTTAATGATAAAAAATATAGGAGTCTAGTTGGGGCATTACAATATGTCACCACAACTAGACCACATGTGTCGTATAGTGTTAACAAAGTTTGTCAATTCATGCAGAAACCACTGGATCAACACTGGAAAGCAGTCAAGAGAATACTACGATATCTAAAAGGAACATTGGACTATGGAATTTTACTAAAGAAAGGCAAACACCTTAATATAACTAGCTATGCAGATGCTAACTGGGCTACAGATCCCGATGACAAGGGATCCACCATAGGCTACTGCATCTACATAGGTGATAATCCAGTTTTCTGGTGCTCAAAGAAACAAAACACAATCTCTAAATCTAGCACAGAGGTAGAGTATCAAAGTGTGGCTAGTGCGACAGCGGAAATCATGTGGATACAGTCACTTATGCATGAATTACAAATAAGTACAAATAAGAAACCAATAGTGTGGTGCAACAACTTGAGCACAGTCTATCTATCAGCAAATGCACTACTTCACTCAAGAACGAAGCATATAGAAATTGATCTATACTTCGTAAGAGAACAAATTCAAAAAGGAAAGCTGCAAATTAATCATGTACCAACTACTTACCAGATTGCATACATCTTAACTAGGCCACTTACCGTAAGAAACTTCATTTGATTTCGAGAAGAACTGAAGGTCAAAAGAAACATCATCAAACCTGACGAGGTCCAGAACAACAACAACAACAGTAAGACAGATCGATGCCTTTCTAGCCTCAATTTAACCATAGAACGAAACATCGTCAAGTCGGAAGAAGGCCTTGGCAACAGTCTCAATAAGACAGGTTGATGCTCTGTCTTCATCTCTGGGGTTTCGATCTGAAGTTTTCTCCGATCAAAATGATTTTATCGAGTGGCGGTGGAGAAATTTTGGAACCTAACCCTAATCGCTTTGAGGGGGATATTGGAAATAACGTTGTCTACACAGAGGATTGCAATATACCTTCAAAGAAAAGCGATATATGTAGAGAGATTTGGGCCAAACCGTTCTGGCCCAATACTAAAGAAATATTGTATAAATACACTTTGTATCATTTCAGTTCAATACAGAAAAACAATATATCATTCTTGTATCATCTTCTCTTTACTTTTTGCATATCAAAATCATTTCTGGAATCAAATTACAATATCACAGTGAATTTGAATATTGATGGTACATGTTATGATATGTCTCATAATTCTAACCTATGGTGTGGTGAAGCTCAGTCAATTTCATTAATGTGCAAAGCTAATTCTGGATACTCATTAATGCAAAATTTCCCTTGGCTCTCAAGATTTTGTACATTTGATTCAAGCCCGAAGGAGAATGTGATGTTATGGAAAATCACCAATAATGCGGTTCATACCCAAAAAACTTGATGCACAAAGGAATGATTCAAAGTCCTACCTGTTTTTCTTTGTTGCAGCAACCTAGAAAGTATAAGCCACATTTTCTTTTCTTATTAATTCTCCTTCTACATTTGGTCCAATCGGCTTACAATGTTGAACTTACATTATCCTTACACTGATTCTAAACTGAAATGGTACTATATTTTTAAGGCTACGAGATGGAGAAATGGTGAAGGAAGGCCCCTGCTTAGAGTTCCCAAGAAATTTTTATATGTTATTTGGTCTGAAAAAAATTCTAAGCTTTCCATGGAAAGAGGAACATAGAGATTCTATTACTACAGCAGTTAGCAAGTTCATTTAGGAGTCAAATTTGAAAACTAATTCATTCATTTATTTGAATTGGTTAGGTTTCTCCATTTGGTTTACTTCATTGTGTTATTTGTATTCGGTAGTTAAGATATTTGTCCTTTCTCCGGTTATATCATGTAATGTTACTTTTGTAGTAATAAAAATGGACCGTCCAAAATAAAACCGGCTAGTTTTCCATAAAAATGATTAATAATTAATTAATTAAAAGTTAATTAATTGAAATATATGTATATGTGTGTATATATATATATACATATATATATATATATGTGTGTTGGAACTGGGTCAGCTCGTAGCGGCAGAATTAGATAAATTTCAAAAAAAATCCGTTATTGAATGTTTAATTGGCCTATGTAGTCTAATTCATTTAGAACTTTTCTAAATTTTTTGTTAAATAAAATTAATATTATTTAAATTTATAAATAAAATTTTATTTTATATAATTTGTATTATATTAAATATGTGTATATCATATACACATATGTGTGCATCAATGTACAATAGGGTAATGTATACATGGTTTGACATGCCCATATATAGATGTTGGGATCTACGCCGCAATGAACATGTTAGCCCCTCATGTATATAAATAGACTATTTAAATGTATGTATGTGTGTGCATAAAATTATTTGAATAAATATATCTATATATTTATATATGTTTGAAAAATATAATTATTATAAAATATTAGTTGTAAACTATTTACACAAAACATCAATTAAAATACATAGACATATATATGTGGATAAATATGATTAATTATAAAGTTATTTTAAACATTAATTTGTAAAATTATATAGAATATTTATAATATAACATTCAAACTAAAATTTATATATTTTCAATATATATATATATATATATATGTATGTATATGTATATTAAATTAAGTTAAATACATATTAAATATTAACATTTAACTTGTTATAACTACGTATATATAACTTACAATTAAAAATCAGTTTTTCTATTTCTTTCAGCCTGAAAATTAAAATACTTTTTTAATTTTAATTTCATTTTTGTATTTTAAAAATTTAATAGTTAAAGACTTGCGATTAATTAATAAAACGTACCAAAAAAATATATAAAATTATTTTTAAAACCATGATGTATATTTTACATTGTATAAAAAATTATATAACTTTATATAATTTATAAATATATATATACACACATGCATACATTTCAATTATATAATAGTTTTTGAATTAAATAATAGTATACGTATACACACACTCATTAATTATCCAATTTTTTTTATTATTGCCAAAAAGCATACTAACAAAATTAAGTTTTTTTAAGTTTTAAACTATATATTATATAGTGTTAAACTTTAAGAACTAGATTTGATATTTAAATCCATATGATATACAATTATTTATAATTCTAAAATAGAGTTATTTCACACCAGAGCATGTATAAACAAATATGCATAACTTTTTTATTTTAGTATATAAACACACATATATATACAACCACGAGCATGTGAAAAACCATAAATATAAAGATTCATGATATTTTTAACAAAACAATATATATAACAATAATCATATTAATACATGATATAATAGTAACTAGAAGAGTACCATTTACAAAAGCCCAAAGCTCGCATGTAGAAACAAAAAAGTGAACTCCTTGAATAGAATTCCAATCCCAAATTTGCTAGCTTCTGAATTGCTTTACCACCGACGATCGAATTGAAGTAATTGCATGTAACATTCCGGTATTTTCAACCATTCGCATCCGCACATGTCGGACTTGAATTGCTCAAAATACCATATTGTTAATTTTTATTTGGGCAAACTCATCATACACAGTAAATAAAGATCACAGAATCACAAACACAGAGTAATATAACGATAATGCAGCAGAAACAAAAGAATAGTAGTTCATGAAGCTACTATATATATAGCATAGTTAAATAAGATACAACAGAGGTCTCGAAAATAGTCAAATACAAAATCTGAATACATCACTGGAATCAACTGAATAACTGAATGCATAATCGATAGATGGATCTCCAAGCGAAGCTCCAACTCCAGAGGTGAGTCTCGAATACTGGTACACTCACTCTGACCCGACCGTATAGCAAAAACATAAAACACTCGAGTAAGGATTAACATTCTTATATCAATAAATCCAACTCAAGTAAAATATCAATTGAAATACAAGTAACTCAAATGATGTTTGGGATATCCATCCTCTAAGGATCCATGAATCTATCTACTATGTAGAAATAAACGCTATTAACAACTAAACGTCATTATAACACCGTGGTCATTTCAAAATAATTTATACTTCAAAACCAAAATATCATTTCCATCTCAAAACCATATCAAGTCAATATCATTTCCATTACAAATATATCTATTTTCAAATTATAGAACTTTCAAAGCTATAACCCTTTCGAAACAAAAATACTTTGAAATCAAAATACTTAGGAAACCCATAACTTTGAAATCATAAATTCCACTACTTACACAGTCTTGATATTGATAATAGTATATATAATTAAATATTTTATAAAATAAAATAGTTTATATTAAAAATAATGTTATATTAAAATAGTGTGTGTATATATTAAAATAATTTATAAAGTAAAATATTTATAATTTCCTCAAATTTCACAAATTGATTCAAATCAACTCGAATTCCAAATTCGAATTTAATTCAATCTCAATTCATCAGTTTAATTTAATTCAATATTTTCAAATTTTATCGATTTCAAAATATAGATTTGAACCACAAAATAAACCATTTAAATTTCAATATATTTCAAAGCTTTAAACATTCAACATTTCAAAACTAAATTTAACAATTTCATATAGATCTTGATTTAACTTCATTATTATTTAATCCTGAAATATTCACTTAATAAATTCAATATCATTTAAATAACCTTAAATTACATTTTTACTAAATATTTACTTCAATTTATTTAAATGTGAAATATTCATTAAATTACTTAAATCAAAGTCAAGTTGTAAAACCATATCTTTAAATCTCAAATTCAATAAGTTTCAAATCGATTTAATTAAATAAGATTCTTAATTAACCACAATTTCAAATAATATTTAACTTCCCAACCTTAACTTATAAAATCATTATAAAAATTTATTTTTTTAAATAAAATTTTAAATAAACACTTGAACATATTATATATTGATTAAATCAAACTTTATTAAATTAAATTTTATTATTAAATCTACTTTATATTAAAACTTATTTATATATAAAATATTTTCAATATTAAATAAAACCATATATCTTTCAAAACAATAAAAATCATTTTCAAAATATTTATATATAGACCAACGGTGTCTGTATAAAATTTTCTATCCTATGTCCAAGTGATACGGATATTTATCATTTCAATTCGAAATTTAAATATATACGGTAAATACCATTTCAACCCGCAATCTCAAATTCAATTCGAATGAAAATCGCTTGGATTTGTCATTTCAAACCATAACGATTTTCTCATATTCTATAGATCGTTTGGGTATGTATCATTTCAACCCATAGGGAATTCTATACTAATAGGGAACTTGCAGAGTGATAACAGATATGATAATATTATAACAGTCATATATCATCAATATAAATAACAGATAATGGTGTCAGATGTCACTGGTGAACAGATACAGAAATAGCATAAATATAGTAATGTAAATAACTGACAACAACACATTTCAATTGTTGTTTCAATTGAAATCTTATATAATAGATATAAGAACGTTAATCGTGAGTGATTGCTCACCTTTTAAGGCTAGATAGATTTAACAAAGAAACAAGCTACGAGTTCAAGCACGAATTCCACAGCAAAACAAGATTGGCACGAGTTTGACGAACAAAGCTGATAAATAAGAATCGATGAAGTAGATTAAAATCAACTTGTTATAAACTAAAAATATATCATTATATTAATTTAAAATTCCCTATATATACTTCTAACAATTAAAGTATCAAAAAATATATATAGTTTATACATAAATAAACACGTCTAGATTTTCATATTATAGTCAAAATCAAATGAGACCTTTATATAAAATAAATTCAAAATCAAAAATCAAGTCAATATATATAACTTGCAAACTTATGCACCTATTATATAAATTCTTTAAACAGATTTGAAATTGAAATATAGGTAACCTAATATTTAAACAAATCTACACTTACACAACAAACAACTATACTTATATACTATTCTTTTTTCTCTCTGATGGTGCATACAACTTTTATAACAAATTATATTATATAGCATCCACATATTATAAAGTACCATATGACATATATATATACCACTATAAATAATATAAATATATCCCATCTACTAAAAAAAGAGCTGGCATACTATAAAATCTGAAAACTGCAAAACATTTTATACTTGAAGCAGTATTATATTTATAAGATATATATACATTCTTATATCTTTACTTGCTAAACTGTTACAAAGCTATTAACAAAATTCAACTGCATACTTTTAGACATTCTAAAGCTATTACTTGCATTAAAACTGTTAACTGTAAGCGAAATATAGAACAAAGGTCAAAACTTCCTATATATATACATATATATAAGCTAACCAAAATCAAATATGTAGACTCCATATTCATAACAATGTATGTAAACCTAAAGGTGAAGTAAAACTGAAGCTGCGTAAGAAATAATATACGTATTATATATATATATCACACTGTAACCATTATAACTTATATATATTAGAAATTTTTTTAACCTATATAACTTATATGTACCGCCAACAAATTATATGCAGCTTATAAAACTTATACATTATAACAGTTTTATAGTCTATGTATATGCGTATATCAAATTTAACATCAATATTAATAGACAGTACATTATCTTAAAAAATTCATGTTATATATGCAGTGAACACAAATATGAGTGCGGCTACATAACAAAGCCTCTATATATGTAACCGCAACCTATGCAGACTAACACATAAATTTACAACATATGCAAACCAACGTATATAATATCTATTATATTAAAGAACTAATATAAATTTATAATCAACTATAAACACAGATTCAATATATGTGAACCAGCAGTAAATATGTTTATAAGCTTATACGGTCAAGATATAAAATCACTATTTAATAAACCCATATTATGTTGAAAACAATATGCCTACATATATGCATATATAAACTATACGAATACATTTTGAAACATATATGTATATATATATATATCAAAAACGTATATTACTGAAATCTAATGCATGCCAGCTAAAAACATATATATTTATATTTATATATTTATATATATAACCGATTTAATATAAAATATGTGGGAATGCATGCCTATTTTCCTTTGCAGTCGAATAAAATGGCTAGATTTGGACAAGGGCGAAGGTCTGAGGATGGCTGACGTGGAGGCCGCGGCTGATGTATGGGTGGAGTTCGGTGGAGGATGCTCAGAGGTGAAGATAAGTGCCTCGGTGATGGAGTGGGAGAAGTTGAGTTGCATGTGAGGTGGGCACGTGGGAAAGAAGAAATGGAAGTGAAAAATGCGCATCTGGGTTTGGGAGAATGAAGAAGGGGACTTGCGTGGTAAAAGAAGATGAAGGAATAGCCGAAGCAATATAATATGAACTTATATTATAATTTCTCAAGAGAAACATGTAGAACCCAAGTAAAAAGCCGAGCGATGTATATGAAAGGACAAGTAATAAAGTTTATATTGAATGCGGAGAATATTAAAGGACAGAGATTGAAAAGACAGATGAAAATCAAAATGGTTTTAAAACCGGTAGCGATACAGAATCGTTTTTCGTGGATTCCGCTGCGTATCGGACTTCAAAACACAGAATTGATTATACCGTAGAGATCAACACGACAAGACGATCAAAATGATATACAGACATCAGTGGTACGATTATCCAATCAAAAGTCGATATCGGTACAAGAAATGCTGCAAACTGCCGGAATTAAGATAGAGGAGCAATAGCAGTCAAAATTTAGAGAAACGAAATATGACGTCTCACCCAGAAGATGGTTTACAAATTTATTATGTAAAAAAATATTCAGGTTTGGAAAGTATTTTATTACCATCAATTTTAACTGATCTAAATTGAAATAAAATTACACAATAAAATGAACTTTCATATTATATAGTGAAAATTTACCATTTTCTATGTTTTAATATACGTATTCCAAATATCAAATTTTTATTTACAAATTCAAGTATTTAAAATTTCACAAAAATTCAGTTAATTACGTTATTAAAATCATTTAGATTTACGTGTCGTTACATTTGATATGATTTTGTACTTGGATTTTAGGCTATTGGAAGCCATGGCCGGCCACCCTTTTGTTATTGTGTATGTACAAAAAGTCAGTATCTTAAGTGAGGGAGAGGTCGCTTATATAAAGGAAAGATAAGAGAGCGAAATGTGGATCTAGATCCACTTTTTTCTCTGACTTATTCTCCTCATTATTTATCACTCAAAAACCACTTGTCATATTAATATATGGCCGACCTCATTATAGCCATCTATAGCCGGCTATCACAGCCACCTTCTCGGCCACAAAACAGTTCCAAGCCTAAATAATATTCGTTGCATTTAAATCTAATATAAATGCATATTGATATCACATATCGATTAGTATTTATATAGCTACTATACACACACTATTTAATATTGTTCAATACACATCAAATAAAATTTTATAATTAACATTTCATAAATATTAATTAATTTATAACAATCATAAATTAATTAAATCGGATGGTAAAAGGAGTATTCTATGTTTTGGTTGTGTTATTCCTAGGTATAAATCTGGTCAGCGATTAATATCAAACAATTGAAATATTAATGTTAACAGATCACTTAGCAGGTGGTGTGGCATTTTGGCCAAATTTATCGCTTAGCAGGTAGTGACAATTATTTACATTAATTTCCTTCGTTAAAACAATATCATTTTGGACTTAAGGAATTTGGTAATGATTAAAATTCCAATTTCATCAATATTCAACTTTATAGTCCAAACACAAAGTCATTGTTTAATAATAATAGCAATTATTAACAGAATTGCTTTGGCCAGAGACTTTAACTATAAGTAAACTTTAGTTAACCATGATACCAACCTCATATAACCAAGGAGATGAATCCACTCTTGAGTGGTGTTTCACTTTCAATGCTTCCGCTCGATCCAACTATAGTCGTTTGATGGACGTCATGTCATGATTTAATTGTAATCAAAGCAGAGCTTCCATGTCGAGGATCAATGGTATTTTCAAGAAAAGAGAACTGTGTATTATTGCCATATCAATACTTTCAGTTTCACCTTAGTTATATTAATTAACAAAAAATTATTGAGTGGGTTATTCCATAGTTATCCAATAACTACCAGTACTTAACCCTTGGTGCCTCCAATAGCCATGAGGTGGAGAGCTTTACATACTCTAATCTCAATGGATGTATTGGTATCCAATCTCGATACATCTTGACTACTTAAAATGATATGTTTATTCTATTGTGATAAATCACTCATGGCCACAACGCATTGCAACTACTATCACAAAACATACCATTTATGGATTTTCTATTAAATGCACTTTTAAATAGATTAGTTAATTAACTAATATAACACATTATATCAGGTGTATTAATATAACACCTTATATAAAGTGTATAATAGAAAGAAAACACATTTATTTCGAATAAGATCGGTTATCAGGTTAGATATACGTAACAATTACATAATTATCTTTGGGGCATACCACTAACTCTATCAATCTCCCACTTACACTTGGGGTCAATTACAGAAGCTCTATCCTATCCCTTTGATTAGTTTGATGAGAAATGATCGAGTTAGACCCTACGTTAATGGATCTGCTATGTTTTATTGATTATCTACTCTGTCAGTCAACTTTTTTAGATGTTGATAAACTACATTTATCATATGGAACTATTAGGAGTATATTTCTTGGCTTCTAGTGGGTTCTTAACATTACAATGTTATCATATAACAATAATATGGTATTCTCAATACTTGGAATCACCCCTAGCTCAGTTATAAATTTATGCATTTATATTTTTTACATTGTCTTTGTTGTGGTGCTATTCAAGGCGATGTACTTATCCTTTTCATTAAAACAACCCTTTTCATTTGAAACATATTCGACTTAAATCTCCTTAATTAAGGTTTGAACATGAACTTAATATTAACACAGTATAGTCAATATCACTCATGAAGTTTGAGTTAGTACACTTCTTCATAAGGAGTTCGATGTTTTTGTAAACAATTTTCTGCTATTTCGTAAATACTCGAGAATACTCTAGAATACCATTTAGTGATCTTATTTTGGATTTTAAATTTGCTTCATGTATCAAATACATAAGTAAATTATGATATTGTAGACAACATAAAATGTATGATAATTCCTAGTATTAGAGCATAAGGAATCCATCATACTCATTCCTTATTATACATTTTAAGAAGTGTGTTTGCATTCATTAGGGACATTCCCAACGTGCTTTATATTTAATATAAAAGATATAATTTACAAATGTAATATCAAGTACTGAACAACCAAACTATTACTGATTTTAACATAAGTACATCGTTAACAATTAGTGGTATATTGTTTACTTGTAGTCTAAAAATATATATTCAGCTTTTAGTGTTCTTTCTTGTGGAAACACGCTTCCTCTTCATTTTCATGGAAAATCAAAATATTCAATATTTCTATCAAAATACTTATTCAATTTCGGTGCTTATAGAATGACACTTTCGTATCATTTCTTCGATCATACCAAAAACCCACAAACTCAATATCGCTCCTACTAACTTTAAGACACTTTGGTTGTTATATGCAAATAGTCAATTCTAAATCATTATCCAGAATTTTCCATTTCAACACATATGATCAAAACACAAATTCAGACCAAGCAATAATTTTTTGAGTAAACCAAAATTAAATTTACAATGTTGAATAATGAATTTATTACACTAATTTCAATAATTGAAATTTACAGTGTAATTCTTATCAAGGGTCTTCCATGTATTCCAACTGCATTAGTCTTTCTCTTGAAGACTCATTCGCTGATTGGGTACAACTATCAAAATCATCTTAATACTATACTTGGAATCCATTCGAATTTGTGCATCATACCATATCTTAGATTCGATACTTTAAATGGTTTAATTGACTACTGAGGATTATCTGTTCTCGACTTTGATAAGAAATGCATGGTCTCTCTTCAATGTACGAGAAAACTTATTAGTCTTTCTAATGTGTTATATTTTTTTAGGTTAGCTTAATTTCATTTCATCCCATGTAAGCACCTTCTTCATTGGATCGTATTTAAATCCTTTTTACTATAAATAATTTCTAAAAGAAATTCTTTCGCTGTGAAGTTGGTATTTTTGAAACAATTGTTGTTTCTTAGTGTAATGGAACAAGTATTCATAATCACTTTATGAATTGCCTTATATCTAAAACCGATTTTGTTTTAGTTTACAAAATTTATGTTCAAAACATAAACAGGTCATCCAATAACAATCGTTTCCAAACTTCTTTTGGGGTGATCCATACGAGATCCCTCATGTACAATTATTACATGTAGTCTTTCGACTCACACAGCCTGCCAACTCCTGAGCCTAGCATATGTTAGGATTTCTTATAAACCCTTATCTTTAGTGATTTGGTAAACTATTTTTTAGATGAAGTTAATTTTTAACCTTATATACTACTCTTAGGTACACAACCTTATAGCAAGAGGTTAACCCAACTTCACTCATCATTAATCATACTTTATTCAATAATGTTCGATTACTCCTTATCGATACATCATTATGTATCATAGAGAGTGGTGACTTTTGAGTTGAATCTTTATTCATTTTTAGGACGCTCGGAACACTTTCCAATATACTCATCTATTCGATCAAATCGAATCATTTTTATTTTCTATTGCATGTTATGTTATTCACTTCTGTTTTATATTCTATGAGCTTATCATAGGCATACTACTGTTTATCAAATACACTGTCTGTGATAACTCATCAATGAATACAACGAAGTATGCGGATACATTTTGGTATTATTTGACTTATGATTGCGTACATCTATATGTATCAATCTAAATATTTCATCAACTCTTATGACACTCCCACTCAATGGGTGCTTTTCTTTTATTGTTTGAGATATAATTTACTAGTACCATATGAGTCATCATCATATAATAAGAATTATTTCTCAAAATTATAGCTAAGTCCATAATTCCAAAATAATTGCAAATTTTTTTAGGTATTTCTATATTTTCCAGTGCATCAGAAATACAATACTACGGTTTTATTTTATAACGAATTTTAATAACATTTATATTGGAATAAAACTATGCCTATTTCATAGTCAATACTAAAAACATTTATTATTTCATAAATAATATTTGGTATACTTTATGAAAACAATTATCGTAACTTAATGTGATTAATAAATGTTATATGGTATGCTCCTACTATTTCTACCATTACTATAATAGGTACTAAAATACGAAGCCTAATTCAACCACTTAGTATGGACTATTTATTTCATTTACTGTTGTTATCCCACCTTTTGGTCAAGGTCGGGATATTAACAAGTTGGTTGGAAAGGATGGACATCAGGATTGGAGATCGGTTGGAAACAAGGCTATGATCGATGTCGTCAAAATTTAGCGGAGCTCCAATCAAGGCGGATCGATTGAGGATGATGATTATGGCTAGGAGAGGCTACGTTTCAAAGTTTAAGTCAATCAGAGTTTTTATGCATGAGATATGATCGATGCAACTCAAGCGGTCATGCCATTCGTATCCATTAAAAGGCCATGTTCGAATCAATCAGTTCGAACCCATTTGGACCTACACTGTTCGTATCAGTCTAGAAGGACCTTGTTCGTATCGATACCCATGGATACGAACAAGAAATTCGTATCCATCAGACGTGTTGCATCATATCCATCGAACCAAGCTACTGTTCGTATCCACCAAAGGTAAGGCTTCGTTCTTATCCATCTATCGGTCTTGGTCGTATCCATAAAAAAAACCCTGTTTCGTATCCATCAACTTACACCTTCTTCATATTGATCCTATATGCACTCCACTCCCATCATCTAAGGTTACTTCGTATCGATAAACGCGTATGAGATCGATACAAAGTACAACACTGGCATCGATACGAAAATGGACACGTCACTTCGATGGACATGGACCAACGATACGAATAAAGGTCGACGTGGATGGATGCGAATGAAAGGAGATAGGTGGATCTGAATGGAGTTCAAAAAAGATGAGAGCTCGATCAACGCGGCAGGAAATGTGGATCCACCCCAGTTTGTCACCCCACGTCAACAGGTAGGCACGTGCTTTTGATCGACACGAAGGAGAGGGAGGTGGAAGTATCGATACAAACTCGTATCCATATTGGAGAACCCAATTCGTATCGATCATATCTCACAATCCACAGGTCCAAATGCCACCAAAATTTCATAAGAGCTTGCGTACAACCTAAAGGACGTTCATGCCAAATTTCAACTTGATTGGGTCAAATCTTGATCGATGTGAAATTCGTGCGTATCGATCACAGATCGATTCAAAATTACCTGGGATCGATCGCGTGGGCCCAGTAACATGCCAAAAGAGGTCTCCTAAGTTCCGAGTGAGATATTTGCAGCCTACGCCTATAAATAGCATCCTAGAGCCAACAGAAAAAGGACTTTGGGGATTCTGCAAGGTTCAGACTCTGCCGAAACTACAATTGTATTCAAGCTTCACTTTGTACTCGAAAATTATTGTTGTAATCCACTGTAACTAGCGAAGAAAGTCAATAAAAGATTATCATTTGAAGTGGACATAGACCGGAGATAGCCAAACCACTATAAACCTTGTGTCTTTGTCTATTTCTTTCTGTTTTAAGTTTGTTATTCTTTATTTTTATCCTCTACATTATCTAGATCTATGATTATATACTGTTGATTTGTGCTCATACACTGGTGCTTTCACAACATTTGGGCTTTGTGACCAATTTTAGCGCAAACACTTTGGTGCTTACACTGAGAAGAACTAGCACCCGGTATACCAGATTTGGAGTTCTGATTTGAAAGGCTAAACGATCAGATCCAAAAGAAACCATGACAAAGCAATCAACAAGGAGACAAAGAGCAGAGAAAAGTCAGCATAAAGGAAGCCAGGAAGCGTCTTCAGGAGCAAATCAGACTTTAGCCTTCATCACCAGAGATGAGATGGAGATGATGATGGGAGCCATGCATGAGGAGTTTCTTAAAAGACGGGAGGAAATGATGCAGAACCTTCTCAGACAGTTTGGACAGGCTGGAATAGCTCGAACTTCAGTAGTTCAGATCCATGGAGCTGGAGCGGGTGGACTCAACAGGTAATCAGATGGAGCAGCTTAATAGGGCGCAGCGCCTAATCAGCACACGACTATTAATCAGGATGGATCCAGGCTTGAGGGCACACCACTTGGAAACGACGGACCGATCCATGGAGGGACTCTAGGAGATACCACACAACAAGATGCTGGCAGGAATACAAGAGTACATGATGAAGAGTATGTACCAGAATTCCCTCGAGGACTCGGGGGGGGGGGGGGGGGGGGGGAGGGGGCAACCCTTGACGGACAACGCTGGATTGGCTGTGATTATCAGGCGAACTATGCACGGAGGTTTGACAAACAAAGATCTGGAAGGAGTAAACGAGAGTCCGTTTACCCGTGAAATCAGAATGGCTCCGAACCCACCAGAGTTCAAGCTGCCTATTCTGGAGGTGTACAATGGCATGGCCGATCCTACTGATCACTTAATGAGATACACGAGACATATGGAAGTACTGGGGGCATCAGAGGAAGTGATAGCCCGATGTTTCCCTCTGTACTTGACGGATATAGCTGCTATGTGGTTCAGATGGTTGGAAGAGTGACCTATCAGGACATGAACAGAATTGATGGACAGGTTTCTATAGCAGTTTCGGGTTCATATCAAAAGGCAAAAGATTGTAATGATGTTGACATCGGTAAAGCAAAGGACGGAAGAATTGCTCAGATCTTTCTTAAATCGGTTCAATGCAGCGGTTGCTTCGATGGATCGGTCAGATCCATCGGTGATTTTAATGGCAGTAGTATCAGAAGT
The DNA here is from genome assembly GCA_030765085.1 of Allium cepa. Taxonomy (NCBI): domain Eukaryota; kingdom Viridiplantae; phylum Streptophyta; class Magnoliopsida; order Asparagales; family Amaryllidaceae; genus Allium; species Allium cepa. Next base: position 439,239,830 of record CM060941.1, read on the forward strand.
TAGAGAGAGTTCGGATTTCAAAGTGTCATTGATACGGGACCCACTAATGGATCACAGGGAATTCTTTCACGAAGCTGAGAGTTTCCTATGGCAGGAAGATGCATGTTTAGATATAAAATTAAAGGAGGTGAATGCAGTTGAGGATGGAGGGCCATCCAGCGGAAGCTCGGACAAAGATAGGGAAAAAAGAAAAAGGAAGCTAGATGATGAATCAAGAAAAGTTAGAAAGCGATGGAGAGAGCCAAAATTTTCCACTTGCACAGGATTGAACGAGACGTTAGAACGGATATTCATGGAGACTCAGAATCGCCTTCCCTATCGAAGGCCTGCAATGAGAGAACCCTTGAAACGTGAAAGGGCATCAGGAAGGCACTGTCTCTTTCATGGTTTGGATGGACATGATACCAACAGCTGCAAGCATCTAAAGGATATAATTGAGGAGCATGTGAGGAATGGTCAGTTGGGACAATATGTCCGAGCTCGGAATACGGCAGCGGGACAGGAGCAGCCACCATCCACCTCAAACAACGATGGCATGAGGCCCAGGAATGATGGTCGATTGGTTATCAACTGATAGGGATGATATGGAATAAGTAGCAAACTCTGGGCGAACAGCAAAGTCACTAACTCATGTACGGGGATGGAGATGGCCCCTAGGCATGCTCTGAGATGATGATAAACCATGACGCTATGATTTATGAAATCGGTTTTTTCTTTTTGGTTTGGACACTCGCTTTTTCTGGTTTGGTTTTGGAGTTTGGTTTGAACTCCTGGTTTTGTTTTTTTTCTGGTTTGGACTTTTGTTTGGATGGTTGTTTTCTGGTTTTGATATTGGTTTGGATTTCTGGTATGGATTTTTGTTTTTCTGATTTGATTTGGAACTTGGATTGGATTTTGATTGGATTTTTATCTGGTTTATGGTAAATGATCGTCGGGTATGGACTATGCCTGGCAAGGGGTAAGTCTCTTCGTCTGAACATGGCGAATTGGCTTATTCAGGTTGTCGAGTATGTACTATGCTCGGCAAGGGTCTGGAGAGACCAAGATTCGGCCTAGGACTTAGGCCCTATATTATCAGTTACTATTTCAGGTCGTTAAGTATGGACTACACTCGGCAAGGGTCTGGAGCGACCAGGATTCGGCTTAGGACTTAATCCATGGCATTACTTAGCGTCCAGGGACATTGGACTACTGATACTAAGATATTGCTTAGCTCAGTTCGTCGAGTATGGACTATGCTCGGCAAGGGTCCGGAGCGACCAGGATTCGGCTTAGGACTTAAGCCATGGCACTACTCAGCGTTTAGGGACACCAGACCATGGACATCAAGGCATTTTTTAGTACAGGTCGTCGGGCGTGGATTGCGCTCGATAAGGACTCGGAGTGGTTATGGATTCAGATATCGGCTATGAATAGCTAAGAACTTGGATGTTGATCCGAAGAGGTCTTGGATTCGGTTACTAGATAAGGATGGGTTAGGACTCGGTTGTCGGGATCACATGGGTATGGAATTTTCTAGGGATTTGGTTACTGGATTTGGAATTGGACATCGACTCAAACCAGTCAAGAACGTGGCACTCGGATAGGATGACTTGGTAATGGATGGGATTATGAATCGGATGGTATGGCTATGGAAAGTATATGGACTTTCGATGTTGGAATCAAAGCTTTTTCAGAACGCACCTTCTTACCACAAGGCATGTTTTGGGAGACAAATGTTATCCCACCTTTTGGTCAAGGTCGGGATATCAATAAGTTGGCTGGAAAGGATGGACATCAGGATTGGAAATCGAATGGAAACAAGGCTATGATCGATGTCGTCAAAATTTGGCCAAGCTCCAATCAAGGCAGGATCGTTTAAGGATGATGATCAAGGCTAGGAGAGGCTACGTTTCAAATTTCAAGTCAATCAGAGTTTGTATGCATGAGATATGATGATGCAACTCAAGTGGTCATGCTGTTCGTATCCATAAAATGCCATGTTCGAATCGATCAGTTCGAACCCATCTGGAGCTACACCATTCGTATCGGTCTAGAAGGACCTTGTTCGTATCAATACCTATGGATACGAACAAGACATTCATATCCATCAAACATGTTGCATCGTATCCATCGAAGCAAGCTACTGTCCATATCCACCGAAGGTAAGGCTTCATTCGTATCCATCGGTCGATCTTGTTCATATCCATAAAAAACCCCTGTTTCGTATCCATCAACTTATACCTTCTTTGTATCGATCCTGTATGCACTCCACTCCCATCATCTAAGGTTACTTCGTATTGATCAACACGTATGAGATCGATACGAAGTACACCACTGGCACCGATGCGAAAATGGAAACATCACTTCGATGGACACAGATTAACGATACGAATAAAGGTCGAAGTGGATGGATGCGAATGAAAGGGGATGGATGGATCTGAATGGAGTTTAAAAAAGATGAAGTCTCGGTCAATGCGGAAGGAAATGTGGATCCACCCCAGTTTGTCACTCCGCGTCAACAAGTAGGCGTGTGCTTTTGATCGATGCGAAGGAGAGCAAGGCGGAAGCATCAATATGAACTCGTATCCATGTTGGAGAACCCAATTCGTATCGATCATATCTCACAATCCATAGGTCCAAATGCCGCCAAATTTTAACAGGAGCTTGCATACAACCTAAAGGATGTTCATGCAAATTTTGACAGATTGGTTCAAATCTTGATCGATGCGAAATTCGTTCGTATCGATCACGGATCGAGTCGAAATCACTTGGGATCGATCGTGTGGGCCCACTCACATGCCAGAAGAGGTCTCCCGAAATCTGAGCGAGATATCTGCAGCCTATGCTTATAAATAGCATCCCAGAGCTAACAGAAAAGAGACTTTGGGGATTCTTTGACGTTTAGACTCTACCGAAACCACCATTGTATTCAAGCTTCACTTTTATACTTGAAAATTATTGTTGTAATCCGCTATAACCAACGAAGAAAGTCAATAAATAATTATCATTTGAAGTGGATGTAGGCCGGAGATAGCCGAACCAATATAAATCTTGTGTCTCTGTCTATTTCTTTCCATTTTAAGTTTATTATTCTTCATTTTTATCCTCTAAATTATCTAGATCTGCGATATGTGATTATATACTGCTGATTTATGCTCATACACTGGTGCTTTCATGACATTTGGGGTTTGTGACCAATTTTGGCGCAAACAACTGTAATTCGTTTATAGTCGAGAATTTTCAGATCAAATATCTTAAGTTCAAAGAAAATAGATATCATAGAAAATAATTTTCTATATGAAAATACTTATCATATTTTTCACTCTAATGTTAAATATCAATTATTATTCCACAGTTCTCATTTTCAATGTTTCTTTACGAAGTGGAAGTGGCTATTCACTCTCTTAATTCCAATTGTGCCTTAGGTTACGTCCACTCTTATATATTTGATTTTATTTCCAAATGGTCGAACCATTTAAAAGGAAACCCTACTATAATATTGTAAAGAACTCTTTACAAAAGTGCATTTTGTTATCCTTTACATTTAAGGATATCAAACACGTTGCACTTTACGTAAACTGATTAGATTAACATTTAAATGATTGAATTCTTTGATCCATCTTATAGGCTTAGGTCGAGTGTTACATCTAACACAACAAGATCGTTATATTAATAAATCATATTGAATATACGATTTCACACTACAGTTTACTTGCTTATCTCAGTTAACTATTTTCATCAAGGTTTCATACCTTACAAATTATGACCATTCGCTATACATATATGTAGTCGTATATGGATTAAATATCCATATTCCTGTATTGCTTTTAGAGTTTGAAACTCATTGAAGACAATACACAATCTCAGGCAAGTAAACTCGTAAGTGACCATGTTACGAACGTATATAGTGGTTGTGTAAAAAGGCAATCTCATAGGTCAAATGGCAAAAATTTATTAGTACGTATAGTTTATATTTCTATTTGTCAATATTAATTCAGTACATTTGTAATTGATAAACATTTTATCAATTATATTAATTGCACAAATTTGGCAATGTAGATTATTATAACTTTATATACCAGCTATTCTTACAGTACTAGAAAGGTTAGATGTTAGCATTTTAATTTTTTAATAAATTTCCTACTAGTCTTTTAGTTTCTCTAAACCTTAAAATGAAACATAGAAGTCTTTTGATTTCACTAGTAGGTGTTAAGACTCGTATGCCTTGGGATTCTGAGCTTGAGTGCATATGATGGATAACTCCTTATCGGTTATATCAATACAACTCCTAACCTTATGTTCCTAGTCCTAATCTCATTTTTACCTTGAGGAAAGCTCAACAACTAAAAGAGACTCATACCCACTATTTCACAACGGCTTAAGTATATAATACTTTCCTTTAGGGAAAGCTCAACTGATACCTATGAGTTGTTGAATATGCGCTTTGAGCTTATATGATTTTTGTTTGATGATAATAAACATATATACATTCATTCAAATGTATTTGTTAATATACTATTCTATTTTTCACAGGTTAAATAAATATTTGTTGAATAAAATAAATTACACAGAATTTGAATTCAAACAGATATTTTATTCAAATAAATATTTATTACATTTTTGAATGGTACAATTTCAAGCTCTCACTATAACTAGACAACTTTGATTACAATTACATCACATTTCATATTTACAGTTCACCTCACTACATATCACTCACACTCGTATCTATCTTCAACTTCCTTCCAGTTTGAATCCAGCATCTGAGCAATCTACAAAAATATAAACTAACGCAGTAAAATTGAAAAAGAAATATTTTTGCAATTCAAAAATAAAAGATAATTTTTGAAAATATGATTTGCCTCAGTTATTTGGGTTGTTCGTCATAATTTAAATTTGAATTCATCATACACGAACAACTTGTGACATACACAGTGTATTACTGTATATGCCACAAGGCCGTGCATGCCGATATATACACTTGATTGATTTACAGGGACAGGTGAGCACAGGTCAAACCCAAATGAAAAACCGGGTTCAACTCACGTGCAATAACATAAAAGTCACAACTCTCAGCACAAGGTCAAACCCGAGTTTTAAAACTGGATTCAACTCAGGTGCAAATCAAAAGTACACATGAATGCTATGTTCAAACATGACACAGTCTCAAACATGAAACAAGGTGCACCAGACCAGGTTACAAGATGATCAAGGCAGACTACAAGTTCAAGTGGATAATTCAAATCAACTACAAGCAGATATCAACTCAACATGGACAGTACCATGGACAAAAGACCACAGCTACTACACAACACAGACAACAAGTAATACAAATGCACAACAACATGAACATGATGATAACACAGCAGCACCAAAACCAAAGATGCAACAGATAATGATGCAGGGAAGACTCGAATGACCAAGTGCACCAGTGATGCAAGAAATGCCCAACACAAATGGCTAGGGAAATACTCAATGCATGCAACAATGTGCACAGATCATCATGAATCAAAGGCAATGACCATGCAACAATGAAATGAAGATAGCAACTACTACAACAAACATGCTAATTGGTCATGTATCAACAATGTGCACAGATCAGACACAGTACCAAAATATCAGAGTGAACTATGAAGATCAACAAGTAAAGGCCGCACCAGAATGCATCAAAAGCAAACCGAGTACAGGCCATAACATGTCAATACAAGCACATGAGGTAATGAAGCACTGAAGTGATGCTTCCAGCACCAACCAGAAAAAGATGGCCAGAGATGAAATGAATCAAAGCCAAGACCGAAGCCAACAGTAGTAAAAAAAAAAATTCACGAAATCAACATGGTCAAAGCAAATCAACGCAGTGATAAAATTCAAGTGAGTATGAAGAATTGACGAAGTCAAAAAATCAACACCGTGATGAGCACGGCAATTCAAAGCCACAATTCAAAGCTGTGGGTATCAAGCATCGAATATACGATTGTGAACAAGTCAAAGAAATCATAAGCATCAAAACATTATCAAGCGGCCAAAGCACAGTGAAGACGAATTCAAACAAAACTTATACGAACGCAAAAATAGGATTTCGAACGCATATAAAAGCCCAATCATCGTCGGCAATCAATTTATCAAATTCCAGAAAGCACAAAATCAGAAAAGCAAAAGAATATAATTACATACCAGAATTCGATCAACGAAGTAGCCACGGTGAGAAAATTAAAGAGCATCGAAGTCGAACTGTATCAAAGATCGGCACTTCGAAGGCCCCAATTGGGATCGCAAGCCCTAAGTTCTGAACGAACAAAGCAAACAGAGGCCGCCATTTTTCTTCACGAGTCAAAAGCAAGAGAAGTGGATCGGGTGGAAAAGATTAAAAGGGTCGGCTTTATTTTGTTAAAAGGGAGTTTAGTTTTATTAGGCTTTAATTTTATAAAAGGGGGTCTTTAGTTTTTTATTTTGAGCAAAAAATTGTGGAGTCAAGTTTATACTTTAATTTTTGCTCCTGGTTTTATTTTTGAAGTTGTTTTGTTTTTCTTTTCGAGTCAAAGGAGTTGTAAATCACCACCTAGGGTTTAGGTAGTGTCAGATTGTCTAGTTAGAATTAGTTCAGTGAGCAGGGTGTGCGAGTTTGCGAAACTCTATAGGCGGGAGCAGTGTTTGCGAGTAAGCGAAACTCTATAGGCGGGAGCAGAGTTTGCGAGTAAACGAAACTCTATAGGCGGGAGCAGGGTATGCGAGTCTAGTAGAGTGTTTGTGAGCGGGAGCAAATGTTTGCGAGTCTAGTTGAGTGTTTGTGAGCGGGAGCAAAAGGGTCTGCGAGTCTAGTAGAGTGTTTGTAAGCGTGATACTGTTTAATTCTAATAGAAATCTGGAAATGCAGCAGTAGGAAGGGGTTGCCGAAGCTGAATAAATTTTGTGTGTGATTTACTTTTCAGCATATTTATTTCTACAGTTTGTTTCTGTGTTTAATTCGAGAAAATTTGCTATAACCCTATTCACCCCCCCTCTAGAGTTAATCTAGATCCTACAAGTGGTATCAGAGCCCGGTATTTTATTTTTTAACTCTAGAGTCATGAATCCACCGAATAATATTTTTGTTGAGGGTCGTTTCAATATTATTCCTTCTATTTTTGATGGAACATATTTTTTGAATTGGAAATTGAAAATGGAAATTTATTTAAAATCTGTTAATGTTAAATGTTGGGATATTATTGAAAATGGGTGTGATATAACAAATAAGGAAATTATCTCGATTAATGCTCTTACTATGCATATATTATATTCTCGTATTAATCGTGATAATTTTTATTTCGTCTCTCATTGTGAAAATGCACAGAAAATTTGAAAAACTCTCGATGCAATATATGGTGCAAAAGTCAACAGCAATGAGAAGTCTTCCACAACCGACTCAGTTAAAGAAATATGCTTAACAGGATTGGTAAATAGCAGTTGTGATGAGGATGATGATGATGGAGCAGCTGAGCTGGCGTTAATAATAAAGAAATTCAAAAGGTGGAACAACAAATACGGAAATCCAGCTCTAAATCAACAATTGAAAAGCAAAATAATTAAAGCACTAGACAACTCTGAAGAACACGGGATCATCTGCAACAAACCCGGTGATATCAAGCCCAAATATCCCCGATTTCAACTCAACGAAGAAAAGAATTCAAAAAGGAAATTTGCAGCCACGTGGAATAAAAGCGATAGCAGTGAAAGTGAGAAAGTAGATATGTGCCTTCATGGGAATATAACCGATAGCGACGACGACGAGCCAAACAAGGTATCAAAACTTACTCACTCTGAATTACTTATTTATTTCCACGAAGTGAATGGCTGTTTTGAACAACTTAGGGAAAAATACGCTAAACTTGAATCACAAAAAGACACTTTGATAGAATTAAATGAACAACTTGACCAATTAGTTAAAACCTATCAAAGTAGGATCCCTAAGTGTGATAAGTGTCCAACATTTGAAGAAGAAATTAAAAAATCAGAAATTAAAATGAAATCACTTGAAAACGAAATTCTGATTTTAAAAATTGAAAATACTAGAAGAGAGAATTCTATTAAAAAGTGCACACTATTGTTAAACGAAAATGAATCTCTCAAAATACAAGTCCAACAATTGTCAACGACTTTAGATAAATTTTCAAAAAGCGAAAAATCGTTGAATATGCTATTAGGAAAGCAAACTGTTAACACGGTTAGAAAAGGACTTGGATATAATCAATCTAAAATTATTGAAAACAAGATTAATCAAGAAAATTCAATGTGCACGATTTGTAGAAAATATAGACACAATCACAATAATTGTTGGTATAGACCCAAACATGTGAAAACTATACCGATTTGGGTTCCAAAAGGCACAAATATAAATCTTTGAAAGTCAAACAAATTTGGGTGCCAAAAGGAACATATATAAATAGTTTTGGGTCTCCAAAAACATATTTTTCATATTCTGCCACTAACAACCATGGACCTATAAAAACAAATAGGTCACATAAATCTTTTATCGTGTAGGTGTGGTGGCAGGCTAAGGAACAACAACAGTGCTCTCTGGATTTTGGCTGTTCCAGAAACACAACGGGCGACAAAGCAAAGTTCCTTAGCCTAGTACAAAAGTGACAGAATCACAATGGACAACAACGAAAAGTTATCGTAAAGGTAAAACAGGTAAAATTGTTTTGAACGATATATTAAATGTGATAATCTGCACCGTATTCTGAATGAAATCAGCCAAAGATTGTGATGTTGAAAAAAGATGATTTTTTAATTCTGACTTATTCTTAATTGATATGATTTCTTTTGACTTGTTCTTACTTTGATTTGTGCTTAAAAGTAGACCAACCATCCTTTCATCATTGAACTTAATCGGTTTGGTCAATTTATGATGTTGATTGATTACTGTTTACTCATGCTATAAAAAGGATTTAAGAAATTTTTGAAATTGTTGAAACTTTATGAAATTGTCGAAACTTCAAGAAATTGTTTTGAAATAATAATGAAGTTTTAATGACTGTTGATAGTTGTTCATCCTATGGTTTCTAAGTTTAACACTATGATATTTGTTTGAGTGTTAACATGGCTTCGTTTCAAATTTCATTCTGAGATAGTTTGTTGAAATTTCACAAATCTGGTCTTTGACATCCAACGAGTGAATATTGAGTGAAATTTAAATTCAGATGCAGATTACACTGGTAATATAGTTGATAGAAAAATTACTAGTGGAACATGATTAATTTTTGAAACATTCATTTGCTGCATATCTGCATATTTTTCACTTGAAATAATTTTCAAATAGCAGAAAGTTTTCGTATAAAACCCCCTCGAGAAAATCATGTTTGACCATATTTACAGATTAGTCATTTTTGAAAAATTGATTTTATAATTTTTGAATTTGATTTTAAATGACTATTTTGACTAATCTGACTCCCTTTGATTATCGAAAAGATGAATAGTGATTGAAAAAGTGATGAGTGTTGATATTTATCATATATTATAACTCGAGAAAGTATAATTAGAAAATTTCTTTAGAATTTCATAACAAGAGTTATAAAAACTTTTTGTTGGGTAAAAGTTCCATGATCATTTCTATTTCTACCATCTTTCTATTGACCATCACTCATCAAAATTACATATAGTATGTAAATTTGTGGTAGTTTACAAAGGAAATCATTCGTTCTTCAATACCTTTAAATTTGTGAAGGAAATTATTTGTGCTTCAATTTATTATATTCTTCAATAAAAATAAATATTCAAAGTATTCACTCTCTTTTAAAAGTCCTCATGGTTATGCATGGGTGAATTACTTGGATTTTTTATTATGTTCTTCCATGCTCATTTAAAAGTCCTCACGGTTATGCATGTATGGAACGCATATCAAAATTAATTTATTTAATAGACAAGTTGATTCTAATCTCATTTAAAAGTCCTCACGGTCATGCGTGGTTAGAAGATACTTGATTTCATTTTTTAAATTAAATTGGAATACTACTAATCTCATTTAAAAGTCCTAAAGGTTATGCATGATTAGTAGATATTCAAATTTCCTGAAATAAATATACCACAAATAGACAGAACTGTATGATTTTTGATTTTATCCCCATCACTTCTGAAAGTGGAATATGCGTCTGACAAGGGTAATTATGATTTTTGTTTGAGTTTTATTGAAATTTGATATTTATATTCAATGGAGTTAAATGTTTGATTCATGTCTGTCACTTCATCCCTATTTTTATAACACTGTTATTCTTTTGCTGATAACAAAAGGGGGAGAGAAAAGTTAAGATTTTGTCAAATAGAATCAAGCAAAGGTCAAATAATTTTCACTTTGCATATAGGCTCATTTATATATTTCTATTTGTATGCATATATGTAGGGGGAGTATTGTGTAGAGAGGGAACATTTAAATAGGGGGAGCAAATTGAACGATCAAATACATTTGACATATTCAAAATCTTAAATATATGTTTGTTATCATCAAAAGGGGGAGATTGTTGAATATGCGCTTTGAGCTTATATGATTTTTGTTTGATGATAATAAACATATATACATTCATTCAAATGTATTTGTTAATATACTATTCTATTTTTCACAGGTTAAATAAATATTTGTTGAATAAAATAAATTACACAGAATTTGAATTCAAACAAATATTTTATCCAAATAAATATTTATTACATTTTTGAATAGTACAATTTTAAGCTCTCACTATAACTATACAACTTTGATTACAATTACATCACATTTCATACTTACAGTTCACCTCACTACATATCACTCACACTCGTATCTATCTTCAACTTCCTTCCAGTTTAAATCCAGCATCTGAGCAATCTGCAAAAATATAAACTAACGCAGTAAAATTGAAAAAGAAATATTTTTTCAATTCAAAAATAAAAGATAATTTTTGAAAATATGATTTGCCTCAGTTATTTGGGTTGTTCGTCATAATTTAAATTTGAATTCATCATACACGAACAACTTGTGACATACACAGTGTATTACTGTATATGCCACAAGGTCGTGCATGCCGATATATACACTTGATTGATTTACAGGGACAGGTGAGCACAGGTCAAACCCAAATGAAAAACCGGGTTCAACTCACGTCCAATAACATAAAAGTCACAACTCTCAGCATAAGGTCAAACCCGAGTTTTAAAACTGGATTCAACTCAGGTGCAAATCAAAAGTACACATGAATGTTATGTTCAAACATGACAGTCTCAAACATGAAACAAGGTGCACCAGACCAGGTTACAAGATGATCAAGGAAGACTACAAGTTCAAGTGGACAATTCAAATCAACTACAAGCAGATATCAACTCAACATGGACAGTACCATGGACAAAAGACCACATCTACTACACAACACAGACAACAAGTAATACAAATGCACAACAACATGAACATGATGATAACACAGCAGCCCCAAAACCAAAGATGCAACAGAAAATGATGCAAGGAAGACTCGAATGACCAAGTGCACCAGTGATGCAAGAAATGCCCAACACAAATGGCTAGGGAAATACTCAATGCATGCAACAATGTGCACAGTTCAGCATGAATCAAAGGCAATGAACCATGCAACAATCAAATGAAGATAGCAACTACTACAACAAACATGCAAATTGGTCATGTATCAACAATGTGCACAGATCAGACACAATACCAAAATATCAAAGTGAACTATGAAGATCAACAAGTAAAGGCCGCACCAGAATGCATCAAAAGCAAACCAAGTACAGGCCATAACATGTCAATACAAACACATGAGGTAATGAAGCACTGAAGTGATGCATCCAGTACCAACCAGAAAAAGATGGCCAGAGACGAAATGAATCAAAGCCAAGACCGAAGCCAGCAGTAAAAAAAAAAAAATCACGAAATCAACATGGTCAAAGCAAATCAACGCAGTGATAAAATTCAAGTGAGTATGAAGAATTGACGAAGTCAAAAAATCAACACCGTGATGAGCATGGCAATTCAAAGCCACAATTCAAAGCCGTGGGTATCAAGCATCGAATATACGATTGTGAACAAGTCAAAGAAATCATAAGCATCAAAACATTATCAAGCGGCCAAAGCACAGTGAAGACGAATTCAAACAAAACTTATACGAACGCAAAAATAGGATTTCGAACGCATATAAAATCCCAATCATCATCGGCAATCAATTTATCGAATTCCAGAAAGCACAAAATCAGAAAAGCAAAAGAATATAATTACATACCGGAATTCGATCAACGAAGTAGCCGCGGTGAGAAAATTAAAGAGCATCGAAGTCGAACAGTATCAAAGGTCGGCACTTCGAAGGCCCCAATTTGGATCGCAAGCCCTAATTTCTGAACGAACAAAGCAAACAGAGGCCGCCATTTTTCTTCACGAGTCAAAAGCAAGAGAAGTGGATCGGGTGGAAAAGATTAAAAGGGCCGACTTTATTTTGTTAAAAGGGAGTTTAGTTTTATTAGGCTTTAATTTTATAAAAGGGGGTCTTTAGTTTTTTACTTTGAGCAAAAAATTGTGGAGTCAAGTTTATACTTTAATTTTTGCTCCTGGTTTTATTTTTGAAGTTGTTTTGTTTTTCTTTTCGAGTCAAAGGAGTTGTAAATCACCATCTAGGGTTTAGGTAGTGTCAGATTGTCTAGTTAGAATTAGTTCAGTGAGCAGGGTGTGCGAGTTTGCGAAACTCTATAGGCGGGAGCAGTGTTTGCGAGTAAGCGAAACTCTATAGGCGGGAGCAGAGTTTGCGAGTAAACGAAACTCTATAGGCGGGAGCAGGGTGTGCGAGTCTGGTAGAGTGTTTGTGAGCGGGAGCAAACGTTTGCGAGTCTAGTTGAGTGTTTGTGAGCAGGAGAAAAAGGGTCTGCGAGTCTAGTAGAGTGTTTGTAAGCGTGATACTGTTTAATTCTAATAGAAATCTGGGAATGCAGCAGTAGGCAGGGGTTGCCGAAGCTGGGTAAATTTTGTGTGTGATTTACTTTTCAGCATATTTATTTCTGCAGTTTGTTTCTGTGTTTAATTCGAGAAAATTTCCTATAACCCTATTCACCCCCGCTCTAGGGTTAATCTAGATCCTACGTGAGTATCTTACCTCGTCTAGTCTGTACATTAATAATACTGCATTGACATCTCTAGTTTGAGGAAAGCTCAACAAGTAGAGAGTATGTTATATGCTAGTAGTTTGTTAATGTGTAAATGATATAGGACAACCTTATATTAAAGATTCATAATCTTCAATGTATTATACCGAGTGGTATCTACTTATGAAATAGTGTATTTCTTATGAAATACTCTCGTGATTCAAGCGTCAAACACATCAGAAATTGCGATATATGTACTATACATATATATTTATTCCTTGAGTCGAATTGGTTTTTTTACAATTCCATCTTTAGTTTATATATTCATCTTACGTAAGTTTTATTATTATATAACTTTTAAACTTTATTTAACTTAAATAATATTTTATGTATAACCTTGTATTAAGTAAACATTATTTAGTTAATTTAATTAATTAACACTTTAATTAATTATTATACTATTCAATTATAACATATTATGTTGAACACATATATACACATTATAACCATTATAGTAATACAAATATATCTTATATGTGTGTGTTTTAATTTATTAATTAACTCTTTATAATTTATTTAATTGTACAATTTTATTAAATTTTATTAATTTCAAAAATTCTTTTACACATGCATGTATACTCATGTTGTCTCAAACAATTTTGGACAACATAGCATATATCATTATATATGCTATCCATGTATGTATATTTAATTAATTAGCTTATTTATTTGATTCATTTATTTAATTAATCTTATTGATAAATAATATTTTCAAAATTAGTTTTATAACTTTTTCAACCATTTTAAAAAATTATATTATAACATTTATAATACGTGTTTTATGTTAAATTTAAATTTAATTTAAAACTTTTATTTTGCTTTTCAAAATAATTTGAAAATATTATTATAGCATTTATAATATTTTTCTTATTTTAAATATAACTTTTAAATTTATAACTTTTATATTAATTTCAAAACAATTTTGAAATTAGCCTAAGGCCCAATTAAAATTGAGCTTTTTTTATTAAGGATAACCTTCAGGCTTACCTCATTCATTTAGGCCAAGTCGGTAGCTAGGTGGGGCAGAGTACTTGATTATCCAAATCCAACCCTAAATACTAATTTTTTAGAGACCCAACTACACGAGTAGGCTTTAATAAGTTAACTAATACTGCTAGTTTTGACTATATAGACTATTTGGTAGTGATGCCATTATTGTCGGCCCACAGAGGAGGAATTTGGTAAATTTCAAAATAATTACCTTATTGGATCTTTAGTGGGCCTACGTAGTCTAATTCATATATAACTTTTCTAAATTTTCGATTAAATAAAATAAATAGTATATTTAATTGTATAAATAAAGTTTTATTTTATATAATTTATATTATATTAAATATATGTATATCATATACACATATGGGTGTGAGTGCACAAGCAATAGAGTAATGTGTACATGGTTTGAGATTTCCATATGTACATGTTGGGATTTACGCCGCAATGGACACATTTGCCCCTCATGTGTAGAAGTGGATTGTCTAAATGTATGTGTATAAGTGCGTTAAATTATATATACATATATACATTAATATATTTGTGTGTGTATATGTATATATGTGTGTGAGAAAATATAATTATATAATTATTATAAAATATCAGTTGTAAATTATTTACATAAAACACTAATTAAAATACACATATGCATAGATATATATATATACACACACACATATATGAATTAATATAATTAAATTATAAAGTTATACTAAGCATTAATTTATAAAATTATTTTAAATATAAAATTTGATTTGAAATATTTTTTTAATATATATATATATTAAATTAAATTTATTACAAATAAACATATAACTAGTTATAATTATATATATATATATCTATGTGTGTGTATAAATAAAGTTTATACTTAAAAAAATATTTTGCTGCTTCTATCGGCTTAATAATAGAAATAATTTTTATTTTTATTTAATTTTCGATTTTCAAACAATCTATTAGTTAAAAACTTATGATTAAATAATAAACCATAAGGAAATAAAAAATATTTAAAAAATATTTTTTGAAACCATAATGTATATTTTATATAATATAAATTATTTCTAGAATTTTATATTATATATACACATACATTTTATTTATATAATCAATTTTGAATTAAATAATAGTATTTATATATGTATACATTAAATATAAGAAAAAAATAATTTTTTTCATTATTGCCGAAAAACATACCAACAAAATTAAGGTTTGTTGAGTTTTAAATTTTATATGTTATATAGTTAAAAACATATAATTAATGTATAAACCATATAAAACAATATATAGAACTATAATCTTATTAACTTTATAATATAATACTAAACTAGAAGAATACCTTTCACCAAAGCACAAAGCTCACACGTAGAAAAAACGAATTGAACTCTTTGAATAGATTTCCATTCCCGAAATTGCTAGCTCCCAAATTGCATTATCACTGACGATCGAATCGAAGAAATTTGATATGATTTTGTACATGAATTTTAGGGATATTAGAAGCCATGATCAGCCTCATTTTTTGCTATTGTAGAAGTGCAAAAATTCATTAGCTTAAGTGAGGGAGAGGTGGCTTATATAAAGGAAAGATAAGAGGGCAAAAAGAGAATCTAGGCCCTCTTTTTCTCTTACCCATTCTCTCCTTTGTTTATTATTCAAAAACCGTTTGCCATATCAATATATAGTAGGCCTCGTTGTGGCTATCTACAACTGATAATCAAAGCCTTTTTCTGGGCCGTAAAAAATTCCAAGCCCAACCAACATTTATTGCATTTAAATCTAATTTAATTGTGTATCGATATCACATATCAATTTATGTTTGTAAAACTATTATATGCACAATATTTAATATTGTTCAATATACATTAGCTAAAATTTTAGGATTAATATTTCATAAATATTAATTTAATTAACTTATAAGAATTAATTAAGTCGGGTGGTAAAAGGAGTATTCAGTATTACTGTTATGTGACTCCTGGGTGTAAACCAGGTCAGCAATTAATATCGGTCAATTCAAATATTAACATGCATATGTCACTTAGAAGGTGGTGTGAAATTTTGCTTGTTTATCACTTACTTAATTTTGGAAAATTCCAATTTTACTTTGGTAAGCATTACCCGGTAGTGACAGTTATTTATACCAGTTTTCTTTGTCAAAACTATATCACTTGGGACTTATGGAATGTGGTAATGGTCAAAGTTCAATATTGTATATATTTAACTTTATAGTCCAAACACAAAGTCCATGGCTAAATAATAACAATTATTATTAACAAAAATGCTCTAGCCAGAGAATTTGAGTTGACTTCAGTTGACTTCAGTTGACCATGATATTAACCTCATGTAACTAAGAAGACAGATCCTCTCTTGAATAGTTTTTCACTTCCTATGCTTCCACTCGACCCAACTATAGTCGTTTGATGGACATTGTGCCACGATTTATCTATAATCAAAGTGGAGCTTCCACATTGAAGATCAACAGTTTTCCCAAGTAAAGAAGTCTATGTATTATTGTTACATCGATATCTTTTATTTGACCTTTGCTATATTGACCAACAGAAAACAATCGAGTGGGTCATTACGTAGTTACTTAATAACTTTCCACATGCAATCCCTTGACTCCCCTAATAGCCATTAGTAATACAATTCACATTTGGAGAGTGTAACAACCCAAAATTCTGGTCATTTGATTTCAAATTTTAATTAATTTTAAATATTTAAATAATTGGATATTAGAATTTAATAACTTATAATTCAAATATAGGGAATGGTTAAATATTTGAATTATGAAATTGAGTGTTAAATAAATGGATCTGATAATTTTATTTAACTTCTTTTAATTAATAAATTATTTGTGAATCCAATGTGTAAATTTATTTACAAATACAAATAGATCGGATAAATATCGATAATTAAATATAAAACGATATTTAAATTTGTAAAATTATCCCTTTGAGGCACAGTCTTGGATTTCGACGAAACTACTTTCATTGGATCCGTAATAGTGAATTATGATATGCCGTCGAATTTCATGGCGATCAGACAAAACATTTGGTCTTGCGAGTTCGAAACGCATAGAAATTAATTTCCAAAATTTAATATAATAATTAGGTTTGAAAAGCTATCTTCTACATACGATCAAATTAGGGCTTGTGACTAGTTCCATTGCATTCGGAATAGTTATATAACATATAAAACACTAGGAGGCACGTCTCGTTTGGAGTTCGAAATTTTCGAACGTTTTATAGCTTGATATTTTTAAATTTAAATATATATATTTCTTAAATTCAGCCATACCACTTGTCATGGCCCATACCTTAACCTTACTCCATCATTTCTTGGCCCATGTTGCCTGTAACCAAGAAATTGGTTTTCCCTCTTTGAAATAGAACTTCAAAAATCAAAAACCAAATATCTACTCAATGATAAATCATGGAAAAATATATTTGAACACGTATGGCCATATGCTTTGATCTGAATATGTTGTTGTAACGACCCGTAAATTTTAATGGTTTTTATAATGTAATTAACTGAAATTTTGCTTAAAATTAGAAAGTAAAATTTTGAAATGGAAATTTGATATTTGGAATACGTCTATTTTAATATAGCAACTGCCAAATTTTTATTGTAAAATATAAAGTAAATTCAGTTATGTAATTTTCAATTTAAATCTGTTAATACTTGATGAAAATAAAATATTTTCAAAACATGAATATTTTTATGTAATAAATTTGCAAATTGTCTTCTGAGTGAGACGTCATATTTCGTTTCGTCAAATTTGGATTGTTGTTGATACGTTTATCTTATTTTCGACATTTTAGCAACATTTTCGACACTGGATATCGACTTTTGATAACATGGTCGTATCGTTGATATTTATGCACCGTTCTGATCGTCTCATCATACTGATCTCCGCAGTATATTCATTGGTGCATTACGGAGTTGGGAATACGATGAAAACAATAAACCGATCAGTAGTATCGGTTCCATATTTAGACCTTTTAGCTTCCCATACCCTTTCGCTTTCCACCGTAAAATATATAGGCAGTAGCTTTTAATAACTCCCTAAATTTGTGCATGACTTTTATAATTCCCATTGGTTCAATTTATAGGATGTCCTTTCATTGTTCCTTTCTCTCTGATTTAATATAACTCTCTCTATTTCTACCTTTTCCTCTCTTACCATCTTCGTTCAGAAGCCTTCAAGTCCCCGTAAACTGTCTCATAGACTTAAGGTCCTCTGTAGTGGAAATCATTGCACCAACACATGAACTCTCAAACACCATAAAACTCGAGCCATTATCATTGTTGATGCCCAAATATCACAGGACAAACTACTTATATTCGATCAAAACTTAAGATACAAGTGATCTGCATTTAACGATACTTCAAGCAATGTTAGACTTAGCAAGATCTAATCTCCAATCCAAGGTCTCCTTCATAACCCAATTTTCTATGAATTTACTTTTATTTATTTATCTATTTTTCTTTTTGCCAAACCCAATTCAATTCCACGCCTCAGCCCTTCTCCTTGCTCCCCATACTGTCCACCATTAGCTCCGCCACTACTACTCCTTCCTCCGTTGACTCGCCTTTTCTTTTCCCCTCCCTGGCACCTTGTTTCCCCCACGTGAACTGCAGCCAATCCCACGCCTCTTCTGACCTATGTAACTGCCGACGCCATCACCACGCTTGTCTCACCATTCTTTTCACCGCACAACATCTTGCTCACGGCCACGCAAGCCTCCACCTATTCTCCCACTCCTCCATGACGACCTAAGCTGCCGTGACCGCAACCGAGTTCTGGCCAAAGCTCCACTAAGCAACGCCATTGGCCTTGCTCCACCCAAACCCGAATACCCCGCCATCTTGCATCTACTCGGCCTTACCAACCTCCACTCTCCCCAATAACGAAGCCCATCACATTGTGTGTATATATATGTGTATATATACATACGGGAAAGTATTAAAGGTTTATATATATATGTCATATATATTTTTATAATCATATTTAAGGGTTGTATATATTAGTTTACATACCTGTTCATTTATATAATATATAATCTTTTGTATATGAAGTTATATAAAATGGTTTATAAACTATAATCTGTTGTTGTGAAAGTTTTTTTAAACTTTAATCTGTTTTAAATGGTTGAATCAGAGAATTTGTCAACATATGATTGTTTAAATATATATATATATATATATATATATATATATCTACATATTTTATACATATTAAGTTTGTTCGCGTATATTTTCTTTTTATTTTATTAACAATTTTTTGTTAACATGTCTTTACTTATATGTGTTTTATAAATATTATAAAGCTTATCAAGTTTGGTTTTATTATAATATATAGATATTTTGACATGTGTATTTGTCCAACTGCTTGTTATAAATATATATACATAAATTGTAAATTTATATAACTGTATATATATGATTGTTGAATTTATACATATATTTAATAAAGTAAGGTGATATTGACTTTTATGATATATATATATATATATATATATATAGTTTTTAAAATATAACATGTATGTAAGTTTGTATATATGTTTATATACATTAGTTTATATGTTAGTATATGTGAATTTGGTTTTTCAAATATATAGATAGATTTATTGTGTTGTGATTAAATATTGATTTGAAAATATATATATATATATATATGTTTTGAATTTATTTTTGAAATATATGTATATATAATATATCTTGTTTCATCGATCTCCTTCCCATCTAGACTTACATTTTCAATATCGAATTTGTCGCAGCAGTTCTCTAGCCTTATAGCTTATCCATGTGCGTGTCCGTGTCATCTTCTGATTCCTCTAGCCTCGAAAGGTGAGCAATCACTCACGATTAACATTCTTATATTTATCAAATTTGATTTCACTTGAAATGACAATTGAAATATGCTGCTAAATTTAACTGTTAATTTTATAATTGTTGTATATAGTATGCCATTATCTATAACTGTTCACCTGTGATATGACATCATATCCTGTTATGTATATTAAATTTGCTACTGATGATTTATGCCTGTTATGGATATGTTATATTATTTTTATATGTGTTCTCACTCTGCAAGTTCCCTGTTAATTAAGAATTCCATATGGGTTGAAATGATACATACCTGAATGATCTTGTAGAATAGGAGAAAATCGTTATGGGTTGAAACAATAAACCCAAGCGATTTTCATTGATTTTAAATTTTGGGATTACGGGTTGAAATGTTATATACCTGTGAATATTTAAATTGTGGATTAAAATGTTAAATATCTATATCACTTGACCATAGGATCGAAAATTATGTACAGACACCGTTGATTTATATATATTTTGAAAATGATTTCTAAGGTTTTGAAAGAAAATATATGGTTTTAACAAAAATTAATTTTAAGATATTATATATATATATATATATAAATGTTATTTTTATAAAGGTTTAGATTTTAGATTTTTAAAATTATATGTTTGGAAATTTTAAATTTATAAGTTAGTTTTGAAATAGAATTTTTAATATTTTACCTATAATTTTTCTATTTTAATATATATAAACAGATTTAATGTAAACAAATTTAATAATAATATTTAACTTAATAAAATTTAATTTAATTGGTATATAATATGTTTAAGTATTTACTTAAATTTATATTAATATTTAAAAAAATAGATTTTATAGCTTTAATATAAGGTTGGGAAGTTAAATAAATGTTGACTTGGAATTTAAATTGGTTAATAATTAAATTTAAATAAGAATTTATTTGAACTTATTGATTTTTTTAGATTTTGAAAGATATGATTTATAACTTGATTTGATAAAAGGTGATTAAATGAATATTCTCAACTTTAAATAAAAATTGAGATTGAATATTGATTTAAATGTACAAATTGGGATTTTAACAAATTGTTACTAAAATGGTTAAGTGAATATTTTCCAATTTGAAATAATTTAAAGTTAAATGTTGAAATATAAATAAAATTTATATTTTTAATGTTTGAATATTTAAACTTGAATCTTTGAACTTTAAATTCAAATGGTTAAACCGGAATTGATTTAAACTAAACTTTTGTACTTAAGATGATTTAAATAGATTTGCGAAAATGGAGGAAGCTAATTTTATTATATAAAGTATTTTAATATATATATATATATAAAAACAATTTTAATTTATAACTATTTTAATATATACTGTTTTCAATATCTAAACGGTTTAAGTTATGATTTCAAAGGTGTTATGATTTCAAAAGTGTTATGATTTCGAAAGTGCTACAAATTGAAAGTGTTATGATTTTTTGGAAAAGAATATTACTTAAAGTAAAAAATGATATTGAATTGATATGGGTTTGAAATTATATGATATTCTGATAAGAAGTATGAACTATTTGAAATGAAATGACCATGGTGTGAAATTAGCATTTGGTTGTTAAAGAGACCAGGATCGAATACTGTCATACTCTCTGCCGATACCAAAACCACTTTTACAACCGTGTACATGGTGGAGATTCCAGAATGAAGTAGGATGGCTTGGTGATGATTCTATATGGTATTTACGTAGTCCTGACTCCCATGAGTCAGCTTGATGTGGTTAAAACAAGAGCCACGCCCAGGCCAAGTGAGGTCTTTCCTCCTATCGGACACATTTCTTCGATACCATTCTATTGCTTTTGTTATTTGACTGGGTGCACCTTTGATTTGGGAGAGTGTCACATGCTGGGCGGTAATAGCTGCTATGCGTTACCACCAGTCCGGATATGCAAACGGTATATCTATCTTGGCATTTCCTCCAGTGCCTTGTCGCATGCCCTATTGCGCCTCCTACGAGTTTTTTTGTACCGTACCTACGGATGTCCTCTGGATAAACCTTCAGTTTACGGAGGAGCGTACTACACTGTATAGCCTACTGGAATATATAAAATGTGTTAAGGGGGATATGGGTAATGCCTTAATGTTGTTTTAATACTTTTACTTTACCTTAGACATATTATAATAACATATATTACTACATAGTAGATAGTTCCACGGATCCTTAGAGGATGGAAATCCAAAACATCCTTTAGGTTACTTGTATTTCATTTGACATTTCACTTGAGTTAAATTTATTAATATAAGAATGTTAATCCTGACTCAAGTGTTTTTTATTTTGGTTTATGCTCGGATAGACTAAGTATCACAGCATTTGAGACACACCTTTGGAGTTGGAGCTTCACTTGGAGATCCATCTGTATCCATTCAGCTTTCAGCTATCCAGTTATTTTGTTCAGATCTGTCATATGTTATGTTCGAAACTACATTGTATTTGAGATATTCTTTTGTTTATATAGTAGCTTCATTTACTACTATTTATCTTTTCCGCTATTTATTGTTGTATTTCTCTATGTCTGTTATTCTATGATTGATTTATTTACTGTATGTGTTGAGTTTTGCCAAATATAAATTAACAATCTGATATTTTGAGCAATTCAAGTCCGACATGTGCGGATGCAAATGTTCGAAGTACCGGCCCGTTACAGTTGGTATCAGAGCTCTGTTTTAGGCAAAGTTTAGCATATAGAGAAAAAAGTTTAATTACAGAATCACCTTCGTTCGTGCTTAAATCTCTTCCTCTTTGATTTGGATTTCCTTTGAATTTTAGAACATTCCTCATTTCTAAAGTCCATCCTTGTCTTTCCTGTTCATGTTCTTCTTGATTCTGGAGCATCTCATAACTCCATTTCTGTTTCGACAACCTTAGAATGATTTGTAAATGGGTGAACTCCTTTACAACATGCATTGATTCACCGGAGATTTCTGTATCATCGGTTTAGATGCTGCTATCTCTTGCTATGCCTGAATGGTTCTATAGTAGAGGACCAGGGTGAATTCTCTTGTGATAGAATGTCGATTTACCTCAGAATTCTACATCGACCTTATTCTTGAAGTCACAGTTGACATAGTTAAAGCCACCCATGATTAATATCAGTATATCCATCTTTCTATTTTGTAATTTGATTTTCTTATCTCCCTTTCGAGCCTATCTAATTCTACTTGATTAGGTTCCTCTAAATTTAGATCTCTATCTTTGTTTTGAAATCCTTTCTGTAATCATCACGTGAAGGAGTGTATTTTTAAATTATATAAAAGTGTTTTATGTTGTGTTGTTTGAGTTGTTAAGTTTGAATTTTGGGTTTCGATCGATTCGTCTAGCTAGCGTTATCGATAAGAATTCCAAAATACTTGAACAGAGCAAATTAACACAATATTGTTTTCGAATTTGGTGAATGAAATAATTTTATACATGGTTGTATTTTAGATATATATAAAAGTAAAATTTTCTTGAATTGGATAGTTAAATGTATTGGTTGTTAGAAATGATAATACTAGATTATCATTCATTGTTTTGTCTACATTCTTTAACTATTAACTACTATGGTATGCTATAAAGAGTTGAAATTTTTTATAAGTATGATTTATAAATCTAATTTGAAAATGTAATTAATTTAAATTAAAGATTTGAGAATTTGTTTTTCGGTGCATTACAAAATTTGGTTTTCAAAGTTTTGGGAAAATATATTATTTATAAGTATTTGCGAATGAAAATTTCTTTCAAAGAATTTTAAAAGAAGAAAATCAGTACTCTCCCCTTTTGTCGCTGGAAAATAATTTTATTGATGACTGTAGCATCATCGACATTCATTTTCGAGTCTTAAAGTGGAGAGACCACATAGCGGCTTTGCTACAGTTTTCTTTTTGGAAAAGGAATTTGATTTGAATTTCTTAAATATGATTTGATTCACAAAATATGCATACTTATGTTATTTCAAAATAGTTTGAAGTAAAACCGAAAATTTGAATCTTAAGTTTACATCAAGAAATAGTTTCAATTACCGATATAAAGTGAATTTTTTTTAAATAATTGGAATATCTGAATGATCAATGAGGTAAAACCAACTTAAAATAGTTGAATTTGAATAAAACTTATTTCTTAATTCCAAATTGCATTCTAATGTGTATAGCTTACCTAAAATATTCAAAAAGTTAAAAATGCCAGGATGAATATACAATTAAAGGTTATACAGGAAATTTAAGTAATAAAAATGTTCAAACTAAATTATTGCTGAATAAAATATGGTAACTAAAGGGAAAATTTGTATAGTATTTAATTACACTCGAAACCTTAATATAACTTACCTAGAAATAGTTAAATGTTAATGAGAATAGGTAATTGAATAATATGCAATATAAATGTGAACAAATGTCGAAAATGAATTTTATTAGGAAATTTATAGATAAAAATTTAAGTGATTATAATAAATGTTATACACTTAATCTATATTGCAAGATATGTCAGTTAAATAAATTGAGCAATAAAAGGAAATGCTGTCAAAAGAAATAAATATAAACTTAAGAATAATTGAAGTTGAATGTGAGGTGGAATTAACTCTAGTTTGATCAAATAGATTTAATAAATAATAAAACATATTTTGTTGTGAAAATTTTGTAAAAAATGTTAATAAAGTGAAAACAAATCAATTGAATGAAAATATAGGGAATTGAAACCAATCAAATGTGAACGCAATAAATTTGATTGATTAAATAAAATGAATTGAAATCAATTAGTTGAATATAAACCAATTTAAAAATAAATGATATTTATATGGTTTCTAAATTAATTTTTTTAATTAAATTCATAGAATAAAATAAATGGAAATTAATAGTTGTGTTTTGTATTTTCAATCTATCTTTTCTTTTGGTTTTTTTTTTCTGTTTTCCTACCTCCTTTCTTTTCAGGGACGAAAAGTTTTGAGTGGGGAGAGTGTAACGAGCCGTAAATTTTAATTGGTTTTTATAACATAATTAACTGAAGTTTTGCTTAAATTTATATAGTAAATTTTTTAAATGAAAATTTGATATTTGAAATACGTCTATTTTAGCATAGCAACTGGTAAATTTTTATTGGAAAATATGAAGTAAATTCTGTTGTGTAATTTTTAATTTAAATCGGTTAATACTTAATGAAAATAAAATATTTTCAACGCATGAATATTTTATATAATAAATTTGTAAATCATCTTCTGAGTGAGACGTCATATTTCGTTTCGCTAAATTTAGACTGTGGTTGCTCCGTTTATCTTATTTTCGACATTTTAGCAGCATTTTCGGCACCGGATACCGACTTTTGATGACACGGTCATATCGCTGATATCTCTATACCGTTCTGATCGTCTCATCGTGTTGATCTTCATAATATATTCATTGGTGCATTACGGAGTTCGAAATATGACAAAAAAGGTACGTCAATCAGTCATATCAGTTCCGTATTTGGACCTTTTAGCTTCCCATACCCTTTCACTTTCCACCGTAAAATCAATAGGCAATAGCTTTTAGTAACTCCATGGATTTTTGCATGACTTTTACAATTCCCATTGGTTCGCTTTATAGGCTGTCCTTTCATTGTTCCTTTCTCTTTGATTTAATATAACTCTATCTGTTTCTACCTTTTCCTCTCTTACCATATTCGTTTAGAAGCCTTCAAGTCCCCATAAACTGTCTCATGGACTTAAGGTCCTCTATAGTGGAAATCATTGCACCAACACATGACCTCCCAAACGCCATAACACTCGAGCCATTAGCATTGTTGACGCCTAAATATCGTAGGAGAAAATACTCATATCCAGTCAAAACTTAAGATAAAAGTGATCCGCATTTATAGGTACTTCAAGCAATGTCATACTTAGCAAGATCTAATCTCCAATCCAAGGTCTCCTCCATAACCCAATTTTCTGTTAATTTTCTTTTATTTATTTATCTCATTTTCTTTTTGCCAAACCCAATTCATTTCCACGCCTCAGCCCTTCTCCTTGCTCCCCCTACCGTCCGCCATTAGCTCCGCCACTACTGCTCCCTCCTCCGTTGACTCGCCTCCTCTTTTCCCCTCCTTGACACCTTTGTTTCCCCATGTGAACTACAGCCAAGCCCTCGCCTCTTCCGACCTATGCAACTGCCCACAACATCACTGCGCCTGTCTCACCATTCTTCTCACCGCACACCACACTGCTCATGGCCATGCAAGCCTCCACCTATTCTCCCACTCCTCCGTGCCGATCCAAGCTGTTGTGACCCCAATCGAATTCAACCCAGGCCGGAGCTCCACCAAGCAGCACCCTTGGCCTTGCTCCACCCAAACCCGAATACCCCGCCACCTTGCATCTTCTTGGCCTCGCCAACCTTACCTCTCCCCAATACCTGAGCCCATCACTGTGTGTGTGTGTGTATAATAAGGGAAAGTATTGAAGGTGTGTATATATATGTCATGGATATTTTTTATAATCATATTTAAGGGTTGTATATATTAGATGATGCAGCTAAGGCCAGAGAAGAAATTGTGCAATCTTTAATTCCTGAAAGCATGAGTTTGTGGCGTAGTTTGATGAGTCGTCCACGACTCAATGAAAGCTTGAGTCGCTTCCGACCTAAGGAGTTACAGGGGGAAGTGATAAATGGAGGAGGTATCGGACTTGAGTCGTTCACGAGTCAATGGAAGCATGAGTCGCTTCCAAGCTAACTGGATATCAGAAGGAGACTGTGTCGAGTCAACGAGTTACGACTCATGATGAGTCGCCCTAATTGAGTCGTTAAGGAGTTATGCCGCAATGTGTCTGTGTAGTGTATTTTCTTGAGTCAGTTAGGTCGGTAACGACCTTGCCTAAGTCGTTTGCATTTTTGTTTGTTGTAAAGGGGATGAGTCGCTTCATGTTAAGTCGGTGCCGACTTAAGAGTTGTCTCAGTTATGTGTATATATGAGTCGTTGTATCTTTGAGTCGTCTGTATATATTGGTGTTAGGTCGTTGTTGACATATACTGAGTCGCATGGTGTTTGAGTCGCTGCCGAGTCAATATGAGTCGTAAGTCTTGTGATGAGTCGGTCAGGTCTTGAGTCGTACGCGACTTATGGGCTGTGTTGTAAACTTCTATAAATAGGGAGTGAGTTGTAACTTTTTGGGGGTTGAAAATTGAATAAAATTTCTTGTTGATTGCTGTGTGCTTTCTTCTAAAAATTGGTAGTTGAGTGTAATCTCCTATCTCCTCTTTCGGTTAATCGAGTGCGCTCGATTCAACGATCGTAGAAGCCGATTCACGGAATCTAGTGCGCTAGATCAACGTGCGAAGAATCGTAGATCTTTGAACACGGTATAGTGCGCTATCAACGTGTTTGAGATAGCTAGAATTCGGTATCTTCGGATCAACGAATTTGGGCATTTTGGTATTCATCAATCCACCGATTGCTACTTTCACCGATTGAAGTTGTTTAGAATTATCCGCTGCGTCAGTTTTGGTATCAGAGCCATACTTAGCCAATCATAGCTAAGTTGATTCTTGGAGCCAAGTGTTTGAAGTTTGAAGTTGGAGTTTCTTGTGTTCATTTTGAAGTTGCAACGAGTTTGAAGATTTTTGATCCATTTCGTTTTGGATCTAGATTTGGAGAAGTGTTTGAATTAAAGTTACTTGGAGACCTTGAGCCGAGCATAATTGTGTTGAAGTACGATTTGTTGAAGTGGTGGCCGAGTTAACTTGTTATCGAGTTAGTGTTGAACCGAGCCAAGTTCAAGCCAAGCCGAGCAAGTTAAGTCGTGTGGATTTGTTTCGAGCTAAGGAGTTAAGGCCGAGCCTTGTGAAGTTGTGTAGAAGCTTGTGAAGCCGTGATTTGCTTGTGAAGTATCACTTTGGTATCGATTTGTTGAAATTTTGTGAAATTGAATCATGCCACCAAGGAGAGCTAATCGTCATCAAAACGTTGAAGCTTTGTATCGAAGAGAAGAAGCCGAGCTTATGGAACAACGTATTAATGAGAAGTTTGATGAAGGCATTGGAAAATTGGAGAAATTGATGAATGATTTGAATCAAAGGAGGAGATCACCAAACTCGAACCATGGAGGAAACCGAGTTTCGCCATCGGTTAGAGAAGCGAGGAGGGTATCACCACATTCTTGTAGAGATAGAAGAGAAACGTCAATTTCATCACGAAGAGATCATCATGACTATGCACATGAAGAGAGAAGAAGTCGACGTGAATTTGACAATGAAGCATATAGAGAGGAAGAGAGACATAGTCAAAGAAGCATGCATGAACGGAGGGATGATAATGGTCGAGATCGATGTAGGCGTACCTTTGATTTTGATGAAGAGGGTGATAGAGCAAGTATTCATTATCGAGATCGAGATCAAATTCGAAATTCTTACCGGGATGTTGAAGATGATCGTCGTTGGGAATCGGGGATGAAGATGGAAATACCAGAATTTAAAGGAGGGATGGTAGCAGAAGAATTTCTTGATTGGGTATCAAATGTTGAAGAGATCTTTGATTTCAAGGAGGTTCCTGAGCATAGGAGAGTAAAGTTGGTTGCTACTAGGTTGAAGGGGAGAGCTTTGGCGTGGTGGCAGCAAACTAAACTTACCAGGGAGAGAATGGGGAAGTCAAAGATAGAATCTTGGGAGAAGATGAAGAAATTGATGCGAGCTACATTCTTACCATACAACTATCAATCACTTATGTACCAGAGGTTGCAGAATCTGAGGCAAGGGACGAAGTCTGTTAGTGATTATGCTGATGAATTTTACCAACTCATTGCCAGAAATGATATTATGGAAACGGAAGAACAGCTAACTGCTAGATTCATTGGGGGATTGAGAATGCAGATCCAAGATATGGTTAATATGTTTGATCCTAGATCAGTGGCAGAGGCACATCAGAAAGCGTTGGCTTGGGAGAAGCAAGGAAGGCGTGGAGGTGGTGTGTTTACTAATTCCAATAATCAAGCGAGGGGTGTTAGTGGAAGTTCTAATGTTCCTAAACCTGTCAATAAGCCAGTGGTGAAGGAGGCTGAGAAGACGAAGGTTAACAGTGGTTTCAAATGTTATAATTTTCAGGAGTTGGGTCACAAAAGCAATGAGTGTCCGAAGCCGAAGAAGAGAGCAATGGTTACTGAGATTGAGGATGATGGTGAGGAGACAGAATGTTCAAATACACCTTATGTTGAGGAGGAAGAAGAAGTGTCAGGAGACGAAGGTTGTAATATGATGATGACAAGGTCTTGTCTCACACCAAAGCAAGAGGAGGATTGTAGTTGGTTGAGAAGCAATAATTTTCAGTCGACATGCACTATTCTAGGGAAAGTTTGCAAGTTCGTTATTGATGCTGGAAGCTGTGACAATATTATCTCTACAGAAGCAGTAAGGAAGTTGAACTTGAAGACTGAGAAGCATCCTAAACCGTACAAGCTAGCATGGTTGAGGAAGGGAGGTGAAGTGAAGGTGTGTCGAAGGGCTTGTGTTAATTTTTCTATTGGGAAGAAGTACAAAGATGAAATTTGGTGTGACGTAGTAGACATGGATGTGTGTCATCTGTTGTTGGGCAGGCCATGGCAGTTTGATAGAGCAGTACAACATGATGGTCGTGCTAATAGTTACAGTTTCATGTTCGAGGGTACTAAAATCACTTTGGTTCCCAAGAAGCAACAACAGAAGGAGAGCAAGCTAGAGGAGATTGAGGAATTGAAAACTCTGTTGACTTTGAAGGAGTTTGTTAAGGAAGTTGAAGAGGAGCCTGAAGTCTATTTGTTGATTGGGCGAGAGAGTCATGAAGAGGTTGAGATTCCAGAAGAAGCAAAGCCAGTTTTGAAAGAATTTGAGGATGTATTTCCACAAGAGTTGCCTAAGGAGTTACCACCACTGAGAGACATTCAACATCAAATCAATCTTGTTCCAGGAGCAGTTTTACCACATCGACCACATTACCGAATGAGTCCGAAGGAACATGAGGAGTTACGAAGGCAGGTGGAAGAGTTACTTGAGCAGGGACGTGTTCAGGAAAGCTTGAGTCCTTGTGCAGTACCAGCTTTGTTGGTGCCGAAGAAGGATGGAACATGGAGAATGTGTACCGACAGTAGAGCTTTGAACAAGATTACTGTTCGCTATAGATTTCCTATGCCAAGGTTGGATGACTTGCTAGATCAGTTGAGTGGGGCTATTATCTTTTCGAAGATTGATTTGAAGAGTGGTTATCACCAGATTCGAATTAGACCAGGAGACGAATGGAAGACATCTTTCAAGACGAGAGAGGGGTTATACGAATGGTTGGTTATGCCATTTGGTTTATCAAATGCACCTAGTACATTCATGCGGGTGATGAATCAAATCTTTAGACCATTCATTGGGAAGTTCGTGGTGGTTTATTTTGATGATATTCTGATATATAGCAAGAGTATGGAGGAGCATGTTCTACATTTGAGGGAAGTGTTGATTATTCTTCGTGAAGAACAATTTTATGCTGCTACGAAGAAATGTGTGTTCATGACGAGAAGTGTATTATTTTTGGGATATGTTGTATCTGAGAAGGGAATCCAAGTGGACCAAAGTAAAGTTGAAGCTATTAGAAATTGGCCACAGCCGAGAACTATCACTGAAGTGAGAAGTTTTCATGGGCTAGCGTCATTCTACCGGAGATTCATTCCACACTTCAGTAGCGTGATGGCACCGGTTACTGATTGTATGAAAGGGAAGCAGTTTTCTTGGTCGGAGGAAGCAGGGGTTGCTTTTGAACGAATCAAAGAACTTTTGACAACAGCACCAATTCTTGTGTTGCCAGATTTTCAGTTGTTGTTTGAGCTACACACTGATGCATCAAAGGTTGGGATTGGAGGAGTGTTGAGTCAGCAGGGGAGACCTATTGCATATTTCAGTGAAAAGTTATCAGGGGCAAAGATGAGATACAGTACATATGACGTTGAATTTTACGCTGTTGTGCAAGCTGTTAAGCATTGGAGACACTACCTGTTTCAGAAGGAATTTGTTCTTTACACTGATCATGAAGCTTTGAAGCATTTACAGGGGCAGGATAAAATTTCAACGAGACATGCATCATGGATTGCATATTTACAGCAGTTTACCTTTGTTGTTAAACACAAATCCGGGGTGACGAATCGTGTGGCTGATGCTTTGAGTAGGAGGAGTCATTTGTTAACAATATTGAAGGTTGAAGTGACGGGATTTGAATTATTGCCAGAGATGATTGAAGAAGATCCTTACTTTGTGAAATATGTTGAAAAAGTGAAGGATGAGAGTACCGATGAATTTATGTTGGTTGATGGATTCTTGTTTAAAGGAAATCAGTTATGTATTCCAGAGGGCAGCTTGAGAATGAAAATTATCAAGGAGTTGCATGAAGAAGGCCATGTGGGTAGAGATCGTACGTTGCAGTTGATTTCTCAATCGTACTTTTGGCCGTCGATGAGAAAAGAGGTCGAAAGATTTGTGGAGAGATGCCATATTTGCCAAGTTTCGAAAGGAACCGCGACCAATGCTGGGTTGTATATGCCGTTGCCTGTACCAGCTAGACCATGGGTTGATGTGAGTATGGACTTTGTATTGGGATTGCCGAGAACGCAGCGTGGTAATGATTCTATATATGTAGTGGTTGACAGATTTTCTAAAATGGCACATTTTATTGCTTGCAAGAAAACGGCGGATGCTGTTCGGGTTGCACAGTTGTTCTTTAAGGAAGTCTATCGCTTACATGGGTTGCCGGAGTCTATTGTTTCTGACAGGGATACCAGATTTTTGAGTCATTTTTGGCTTAGTTTGTGGAAGATGGTGGGAACGAAGTTGAAGTTCAGCAGTGCTTATCATCCACAAACGGATGGACAGACCGAAGTTGTTAACCGATCGTTGGGGAATTTGTTGTGATGTCTTGTGAAGGACAATCTGAAGAGTTGGGACATGAAGTTATGCCAAGCCGAGTTTGCACACAATCATGCAGTGAATCGTGGCACGGGATTCAGTCCATTTCAGATTGTATATTCAAATTTACCCCGGGGACCGTTGGATTTGGCAGTAGTACCACAACCGAAGGGGACGGTTAAACGGGCTGTTGATTTTGTTGAAGAATTAACCGAATGTCATAAGATCGTTCAAGAACGATTAGAAAAGTCAAATGAGAAGTATAAGCGGGCTGCTGATTTGAAACGACGGAGTATTGAATTTAAGGAAGGTGATTTGGTTTATGCTGTATTGACGAAAGATCGTTTTCCGGTGGGTGCTTATAACAAGTTGAAGGCGCGGAAAATTGGTCCAATTGAAATTGTGAAGAAAATTAATGAAAATGCTTATAAGTTGAAGCTGCCAGAAGATGTTTACACGTCTGACGTGTTCAATGTTAAACATCTTGTTCCATATTACAGAGGTAAACAATCAGATGAAGAAGAATGTACAAATTCGAGGACGAATTTTTCTCAGCCAGGGGAGGATGATGCAGCTAAGGCCAGAGAAGAAATTGTGCAATCTTTAATTCCTGAAAGCATGAGTTTGTGGTGTAGTTTGATGAGTCGTCCACGATTCAATGAAAGCTTGAGTCATTTCCGACCTAAGGAGTTACAGGGGGAAGTGATAAATGGAGGAGGTATCGGACTTGAGTCGTTCACGAGTCAATGGAAGCATGAGTCGCTTCCAAGCTAACTGGATATCAGAAGGAGACTGTGCCGAGTCAACGAGTTACGACTCATGATGAGTTGCCCTAATTGAGTCGTTAAGGAGTTATGCCGCAATGTGTCTGTGTAGTGTATTTTCTTGAGTCAGTTAGGTCGGTAACGACCTTGCCTAAGTCGTTTGCATTTTTGTTTGTTGTAAAGGGGATGAGTCGCTTCATGTTAAGTCAGTGCCGACTTAAGAGTTGTCTCAGTTATGTGTATATATGAGTCGTTGTATCTTTGAGTCGTCTGTATATATTGGTGTTAGGTCGTTGTTGACATATACTGAGTCGCATGGTGTTTGAGTCGCTGCCGAGTCAATATGAGTCGTAAGTCTTGTGATGAGTCGGTCAGGTCTTGAGTCGTACGCGACTTATGGGCTGTGTTGTAAACTTCTATAAATAGGGAGTGAGTTGTAACTTTTTGGGGATTGAAAATTGAATAAAATTTCTTGTTGATTGCTGTGTGCTTTCTTCTAAAAATTGGTAGTTGAGGGTAATCTCCTATCTCCTCTTTTGGTTAATCGAGTGCGCTCGATTCAACGATCGTAGAAGCCGATTCACGGAATCTAGTGCGCTAGATCAACGTGCGAAGAATCGTAGATCTTTGAACACGGTATAGTGCGCTATCAACGTGTTTGAGATAGCTAGAATTCGGTATCTTCGGATCAACGAATTTGGGCATTTTGGTATTCATCAATCCACCGATTGCTACTTTCACCGATTGAAGTTGTTTAGAATTATCCGCTGCATCAGTTTACATACCTGTTCATTTATATAATACTTAATATGTTGTATATGAAGTTATATAAAATGGTTTATAAACTATAATCTGTTGTTGTGGAAGTTTTTATAAACTAGATATGTTTTAAAAGGTTGTATCAGAGAATTTGTCTATCTATGATTGATTAACTATATATATGTCTACGTATTTTATACATACTAAGTTTGTTCAAATATATTTTCTTTTTATTTTATTAACAGTTTTATGTTAACACGTCTTTACTCGTATGTGTTTTATAAATATTATAAAGCTTATCAAGTTTGGTTTTATTATAATATACATATATTTTGATATGTGTAATTGTCCGACTGGTTGTTATAAATAAACATAACTAGTTGTGGCCCATGTTTCACACACGGGCATTGTCATGACCCGTGAATTACAGTATTAGTAGTGGAAAGGCGATGGTAGAACGGAACAGCAATTATATATTGCATGTACAAGTTAATGGGCAATGTAAATCTAATTCATATGTCAGCATAGACATGGTGTGTAATTACAGTAGTAATGTAGATAATAACATTAGTCATAAATAGTACTTTTAGGCCTGAGTCGATTATTATAAAAAGGCACATATATAATGCATATGAAAGCAAACAAAGTCAACGCCATACATCCTGATGTACGGGAGAGGAAAATGAGAAAAAAGAGTTGATGACTACATTGAAGGGAAAAGCAGTAGGTACAGACTGAAAAAATGTGAATGCACCACAATTATGAAATCATGAAATGGTATAAATTAATTTCTTTGCTTCTTCTCTCGAATCTTAATTCCAACAAATGTTGCAGTCTGCTGATCTGTATCAGCATCCTGTAGATAAAGGAAAAAAACAAGGTTTCAGTTTGGAAGTATAAAACATGTGGAAGTAGTAGAAGGTGATGATATGAACTGATATGCAGTGTCAGAGTACTGATTTGAAAGATGAAACGGTTACAGACAAGAGTATCCATACATAGAGCAGTCAAGTAGTGTATGATATGGACAAATACGTGTAATGTGAACTCATGGAAGAACGTACCATAGGATGATCGGTTAAGTGCTGTGTGTCACATATAATATTTGTCGGTAGACAAAGCACTTGGCAAAAAGAAAGAACACATTTTTAAAACTAACTATTGTCAATAGGAAGTGGTAACAAAAAGGTTAAAAAATTCGCACCTGAACAACATTTCCTCTTCTCATTTTCTTTATGGAGAGCAATGGATCAGAAGAACACACGACTACATGAATGACACCATCATCGTCCTAGTAAACAAATGAACGTCAATTTTGTGATACATGTTGGATAGACACATAATCGTGATGATTGCAGATTAAACCCGATCAATACGTTTCTTCCCTTTGATGTCTGCTCTCGACGGTGTGTCCTGCTTATCCGTTATTGAGGGAGAAACTAAGTTAGAACTTTGATCGGTAGGTGGAATGAGCTGAAATTTTCAAGTGTTGCGAAACAAAAGAAAACATTAATAAGCGAGAAAAATGAGTATGTAAATTATAGGTTAATACATAACCAAGATTGAGAACAAACCGTCTCAGTCACAGATACGTTTTTCGTGATTTTTCTGGTAGTGAGATAAGCACCACGATTATTCATCTCATAGTTACTTTGGTCTGAATTTAAATATTGCTTCGGTCCCCGAGAGATGGTGGAAAATCTTGTCGATTTTGTGGACCCCATTTTCCTGTAGCATGAAACATTTTTTTAAACCACATTGTGGACAACAAGCCATTATTGATGCTACTATCAACAGGGTGCAATGGTTGTGTAGCAGCACAAACACATGTGAAATAACATTGTGGATGGCATTTCAAAAGTGAAGTAGCACATGCTACATCTTAGTGTGGACAATGCATTGCATAGCTGGGCATTAGTGAGAAAAGTAGAAAAAGCAAAGTAAATAAGTCAGTAGAAAGTATGGTTGTCATTTATTTGGGAAATAATATTCACATATTCAAAGCAGATTAGAGACTGTACAATTTAATTAACAACTTGAAACCCATAGTAATATGTAACCACATAACAGCCTGGCTATATGCCTTGACAGAGATATATAAGGTACAATATTATTTAAGAACAGAACAATTAAAACAGGGTTGTAACAGTTTGGTTGTAATTTATTTGGGAAATAATACATACAATCGAGGATGAGTAATACGTGCAGGAAGTTGGAAAAGTTAGCCATGTAAAATGAGCATGACCAAAGTTGTGTGCCCCAACGTGAGTAATGAGGTAGTAATATGATATATATATATATACATCCACGTACATTTTTTTTTGAACTGGTACTTTATTTACAACAAATCATTGGGACAATAACATGTCCCATGTCAAATAAATATTCGAAAGCAAGTTTCGAACTTGTGACATCCCGCACCAAAGCCGAATCAATTAACCACTTGGACAAAGGTGCTTGTCATACATCCACATACATTTACTTTATATTAAAAGAGGCAAAGTTAAAAGAACAGTATAATAAGCTGAGTAATTATGTTTTTTTACCGAGTTATGTCCAAATAGGCATTCTACTTCCTTGTCAAAAGCGGCGATAGTAGTAGAATTAGAGGAGTCCAATATGTCAACATTTAAACGGTACTTAACAAACATTTTTTAGTGGTCATATTTATTTTTTCCGAGAAAAGATAGAAAAAAAACAAAACAAAGAAGCCGACAAATGGTACCTATTTACTGGATGGGAAACTATTCGGTGGCATCCGGAGAAGAAATATTTGGTGCCCTTCAAAGTGAACTGTAGATTTGCAGACCGCATAGGAGAGATAGCTGCAGTTAGAACTTTCCAACCGCACAATAGTTGTTGGCATGGTATATATTTTTCCCTGAGCAAAAGTGTTGTTTATATAAGTTAGTAACTTTATTGGCATAAATGTCTGAACTTGAGTATGGAAATGGGGAAAGTCATAACGGCAAGTGGATGAGTTTTTTTTTATTTTCCAAAAACGGAGAATGGAGAAAATACAATCACTGACTTAAGTATATGACAACTGGCAAAGAAATTGTAAGCACTAATGCAGAAGGAAAAAAAAGATGTATCATGTGATTAACAGCGCAAGGCAGAGGAGAATAATAGGAGAAGTAGAATACAGGAAAAAAATAACAGCATAATATGCTAAAATTCGGTCAGCATAGCATTCCCCAGAGCATGATTAAGTTAAAGGAAACTGTTTGCAAGCGTACTATGTACATAGCTAATTTCATTAAACAAAAGTTGTGCGGTACTCCAGTCTACACGTGGATAGCTTATATATGCCAAGTTTATACATTGTACACTGTTCGCCTATTAAAATTGAGAGTAGTGGAAAATATATTTGGCACACCTGGCACAGCTCTTTCAAAGCGATTTTGGCATTAAATTTATGTTTAACCTATCTCAACCAAATTGGTTGATTGTGAAGCATTCCGTATCTACCGATGGGGTTTTAGTTATGGCAGTAATAATTTTTTATCACAACGTGACACAAATAGAACAATTAAACCACCTATACACATGCATGGTACATCAGACATGTGTAGTATGTGTTTTTATAAGTTAAACTTCATACCCATTCGTTCATTGCTGAAATGCAATCATATGAACGTACTAAGCGTTGGTATAATATAACTGTTGATGTGGACAGTTAAACCCAGTCAATAATTTTATCAAGCCACCTAAGCATGCAGGTCAGCCAATTTTCATAACCCGCATATAGTAGTCCGTACAATATTTGGATCACAAGGCATGGTTTTTGTAAAGTTATTGGAGAAACATCATACATAATGTTGATCTTCAATTTGAAATTATTTTCCGCAGCAGCAGTGGTACACAGATGGGATGAAGGAAGGCTAGGGAAGGAACTAGTAGGTTAGCAAAAAAATTGGCAATTTAGGACGGTACGGATAGACCACATATCAAACCTGTGTTGCAGTCGATGCACATAAAACTATCAGAAGTAGAGTTCATTTTTGTTTTCTGTTTTTTCGAAACTGGTGAATGCACAGGCTACAAATAGTGCCTAAATGATAGGTTCAAAAGAAATTAGTGGAAGGGGATGCATGGAGGCGGTCAAATTTTACGATTATGCGTGTAGTAGGTGTAAAAACAACGTACCCGATAGTTTGCAATTCTGACGTCAGTCAACAGCTGGGTGAGCGTAGTGTTCGTTCTTTCTAACATAGCAGCACGGTCAGCGACGGAGTGGTCTATGTACTCGACCATTTTTCCATCATAGTGGTTGGATCTATGCAGTATAAGGAACAAAGGCAAATGAAATTAAAGGGTCAAACGTACGAACAGTATGCATAAAAAACATACCTGGTTTAAAGACAGCTACTTCAGGCAAATCAATGTCCAAATATATTTTTTTCGCTTTAGTAGAACTGAAAGTAAATGCACCCGACAAAGAAAAATATAAATTGAAGGGCAGTTGTTTTGTGGCGGTGGTACGCAAGCACAGTGATCTATAGCGTACGGCCGTATATAGCGACTGTCAGTGAGGTGACAACAACTGTAGGCGAATTCTCAAACTTGTCTACCATGGATTGGTCAAGTAAATCCCTTTAGCTCGCCCAAAGTGACACAACACTTGTATTTCCACTATGCGATAAATAAATTAAATATAGCGATTGGTTGATTGCAGTAAAAAAATGATAAAATGGTATAACTCATTGCTTTCCACACGCAACTCTCATTTCAGTGTTTGTGTTCCGCTTTTAGAATTTACAACAAATATATTAGTCACAGCTCGTAATATACCATCCAAATCTGTAATAAGTCACAAATGTACAACATGAATGTGCATAATTTCAGTAATGGAAACAGGTGGTATATATGGAGGGGGAAAAGTTCCCGCAAGTTTGTCCATACGACATAGCCGGGTTATAAGTGTGCTTTCATTAGCAAAGGCAAACTTATACCATGGTATTTTGTCCACCACATCTGCTACCCTCACTGCTCGGGTATCCGTTCGTAGAACTATTATCCAGTCTTCATGTACAGTTCTATATGTTATTTTGGCATTTTGGACGTTGAACCGTGTCACGTCGTAGATCGAAGTTTCTTCAAACACGTTTTCAAACCGACGCGGTATATGTTTTCGAACTGTTGCCACCTTCTCATTTCCCTGTCACAAATAATGGTGGTTTGAAAAATACAATATTGGTCATCTCATATGTAAATAAATTGGTCATCGATCCCACAGCAAAGTTGAGAAATGGTACTGAACAGCAGTAAACTAAATATTGTGCTGCTACGTACAAACCCAAAAACGTCCCAATTGGAAAAGGCAAGTGCAGAAAGCAAATGGATTTACATGGAAGAATACAAATTAGTATCGGTGCATGCGTGTGGAGCAAGGGCAGCACGGGTGTGGAAGAAAGTGAGGTACAATCAAAGTTAATACCACTCATTTTGCATAGGTGACTGAAAATGTGTTCACTTAGTTTGACGGATATCAACCGAGGGAGGGGAGAGAAAAAAAGGAAGCATACTACCCGACTCAACACAAACAGTAGTCAGT
Source organism: Allium cepa (assembly GCA_030765085.1). Classification (NCBI taxonomy): domain Eukaryota; kingdom Viridiplantae; phylum Streptophyta; class Magnoliopsida; order Asparagales; family Amaryllidaceae; genus Allium; species Allium cepa. The sequence continues at coordinate 439,278,744 of CM060941.1, forward strand.
GCCAAACCTCGCTGTTGGCAAACTGCATGATCAATGCGTAAACTTCGTCTGTTCCCTGAATGATCAATTTCCACAGCCTAGCCACCCGGACACGTATGATACTCCAATTTGTACCAAACACAAGTTCCAAAAGCAACAGGTTGTTCCCAGACATTGTAGTAAGCCAGTTGGAAAGAAAGATAGAAGTTATTGCAAATTTATGTAATGGGGAAAGAAGAGTTCAGTCTGTCTTAGTAAAATAGTGTGTTCGAAAGGAACGTGGGTAAACCGCTGATATGATGGTTCACGTAAGCATAACTTCCCACTTTCTGCGGCAGTAATTATTAATTTTGTAGTACCATTTCTGAGAAGCCAGATGTTGGAATAATACACAGGCTGACAAACTGATTTTACCGTGAAATAATAGGCATATGCTTACAACTAGAAGAAAACATATTAAGCATTCTAGCTGTACTGTACTTAAATGGAAATAAAATTAGATGGTACTAAGTTCACCCTGATATAATTGGTTACAATTTTTTCCCAAATTGCAATAAGAATTTTTGGTTTAATTCAAAAAAATCCCCCCCGAATTCTACAACCTATTACGTAGTAGAGTTGAGTTAGCGTATTTTCTAACCAAGGTTCATTTTTTGTATTGTAAATAAAACAGCCAGATCAATCATTTTTTGGTAGCACCTTTTAACCATCGTCTGTGATTTTTATACGTCGACTGTTGTAAAATAACGTTCTCTATTTGGTAAGACCTGGGATGAATTTATTATTTTGTTCATGTTTATGCATACACATTACGGTTGATAACAGTGATCCATGAAAAAGAGAACATGCTACGTACTGTCGTGGGTAGGAATAGAGAAGAGAAGAAAAACAGTTTTATTGATATAGCTGTGATGTTTTACATAATCGAAACGTTGTTACATGGAATGTTATTTATATACATAAAGATGGGCTGAGTATATAAGCCCATAATACAGTTTGCAATCCATGTGAAGCAATGTAATGAATCTGAACCGATGCAATAAATGGACGACTGTGATGCTCTCTGAGAAATGCTCTGGATAACTATCTGTGCTTTTGTAATAAAGAAAACCCTATTTTGTTTGCTTCATTATACGCCGCCTCAAATGAAACTAGGGTTTTATGTCTTCCTCTACTTTCATGTTGGTCGAGAAAATTCTGAGATCATCTCGAAAGCGATTGAAATTTTTTGCCGATAAAGCCTTAGTTAAAAAATCTTCTCTTTGATAGAAGGAGGGGACGTGATTGATTGCGAGCTTGCCGCTGCCTGTTCTTTCACGAACAAAGTGGAGATCAATCTCCATGTGCTTCGTGCGAGCATGTTAGACCGGATTCATAGATAACGATATGGCGCTGAGGTTATCACACCAAACAGTGGGTCTCTGAGTTGATTTGAACCCTAATTCTCCAATTATGGTTTCGATCCAAATGATTTCGGCGACGGTGCTTGCGATGCATCTATACTCAGCTTCTGTGCTGCTTCTGGAGATAGTGGAATGTTTCTTTGTACACCACGAGATCGGATTTTGTCCAAGGTAGATGCAGAATCCAGAAATGGATTTCCTATCATCAACATCATTAGCCCAGTCAGAATCACTGTAAGCACGTATATTTATGTCTTTGCATGTCTTAAAATGTAAGCCGTATGCCAATGTCCCTTTGAGATATCTGAGAATACGTTTTACTGCACACCAATGTTCACTTAATGGATTTTGCATGTATTGACACACTTTATTTACACTAAAGCATATGTCGGGTCGAGTGATTGTGGCATACTGAAGTGCTCCAACGATACTTCGATATTGTTTGACATTCTCAATAGGTTCGCCTTTGCTTTTGGATAATTGCTTGTGATTTGTCATCGGTGTTGGTAGTGGTTTGGCTTTATCCATGTTGGCCCTGACCATAATGTCACTAATGTATTGCTTTTGTGACAAGATGATCTCATTATCTGATTTTCTTTGAATATTTATTCCCAGAAAAAACTTTAGCTCACACATGTCTTTAATTGCAAAGTGCTTGTCAAGTAGTTTGATAACTTGATTAATATCCTGTTGATCATCTCCTGTAATGAGTATGTCATCCACGTACACCAGTATATATGTACTCATATACTTTCTTTTCTTTAAGTAGAGCGAGTTATCTGATTTTGTAGCATTGAAACCTAATTGTGTAAGAGTATTCTTCAATTTTTCATGCCATGCTCTGGATGCTTGCTTTAGTCCATATATGGCCTTATGTAGCTTGCAAACAAGGCCTTCACCAGTATTTGAGTTATATCCCTCTGGCTGTTGCATATAAACCTCTTCACATAGCTCACCATTTAAAAAGGCATTATGCACATCTAGTTGCTTTATTCTCCAATTTTTGTGAAGTGCTAATGTCAACATGATTCTTATGGTTGTGGGTTTAATTACTGAGGGAAAGGTCTCTGTGAAGTCAAAGCCATACTGCTGAGAATATCCTTTAGCAACTAACCTGGCTTTATTTTTTATTATGTTGCCATCTGCATCTCTTTTGATTTTATAAGTCCACATGCACCCTACTATATTTTTGTGTCTTGGTGGTTTGACAAGAGTCCAGGTTCCATTTTTAATCAATGCATTGAATTCTTCATCCATAGCCTTCTTCCATTTCTCATGCTTGATGGCTTGATTATATGAAGTTGGCTCTACTTCACCCTTTTGTGCTGTGTATATTTTAGGCTTAAAAATCCCACTTTTAGACCTTGTGATCATGGGATGTTTTATTCCAGCATGCTGGTCATAAGTATCTTCCAATTGATTGTCATTGCCTGATTCTGTATTATTTCTCTGACTATTGCTGGATATATTATGATTCTGGTCACTGCTCTGCCTATTGTTTAGCTCACCGGTACACTGTTCATCATTTGTATCACTTGGTAAAAGACTAGTGATTTCATTATCATGATCTGTGCTGTATCCAGATGCAGTACTTGGTAAGGATGCAGCTTCATCATTGAGTCTTTGATTGTTGAGTATTTGCTGACCATCACTTTTAGCATGTTGAGACAGTTCTGGAATGTGCATAATGTGTGTTTTTTCACTATTGATTTTCCTGTCCTGTTTCTCCTTATCTGCAAATGGAAAAACATACTCATTAAAAACTACATGCCTTGAAACATAAATCCTGCCTCCACTGTCCATGCACTTATATCCCTTTTGATTATGTGCATATCCCAAGAATGTGCATGGACTGGATCTGAGGCATAACTTATGCTTGTTGTATGGTCTAGTGTAAGGAAAACACAAGCACCCAAAGGGTTTTAAATGATCGTATTTTGGTCTAGTTCCATAAAGTTTTTCATATGGACAAACATTGCTTAATACTCTTGTTGGCATCCTATTTATAAGGTATACTGCAGTAGCAAAGGCTTCACTCCAATACTTCAGTGGGAGTGATGCTTGAGACAAGAGTGTTAAACCAGTCTCCACAATATGCCTGTGTTTTCTTTCTACCAAACCATTTTGTTCTGATGTGTGGGGGCAAGTAATTCTATGAAGTATTCCTTTTTGGGTAAAGAAATCTTTCAGTGTTTTAAATTCCCCCCCCCCACCATCAGTTTGGAAAATTTTAACACATTTATTAATTTGTTTTTCAATGTGAGTGATGAACTGTATAATAGCATTTCTAGCATCAGACTTTGCCTTGAGAAAATATAACCAAGTGTGTCTGGTGTGTGCACATACAAGTGATAGATAATACCTGTATCCCTGAATTGAATTGACTGGTGCTGGACCCCACAGATCTGTAGCAATTAACTCAAGAGGATTTTCATATATGGTTTCAGAAATAGAAAAAGGTAATTTATGCATTTTACCCATTTGACAGTGATCACATAAGTGTAAATCAGATATGTTTGGAACAGAAATATCATCTTGCATTAAGATCTGTTTTACAATATTATAACTGGGGTGTCCAAGTCTACAATGCCACTTGTGAAATGTTTTTACATCATTATCATGTCTTATACTGACATTATTTGACCATATCTTCTTGTTAGAAGCCTCACTATTCGCCATGTTGCTGAATTTGTATAGGCCATTATCCAGTTTACCCTGTAACAATATGTTCTTACTTAATGAGTCTCTAACTAGACAGATTTTTGGGTGAAACTCAAAATACACCTTATTTTCACTGGCTAGTTGTGAAACACTAATAAGATTTTTCTTGATACTTGGCACTCTTAATAAATTATTTAGATAGAGTAACCTCGTACCTTTTATGCAGCCAGTACCAACATGTGTTATATTTGTAGATTCACCATTTTCCATAAGAACAGATTTATTACCTGTGTACTCCTTGCTGCCTAAGTTCAAATTTTGTAGATTGTTGGTGATGTGGTTTGTAGCACCAGAGTCTGGAAACCATTCATCAGTGATGTACTCATTTGTTTTAACTGTGTCATCAGTGACATTGTCTCCATTATTCCTTTGTTGTGTTTGAATCATGTTTGCATTAATTTTCTTATTGGCATGAGATGACTGGCCATTGTTATTATCTTCCTTGTATATGAAATAGCACTTGTTTGCCATATGCCCAAATTTCTCACAAATCTGACATTTAACTCTGTTGTTATGATTGCTTCTCCCCCTACCGCTGCCTCTTTGGGTGTAGCCACCTCTCTGATTGTGACTGTCTTGCCTAGATTGATTACCTTTTTGATTTTTGTTCTTCGATGTTGTTGCATAGTTGACATTAAAATCTTCTTGCATGGACTTTCTTTGATCAATTCTTCCTTCATGAGCGAGGAGGGCTGTGTGTATGTAGTCAAGATCTGGCAGAGTTGGTTGTGTTGCTATGTATGTAATTATAGATTCATAATCTTGATCTAATCCATTGGTAATGACTAGGATTTGTTCACTGGCAGAGACATGATGGCCAACACCCTTCAATTTGTCACATAAATTCTTGATTTTTGCAAGATAGTCTCTCATGGGCATGTCATTCTTCCTTGCATTTTGCAGTTCCTCCTGTAATGCATGACTCTAGCTGCTGATTGTGAACTAAAAATACGTTGAATTGCTGACCATATTTCATAGGAACTATTACATCCTATAATTTGTGATAATAAACTTTGGCTGATTAAAGATAACAGCCATGATGATAATAGATTATCTTGCTTTTGGTACAGTTTGTATTCAAGGTTACTGATGGTTTTTCCTTCCTTGTCAGTGATAACAGGTGGTGGGATGATCTTGGTGCCTATGACATAGTCATGTAAGTCATATCCTTTAATGCAATCTCAACCTGGTATTTCCATAGAATATAGTTATCTTCATCTAATGAAGTATTGATAACTTGACTTTTGGGTTTGAACAGAACCAGATCCGAATTCTGGTGATCTCTTTGTGGATTTCCAGAAGTTCCTGATGTTACATCTTCTTCTTCAAGTGCCATGGTGATTCAAGAATCTTGAAATGCTGGTTTCTTGATGACAAGAAGTGATAGTCAGGACAAGAAGTGATAGTCAGGACAAGAAGTGAAATGGCGAGGCTAATCTTGGACTTAGCAGCCAAGAATCAAATCAGGGATGAAAAACAAAGGATCTGTTATTATGTATGTTACTGTTTCAACATGAAACAGTAATGTGCATTAATGATAGTGAAAAAACTGTGCAACCAAAGAAGATAAATGATGATGTATATCTGATTTCTTCCTTTAGGACGACACAGAAAGGTATAGGACTGATAGAATGGATCTTAATGAGATTAAGAGGAAGGTATGCCTCCCCGATGATGACACCTTTCTGAGGGAAGTCGAATAACCCAATGCCTTTGATTTTCTTGAATTGGTTTTTGTGGTGAATATGCCTTTCGGCTATCCCGCTCCGATACCAGAATAGAAAAGAGAAGAAAAACAGTTTTATCGATATAGCTGTGATGTTTTACGTAATCGAAACGTTGTTACATGGAATGTTATTTATATACATAAAGATGGGCTGAGTATATAAGCCCATAATACAGTTTGCAATCCATGTGAAGCAATGTAATGAATCTGAACCGATGCAATAAATGGACGACTGTGATGCTCTCTGAGAAATGCTCTGGATAACTATCCATGCTTTTGTAATAAAGAAAACCCTATTTTGTTTGCTTCATTATAGGTAGGACCAGGACAACAGAACAAAATAAGTGAGTAAAGAATTAAATTCGTTAGGTTATACGACCTAGTTAATCAAATGACATCTGTACAAATATATTAATATTGAGTTGTACACGGTTAGACCAACCATATATAATCTAATATCTATACAAATACACTAATGACTTACAGAATATCAGTTCCTTCCACAGACAACAGAGGAAAGGAGCCAGAACAAAAAACAAAGAGAACTACTTAAGTTCACTACAGAAACAACTCGCCATTAAAAGATTCATAGATTATTGTAGAAGAGGTGAATGAGGTTTCCGTAATAAAAGCATTAATGGTGGACACTAGGTGGACCCGATTTGTCGTAATACCCATTGGATATCCAGTCATATTGAAATGTGCTCGCTGTAGTAGGAGTAGTATTTAGACCACCAATGCAGACAACGTGCATGTGTCCATTTGGAGCAAACATATTCAAATTCAGTTTGATTAGAAGCCAATATGAAATTGACAAATCATACCTACATCAGCATTAGGTTAGAATGATACTATAAAATCTTGGATATCAGCTGTGTCAAAAGTGCAAAAATTGTTCACGATGTATATTCACAAACTAAACCATGTTTATTGATCCTAGCCTTTTATCTATGTATGTACGTAGGTATATGTGTATGTATGTATTTTTGAGTTTGTTGTATTTTATCTAATTTATGTAAAACAAAGTTACTTCTGATAAATTTAGCGCTGTACAACTACAGCAGCGTGAGCGAAAACAAATACAAAGTCCGTTGAACCCGTCGTCAAATTATTTTTCCTTCTTACGCCCGTGTCAAACTCGTTAAATTTGATTTTGACTTCCCTCCATTCTCAAGTGCAGCGGTTTAATTTCAATGACCAACACCACGACATCAAATTTTTGTAGTTTAATTTACAAATAATTTCCCACTTTCGTAATATCTTCAACCCGATCCATTAGGGGTAACCTCCAGTTCAAATTTCATTCTATTTTGATGGAGGATTACATTCACAGTAATGGTATTTCATAATTTCATCTCATCTAAAGATATTGATCAGTACATAGTTTATGGCCTCAGCAGATGCAAGTGATCCTTTTTCTCCACTGACATTTAAATAACGTTCATTATTATTTTACATAACAAACCAACTATGCATTTACTACATTATTGGAGAACATGTATGCGTGAAATTCCTTTCCACTCAGCAATTGTTTGGGAAGTTGTAAATCAGCCATGTGTTAGCTAATCACAAGGGCAATTATTTTAACCAACAATTGGTTCTAAAAGAGGTCGTAAAATTTTTCTGAAATCAAGGCAGGTGGAAGTTGGGTGGTGAGTACAGTAATCAAGTCGTACCAAACCAAATATACCGATAAACCAGTGATAACAGTGTGCCAAGGACTTTCTTTTTGGTTGGTTATAGTTGCATAATTTGCAAACAAATTAGTGTCTCTAGAATATATTGGCTACGCAGGATTTGTAAATCAGATATATGTCTATGAAAAAAATCAGTCTGGTAGAAAAAATTTGAAATTTCCCAACCATCACTAAAAAATGCAGTAATGAAAGGGAAAACAATTTGTATATGTTTAAGGACAGCGCTAACTATACGTAACGCATAATGCGTAGAGGGACATTCTAATTGACCGCAACAGAACTAAAATAACATTTTTTTAAGAAAAATGGAAATAAAATTAGATGGTACCAAATTCAAACAGTTGGTGGTGTACAATGATCACTTCTGAAATCATATATCGTAGTGCAATTATAAATGAACAGCTCATATATTAAGAGGACAGGTAAACATATTACGAAATACATATTACCATGTTGAAAGCCTGGCTACTCAAACAGGGGTTGGAGATGGTCATGGAATTCGAAGATATAATTATAAAATAAATGGTAACCAATTACAAATCCAACACTGGAATTAGTTTACGTATGAGAACCAAGCAGACAACATTTGCAGTTTCATAAGCATGACGTGCATCCAAGTGATGTTGAACATAAAATCTACATGTACTGGTATTTCAAAGTTTAATTTCACAAATATATTGATGTTGTATGCACAGATTGCTAGTAACAGCCAAGTATAGCATGTGTAAATCAGGCACTTATACGAAGTATGCTAGTACAGTAATATATTTTCTTATGATGGTGATCTGTTCATGGCACTAATTCACATTTGTTTATTAGGCTGATGTTTCTCTAAAAATACCTTTACTAATACACCGTACACCTATGCACACATTTATCACACTTAATTTATCTTTACGCTGAACACTACAGACTCTGTAAATAATACATAGATTTCAAAGTCTGTATTAAAATGCTATTTGCAAACAGATTACCGTATACCATAGTCAGCATAATGTGACGTCAAACATAAAACATCAGGGACTGTCTACATCTTCCACACCTATTTCATTTGAAACACATTGAGCATCACTTTATGATAATTGTATGCGACCGTTAAATTCATTACTTAAAAATTATGAATGATGAATAAAAAACATCATACCAGCAAGATTTGTGAAGACTTCCTCGTACACGATGTTTTGCTTGTACTTTTGAAAACCCAATTTAGTAGTTCCAAGCAATATCTTTAGCCCAGATATTGATGTCATTCTAGACAGTTCTGCGTAAAGTTGTCCATGTGTAAAAACCATCCTTGGCAAATAAATTCCAACCTGCTCCAAAGTTTGACCCTCATTTTTTTAATTGTCATTGCAAAATAGACTTTAACTAGGAGTCGACGTCGACGCAAGACAAATGGCCACTTCGTGTCATCAAAGGTTAAAACTATCCTCGGATTTAATACTTTCATACCCATATTCTTCCTTGTTACAATCTTAGCTTCAATAACCTTCGTAGACAGTTGCGTAATAATTAATCTCGTTTCATTGCATAGACCTAGATTCTGGTTAAGATTCCTTATTGACATTATTGGCACACCCACCTTCAAACGTAACTCATGATTCAGCAGTCCTGAAAGCTTTGACGTATTTAAAAATTCAGGAGGATACAAAAGATGATGTTCTTCGGTTGTATCAGACATAGGGCGGATTGAATCCGCGTAGTAATGAGTTTGCATCTTACCACTTATCAGATCAATTACATATGAATTAATTTCTTCAACACAATCATTTGTTGGAGCTAGAATACACCTTTCTTGCAAATAGGAGTGTTTTAATATGTTCTTATCCAAATTAGGATACGTCATTTCCACAATTGTATAAATGGCATTATCTGCATTTGGTATAAGATATTCATCTGGTATTTGAATCCACGTAGGTTCTTCACCCATGTCTAAAGACATAAACATCAACTTCCCTTCGCCCACGTCTAAAATCCAATTAGAAAACGACGATAGGTTTGATCTTTCATCACCTGATAAGTTGTTATTTTTCAATCTCATGTTTACTGTTAGAGCGAAAACTTTATACTTTTACCACATAGATGAATAATTTATAGCAGAGCGAACAATCATCTCTCTTGTGCCTTTACGAACAATATGCAGTGACAGCTGAAATCCCCACCCAGTACAACTGTCTTCCCACCAAAAATTTGACCATCATCGTTATTCGAGTCAGAGGAGGCTATATCTGAAAATGACTTCTCAAATGCTTCAAGTGCATTTCGGTGAACCATAGGAGCCTCATCCTAAATAATCAAATCCATACGTCTAAGTAAATCAGCCAAACATGACTACTTGGAAATATTGTAGGTGGACATGTCATTGAGATTCATAGGAATTTTGAACTTCGAATGTGCATTTCGTCCACCGGGAAGTAGAAGTAATGCAATGCCAGAAGTTGCTACTGCCAATAAAATTCTACCTTCCGCTCTGATAGTGCAAGCTAAAGTATTCCATAAAATCATCTTCCCTGTCCCTCCACTTTCGTAGATCAAAAAACCTCCACTGCGGTTACAAACAGAGTAAACTATGGCGTCAAAATCCATTCTCTGGTGTGAATTTAGTAATGGTACCAACTGTTTTGCTTCCATAGGTAACGAATCACAATCATAGTCCACTTCGTCGTATAAAGTGTGTTATCCACCAAATGAAAACTTCCAAGGTCGGCTTCCCCTACCGACCAGAACTCGGTTGGTGATCATTGTTTTTAAGCATAATCTTTTCTACAGCAAGTAATGCTGCTGATCTCACCATATTCAAAGACATTTCATGTGACCCACATATGTTCCTGCGTATGTACCATCATTCCATATCCTCGCTACACTTCTTCCAATGTTTATCCCACAGTTGTTTTGCATCTGAAACATCACAAAGACACAACAACGTTGCAAACATTTCTCGTGTACATTTCGGGGATGCCAATGAAACAGCTTCAGTCATTGACTCATCCCACTCATTATCATCATCTAACAAACCCCGTGCGAGGCATGCATCTTTGAAGGTGTTGAAAAAACACCATTTACTGTTCTAATGTCTTCATAGCATGTAGGATCGTGAATAATATTTAAAAGCATACACGTATAAAACCTCTCCCCTGACATAGGATGTGCATAATATATTCAACCTATACATTCTCCTTTCTGCCTCATCCTCCACTCCTTCATAGACTCATACCCACTTAGTAGGAAAATCGACATAAGTAAGTTGGCGAGCAACGTGACACGTTCTATTTGTCTCCAACCACTGGTTAAACATAGTTTTGCATAGACTACGCCTGCCTTGGACGTCATTTAACTGTTCTGTTTCATCAAAATACACAGTTTTCTCTTTCAGCAAATGAAACATTAACCTCTCCACCGCTGGAGTCCGGTACTGAACATCAAACTCAAATATTCTCCATGATGCTTCCGAAGCTGAAATATATCTGCAGTCCAAATAAGTTTTTACTTTATCAATCTCCCGAACTAACGTGCATTCTATGTTTGCACTATCTTCAACAACAACAATTGCTCTATCACGCCCCTTGTTGATGTACATAATTAGGTATTTAACAGATCTTGCTCTACTACATATCTCTACATTGATATGTGCTTGATATTTGACAACCAAATCAACATTATGAGGTATAACCCAACTGTTGTCCTGCACGAACCCTTTTGTCGTCTCCGTTGACAACCCATTGTTACGTCGTCTGTACATAGGAAATCCAATTTTGTTAAAACTGGTTTCATTCCTGTATTGTTTGGGATAATGCTTGGAGCAAGAATCTTCCACCATGGAAGCATATCCAGGATTTGCGTAACCGCATGGACCGTGAATCATGTACTGACATACCGACTGATAAGCAAATAGATCTGCATGTTTATCTAGTATCTCAACATTAATCACTACATTAACTTGGCTAACAGTCTTTGGTCTCTGATCGCCAAACACAAATATAAGTATATGAGCATGCGGTAGTCCCCTTTTCTGAAATTCAATTGTGTAAACAACTGGAAAAAAATAAGCTAAGCTGGCGAAAGTACATTTAAACAATGTGTAAAATTAATAAGAATTTGTCAAACTTACATGCTTTGACTTTTCTGAAATGATATTCTATCTTTATCTCGCACAGTAGCTCCATAAGCTTCATGTGGAAAACACGGAAAACGGTGTCTGGTCTATCCTTGGCTTTCTGATAGGGAATGTTGAGTAAAGCCATTTAAATCTGAGGCCACTTTGGGTTGCACATAAACATTACAATAAAATCTGGGGATCCTGCCCATCGACAGATGGCCATAACATCTTGGTAGTTTTGCACCATGTACCTAGGACCTCCTGTGAAAGAGGAGGGTAGAACAATCTTTCTACCTATTGTACGTGCACTCATGTCACCAGCCTTAATAGCATCCTGCAGACCCTTGTACAGTTCACATCGTAACGTACTTTGGTTACTCTTTACCTATGACAGTCTGTCTTCTTCAAAATCTCTATATCCTATATCAGACTTGAAACCATCCTCACCATAAGGAAATAAAAGTGGATATTGCATGGACATAAAAGAAGGGTGCTTTTCACTAATCCTTTTCAGCACCCCATTTCTACCTTCAATCACAATATCATGACAGCCACACGAATCCACATTTAAGTTATCAATCGATGCTGCAATATATGACGTAGTTGATAAATTGTGCTATCGTCCATCCCTGTAACGCCTCTCCAACAGTCTGGCAGTGATAGGTTGGTATTCCAACGCATGAAATCTATCTCTAGCCATCTTAAACACTTTGGCTAACTCGCTGCAGTGGTTGAACATGCGTATTAGATTGTTGAACATACCCACATCTAAATTTTACGTCATACTTTCACCACACGATGAAACCCGATTACTGACTTCATTACTGGTGTCGTAAAAATATAACTAAGCAAATTTTGGTTAACCCGTCATCCGTCGAAGCGAACCAATTCGATGGTGGTTCTGACCATTCAATCTGAAAATATATGTACCACGATCATTGTTTATGGAGTTATCAACATTCCCATCCATTGATGTGAAAGCAAAAATAGAGTTATAAACTCTCATATGTTGTCGAAATTCCTTTGAAACAGATCCTCCATTGTAGTCTAGAAGATCCATTAAATGATTGGGGGCTGGCCGGTAGGACGACAGCTGAACCTTTCCCTTCTGACAACATATTGAAAATTTCGGACTTGAATATGTACTCCTCTTTTTTACCCTTTCTTCAAACCAAAGCAATGCTCCACAGTATGAACATGTACATGTAGGGAGACCAAAATAGTGCGCGGAAAACATTTTACCTGCATATTTAGCCAAAGTTTTTAGAAAAGGTTTGAACAGTCAATGCATGTTGTACTAACCAAGTTACTGAGAGTTACATACACTGCCCATAATTCCCTAGTGCAAAAAGACAAGTACATTGTGAAGCAGTAGACACATGTATGCTGTTCCCAATTTGAGCTGAGTCAATCGATGCCGGAAATGAGTCAGTAGGACAACCCGTCAGGTTGTGGTTTTCTACAATAATAAACAACAATGCTAAGAACATTCAAAACGTGCAATAACCTGCGACGGACATAATGTAAAGGTGATGTATTTAGTTCTGTCACTGTTCCACAGCAGATGAAGAATAAAATCAGTCATACCTATAGCTGCCTTCCACATTTTTTTGTGCCTCAATTTTCAATGTCTGTGATGGCGATTTATCTGACAAACTTCAAACACAAAACAACATTTCATAAATGGTCATGTATATTATGCATAGTCAAACGGAAAAAAAACAGGTAGTAAAATGGTACTAACTCTGCCGATCGTAAGATCGCTCGATAGAAATCAATTTGATGGTGTCCTTCTCATGTTATCGACAAAGAAAGTCAGAGAAATTATGCGGGAACATGTCTATGAAATCATGACAGCAGTGGCTACACCCCATCCATCCGGTTGTATGATATCTTTTTGCCCGTTTCCACCCAGCAGTAGTCCACATCTCGCTCTTGCAGACTTGCATATCTGGGTTATAAACTATTTCAGCGTCAGGAAAGGGAGATCAATTGCAATATGCCAACATGTAGAACATAAAGAAACATTAAGGTAGTTGTAAACGGTAAATATTGTGTACAAAGATGGTAGACAAAGTATGCGTACCGACTGCTGACATGCACGCGTGTGCAACATGCTAATGTCTGACATAGAAATCAACCATCCAGCTAACAAAGTTTGATATGATGAGTGCGCTGAGTCGATGACACCTGGTGGGAAACTAAAGGGGTTTTAGAAAAGTAACAGTAGTAGTTCTATGTGGTTAGAGCATAAGGTGGAGAAAGGAAAACAGGAATAATAAGACAGTGATAAATAAAGAACAGCATGTGCAACATCCTTCCACTTAACATTAAGACCATAAAGTAAGCGCAGGTTGAAAGCAGCATAACAAATAGAGAAGAAAATAGTCATGTTTTTAGTCAATAAAAATAGGCATATTCGGAATAAATAAAACCATGAAAAATAGGGAAGACATACGTAGTTGGACCTATAGATTGTGTACTCATAAACCTTATTTTCTTGGACCTATAGACTGATTACTCATAAACCTTATGGGCCAAGAAACACCTTCACCGTACAGAGCGGTAGACATTAAGTGTTAAGTAGAATTAGCATTAAAAGACACAATTATTCAAAGGGACTTGCGCAGAATTGACATTCACAGTTGTGCCTTCAGTCTTAATCCATGCGTAGACTAACTGGTAAGTAATAAAAAATAAAATCAGGACATATACATTTGAGAAATCACAGCTGACGATTGCAGTTTGAAATTGAAATATTGAGAAATTCTTGTAAACAAAAGTTTGTTAAGGAACGCTTAAACGGTAAATGCACACATATCACTGAATTTTTAGGAAAAACATTGTGGATGCTAAAGCGTGCTTTTTCACACTTCACTTAAACTGAAAAGAAGCGTCATAGCTTTTGAGCTATAGTACAGAAATGTAGATGAGTTAAAATGTAAAAGGGAAAGGAATGTGAAAAACCGTTACCAACTCAGCATGGTCTAATAAAGCGAGCGAAAACAGAGCCAATCTGGTTGACTGTATCTTCAATTTGTAAGCCAGCATGCTGTAAAACCACTCGAGCAACAACCGGTACAACTTCTGCTTACAGAGCAAAAACGTTGGCTGCCTGCACAAGCAAACACCGGGTTTTAAAAAAGGAGGTAACTGATGCAATCAGAGTGTAACGTAATTCATGTTGATGATCCTTTTTGACATGTTGAAAAATTGTTACCATTAACATTGCAGAAAAAATATACTACAAACATAAAAACGAAGAAAATATGGGTAAAGCATTTATAGATAAACTATTGAAAAAAAAATGAATGATATCCAAAATCTACCGAAAATATATGAGACAACAATAGTGCAAAGCAAGCATGTAATGTTAATGAGCGGTTGACGTTAGTAGACGGAGTAAAAAATTAAATTCATTGACCACAAAAAATAGCTAGGACTCCGGTGCGATGATTAAAAATAATCAGTTAATGGAAAGTTGAGGTAATTAGAAAATTATAGTAATAGATTAGGTAAAGAAGTTTGGATAAACCGTAGATGTTTGAATCTGCAAATGGAGAGTAAACTAATTATTCATATGTATATGCACATATAAATGCGCATGGATAATTTTCAAAAGAAAGATTAACAACGGACAAATTGATTATGATAACATCATTTTTAATTCCTATCTGCTGAGAAACAACTCCAGTATTTGCAGAGATGGACAACAAATATTAAGCAGAAGTATCATTTAAAGACATAGTTACTAAAAGGGATGTGTGCAAAACTGATATTCGAAGTTGTATCTTTAGTTCATTACCCATGCATAGATTGAATGTTAATAAGCAGAAAATAAAGTTGAAACATATGCTCTCCTACCGTACTGTTGCCTACCTCAAACTATATATTTAAATGTAATACATGCAATTTTAGACTGAGTTTTGCTGGGGGCTGTTGGATCTATTTGTGGATCTATTTTGGCCCCATATAACTTGTAAAAAATGCTCCTCGTTAAAAGGGAGTGCAGATTAAGGATCTTAAGCTAATTTAACATTAGAGGGGGGTGAATAGTGTTTAATAGATTCTAAGACTTATATGGACTAAATTAAAATTATGACACAAATGCAGAACTTAATCACAGAACAATCACAAAATCAAACACAGATGCAGAAAGTAAATAAAAAGCTGTAAAAGTAAAGAACACACCGGATTTTATACTGGTTCGGAGTTACCCTACGTCCAGTCTCGCACCAAGGCAAACACCTCATACAAATTTTTATTATACCAATGTCAAGATTAAAATCCTCAATTTCTAAAGGCCTTGAGGTACCCTCATGTCTTCGAGTCTGGGGAAAACTCTCTTGATTTATGGGACACAAGATCACACAATTGATTTCTAGGCACAACCACACCTTATAGAGAGACTCGATAAACTTTTGATTACAAATTGATCCTATAACACTGAATAGCATTTTGATCTTCGAGAGAGGGCAAAGAATCAAACAATAATGAGATTCTAGTTTGATTCACTTGAGAATTCGGTAATTCGACACAATCTTAAAAATATGAAAATTTTATAATATGGATTTGTGGAGAAAGAGTGAAAAATAAGAAAATAGCTAGTTAAAAAATTCATTTGGAAGGCTATTTATAGACCAGTAACGGTCATAACCATTTGTGAAGAGATTGAAACGAATAGACACTTCTTTTGAAAATTGAAACTTTTGAATTTAACGGCCATGATGTGGACATGGGGTGTCCTATGATTTTGACATCCCTTAGTTAAAAACTATGTAAAATTTGTTTTGAAAATGGCATTCAAAGGAAAACAAGATGAAATGATTCTGAAGTAAAATAAACTAATTTTCCTATGTTTTAAAATAAAAAAGAGTAGAAAAAAATATTTTTAGAATGTATATATATACATATTTGATTTTAAATCTCAAGTATATATATTATAAAAGAGTTTTCAAAAATCGAAAGATAATTTAAAAACAAACGAAATTTAAAACAAGAGTTTATTTAAAAAAACAAAGAATATTTTAAGGCTAAAACATCTTTATGAAAATCATTTGAAAAATAATTTTTAAAGCTAAAACATTTCTAAAAGCAGTTTTGAAAATCATTTTGAAAAACCATTTTGAAGTAGTTTTGCAAGCTTCTTCCTATAGAATATTTCATCACATCAGGACTCGAGAACTTGTACAAAACCAGGATGTTCGTGGGTTTGTAAGCTACTTGTCATGGGTTTGTAAGCCACTAAGAATGTAGAAATGAGTTCCATCTCAAATGAAATTTGGAATGAAGATTTCCATGCTATTATGAGTTTTAACAAAACCAGACACTTATCTTGAAATCTTGATCTTGATACTCATGAGTCTTCAAACTTGATTTCTTCATTCTTGATCTTTATACTGTACAAGCTTCAATAATCAGTACTTGCCTTATATATATCCTTCATAATAACATTCATATATATCTAGACAATAGTGTTAGAATATAATTTATGATAAAATAAGTTACAAAGGTTGTTGTCATCAAAACCACTAGCTCCAGTTCCTGGCGATCTCCCCCTTTTTGATGATGACAACCTTATAAAATATACTTACCACTTCGATCATACCATAACTCCCCCTTACAACAACAACTCCCCTTACTCCAAGCCTACTATTTTATATAACTTCTCCCCTTTTGTCATCAACAAAAATAACCTATAAACCTTGAACTTAATAGAAAATGTGATAAACAAACATATTACGTAAGAACAATAACTATGTATGAGTGAAATATAGCATCCTAAGTTAAATGGAATTCAAGATTTTATACACCGAAGATTATTTATAGAAGAACATTAATTAAGATAGCACTTATATACAAATTAACAAACCAATATACAATCAAGAAAAAGAAAAACGAAAAACACTTAACGAGGACCTTAACTATTGGTGATTTATGGACCGAACAATTTGGATAGTGGAGACAAAAGTTTCCACGTTATTCGACCTAGTTCCCATTCGCCTCAAAAGGACCTCTCCAACGCAAATCACGCCATCGTCTTCGTCCATATGAACATCTGGATTCGGTAGAGGATGTTCTTCTTCTTGATCCACTTGTGGTTCATCTATAGGCTCTTCTTCTTCAGAATCCACGGCTTGTGATGATTCTTCAATAACAATGGGATTGGCATGGTTATCTATAAGGAAGTTTTGTCAATTCCTAAGGATTCTGCCTTGCCTATCTTGTTCTCTAGCCATTCGTAGTTGACTCACTTGAATTTCCATCATCATTTGAAGCAAATCTTTCATCTTCTCTTGCAATTTGATGACTCGTACGTGTGTGGAATGTTGAAAAGGACCAAAATGAGGAGAAGTAGGTGAAGAAGGTTCATTATTAGAAGAGGAAGCCATTAATTTACTCTTTTAGAAGTTTATTACAGAGAATAGAATAGAGAGAAGGAGTAGAAGTCGAAATATATAAATATATAACCAAATAACTTCTTTTAGGGGGAAATTTAAATTTGAAAATATCGGCATGTGTGTCGATATAGGGGGATGGGTCATGTCGACATGCCCAGTTCAATTTTTGAGATATTTTTATTTATATTAATTATTAACTATACTTGTATTATTTATAATTTATATTTCAGTTAACGAACATATACCTAATTCTCTTCTAAATTTAGTACAGTTTTGTTCATTTAATGGTTTGGTTAATATATCAGCAATTTGTTTTTCAATATTAATATATTCAAGAGTTATGACTTCTTTGGTTATATTATCTCTAAGAAAATGATGTCTAATATCAATATGTTTTTCTCTGTCATGATGAGTTGGATTTTTAGATAGGTTTATTGCACTAATATTATCACAATAAATTGGTGATTTAGTTATAGTTAATCCAAAATCTTTTAAAGTTTGTTGCATATATATAACTTGAGAACAGGTCAAAGCAGCAGGTATATATTCTACTTCAGTAGTTGATAAGGATACAGAGTTTTGCTTCGTACTAAACCAGGAAACCAGAGAATGTCCTAGAAAGTGACAAGTTCCACTTGTACTTTTTTGGTCCGATTTACAACCAGCGTAATCGGCATCACAATATGAAATTAAATCAAATACATCATTTTTAAGGTAAAATAAACCATAATCTAAAGTATGTTTACATATCTTAAAATTCTTTTAACAGATTTTAAGTGAGTTTCTTTAGGTTGAGATTGGTATCTCGCACAGAGATAGATATTATGCATGATGTGAGAACTCCTTGCTGTTATATAAAGCAGCGAACCAATCATTCCCCTATATAATTTTTGATCAACATCTTTTGATTTATCTTCTTTACTTAAAGCTACATTAATTGTCATTGGAGTTGGTTTCCCACTAGAAGTGGTCGATCCAAATTTAATAATTAAATCCTTAGCATTTCTTTCTTGACTAATGAAAATTCCTTTATCTAATTGTTTGATTTGGAGTGCTAAGAAGATTAGTTCTCCCATATTACTTATTTCAAATTCTTTAGTCATTATATTTGAAAATTCTTTATTCATTATGTTATTAATTGACCCAAATATTATATCATCTACATATATTTGTACTAATTGAATATCATTTTTGTTTCTTTTAATAAAAGGAGTAGTATCTACTTTACCAATTTCAAAACCAGATTGTAGTAAATAAGATCTTAATCTTTCATACCAGACTCTAGGAGCTTGTTTCGGACCATATAAAGCTTTTTTTAATTTATAAACATGATTTAGAAATTTATTATCTTCAAAAAGTGAAGGTTTTTCGACATAAACATCTTCTTTTACCAAACCATTTAGAAAAGCACTTTTAACATCCATTTGATATAATTCGAAATTATTGTAGTTTGCGAAAGCAAGTAGAATCCTGATAGCTTCTAGTCTTGCTACGGGTGCAAAGGTTTCGTCATAATCAATTCCTTCTTCTTGATAATAACCTTGCACGACTAAACGAGCTTTATTTCTCATGACCTCACCAAGTTCATTCATTTTATTTTATAAACCCATTTTGTCCCAGTTATACTTTTATCCTCGGGTCTAGGAACAAGTTCTCAAACATCATTTCTGGTGAACTAATTCAATTCTTCTTGCATAGCAAGAATCCATGAATCAACAGATGATGCTTTCTTTGGATTTTTAGGTTCAATAGTTGATATAAAAGCTACATTACTCATACTATTTATTTGATTTCTTGTTTTAACTATAGATTCAATATTTTCTAGTATATTTTCTACAGGGTGATCTTTTAATAACCTAATTCTTTTATTAGGTTAAATGATTACACAATTAGTTTCATTTGGTTCATTATTTAAAGTTACAAAATCTTCTTCATTTTCTATTTGTACAGTATCTATAAAATTTTCATCAAAGATACATGCATTGTTTCTTCAATAGTGTTATTTCTTAAATTATAAACTCTAAATGCTTTACTTCTATTAGAATATCCGATAAAGATACCTTTGTTGGATATAGGTTCAAATTTATCTAAATTGTCTTTTGTATTAAGAATAAAACACTTACTACCATAAACTTTAAAATAAGCCACCATGGGTTTCTCATTGTAAAGTAATTCATATGGTGTTTTATTAGTTAATGGTCCAATTAAAATCCTATTTAATATATAACAAACTGTAGCGACTGCTTTAGCCCAAAAGTTTTTAGGTAAGTTACTATTAGAAAGCATTGCTCTAGCACACTCTTGAATCATTATATTCTTACGTTCTACCACTCCATTTTGTTGTGAGTTATTGGAAAAGAGAAATTATGAGTTATTCCTTTTTTATTACAGAAATTCTCAAAATTTTCATTTTCAAATTTTCCACCGTGATCACTACGAATAGTTTTTATTTTAAAGAAAGTTGATTTTGAATTCTTTTAGCAAAATTATTAAATAATTCAAAAGTATCACTTTTAAGTTTAAGAAAATTGTCCAAGAAAATTGTCCAAGTATATGTAGAATAATCATCTACAATTACAAAAACATATTTATTGTGATTAATTGATTGAACTTAAGATGGACCAAATAAATCTAAATGAAGTAATTCTAGACGTTTAGAAGTAGAAATCATATCTTTTAATTTAAATGAACTTTCCTTAAGTTTACCTAATTGGCAAGCATCACAGATACTTTCTACTTTATAGTTTAACTTGGGAAGACCTCTAACTAAGTCAAGTTTTGATAACCTAGATAATAGTTTGAGATTTAAATTACCAAACTTTTATGCCAAATTCAAGGGTCACTTTTAGTAGCCAAAAGATATAAGTTATCATTTTAAACTTTCATACTAAAGATGTAAATGTTTTTCTTGCTAATTCCTTCAAAGATAATATTTGACTTATTATCTTCGATGTGACACTTATCTTTTCCAAATTTAATTTTAAATCCTTTATCACATTGTTGACTTATACTAAGCAAATTATGTTTTAAAATTCCTAACTAGAAAAATATCAAAAATAAGAGGAGTTTTAGAATTACCAACATTGCTAATGCCAATCACATATCCTTTTGAGTTATCTCCAAAGTTGACCAATCCACCATCTTGATATATAATGTCATTAAGTATCTTGCGATTTCCAGTCATATGCCTTGAAAAGCCACTATCAAGTATCCATTTATCTTTCTCAATTTGTAAAGTTGTCCATTGGTTGCTGATTTTTCAAAAGCCATGTAATATGTCTGTTCCTGCATAACAAACCAGATCGATAGATAACTTGATTTTTCATATAAAAACTATATGCAAACATATGATACTTTGATGAAATGCATAAATTCAAACTAGTATTAACAAAATTTCCTAAAAATGCCATTTTTAACTTTTCAAGTTTCAAATTATGAGAATTATGAAAACCTATGCTCTGATACCAATTGAAAGGGAGTGCGGATGAAGGATCTTAAGGCTAATTTAACACTAGAGGGGGTGAATAGTGTTTAATGTATTCTAAGACTTATATGGACTAAATTAAAATTATGACACAAACAAATGCAGAATTTAATCACAGAACAATCACAGAATCAAACACAGATGCAGAAAGTAAATAAAAAACAGGAAAAGGAAAGAACATACCGGATTTTATACTGGTTCGGAGTTACCCTATGTCCAGTCCTACACCAAGGCAAACATCTCGTATAGATTTTTATTATACCAATGTTGAGATTACAATCCTCAATTTCTAAAGGCCTTGAGATACCCTCCTGTCTTCGAGTCCGGGGCAAACTCTCTCGATTTACGGGACACAAGATCACCCAATTTATTTTCAGGCACAACCACACCTTATAGAGAGACTCGATAAACTTTTGATTACAGATTGATCCTATAACTATGAATGGCACTTTGACCTTCGAGAGAGGGTAGAGAATAAAACAAGAATGAGATTCTAATTTGATCACTTGAGAATTCGGTAGAATTTCAGCACGATCTTAAAAATATGAAAATTTTAGAATATGGATTTGTGGAGAAGGAGTGAAGAAAATAGGAAAATAGTTAGTTAAAAAATTCGTTTGTGAAGGTTATTTACAGACCAGTAACGGTCATAACCATTCGTGAAGAGATTTAAATGAATAGACGCTTCTTTTGAAAATTGAAACTTTTGAATTTAACGGCCACTACGTCGATATGAGGTATCCCACAATGTCGACATCCCTTAGTTAAAAACTAAAATTTGTTTTGAAAATGGTATTGAAAGGAAAACAAGATGAAAAGAAATATATATATATATATATATATATATATATATATATATATATGATTTTAAATCTCAAGTGTGTGTGTGTGTGTGTATTGTAAAAGAATTTCTAAAAATCGGAAGATAGTTTAAAAATAAATGAAGTTTAAAAAAAGAGTTTATTTAAGAACAAAAACAAAGAATATTTTAAGGCTAAAACATCATTTTGAAAATCATTTGAAAAGATAATTTTTAAAGCTAAAACATTTTGAAAAGCAGTTTTGAAAATCATTTTGAATAACCATTTTGAAGTAGTTTTGCAAGCTTCTTCCTATAGAATGTTTCATCACATCAGGACTCGAGAACTTGTACAAAAGCAGCATGTTCATGGGTTTGTAAGCCACTAAGAAAGTAGAAATGAATTCCATCCCAATTAAATTTGGAATGAAGATTTTCATATTATTATGAAGTTTTAACAAAACTAGACACTTATCTTGAAACCTTGATCTTGATACTCATGAGTCTTCAAGCTGGATTTCTTTATTCTTCGTCTTTATACTGCACAGTCTTCAATAATCACTACATGCCTTATATATATCCTGCATAATAACATTCATATATATTTGGACAATAGTGTATAAGTTATAAAAAAATAAGTTACAAAGGTTGTTGTCATCAAAACCACTATCTCCGGTTCCTAACACTCGCTTTATGGTTTTCACCTTGGTTTCACAGTTTCCACTGTAACCCTACCTGAAAATTTTCATTCTACATTTCCTTTACTTGGTTTCTGTTATCCCATTTTTTGGACAAAACTGGAATATCAATATTGTGTGCGTTTCCACCACGATCGGAACAGGAAGAAGCCAACAAGCGTACATAAGTCAGGGGTTTCGCTCAAGGATCAAATATAAAAGTTCCATTCGGCATAGCCCATTCGGCAATAAGAAGCAAGGCCTCACTCGGCACTCAGAGCACATAAGTTCATCCGGCGTTCCCACTACAAGAGTTCATTCGGCTTTCCCAATCCATTCGGTAGTACCGATCCAAATCCAACCTTCCCCCCATATCACAGCCGAACCGGACCTCTCCACCTCCATGCCGAACCATGCATAGCCGAACCAAGCTCCACTTCCATGCTCCACCGAACCACATACCACCGAACCAAGTCACTTCGTCCATCACCGAACCATCCACAACCGGACCAAGCTCCAACTTCTCCAAGCTCCATGCCGAATGAAGCCTCGCCGAACCAGAACGCTACCAGATCAGATTGCTTCAGCCCAAGCCCACCAGCGGCTATAAACATTCAAGACCCCTGCCTCCAGCCTCACTCTATAAATAGAGGGGCAGGGGTACAACAATGGGGGAGAAGTTTGAGAGCTCAAGCCTGGAAGGAACTCTCAAACAACTTTAGATACTTGTAATCAAAGCTTTGTACTTGTAATCTAAAGAAAAAAGGAGAATAACATATAAAGTGGACGCAGGCACGTTCTGGCCGAACCACTATAAATCTGTGTGTCTTTTACAGTTTAGTCCCTGCTTTTTATATATTTGCATAAATCACCCAAATCACTAAATACAACATAAAATCAACCAACTCATACGACTTTGGGTGTTTGCGGCCATTTTTTACGCAAACAGTTTCTATCATTTTTCAGCTCGTTGTTATTAGTTTTGTTCAAAGACTCATTTGATGATGCTTCTAAAATAGCATCCTGTATATGTGATATAGTGACACAGCTAAAACTACGTTAATCGCATACAAGTTATGCCTGTAGCAAAATTAAAAGGAGTCCCATGCTACATTATAAGTGGCAGCATTCCATCGTTGAAACAATCAAATCTCAATCCCCGACCTTTGAATGTGAAGTAGGGAGATCAAAAACATGGAATGAGTATAAGTGGAAGGACAGTTGTCGTGTGTACTCCAGAATTCAAATATGTATAAAATTTTATAAACTGAAGCTTGGTAACAAACGCTTGAATGGTAAATAAATGCATTGCACTTAAGTAGGGAGGAAAGAAATAGGTGCAGTAAAGCATGTTTGTTCGTGCTTCACTGAAACCGAAAAGATGATCAACTTACTATACTTTGAAGTACATAAATGGGTACGTGTCGAGTAGAAAAAAAGGTTAAGCTGCAGGAGAAGCAATACGGGAGCCGAATTAGGTTTGTTCGTGCTTCAGTTAACTAAAAAGATGGTTAACTGCCTTTACGTTGAAGTACATAAATGCATATGTTTCAAAAAATGAAAAGTGGTAAGAAAAGTGGAAAACTGTTACTAAATCAGCACGTAGTAAAAAATCGAGGGAGGACAGAGCCAGACAGGCTAAATGTAGTTTCAACTGTTAAAGCAGCATGACATGAATTCAAATGCAGAATGATCGGTATAACTTCTGTTTAGACAGCACGAATGTTGGCTGCCTGTAAAAGCAAACAATGGAGTTAAAGAAAATTAGCAGCTGTCCAATGAGAGTCTTATGTGATTCATGTTGGTAATCCTTGTTTACAGGAAACTAAATAGGCAACGATAATATTGTAGTAATAACATGGCAGAGAGTAGGAAAAATGAATTAAACAGGGCCGAAACAGTTGTAGATAAACTTAGGAGCAGCACTGAACTGTATCCAATATCTGTCGAAAACCTATGAGATAGCAGTAGTGCAAATCAAGCTGTTAATGTGAAAGAGGAGTTGATAATAGTAAATGGGGTAAAAATTTATATTCAACAACTACATGCAGTAGCGACTAGCCCAGTGTGATTATGGAAAACATCAAGGAATGAAAAGTTGAACTGAATTGAAAATGATATTAGTAATTTCAGTGAAGCTAAACCGTAAATGTTTGGTTTTATTTTTATTTTAACCTGCATAGAAAACCATAGAATACCACAGCATGGTAAATATTAACGTAATAAATTTTGTACACCGTAACCATAAACGATAGTCAACAAAATTATAGATGGCACTGATCTGTCGTTGAAATAATGAAAGCTGACACTCCAACCACTAGATATGACATAGATAGATCAAATCGCTAGAATGAGTAAATGAGAAATCATAGTGGACGTTTGCAGTCTGAAATTGATATATTGAGAAATTCTTGTAAACAAAGTTTTTTAAGGAATGCTTTAACGGTAAATGCACATATCACTGAATTTGTATGAAAAGCATTGTGGATGCTTAAGCGTGCTTATTCACGCTTCACTTAAACTGTACAGAAATGCAGTTAATTCAAAAAGACAAAAAGGGGGAGGAATATCAAAAACTATTACCAATTCAGCATGGTCTAATAAAGCGAGCGAAAACAGAGCCAATCAAGTTGACCGTACCTTCAATTCGTAAACCAGCGTGCTGTAAATCCACTCGTGCAACAACCGGTATAGCTTCTATTTATAGAGCAAAAATGTTGGCTGCATGCACAACCGAACACCACCGACTTTTAAAAAAGGAGGTAACTGGTATGATCAGAGTGTAATGTAATTCATGCTAATGATCCTTGCTGACATGCAGCAAAGTTATTACCATTAACATTGCAGTAAAATATACTACAAACATTAAAATAAAGAAAATATGGGTAAAGCATTTGTAGATAAACTCTTGAACAAAAAATGAATGCTATCCAAAATCTATCGAAAATATACGAGACAATAATAGTGCAAAGAAAGCATGTAATGTTAATGATGGGTTGGCGTTAGTAGACAGAGCAAAAATTTAAATTCACCGACTATAAAGAATAGCTAGGACTCCGGTGCGATGATAAAAAATAATCGGTTAGTGGAAAGTTGAAGTAATTAGAAAATTGTAGTAATAGATAGGTAAAGTAGTTTGGATAAACCATAGATGTTTGAATCTGCAAATGGAAAGTAAACTAATTATTCATACGTATATGCACATACATGTGCACATGGATAATTTTGAAATGAAGATTAACAGAGGACAAACTGTTTATGATAACATAATTTTTTTATTCTTCTCTGTTGAGAAACAGCTCCAGTGTTTGCAGAGATGGAAAGCAAATATTAAGCAAAAGTAGCATTTAAAGACATAGTTACTAAAAGGGACATGTGCAAAATTGACATTTAAAGTTGTATCTTTAGTTCATTACCCGTGCATAGATTGAATATTAATAAGAAGAAAATAAAAGTGAAACATATGCACTCCTGTTGTATTGTTGCCTACCTCAAACTATATATTTAAATGTAATACATGCATATTATTTTTGTTTTAACCTACAAAGAAAACCATTGAATACCACACCGTAGTAAATTTTAAAGTAATAAATTCTGTACTATGTAATTGTAAACGATAGTCAATAAAATATTAAAGTAATAAATATTATTTTAAATTTTTAAATAATGATTTATAAATGAGAAAATCCTAAAAGGGAATATGTATAAATAAACCTAAGTGTAAATTGTTCTTGGGTTTACAGTGAATAATGTTTTAATGACATTTATTTTCGACCCTTGTTTTAATACACTTAGTATTATAAATTTTGTCTTATAAAAGAACGTTTTGAAAGAATATTTCTAGAAATGTTTTACCAATACTGTAATATTGAAATCAAGCATAAGTTCAGTTTTTAAAAGTTAAAATTCAATTTCGGTTATGGGAAAGTAGGTTTCTAATTGATATTGCTTATATGTAAAGGATTTGGTCATACTTTTAACACTAAACATTGGGGTTTGGACTCGATTCTATCTCGAAGGTTAAAAATATCATCAAGGCGGTGCCTAGAGGTAACACTACCTCAACTCATCTGGCTTTGTTTTCAACCGAGAGATAGCACTTGTTTGGAATCAATGAGTAGTGGTAGTTATATGATATTTAATTTCCATATACGATCATTTTAGTTATTCCCGATAGTTGATTTACTAATTATCGGATTCAGCTTTCTCCATGGTGTATCATCACCTTAAAAATGATTTGCTGCTCTTTGAGCTTTGTTATCCTTTGTCGGAATTGACTAAGCCAAAATTGCAAAAGGACGTCCAACTATGTGGGGTTGCTCCTGTTAGGAAATTTACACATCTCATCTAGATTGGATTCGGTTATGCACTTAGATGTGGAAATATTCGGATACTTGGTAGGGTTTGGCGGGGTCTGGCTTGTATATTTTCGAGAAGTGTCATGGAGTATATGAGCTTCTCAAGAGTATGTTACTAGAGGTATACTTCAAGGGGCGTGCACCTTCCTAATAATTTGTTAGGAAATTTCCTTTCCTTATTTGATTCGAAAACGTTGAATCTATTTATCTTTAAATTTCCACGAGAAGAGTCAACCACTTTTCGCTGCGTTTAAGTATTGATTTAGTCTATTAAGTTTGGACTGTTACCTTGTTTTGTCCGTTCTATAAAGTTTGGATTGTTACCTTATTTAGTCCATCCAATCAAAATTGGGCTATTTTCGTGTTTTGTCCATTCTGTCAGTTTGGATTTTACTTGAGTTATTTCCATTATTCCAAGACTGGATTTTTAATACTATTTACGTCCATTCTCACTTAGATGTGTTTCCTGCTGTTTGTCTCTACTCTTTTATGTATGGATGTTATTCTTGTGAGGTAAAAACATGTTCCACGTTAGCGGCATGGTCTCATAGAACTTTTATATGATCTCCATTATTTGAGTTATGTCACGCTGGTATTTCCAGACTGATCCGGGTGTTATTTTATTATAATGCTCGGGTCAGACCGAGTATTTTCTCAGGTTGTCTTTGTGATATGGGGATCTTGGAGGAGAGCTGGAGATTCACCAATCGTAGTGTTTTATTTTCTGCTGTATTATATAGTATCGCTATCAGCATTTGTAAGGTCATGATTTTATAACTGTCCAATTGATAAGGTTGTTTTTAACTCCGATATACTAAGTATTTTTCGTGTGACACTTTCTGCTGTCCTTGTTATATTATATGTTGTTGATTCCGCTGTGAGATTCTGTTTTCCTCTTTTCTCTATTCTTTTCTTTTTATTTACCCTAACAATATGCCCTTTTGTTGTTTTGATGTGCGATATTTGAACACAGAGGTAGTGTTCAGTGTCGACTTTCGATGGTCAAAAGGCGGCTCGTTTCAATTTGGTATCAGAGCGCAAGTTTATGCGAGAACCTTAGCTTTGGTAGGGTTTGGCTCATTTAAGATAGAATAAGCAACACCCTAGAATGATTTTGAGAGTATTATATGCGCATGTGTATTTGTTAGTGTTATAAAAGCATATTATGTTAATTCGTCTATTGAGTTTCTATGAACTCTGGTCAAGACGTGGGATGCCATGGTATCGATAGGGATTCCTAAACACTCGACCAAGGCCAACAAACATGATATTGAATTTTTGGAAATTTGGAAAATGAAATATTTTTCCTAGGATTATATTTTATATATATAAAGGAATAATTTTCAAAACTTTATATAGTTATAAAGTGTGTTTGTTTGAATGTGATAATATTTATTTATTATCACAATTATTTGTTCAGTTATGCTTAAGTTAAATTAGAAGCATTGATTGTTGTTTGTTAGTGTCAAATTGTGCTCGGTTTATTAAGGAGCATTTATCACTTTGAATTAAAATGGACCCTTCGTGAATTAATTTTCACAATTTGACTGTAAAGGTGTTCGAAAAAAATAAGAAAATTCACCTTTTAATAATGGTGGGTTAAGGATTATACTTTAATAAAAAGTTGTTAATATGATCTAAATAGTGGAATAAGATATTTAGAGAATAAAAATTTGAGATTCTATTATAATAAAAATGATTATTATAGTATGAAATGATTTTTATATAAAGGAAATTTTATATAAATTTAGTTTATAAAATATGTTTAGAAAGGATCTTTGAATCTAAATCCTGGAATTTTCAAAAAAAAATTCAAAGGAATTTTTGAGAAATGAAATAGTGGAACTTTTTGGGGTATTTGAAAGGCAAAAATATTCTAGGAAGTAAAATTTTAAATGAGATGCATTTTCGTTGGGATAATTAGGAGATAACGGTCTCGATTAATTTTGTGGTAATCTGAATAATCTTCTAAGTGACGATCAGATGTTTGCTTAGACGAATGTTATGGAATACTTAGTAAATTATTCTATTTATCATTGTGCAATCGAAAATGAGTTCGAATCCGAATGAACTCAAAGTGATTTTAACAAATTTTGAAGTTATTATGTATGGAAATAAATGAAGTATGCTATCAAAGATGAGTTTTGAAATTAAAAATCGAGTATTTAATTGTTAAGTTCCTGAAAAGGGGATTGGCTCCAAAACAAAACATATTTCTGATAAGAGATTATTTTAATAGATAAAAAAAATTCCCTTTGATAAGATATGGGATAGTTTAACACATGTAATATGGGTTAAATTGAATAAGAATGTTTTGATAAACATTTTTTTATTAAACCATATAATTGTTTAAAACACCTTAACAATGTAAGCTATTTGTTGGTTAGGTCAACCGATAAATACTATTCATTTTAACAGTCTAAGTTAAAAAGGTTAATAGGTTGACTCAGTTTTAAGAAAACATAATTTGATTTGATCCGCATCTTGATCTTTGAAAAAGTAAAATTTAATTTGTATGTACTCTTAAGATGAAGAAGAGTATTATACGAGTAAGTAAAGTGGAAATAAGTTATTATTTTATGTTTTATAAAGAAATGACTTTATAAAATATTTTCAAATATGGGTGAGAATTTATGAAATAATCCATAAATAATTTTAGTATTGAATAAAATGCTAAGTGAAAATTTAAGTGATTTGGAAAAATTCCTGTAGTTAAAAAATTAATGAATTTAGAAGGTAACTTTCCATTTTGTTCAAGTCAGTTTGGATAATCCTCTAAGCAATAACTAAAGGCTAATAAATAAAATGGTACGCTTAATGAATTATTTATATTTTTGGACAATTAAGAAAGTTTTGAACTGAAGTTAAGATTTGTTTGTTAGTCATTTGATATTTTAAAATAATGTTAAGTGATAAATTTTCCCTTATGGAATTTGATTGATTGATTTGACTGAATTGAATTGATTAACAGATTATGTGATCTTTTATACCATAGTTTATGAAGTTAAGATTTATAAACCAAGATTTTGAATTGATTTCATTAGAACCCAAATCACGATAATTTTTGAAAAAGAGATTTTTGAATATTTTGGGAAAGGAATGATATGTATTCACTCTAATTGTTTTTGGAGGAACCGGAATACCATTGGACACTCCATGTTGTTTTGATTCCAAAGTTTCACCATACTTTATAAGGAGGAATTTCCTCCTTACCACTTGGTTTTTGATCTCTGATTTAAGTCCCATCTAAGAATTTTGAAAATAAAATTTTAAATTGGAAAATCTACGTATTTAGATCTAAATTTGTCATTTGAAAATTTTGGATGCATAACAACTATTACAAAATATTCTCTGTATTTTGTCGTATATGATTGAGATATGGTTGTCGATTTATATCAGACTAGTTTTCACATGTTAAGTTACATCACATTGCTTTTTTTTAGCCCGGTTTTTCTTTTACATTGTGTAAGTACAGGGAAGCAAGAGATTTCCACTTAACTTCTTGCGCACCTGCATTTGCATAGAGATAATAAATTAATTGCCGAAATATAAGTCAAACGCAAAAAGGTACGTAATACATTTAGAAATTTTGAATTGGTTGATGATTTTATGCCGCAGATATGGGAGGCACTTGGCTATTGTTTTTTTTTGGTTGGTTTTGAGCCCATAAAGGTCATTTGTAGATGTTTCGATTGAGCCGCGCAAAGGAGACACTGGCGGAATTTTTCGAAAATTTAAGAGTTAGACATTTTTTAAGAATTTTAGAAAATTTGAGACAACTAAATTTTTATTTTCGAGTTATAACTTTGAATGAATGAATGGAAGAGAATTAGTTGGTATAGGTGGGCGAATTTAAAAAACTAGGAAATTTTGGAATCTGTTCCGGCTAAATGGTTTTGAAAAGTTAAGAAGTTTAATAACTCGTTTTAATTAATAGTTTTAAATGAAGGGTTTGGAAACATTTTCTTCCCTAGGAATTTTAGGTACGAAATTCATTTAAGGGGGAAAATGTAACAACCCGTAATTCTGATCATTTGATTTTTAATGTTTAATTAATTTCATATATTTAAATAAGTGGATATTATAATTTAATAACTTATTCTAATATAGGGAATGATTAAATATTTGAATTTTGAAATTGAGTGTTAATTAAATGGATTTGATAATTTTATTCAACTCCTTTTAATTAATAAATAATATTGGTGAATCCAATGTGTAAATTTATTTACAAATATAAATAGATTGGAGAAATATCGATAATTAAATATAAAATGATATTTAAATTTATGAAATTAGCCTTTCGAGGTACGTTCTTAGATTTCGATGAAACTAGTGTCATTGGATCTATAATAGTGAATTATAATATGCCATCGAATTTTATGGCCACGCGTAGAAATTAATTTCAAAAATTTAATATAATAATTAGGTTTTAAAAGCTATCTTTTGCATATAATCAAATCAGGGCTCGAGATTAGTTCTATTACATTCGGAATAGGGGCATAACATATAGAATGCCAGATGGCACGTCTCGTTTGGAGTTCGAAATTTTTGAACATTTTATAGCTTGATATTTTTAATTTTTAATATATATTTCTTAAATTCAACCAGATTGCTTATCATGGCCTATACCTTAACCTTATCCCATCATTTCTTGGCCCATGCTTCTTGTTATCTGGGTATTTAACCCAGCAGAGATCAAAGGAAGTCAAAACAGCTTCGTCGAGTCAGAACAGCTCAAGAGCCAACCAAAAGGACAAGAAAAACCAACCAAGAAGGATCAGAGAAAAAGAAAGCAAAAACAAGCTAAGATGAAGGATCGCTAGCGATCCATCTCCTATGGATCTCTAGCGATACATAAGATTCGCTCATAGGTCCACCAATCCTCTTGTATGATGATCCAATAGGTGTTATAGGAATGATGGCTAAGTTTGATGGAATTCCAAGCTAGTTAGATCAAGAAGTGAGCATCTGTCTAATTCAATCAACAGTCCAACATAACCAGTGTGTGGATCGTCATCCAAATAAGGAAACAAGCTATGAAATTACATTGAGAGCACCAACATACAACAAATGCAATCCAAAAGACAGAGTCCAAAAATCCACTAAGTATATTGATCGTTAGCGATCGATCACTATGGATCGTTAGCGATCCATATGATTGTGCCAAGATTGCCATGAAGTTTAAAGAAAAGGACAAAGGAAAGCATCACAAGCAATTGAATCGTCGGCGACCCAAAGGCCATGGATTGCTAGTGATCCATAACCTATGGATCGCAAGCAATCTATCAGATTGACTCGGTTCGCTATGAACTTTTAGTGCACCTTCGTATGTTCGTTTGCAAGCATCTAACAAGGCGGCCTAACCCAATAAATTTCCAATCCCTATAAATACAACCCTACCTGGAACATAAATAGGATCCTCTAGACTGACTGCTGAAACTCTGCAGAAACTACTCTTCACTCTTCTCCTCCCAAACAACAGTCATCTACAGTGTTCATTGTGATTCTCCAGTGAACTACAACAGTCATTTACGGGGTTCACTTTGATTCTCTAGTAAACTCTAACATTGGTGACTTGATTTAACTTGCAAGATTCAATCGCATTGTAACCGGATTCAACTTGTAATTGTAGTCAGTCAATAATAAAAGTCATAAAGTGGATGTAGGCTTCGTTAACAGCTGAACCACTATAAAAATCTCTTATTCATTTACTCTTTTTTGCGATTTACTGTTGCTTTTTCTATTTTATATGCCTTGATAAACAAAATTGTTGCTTTCATACTCAATACATGGTGTTGATCCATTTTTTTGGGTTAACACTTCTCCCATCCCTCTTCACTCTATTTAATCAATTGCCTGTAACAAAGAAATTAGTTTTCCCTCTTTCAAATAAAATTTCAACAAACAAATATCTACTCAACGATAAATCATGGAAAAAATATATTTGAGCTCATATGGCCATATGCTTCGATCTAAGTATGTTGTGATGATGATCGATCGTGTATTAGGGATAGCCAATTTTGGATTTAGAACTAGGGTTAAGTCTTTTGGAGCTTATGGTCAGTAATACGACAGGGGAAGATCGAGTTTGAGTTTATCATTGGAAATAAGTGCTTGGGCTACGTTTTAGGGTAGCACGATTCATGCTTCGGAGTCACGGTTAATGGAAGCAACGAGCAGCAGGTCGGGTTTTGACAGAGGACAATGGACGTGGGTATTAGGGTTCGGACGAGTTGACCTTGCGAAGGGGGATAGGATGGTGGAGTCGAATTTCGATTTCATCCCCCGAAGGAGAGGATTGGTCGTGTGTGCACAAGGTTGCTCTTTACGTGCACAGGGGAGATGGAGTGAGGGAGAAGAAGAAAGGAGGTGGAGTAATTTTATAAATTAAAGTTAATTATTTTATTAAGTTGTTTAATTAGTTAAATTGATTTGATAACTTATAAAATCTATAATTTTTGCATATGAGGTCGGTTCGAACATCAGTTTTTGTGTTGAACGCGTGGTCGAAGTTTTGCAGTGGAGTTGTTTTTGTTTGATTTGGAGCTTGTCGGAATTTATGCTAAAATCGGATGACCATTCGGTTTTAGTCCAAAATCGGAATGTTTCTGCGAAAATGAAAATCAATGTAATTTTAATTCACATTCAATTTTAATATGTCATATCTATAATGTCATAAACTATTATTAATTGTTTGGATGTTAGTTAGATTGTTTGGTTGATTGTTTGGTTGAATTACCATTTGGAAAACGGATGACATATTGATTTGATCGTTATAAACTCATATGATTATATATATTATCCATAACCATTGTTTTGTAGGAAAAATTTGTAAAGAGACCCTGAAGGGTTTCTTGCCAATAATTATTTATTTACATCCTTATGCTCTTATATTGATGGTTGAGTAAAATAAATCATGATATCCCATTTTATTTGTTAAGTGTCTTTAGAGCGAATTCACTATAATGTCATTTATTAAATTTCATCCCCAAAATGCTGCCGTATGTTCTTGACCTTGAGCTTGTATTTTCACTAAACAGAATGTTAAAATTCATTAATCATTTTTATTAATGATAATTTAAAATAATTAATCATTTTAACTAATTTTTTTGAAATTAATTTACCAATTTAATAAAAGATGTTTAAAAAATTGGTTTATCTTTGATTTAAATGATATAAGATTTAAGAAATCATTTTAACAAATAATTTCTTGATTTTAATTATTATTTTAATTAATGATAATTGAAATTAATAATCATTTTAATTAGTGATATTTAATAGTAATTAATCATTTTAAATAATGATGTTTGAATTTAATTAATCATTTAATTAGTGATTGTTTTAAAGTTAATTAATTGTTTTAATTAATGATATTCTGAATTTAGCTAAATTATTTTAATTAATGATGATTAATTACAGTTAAATAAATTGTTTTAACAAATGATGTTTTAAATCAATTTTTTTAGATGACTTTTGAGTTTAATTAATTCAATTAATTTATGATTATTTGAATAATTGTTTAATTAATGGTATTTAAAATTTACTTATCATTTTAATCAATAATGTTTGAGGTGAGTTACTCTTTTTAAGTAATGATTATTTGAATTGAATTAATCTTTTTAACTAATGATATATAAGTTAATTAACTCATTTAATAAAAAGTGAATTAAGTAAATTAACTTATATAATAAATGTGCTTTAAAATAATAAAGATTTAAAAGTTATTGTAATGATAATATAAAGTGTTTGGAAATAATTATCTATTTTACTAAAGATAATGGATTTGTTTACTTGAAAAAGATTATAAATGTTATTAGTTATCTTTTAGGATAATTATTATTATTTTAAATTTATAAAGGTGTTTAAATTGCATTATTATCTTTTGGGATAATAATATTATTTTAAATTTATAAATAATGATTTATAGTGAGAAAATTCTTTAAAGGGGATTATTTATAAATAAAGCCAAGTGTAAATTATTTTTGGGTTTACAGTAAACAATGTTTTAACGACATTTGTTTTTGACCCTTGTTTTAATACACTTAGCATTATAAATTTTGTCTTATAAAAGAATGTTTTGAAAGAGTATTTATAAAAATGTTTTACTAATACCGTTATAATGAAATTAAGCACAAGTTCAGTTTTTGAAAGTTAAAGTTCGATTTCGGTTATGGAAAAATAGGTCCGAAACCGATATCGCTTATATGGAAAGGATTTGGTCATACTTTTAACACTAAATGTTGGGGTTTGGACTCATTTTTATCTCGAAGGTTAAAAATATCATCATGGCGATGCCTAGAGGTAACGCTGCCTCAACTCGTCCAGCTTCATTTTCAGCCGAGAGATAGCACTTGTTTGGAATCAACGAGTAATGGTAAATATATGATATTTAATTTCCATATATGATCATTTTAATTATCCCTGATAGTTAATTTATTAAATATCGTATTCAGCTTTCTCCATGGTGTATCGTCACCTTAAAAATGATTTGCCGCTCTTTGAGCTTTGTTATCCTTTGTCGAAAATGACTAAACCAAAATCGCGAAAGGATGTACAGCTATGCAGGGTTGCTCCCATTAGGGTATGTCCATATCTCTTCTAGATTGGATTTGGTTGTGCTCTTAGATGTGGAAATATTTGGATACTCGGTAATGTTTGGAGGGTCTGGTGGGTACATTATCGAGAAGTGTCACTGAGTGTATGAGCTTCGTAGGAGTATATTACTAGAGGTATACTTCAAGAGGTGTGCACCTTCCTAGTCATTTGTTGGAAAATTTCCTTTCCTTATCTGATTCGAAAACCTTGAATCTATTTTTCTTTAAATTTCCATGAAAAGAGTCAACCACTCTTCGCGGCATTTAAGTATTTATTTAGTCCATTTTATCAAGTTTGGACTATTAACTTATTTTTTCCATTCTATCAAGTTTGGACTGTCACCTTATTTAGTCCATCCAATCGAATCTGAATTGTTTCCTTGTTTTGTCATTCTGTCCCATTTGGATTCTATTCGGGTTATTTCCATTATTTCAAGACTGTATTTTTAATACTATTTATACCCATTCTCACTTAGATTTGTTTCCAGTTGTTTATCTCTACTCTTTTCTGTATGCATGTTATTCTTGTGAGGTAAAAACCTGTTCCATATTAGTGGCATGGTCTCATAGAACTTTTATATAATTCCCATTAATTGAGTTATCTCACGCTGGTATTTCCAGAATGATCCGGGTGCTATTTTATTATAATGCTCGGGTCAGACCGAGTATTTTCCCAGATTGGCTTTGGTGACATGGAGATCTTGAAGGGGAGCGGGAGATTCATCCATCGTAGTATTTTATTTTCCGCTGTATTATGTAGTATCCCTATCAGCATTTGTAAGGTTGGGATTTTATAACTGTCCAGTTGATACAGTTTATTTTTAACTCTGATATACTTTGTATTTTTAGGGTGACAGTTTCTACTGTCCTTGTCCTATTATATGTTGTCAATTCCGTTGTAAGATTCTGTTTTCCTCTGTTCTATATTCTTTTCTTTTTATTTAACCTTAACAATCTTCCCTTTGTCGATTGGACACATGATATTTGAGCACAGTGGTAGTGTTTGGTGTCGACTTCCGATGGTGAAAAAGGCAGGTCGTGATAGGAACTGTTATGCACTCTTGTCTCAAGGGATGTCGATATCCAATTTCAATACATCTTGACAAGGAATATTTAAAATGTTTATTTTATTATGATAAATCACTCATGGTTACAACATATTGTAACTACTATCACAAAACATATCATTTATGGATTTTCTATTAAATATACTTTTAATTAAATTAATTAATTAATACAACACAATATATGTAATACCCCATAAAAACTAATACGAAATTAAATAATTAATAAATTAATAATAAGATAAAAAATGGAAATTAGAAACTATTGGAATTTGGCCGTGAAAGTTATGTCATTGCGTTCGTGGTGATTTTCTAATCAATTTCCATATATAAAGTTTTGAAATCGGACCTCAAACAGAAAAGTAACTGATGTTTGAAGTTTTCAAATTTAAAAGAATTCAAATGGAATTCAAATTCAAAATGTGATTAATATTAAAAAAAATTAATTCAGAAATTAACAATAACTAGAAACGTAGGGTTTAAGTAAATGTTAAAATAACTGTTAACATTAAATATTAAACAAGGAATTAAATAATTGATTCAATAGCACAAAATACATTTCCATTATTAGGCAACCGATCGACCGCCTACCTAAGGCCGGTCGACGACCTAGGTATGAGCGGTCAACCAAAACAGTGCTAGTGACTAGGATTATTTATGACCAAGAACGGCCTAGATTATATTATTGTAAACTGACTTAAATTTGACGGTTCTGGTGACTTTTCGTCACTATAAATAAAACATAGCCCGCTCATTTTTAGTCACAAAATATTTACGAACGTAGCGGGGCTCTGTCATTTTCTTTCTTTCGCATGATTCATAAATTTGTTACAGTCATCAAGTAAGGGATTTTAGATATCAATAATCAATTTCTTATTCTATACTACTTTGATACCTGAAATTTTGAGTCTAATTTATATACAATCCACTTATTGTATATTTCAAAAGAAAGAGATCTGGAAAGAGATTAAACAGTAGGCATGTTTAAATCCATGGAGGAAGCTGGGAATTTTCTAAGAGTGGAAATGTTTTTTTTCTCCTCATTTTAGTAATTGTATAATATAGGTTGGAATCTAAACCCCTATAATTCCTCTAAAGCAAAATGTCAATTCTTATGTTCTCAAATCTCAATTATTCTATATTAAAAAGGTAGAATTTGTGTAGTTATTTTAACTTTAATATTTTAATCTTTGCTACTTTGATGTTTTAAAAAGAAAATAAAAGAAAATAGTGCGTAAAATGTGGATTCTCTTATTTGTAGTTTACACTACCTATTTCCATAATTTAATTATGAATCCCTTTTCTATTTTATATATGGAAGTTGAGTAGAGTGTAAAAGGTTTGAATTCTAAACTCTCTTGATGTTGATTCTCCTATTTTAATATAAAATAAGTTTGGCAATTGATTCGATTTCTTAAAT
Organism: Allium cepa; assembly: GCA_030765085.1. NCBI lineage: Eukaryota > Viridiplantae > Streptophyta > Magnoliopsida > Asparagales > Amaryllidaceae > Allium > Allium cepa. The sequence continues at coordinate 439,317,163 of CM060941.1, forward strand.
AATTCTATTGTTGGGCTAAGGATATTAGCTAATTTGTATGTTATGGTATGGAATTGGACTTGTATAAATCGAAAGTTTTGACATTTAATGGCTAGTATAAGGCGCAATCTTCGCACACCGAATAATATTTTTGTTAGATAATTATAAATATATATTAGCATATGAATAATGTATAATTAGTAATATATTAATTGTGCAGTAAGTTAGTAATTAGCATTAAAACCCCAGAGGATGGAAGATATGGATGATCATAATTAATAGCAAAATGGAATCTTCCTTTACAGCTTAGTAGAATGCGGTGAGGTACAGGTAGTATGGTTCGAGGAGTGTAAATTATGACTAAGTTATAGAGATGCAAGGTTAGTCAAAAGCACATGAAAGTCTGCTCGGCAAATCTAGCTACCGACAGTGTGACTTTGGGGCTGATGAGAGACATCGTCTATAAATAGTACCCATAGAGAGCGCGAGGTTAGTCCCAATTCTACAGGGTAGTTTGCCCAGTTAATTTGGCTACCAGTGCCTACGAATGGTCGTACTAATATGAGACGTCACACTTGGGTTATGTGTCATAATACGTAGGACCTATGTCGAGGATCGGGGGTAGTACGTGGCTGTTGTAGGGTCCGCCTCCATCCTAATTAGGAAGTATTAAATGGTCGGGGATAGCGTTTAGGCAGGGTGGACGGAAATCTCGCGAAGGGTCCACTTCAGATTTGAGATATCAAGTGGTGGTTGTAGGATTTTCCTCTTCCAAAAAGAAGTATTAAGTGGCCTGATGAGATTCCATATGATGTTAGCTAAATTATACCAGAGAGACGTTCGCCTTGGGTTGGATATTAAATGACAGGGACCTGCCCAAGATATAAGTATTAAATGGTCAAAGTCTGCCTACTTTCCATTGAAAAGGTGTTAAGTGGCATGAGTATTTTCTCTCACATTATTAGGACCTGACTGACGATAGACACATAGACTGGGAATGCCTTTGGGCCTACAATTGAAAGTTAGTCATAGGGATTAGTTAGAAAAGTGTAAGTTATAGGATTGGGCTGGGAAAACCTTTAGGCCTATAGTTGAAGGTATTTATAAGAAGTATAGTTAGGATACGTAAGACATATTCTTATCTAAATTATACTGCCCAAGTACTAATATGGAAAGACTCGAGATTTCATTAATTAGATTGTTGTTCTTACTCCCTCCTGATTACAACATAGGTTAGGGAAAACGATATAGATCTAGGAATAAATACGAAGGCGAAGTCTTATGGCAGTTATCTATCTACTTATGTTTTTATATATACATTGATATACCCGTTTTAGATATGATACGATATTATTTTATTATGAGATATTGTACTGTGTATATTGAGAAGTTATGTTTTGTTATGAAACTTGAACTTTTATAAAATGGGTATTGTTTCTGATATTATATTTTATCCTTTCAAATATGAGATTCTGATAGAATTAGCAAATTCATCTATGTATTGTTTTCACCAACTGTCAGCATTGGAATGGGTCTAATGTTCGATGGGCCTTTTTTAAATCGAAATTAGGCCCATTTCGAGGCTGCTTGTTACATTGGGTATCAAAGCTTAGGTTGCCCGATTATTGGGTACATGCATACGTGTGAGTGCATACTTGTTTATACTTTCAAAAGCCATACACACACACACATATTAGATGCTAAACTATATAAATTCTTATTATAGAAGTAGTTACAACCATATTCCAAAAGAATGGACAAAGCGACTATGAGTTGGGCCTATAAATAGAGTTAAATATATTCACCTACCCTGATTACCCCACAGAGTGTAGCTGTACCGCAAGACATTGACCTAGAAGAGCATGAGCATAAAACATAGAAGAATCCTGAAGGTTGGATGGTATTAGACTCCTTTGTTTGGCCTAGGCTGCTTTATGATGATGGATTTTTATGGATTGCCAATATAATATGCACATTTCATTCAGACAAATGGGAAGTAAGAAACTATAAGCTGTAAGCATATGGAATTAAGGTATGAAGAAGGAGTGGAGGAAGTTCTCGCAAGAAGGTGTGCACTAATAACCACAAGAAGATAGCCCAATTTTTGATGAAGAAGAGTTAAGGACTAGGAGGAAGGAAAGTCTAAAAGAAAGGACAATATGAGTCCATTCTCGAGTCTGACCCCATGTGAATAAATTTAACAAGAAGATTTTGGAAGTTTCTTGAATATTTTGAATGGGTTTTTCAAAGGATTTATTGGGTAGTTGTTGTTTTTAAAAAGAAAGGAAATTTGAAATTTCTTAGTTTAAAATTGGTTAAGTCAAAAAGTATTATTCTAAAGATTTTAGCTAAATGGATTTTTCATTTTTAAAATAGATGTAAAATAGAGCATGATTTGGCTCGATGATCTTTCCTACTTTGATAAATTTGGAAGTTTCATTTAAAAAATTCTTTTCATGGGGTGGATAAATTTAAATGATACTTGATCAAATTGTGGTATACAGAATAAAAGAGTAAGAAGGTCGGATAATTAAGATAGGAGGAACATTCCCAAATAAGGAAAATATGGAGAATGGCAGCTGTAGTAGATGCCATTTAGGTAGGAGAAATATAAATAGTTGTAATATTTGATGATTTGTATAGAAATAACATTATGAATTTATATAAAATAGGATCAGCAATCTAGTTATAAATAATATAGGACAGAAGCAATAGGAATAGGGTAGAAGAATGGTTAAATTCCATGGATATGTAATAATAACGAATATATCTTAGATGGATGCTTAGATGAATGTAGTCGTTACACGTATCTTTCAGAATCCCCCCATATGCTATTGAAATCTCCATCAAAGATGGATATGGAGAAAGCATGTGTAATAGGAAAATAAAAGAATGGAAGTTATCCTTGTCTACTCCACTTTTCATTGTTTAGAGCTATAGAAGATGTTTCTGAAAAAAGTGGTTTGGTTTAATAATCGAGTTTTAAATGTTTTGAGTTAAAAATCATGCTTTTGAAAGAAGTAAATCTCTATTGTGGAATGTCCTTAAAAAGGTAAAGTTGGTTAGAAAAATGAAAAAAAAATGGCTCCATTTTGGAGACTATGAAAATTTTAAATTTGATAAAAATGTTTCTAAATTTTTATTTTTAAAATATAAAAGTTTTGGATTAGGTAATTCATGACTATAAAGTTTTATTTTTATACAGAATGGTGAAATCCAAACCAAATTTTGATATGGAGTGGATAGGGATGACTATCTAGGAAAGAGGAAGGAAAGGTTTAGGTATGAATAGAATAAATATGGATGCTTGTAAAGTAGCAACAAAGAATCCCCATTGAATATAAGGAATATTGGTATGAACCTATAAAGGTTGATTGGAAATGTGTGAAAGCCTAATGTTAAAGGAAAATGTAACATCCCACGTTAAATTACAATTGTATGCAAATAATTTAATTAAGTTATATACGTTTGAAATTTTAAAACAAATATATGTTTGTCAATGGGGCAACTAATTAATATTATTTAGAATACATATATATTTGTGTAACAAATAAATTAGGGAGAGACATTATATGAAATCAATTAATATGGAAGATTAATTGACGGTGTTTATTTAAAAGGGAAATTAATATTCAATTAATTAGTAGAGATGATTAATTGACAGGAACTGACAAGAAAAGGAATATGTATTATAGCACTAATTGATATGATTAGAAACATATATGTTAGTGCAAGAGAATAAAATAGAGGAAGTGTACTTTATGCAATTAATTAATTATCAATTAATAAACACAGAGACTTTTGGTAACAAATATAATTAAGATTTTGATTCAAAATTCAGTTGTAGAATATAAGCATGCAATAACTGTGGGAATAAAATAATTTAATATCCATATATGTGACGAACTAATATGGTGTTGATTGGCATATTAGTTTGGTAAGAAATCACAGTGCAGGCAGAGATTTATTGGAAAGTAAGTTAATTCTAGGTATATATGAAATCTGTTGATTGGGTGATTAATAGGAGAATCTTATTTAAAAGAAATGTCACGTTTAAAAATATATGTTTCCATAGATTGCGAGAGGGAAGGGGAAGGTAATTGATGAAATGATTGTTGGAGAATCGGTTTTAAATAAAATCAAATGCAGAAGAAAACATATTAAATTAATGTCCATAGGCTAAGTATATGCTTTAGATTTAGGGTTTTATATCTAATGGTTAGCACTGATTTGAACCACCATAAATATAGGTGCAGAGCTTCAATTTTATTCTCATTATTTTTCTCTTGCCTACAGAAGCTTTGCCATTTTTCTATCTCTTCTGCACATTTTTAATAACAAAATTTTAGATCTAATTCATACGAATACAGATCTAAATAGAAAGAGAATAGAATTAATTAGGGAATTAGGAATTGTTTCAAATCAAAAGGCTATGTCAAAGGTAAATCCCTAAATTGGAGTTTTATTTGCTATTTCTAATCCAATTCTCTTCCTTTTCTCTTTCAAATATTATAGATCAATAAATATATTGTTTGTAATTCCAAATAGGAATTACAAGGGAGGTGAATATAGATGTTAGGGACAATTCTAAAATAAAAATGGGGAGATTTGAAAAGCTAGCAATGTGAGTGGATTTAATTATATCTTTTATGTTTATGATAAATTATTGTTAAATTCCAGTTAAATAATTTTATTTAGTATTTCAGTAATTAATTCTAGTAATTGGTTATGCTGAACTGTAAGAAATTTACATCTAATTTGAAGTTATAATTTAGCATAAATGCTAGTTTCTTTTTATTCTCTTTGTATGCGAATAATATATATAGTTAAAAAGAAAATTCGCGAATATGGATTAATATGGAAAAATACTAGATTAGATGTAAAATAAGAAAAGTTGGAATTAAGCTAGAAAAATGGAATTGTGCAATAAATTACGCTAAAACAGGAATAATAAATTAATCTAATAACTTGATTTGAAAGTAAGTACTAGATTAATTGGTTGGTTCAGAAAATAGGATACATTTCTATAATTTAATATTTAAAAGATAACGATAAATGTAACCGCAAGAATAAAAGGAAATAGTGTAAAACAGAGAAACCGCTATATTTTACACTATTCCAAAATAATAAAAGAAATGCCTTACAGTTACGAATTATTGTTTATAGTATTATTTAGCATTAAATTATGGAAATGGATTTTTACTATAGTTTTCATACCCAACTAAATAAAATAGAATTACTTCCTAGAATAGAAGAAAATAAAGTAACATATGAAAGGAATCAAGTAAATTATTAGAAAAGAATTTGAAATTGTAAATGATAATGAACCGCGATCTGCATTTACTACGCAGAATATATAATAAGACAGTTATTATGACAAATGAATTATATAATAAAAGAGAATTAAAGAGAATTCTATATCATAATAAAAAAAGACAGCCTAGAATAGAAGAGAGACACTTGTAATCATATAAAGATTATAAAAGAAGATAAAAGTGACAATTACAAGTAAAATTATAACATAGGTTATAATTAAAGTAGAAAGAATGGAAAGGCTTATTTAAGATTTAAATTAAGTTAATAAGAAAATAGAATAGAAATAATAGAAGATGATTATTTAATAAAATTAAGAATTAAATTGAGTTAAATAAGCATGGTAATAGAAGTGGAAGTACCAATAGCATTCCCTATTAAATAGATGGAAATCTCATAATAGATAGAGGTGAGAGGAGCGCAAGAATATGATAACTAGGGTTAATAAATAACCAACAGAATAATAAAGTAAACTAAACACAAATTAAAAGATTAGACTTAGGGTCTAATAAAAGAATTGAGATGCGTTTGGAGCAGCCCAAAAGACGAAGCGTCTAATGAAGCAGCTCATCGCAAACTTTAGAAATAGAGAAAGCACGTCAAACTTAGTATTTTTGGGCTTAAAGGAAGTACGAGACATTAACGAGACGTGAGGATACTCTATGATGGCCCTTTAGATAGGCCTAACGAAGCTGCACCCTCGGAGGCAGGTTTGTAGGTGTTCCATCAAGAGAGTATGCCTTGACTGCATTTTCATTCTAGGCCTATGAAGCAGACCTTTGTTGGTAGTCAGAAGGGCTTGGTGTTCAGAGCAGGGTATTCGAATGTCCAGTACTTGCAAGTAAGTTTAAGGATAGTCGCATGCGGATGTCGGCCAACATCAAGACCAAGAGCGATTTTGGGAAAGACTGGAGTGAAACCATTAGGCCAATGACTCTTTCAATATTAAGATATTGAATGAGGGGCACCGCCATTTGGATGTTAGATTGTTTGTAGTAGGGCACATCCACTTACCTCTTTAGAAGTCTTTCAGTTAGTTGAGAGGTGGCTATGGGGGGCCATAGCCACGATGAAAAAGAGAATGACCAACTAGAATATCTATAATGTAGCCTAATGAAGAATACCTTTACACATATAGAAAATCCCCGACCGAATTCCGTACAAGGTAGACCTTGTTAGTGGGATCCAGATAGTAGACAAAACGATTACGTAGTCCTCAATGTATGCACTGGATAGCAGAGTACCTGTATTGTATTGTAGCGGAGTATCTGTATTGTAGGCCTTAGGAAGCAGTCCTTTATAGATATAGCTACGGACAAGGCGGTGGAGCATCTATATTGTAGGCCTTACGAAGCAGTCATTTATAGATGTAGTTACGGAACACTCTCGAAGCAAGACGATGGAGCCCTTTTCGAGGAGGATACTGAAGGTACCATGGGTGGTACCTAGGACCAATATGGTCATTGGGCATATAGCTACATACATGTACATATTGGTTATTAGGTTTTAATCTACTGAGGAGTAGATGGGCACGGTTTACGAACAAAGGCGAGAGTATTGTAACCTAATGAACCTAATATAAATGTAAATGGAAATAAGTATATGTAGAATTATGCCTAGAAGTATATAATTTATTTATTCACATGCACATTTATTCTGACCCCCTCCTCATAACATCCTATAGGTTAGGTAGATGGCAGAGACTTCTCAGTTTTATGACACTTGCTTAGAAATTGTTATCATTTGGGTGAGTATTTACTTACTATTATATTTTAGTCAATCCCTTTGTGACATAAATTATCGAGCTCTGCTATATTTGTCTTTGCCTGTTTACAGGATACCAGATACCCAACTCTGGCTTTAGTGGGCTTGGTTTTTAGCATTATTGCTAAAAATCCAGACTATTAGAATTCGGGTTGTTACATTCGGTATTAGAGCCTAGGTTTAGGATTCCTAGGTAGATAATGAGTGGACGTATCTTTAGTTTTGAGTAAAATATAAATATATTATGTACTAAAATCCAAATAGTCCCCAACTATAGATTTTAACATATGGAAAGTTTTTAGAAGTATATTTATACATAGTTTGCTAGTTGGGTTTGGGATGATCCAAGTACGTAGAGCCCTATGTTACTACCAATTTATAGCATACGAATAAGCCAGGTTTTGAGAGAAAATTTGTATCCATACGTTTTAGGAAGTAAGGAAGTTTCTTAGGGATAGTAGGAAGAGTGTTTTTATTTTTGGAGGAATAAGAGGTTTTTAGTATGATAAAAATTTGCTTTATGTCTAGCCCAATAAAAATGAAACTTTTGAATAAAAAAGTTGAAAAATATAATTGTTAATATATTTAAGGAAGTAAATATTGGGTTTTTGAAAAAATAAGTGGCATGAAATCTTAATTGATTTTCTATGATATAAATTTTGTTAAAAGTGAAATTATTTTTGAAGAATTATAAAGCATGTATAGCTCTCTAGTTTCTTCGTAGGTAAACAATGATTTTAGATATAAAAACCTAGAGTGTGTTAAGTATCGAAAACGTACGTTACAAAATTTATTGTTGTAATAAATGTTTTCAGTAAAAATAAAGGAAGCATAGGCTATGACACTATTGTTGTAGTAGGTGACTCCCAAAGTAAATGTTTTTACATAGCATACGGGATTTATTTATATTTATTTTAGTTGAATCCATATATTAATATTTTTGGGTTGCAGTAACGATGTTTTACGCAACATTTGTTTTGACCCAAATGAGTTTTGGAGATAATTTCTAAAGTGGTTTGTATGTACACTTATTATTTTAATAAGCACATGAAAATATTTTCTAGTTATAAATAAGTTTTAAAAATGAGTTCTTTTGAAAAATAATATACGATAAATTAATGAATTTAGTAGGCAATATTTTGTGTAAGTAAATATAAAGTAAACATACTTTAATCTATTGGAATGAAATGAGTAATGATAAAATTTCCTATGAACAACAAATAAAGATGTTTTGTGCAAGCTATATGGAATACGTGAAAGAGATGTACAAGGTATGTAAAGCATCATATTTTGTACAGTCTATTTTGATAAATATAAAATAAATTCCTTATAATTTCACATAAATATGAAATCCTCCTTTAAAGGATTCATAGAAGGTTTTTGGTTTCTCATAAGAGAAAGTAATTCCAATACATTAAGGTACAAAACCATTAAGCATAGTAAGTTAGTAACTACTTCAAGGTTAAGTAATTAGAAGAGTAGGAAATGTAAGAGATTTTTAGTAAAATAATTGTTCTTATTTACCTCAGTTTTAGTAAATTTGAAAATCTATATATAAAAAAAGGATAATTTGGAAACATGCGAGGACATTTTTTTAAAGTCAAGAAAAAAGAAAAATGTTTTAAGAACAAGTAAGACATGTTTTTAAAAAAAAGATGGTTTGGTGGAAAAGTAAATAAGTTTTTGAAAAGATAAAATTTAGAAGTTTTAGTATTTGAAGAAAAATTAATAAATGCCAAACCAAATCAGGCTTTTAATTAAGGAGTAGATAGGAATCATTTCCTATGTAATGGGAAAAGTATAGGGTTACAACAATAATTACTCTTAATAATGAAAGTTCCCGTAAGCTGTATAGGACACTCGTGAAAACCTAGAAATGTTGCTTCATGTGTGTAGAATATAGAAGAATAACTAAATGATATTAGTAAGATGATATGACACACGTGATTAGGATAGGTAGACCTTAGTTGGGGAAAATGAAAGGTAAAGAGAAAATTTCCCCAAGCTTAGTTGTCTTTTTATATAGAGAGTGCATAGATAGAAACCCTTATCCGTTGCGGTAAATGAGACTTAGTTATTCCTTTTTAAGCATGGAATAGAAGAGATGAATAGATCTTATTCGTCATGAGTAACACAACGTAAGTTGGTAACAAGTAATAGGTGACAGAAGGAGCATTTGAGTTACTTGGATTCCTAGAGTAGGACATTTCCGTGTCAAAGTGGACATGGTCTTAAACCTCCTTTCCCTAGATGATAGATGTGTTTAGTTGCTATATAAAAAAAGTGTAAAAGCAGAATAAGATAACTAAATGGAAAATAACAAATTTAAAGTAAGCGATAGAAACGGCAATAGAAAATTTTAAAAAGAGATATTTCTTATGTAGACTGTGCTTGGGGAAGTAAATAATTTTTTTATAGAATAGTAGCCTAAATCCCAAGCACAAAGGAAGACGTGCGCAAAAGAAAATTGGAGAAATATGAAGTTTTTCCATTTGTCAACCTTCTTTATAACATAAGAAATCGTATTTGGAAAATTAGAATTTTCTAAAGTTCGAAAATTAAAAGTTGTGCGGTAGGTTTGGACGTAAAGATTTGTTGAACTATGCTCCTATTAAGTAGGAGTGTAGGAAAAGTTGAATGAAAAATGTTTTGAGCTTTCAAAAGATTGCATTCATATAGAAATTGCAAGTATATTTAGGATGTGTGCACCATATCTTAAAAGAAATATTTAAAAGAAAAGGCATTCATATAGTAGGTACCGCATAGAAATTTTTGTACATGCACATATTTTATGATGTAATGCACTTTGCACCATGCACGGATTGTTGCAAAATCGAATGTACACAAAATGGATGTGATTAATACGAGATATTACATAATTGAAACCTTATCAAATTTCGGGGACGAAATTTCCTAAGGCAGGAGGAATGTAACACCCCGCATTAAATTACAATTATATATGCAAATAATTTAATTATGTTATATAAGTTTGAAATTTTCAAACAAAGAAATTTTTGTAAATGGGGCTACTAATTAATATTAGACAAGCACTATTGTCCAAGTGGTTAAGTGATTCGGTTTGGTGTGAAAGGTCACAAGTTTGAAGCTTGCATAGCGTGATTTGAACGTTTATTGACATGTGATATGTTTTTCCAGTGGCATGTTGTATATAAAGTACCATTTCAAAAAAAAACTAAGTAATATTATTTGGAATACATATATATTTGTGTAATAAATAAACTAGAGAGAGAAATTGTATAAAATCAATTAATAGGGAGGATTAATTGACGGTGTTTGTATAAAAAGGAAATTAATACTCAATTAATTAGTAAAGGTGATTAATTGACAAGAACTGATAAGAAAGGAAAATATATTGTAGCAACTAATTGATATGATTAGAAACATATATGTTAGTGCAAGAGAATAAAATGGAGTAAGAGTAATTTATGCAAGTAATCAATTGTCAATTAATAAACATGGAGACTTATGGTAACATATATAATTAAGATTGTGATTCAAAATTCAATTGTAGAATATATGCATGCATTAATTATTGAAATAAAATAAATTAATATGCATATATGTGATGAATTAATATGGTGTAGATTGGCATATTAATTTGGTAAGAAATCACAGTGCAGGCAGAGATTAATTGGATAGTAAATTAATTCTATGTATATATGAAATCTATTAATTGGTGATTAATAGGGGAATCTTATTTAAAAGAACCATCATATTTAAAAATATATGTTTCCGTAGATTGCGAGAGAGAAGGGGAAAGTGATTAATGAAAAGATTGTTGGAGAATCAGTTTGGAATAAAAATAAACGCATAAGAAAACATATTAATTTAATGTCCATAGACTGAGTGTACGCTTTAGATTTTAGTGTTTTATATCTAATAGTTAGCACTGATTTGAACCACTATAAACATAGGTGCAGAGCCTCATTTTTATTCTCATTATTTTTCTCTTGCTTACAGAAGCTCTGCCATTTTTCTATCTCTTATACACTTTCCTCATAACAAAATTTTAGATCTAATTCACACGAATTTAGATCTAAATAAAAGAGAATTGAATTAATTGGGGAATTAGGAATTGGTTTAAATCAGAAAGCTACGTCAATGGTAAAACTATAGATTTGAGTTTTATTTGCTATTTCTAATCCAAATCTCTTCCTATTCTCTTTCAAATATTATAGATTTATAAATATATCATTTGTAATTCCAAACAGGAATTACAAGGGAGGTGAATATAGATGTTAGGGACAGATCTGAAATAAAAACAGGGAGATTTAGAAAGCTAGCAATGCGAGTGGATTTTATTACATCTTTTACGTTTATGATATATTATCGTTAAAATCCCGTTAAATAATTTTATTTAGTATTTCAGTAATTAATTCTGTTAATTAGTTATGCTACCTGTAAGAAATTTACAATTATTTACATCTAATTTAAAGTTATAATTTAGCCTAAATGCTAGTTTCTTCTTATTCTCTATGTACACGAATAATATAGTTAAAAAGAAAATTCGCGATTATGGATTAATGGAAAAATACTAGATTAGATGTAAAATAAGAAAAGTTGGAATAAAGGTAGAAAAATGAAATTCTGCAATAAATTACGCTAAAACAGAAATAATAAATTAATCTAATAACTTGATTTGGAAGTAAGTAATAGATTCATTGATTGGTTCAGAAAATATGATACATTTCTATAATTTATTAAAAGATAACGATAAACGTAACTATAGGAATAAAAGAAAGTAAAAGGGAACTAGTGTAAAATAGAGAAACCACTGTATTTTACACTATTTCAAAATAATAAAAGAAATACCTTGCTATTACGAATTATTGTTTATAATATTATTTAGTATTAAAATATGGAAATGGACTTTTAGTATAGTTTTCATGCCCAACCAAATAAAATAGAATTACTTCTTGAATAGAAGAAAATAAAGTAAAGTATGAAAGGAATCAAGTTAATTGTTAGAAAATAATTTGAAGCTATAAACGATAATGAACCTAGATCTGCATTTGCTGCGTAGACGATATAATAAGACAGTTATTATGATAAGTGAATTATATAATATAAGAGAATTAAATAGAATTCTATATCATAATAAAAGAAGACATCCTAGAACAGAAGAGACACACTTGTTATCGTATACAGATTATAAAAGAAGATAAAAGTGCCAATTGCAAGTAAAATTATATCATAGGTTATAATTATAGTAGAAAGAAGAGAAAGGCATATTTATGATTTAAATTAAGTTAATAAGAAAATAGAACAGAGATAATAGAAGATGCTTATTTAATAAACTTAAGATTAATTTGAGCTAAATAAGCAAGGTAATAGAAGTGGCGGTACTAATAGCATTCCCTATTAAATAAATGGAAATCTCACGATATATGGAGGTAAGACGAGGGCAAGAATATGCTATTTAGGGTAAATAAGTAGCCAACGGAATAAGAAAGTAAACTAAACGCAAATTAAAAGATTAGACTTACGGTCTAATAAAAGAATTGAGATACGTTTGGAGTAGCTCTAAGGATAAAGCGTCTAACGAACAAAGGAGAAGCACATCCAACTTAGTATTTTTGGGCTTTAAGGAAGTATGAGACTTTAACGGGATGTGAGGATACTCTAGGATGGCCCTTTGGTAGGCCTAACGAAGTTGCACCCCCGGAGGCATGTATGTAGGTGTTCTGTGAAGAGAGTATGCCTTGACTGCATTTGCATTGTAGGCCTACCGAATCAGACCTTTGTAGGCAGTCGGAAGGGCTTGGTGTTCGAGTAGGATATTCGTATGTCCAGTAATTGCAAGTAAATTTAAGGAAATCGCATTCGGATGTCGGCCAGCATCAAGACCAAGAGCGATTTCGGGAAAGACTAGAGTTAAACCATTAAGCCAATGATTATTTCATTGTCGAGATATTAGATGAGGGGCACCGCCATTTGGATTTTAGATTGTTTGCAGTAGGGCATGGCCACATAACTCTTTAGAAGTCTTTCGGTTGTTGAGGGTTGGCTGCGTGGGGCCATAGCCATGGTGAAAATGAGACAAACAACTAGAATATCTATATTGTAGGCCTAAAGAAGCAGTCCTTTACACATATAGAAAATCCCCAATTGAATTCCGTAAAAGGTAGACCTTGTTGGCGGGATTTAGATAGTAGACAGAACGATTACGTAGTCCTTAATGTATGCAGTGGGTGGTACATTGTGGATGTCCGAGCACTGGCATAGATTAGTGCGAACGCGATTTACGTTTTCATAGTAAGTAGTGGAGTATCTATATTGTAGACCTTAGGAAGCAGTCCTTTACAGATATAGCTACGGAGTAAGACTATGGAGCACCTATATTGTAGGCCTTACGAAGCAGTCCTTTACAGATGTAGTTATAGAACGCTCTCGAAGCAAGACGATGGAGCCCTTTTCGAGGAGGATAGGGAAGGTACCATCGGTGGTACCTGGGATCAATATGGTTATTGGGCATATAGCTACATATATGTATATATTAGTTATTAACTTTTAATCTACTATGGAGCAGATATGCACGGTTCACGAAAAGATGCAAGAGTATTGTAACCTAATGAACCTAATATAAGAGTAAATGGAAATAAGACAATATATATAGAATTAAGCTTAGAAGTATATAATTTATCATTCACCGGAACTTTTGTTCTGACCCCCTCCTCATAACATCCTACATGCCAGGTGGATGGCAGAGACACACTTGCTTAGAAAGTGTTATCATTTGGGTGAGTATTTACATACTATTATATTTTAGTCAATCCCACAGTGAGATAAATTATCGAGCTTTGATATATTTGTCTTTGCCTATTTGCAGAAACCAGATACCCAACTCGGACTTCAATGGGCTTGGTTTTTAGCATTTTTGCTAAAAATCCAAACCGTTGGAATTCGTGTTGTTACAGAAAAGGAATGGTATTAAAGTATAATTTCACGAGTCCTAGAGCATACTTGCATGAAGGATCGAGGATAGAAAGGATGTAAATACCAAATTTCGACGATACTATCAAGAGATTGTAATTTATAGATGATTATAGTATGAATAGGAAAGTCATTTCACCAAACCAATTTTCTAGTGGGTAATTCTAAATACGTATGCTTCATATTTCACCAAACCAATTTGGGGTGTAGTAATTAAAATAATGGATGGACCTCATTTATTAGGATCCAAGGAGATAAGTTAAGGCATGTGGATTATAGTCGAATGTGATACTAGAATTATCCATCTTAATTTCGTAAGGAGTGTCAGAGCCACAACATCATTAACACTAGTTGATGATAAATAACAGCTTCCATCAAAATTTTCTTTTAGGTTTTTAGGGTTGTAATCGCTAGTTGTCTACCTTAGGTTATTAGAAAAGTGTACGATAAGATATGTTCCAATTTGATTGTTGTGCTGATGATTCAGATGAGCTTTGACCACTATATAAATATATTGGAAAACAATGAAATAAGGAGGTCTCATAAGGACACTTAACTAGCGATAATAGGAGTTGCCTTCAAATTTCAACTTTTACCGCCAATCAAACCTACTCTAGGCTACTTTGGTGGCAATGAAGGATAGGCCAGCATTAGTAGACCGCATTAGGCTAGAGCAGAAGAAGAATGCGACGATAGTAGACATTTTGGTTAAGCTGAGTAGAAGAGAGCATTATTCTCATGTCAGTAGATATGCAATTGGCAAAAGAAGATGTTTGACAAAAAATGGACAACTTTGTGTCCCTATGGTTGAGTATGTTTTAGAAGAAGTGTTAGTAGAGTTTCACCATTCTAGGATGACTATTCACCCCCAAGGAGATAAGATATATAGAGATATGAAGTGAATTTTCTATTGACCAGAGATGAAAAAGCAGATAGTCGTAATTGTCTCTAGGTGTTTGACGCACTGAAAAATAAATGTTGGATAAGGAAATCTCAAAGGATTGTTATTGCGTTGGAGATGCCAACTTGGAAATGAGAGCATGTATCAATGGACTTCATAGATAGGTTGCCTAGGAGTCAAAAGGGCAATGAAGCAAATTGGATTATATAGGTAGGCTCACCAAAAGCGCTTATTTTATTGCCGTTAGAAGTAATAAGACAACGACATTTGTTAATGCAAATTTATATTAAGGAGATGGTTCAACTTCATGGAATCCTAATTAGCATTGGTAGTGATAATGGCCCATTATTTACCAGCGAATTTTAGAGGAGTTTGTAGTCATCTTTAGGAACCTCATTGAATCCTAGCACTGCTTACTACACACAAACTGATGGTCAAACTGAATGGGTGAACAAGATTTTATAGGACTTGTTGAGAGCTGGCATCATGGATTTTGGAGGACGTTAGGAGCAACACCTACCATTAGTTGAATTCACGTACAATAATAGCCACCAACCAATGATTGCCATGACATCCTTTGAAGAGTTATACGAGAGACCATGCAAATCGCCAAATTGTTGGTGTGAAACCACCGACAAAATTCTACTCGGACCAAATATGATTCATGAGACCTTGAAAAAGATAGAGTTGATTAGGCATCGAATAAAGGTCGTACAGAATTGTAGAAAGTCTTATGTAGACAATGGAAGGAAGGGATTACAGTTTGAGGTAGGAGACATAGTGTACGTTAGAGTTTCCCATCTTAGGAAGGTTATGAGATTTGATAAGTCAGGGAAGTTAGCACTAAGGTTTGTTTGACTATTCTCGATCTTGGAAAGAATAGGGAAACTTGCTTATCAAGCAGAGCTACTGGATAAGTTGGTAGGATTACATGACGTATTTCACGTTTTGCACTTAAAGAAATAGCTTCATAGCGTCACACTATAGTAAAGCTCGATCGGTTAGCAAACATTGAGGTAGAGCCGAGAGCACCCAGTGCCACCACACGCATAGTGGAGCATGGAATTGGAAAGCTCCACAACAAAGAAATTACGCTGGTTCAAGTATAGTGGGGAGATAACCAGTGCGCCCCACCTCTATACTCACACTAGCAAAAAACACTACAAGGTAATGCCGTTGACTAGCACAAAGAATAAGGCTGTTGAGGAGCGACCATATGTGTAATTGCTTTGTGCGAGTACCTATATGTCAGATAATATGACTTGCATTTCTTTTCAAGAGGAAATATGATATATCAAATACAAACTCAAGGCTGCTACGCAGTGGCTATGTGGTTTCGTTAACAAATATAAAATAAGCATAACATAAAATTAATGCATAGATATTCATATTACTAAGGCGGAAACAGATATGAATATAACACATAGAAGTGTACATCATAGTAGTGGTCAAACAAGATCCGCTACATCACAAAAGAATAAGTATACATTAATGATTCTCTATCTCGAATGTATAAAAGCAGAAACTACTAGGCTAAGTAGCTAGCCAAAAGTCAGACGATGATCCCTGATAAAAAGTCAAATAGAAGCACCTGAAACACCTCGGTCTGACCTGAGTATTATTTAAGAAGAAAATAATAAACGGGTCAATCTAGCTATAGATATCATATAAGATGAGATAGAACAAGAGATATAACAAATATATATGATAACAATGAAAATCACAGAATATCTCAAATCTTCTCAAACACCAAAAAGAATGTCATATTATTTAGTTTATTCACCAAACCTCAAATATTACCAAAACATATCAATGCCAACTCGCAATAAATGGTGAAACATAAATTCCAGAAATCCATGATAGAAAGTCCAGAAAACACAAAATAGGGGAGGCCTATCACAAACGGGAGCCTGAAAACTCACCAACACGTGTATCTCAAATGGGTCGCTATCCCATGGTTGCTAACCATAGAGCCGGTGCAACGACGTAGTACAACATTACGCCTGATGAACCTCAAACTCAAATAATCCAAAACAACGATGTAGTACAGCGTTACGCCTGATGAGCTTGAAACTCAAATAATCTGAAACAACGACGAAGTACATTGTTACGCTCGATGAACCTGAAACTCAAATAATTCAAAACAATGATGTAGTACAACGTTACGCCCGATGAACCGAACTCCATAAAACCCATAGGTCACTAGCCTATAAAAGTGAGACGAAGCTCCATAAAATGAGGTACAGTCCCCCACATGGACAAAGACACATCGCATATCGCTAGCCGAAACCATAAAACAATCACCATTGATCAATAAGAAGTGTTAATTACACTAAGCTAGTAAATATATGAGTTTAGCTTCATGTCCTATAAACACTAGCTTAACTTAAATATTTACGAACATATTGTAGATTTCTACTCGAAATTGTCACAAGAGTTCAATCGAACAAGACCAAGAATTAACTGATAAAGAAAACGCAAGCGTTTCATACCACTTTTTTTTGCTAAGTCGTTTAATTAGATTTCTCATACGAATGAGATAAAGATATGTATATACTAATAGATGGAAAAATGATTTTAAAAACGAGCTTTGTATAAATAATAACGTTGAAATAATTTTTGTCAAAGAGTTTGAGTATTTACTACTAGTATAGAAACCTTTGTATTTTAAAGTGACAAATCACAGAAATGATTGTAAAAAAACAATCAATCACCGAAAATTCACATACGAAAATGTGAATCAAAACCATAAACGCCGATATTAAATTCATCAAATGGATACTCCAAAAATACAGAGAAGAAGTCATCAAAGTTGATAAAAGCGATAACAACTAATCAGATCAACCAAAAAAAGATATAAATGGAAATTCACTCAAATATAGACGATTTGGTTGAAATTGACAGCATTAGACGTTTGGTGGTTTCCCAGATGTCTGAGCTGAAGGTTTGGAATTTTCTTCCAGATCGCCCAGACGTCTGGGGAACAAACTCAGACGTCTGAGCTGAAAGACTAGAATTTTTATTCCATAACTTCAGACGTCCGAGCTTACTACCAAACGTCTGAGCTTAAGCTCAGGGCACGATTTAGCCTAGGAAATTGATGGCCAAATCAACTCCGAAGCAATCGAATGAGCGACGATGGCTAGGGATTTATGCCAAGCGACAACCCAGCCCTATAGACTCATCAATACACTTCGAGCAACATGTCCAAAGATCCATATAAGGATTTTTTATAGATTTTGACTTTAAAATGCCAAAAATTAGAAACTTTGCCATACCATTTCAATTCAAAAGCAAATGGGCATGAAATAGGTGTTAGAATTCATACCTAACAACTATCAAAGGTATAGATACAGATATGAGTTCAAAAACTCACCTTTAAACCCAAAAAACAACATATGAGAAGCTCTAAAATAAAGCAAGATCGATTCCTCTTCAACAAGACTTCAAGAATCTTCAATCTATTATCGAATGAAATGAATTTCCTAAATTAGGGTTTAGGAATTTTTGAGAATTGAAGAGAGATTGTGATGGAGAAGATGAAGAGGATGCTTACCTAAGCTTCTCCATGATTTCTAGAACTTGAATTTGAATTTCCTAGTAAACTAGGGCTTAGGTATTTTAATTTCCTATCTCCTCCCCCATTTTTCTTTTATCTTGAGAGTGTTGGCAAATGAAAATGAATGAAGAGGAGAGGAATGGAGTGGGATGTATATGGTAAGGGGTTAGGGTTCACTTATTGGGTTAGTGTGCTAGAATACAACCCAAAGCCCAAACAAAATACCAAAATCCTAATCAACTCCAAACGTATCAGTGTTTATACTCAAAAATGTTGTAAACGCCATTCTGAACTCAATGAAAGTAGTCTCGAGTCCTAATTTTAACTTTTACAAAAAGTAGCATTTCGGACTTTAATTCGACTAACGATGCTATATTTAAATATACAATCGTAAAATATGCGGGTTGTTACAGACTCCTCTCCTTAAAGAAATTGCATCCCCACAATACTTAAGAAGAAAATAAAGAGTAACAACCACAAAAGCATATCAACACAAAAGAAAATTTTGAAGTGAAAAGTTCACCTTAAGGAGCACGAGAGAGTAAGTCCGGATGTTTTCGCTCGATGAATTCTCTAGATCCCAAAGAACAATCCTTAGGATTTGAGGACCATTGAACTTTCTCAAGCGGAACATTTTTATTACGAAGGCGTTTAACCTCCATAGCAGTGGTACGAATAGGATGTTGCTCATAAGTCAAATTTGGTGAAACTTCAATTTCTTCAATAACACCGAGATCAATAATTGAATCGAAATCTCTAAGACATTTCCGTAGTTGAGAGACGTGGAATACATCGTGAATAATAGAAAATTGAGCCGGTAATAAAAGCGATACGCCACAGAACCAATGCGTTCGGTGATAGAAAAAGGGTCAATATATCAAGGTGCTAATTTCCCAATCGATTGAAACGCACAACACCCTTCATAGGTGAAACATGAATAAACACCAAATCTTCCACAGAAAATTCTAAATTTGGTTATCTGCATATGATTTTTGTCCAATTTGAGCTTCTCTTATCCTATAACGAATAAGGTCAATCTTTTCTTTGGAATCATGAATAAAATCTGGGCCTAAAACTAGCTTCTCACCGGCTTCAAGCCAACATGAAGGAGATCGGCATGGCCTTCCCTAGAGCGCCACGAAAAGTGTCATACCAATACTAGAATGGAAGCTATTATTGTAAGAAAACTCAACAAAAGAAATATGATATTCCCAGCTTCCACCAAAATCAAGAACACATGTACGAAGAAGATCTTTAAGAGTTTGATTCACACGCTCTATTTGTCCTTTAGATTGAGGACGATAAGCGGTGCTAAAAGAGAAGGATGAGCATCAAGGCTACATAAAATAAGAGATGAACATGAATCAGATTCACGATCTCGAATCTCACAAGTGGACAAAGTCTCGAGATTATTCCATTTGGATATCATCATGGAAACAACCGTTTGTTTCTTATGACTAAGGACATCGGTAACACGATTTCTCTTTCCGAGAGTATGGAGAATATCAAGATCATAAGATGCAAGGAATTCGAGCCAACGTTGTTGATGCAAATTAAGTTCTTTTTGAGAGAACAAATACTTTAAAGATATATGATCAGTGTAGAGAACAAGTTTTTCTCCCAAAAGATAATAACGCCAAATTCTAAAAGCGAAAACAGCGGCTGCGAGCACTAGATCATGAGTGGCATATCTAGTCTCGATAGGCTTTAATTGTATAGATGCATAAGCGATTACATGTTCCCTTTTGTAAGAGAATGGCACCCAAACCAATACGACTAGCATCGGTACAAACAGTGATTTCTTGGTTCCCTTCGAGAATCACAAGAATAGGAGTATTGAAAAGGAGTTCATTTAATTGATCCTCTTTCCCGAAAATCTAAGGCTTTTAAAATTATAATTAACTTTATGTAATCATCCTTAGAAAAATTTGCTTATTCCAAGTTAATTTATTGTGTCTGACTGTCTCATCATAGCATTTAGGAGACTCCTATCGATAACGTTGATCAGGCGCATCGATCAGAATTCTTAAAGCAGTCAATGGGCAATATAACACAAAATCATCTTCTATATGATAAAAATATCTCTTAAATTTTTTATGAATATTCTACGTTCGTTTTAAGAACAAATCCAATTATACTTTCAAACATATCTTATTAGAAAGATTTGCAATTTTAAATTGCTGTTTTCACCCATAATCAATGAATACAAGGATGGAGTAATCGAGATACTCACAGAATACTCGATTCATAAGATGGATGAAATAAGCTGGAGGGTTCGTCAAACCAAATAGCATAACAATCCATTCATCAGAATCATAATGGGTGCGGAATGTGGTTAGTGGAACGCTATCGTCCGCAACTCATAGATAATGAAAACTGGTAGCAAAGTCGAACTTAAAAGACCTTAGCACCACTCAATAGATCGCTTAGGTTATTATCCTAAGACAGGCTCAAAGATACCAGGAAATTCACGAACTACTTGAATGAGGGAAGTAACATTTTCCTCATCAAGTGGATTTAAAGAATAAAATGATGCCACCAAATTGGAATCGAAATCATTAAGAAAAATAAAACCTTCTTAACAGATTAAAAACGTCGAAGATGGATAGTCTTATCGGGATATAGGATATGGGCTTCATAATGATTAAGTTAATCCTTTCCCAAAAATCAACTCTGAAACCTAAGTAGCACTAACACGTAAATCGGATCGAAAAGCATAATCACATAAAATAATTCGACATCTTTATAAAGCAAACTGAGTGTTGCGGATCCACCGATCGAATTCGCAATTCTCATTGAAGTCATCAAGCTCATAACATTTAAAGACAAAGTATCAACAAGTTCCTTTGATGTAAAAGAGTGAGATGCACCCATAACAAAAAGAACTCGAATAGGATAATCATGAAACAAATTATTGCCACTAAGGACTGAATAAGAAATACCTTGACGAAGAGAAGTGTTACTAGGAGCTTGCACAACATTTAGCTCTCCCGCTCTCCTACTTTGAAGTATAGGATATGTAGATAAGATGACCTGAACTTTTGCAATAACGACAAAAAAGGGGTTTCGGACACCTATATGCATAGTGGTCAGTAGAACCACAATTGTAGCATTGTCCATGATTAGAGGTAGGAGTCTTTGCTACCGAAGTTGCTTGCTTCACTTTCTTGTTGGGATCGGGGCCTTTGAACTTGATAGGCCTCTTCTTGTTCATGTTGAAGTTTCGTTTGGCACCACAACTTCATCATCACTTTCTTCATCGGCCTCTTCAAATCGAAGAGCAATATCAACAAGCTGATCGAAAGAAATTTCTAGTTTCGGAAGTAAAGCCTTTTTTAGGCTCTTATTCAACCCATAGACAAACCTCTGATTTTTCTTCAATGGAGTATTAATATACTCGACCCTATATTTAGAGAGAGATTCAATACATGCAACGTAATCCGTCACAGAAGATTCACCTTGAACAAGGTCAATAAAGCATCGAACTAAAGTTAGTTTTTCAGCTTTTGGTACAAAATTCAACTCGAACCTTTCTTGGAATTTCTCCTAAGTAAGATCGGCTTCAACAGTTTATGAAATCAAAAGCTCATATCAATCTAATGTTTTTTCCTAGAGCATGCTAGAAGCCACTTGGACTCGATGTAGATCCACAAGATTCATACGAGAAAAGATGCGATTGCATGTTCTAAGCCAAGCTTGGATTTCTATAACGCTTTCGAAACCCCTGAATGGAATTCCACCCAAATTGGTATAATCTCTGCACAAGCGTGCAAACAGTATTTAGGTGAGTAGGCTCTGGAATGGGTCTGGCAGCTTGGGCATTCTTTACAAGATCTAAAAGCTGTTGGGCAGACATGAATACGCCATCCTGAGGAATGGTACTAGATTGTCCGGCGTTGGGACGGCCAGGTCTAACCATTTCTTTTCTTTAGGAAAGAAAGAAAGAAGAGGAAAAAGGTTATTCTTGGAATGAATATCAAACAAATTTGATTGATAAAACAAGGCATCATAAAAGGAAATAGGATAGAACGGGTCCAATGACTCGAATTATATCCTAAGGCACGATTCCTAAGAGAGACTTTGGACAATGATCCCCATCATAATATTTTATATTGTTCCAAAGTTTCGCTCTGATGCCAAGTCGTGACGCCCCATCTCTATACTCACACTAGCTATGGACACTACAGGGTAATGCCATCGACTCACACGAAGAATAAGGCTGTTGAGGAGCGACCATCTGTGTAATTTTTTTGTGCGAGTACCCATATGTCAGATAATATGACATGCATTTCTTTTCAAGAGAAAATCTAACATATCAAATACAAAGTCAGGGCTACTACATAGTGGCTATGTGGTCTTCGGACACAAATATAAAATAAGCATAACATAAAATCAATGCACATGTATTCATATCACTAAGGCGGAAACAGATATGAATATAACACATAGAAGTGTTCATCAAAGTAGTTGTTAAACAAGATCCACTACATCACAAAAGAATAAGTATACGTTAACGAGTCTCTATCTCAAATGTATAAAAGCAAAAAATACTAGGCTAAGTAGTTAGCCAAAAGTCAGATGACGATCCCTGATAAGAAGTCAAGTAGAAGCACCTGAAACACCTCCGCCTGACCCGAGTATAATTTAAGAAGAAAATAATAAACGGATCAGTCTAGCTACTAATATCATATAAGATGAGATAGAATAAGAGATATAACAAATATATATGATAACAATTAAAATCATAGAATATATCGAATAAAAAGAATGTAATATTATTTAGCTTATTCACCAAACCTCAAATATTGGCAAAACAAATCAATGCCAATTTGCAATAAATGGTGAAACACAAATTCCAGAAATCCGTGACAGAAAGTCCAGAAAACACAAAAGGGGAGAGGCCTATCACAAACGGGAGCATGAAAACGCACCAACACATGTATCTCAAACGGGTCGCTAACCCATGGTCGCTAAACATAGAGCCGGTGCAATGACATAGTACAACGTTACGCCTGATGAACCTGAAATCAAATAATTTGAAACAACGACGTAGTACAATGTTACGTCCGATGAACCTGAAACTCAAATAATCTAAAACAACGATGTAGTACAGCGTTAGGCCCGATGAACCTGAAATACAAATAATCCAGAACAACGACGAAGTACAGCGTTACGACCGATGAACCTAAAACTTAAATAATCTGAAACAATAACGTAATACAGCTTACGCCCGATGAACTGAACTCCATAAAAAACCCATAGGTCGCTAGCCTATAAAAGTGAGACGAAGCTCCATAAAACAAGGTACAGTCCCCCATGCGGACAAAGAGACATCGCATATTGCTAGTCTAAATCATAAAATGATCACCATTGATCAATAAGAAGTGTTAATTACACTAAGCTAGTAAATATATGAGTTTAGCTTCATGTCCTATAACCACTAGCTTAACTTAAATATTTAGGAATAGATTGTATATTTCCACTTGAAAACTATCACAAGTGTTCAATCGAACAAGTCCAAGAATTAACCGAAAAAGAAAATGCAAGCGTATTGTACCACTTGTTTTGCTAAGTCGTTTAATTAGATTTCTCATATTCCAAACTCGTTTTCCACGAAAACGTCCAAACCGGATCGAAGTGGTTTACGAGAAATAAATCTCGATCCCGGTCTCTTCGAAACGATCAGCGCATTTGGCCAATATTGATAGTCGGTGATTTAACTATCAATTAATATTCACAAACAACCATCAACAAATAAATAATTTTTCAAATTATTTATTTATCTCACAATATCTTTACAAGATATATTTTCACTTTCAAACCCCTTTGAAAACAGTTTTCAAACTGTCTTCCTTTCTCAGAATAAATTCCAAATATTTCTATTTCCACCGAAATCACCAAGCACAAGATTTTAGATTTTTAAAATAATTTCAGAACACTTTAATTGTAAAGTATGTTTAATATTTAATTTAAAAAACTTTACTTTAGTACTTAATTTAAAATAATACTTTAGAAACAAATTAAAATAAGTTTACTTTATAAATACAACTAGATTTTCTTCTTTAAACAAAATACTAAATCATTCTTAAAATAATTATTACGATAATAGATTAACAATTTTCTTACTTTAGAATTTACTTTAAAATAATTAAATTAAAACTACTTCAATAATTGATTAAAATATATACTATATGAATATTTGAAAATAAGGTTACTTTATAAATATAGACTAGGTTTTCACCTTTAAGACAGAATTACTAAGTCCCTCTTTATAAATTATTATCACGGTAATAGATTTGAATAAATATTTACTTTAGAATTTTAAACTTTTAGAAATAATAAATTTTCCAAGAACATACTTTGTAAAACAACATTAAAACCTTTATTTTATTTAAAAACTTACTTTGAAAATGTACTTGGCTATCCGGAGAAATATACTTCTCTTCACAACCTTTAAAAATAAACCACTATTTATTTTTAAACAATTTTTCTCATTCCTTTAATAAGTTCCCCCCTTGAATTTATTCTTCCAAATATCCAATTTCAAACACTTAAATCAATTTCCAAATTGATTTCCAATTTACTTCATTTATTCAAAATCCATTAATTTCAGATTTTATTCCTTAATTATGATTTAAAATACTTTTAATTGAAATACCAATTTAGTTTTCTCAATTTACTTCTTATGCCTTTAAATAAATTTAAAACTTTAAGTTTTAAAATAATTCTTTATTCATTTAATTTAATATCACATAATTTTACAATTCATTAATTACTATTTATTCAAACCCTTTTCTTTTCATACTCGAAGTTATTTATTATTATTTAACCTACTTCCATTTCTCTTCCAATTCATTCTTAATTTATTAAATTTTCTAAGATTATTTCGTTTACAAATTTACTTCCTTCATTTCTTTCCAAAATCCAATTTATATATTTTTGGTAATTCATTATAACCAATATATATATCCAATCCAATCATATCATTCAATATTCCTATATATTCAACATAGAATATCAAGTAAATCACATTAGAGAATATTAAATAATAAATATTGAGGGGTCCAGTTGGATCCCTCCAACCTGTTTTCCCTGCATCCACAGATGTTAGCACAATATAATATGCCAGTTCCAAAACATACCACACTATAGCACATCAATCAATTTCAATCATTCAAACAATTATTTAAATTTAATCATTTAAATTTAAATTTAAATTAACTGAGTGAGATTAACTCACCTTCTTGTTTGCAGTCCGATCCAAACCAGCTTGTTTCCTTCACGATTATAATAATTTAATTAATATTCGAAATAATCGAACACTTAATTCCCATTTAATAAATTTAATTAATTATTAATTAACTAGTGATTTAGTTCTAAGCTGATGATTTATACAATTTATTAACATTTAAATTAATCTATAAATAATTCTACTATTTAATAAATTAAATTGGTAATTATTTAAAATTAATAGTTTGGTTTTTAACTAATTACTTTGATTGACCTTCATTTGGTTGCTTTGAAAGTATGTTATATAAAATAATCAATCTGTAAAATTCCCAAAAACTAAATTTTAAATAATACTTCCAAGTCAAGACATTTCCAAAATCTAGCTTAAAAATCCTACCTCATTCTTAAAACTTCATAAATTACCAAATTTATTGTGTATAAATAAAAATTTCAGATTTTCTTTACTGTCAAAATTTTCTCTTCAGCTTTTCTGACCCTTATGTACATACATAAATCTACATATATACTTAATTTAAATTAGCTATCATTATTTAAATTCTAACTTAAATAATCAACTGTAAATCTTAAATTTAAAATTAGATTAAAAGTTAATTACCATAACAGCCACCGCTAACGCTCATGGTCGCAAAGGCATCTCCTAAACCCTCAACTAAATCTGGCAGAAACGAGCATGAAAACCCCTACCTGGACTTGCGGCCGAGCTCCAAGCAACTCGAACGAGCTCGCGACAGCTACCCTCTACGGCCATGTTACCCTCACGCCGTCGCCTTTCTTCGATCTCGTCACCCAGATCTAGGATCACATCTATCGTTCTCCTCCCCTAAGATTTGATGTGCATCCCCACGCCCTTGAGAATAGAATCGACCAAACTCATCTCCACTTGAATCGAATGTCACTGAATTCGAATCACTGGCCCTCGAACGCTCACGCGTAAGCGATAGAGAAGAGCTCGGTCTTACGAGTCGCGCCTGATTTCTATTGAAGTCGAGCCACTTCTGCCTCGAAATCGAATTCATATACATCCGCCGTTTATTTTTTTTGATTTGGTTAAAGCTTCGTTTGGGTGACAACAGGTACGAGATCCATAAGGTTGCGTTATAAAAGGGATAACAAGCAAACAGGGAAAGATGTTCGCGTGAAAATTGTTTCTGTGTGACGGCTACAACAGAGGTTTGTTGGCTAAAAGGATTACAGGCAGCAGCTGATTTCAAATTAGACATTTTTATATTCAAAATATCTTGTTTAGATACCCAGTTATTAAATTTGATTCAATACAGATTTCAGCGCGTTTATATAACGTACGCTCACACAACAACTCCAAACACTCCGAAAATTGAAATCCGATAATAATAAAATATTGCGGATCCAATGGAACTGGTTTCGTCAAATTCCGAGACTGTGTTTCGGAAGGCTATTTTTAAATTCAATTCAAACTATATATTTTTAAAACTTAACAAATCGCTGTTAAATTCAATTTTAACACCTTTATTATCTTCAGTATTATCAATATAAATTTTACAAGCCTTCAAATCATTTTTAACAGGCTTAGAATTCCAGATTTCATATTTTACCCAATTTCAAATTATACAATTTAATAATTAATTACCGAATAAATGGTCATATTTGAATTCAAATTAAAAGTCAACCTTTAAATATTTAAAATCAATTAAATATCTCGATTTCATTTGTTTAAAAAAAATTCCGGGTTGTTACATTCCTCCCCTCTTAAAAAAATTTCGTCCCGAAATTACTAGTTAGGAAGAATGGTCCAATACCCGTTTACTTTTCCTAAAACCAAACAGTTCAACATCCTATCAATTATCTCTTTTAAAAGACCCATTATTATTCTTACTGACTTTTCCAAACTTCTCCATAGTTTCAAACAATATTACCTATTTAATCATTCAAATTTAAATTTTAAATCAAATTTAAAATTAACAGAATTTTCTCAAAAATTTTCCAACTCTCTAAATTTCCGAAAATTCGCCAGTGTCTCCTTTGCGCGGCTAGCTCGGTACAACTACAAAATGGCTCTACGGCCTCCCAAATCCAAAAAGAAAACAAAACGCCAAGTGGCTAGATCCAAAAACCCAATCAAATTCCACAAAAAATTAAACACATACCTTTTTAGTCAGGCAATTCAAATTTATCTTCTAAAACCAAAACCAAATTTTCCTTTCCCTTACTCATACCTGCATATCCTATTTAGCAATAATATCCAATCACAACATTCAAAAACATTTTATCGACTTCTTTTACACATTTTCAATACTCGTTTTACTTAAGCCCGTACGATGCACATATATCATCCGTACGCAATACTGAATCCGATCGCTCACTCGACCACACAATTTCACTTCCGAACTAGTATCGTCCACCCGACTTCCTAGTGCGGACTCAGATCTAGTTTCCTGATTAGAAACCGTCAATCTCCTTGCATAGTAATAACTATGATAGAGAATTTCCAGAATCAATCAAAATTCCATATCCAGGCTCGCCATCGAAAATCGAGTGAAAAATCCTAACTCGGATCAATATAACTATCTCGAAACTCAGTGCTGAATCTGGATCAAATAGCTATGCGAATAAAATAATATACGTACATCCTACATATTTGCCCCAATTGATTATCAATTATCAATTTCTTTTTTTATTCACATTTATTTTGATTGTTATTCACTCATTCTCACTTTCCCTTGTTACAACTTCCAATTTTAGTCTTCATTCAATTACTCACTTAGTATATCTCCAATGCCAACTTACTTAAGAATTTCACCTTCATTTCTTAAATCCAATATAATATTTTATATACCTCTTGAATTTGTTTTCACTTCACTATTGGAGTTTATATCTATTTTATTCAACTTGCCTTTGCAATTCCATAAAAATTTCAATTTCTTCAATTTGTTAATTACTTTCAGATATAAATACTTTTTCCCAATTTTACTTGAATTCAATTCATTTCCAAACTTTGAATATTGAATTTTGATTCACCCTATCTCAACCCATATTTAATTAACCATTTCCCTTATTCGTTTTACTTACTAATTTATTTTTATATCTCAAATAAAAGTTAGTTTGCAAACTTTTCTTCTTTTAGTTTCTTTGAACAATTCTTTAGTTCATCACACTTTACTTATACAATTTAAATTAGGTTTCAGCATTCAGTTATAATTCTATTTGCTTAACAGGTTTAAACCATTTGTCGTTAGTGGAAATTTTCAAAAGATTCAAAAAAATTCTAACTCCTAAAATTTTCGAATTTTTTTGGCAGAGTCTCCTTTGTACGGAGGAGCTTTTGCAATTTGACAAGAGATATAAATATATATACATCGACCCACACGGTCGGAAAACAGAAAAACAGTTCATATTTCCTATTTGTATTGCGTAGGCGTACCTTATTTAGCATTTTAAAGCAAACAACTATTTATTTAAGCATATAGCGCAATCAAAACCAGTCAAACGGCTTCCAAAAACCTGTATCTACTCTATTTAAACACGTCAGTGTCAAATATACAAAGTCTATTGACATTTCACTTATTATAAATAACTAAAATATGGATTCTATTAACAGTGCATATTATATATTTCCATAAGCACATATGAAGTATTTCAACACTTATTTACAATGCTCCCAAACAATATTCAAACCATCCTATTCAATTCAAATGATTTCACAACTCTCTTACTTAACTTATATTCATTTTAAGTCCAAGCAAACTTATTTAAATTGAATTGATTTCCAAAAGCAATCTGACTCCCATTTTATTCGAAGTCAAGTTCTCATTAATATAACTTAATTTAATTAACTCAATTACTAATTTCATTTACCAAACAAGTTTTATTTCAAATCATTTCATAAAACTCGACACCACTATATCTCAAATTATTTAAGTCAAGCTTTTATTCAAATATTACTTAAGTCATTTATTTTTCGTCAAGTTATTTCAACTTTACAACTCAAGTTATATATATTTTATAAGCACTTTCCAAATTTAAATCCTTAATTTGATTTCAATTACCAATCAATTTTGATGCCACTTCATTCAATCCTAATGGTTTACATTCGATTTCTTACATTCAGTTTATTTTAATCCAAACAAGCTTATATTCAATTCAATTGATTTCAAAATCAGTTTTATTTCACTTCTATCAATTCATAGAATTTATCTAATCTCGTTTCCATCAAATGACAATTTACTTCTACGAAATTTGACCATATGCAATTAAATAAATAACTACGTAAGCTTGTAGCCACTTTAATTTGATTTCAACTCAATTAATAGTCAATTTCTCCCATTCTAATTCATTTGCAATCATTTCAATTTTTTTCACTTGAATTTTATTTACCACTCAAACCATTACTATTTGAACTCTATTTTGTTTAACTTGAGTTCATTACCATCTCCATTTGTTTAAATTAAATTAGTATATTCCATTGAATCAATATGAATTCTAACTCACATTCAATAATTTATTTCTTAATTCCTCTCATTTTATAACGAGGCCATTTCCAATTTTTCTCAACTTAGATTTTTATTTGCAATATAAATCATTTTTATGTTAATTCAATTCCATTCGACTTCAACTCAAATTTAATTCACTTATAATTTTAAGTTGAATTTCTATTAATAACTCAAGCTTCACTTTCAAATTTTATCATTTATTCACAACTCAAATTTTTTTTAACCAATTCGAGTTCCATTTCCATTTCTATTAACTAATTTATTACCAATTAGTTTATTCAAATTTTATACCCAATATTGGATTTTCATCTCAAAAATCACTCTAACCGTTTTACTTGATTTCAATCTATTTTATATTTTAAATTTTGGATTATATTCATTATCATTACAAACAATTTTATTTGGCCTATTCATTTTACTTCCAAACTTTATAAGTCACAACTTATTTATATTCATATTTCATCTATTTACAATCAATCTCATTCACATTTTACTTTTTTTTTACTCGGAATTATGCCTCTTATTTAGCCAATATATTTTTATTATTCCATAAACATTTTAAACAAGATTCCAGACCTTAAACAATTCTCCAAAATTTCAAAATCACCTTTGAAATCAACTATGTCCAAAATCCTTTGCATTTTCAAACCAAATTCAACATCTTGCAAACAAACTCTGATCCAAAATCATCCAGATAACAATCCCTCCCTTGGAAACTCGAAAATGAACACTGACGATGTCGCGATCATCATCGGAATTATTTTCCAGCGACCGAAAGAGTTCAGTGCTTTTATCTTTTTAACAACATTTCAAATATATTTTAATTTCCAAATCTCTCCATATTCAATTCCAATTCAAAAATATTCCCGAAATAATACCGCTATTATTTCTCCAAAATCTTTGAGAACCACTTTCAAATTCCAAGGGATTTAAACCTTTCCCAAAATTCCAAATTTGAAATCCATTTCGATTTATTTTCAAATATTTCTCTGGAATCCTACTCCCAATTAATCACATTTGTATATGAAGTTTATTTCAATTTATAAATTACATTTAGAATCTATGTTTCAAATTCCATTTTGTTACATAAATTTATTCTTCAACTTGGTTATAAGTTTTCAATTTCTTATTCAATTTCTACACAATAGTGTTAATAATTTAATATTACCATTCCTTAACAACCAAGCATCCAAATACTATAATACTTTACAAAAATTATATCTTTTATATACAAAAATAATTTGGGTAAAATTATTTCATTTACCCTACTTTAAAACAATACCGTGTCGAATTATTCTATTTAAGTGTTTAGAGATCCCTATCAATAACGTTAATTACTCGTATTGATCAGCATCCATAAACTACTCAATAAACCAATTGACACAATATAAAATCATTTTATATTCACAAACAAATACGCGCTCATATATATTTATTAATACGCTCAAACTCATTATAGAGTACTATGGACTCTATTTCAATGAGTAATTCCCACCAAAGCCAAGGTTATCACCAATCTAAGCTCTGATACCAAGTGTAACGACCCGCAAATCCGTACCCTTTGAGTCAACACTATTCTACAACAATCAACTCAAGTTGCACAGAAATACAAACCGTTTGGGTTAAAGAAGAAGAGGTGGAAGAAGATAATAGAAAACAACATCAGAATCTAACCATCGCAACGGAATAAAATATAATAGATAATAATGATCTTTACTCAAAATCAAATATATCTGTTTATATATTACATCATCAGAGTACATCAATCACAGCTCAACATCAATATCATACAAATGGATACACAACAACTCAACACAGCGGAATATATATAAACAAATACGGGAGTACGTATTGTCAACCAGCTTGTCTCCTGAGCTCCACAACATCTCCTGTATCCTATAATACTCCGTCTGACCCGAGCATTACAGTTAAATAACACCCGAGTCGGTCTGGAATACCAGCGTGAGAAAATCACACTCACTTGATTATTAAAGTTCCAAAAATTCTTTTGAAAACAAAAGCATTTCGTAAGACCACGCCACAAATAAACATGTCGGGTTTTTACCTTACGATAGCTAAAACATTTTTATTAAATCCTCTAATATTATAATAGTGTCTATAGAAAGTAAAATAGAATCTAGCTGAAATGCTTGCATCTCACGTTTCAGCAATAGTTGGGAACAATCAAAACCGTACGGGCACATAGGGAAAATGGATTCCAACTAATGGCTAGGCACTAGGGTACCACCTGTCACAGTACCTGGTCTAGATCAGCGTACCGAGGAGCCACCCTAACTCCCCTGCAACACAAGACCGGAACCATCCCTTACTGGACAGTCCCGAGCAAGATCACCCCGCGGTTGGGATCAGCAACCGCCCACTAAGCCGAAATAAAAGGGACATCTACACAGGGATGACCTCACCCTCCAGTGGGGGCTACCCACGAAGCCTTGCTGCATAACCCATGATTTTCAGCTATTCCCATTTGATGAGGCTTGAGGCTAAGCGTTACCTTTTTAGAACATATCCCTTAGAATGCCCATTGTCCACCCGACGATGTTTCGCAAGCATTCATCCATACAAGTCCGTCTTGGGTTCGAACGGAACCGAATGCACTATTCCTACTACATCCATTTTGGAAATATCCTCAGGATTAGTAGCGACTAGCCCTTGCACTTCACTGCTCCATCTTCGAATCCAAACTCGTTTTCCACGAAAACGTCCAAACCGCATCGAAGTGGTTTACGAGAAATAAATCTCGATCCCGGTCTCTTCAAAACGATCAGCGCATTTGGCCAATATTGATAGTCGGTGATTTAACTATCAATTAATATTCACAAACAACCATCAACCAATAAATAATTTTCCAAATTATTTATTTATCTCACAATATCTTTACAAGATATATTTTCACTTTCAAACCCCTTTGAAAACAGTTTTCAATCTGTCTTCCTTTCTCAGAATAAATTCCAAATATTTCTATTTCCACTGAAATCACCAAGCACAAGATTTTAGATTTTTAAAATAATTTCAGAACACTTTAATTGTAAAGTATGTTTAATATTTAATTTAGAAAACTTTACTTTAGTACTTAATTTAAAATAATACTTTAGAAATAAATTAAAATAAGTTTACTTTATAAATATAACTAGATTTTCTTCTTTAAACAAAATACTAAATCATTCTTAAAATAATTTTACGATAATAGATTAACAGTTTGCTTACTTTAGAATTTACTTTAAAATAGTTAAATTAAAACTACTTCAATAATTGATTAAAATATATACTATATGAATATTTGAAAATAAGCTTACTTTATAAATATAGACTAGGTTTTCACCTTTATGACAGAATTACTAAGTCCCTCTTTATAAATTATTATTATGGTAATAGATTTGAATAAATATTTACTTTAGAATTTTAAACATTTAGAAATAATAAATTTTCTAAGAACAAACTTTGTAAAACAACATTAAAACCTTTATTTATTTAAAAACTTACTTTGAAAATGTACTTGGCTATCCGGAGAAATATACTTCTCTTCACAACCTTTAAAAATAAACCCCTATTTATTTTTAAACAATTTTTCTCATTCCTTTAATAAATTCCCCCCTTGAATTTATTCTTCCAAATATCCCATTTCAAACACTTAAATCAATTTCCAAATTGATTTCCAATTTACTTCATTTATTCAAAAATCCATTAATTTCAGATTTTATTCCTTAATTATGGTTTAAAATACTTTTAATTGAAATACCAATTTAGTTTTCTCAATTTACTTCTTATACCTTTAAATAAATTTAAAACTTTAATTTAAAATAATTCTTTATTCATTTAATTTAATATCACATAATATTACAATTCATTAATTACTATTTATTCAAACCCTTTTCTTTTCATACTCGAAGTTATTTATTAGTATTTAACCTACTTTCATTTCTCTTCCAATTAATTCTTAATTTATTAAATTTTCTATGATTATTTCGTTTACAAATTTACTTCCTTCATTTTCTTTCCAAAATCCAATTTATATATTTTTGGTAATTCATTATAACCAGTATCATTCAATATTCCAATATATTCAACATAGAATATCAAGTAATCACATCAGAGAATATTAAATAATAAATATTGAGGGGTCCAGTTGGATCCCTCCAACCTGTTTTCCCTACATCCACAGATGTTAGCACAATATAATATGCCAGTTCCAAAATATACCACACTATAGCACATCAATCAATTTCAACCATTCAAACAATTATTTAAATTTAATCATTTAAATTTAAATTTAAATTAACTGAGTGAGATTAACTCACCTTCTTGTTTGTAATCCGATTCAAACCAGCTTGTTTCCTTCACGATTCCAGACCTTGTATAATAATTTAATTAATATTCGAAATAATCGAACACTTAATTTCCATTTAATAAATTTAGTTAATTATTAATTAACTAGTGATTTAGTTCTTAACTGATGATTTATACAATTTATTAACATTTAAATTAATCTATAAATAATTCCACTATTTAATAAATTAAATTGGTCATTATTAAAATTAATCTTTTGGTTTTTAACTAATAAATTTGATTGACCTTCGTTTGGTTTCTTTGAAAGTACGTTATATAAAATAATCATTCTGTAAAATTCCCAAAATCTAAATTTTAAATAATACTTCCAAGTCAAGTCATTTCCAAAATCTAGCTTAAAAATCCTACCTCATTCTTAAAACTTCAGAAATTACCAAATTTATTGTGTATAAATAAAAATTTCAGATTTTCTTTACTGTCAAAAATTTCTCTTATGCTTTTTTGACCCTTATGTACATACATAAATCTACATATATACTTAATTTAAATTAGCTATCATTATTTAAATTCTAACTTAAATAATCAACTGTAAATCTTAAATTTAAAATTAGATTAAAAGTTAATTACCACAATAGCCACCGCTAACGCTCCTGGTCGCAAAGGCATCTTCGAAACCCTCAGCTAAACCTGGTAGAAACGAGCATGAAAACCCCCACCTGGACTTGCGGACGAGCTCCAAGCAACTCGAACGAGCTCGCGACAGCTACCCTCTACGGCCATGTTACCCTCACGCCGCCGCCTTTCTTCGATCTCGTCACCCAGATCTAGGATCGCATCTATCGTGCTCCTCCACTAAGATTTGTTGTGCATCCCCACACCCTCGAGAATAGAATCGAGCAAACTTATCTCCGCTTGAATCGAATGTCACTGAATTCGAATCACTGGCCCTCGATCGCTCACGCGATAGAGAAGAGCTCGGCCTTACGAGTCGCGCCTGATTCCTATTGAAGTCGAGCCACTTCTGCCTCGAAATCGAATTCATATACATCCACCATTTATTTCTTTTGATTTGGTTAAAACTTCCTTTGGGTGACAACAGGTACGAGATCCATAAGGTTGCGTTATAAAAGGGATAACAAGGAAACAGGGAAAGACGTTCGCGTGAAAATTGTTTCTACGTGACGGCTACAGCAGAGGTTTGTTGGCTAAAAGGATTACAGGCAGCAGCCGATTTAAAATTAAATATTTTTATATTCAAAATATCTTGTTTAGGTACCCAGTTATTAAATTTGATTCGATATAGATTTTAGTGCATTTATATAACATACGCTCACACAACAACTCCAAACACTCCGAAAATTGAAATCCGATAATAATAAAATATTACGGATCCAATGGAACTGGTTTCGTCAAATTCCGAGACTGTGTTTCGGAAGGCTATTTTAATTCAATTCAAACTATATATTTTTAAAACTTAACAAATCGCTGTTAAATTCAATTTTAACACCTTTATTATCTTTGGTATTATCAATATAAATTTTACAAGCCTTCAAATCATTTTTAACAGGCTTAGAATTCCATATGAAACCCAATTTCAAATTATACAATTTAATAATTAATTACCGAATAAATGGTGATATTTGAATTCAAATTAAAAATCAACCTTTAAATATTTAAAATAAATTAAATATCCTGATTTCATTTGTTTAAAAAAAATTCCGAGTCGTCACAAAACAAAACCATAAAAACCGATATCGAATCCATCAAATGGATACTCCAAAAATCCAGAAAAGAAGTCATCAAAGTCGATAAAAGTGATAACAATTAATCGGATGTACCAAAAATAGATATAAATGGAAATCCACTCAAATATAGACAATTTGGTTGAAACTAACAGCATTAGACGTCTGATGGTTTCCCAAATTTCTGAGCTGAAGGTTTGGAATTTTCTTCCAGATCGCCCGGATGTCTGGGGAACAAACTTAGACTTCTGAGCTGAAAGACTAGAATTTTTATTTCAGAGCTTCAAACGTCTGAGCTTACTACCAAATGTCTGAGTTGAAGCTCAGGGAAAGATTTAACCAAGGTCATTGATGGCCAAATCAACTTCGAAGCAATCGAATGAGCGACGATGGCTAGGAGTTTATGCCAAGCGACAACCCAGCCCTATAGACTCATCAATACACTCTGAACAACATGTCCAAAGATCCATATATGGATTTTCACAGATTTTGACTTCAAAATGCCAAAAATTGGAAAATTCGCCAAACCAATTCAATTCAAAAGAAAATGGACATGAAATAGGTGTTATAAATTCATACCTAACAACTATCAAAGGTACAGACATAAACGTGAGTTCAAAAACTCACATTTAAACCCAATAACAGAAAATGAGAAGCTCTAAAACAAAGCAAGACCGATTCCTCTTCAATAAGACTTCAAGAATCTTCAATCTATTGTTAAATAAAATGAATTTCCTTAGTTAGGGTTTAGGAATTTCTGAGAACTGAAGAGAGAT
The DNA here is from genome assembly GCA_030765085.1 of Allium cepa. Classification (NCBI taxonomy): domain Eukaryota; kingdom Viridiplantae; phylum Streptophyta; class Magnoliopsida; order Asparagales; family Amaryllidaceae; genus Allium; species Allium cepa. Next base: position 439,354,173 of record CM060941.1, read on the forward strand.
TGAGATGGAGGAGATTAAGAGGATTCTTACCTAAGCTTCTCCTTGATTTCTAGAACTTGAATTTGAATTTCCTAGTAAACTAGGGCTTATGAATTTTAATTTTCTATCTATTCCCCTATTTTTCTTTTAGCTTGAGAGTGTTAAGAAATGAAAATGAATGAAGAGAAGAGGAGTGGAGTGGGAGTATATGGTAAGGGGTTTGGTTCACTTATTGGGCTAGTGGGCTAGAATACAACCCAAAGCCCAAACAAAATACCAAAATCGTAATCAACTCAAAACATATCGATGTTTATACTCAAAAAGGTTGTAAACGCCATTTTGAACTCAATGAAAATAGTCTCAAGTCCTAATTCGACCGTTTACAAAAAGTAGAATTTTGGACTTTAATTCGACTAACGATGCTATATTTAAATATACAATCGTAAAATATGGGATTGTTACATAATCCAACATAAAGCTCATAGGAAATTGAAGAGAAAATGAGGACTTCTCATCCTGATCTTTTCTCTGGTAAACTTTGTAACGACCCAGCTTTTCAGTCGTTCGAATTTAGATATTTAATTGAATTAAATATTGAAAAGTGATATTTAAAAGTTAAATCGGTTAAATAATTGAATCTGGAATCCAACGTGAATAAAAATGATTTATAAAGTTGATTTAAATTCTATTTAAATTAGAATGAAGTTAGAGAACTTTTTAATTTGATTTAAAATGACTAAATAGAAATTGGAATTTGTTTAATTTAATTAACATGTAAAAATAGTCATTTTTTACACTGTTCAGATTTCCGTAAAACCAATTTCATTTGGAACTGTAATCATGAATTTTAATTAATGTCAAATTACGTGTCGATTGGACTTACCATTTAATAATGCGAGTTTAAAACGTGTAGAAATTAATTAAGAAAATCTAATTAAAATAATTCGATTTCGAAAAGCTATCGTCTGTATATAAGGAATTAGCCTTTGATGCATATTCCATTATGTTCGGAATAGGGGTAAAACATTAGAAACGCCAAGCGGGACACTTCGTTTGGAGTCTGGAATTTCAACGCATGAGTAGTGCGCGAGAATTTTATATAATAGGACATCATTATCTCAAATTTACTCAACCCTTAGGGTTTTCTGCTCTAGCCGCCACTTTCATTTTTAATGGCCAGAATTTAATGGCCTTTACCCTCAAATGTCTCCCAATCCACCGAAATTTAGGTGAAACCTTAACTAAAAAGTTGTAGAACACATCAAGATCTTCAAATCCTACGGTTGAAACGTCGTATGGCACGACGATCGAGGCAAAATCTGGCCATGTATGTTGTAACAGCCCGCAAATCCATACCCCTTGAGTCAACACTATTCTACAACAATCAACTCAAGTTGCACAGAACTACGAACCATTTGGGTTAAAGAAGAAGAGGTAGAAGAAAATAATCGAAAATCAACATCAGAATCTAACCATCGCAGCGGAATAAAATATAATAGATAATAATGATCTTTACTCAAAAATCAAATATCTCTGTTTATATATTACATCATCAGAGTACATCAATCACAGCTCACCATCAATATCATACAAATGGATACACAACAACTCAACACAGCGGAATATATATAAACAAGTACGGAGATACGTATCGTCATCCAACTCGTCTCCTGAGCTCCACAGCATCGTATCCTGTATTCTATAATACTCGGTCTGACCCGAGCATTACAGTTAAATAACACCTGAATCAGTCTGGAATACCAGCGTGAGAAAATCACACTCAATTGATTATTAAAGTTTCAAAAATCCTTTGAAAACAAAAGCATCTCGTAAGACCACGCCACAAATAAACATGTCGGGTTTTTACCTTACGATAGCTAAAACATTTTTATTAAAATTCTATGATATTATAATAGTGTCTATAGAAAGTAAAATAAAATCTAGCTGAAATGCTTGCATCTCACGTTTCAGCAATAGTTGGGCGCAATCAAAACCGTACGGGCGCGTAGGGAAAAATGGATTCCAACTAATGGCTAGGCACTGGGCTACCACCTGTCACGGTACCTAGTCTAGATCAGCGTACCAAGGAGCCACCCTAACTCCCCTGTAACACAAGACCGGAACCATCCCTTACTGGACAGTCCCGAGCAAGATCACACCGCAGATGGGATCACCAACCGCCCACGAAGCCGAAATAAAAGGGACATCTAGATAGGGATGACCTCACCCTCCAGTGGGGGCAACCCACGAAGCCTTGCTGCATAACCCCTGATTTTCAGCCATTCCCATTTGATGAGGATTGAGGCTAAGCGTTACCTTTTTAGAATATATCACTTAGAATGCCCATCGTCCACCTGACGATGTTTCGCAAGCATTCATCCATACAAGTCCGTCCCGGGCCCGAACGAAACCGAAGGCACTATTCCTACTACATCCATTTTGGAAATATCCTCAGGATTAGAAGTGATTAGCCCTTGCACTTCACTGCTCCATCTTCGAATCCAAACTCGTTTTTTTGAAACGTACAAACCGGATCGAAGTGGTTTTCGAGAAATAAATCTCGATCCCGGTCTCTTCGAAACGATCAGCGCATTTGGCCAATATTGATAGTCGATTATTTAACTATCAATTAATATTCACAAACAACCATCAAGCAATAAATAATTTCCCAAATTATTTATTTATCCCAAAAATATCTTCACAAGATATATTTTCACTTTTCAAATTCCTTTGAAAACAGTTTCCAAAACCATCTGCCTTTCTCAGAATAAATTCCAAGTATTTCTATTTCCACTGGAATCACCAAGCACAAACTTTAGATTTTTAAAATAATTTTAAAACACTTTATTGAAAAATATATTTAACATTTAATATAGAAAAATTACTTTAGTACTTAATTTGAAATAGTACTCTAGAGATATCTAAAATAAGATTACCCTATATCTATACATTAGATTTCTTCTTTAAACAAAATTCCAAATCATTCTTTAAATAATTATCACGATAATAGATTAACAAATTACTTACTTTAGACTTTACTTTCAAATATTTAAATTAAAACTACTTCAATAATTGATTAAAAATAAATACTATATGAATATTTGAAAATAAGGTTACTTTATAAATATAATCTAGATTTTCACCTTTAAAACAGAATTACTAAATTACTCTTATAAATTATTACTACGGTAATAGATTTGAATAAATATTTACTATAGAATTTACACATTTAGAAATAATAAATTTCCAAGAACATACTGTGTAAAGCAACATTTAAACCTTTATTTTATTTTGAAAACTTACTTTGAAAATGTACTTGGCTATCCAGAGAAATATACTTCTCTCCACAACCTTTTAAAAATAAATCACTATTTATTTTTAGACAATTTTCTCGTTTCTTTAATAAATTCCCACCTTGAATTTATTCTTCTAAATATTCAATTTCAAACACTTAAATCAATTTCCAAATTGATTTCCAATTTACTTCATTTATTCAAAAATCTTTTAATTTCATATTTTATTTCTTAATTATGATTTAAAATACTTTTAATTGGAAGATCAATTCAGTCTTTCTCGATTTACTTCTTATTCCTTTAAATAGATTTAAACTTTAAATTTTAGATAATTCTTAATTCCTTTAATTGATATCATTCGAGTTTACAATTCATTTATTTCTACTTTATTCAAAATTCTTTTTTTTCCCATACTCGGAATAATGTATTAGTATTTTAATACCACTTTCATTCCTTTTTAATTCATTTATAATTTATTTGCTATAATTATTTTACTTCAAACTCCATTCTTTATTTGTCTTTTCAAACTCCAAATTTATAAATTTTTGGCAACTCATTATACCTAAATAAATTCAATCAATCCATAGCATGCAATATTCCAAATATCAATGATATTCATCACAGAATACCAAATATTCATGACAGTAAATATTAAACAATAAATGTTGAAGGGTCCAGTTGGATCCCTCCAACCTGTTTTCCCTGCATCCACAGACGTTAGCACAATAATAAGCCAATTCCAAAATTACCTTACTACCGCACTTCAATGAATTTCAACCATTTAAACAATTATTTATATTTAATCATTTAAACTTAAATTTAAATGAACTAAGTGAGATTAACTCACCTTTGATTTTTTTGCAATCAATACCAAACAGGCTTGTTTTTTCTTCTTCATGTTTTCTGACCTTGTAGAAACATTATGGGTTTTATTAATATTTGAAATAACCAAATTATATATTATCATTAATTAAAATTTAAGTAACAAATTATTTATTTCAAACTAATTTTCCAAAAGTAAATAATATTTCCTTTCCTTTGAAACCCATATACTAAAATAATTTATAGATTTCAAAAAATCAAATTTTATAAATATCCAACGCTATACAGTCTCCTTTTTCTCATATATATATTTGTTTTCTTCTTTTGAAACTTCATTTATAGATCTTATAAAAATAATATAATCTATACAAATTCTTTCAACATTTAACATTCCTTTCCTTTCAACCCTAAATTATAAATATGTTAAAATTGTTATGCGAAACTATATACACTTATATCAATATTATACTTCTTTACTGTAAGTCAAGAATTCATCTATGATTTATATACTTATTCATTATTTTTACATTGAAACAGAAATCCTTCAAGTTATTGTAAATCTTCCCAATATTTATTTCCAGTTTGTATATATATTTAAATAAAGTAAAAATTATATTAAACACCCAAAACCGATACCTCGCTGATCTCGACCCAGGCCATAGAAAACAAAGGCAAGCTTCCCTTCCCTCCCCCTCCTCCGGCATCGACTTCGGTTGCCCTTGATTCTAACGCTCGCGGCCATCTCCCTCAAACGCATGCGCATCTTTGATGCCGCCAGTCATTTCCTGAGTCACCATCAACGACGACGGCTATGCCACTACCACACCAAATCGAGGCTTAAATCACGAAGCTCATCTCCCAAACCCTAGTGTCGCGACTTCCATAATCTGCAACACGAAACCCTAGCCCCAATGAAAACTCAACTCGCGGCCAACGATGATGGTGATGCGATAGCAGACATCGCGAGTCCTCCCACGACCTTACCCCCTTTGATTTCGAACTCCGATCCCTCGCGTTTCCCTTTTTTTTTAAAGGTTCGGCCCCAAACGAAATGAAGGAAATGGTATCAGAGCCATTACACCCAAGTAACAAATTTAATACAACGGAAATGAAGGGAAATGAAATGAAACGAAAATGAAGGGAAATGGAAAGAAGTGATATTTTAAAATGAGGGGAAACGGCTTGCTTCAGAAGATTGTCGGCTACAACAGAGATTTGTAGGCTTAAGGGATTACAGGTTGCAGCTGATTAAAAATTAAATATTTTTATATTCAAAATATCTTATTTAGGTACCTAGTTATTAAATTTTATTCGATATAGATTTCAGCGCGTTATATAACGTACGCCCACACAACAACTCCAAACACTACGAAAATTGAAATCCGATAATAATAAAATATTATGGATCCAATCGAACTGGTTTCGTCGAATTCCGAGACTATGCCCCGGAAGGCTGTTTTTAAATTCAAATTAAACAATAAAATTTTAAAACTGAACAAACCACCGCTAATTTCAATTTTACAATTTCTATTATCTTTAGTGTTATCAATATAAATTTTACAAGCCTTCAAATTATTTTTAACAGGCTTAAAATTCCAGATTTCACATTTTACCCAATTACCAATAATTAAATTCAACAATCATTTATCCAATAAATATTGATATTTGCAATTCAAGTTAAAAATTAAACTTTCTAATATTCCAAATCAATTAAATATTCTGATTTAAATTGCTTAAAATTCTGGGTCGTCACATTCCCCCCCCTCCCCCTTAAAGAATTTCGTCCCGAAATTACTAGTTAGGAAGAATGGTCCAATACCCGTTTACCTTCTCCAAAAACTCACAATTCAAGATTCTACCAACTATCTTTTATTAAAGAATCATTATTATTCTTATTAACTTCCCAAACCTTTCCTGTTTCCAAACAACTCTAGTTATACAATCTTTCCAATTTATATTCAATCCAAATTTTAAATTATCAAATTTTTCCAAAATTTTTCTAACCATCTAAATTTCCGAAAAATTTCGCCAGCGTCTCCTTTGCGTGGCTAGCTCGGTACAACTACAAAATGGCTCTACGGCCTCCCAAATCCAAAAAGAAAACAAAAGGCCAAGTGGCTAGATCCAAAAACCCCCAATCAAATTTCATATATAAATGTTAAATACATACCTTTTTGTCGGGCCATAAAAAATTTTCTTCTGAAATCAAAAATCCCAATTTATCCATTGCTTTTATACACCTGTATATCCTACTAAGCAATAACAGCTAATTACAGCTTCAAAACCATTTTATACATTCCTTTACCATTTTCAATATTTGTTTTACTTAAGCCCGTTCAATGCACCTATATCATCCGTACGCAATACCAAATCCGATCGCTTACTCGATCACACAATCTCACTTCCGAACTAGTATCGTCCCCCGACTTTCTAGTGCGGACTAAGATCTGGTTTCTTGATCAGAAACCGTCATTCTCCTTGCATAGCTGTAAACTATGATAGAGAATTTACAGAATCAATCAAAATTCCATATCCAGGTTCGCCGTCGATCATCGAATGAAAAATCCTACTCGGATCGATAAAACTATCTCGAAATTCTGTGCTCGAATTCTGGATCAATATAGCTATGCGAATAAAATAATATACGTGCATCCTACATATTTGCCCCAATTGATTACCAATTATATCAATTCCCTTTTTATTCACAATTATTTTGATTGTTATACACTTATGCACAATTTCCACAGTCACAAATATCAGTTTCAACCTTAATTCAATTATTCACTTAGCATACTTTCAATACCAAATTCACTTAAGAATTCATTATTCTCTCCTTAAGTTCAATATAAATATTTTACATACCTCTTACATTTATTTTCACTTTACCATTGATGTTTATATTCATTACCATTCACTTTGCCCTTACAATTCCATTTAAATTCAATTTGACTTCCACTTTGAATATTGAATTAGTTTCACTTACTAATTAATTTAAATCTCGCACTAAATGTTTATTTGTAAACTTTACTTCTTAAGTCCCTTCGATTCCACTTACTCTACATTCACAGTTAAAATAGATTTCAATATCCAGTGTCAAATTCTATTTGTTTAGCAAATTAATCATTTGTCGTTAATGAAAATTTCCAAAAATTTCTAACTCCCAAAATTTTCGAAAATTTATAGCAGAGTCTACTTTGTACGGAGGAGCTTTTGCAATTTGACAAGAGATATAAATATATATACATCGACCCACACGGTCGAAAAATAGAAAAATAGTTCACATTCCCTATTTATATTGCGTAGGCGTACCTTATTTAGCATTTTTAAGCAAGCAGCTATTTATTTAAGCAAATAGCGCAGTGAAAACCAGTCAAACGGCTTCCAAAAAACAGTAGTTACTCAATTTAAACATGTCAGTGTCAAATATACAAGTTTATAAACATTTCACTTATTATAAATAACTAAAATATGGATTTTATAAACAGTGCATATTATATATTTCCATAAACACATATGAAATATTTCGACACTTATTTTGAATGCTTCCAATCAATATTCAAACCATCCTGTTCAATTTAAATGATTTCACAACTCTCTTACTTAACTTAAATTCATTTTAAGTCCAAGAAAACTCATTTATATTGAATTAATTTCAAAAGCAATCTAACTTCCACTTTATTCCAAAGTCAAATTCTCATTAATATAACTTACGTTAATTAACTCAATTACTAATTTCATTTACCAAACAAGTTTTATTTAAAACCATTTCATAAAACTCGACACAACCATATCTCAATTTATTTAAGGCAAGCTTTTATTCAAATATTACTTGAGTCATTTATTTTTATTTTTTTTCGTCAAGTTATTTCAACTTTAAAACTTAAGTTATATATATTTTATAAGCACTTTCCAATTTAAATCCTTAATTTGATTTTCAATTATCAACAAATTCCATCTACTAACTAATTTAAATTAGTTTATTTCAGTCAACCATTTTGAATTTCATATTTTCAATTATATTCAATTCACCAACAATCTAAGCTGGACTCACTTACACTCCATTGTTTACATTCAATTTATTTTTCATCCAAACAAACCCACATTTATTACAATTGAATCCATATGAATTCTAATTCACATTCAATAATTTATTTCTGAATTCCTCTCATATTATAACGAGGCCATTTCCAATTTATTTCTACTTAGATTTTTATTTGCAATACAAATCATTTTTATGTAAATTCTATTCCATTCAACTTCAATTCAAATTTAATTCACTTACAATTTCAAGTTGAATTTCTATTAATAACTCAAGCTTCACTTTCAAATTTTATCATTTATTCACAACTCAAATTTTTATTATCCAATTCGAGTTCCATTTCTATTTCCATATTCCATTAATTAATCAAGTAGTCTGTTTAAAAACTTTACCCGATATTTGATTTTTATTTTAAAAATCACTTTATCCGTTTTACTTGGGTTCAATCTATTTTATATTTTATATTTTGGATTATATTCATTATCATTACAAACAATTTTATTTGGCCTATTTATTTTACTTCCAAATTTTATAAGTCACAACTTATTCATATTCATTTTTTTTTACAATCAATCCCATCCACATTTTACTTTTTAACTCGGAATTATATCTTTTGTTTAGCCAATATATTTTTATTATTCCATAAACATTTAAACAAAATTCTAGAGTTAAATAATTTTTCCAAAATTTCAATATCACCTTAGAATTCAACTACATCCAAATCCTTTGGCAAATTCAATCATTCCCTTTTGAATTTCAAAACCAAATCCAGTTCGCAAACAATTCCAATTTAAAACAACTTGGTAGCAATTTCTCTTCTAGAAACTCGAAAATGAACTTCGATGATGCTGCAGTCATCACCGAAATTATTTTCCAGCGATCGAAAGAGAACTAAATGCTTTTATCTCTTTAAAATCCCTTTCAAGTATTTTTAAATTCCAAATTCCTCCATATTCAATTCCAATTCAAAAATATTCCCGAAATAATACCACTATCATATCTTCAAAACTTTTGAAAACCATTTCCAAATCCAAAGGAATTTAAACCCTTTTCCAAAATTCCAGATTTGAAATCCATCAAATTTATATTCCAACATTATTCTGGGATTTTATTCCCAATGTTAAATCACATTCATAGTTTAAATTTACAAATTTCTCTAGAGGTTTATTTCAATTTATAAATTACATTTATAATCTATATTTCAAATTCCATTCTGTTATATAAATTTATTCTTCAACTTTGGTTATTCAATTTCCACATAATAGTGTTAATAACTTAATATTATCATTACTTAACAATCAAACATCCAAGTACTGTAATACTTTACAAAAATTATATCCTTTTTATATACAAAAATAATTTGGGTAAAATTATTTCATTTACCCTATTTAAAACAATACTGTGTCGATTTGTTCTATTCAAGTGTTTAGAGATCCCTATCAATAACGTTAATTACTCGTATTGACCAGAATCCATAAACTAATCAACAAACCAATCAACACAATATAAAACCATTTTATATTCACTAACAAATACACGCTCATATCTATTAATACACTCAAACTCATTCTAGAATACTATTGACTCTATTTCAATGAGTAATTCCCACCAGAGCCAAGGTTATCGCTAACCTAAGCTCTGATACCAAGTGTAACAGCCCGCAAATCCGTACCCCTTGAGTCAACACTATTCTACAACAATCAACTCAAGTTGCACAGAAATACAAACCATTTGGGTCAAAGAAGAAGAGGTAGAAGAAGATAATCGAAAATCAACATCAGAATCTAACCATCGCAGCGGAATAAAATATAATAGATAATAATGATCTTTACTCAAAAATCAAATATCTCTGTTTATATATTACATCATCAGAGTACATCAATCACAGCTCACCATCAATATCATACAAATGGATACACAACAACTCAATATAGAGGAATATATATAAACAAGTACGGAGATACGTATCGTCATCAAACTCGTCTCCTGAGCTCTACAGCATCGTATCCTGTTGTGATATCCCGAAAATTTTGGCAATATCAATTTATTAATCTGTGTTAAAAATTAAATTAATTTGATAATAATTGTTAATACGATTTAAATTGATTTCATAATCTTCTTTTAAATAAATATTTAACTTACAGTTTATCTTTTAAAAGCTAATTTAAATTGTTTCTATTCATAATGTATATATGTATATATTTGTATATAATATAAATAGATAAGTTTTGTTTTAAATTTAATGGATAAAGCTATGTTTTCTAATTCTACTATTTTTGATAATTTGGAAATTTGATATTGAATAAATAATAATATGATTTTTAAAATACTCAAGATAAATTTAATTCGTTTAAAAATAAATTCTAGCCTAGGTTTAAATTTAAATGAAAAGATTGTTTTGTTCTTGTTTAAATATAATTGATAAAATAAGTAATTTATTTATGTAGTGATAATTTCATTAATAATGAGTTATTTTTAAAACAGTATCAATAATGTAATATTTTTACAAATAGATTTTAATATAGATAGGAACTATTTTATATATACATATATTTGGGAGAAACTATGGTTTGAAGTTAAAATCAAATCTTTCAAAATTTGTTTATAATAAAATAAATCTTATTATTTTTAACCTAAGTAAATGACATAATAAAATATCTATGAACTTAAAAGAGAAAATAAATAAATAATAAGTAAATGGAGTATTTAATAGTTTAAGTTTAAAAATAAAAGAAAGGTAGAATTGTAAATTTGTTTAAGTATAAAAGTATGTATTTATACTTAGGTTAAAAATTTATAACATTTGCTAGAACAACTTTGTATATGTACATAAGATAGGCAGGCAAGTGTGTGTATATATATATATATATATATATATATATAAAGTACAAAAGCAAGCCAGGTTTGTGTAAAATAAAAATAAAAGAGTAAGGCCTGCAAATGAATACACATGTAAAAGAAGTGCAAAGTTCTGAAGACAGGTAAAAAAAAAGAGACAAGTATGAAAACATTAAGTAAAATATTGTGTGTAGCCTGTAGAACTTGGAAATGCAAAGTAAAGTAAGTATAAACAAAGCAAAGTATAAACAAAGAAATGCAAAATATCTAAGCATAAAAATGAGGTTAGTAGAGACATAAAGTACATTGGCAATAAATGCCTTCACCTTAGCAGCAAAACATTGTCAACTCGAGTTGTATTTCAGCCTCCTAATACAAAGATCTGGCCTGATACAAACAAAAACATAATCTCTGAAGAAAAAAAAATAAGATTTTACCTGCAAACTTGCTAACCCAGTTATCACCTACCTGTAAACCCTCCTCTATATATTTGTATATCTGCTTGTTGTAATTCATTTCTCAAAGCATGACAACCTGAGAATAGTAGCAAGCTTTTTTTTTTCCAAACCTGAAACAATAGCAAACATTTCCATTTTTTACAACTTAAACAACTTCAACTCATCAAAGGAAAGAAGTTTAGGAAGATCACAACAAACAAATTCTTAGTTTTAAAGTTCAAACTGTTTCAGACAAAAGGGTGCTATGTTCATTTTCAAACCTATGGTGAGTAACTTCAAATTTTAAATAACTTAAGTAGTAATCTGGTTGCATAGAATTTCTGGAAATATAATGCTTGAATGCCATTATATATTGGTGCTTTTCTCTATATTTATATAGGAATGTATGATATAATGTTCTGTTTTAATTCTGGGTACTCTCTGTTCATATTTCCAGGTTCTCGTTTGATTTTAATTCGATATCTCTTGATGTAATCCTTATTTAAGCTTAAGTTTCAAGTGAAACTTGTGTATTTCATCACCAAATTTAGTTTTAAAATTTTTATTTTAGTAAAAGAAATATGGTTTGTCTCTGGTAATTAAAATAACAGACCAAACTTTAAATTAGTGAAAATCCCAACATTATGGTTCAATGTTTCAGGCATGCAATCTGAAACTCCATCCAAACTTATGATTTTTAAAACTAAAACTATAATTTTTAGTTAAGTATTGAAGGTGTAGTTTGGGTTTGAACATAAATGCTGGTATTAACAGAAACTTGAGTTTAAAAAACTATTTAAGGGAAAAACAGTGGTATTAGTTCTGAAAAATATAAAACTACAGTAGAAAGCTAAAATAAGTTAAACCTCAATGATTTTAATTCGTGAATTCAGGGTTATAAATCAAATACACATACCATAATATGATTTTTAAAATTAATATTATGATTTCCAGTCAAGTGATTTAGGTGCAGCTTGTCTTTGAACAAATGTTGGTTTTGGATAATTTTTGGTGTTCTATGCGACTGGAGGTGGCCAGGTTGTGTGAGGAGGTGGAGGAGCTTACCAAGGTGTTGGGAAAAATGTCCGGTGATTGGTCAGAGCATGGTGGCTATGGTGGCAGTAGTTTGAAGTATGCAACCTTAATTTTTATGCTAATTAAACTTTTGATCACCGCGACGTCCACCGTGAATCGAGTTGCATGCGGTCTCGGGAGTTGGTAACTTGGTCGAAGACGAGTTCATGGCCGGGGTTGTTGACCATCAAGTGGTTGGGGTTGGGAGAATGTGACGTTGACAGGTTTCGAGAGGGAACCTAATTTGTTTCCAGGTTCGAGTTTCGAACTTGATTTCGATTCAAGTGGCTGTGATGTTTTTGGGTAGTCGCGATCATGTCTGGGGGCGGCTGGAGACATGTTGAAGTTCAGGAGGGTGGCCGGAGTTGGCTGGAGCCACGGTGCACGTGCACCGTGGCCATTGCAGTGCTGCAGTGTTTTGGTTGGGTGCAGAGTTTTCGGCCTCGGGACGTACTCGGGTTATTCGAGCATGAGACTCGAAGCAGGGGAAGGATTGGCTCGAAGCACTTTGATTTGGTCTCGGGTGGAGTTGGGTTTCTACAGGTTGAATAAACTGCCTGTAGTTTAAATTTAAACCCAATTTAGAATAAATTAAATTGTAAGCTAGTTGTAACCAAAGGTTAAAACTAGTGGGATGATTAGATTCAAATGAAAGTTAAAACCAGTTTTGAAGTTTGAATTCAAATTTATATTTCTAAATTCATATTTGAAATGAGGTAAAAGTTAAAAAGTTGAAGTTGGGTTTCAGGTTTAAACCTGACAGATTCCTAGAATTTAAAACCTGAAATATATAATTTAAACAGTGATTTAAATCCTAAGGTTAAGTTCAGTTTTGTATAACTTTGAATCTTAAGGCTTTAAAATAGATTTGGATTTGAAAAAAATCAAGATTTTAATTCAAGTTGTTAAAGGAAAGTTTAAATCAAAGTTTTTAAATCAAAGATAAATTGATGGATTTGAGTTTACTTCGAATTCAAATCTGAAAGATTAAATCAGTTTCTAAGCATGATTGTTTTAAAAATAAGTTCAAATAAAATAGTTTCGAAAGTAAATTTGTTGAGAAAAGTTTTTAAATGGAAAGTAAATAAATTGTTTTCACTTGAACTTGCAAGTTAAAACATTTATGTATTTTGGAAATTTTAAATTTAAATAAAAGTTAGGTAATTGAATTTAAAAGGGCTTTTCTTATACAAGTTTCATATGTACGTAATTAATGTTATTTACAAGATTATAAATTGAATTTAAATTTGATTAATGTTTAAATAAATAATCCTTTTGAATCTTAAATTCAGAATGGAATTTGAATTTAAATTTAAAAGTGTAATGTTCTAATACACTTTAATATTAATTAAGTCATTAAATAAGAAATAAATTATCTTAAGAATAATTAAGGCATTAAATGATTTAATTAATAAGATAATAAGGGAATGGTGTATTTAGTAAATTTATAAATTGATAATTTAGATTAATTTATAAATAAAGATAAATTAAGAAGTAAATTAAAAGATGGTATTTGTTAATGAAGATAATTAACTAAGGATTATTACTTAATTAATTAATTTTAATAATTAATCAGATTAATTAGATAATCTATTGTAAATTGTTAAATGAAATTACTTGATAAAAGTAATTAAGAGATTAATTACTTATTGTAATTAATTTTGGTAAAATGATTAAATTAAGTTAATTAATTTAGTTTAATTAATCTAAGAAAATCATTTGATAATTGATAAGTGTAATTACTTAGTGTATTCAATGGAGCATAATTACTTAAGGAAGTAATTAATGTTAATTACTGAATGTAACCAGTGGAGGATGATGTGTTAATGAAGTAATTTGGATAATTACTTTTGAAATTAATCAAAGGATTGATTAAAGGAGATAATTAATTATGGGATAATTGATTTATTAATATGAGTAATTAAGGGTAGTTAATTACTGGTTGATATTAATCAAAGGTGATTAATAATTGTGTTTAATTAAAGATTAATTACTTAATGTAATTAATTTAATTAAAGTAATTTAATTTAAATCTAAATTAAAGATCATTAATTAATAATTAATGTTGTAATTAAGAATTGGTTAATTAAGGAATAATGAATAATGGGGTGATTAATTTATGTAATTAATTAAGAATAAATGCAATTAAGTAAATGAAGTAATTAAATGTTAATTACTTTAAATGATTTAGGATAATTAATTTGGGAAATTAAATAAAGACTAATTACTCATTATAATTAGAAGATGATTAATCAAAGGTATCTAATCAAGAAGAATATCTAGAGATTAATTAATTAACTTAGTTGATTTATAATTAATAAAGGGTTGTATAAGCAGGATTTATAAGGAGTAATTAATTTAATTTACTTTAAATTAATTAGAGATAGAAGTAGTTAATTTAATTCATTTTAAATTAATTACAAATGGTATGATTATAAATCATTGCTTATGGATGAATGATATTGATACTTCATTTGATGATCGTGAATTCAGATATGACATGAGTAATATCTATATGATATGGATGTTTGGTTTAAGTACGATAATATTTATTATCTGTTTGGATGATAATATGAATTATCAGTTTATTATGATGATGTGATTATCTATGGTGATATTGTGAATCATCTATTTGTGTGTATATTGATGCTATTGAATTAAACTGTTAAGACTAAATAGACAACTTGGCCTTAAAAGACACGTTTTGGATTTCGATGAGACCGGGATCGGGTTTCCTTATTTGGAACATCCGAAAACCACATCGATTCCAAATTTACGATAGGTCGTGAATCTGAAGCGAAGATGAAGATTCAGAGTGCAAAGGTTATTGTCGTTAACTCTGAGGGTGATTCCAAAATGAGTGTAACGATATAATGCCTTCGGTTTCGTTCGAACCCGGAACGAACTTGTATGGATTGAATGCTTTCAGAACATCGTCAGGTGGGCAATGAGCATTCTAAGAAATGTATTCTCTAAAGGTAATCGTAGCCTCAAGCCTCATCAACCGCGAATGGCTAAAACAGGGGAGGTGCAGTAAGGTTAGGTGGGTCATGCCCAAGCAGGACAAGGATATTCCCCTATCTAAATGTCCCTTATTTTTCGGCTGTGTGGGCGGTTGATTGCAACAACTGCCGGGGTTATCTTGTTTGGGACTGTTCAGTAAGGAATGGTTCCGGCCTTGTGTTGCAGGAGGTTGAGAGTGATCCTCGGTACGTTGATCTAGGCCACGTACTGTGACAAGCGGTACCCCAGTAGCCCTGCCATTGTATGGAATCCAAAATCCAATAAGTGGCAACAGTTTTGATTGTATTACCCACTTTTGTGGCTAGTAGCTGGAATTTAATCATGTAACAATTTCGGCTATTTTCTATTTACTTGAAAACCCTAGACCTATTATAATATCATAGAATTTCCTATCAAATGTTTTGGTTAGCGTAAGGTAAAAACTTACCCATGTTTATTTGTGGGGAGTCTTACGTGATACCTTTTGTTTTCAAAGGATTTTTCAAAATTAAGCAACTTTAACCTGTTACTCACACCAGACCCATGTCTGACCCGGAGTTTATTTTTGTTTTCATAAACTCTCGGGTACTCAAATTTTTACGAGTAGCCAAGGGATTCAGGTTAGCTTTGACGAATTCTGGAGGAGCAATGGAGCAGGAGGCTTCAGCGTTGTAGATATACATATAGTTCCGTTGTGTTGATATCTCTGTGTTGTTTGTGTATTGAGTTGTATAACTAGCCAGGTGTGTATAACTGTCTAGTATGTGATGTATTGTCTGTATAACTTTGATTGATGTTGTATATTATGTAAATACTTATGTGATTATTATAATTTATTCGTTCCGCTGTGAGGTTATGATGTTGTTGTTCTTTCTTCTCTATTTTTCTATTTTCTCACCCCTTTCTTTCTTCATGACGAAATGGTTTTCTGGTAGTAGGAAGCTGGGTCGTCACAGTTGGTATCAGAGCGCTAGGTTAAGTGAATACCTAGGCTCTTGAGTGATTTCTTTCTTGAGAGGGCATATTTGTAATTTTGATATATATATATATATATATATATATATATATATATATATATATATTTCTACCTATTGTTGGATTACCTGTTCGTGTTTTCCAATATAAGTTATAAAGGTAGATTAGGTAGTGGTATGTGTAACACAACTACCAATGGTTGGAGTTTAAATGATTGAGGTTGGAAGTGTATTTGTCGAGACTGTAGACCTAATACCGTCTCGAGTGAGCTTTGGGTGGTGTAAGGATTTCATTGATCTCTGAAGGAAATCTGTTAAGATTTGGAGTTCATTTTTGAAGTATAAGAGTTTGAATGAGCTAGAGTTTGAATATCTTAGTTGGACAGAAGCAAGTCATGATATCTTGATACATCAAGGTGCAGTAGCTGTGTGATGAGACACAGTGACTATGGATATCTCCGAAGATGTTTTTTTGGAACAAGTTAAGGAAGAGTGACTGCTTCGGTGTTGTGGCTGTGTTCAGCTGGGTGTTTCTGTTTGCTTTGAGGTCCGACTTTCTCGAAGAGCTTTGGATTAGGAAGTCTTCTGGCTTAGCAGTTTTCTTGGGGTAACTTCAGAAGCAGTAGAGTAGATCCATTTCTTCGATGGATTGGCCACATAAGTGTAAGCTGTTCTGTTTGGTAAATAGAGAGCAGTATCTTTGGAATGAGGTTGGATTGATTGCAAAAGTGACTTGCGATAATTTGAGTGTTCTCTTGTGTTTCAGAGACATTTTCTGGATGTCTTCAAGAAGTCAGAGATTTGCTAACATCTGGAAATTAAGTTTGGTATCGACTGGATTTTCAGAAGTGGTACTGATGGGTCAGCTTAGTAATAGGATGATTTTTGAGTTTGGGGAAGTAGCTCAGGTTTTGGAGGAACTTCAGAGTTTTCTTTTTGATCTGTGGAACCCTAATTTTGGAATGTGTTGTCTGGTTTGTGTTCGACTTCAGCATTTTCATCTGTTCAGTCAGAGTGGCGCAGTGGAAGCATGGCGGCAGCTGTTTTAGTTTGGAAGCAATGGGATGTTGCAATGTTTGGATTGGAGAGTTCTACAGGAAATTTTTCAGGATCTGAGACTAGATTGGAATGCACCTGTTTTATCTCTTCTGGATGAGAGAAGTGAGTTCTGTTTTCTGTTTTGGAATAGAGTTTGTGTTCTGATTTTTGGTTGATCTTGGAAAGATCATTTTGTTGGATTGTTTTTGGTCCAGTTTATTTCTAGGAGCATCAGCAAGGGTTGAGCTGATCAGTAAAGATGTAGGCAGCCCAGGATCGTCAGAGAGTTTTATGGATAAGAGACGAAGGAATTTGGATTCCCAAGTCGGAGATTTGATTTTGGATAAGTGTTTGGCCTTAAGGATTGAATTGTCAGTTTGGATAACTAGAATTCGTTGTGTTTCACGTATCTCTGAGGGAGTACGTGTAAGATCTATCTCTGGCTGTAAAACCAGCAGGTCAGGGAATTTTGGTTGTGATTCAGACTTGTCTGTAGTTTGATATCCTGTCTTGTTTTGTAGATCTAGATGAATAGAAGTTCTGTAGCTTAGTAGTATTGTTTATTTGGGATCTGTAGAGCGAGTACCCCGGTATTTATACTTGGGGTAACTCGAGAATATTCTATCCGGAATTTTGTCTGGATAGTTAGATTGGTTGATTAGATAAATTGATTGCTATGATTGTTAGCTTATGGTTGATATATACTTGTGTTTTAAAAATTAATTTTAATTAGATTATTAAATTACCTTTGTTTTAAATGTTGGGGACGAAATTCTTTTAAGGGGGGAAGAATGTGATATCCTGGAAATTTTGGCAATATCAATTTAATAATCTGTGTTAAAAATTAAATTAATTTGATAATAATTGTTAATAAGATTTAAATTGATTTCATAATCTTCTTTTAAATAAATATTTAACTGATAGTTTATCTTTTAGAAGCTAATTTAAATTGTTTCTATTTATAATATATATATATATATTTGTATATATTATAAATAGATATGTTTTGTTTTAAATTTAATGGATAAAGCTATGTTTTCTAATTCTACTATTTTTGATAATTTGGAAATTTGATATTGAATAAATAATAATATGATTTTTAAAATACTCAAGATAAATTTAATTTGTTTAAAAATAAATTCTAGCCTAGGTTTAAATTTAAATGGAAAGATTGTTTTGTTCTTGTTTAAATATAATTGATAAAATAAGTAATTTATTTATGTAGTGATAATTTCATTAATAATGAGTTATTTTTAAAACAGTATCAATAATGTAATATTTTTACAAATAGATTTTAATATAGATAGGAACTATTATATATATACATATATTTGGGAGAAACTATGGTTTGAAGTTAAAATCAAATCTTTCAAAATTTGTTTATAATAAAATAAATCTTATTATATTTAACCTAAGTAAATGACATAATAAAATATCTATGAACTTAAAAGAGAAAATAAATAAATAATAAGTAAATGGAGTATTTAATAGTTTAAGTTTAAAAATAAAAGAAAGGTAGAATTGTAAATTTGTTTTAGTATAAAAGTATGTATTTATACTTAGTTTAAAAATTTATAACATTTGCTAGAACAATTTTGTATATGTACATAAGATAGGCAGGCAAGTGTGTGCGTGTATATATATATATATAAAGTACAAAAGCAAGCCAGGTTTGTGTAAAATAAAAATAAAAGAGCAAGGCCTGCAAATGAATATACCTATAAAAGAAGTGCAAAGTTCTGAAGACGGGTAAAAAAAAAGAGACAAGTATGAAAACATAAAGTAAAATATTGTGTGTAGCCTGTAGAACTTGGAAATGCAAAGTAAATTAAGTACAAACAAAGCAAAGTATAAACAAAGAAATGTAAAATATCTAAGCATAAAAATGAGGTTAGTAGAGACATAAAGTACATTGGCAATAAATGCCTTCACCTTAGCAGCAAAACATGGTCAACTCGAGTTGTATTTCAGCCTCCTAATACAAAGATCTGGCCTGATACAAACAAAAACATAATCTATGGAAAAATAATAATAAGATTTTACCTGCAAACTTGCTAACCCAGTTATCACCTACCTGTAAACCCTCCTCTATATATTTGTATATCTGCTTGTTGTAATTCATTTCTCAAAGCATGACAACCTGAGAATAGTAGCAAGCTTTTTTTTTTTTTTTTCAAACCTGAAACAATAGCAAACATTTCCATTTTTTACAACTTAAACAACTTCAACTCATCAAAGGCAAGAAGTTTAGGAAGATCACAGCAAACAAATTCTTAGTTTTAAAGTTCAAACTGTTTCAGACAAAAGGGTGTTCTGTTCATTTTCAAACCTGTGGTGAGTAACTTCAAATTTTAAATAACTTAAGTAGTAATCTGGTTGCATAGAATTTCTGGAAATATTATGTTTGAATGCCAGTATATATTGGTGCTTTTCTCTGTATTTATATAGGAATGTATGATATAATGTCCGGTTTTAATTCTGGGTACTCTCTGTTCATATTTCCAGGTTCTCGTTTGATTTTAATTCGATATCTCTTGACGTAATCCTTATTTAAGCTTAACTTTCAAGTGAAACTTGTGTATTTCATCACCAAATTTAGTTTTAAAATTTCTATTTTAGTTAAAGAAATATGGTTTGTCACTGGTAATTAAAATAACAGACCAAACTTTAAATTAGTGAAAATCCCAACATTATGATTCAATTTTTCAGGCATGCAATCTGAAACTCCATCCAAACTTATGATTTTTAAAACTAAAACTATAATTTTTAGTTAAGTATTGAAGGTGTAGTTTGGGTTTGAACATAAATGCTGGTATTAACAGATTCTTGAGTTCAAAAAATTGTTTAAGGGAAAAACAGTGGTATTAGTTCTGGAAAATATAAAACTACAGTAGAAAACTAAAATAAGTTAAACCTCAATGATTTAAATTCGTGAATTCAAGGTTATGAATCAAATACACATACCATAATATGATTTTTTAAATTAACATTATGATTTTCAGTCAAGTGATTTAGGTGCAGCTTGTCTTTGAACAAATGTTGGTTTTTGGGTGATTTATGGTGTTCTATGCGACTGGAGGTGGTCGGGTTGTGTGAGGAGGTGGAGAAGCTTACCAAGGTGTTGGGAAAAATGTCCGGTGATTGGTCAGAGCAAGGTGGCGATGGTGGCAGTAGTTTGAAGTATGCAACCCTAATTTTTATGGTAATTGAACTTTTGATCACCGCGACGTCCACCGTGAATCGAGTTGCACGCTGTCTCGGGAGTTGGGAGCTTGGTCGAAGACGAGTTCATGGACGGGGTTGTTGACCATCAAGTGGTTGGGGTTGGGAGAATGTGACGTTGACAGGTTTCAAGAGGGAACCTTATTTGTTTCCAGGTTCGAGTTTCGAACTTGATTTCGATTCGAGTGGCTGTGATGTTTTTGGGTAGTCGCGATCATGTCTGGGGGCGGCCGGCGACATGCTGAAGTTCAGGATGGTGGCCGGAGTTGGCTGGGGCCACGGTGCACGTGCACCGTGCCCATTGCAGTGCTGTAGTGTTTTGGTTGGGTGCAGAGTTTTTGGCCTCGGAACGTACTCGGGTTATTCGAGCATGAGACTCGAAGCAGGGGAAGAATTGACCCGAAGCACTTTGCTTTGGTCTCGGGTGGAGTTGGGTTTCTACAGGTTGAATAAACTGCCTGTAGTTTAAATTTAAACCCAATTTAGAATAAATTAAATTGTAAGCTAGTTGTAACCAAAGGTTAAAACTAGTGAGATGATTAGATTCAAATGAAAGTTAAACCCAGTTTTGAAGTTTGAATTCAAATTTATATTTCTAAATTCAAATTTGAAATGAGCTAAAAGTTAAAAAGTTGAAGTTGGGTTTCAGGTTTAAACCTAACAGTTTCCTAGAATTTAAAACCTGAAATATATAATTTAAACAGTGATTTAAATCCTAAGGTTAAGTTCAGTTTTGTATAACTTTGAATCTTAAGGCTTTAAAATAGATTTGGATTTGAAAAAAATCAAGATTTTAATTCAAGTTGTTAAAGGGAAGTTTAAATCAAAGTTTTTAAATCAAAGATAAATTGATGGATTTGAGTTTACTTCGAATTCAAATCTGAAAGATTAAATCAGTTTCTAAGCATGATTGTTTTAAAAATAAGTTCAAATAAAATAGTTTCGAAAGTAAATTTGTTGAGAAAAGTTTTTAAATGGAAAGTAAATAAATTGTTTTAACTTGAACTTGCAAGTTAAAACATTTATGTATTTTGGAAATTTTAAATTTAAATAAAAGTTAGGTAATTGAATTTAAAAGGGCTTTTCTTATACAAGTTTCATATGTACGTAATTAATGTTATTTACAAGATTATAAATTGAATTTAAATTTGATTAATGTTTAAATAAATAATCCTTTTGAATCTTAAATTCAGAATGGAATTTGAATTTAAATTTAAAAGTGTAAGGTTCTAATACACTTTAATATTAATTAAGTCATTAAATAAGAAATAAATTATCTTAAGAATAATTAAGGCATTAAATGATTTAATTAATAAGATAATAAGGGAATGGTGTATTTAGTAAATTTATAAATTAATAATTTAGATTAATTTATAAATAAAGATAAATTAAGAAGTAAATTAAGAGATGGTATTAGTTAATGATGATAATTAACTAAGGATTATTACTTAATTAATTAATTTTAATAATTAATCAGATTAATTAGATAATCTATTGTAAATTGTTAAATGAAATTACTTGATAAAAGTAATTAAGAGATTAATTACTTATTGTAATTAATTTTGGTAAAATGATTAAATTAAGTTAATTAATTTAGTTTAATTAATATAAGAAAATCATTTGATAATTGATAAGTGTAATTACTTAGTGTATTCAATGGAGCATAATTACTTAAGGAAGTAATTAATGTTAATTACTGAATGTAACCAGTGGAAGATGATATGTTAATGAAGTAATTTGGATAATTACTTTTGAAATTAATCAAAGGATTAATTAAAGGAAATAATTAATTATGGGATAATTGGTTTATTAATATGAGTAATTAAGGGTAGTTAATTACTGGTTGATATTAATCAAAGGTGATTAATAATTGTGTTTAATTAAAGATTAATTACTTAATGTAATTAATTTAATTAAAGTAATTTAATTTAATTCTAAATTAAAGATCATTAATTAATAATTAATGATGTAATTAAGAATTGGTTAATTAAGGAATAATCAATAATGGGGTGATTAATTTATGTAATTAATTAAGAATAAATGTAATTAAGTAAATGAAGTAATTAAATGTTAATTATTATAAATGATTTAGGGTAATTAATTTAGGAAATTAAATAAAGACTAATTACTCATTATAATTCGAACATGCTTAATCAAAGGTATCTAATCAAGATGAATATCTAGAGATTAATTAATTAATTAATTTGATTTATAATTAATTAAGGGTTGTATAAGCAGGATTTATAAGGAGTAATTAATTTAATTTACTTTAAATTAATTAGAGACAGAAGTAGTTAATTTAATTCATTTTAAATTAATTACAAATGGTATGATTATAAATCATTGCTTATGGATGAATGATATTGATACTTCATTTGATGATTGTGAATTCAGATATGACATGAGTAATATCTATATGATATGGATGTTTGGTTTAAGTACGATAATATTTATTGTCTG
The DNA here is from genome assembly GCA_030765085.1 of Allium cepa. Classification (NCBI taxonomy): domain Eukaryota; kingdom Viridiplantae; phylum Streptophyta; class Magnoliopsida; order Asparagales; family Amaryllidaceae; genus Allium; species Allium cepa. Next base: position 439,377,352 of record CM060941.1, read on the forward strand.
TTTGGATGATAATATGAATTATCTGTTTATTATGATGATGTGATTATCTACGGTGATATTGTGAATCATCTATTTGTTTGTATATTGATGATATTGAATTAAACTGTTAAGACTAAATAGACAACTTGGCCTTAAAAGACACGTTTTGGATTTCGATGAGACCAGGATCGGGTTTCCTTATTTGGAACATCCGAAAACCACATCGATTCCAAATTTACGATAGGTCGTGAATCTGAAGTGAAGATGAAGATTCAGAGTGCAAGGGTTATTGTCGTTAACTCTGAGGGTGATTCCAAAATGAGTGTAACGAGATAATGCATTCGGTTTCGTTCTAACCCGGAACGAACTTGTATGGATTGAATGCTTTCAGAACATCGTCAGGTGGGCGATGAGCATTCTAAGAAATGTATTCTCTAAAGGTAATCGTAGCCTCAAGCCTCATCAACCGGGAATGGCTAAAACAGGGGAGGTGCAGCAAGGTTAGGTGGGTCATGCCCAAGTAGGACAAGGATATTCCCCTGTCTAGATGTCCCTTATTTTTCGGCTGTGTGGGCGGTTGATTGCAATAACTACCGGGGTTATCTTGTTCAGGACTGTTCAGTAAGGAATGGTTCCGGCCTTGTTTTGCAGGGGGTCGGGAGTGATCCTTAGTACGTTGATCTAGGCCACGTACTGTGACAGGCGGTACCCCAGTAGCCCTGCCATTGTATGGAATCCAAAATCCAATAAGTGCCAACGGTTTTGATTGTATTACCCACTTTTGTGGCTAGTAGCTGGAATTTAATCATGTAACAATTTCGGCTATTTTCTATTTACTTGAAAACCCTAGACCTATTATAATATCACAGAATTTCCTATCAAATGTTTTGGTTAGCGTAAGGTAAAAACTTACCCATGTTTATTTGTGGGGAGTCTTATGTGATACCTTTTGTTTTCAAAGGATTTTTCAAAATTAAGCAACTTTAACCTGTTACTCACACCAGACCCATGTCTGACCCAGAGTTTATTTTTGTTTTCATAAACTCTCGGTTACTCAAATTTTTACGAGTAGCCAAGGGATTCAGGTTAGCTTTGACGAATTTTGGAGGAGCAATGGAGCAGGAGGATTCAGCGTTGTAGATATACATTTGGTTCCGCTGTGTTGATATCTCTGTGTTGTTTGTGTATTGAGTTGTATAACTAGACAGGTGTGTATAACTGTCTAGTATGTGATGTATTGTCTGTATAACTTGATTGATGTTGTATATTATGCAAATACTTATGTGATTATTATAATTTATTCATTCCGCTGTGAGATTCTGTTGTTGTTGTTTTTTCTTCTCTATCTTTTCTATTTTCTCACCCCTTTCTTTCTTCATGACGAAACGGTTTTCTGGTAGTAGGAAGCCGGGTCGTCACACCTGTATTCTATAATACTCGGTCTGACCCGAGCATTATAGTTAAATAACACCCGAGTCAGTCTGGAATACCAGCGTGAGAAAATCACACTTAATTGATTATTAAAGTTTCAAAAATCCTTTGAAAACAAAAGCATCTCGTAAGACCACGCCACAAATAAACATGTCGGGTTTTTACCTTACGATAGCTAAAACATTTTTATTAAAATTCTCTGATATTATAATAGTGTCTATAGAAAGTAAAATAGAATCTAGCTGAAATGCTTACATCTCACGTTTCAGCAATAGTTAGGCACAATCAAAATCGTATGGGCACGTAGGGAAAAATGGATTCCAACTAATGGCTAGGCACTGGGGTACCACCTGTCATAGTACCTGATCTAGATCAGCGTACCGAGGAGCCATCCTAACTCCCCTGCAACACAAGACCGGAACCATCCCTTACTGGACAGTCCCGAGCAAGATCACCTCGTGGTTGGGATCAGCAACCGCCCACTAAGCCGAAATAAAAGGGACATCTAGACAGGGATGACCTCACCCTCCAGTGGGGGCTACCCACGAAGACATACTGCATAACCATGATTTTCAACCATTCCCATTTGATGAGGTTTGAGGCTAAGCGTTACCTTTTTAGAATATATCACTTAGAATGCATATCGTCTACCTGACGATGTTTCACAAGCATTCATCCATACAAGTCCGTTCCGAGTCCGAACGGAACCGAAGGCACTATTTCTACTACATCCATTTTGGAAATATCCTCAGCATTAGTAGCGATTAGCCCTTGCACTTCACTGCTCCATCTTCGAATCCAAACTCGTTTTTCCGAAACGTACAAACCGGATCGAAGTGGTTTTCGAGAAATAAATCTCGATCCCGGTCTCTTCGAAACGATCAGTGCATTTGGCCAATATTGATAGTCGATTATATAACTATCAATTAATATTCACAAACAACCATCAACCAATAAATAATTTCCCAAATTATTTATTTATCCCAAAAATATCTTCACAAGATATATTTTCACTTTTCAAATTCATTTGAAAACAGTTTCCAAAACTATCTGCCTTTCTCAGAATAAATTCCAAGTATTTCTATTTCCACTGGAATCACCAAGCACAAACTTTAGATTTTTAGAATAATTTTAAAACACTTTATTGAAAAATATATTTAACATTTAATATAGAAAAATTACTTTAGTACTTAATATGAAATAGTACTCTAGAGATATCTAAAATAAGATTACCCTATATCTATACATTAGATTTCTTCTTTAAACAAAATTCCAAATCATTCTTTAAATAATTATCACGATAATAGATTAACAAATTACTTACTTTAGACTTTACTTTCAAATATTTAAATTAAAACTACTTCAATAATTGATTAAAAATTTATACTATATGAATATTTGAAAATAAGGTTACTTTATAAATATAATCTAGATTTTCACCTTTAAAACAGAATTACTAAGTCACTCTTATAAATTATTACTACGGTAATAGATTTGAATAAATATTTACTATAGAATTTACATATTTAGAAATAATAAATTTCGAAGAACATACTGTGTAAAGCAATATTTAAACCTTTATTTTATTTTGAAAACTTACTTTGAAAATGTACTTGGCTATCCGGAGAAATATACTTCTCTCCACAACCTTTTAAAAATAAATCACTATTTATTTTTAGACAATTTTCTCGTTCCTTTAATAAATTCCCACCTTGAATTTATTCTTCCAAATATTCAATTTCAAACACTTAAATCAATTTTCAAATTGATTTCCAATTTACTTCATTTATTCAAAAATCTTTTAATTTCATATTTTATTCCTTAATTATGATTTAAAATACTTTTAATTGGAATATCAATTTAGACTTTCTCGATTTACTTCTTATTCCTTTAAATAGATTTAAACTTTAAATTTTAGATAATACTTAATTCCTTTAATTGATATCGTTCGAGTTTACAATTTATTTATTTCTATTTTATTCAAAATTCTTTTTTTTCCATACTCGGAATAATGTATTAGTATTTTAATACCACTTTCATTCCTTTTTAATTCATTTATAATTTATTTGCTATAATTATTTTACTTCAAACTCCATACTTTATTTGTCTTTTCAAACTCCAAATTTATAAATTTTTGGTAACTCATTATACCCAAATAAATTCAATTAATCCATAGCATGAAATATTCCAAATATCAATGATATTCATCACAGAATACCAAATATTCATAACAGTAAATATTAAATAATAAATGTTGAGGGGTCCAGTTGGATCCCTCCAACCTGTTTTCTCTGCATCCACAGACATTAGCACAATAATAAGCCAATTCCAAAATTACCATACTACCGCACTTCAATGAATTTCAACCATTTAAACAATTATTTATATTTAATCATTTAAACTTAAATTTAAATGAACCGAGTGAGATTAACTCACCTTTGATTGTTTTGCAATCCACACCAAACAGGCTGGTTTTTTCTTCTTCATGTTTTCTGACCTTGTAGAAACATTATGGGTTTTATTAATATTTGAAATAACCAAATTATATATTATCACTAATTAAAATTTATGTAAAAAATTATTCATTTCAAACTAATTTTCCAAAAGTAAATAATATTTCCTTTCCTTTGAAATCCATATGCTAAAATAATTTATAGATTTCAAAAAATCAAATTTTATAAATATCCAACGCTTTAAAATCTCCTTTTTCTCATATATATATATTTGTTTTCTTCTTTTGAAACTTCATTTATAGATCTTATATAAATAATCTAATCTATATAAATTCTTTCAACATTTAACATTCCTTTCCTTTCAACCCTAAACTATAAATATATTAAAATTGTTATGCGAACCTATATACACTTATATCAATATTATACTTCTTTACTGTAAGTCAAGAATTCATCTATGATTTATATACTTATTCATTATTTTTACATTGAAACGGAAATCCTTCAAGTTACTGTAAATCTTCCCAATATTTATTTCCAGTTTATATATATATTTAAATAAAGTAAAAATTATATTAAACACCCAAAACCGATACCTCACTGATCTCGACCCAGGCCATAGTAAACAAAGGCAAGCTCCCCTTCGTTCCCCCTCCTCCGGCATCGACTTCGGTTGCCCTTGATTCCAACGCTCGCGGCCATCTCCCTCGATCGCATGCGCATCTTTGACGCCGCCAGTCATTTCCTGAGTCACCATCAACGACGACGGCTATGCCACTACCACACCAAATCGAGGCCTAAATCACGAAGCTCATCTCCCAAACCCTAGTGTCGCGACTTCCATAATCTGCAACACGAAACCCTAGCCCCAATGAAAACTCAACTCGCGGCCAACGATGATGGTGATGCGATAGCAGACATCGCGAGTCCTCCCACGACCTTACCCCCTTTGATTTCGAACTCCGATCCCTCGCGTTTCCCTTTTTTTTAAAGGTTCGGCCCCAAACGAAATGAAGGAAATGGTATCAGAGCCATTACACCCAAGTAACAAATTTAATACAACGGAAATGAAGGGAAATGAAATGAAACGAAAATGAAGGGAAATGAAAAGAAGTGATATTTTAAAATGAGGGGAAACGACTTGCTTCAGAAGATTGTCGGCTACAACAGAGATTTGTAGGCTTAAGGGATTACAGGTTGCAGCTGATTAAAAATTAAATATTTTTATATTCAAAATAAGTTATTTAGGTACCCAGTTATTAAATTTTATTCGATATAGATTTCAGTGCGTTTGTATAACGTACGCCCACACAACAACTCCAAACACTCCGAAAATTGAAATCCGATAATAATAAAATATTACGGATCCAATGGAACTGGTTTCGTCGAATTCCGAGACTGTGCTCCGGAAGGCTATTTTTAAATTCAATTTAAACAATTAAATTTTAAAACTGAACAAACCACCGCTAATTTCAATTTTACAATTTCTATTATCTTTAGTGTTATCAATATAAATTTTACAAGCCTTCAAATTATTTTTAATAGGCTTAAAATTCCAGGTTTCACATTTTACCCAATTACCAATAATTAAATTCAACAATCAATTATCCAGTAAATATTGATATTTGCAATTCAAGTTAAAAATTAAACTTTTTAATATTCCAAATCAATTAAATATTCCAATTTAAATTGCTTAAAATTCTGGGTCGTCACATATGTATTGCATTTCATGGGCATTTCCTGGACTTAGGGGGGCGAGCTTGGTGAGGTTGGGGGCGGCGATGAAGGGGAGCTCGAGCTTCGAAATGGCGATGGCTGGTCGTCGTCTCAATCCATGTGGAGGGAGCAGTGATCGGATGTTTGCGTGCGTGTATGGGTTTCATGGTTTGCCTAGGTTGAACGAAGAAGGAGAAGGGTTAGGAAAAAATAGGGTAATTATTTTAATTAATTATATAATTAGTTTAAGTTATTTAATTTTATATAATTCGATGGTTAAAAATTTATAGTTTGTTTATACGAGGTCCGATTTGAGTGAAACAAGCGACGTTGGATTCGTATTGTCGAGCAGTGCACATAGGGATTAGATTGGACTGATTTGGAGCTAGCAGGAATTTTGGTTAAATTTGAATGCCTGTTCATTTTTAATCGAAATAAAATGCTGCAATGACAAATGCAACCAAAGTGAGTAAAATTCACACTATCTGGCCCGCTTATATTTCATATAAGTAGGAATACTTTTATTATGCTGTTTTGATGACTATTTAGATGTGTGTGTGTATATATATATATATATATATATATATATATATATTGGTTGGATTTATTCCCGTATATTTTAGCGGATGAGACCCTACACGTTTCCATGAATGAGTGGATGACCCTTTGAATGCGTGTTTGCCTTGAAGAAGACATTGTACATTTTTCTCATATGTTGTATTTGTTGTAGTTACAGTTTGGAGTGATCCAATAGGATTTCTCACCCTTGTTGATTATTTATTTACACATATTTGTTTATATGTCGTAACATGTGATTTGTGATGTAGAGAAACAGATTGGAGGGATAAACTAGATTCCTCATTATTGTTGATTATCTTTCATATATACGTGATATATAATATGTTTGGATGCCATGTTTGTGGATTGGATGTTTATCCCTTTGTTTAGTGCTTAAGCGGCATTGGGCCATGTTTTTAGTATTTTTGAAATGCTTTAAAAATGATTTCAATGTGATTTTTGTTTAAAAGTGATTTCAAAGTGATTTTTGTTTAAAAATGATTTCAAAGTGATTTTTGTTTAAAAGTGATTTCAAAGTGAATTTTGTTTAAAAGCGATTTCAAAGTGATTTTTGGTTTAAAAGTGATTCAAAGTGATTTCAAAGTATTTTTTTATAATTATTTTTGAATTATGAAAAGGAGTTTATTTTAAATTGAAGTGAAAGTATGGGTTTCGTTATTTTAAATATACATTTTTATGAATGTTTTCAAGTAGAGTTTGTGAATAGTTTTATATATAAGATTCATAAGTAATGTTTTGTGAATAAGTAATGGATTTCTAAACGGAATTTCGTAAGTATTTGAAATGGATTTGAAATCAATATTTTTGTAAACCGTTTTATGTAATAGATTTATAAAAGGGATGTGTATAGGAATTGTTTTATAAGTTAGTTATAAATTTGATTTTCTATTGATATTTTAAGGATGGTTTTATAAACGGATTTAACACCTAGAAATTTGTAAATGGTTTTATAAATGGATTTTGGTAAATAGTGAGATTTTAAAAGAATAGATTTATAAATGAAACTTTGTACACAAAAGGATTTTATATAAAAGAAGTTCTATAAATATCTAAATAAATGGATTTGTAATCGAATAAGTTGTAAAATAATGGGATTTGCAAATTGATATTTAGAAATGGTTTTATACAATGGAGAATTAAAAGTTATTAACATTGTTTGAAAATGTGAATGATTTATTTGATAAGTAAGTATGGTTTTTATAAAGTAAGTACATTCATGTTTTGAAATGACTAATATTTAAGGCGATAGTTTTGAAATGATATTTTCAAAAATGAAGTTTAAATTGCTTGGAAGATGTAGCTTTCCTAAAATGGTTTGTGTATATACTTATTTTTTATTTAAGTACATGATGTTATTTTCTAAGTGTTGAAAATAGAATGATTTTTGAATATGCTTATTCTATGGAGAAAAATATATGGAAATATTGTCCAATTATCGAATATCTGAGAAGTTTTGAATATATATATCTAGTATATGGAAATGTTTTCCAATTATTGAATAGTTGAATTAGTTTTTAGTATATATCTTTTTAAAGATATTTTGGAGTATATATATTTGGAAAGTGCTTTGGTTTATAAGAATTACAAAAGGGCCAAATAATTACTTTATCACTACATTATGCATATTGGCCAAGTTTCGGTTCCTTGACTTTGATGTGGAGACTGATTAGTCGTGCATTTAGCACGTAGCTAGCTATGTAGGCTTGATTGTCGTTAGTGTTGAGAATGTTGATTCATGTAGTGAAGAGTAAGTTTATTACTCCATTCTAACGAGCGTCCTTCTTGGTCGAAGGATAGCAAGTTGAAAGTTGGAACCGTGATAATTCTACGAGACTTGGTTGTTGTATGAGATTAAGAGCCACTTTTTGATATTGATACGGGGAGACCGTGATCGGATTTATTTGAAAACCACTCTGGACCAATGTATGCATTCGGAAGTGCAGATTATTGATGATGATTTATAAAGACTGAGGATCTTCATAGCATGAAGACTGCTTGTTGACATTCTCTAAGTCACCTACATTATAGAGATATTTATAGCAGTGGTCTCCTCGTTGTAGAAATCTTCAAATTGCAAGAACTACTCGTTACTAGTGGTAGTAGGAGAGTGCTTTGATTTCGTTCAGTCCTAGAACGAACTTGTATGGATGTTTGTCTGACATTGTATTCTAAATCACATTTGAGTGGTTTCTATAAGTGTATATCAGTTAGTGGTGGAGAAGACAACTTCTCTTAGCTTAACACAATTTCCCGAGACATACGAGCTTAGGAAGTTACGCTTTTTCTAGAAATCAGTTGTGTGACGTGGAATGACAATGTGGCATTCAGAGATGTGATATGTGATATGAGAAAGTTAATCATAACCTCGCTCCCAAGCCTCACATCTCAAAAATGAAATGGGAACTATGTTACATATTTCAGGCTTAGTATGACTAGGGTGGCATATGATTTAGGTCACTAAGGTATCCAGATGAGACCCTTATTGTACGGTATAGTGGCATGAGCCCTTGCATGAGAAGCCACCAGATATCAAGAAGTGTGGAAATATGAGGAATAGTGGTGTGTGAGTCCTTGCACGAAAAACCATCGAGTTCAGTTGCTATGCATGGTTATCGAGGTTCCCTTCATGTTGGAAATCCAATTCCAATACATGCCTACCATTTAGTTTGTAGAGCCTTAAATGATTAGGTCTGAAATGCTATATGGGTAACCATTTCGGATATTTTATATTATTTGTGAAATAAACACTATTATAATATAATAGAATTTGATATAAAGTGTTTTAGTTATCGTAAGGTAAAAACTTGTTTGTGTTTATGTGTGGGCGTGGTCTTACGAGATACTTTTGTTTAGAAAAAGAAAACTTTTAGTAATTTTATAGATTCAGTAGAGATGTGTTTTCTCATGCTGGTTTACCAGACTGGTCCGGGCTTTCTTCCCTTTCAGTGCTTGAGTCAGACCAAGTATATTCTCATGTTCGGATTTGGTGCATTGGAGCTTCAGCAGACGAGCTAGAAGTTTTCAGATCGTATTCCCGTATATGGTTATATTTCCTTGCATTATTGTTTATGTTATCAGCATTTGTGAGGATAGGTTGTTATAACTGTCTAGCTGATGATTTTGTTTTATGTACTCTGATATGATTGATGTATGATATTACAGTGTCTCTTTTTGTAAAGATCATTAATATTATATTATATGTTTTTCCGCTGCGATGTGAGATTCTGTGTTTTGTTATTGTTCTGTTTGGTTTTCTTCTTCTCTCTTTCTTCTCTTCTCTTTTTCTCTCTTCTTTCTTTCTCACGATTATCTACAATTGGTGCACTTCGCGTCGAACATGTGTGGTTTAGTGTCGGATTTAAAGGGCATCGGGTCCGGGTTGTGACACATGGTATCCGAGCTTAGGTTTATTATATTCCTAGGCTTCGATGTATACTCAGTATAGATTTGGTCAGTAACACCCTAGATTGATTTTGAGTGCATTATATATATGAGCGCATATTTGTTAGTGATATAAAAATGTTTCATGTTGTGTTGATGTATCTGTTGAGTGGCTTATGAATTCTGGTCAGTACGTGGGACGCCACGTAATCGATAGGGGTTTCTAGACACTTGAACACGGAATATCAACCTAGCATTGTTTTATATTAGGTAATGAAGTAATTTTACCTCGATTATTTTCATATATAAAAGAACAACTTTTCAGAAATTATTATAGTGTATATACATAGATTGTTTGTTTGTTTGAAAATGTAAACATATATAAGAACAAATTATATAAGCAAGTGAATTGATAATGTGAATTATGAAATATTGGTTATAATTAAAATGATTTACAATTGTGAAATAATCTTATATATAAGAAATGAAACTATATAAGTATATTTATAAATATGAGTTATAAATAAAAATAGATTTAAATTAAGAATTTGAATCTCGTTGTTACTGACAATTGTTTTACAAAATTTTCAAGATATTATATTATCGTATAGAAGTATTTTGACTAGAAATGATTTTTAAAGGAATTTAAAAGAGATCAAAAGCATTGAACCCACTTCAGTCGGTAGAAAATAAATTCTGGGGATGATCGCGACATCATCATTATTCATTTTCGAGTTTTCAAGTGAAGGATTGCTACCTTTAGTGATTTGCTATTGGAATTTTGTTTGGTTAAAACAAGTATTGATTTGAAAATTTAAAATATGATTTGAATATACAAAAGAGTTGTATGTATGTATATATATATATATATATATATATATATATATATATATATATATATATATGATTTTGAAATGATTTGAAATAAATGGGTGTTTGAATTCTGAAATTATTATCTAAATGTTTTATGAAATAAATGAATTAAGTTTTTAAACTTATAATTTAGAAAATGGAATACATAAGAAAAGTAAACTTGAAATTAAGCTATGAAATTAAGAATAACTTAAGGAAAGAGGTTAATTGGTATAAGCTAACGAGCTAAGTAAATGAAATGTGCATAACCATAATTGGTAAGTGATTATGTAAAAAACTGAAATTATAAAATGTGGATAAACTTAAGATAAGTTTAATTTAGATGAATTGTGAAAGAAAATTTTAACTCGAAGATTAATGAAATGAGCAACTTAATGAGTTAAATGAAGTAAATTAATGAAGATCAACTTAAGTTAAATGAAATGAATTAAATGAGCTAAGTGAAGAAACTAAAATGAACATGCACTTGAGATAATAAATGAAATTCAAATTAAGTATATAAATAAATTGGATATAAGTTGAAATGTTGTTTAATAAAATTGGAAATAAACTTAAATAAGGAAGTGAAAATAAACATAAGTGTTGTATAAAATGTTTAAGCAACTTAAACAAATTTAGTAATGAAATAAAATGGTTGTTAAGTATTATTAGTATTTAAAAGAATAATATTAAGTGAATAATGAAATATTATTAAACATGAATTGGAAGTAAAATGAATGTTAATAAATTGAGTTAGAATGAATGTAAATTTGTAGAATGTAAACTAATTGGATATTAGTAAACAAATTGAAGGGATGAATGCAAACTAATTTGATGAGAATCAAATGAAAGTAAAAATGAGAATGAATGTAATAAACTGATTGTCTGTTAACATGAATGTGAATTAGTTGAATGAAAACTAAATAGTAAACGATGAATTCATTTATTGGATGTTAGTTGTTTGATAATTGCTTGTGTTGCATGTGTTTCAATTTCATATGATTATTGTACAGTATATGTTATACGTTGATATTATATGTTATATATGCTCTCATTTGGTTGTTGAGTGTTTAGTAGGTGCGGATGGCGTATGTTTTGCATTTGGAGCTCGCTTTCGCGCTATATAAGTTGTGTATGCTTGCTAATGTAATAAAAGGTATGTATCTCGGATTACATATCATACTACTATAATTTTTTTCCCTACGGGATGCCTCATCCTCGAAGATGAGATGTATAATTGTGATATATATTGTGGTTTTACTACGATCGAACCGGTGCAAAGGAGACGTTGGCGAAATTTTTCGTAATTAAGGCATTAGGAAATTTGAAAACATTTTATAACAAAATTTTGATTTTGAGTAATAACTTGAACGATATTAGTTGATTTTTGGAAGTGCATTAGTAAATAACTATGAACGAACGATATCGGTTGGTTTTGAAAAGATAACTATGAATGAATTTGGGTACTTTGAAAAGTTGTTATAAAATTTGTAACTAATTGATTTCGGGAAAGTTAAACACTTAAGAGAATTTTCTATTTTATTTCAACTAAATTATTTTGAAAAGCTAATGGAGTTGCAGTATCTTTCCAACTTAGTAATTTTAAGAACGAAAGTCTTTTAAGTGGGGAAGTATGTAACGACCCAATTTTTCAATCGTTCGAATTTAGAATATTTAATTGAATTTAAATATCGAAAAGTGAATTTTACAAGTTAAATCAGCTAAATAATTGAATCTGGAATCTAATGTGAATAAAAATGATTTATAAAGTTGATTTAAATTCTATTTAAATTATAATGAAGTTAAAGAACTTTTTAATTTGATTTAAAAGTGAATAAATAGAAATTGGAATTTATTTGATTTAATTAACGTGTAAAAATAGCCATTTTTAACGCTGTCTCGTTCGACCAAACCAATTTCATTGGATCCGTCATCATGAATTATAGCATGATGTCGAACTTCGTGCCGATTAGACTTACCGTTTGATTTTGCGAGTTCGAAACACGTAGAAATTGATTAAGGAAATTTAATTAAAATAATTCGATTTCGAAAAGCTATCTTCTGTATATGATGAAATTAGCCTTCGATACATATTCCATTGTGTTCAGAATAGGGGTAAAACATTAGAAACGCCAAGCGGCACGCTTCGTTTGGAGTCTGGAATTTCAATGCGTGAATAGTGCGCAAGAATTTTATATAAAAGGACACCATTATCTCAAATTTACTCAAGCTCTAGGATTTCCTGTCCTAGCCGCCACTTTCATTTTCAATGGCAAGAATTTCATGCCTTTCTCTCAAATATCTCCCAATCCATCGTCATTTGGGTGAAAACTTCAACTACAAAGTTGTAGAACACATTGTGATCTTCAAATCCTACGGTTGAATCGTCGTATGGCGCAATGATCGAGGCAAAATCTGGCCGTGTATGCACTGCATTTCATGGGTGTTTCCTGGACATAGGGGGGCTGAGCTTGGTGAGGTTTGAGGCGGCGATGAAGGGGAGCTCAAGCTTCAAAAGGGCGATGGTCAATCGTCGTCTCGATCAACATGGAAGGAGAGGCGATCAGATGTTTGCGTGCGTATATGGGTTTCGTGGTTTGCTTGGGTTGAACGAAGAAGGAGAAGGGTTATAAAAAAATTAGGGTAATTATTTTAATTAATTATATAATTATTTTAAGTTAATTAATTTTATATAATTCGATGGTTAAAAATTTATAACTTGTTCATACGAGATTCAATTCGAGTGAAACAAGCGGTGTTGGATTCATATTGTTAAGCACTACGCATAGGGATTGGATTGGACTAATTTGGAGCTAGCAGGAATTTTGGTTAAATTCGAACGCCTATTCATTTTTGAGCAAAATAAAACGCTGCAACGACAAATGCAACCAGAGTGAGTAAAACTCACTCTCTAGCTCGCTTATATTTTATATAAGTGGGAATATTTTTATTTTGCGGTTTTGATGAATGTTTGGATGTATTTTATATGTATGTGTGTAGTCTTAATTATCGTTTGTGTTAAAAATGTTGACTCATGTAGTACGGAGTGAGTTTATTACTCCAATCTATCGATCTTCCTTCTTGGCCGAAGGATAGCAAGTTGAAAATTGGAATCGTGATAAGTCTACGAGATTTGCTTTATGTATGAGATTAAGAGCCATTTTCGGTATTCGTAGGAGAGACAGGGATCAGAAGTATCCAAAAACCACTTTGGACCAATGTATGCATTCGGAAGTGCAGATTATTGATGATGATTTATGAAGACTGAGGATCTTCGTAGCGTGAAGAATGCTTGTTGACATTCTCTGGGTCGATCCCATTATAGAGATATTTAAAGCAGTGGTCTCCTCATTGTGGAAATCTTCGGATTGCAAGGATTACTCATTACTAGTGGTAGTAGGAGAGCGCCTTCGGTTTCGTTCAGTCCCAGAATGAACTTGCATGGATGTTTGTCTGACATTGTATTCTAAATCACATTTGAGTGGTTTCTATAAATGTATATCAGTCGGTGGCAGAGAAGGCAACTTCTTTTAGCTTAACACCATTTCGTAAGACATACTAGCTCAGAAAGTTATGCTTTTCTTGAAATGTATCATGTGATGTGGAATGACAATGTGACATTCAGATATGTGTTGTGTGATATGATAAAGGTAATCTTAACCTCACTCCCAAGCCTCACATCTCTGAAATGATACGGAAATCATATTAGATATTTCAGGCTTAGTATAACGAGGGTGGCGTATGATCTCTCAAGGTGACTGGCGGAGTATGATCTATGTCACCAAGATGTTCAGATGGGACCCTTATTGTATGGTATAGTGGTATGTGAGTCCCTGCACGAGAAGCCACCAGATATCAAGAAGTGTGGCAATAAGAGCAACAGTGGTGTGTGAGTTCTTGCATGAAAAACCATCGGGTTCCAGTTGCTATGCGTGGTTATCGACGTTCCCTATCATATTGGAAATCAGTTTCCAATATGCGCCTACCATTTTGGTTTGTGGAGCCTTAAATTATTAGGTCTGAAATGCTCTATGGATAACCATTTCGGATATTTGATATTATTTGTGAATATAATAGAGTTTGATATAAAGTGTTTTAATTATCGTAAGGTAAAAACTCGTCTGTGTTTATGTGTGGGCGTGATCTTACGAGATACTTTTGTTTTAAAAAGAAAAGTTTTGGTAATTTTATAAATTTAGTAGAGATGTGTTTTCTCACACTGGTTTACCAGACTAATCCTGGAGTTCTTCCCTTTCAATGCTCCCGTCAGATCGAGTATATTCTCAGGTTCAGATTTGGTGCATTGGAGCTTCAGGAGACAAGGTAGAAGTCTTAAAATTGTATTCCCGTATATGATTATATTCTGCTGCATTATTGTTTATGTTATCAGCATTTCTGAGAACGGGTTGTTACAATTATCCAGCTGATGATTTTTTTTATGTACTCTGATATGATTGATGTATGATATTACAGTTTCTCTTTTTGTAAAGATCGTTAATATTATATTATATGTTATTCTGGTACGATGTGAGATTCTGTGTTGTTATTGTTCTGTTTGGTTTTCTTCTTCTCTTTTTCTTCTCATCTCTTCTTTTCTCTTCTTTTTTTCTCATGATTATCTGCAATTAGCGCACTTTGGGTCGGACATGCATGGTTTAGTGTCAGATTCAAAGGGCGCCGGTTGAGGGTCACAAACCTTCTGTCTCCAAAATTAGGTTTTTGTTGCATCATGGTTTCTAGATTGGATGGTAAGGGATGGTTACCACATTTTTTACTGTCGTTTTTACATTGATATTGAATTTTTTGCATGTTTAGGATGTTTGCAATGATGCCTATATGTCATGACTTTGCATGCACGCTAGAATTGAGCTCACATATAGTATGTCTGCATACGTAATCACATTGTAATTTTTGTTGAGTAGACGGTTATGCAGATAACTTGGCCGCATAACATCGATACTAGTGTGCGTTACACTATTTGTCTCTTAGGAATTTTGGGGATGAAATCAACTTTTAAGGGGGAGAATGTAACACCTCGTAAAAATTAATAAGAGATTAACTAATTAAGATTAAGGCTAAAAATGGAACTACAAGATGTTGGAATTTGGCCATGAAAGTTATATCATTGCATTCTTGACAATTTTCTTATTAATTTCAATATATAAAATTTTGAAATCGGAGCTGCAACGGAAAAGTTCTTGACGTTTGAAGATTTTGAATTAAAAATAATTCAAATGGAATTGAAAATAAAATGTACTTAATATTTAAATTTGAAATTCGAATATTAACGGTAATTAGATACTTGGGGTTTAAGTAAATGTTAAATTAAACGTTCACATTAAATATTAAAAAAGAAATTAAATAGTTAATTAAACATTACAAAATATGTTCCCATAACTAAGCAACCGGTCGACTACCAACCTAGGTCGGTCAACTGCCTAGTAGTAGCGGTCGAGCAGTGCAATGTTGGTGGCTAGGGTTATTTGTAGCCAAGAACAGCTGGATTATATTATTTTAAACCGATTTAAATTCAACAGTTTTGGTGACTTCTAACCACTATAAGTATTAAATACAAAGGACCTGCTTCGCGGATCAAGAGTAGTAAGTGGCTATTGTAGGATCCGCCTCCTCCCTAATTGGGAAGTATTAAATAGTCGAGGATGGCGTTTAGGCACGATAGATGGTAATCTCGAAAAGGGTCTGCTTCAGGCTTGAGGTATTAAGCGATTATTATAGGGTCTGCCTCTTCCAAATAGAAGTGTTAAGTGGCCTGATGAGATTCCATGCGATATCAACTAGATTGTACAGAAAGGGGTTTGCCTTGGGTTAGGTATTAAATGACGGGGACATGCCTAAGATATATGTATTAAATGGTCAAAGTCTACCTAATTTCCATCGAAAATGTATTAACTAGACTAAGTACTTTCTCTTACATTGTTAGAACATGATTGACGGTAGATGCATGGGACTGGGAGTGGCCTTAGGCCTATAGTTGAAAGTAAGTTATAGGGATTGGTTAGAAAAGTGTAACTCGTAGGATTGGGTGATGAAAGGCTTCGGGCCTATAGTTGAAAGTATTTAAAAGAAATATAATTAGTATATGTAAGACATATTCTTATATAAATAATACTGCCTGAGTTGTAACGTCCCGCCTTTTCGCACGATTTAAACAGACATACATGCCGATTCAATCCATACGGAAGGGCGGATTGTTATGGGGTAAATAAGAAAAATAAGAAAGAAATAAAAGAAAACACAATCTCGCAGCGGAAGGATAAAATATAATAATAAAATATACAGTTTATAAATCTGTTTACAAAACATTCATATAATACATATCAGAGTTACACATACCAACAACAATGCAGCGGAACAGTGTGAGTGCACTAGTATAAATAATAATAATAATATACATCTTCGTCTTCGTCCTCTAGAGCTAAATCTTCAAATCCTGAAACGCTCGGACTGACCCGAGCGAATTGAAAAAACAAAACACTCGAGTTAGAACTAAAAAATCTTATGTAAGTTAAATTAACAGAAATAAATATGAGTGCAGTAACTCAAGAGATGCTCGGGACTTACATCTCCTAAGGATCCGTTAAACTATTTACTATATAGTATATTGCGCTATTATAATAGTGTCTATTTGTAAAATAAACTTACTTTTTAATAGCGTTAAGGGGTTACCCATATAGCCCTTAACACAAATAATGCCAATAGTCTATACAGTACCGTAATACCTCCTGATCGGGAGGCTACCAGAGGATACTCCATAGGTACGACACAAATAGAAACTCGTAGAAGGCGCGCTAGGGTAGGTGACGCGGCACAACTAGGCAATGCCAGGGTAGATATATCAATTACGCTTCCGGGCTGATGGAAATGCCAGGAGAAAGTTATACGCATTAATGGTGATTGAAATTTCAAAAAAAAAAGAATAGAAATTAAAGAACACCTTCAAGCGCCACGTCATCCCCATTTCTTTCCCTCTCTCCCTCATGCGTTTTGCTTCCAGATTTTTCTGAGAAGTTTGAATTTTAGCTTTTGATTTGGTTTGGCATTTTTATTTGGATCTAAGCTTTGTTTGTCTACCATTGAGGAGGAGAAGGAGCTGATGAAATTTTACGCACAGACAAATGAGAATAGACGGAGGCTAGGGTTTAGCGGGGTATTTATAGATGAAGTTGGAATAGACAGATGGATCCGAATTTAAATGAATTCACAATTTGTCAAATTTAAATTCCAATAATCCATTTGTTTGATTTTTAGATCTTATTATGAATAAATGGTCAACTTACCATTCCTATCATTTCTGATTGCAATTAGCTTCAAATTTATTAACCAAACCTCCATATCAAATAAAGATTTATTGCAAAAAATTTAGTGTTTACCTTTAATTAAAGTAAATTCAGTAAATTATAAAATCTTATTTCAAATGAAATTTTATACCATTCGTATTCAATTCTCTTTATTAAATCAATCATCATCTTATGTATATAATTAACATTAGTATATATCAATTTACCCCAATTAAATAAAATTTTATTCCCAAATTGATTTACAGCCTAATATAACATTTGAATTTTATTCCCAATTCATAAATTACTACCTTAACTAAATTTTACGTTTCCCTTTTAATTTACATTTTCACCTTACGTTACTACATTAATTATCCTTAAAGTAACGTCTATTATTAATAACAATATTATAATTA
This sequence comes from Allium cepa, assembly GCA_030765085.1. NCBI lineage: Eukaryota > Viridiplantae > Streptophyta > Magnoliopsida > Asparagales > Amaryllidaceae > Allium > Allium cepa. The sequence goes on from CM060941.1 coordinate 439,395,457, forward strand.
CTTACCATTTTATTTCATAAATCAATCTGTTTCATCTAAATTCTTATCTATGTAATATTTCAACATTTAATTTCATCAAATATAATTGTTTTCCAATACGTTAATAACTTTATTTCCAAGTCTTATATTACAACAAACTATTCAATACGAAAGTCTTAACATTGTTACAAATTCTACTTTAATTAACATTAACGCGATACTCAATTAAAAATTATTGTAACTGATTTCAAAATTGTAAATTAACAAGCTACCAAAATAGGCAACATAAAATAATCGTACTCTAACCTTTAGTCACATTAATACGCTTTTATTTCTCAAAATCAAAGTTCCCATTTAACTAAATCTCTATAAATGAATTTGACGTTATCTTCAAAAAGTACTTTATATTAACATTAACGTAAAAATTTATTTATATCAATTGCAATTGATTTAGTACTATTTTCTCAATATTTAAAATGATTTAACAAATTTTAAATGTCAATTTATTCAAGATTAAATCAATATAAATATTCAATTCTATAAAATCCAAAACTGTTGATAAATTTCCAAAACTTCCTTTTTTTATTGAATCAACCTATATTTATTCCTTTCATTAATCTCAAATATAAGGGTTTACCTATGGATTAAAATTTTCACATAAATATCCTATTTCAACGTAATTCTTAATTTAACATAATAAATAAAATTTGATTTCATTTATCTCAATAAGTCCTACTATTATAAATTAACCAATTTACTCACTATTCAAATTCACCTTCTATAATTCAAAAATTTTCTATCACCTTGATTTACTTAACTTTATAATTCCTTAGACAAATCTCTATCTCAAATCTTAAATGTAAGTCATTCTACTAATTATAGTACTTAATATTTTCTTAAAATAATCTTTCTATAATCCTATTTATTAAATAAGTTTCCAATTAGATCCAATTTCAACCTTGCACATAAAGTTTAGGCTATAATTAACTTATAACGTATACTTCCCTAGTTATTTCTTTATATACTCCCCATATTAATTCCATAATTAACCATTATTATTAGAATAACGTTTATAATAAATACAATCCTATAAATTACTCAACACTTAATTATTTCCTTTTCCATTAGGGTAACATTCCTTTATCTGATTATTACTTATGACACATTCTAATTCCATTAACAAGGAAGCAGGTAAATTATGATATATGCTACAAATTTTCAATTTATTACTATTCATTATTATTAACCTAAATTCAGCATTACTTACCTCGCATTAACCTTATTACTTAAAATCCTTATCCAATTGAAATTAATACTCTAAATAAATACATTTACTTCTTTCGTTATTTTATTAGTTACAATTAAGGCACACCTAATTATCTTTATAGGTAAATGAGTGAATTTACTAGTATCCTACTATTACAACCTTTAATATACTTGTATATGGTTATTTTACCCTTTTATAATCCCTTTATAAATATATGCACATCTACAAATTAAGATTCTAAATCCAATTTCTTATTCCATCTAGGTTCCATTTCTTCACTTTATGAATAACTATCATTTCCTATTCATTTATTACATCTACTTATATTCACTTTATGAATAGTTTTGATATTCCATTTATTACTAACTTTAATTATTCCAATTTATTATCTACATACAATTTGAATCTATTTTCAAATTTTCACCTTTTTAATAATTAACACCTTCCAATAATAATAAAAAGGATTGTACTAAATAAAATTTTATTTTCATTAATGAATTCAATCCTTGCCTTTATTTACTTATTTCTAACCTTATATCCAATTGCAACAATTTCCACTATTACACTTAATTGCAATAAACATTCAATTTGTAATTTCAATTAACCTAGATACATCTAATTTCAACATTCTCTTTCATATAAATAAATAAGATTTCCGTTTCTTTCTAAAAAAAAATTAAAAATCCTATTAATATAATTCATTTTAAGCATCGAATTTACACGGGTCGTTACACTCTCCCCCACTCAAAACATTTCGTCACCGAAAAGGAAAGGAAGGGAAAAGAAGAATTAAATAACAATGCATCTTATTAAAAATATTAACTCATAAACAATAACTTACTAAATTTATTACCTTAAATAAAATATACCCATTTTATAATCATAATATCTTTTTATACTTAAATTACTAAAGTTCGGAAAACATTTTTAAAATATTCTAAGTCTAAAATTTTACGGAGAATTTTGGCAGAGTCTCCTTTGTACGGAGAGGCTCGGGATAAAATATAATATCAAAGTATAACAATATACACAAATATTTTCCAAAAATAATATGTATCCCTACACAGGAAAATGTATAAAATAGCGCTATAAACTGTAATTCTAAACATACCTATTTGTCGTGTAATTTACGCTTAATTTATGGAACCAAAAGCAGTAACAATTGCTTCCATAACCTGTATTTCACTTAATAAAATCCAAAGAGGTAACTATTTATATAAAGTGAAATATTTAAGTGGTTTCAATCACTATCAACAAATCAATACAACAACCAACAATTTCAACAAACGGCATATACAGCAAATACAAACAACCATTCAATCAAACAAACAAATAGTTGTTCGGGTTCAAAACTTTTAAGTTATACGGAATGAAGAATAAACCATCAAGTGCATCATTTACTCAACAGTCTTAGATTAAACCCAATGGATTATTCATCCATCCCAACAAGATTAAAGTTCCCTTACCCAACAACTCCAAACCACGACAAACAACAATTTAAATCAACAAATCAAATTAACTTATTATAAATTTTATTTCATACATTAGTTGTTTGATTCTTTTCATTCATATAACAGTTTATCTTTTATTTTCATTTATTTCATTCAATTTTATTTCCATTTTATTTCTTTCAATTATATTCAGAAATAACTCTACCCTATTTCTTAAATTTACAATTTCTCTTTATTATATTACATTCATTTATTTTCACTTTAATTACTTAAGTTTATTATCGTTTATTTACCATACTTACCTTTAATTATATTTACTTGGTAAAATTTCAATTATAACTTAAGTTTATAACATTAAATTCTCATTTAACAGCGATTTCATTGAATACTTCATTACCTACCTTTACTTGTACAATTTTCATTACATTTCCTATTAAACATTTCAACTTTTAATATTTGGTAAGTTATATATGTTATTTAAGAGTATAATTGAAAGTTATACAAGTTTGTTCTATTTCCTTAAATTAAATTAAAGTTCAATAATAGTAATCTTTATTTCATAAGTTACAAATTTCCAATTTCATTTAATACCATTTTTACTTTACTTAAAGGTTCAAATTTGCTACACTTAATTGTCCTATTAGTTAACTGGAACCTAAGAACCAAATACCGGGTTTAATTTTAAATCATTTAAAATAATAGATAGATATCTACGCTTAACATATATATCCAATTATAATTAAAACGATAAAATTTCTTAACGATTCTGCAGTTAATTACTACAGTGGCCTTCCCACTTCGAAACTCGAAAATGAATGTCGATGATGCGTGCACTCATCACCGAAACTATTTTCCAGCGACAGAGAGGAAAGTACAAAACTTATATTCTCCAAAAATCTTCTTTAAAACAATTTCTTTTAAATTATATTAAATATTTATATCAGAAAATACTTATAACAATATTATTATATTCCAAATCATTTGAAAGAAGTTTTCAAAAACCCCGGAACTTAAGTTCTAAATTCCCAAATTACATTTATTTATTTTTAATCTTATTTACCTATTATTTATAAATTTTATTCCTAACAACCAATATATTGCAATCAAATATAGATATCATTTGAAAATTTTATTTTATATACAGAAAATATAATACGCAAAATTATTTCATTCACCTATATTAAAAACAAATATTATGTCGGTCTGTCCTATTAAGTGTTTAGAAATTCCTATTGGTGTCACAGCGTCCCATGCACCAACCAGAATTTATAAATACAAAATGGAACAGACCAACACAATATTAAAATCTTTTTATAACACTAACAAATACGCTCTCTCATATATAAACACTCAGCGACTCCCATAGGGTATTACTACCCTATTTGTAAAGAGTCAAACCCCACAAAGCTAAGGTTTATCGCTAAACCAAAGCTCTGATACCAGATGTAACGTCCCGCCTTTTCGCACGATTTAAACAGACACACATGCCGATTCAATCCATACGGAAGGGCGGATTGTTATGGGGTAAATAAAAAAAATAAGAAAGAAATAAAAGAAAACAGAATCTCGCAGCGGAAGGATAAAATATAATAATAAAATGTACAGTTTATAAATCTGTTTACAAAACATTCATATAATACATATCAGAGTTACACATACCAACAACAATGCAGCGGAATAGTGTGAGTGCACTAGTATAAATAATAATAATATACATCTTCGTCTTCGTCCTCTAGAGCTAAATCTTCAAATCCTGAAACGCTCGGACTGACCCGAGCGAATTGAAAAGACAAAACACTCGAGTCAGATCTAAAAGATCTTATGTAAGTTAAATTAACAGAAATAAATATGAGTGCAGTAACTCAAGAGATGCCCGGGATTTACATCTCCTAAGGATCCGTTAAACTATTTACTATATAGTATATTGCGCTATTATAATAGTGTCTATTTGTAAAATAAACTTACTTTTTAATAGCGTTAAGGGGTTACCCATATAGCCCTTAACACAAATAATGCCAATAGTCTATACAGTACCGTAATACCTCCTGATCGGGAGGCTACCAGAGGATACTCCATAGGTACGACACAAATAGAAACTCGTAGAAGGCGCGCTAGGGTAGGTGACACGGCACAACTAGGCAATGCCAGGGTAGATATACCAATTACGCTTCCGGGCTGATGGAAATGCGCAGCGCGCAGCTGCCGCCCGCCTCGAACAACACCCCCAAAATCAAAAGTAAAGTGGCCACTGAATCAATCCAAAAGTCATAGTATAATATCGAAGGAGTGCGTTCGATCAGAGGAATGACCTCATTGGCCCGTCAATCGCTCCTGTTTTAGCTACCTTATGCCAACTCACGGGAGTCGGGTCCACGTATTTACCTTACAGGAAACGCCGCCACCAACCTACTTCATTCTGGAATCTCCACCGCGTACACGGTTGTTAAAGTGGTTTTCGGAGTTGGCAGAGAGTATGACAACTTCCGATCCCGGTCTCTTTAACAACCAAACGTTATTATAACACCGCGGTCCTTTAAAATAATTTATACTTTCAAAACCAGAATAAAACATCTATTTCAAAATCATATAAATACGATATCATTTATATTTTTAAAACCCCAAATCAATACAACATCATTTAGACCCAAACCAATATAATTTCATTTTTATTTTCCAATATACATTCTTTTCGAAAATCATAGGGTTTTCAAAGTAAATTATTTAGAAATCAAACTCTTGAATATAATATTTTCAAATTATACTACCTTGAAAATCATAACCTTGAAACAAGTTTCCATCTCTTAAATGGTTAAATATTAAATTACTTTTATAAAACAAAATAGCTTCTTTACATTTCACAAATCAATTCCAGATATCGATTTAAACTTCCAAATACGATTCTTAATTCTTATGTTTCAAAGCTTTAAATATTTTACCATTTCAAAAACAAACTCATTTGACAAACCCGTATATATCAAATTCAATTACTTATTATTTAGACTTGAAATGTTTACTTAATGAATTCAATATAATTTAAGAAAACCTTTAACTTCACATAACTGGAAAATCTTTCAATTTATTATATATTCATTTAAATCAACCTGATATTCATTTAAATCACTCTACACAAAATCAAGTTATAAAAATCATATCCTTTAGAAATTCTAACTTTTTATTTAATTCCAATTTAACTTAATATTCATCTTCCAACTTTATTCTCATTTAAGTCATTAGAACTTCCAGAAATTAAATTTTAAATAAATGCTTAATCGTATTTGATCTAAAAAAAATCAAACTTTATTTTATACTTCAAATCAAATTTATACAAAGTTTAAAAACCGAAAATTACTATATATATAAATAACCTTTATCAAGAACCAAATCAATATCCCATAAACAATATATATAGCTTTGCAAAACCATAGAAAATCATTTCAAAATATATATATATATATATATATATATATATATATATATACCGCGGTGCCTGTATATAATTTTCTATCCTACGGTCAAGTGATACGGATATTTATCATTTCAATCCGCAATTTAAAATAAAATGCGATTGTATATCATTTCAAACCGCAATCCTGAATGAAATGAAAATGCATGATAACTTGCAGTTTACATAAGATAGAACACATCATCCATTCAACCAATATCAAACATCAACCAATTTATTTCAAACATCATCAATTTATTTCAATCATCATCAATTTAACAAACATCAATATATGACATATACAATATAACAGGAAATAAAAGACAGTTATTAACTAACAGTTTATATTCAAAATAAATTTATTAACTGTTTAACTATCAGTTTATATGCAAAAATAAACGTAAATTTAACTGGCAGTTAATATGAAATAAAAATTTAACATAACTATGGCTGGCAGTTAATATGCAATTAAATAAATTCTAACTGTCAAATTTATATGCAATAAATAAATAAATTTACAGTTATATTAAATAAATACGTTTAAACAGAAATAGTGAATAAAACATGCCAAACAGTCATAAAAAAATTTCTACCCATATCTAAAATTAATTTAACAAACACAAGAAATTTTAGAAATTGTGAGTGGGTTAAAACACTCACCTTTTGAATTTAAATCGAACTAAAAATCCGATTTAAATCCAAAAATTCGACGATCTCCAAATCTGTCCAAACCAGTGTCAAAAGATCTGGAATTTTATTACGATCCTAACAAAAAAAATCTTGCGTTAAACGGAGTTCGTAGGAGAAAGTTATACGCATTAATGATGATTGAAATTTCAAAAAAAAAAAGAATAGAAATAAAAGAACACCTTCAAGCGCCACGTCATCCCCATTTCTTTCCCTCTCTCCCTCATGCGTTTTGCTTTCAGATTTTTCTGATAAGTTTGAATTTTAGCTTTTGATTTGGTTTGGAATTTTTATTTGGATCTAAGCTTTGTTTGTCTACCATTGAGGAGGAGAAGGAGCTGATGAAATTTTACGCGCAGACAAATGAGAATAGACGGAGGCTAGGGTTTAGCGGGGTATTTATAGATGAAGTTGGAATAGACAGATGGATCCGAATTTAAATGAATTCACAATTTGTCAAATTTAGATTCCAATAATCCATTTGTTTGATTTTTAGATCTTATTATGAATAAATGGTCAACTTACCATTCCTATCATTTCTGATTGCAATTAGCTTCAAATTTATTAACCAAACCTCCATATCAAATAAAGATTTATTGCAAAAAATTTAGTGTTTACTTTTAATTAAAGTAAATTCAGTAAATTATAAAATCTTATTTCAAATGAAATTTTATACCATTCGTATTCAATTCTCTTTATTAAATCAATCATCATCTTATGTATATAATTAACATTAGTATATATCAATTTACCCCAATTAAATAAAATTTTATTCCCAAATTGATTTACAGCCTAATATAACATTTGAATTTTATTCCCAATTCATAAATTACTACCTTAACTAAATTTTACGTTTCCCTTTTAATTTACATTTTCACCTTACGTTACTACATTAATTATCCTTAAAGTAACGTCTATTATTAATAACAATATTATAATTACTTACCATTTTATTTCATAAATCAATCCGTTTCATCTAAATTCTTATCTATGTAATATTTCAACATTTAATTTCATCAAATGTAATTGTTTTCCAATACGTTAATAACTTTATTTCCAAGTCTTATATTACAACAAACTATCCAATACGAAAGTCTTAACATTGTTACAAATACTACTTTAATTAACATTAACGCAATACTCAATTAAAAATTATTGTAACTGATTTCAAAATTGTAAATTAACAAGCTACCAAAATAGGCAACATACAATAATCGTACTCTAACCTTTAGTCACATTAATACGCTTTTATTTCTCAAAATCAAAGTTTCCATTTAACTAAATCTCCATAAATGAATTTGACGTTATCTTCAAAAAGTACTTTATATTAACATTAACGTAAAAATTTATTTATATCAATTGCAATTGATTTAGTACTATTTTCTCAATATTTAAAATGATTTAACAAATTTTAAATTTCAATTTATTCAAGATTAAATCAATATAAATATTCAATTCCATAAAATCCAAAACTGTTGATAAATTTCCAAAACTTCCTTTTTTATTGAATCAACCTATATTTATTCCTTTCATTAATCTCAAATATAAAGGTTTACCCTTTGGATTAAAATTTTCACATAAATATCATATTTCAACGTAATTCTTAATTTAACATAATAAATAAAATTTGATTTCATTTATCTCAATAAGTCCTACTATTATAAATTAACCAATTGACTCACTATTCAAATTCACCTTCTATAATTCAAAATTTTTCTATCACCTTGATTTACTTAACTTTATAATTCCTTAGACAAATCTCTATCTCAAATCTTAAATGTAAGTCATTCTACTAATTATAGTACTTAATATTTTCTTAAAATAATCTTTCTATAATCCAATTTATTAAATAAGTTTCCAATTAGATCCAATTTCAACCTTGCACATAAGCTTATGCTATAATTAACTTATAACGTATACTTCCCTAGTTATTTCTTTATATACTCCCCATATTAATTCCACAATTAACCATTATTATTAGAATAACGTTTATAATAAATACAATCCTATAATTTACTCAACACTTAATTATTTCCTTTTCCATTAGGGTAACATTCCTTTATCTGATTATTACTTATTACACATTCTAATTCCATTAACAAGGAAGCAGGTAAATTATGATATATGCTACAAATTTTCAATTTATTACTATTCATTATTATTAACCTAAATTCAGCATTACTTACCTCGCATTAACCTTATTACTTAAAATCCTTATCCAATTGAAATTAATACTCTAAATAAATACATTTACTTCTTTCGTTATTTTATTAGTTACAATTAAGGAACACCTAATTATCTTTATAGGTAAATGAGTGAATTTACTAGTAGCCTACTATTACAACCTTTAATATACTTGTATATGGTTATTTTACCCTTTTATAATCCCTTTATAAATATATGCACATCTACAAATTAAGATTCTAAATCCAATTTCTTATTCCATTTAGGTTCCATTTCTTCACTTTATGAATAACTAGCATTTCCTATTCATTTGTTACATCTACTCATATTCGCTTTATGAATAGTTTTGATATTCCATTTATTACTAACTTTAATTATTCCAATTTATTATCTACATACAATTTGAATCTATTTTCAAATTTTCACCTTTTTAATAATTAACACCTTCCAATAATAAATAAAAAGGATTGTACTAAATAAAATTTTATTTTCATTAATGAATTCAATCCTTGCCTTTATTTACTTATTTCTAACCTTATATCCAATTGCAACAATTTCCACTATTACACTTAATTGCAATGAACATTCAATTTGTAATTTCAATTAACTAGATACATCTAATTTCAACATTCTCTTTCATATAAATAAATAAGATTTCCGTTTCTTTCTAAAAAAAAATTAAAAATCCTATTAGTATAATTCATTTTAAGCATCGAATTTACACGGGTCGTTACATGAGTATTACTATGAAAAGACTCGAGATTTCATTCACCAGATTGTGATTCTGACTTCATTCTCATCGTAACACAGGTTAGGAGAGACGATGTAGATCGAGGAGATAAAGATGGAGGCGGTGCCTTGTGGCAGTTATCTATTTACTTATGTTTTTGTATATACTTTTATGTACCCATTTCAGACATGATATTATTGTATTATGAGATATTGTACTATGAATATTGAGATATTATGTTTTATTATGAAACTTGAATTTTTATAAAATAGGTATTGTTTTTTATATTATATTTTAGCCTTTCCCTTGTGAGATTCTGATAACATTGGTAGATAATTCTGTGTATTGTTTTACTAACCAATAGCCGGCTTTGGACTGGGTCTGATGTCCGATGGGCCTTTTCTGGATTGAAAATTAGGCCCCTTTTGAGGCGAGTTGTTACATTATATCAGGATACAACAAAAAGAAAACACATTTTATTTTCAAACATAATTGATTATCGAGTTAAATGTATGTAATAATTACATAACTGCCTCTAAGACATACTCCTAACTATATATATATATATATATATATATATATATATAACAAGAAAAGTTTTATTTAAATATTTGTGCTAAACTGTTTACGTATATTAAATAAAAAATTCGAGATTTATTAATGAATATTTAGTTAAATATTTAATTTATTTAATAAATAATTGATTAAAAGTTAACTTATTAAGATATGTATATATATTGTATATATAGATAAAACTATAAAGGTTATAATCAATTGTTCATCTTTAATAGCTTAGGATGAATAAAATAAAAGTTCATATTTTAAATAAATTTAATTAACATTTAACTTATTTGAAATTAAAGTTGATTAAATATGATTTAATCAACAAGATACATATGAATATTAAAAAAAAAATTTTTAAATTAATAAATTAAATCTATGTAATTATATATGTATAGGCATAATATAAGTGGAACTATAATAAACCCAAATAGGTTTTTGAAACAAATACATAGTTATAGTATGTATACCGTGATTTCAGGTGTATCCGACACTTGAATCACTAGGGTATTTCACAAGAAATACATTTGTTTAAATCGATATCACTTAAAATATAATAAAAATTATGAATCTTTAATATAGTTGCCTCTGTCATCTATATATTGGTAGATTACTTGGATACGGACTAGTTGTTAAGCATACTCAAGCTAGAGTTGTTATGTGTAATACGATTAATATATTTCGTAGACGAGATAAGATGCATGCTTATTTATTAAACAAACCCAAGGTACATGCATCATACTTAGTCCATGACAAAATGAGAGGTAAGAGTGAATAATCTCTCTTCATTTGTTAAGAAAACTCAAGGTCAAGGTCGGGCTTATGCCATGTTTATTCGAGATTGACTATACATTCAGGAGGCAATAGAATGTATCGAGATATGTAGCAAATATTTTACTGAGAATGGATGAAGAAGGATGTTTAGACATTCATTTTCTAGTGTATGAATTGCTAGTTGTGAAGCCTGAGCAGAAGTAGTCAAGCGGTTTATTTCAATCACTTAAGATTTTCCCAGGGAAGTGGAAACGGATATCGATGGATTTCATCAACAAATTATAAAGGACTATAGAAGGATACAATATCATCTGGCTCTGGTATGTTTGATGGATTTTGATGAGAGATTGGATGTGTTGTATTGATTTGGTACATTTGTGGAGTTGTTTGATGTTTGATGTTGATTGATCCGTGTTTTGTTGGATGTTTGAGAATGTTGGATGGTTGAATTTGTATACATTGGAGTTTATGATTTTGACTTTGTATACATTGGAGATTATGATTTTGTATATATTGAAGATTATGTTTAATAATGTTGTTGGTATAACATGTGATGTTGATTGTTACACACACACATATATATGAGTTATCCGTATGGAATGGAGTTGAGCATTATATTGACATATATATATGTAAATTTGGTGGAAGTTGAAGAGGCGTAGAAATAAAAAAAATAAACTCAGATTTTCGACGGTTTACGGGTCACAATCTTCCGATAGCTACCATTGGATTATTGGTTACGAGTGGATCCACGTGTACCTCGTTGATCGTCGAAGACTGTCGTTATTTTCCATTAGAAGCCGTCGAAAGATTATCGTCGTCGTCGTCGAAAGTTGACAAAAACAGTGTATGCTGTTCCGACGGCTATACTGTCGGCTGCCGACGGCTATTTGCCGTGGGAATAGCCTTGTGTTGTTGCAGTGGTTGTAATTAGTTTCCAAATATGTGCCAGTATTATCTTATCGTAGCTTTTGCACTTAAAATATACACATAAAAAACGTTATTGGAAAACAAACTATTTTTTGCTGTTAAAATATGTACATAAAAAGCAAAAATAAACGCCTAAGTTGCATATGTGCTACCTGTATACTAATTATAATCACAAATCTTTCAAAGCAAGGGAGGGGAGCGAAAGAAAAATACAAGTGGTGTTTTAGAGAAGAACAAGCAACCAGATGTTTCTTCTGGCTAACTATATGAGAGCATCAAATTCGTCTTTAAGTTGCTGGATGGCGGAGCATATTAAGAGCCTCATCCTTAATACTCATTTTGGTCTTTATTTCTGTCCTATTATTTGTTTAACCCAACATAATATTTAGATTGACAGTGGCATCGTATTCAAAATTTACAAGGGATAGTGACAGCAATTTTCATCGTGGGAGGGTGGAACAGACAAAAAAATAACAAGAGATGTTAAAAGTTGTGTGATATTTAATTTGTACAAGGTATGTTTGAAAGTTCAAAAATGATTTCACTTAGACTGCTTTTGAGCCATTGACCAGGGTTTTGCATTAGTAAAGGATGAAGTTGTAGCTCTAATAACTTTCTTATGTTGTGGTTGTACGTCTATCTATATTTGCCAATGTTGTATTCATTAGCATGATATGAGCATAGTTGTGTTTTACCGAATTGCATTTTTTATTTTGTTACCCTTAACGTCCTCATATTTGAATGCTTAAAGATCGACAACGTGTGTACCAGCAGATGGAATTAGGTGTTAACTTTGAGTGTTAGAAAGGAGTATTGTTATATATGTTAGGTTCGAATCCAAGATCTCAAAGTAACAGCTCAAACTAGATGTTTTAACACTTGAGACAATGATTTTTGACAACCGTGGAATTATAGTGCAAAAAAGTAATGTTTTATGATCTCTGTTTTTTGTTCTCTATATTATATCAACTTCGACATATAAGATTTGTTAGAAGAAACGCAGCTTTGGTAAATTATTCTTGTGCTCCAAAGCATGAAAACATTGTCTTAAAAAGACCTTTTCTTCCTTTTAGTCGTATAATGGAATCAAATCGGAAATCCCTTTCAGGATATGAAGCCGTTTGAATCATGTTTGCGACTATCTGAACCAAACCGAAAGTACACTAGGTTGTTTTTGTCGATGTGAAGATGAAGACAATGAACGAGTGAGCGGTATGAATTGGAAACATGGAGTGTAGTTTATTTTTGTAAGAAGCCTGATTTATATCAAAATTTTGATAACAGTTCGGAAGTTGATATGACTGTTAGAGAGTAAAGGGTTAAATCTCTTCAAAATTTATGGTTATCATAACAACTGCAAACCTCCATGACATATGCCTTCTACGGGACGGGGCACTGTCCTTTTGACCGGACAACTTGACCGTCAGGTCGACAGTCATCAACGGGGCAATTCCCTCTTGCCTCCACCTAGCCTGCTGCCACCTTCTAGGTCCCTTCCAAGACTAACATTTCTAGCATGATTTTATTTTTCTTTGTTTTTTTCATTCTAGTAGATTCTTTACTAAATGGATTTCCCTCATGTGCTACCTTAAGAATTTCAAATACCCATTTTCGGAATGACAGAATAGCTTCTTCATCATTTTTGTTGTTTTATTTTTTTGTTTTCTATCTGAAAATTGTCAGATATTGATGTTTCTAAAAAGTATGCAAGTACTTCTACCTATTCAGAATTAATTAAAGTAGTTAATTAATACAATGTTTCCCGGTATCTGCTGCATCTTAGTTAATAATAAACAGACGATCCAATTTTACAGTTCGAGTTTCATGAATCAAATAGTTCTAGACTTCTAGCCTTCTAGGTGATGCAAAACTGAAACTGTCACAGTTTCATAGGGAGGAAAAAATTATCATAGTTTAAAATCCTTTCTACTCTATCTTTCATATAAGGACTTCAATTCACCATGATAGTATGCAAGGAGTGTAGAAATAAACAGGTAAACTAAACATAAGTGTGTTTATCGATTTCTTACAGTTTTCATCAATTTTCAATACCATTTGAATTTTGCGGAGCAAACATTACTAAGCAGCCAAGTCATATTTGCTTACAAGATTCATTCCTCTTAATATTCGTTATTAACATTTATTCATGGCTCATGCATATTCCAGTATATGGCAATTTAAGACTATTCACACAGGCTTAACATAAGCAATTTTTAAGTAAGCTTTTCTGGGCATAAAGAACTCAACTAGCTTTTCTTTAGCAGGCAAGCTTCTCTTAGCAGCATCAGAATTCACAAACTCTTGAGACCATTTCCACAACACTGGAAAATTATCTTTGTTGAATACTTCTACTTCAGAAACTTCTTGAAAAACAAACGTCCAATGCGCGACGTAGCTTGCTGCAATATCTAAATAGCCTATGTTATCTCCACCAAAGTATTTCTTCACTCCCAGCTCTTTTTCAAGAATGGTCAAGCATTCCTTTGCTTGGTCTATGTACATTTTCTGCATGTCCCCTTCTGTCCAGAATGAGTTTCTCAATACAGGGATGACCTGATCAGTGATATTAATTTATATATTAACAGTAAAAACGGACCCTTATCATATAAAAAGATGTTCAAAATATGAACCTTTTCATCGATGAATTTGGCAAGAAACCGAGCTCGAGCCTTCTCATAGGGGTCAGTAGGCATGATACGATTGGTACCAGTCCATGTCTCGTCGATGTATTCGACTATGGTTAATGATCCAATCACTGGTTTTCCATTATGTAATAGAACAGGAACCTCCTTATATATAGGGTTCGAGTCGAGCAGCAGTTTGCTTTTGTTAGGCAAATCTTCATCCATGACCTGGTATGATAGTTTCTTGAGCTCTAAAGCTAGTTCCACTCTGCCACCGCAGAATGGACTTGTCCAAAACCTTAGCACCTTTATGTCGTTATCCATTTTTCTTCGTTAGAAACACTTTGTTTATTATACTCATGTTTTGGTCTTTATAGTGTTTTGTATGCTAGTTTTGGGGTGGTTGTTAGTCGGTGGTTGTGAATAAAACGTTGGATTAGTTAGGTTGGTTTTTGTTTCCTAATGTTACACGGTATTTGCTATTTGTTTTACTGTCTACAGAGTGTTCGTAGTTCAGAAAATAGTTTCCATAAGGGTGAAAACCAACCTTCCTTCCTTCTTAGTATCCAATTTAATACACTAGAATTGAAACGGTGGAAAAACAGTAGGAAGGTAGGAAAACGTATTATTTTAGTTTACCCCTATTTTATTTTGCTATTGATTAATATGTAAGGAAATTTGACCGTTTTGTAAGAAAATTAATATGAAAACATTAATCGATTTTCCTTCTTTATTTTGTAAGAAAATTTGACTGTTTCCTTTCTTATTTTATGGTCAATAGAATCTAAAGGGTTTTCATATTAATATGCTAATCAATAGAATGGTTATAATCTAGAGCGTTAATTTCTCTCATCTTGGCATTGATGGACGATCAAGACTAAGTCTACAAATCTGAAAATTTGGTCCCCCTCTACCTATAAATATTAACCTTTGTCCATCACAAAACATATAGAAAAAACACATAAAGAAAGATAAAGGGAAAGAGAGAGAAACCATTTCCTTTATCCATTGAAACAGCTTTCGACAACAACCATTGCTGATTCATATACGAGATGTCTGGAGATATATTCTTTTATTCATTACATATGTGATAATCATGTAATTCTAGATCTTAGGGTTTATATTATTCGCAAGATATAGATTACATCTGCTATCAGAGCATGGTTTTAGAATTCATGATTATCCATCAATATATAAAACGAAACTAGCATAGATCTATGATGTGATGTTTGTAATTTTGCTATGATGATGATAATGATTATTAGTGTCAATATGATTCAAGTTTAATATTCATATCATTTAAGTTGCTATAGTAATCATGATTATCAATATTGTTCTATTAACTGTATGCTTAGAACTGGATCTGAAAATTTTATATTTCTGCAAAAGTTAATTTTTTTTCTACCTTAATGTTTGACTTACTGTATAATATTGAACAACTTATTGTATACGAATACTTTTCAGAAAGTATACATATTGAAAACAATTGTTTCCTAGTTTGATATTAAATTCATGATCTGCAACTTGCTAGATAATTGTTTATATATGATTTATAAAATAATTGTTTATATGTTAAATTCATGTATGGAATTTACTTGGATTACTTGAAAGAATGGCAAATATTTATGCCAAAAAAAAAACAAAGTAGGTGACCACCTGGTTAGATCTGGTTTCCCTCTTTTCTCTCTTGTTTTATTTTTTGCTTCCGCGCTTAATTTCCTTGTTTTCTCTGGTCTGATGCATGCAGTCCCGTCCACAGGCGGCTGCTGCTTGCACAATAACGTATGAAACATTAATGTTTATCATTCTTCCATGAGTATGGTTCTGCTGCCTACCCATAGGAGGCGCTAAACCTAACATCTTATTATGACATGTGTTTTATTCTAATAAAGAAGCCTACATTTCTTTTATATCAGCAGTTGCAATGCCTCAAACCTTAATTCGTACGTCACATCTATCGTCAGACTCAATGGAACCAACTATTCAGAATGGAAAGAGCAAGTTGAGTTTTCTTTGGACGTACTTGAACTGGACATGGCTCTCCTTAAGGAAAAACCAGCCCCACTTACTGACACAAGTACGCCTGAGGAAAACAAACTCCATGATGATTGGGAACGATCTAATAGGCTCAGCATGATATTTATGCGAATGGTGATTGATACCAACATCAAAACCTCCCTACCCAAAACGGAAAGCGCAAAAGAATATTTGCAATTCATTGAAAATCGGTTCAAGACTACAGACAAATCCCTTGCTGGAAAACTTATGGCAGATCTTGTAACCATGAAGTTTGATGGTTCTCGCTCAATGAGCACTCATGTCATTGAAATGATTAACCTTGCTGCCAAACTTAAGAACTTGGGATTGGTTATGGACGATGCTTTTCTCGTCCAATTCATTCCCACTAGCTTACCTTCTCAGTATGAACCATTCAAAATTCATTACAACACTATTACGGAAAAGTGGAGTCTAAATGAATTGACTAACAAACTGGTTCAAGAGAGTCTAGGCAAGGCTCGCAAGGCATTAAAGTTGCTTATTTCACTCAAGGGGTTGGAAAACAAGCTGGCAAAAAGAACAACTTACAGCATAAAAGAGCACTACCCAAATCTGATGATGCCACTCAACCATCCAAGAAGAAAAAGAAGGAAGATGTCTGCAAAATCTGCAAGAAACCTGGATACTTTCAGGCAGATTGCATTAAGCGCAAAGCATGGTTCGAAAAAAAAGGTAACCCAATGAGTTGCGTCAGTCATTTCGAATCAAATCTTACTAATGTAGCTTCTTCTACTTGGTGGATTTATACTGCTGCTAACGTTCATGTTTCAAATTCTATGCAAGGATTCATTACAATCCAAACTACAAACCCAAGTGAGAATTTCATTTTCATGGGGAATAAAGATAAAGCTCCAATTGAAGCTATTGAAACTTTTCGTCTTATTTTAGATAGCGGTTATCAGTTAGATTTATGTCAAATTCTTTATGTTCCGTCTATTTTCCGTAATTTGATTTCTATAAGTGTACTTCATAAATTTGGATATTCTTTTGAAGTTGGGAATGGAAATTTTAGTTTATTTAAAAACTCTAGTCTTATTGGTTCTGGAATATTAATTGATGGACTTCATAAACTTCATCTTAAACAAAATGTTGAAATCCAACTCACCCTTCATGGAAAAGAAACTAAAGGAAAGTCATCCAAGAATGATTCTTACTTCTTGTGGCATAAAAAACAGGGCCATATATCCAGTGAAAGAATCAAGAGGTTAGTGAAAGATGGTGTCCTACCGGACCTAGGCTTCGCTAACATTACAACATGTGTTGATTGTATTAAAGGAAAAACAACAAAAAACACAAAGAAAGGAGCCACAAGAAGTACACAACTTCTTGAAATAATACATACAGATATTTGTGGACCTTTTGATGTTTCAACTTTTGGAGGAGAGAAATATTTCATCACTTTTATCGATGATTTTTCACGTTATTGCTATCTTTATCTGTTGAATGAAAAAATCTCAGTCAGTGGATGATGTACAAGTGTTCATTACTAAAGTCGAAAGGCAATTAGAAAGAAAGGTGAAAATCATTAGGTCAGATAGGGGTGGTAAATTCTATGGAACGTATGATGAAACGGGACAACATCCTAGACCTTTTGCTAGACTTCTTCAAAAACTTGGAATTGTTGCACAATACACAACGCCTGGATCTCCATGGCAGAATGGTATAGCTGAAAGACGAAATCGTACATACATGGAAACGGTTAGATCCATGATGAGTCACGCAAATTTACCTATATCATTATGGATGGATGCATTACGAATAACTGTCTACATCTTAAATAGAGTTCCAAGTAAGGCCGTTTTAAAGACTCCTTTTGAATTTTGGAAAGGACGGAAACCTAGTTTAAGACATCTCCAAATTTGGGGTTGCCCGGCTGAAGCTAGACTGTACAATTCAAATGAAAAGAATTGGATCTTAAGATAGTCAGTGGTTACTTTATAGGCTACGCAGAAAAATCTAAAGGATATAGATTTTATTGTCCTGACCATAGTTCAAGAATTGTTGAAACCGGCAATGCCAAATTCTATGAGAATGGTGAAATCAGTGGGAGTACAAAATTACAAGAAGTGGTCATTCATGAAATAAGGGTACCCATTATCTTACCCTCTATTTCGAAAGATATTGGGAATCATCCCATTGTTGAACCTGTTCACAATGATGAAAACCTAATAAATGATCAACAACTCCATAACGAAATTATCACTAATCATAATGTTGATGAAGTACCACAGGAACTAGCATTAAGAAGATCTCAAAGGCAAAGAAGATCGGCTATTATTCCTGATGATTATATGCTTTATCTAATAGAATCTGAAGAACTACGGACCCAATTTCTTATTCACAAGCCATTAAGGATGTTAATTCTATTAAATGGATTGATGCCATGAAAGATGAAATGAAATCTATGGATAATAATCAAGTTTGGGAAATCGTTCAATTGCCGCAAGGACATAAAGCAGTCGGTTGTAAGTGGGTCTTCAAGACCGAACGTGACTGCAGTGGTAAAATTGAATAACGTAAAGCCAGACTTGTTTTCAAAGGTTTTAATCAGAAAGAAGGCATTGACTATAATGAAACTTTTTATCCTGTTTCCAAGAAAGATTCTCTTAGAATTATCATGGCATTAGTAGCTCATTATGATCTCAAGTTTCATCAAATGGATGTGAAAACAGCCTTTCTAAATGGAGACTTGGAAGAGAAGTCTACATGCGTCAACCTGAAGGCTTCATAATTGAAGGACAGGAAGACATGGTCTGCAAACTTAAGAAATCAATATATTGAGTGAAACAAGCATGTAGACAATGGTATCTAAAGTTTCATGAAATCATTACCGCTTTCGATTTCGCAGAAAACATAGTTGACCCCTGTATATACCTCAAGTTCAGTGGGAGCAAGTTCATATTTTGATTCTGTATGTTGATGACATATTATTAGCTAGCAGCGACCTTGGTTTATTACGTGAAACTAAGGATCATCTCTCAACAAACTTTGAAATGAAACATTCCCACCTATAGAAAATCAAGTTACCTATAGGTAACTGGTTATTCTGATTCAGACCTTACTGGATGTCCTGACACTAGGATCTGCACTCATGGCTATGTGTACCTCTTATGTGGAGGTGCAATATCATGGACAAGCCAGAAATCTGAGATGCTTTTCGGATCCACCGTGATGGCTGAATACGTAGCATGTTATGAGGCTTCAATTCTGGGAACATGGCTGTGTAATTTTGTCTCACAATTTGCCACTTTAAGTTTTATCTCTTAGCCACTAACTGTCTACTGCGACAATGAAGTTGCAACCTTTTTCTCCAAGCATGATTGGATAACCAAAGGTTCCAAACACATGGACCTGAAATACCTACTACTGAAGCAAGATGTTTAACTAAAGAAAATTGTTGTTGAATCGATAAGTACAGACTTACAAGTGGCAGACATATTCACGAAGGGACTACCTCCAAAGACCTTTCGGAGACATACTGATAGCATGGGTCTTGCAGATAGTTCCTAATTATCTTCTTATTATGTCATTTATTTTGTACTTAGCTAGACATAACAATTATTGAGCTCTTAATAATTTGGACATCTTTTATTTCTGTTTTATAATACGTACACATTTATATTTAGATAAATGATAACATAAATAGTCTTTTGCTTCAAGACATTATATAACCATTAAGTTATGCTCATCTACGGTCTAATTATGAAAGTTGTCAATGTCATAGTACATGGAAGTAAGCATGTTGCAAAATAACATGTACACGTCATGATTTCCATTGATCACTAGATTAGCCAAGACACTTATGGTAACTGACTAAAGAAAAATTTAACATATCATACGCGCCTTATGACCTTAATACGAAAACATTAATGGATTTTGCTATTGACAAGTGGGAAACCGTAAGGAATTTTGACCGTTTTGTAAGGAAATTAATACGAAAACATTAATGGATTTTCCTTTCTTATTTTGTAAGAAATTTTACCGTTTCATTCCTCAAACGTTTCCTTCCTCATTTTGTGGTCAATAGAATCTAAAGGGTTTTCATATTAATATGCTACTCAATAAAACGGTTATAATCTAAAGCATTAATTTCTCTCATCTCGATCTTGATGGATGATCAAGACTAAGTCTACAAATCTGAAAATTTGGTCATTTCTCTACCTATAAATATTAACCTTTGTCCATCACAAAGCATATAGAAAAAGCACATAAAGAAAGATATAGGAAAAGAAAGAGAAACCATTTCCTTTATCCATTGAAACAGCTTTCGGCAACAACCATTGCTGATTCATATACGAGATGTCTGGAGGTATGTTTTATTGATTCATTACATATGTGATAATAATGTAATTCTAGATCTTAGGCTTTATGTTATTCACAAGATATAGATTACATAATATATACTACTGTATTTATATTTTTGTATGTAGCATGATTCTAGCAATTGTTGCTTTTTGAAGTAGAAGATAACGTTGAAAACCGGAGAAGATATTTACATAGATCATGCCTAAGTTGATGTTGGCCAGTACTTGATGCTGTCTAATTTCTGTTCATCTTACTACAACTTTCCATATTTACTAATGTCCTCTAAAATTCTGATCCTCGTTGATAACTCTTTCAATCGAAGTCATCTACGTTATTTAAAGAAAACAAGTAAAGGTCGTATCGTACAATACAGAGTCCAACTAAATATTTGTTATGAAAATATTCTGTTATAAATTAAAACCAAAAAAAGATAAATCATTCTTTATTTAACTTTTCAATCTCACCATCCAGCAAAGTACCTCACTAGGAGCATTGGAATATCTCACAATCACAAGTGCATTGATGCAATAAATTCGTTTGGATGAACTTAAATAAGCTACTATTTTGTTTCTTGAAAGTCATAACCTATTCATTTTGATTTTCAAAAAGCTAAAAAGCTACTTATCTATGTTGATCCAAACAGATTATAAGCGGATGGGATAAAATTTGCTCATAAAGAAAGCATTTTAAATTTTCGCAACCACGTAAGTAGTTAACATCGTTATCAGAAACGTATCGGTCAACTACCGACATGATATATTTTAAAATATCGTAATAATGTCGTGTTGAATCTATGTGATTCAAATATTTTCCAAAGAAAACGAGAAAATAATTAATTGATTCATTTACTCAATTGATATGCTATATATGGAAAGATAAAGAGGAAGAATATTTGTGATATCTTTTAGAGAAAGGAAACTAATTAATTGTTAATCAATTAATTAGTCAATGCATTTATTATATGAAGAAATAAATTATTAGGCATGGAGAATCAATCAATCAAGGAAAGATATGGAAACCAAGATTACGCCTTCTATGTGTACTAAAATCAAATCATGCAATTTGAAAAGATATTTGGGTAATCAGGAAATTGATTTTACATAAATGAATGAATTTCATCTTCATATGAATGTGAGAGGGCATCCACAGTTATCCTCTTTTTCAGTAAACTATATTCTGCTGTCAATCAATTATGAGTTTTGAGCGTAAACAAGTCTGTGGATAAATTGATTATTCAATTTGTAATTATTGGTAAGTCTCTCCACTACTACCTATAATTTTGTAATCTCTCTCTTTGTACTATCTTTCTTCAATGAAATAATGAATAGTTTTTGGGTCCATGGATGTAGGCGATCTAGCCAAACCACGTTAAATCTTTGTGTTCTCTACTCTTTTTTTCTTTATTTAGTGATTATTTTTCATCGAATTTGTGGTTGATAATTAATCGACAAGCCAGATCATTCTTTTGATTGTTTCTGCGCTTTAGTATTCCTCTGCGGTTCTGGAGCTAGTGCAAATCAATTGAAATTTTCGCGCATCAGTTTGTTATTAGAGCCAGCTGTTTTGTTCTATATTAGTTATCAATGACAAATTCTTTTAGTAATGGTATGAAAAATTATGGAATCACCAAATTTGTTAGAAAAGGAGTTTTAGGAACATGGAAGGTGAAGACTAATGATGGTGTTCTTCAGCAACAACTTCATTCGTTTAGAGGAAGAGATAAAAGCCAGAAGCAACTTGGAGGTAGAAGAGATATGCGTAGGTCTCATTACATAGGTCCTAGAAGGGGCGCTCGCTATTATTGTAAGAAGAATGGGCATTTCATACAGGATTGTCCAGCTCTTAGAAAGAAGAGAGAGAAGAAGAAGATAGCTTCAGTATTAGCAGCAGTTAGATCAGATGTAGATAGAAGTGCTAGTAATGCATCATTATTTTCAGCCAGTATTTTACCTTTAGAGCATACTAGTTGGGTGATTGATTCTGGATCCTCTTGTCATATGACGCCAGATGGGAGTTGTTTTGTCAGTTACAAGAAAATTGATGGCAGAGCAATTCATATGGAGAATGAAACACCTTGACATATTGTAGGCGTTGAAAGTGTGAGGTTTAGGTTGCATGATAGTGTTGTTAGGACTATCACAGATGTTAGACATGTTCTGAAGCTGCGTAGAAGTTTGCTATCAGTTGGACCTTTGAGTAGACTTGGTATGAGGATAATAATAGATGGAGAGAATTTGAAAGCGGCAAAGGGTTCCTTGGTAGTGATGAAATGGGTGCGAGTTAATGATATTTACGTGCTTCATAGAAAGACAGTCTTAGAAGAGTCGGTAGTTTCTATTTATTCTAGTATTTTAGATTCTACTCAGTTATGGCATCTTCGTTTAGGCCATGTTGACGAGGAGAATCTTGAAGTATTAAAGAAGCGTAGGTTCGAAACCTAGCGCTTGTGGAGACTGTTCTTTTGGAAAGAAGCATGTCACATTTGATGTTGAAAGACCTAGAGGTACGGAGTTTCTAGAGTATGTTCATTTTTATGTGAGGGTCCCACCGTAGTTGCATCTTTTGGTGGAGCCAGTTACTTCGTCTCATTGGCGGATGATTTCTCACGTAAGGTCTGGGTCTATTTCTTAAAGGCCAAAGACGAAATATATGCCTAGTTTGTAAGTGGAAGACATTGGTAAAGAGAAGCAGTCGAGGAAGCGTTTGAAGATTCTCAAGGTTGGAAATAGTAGTGAATTTATCTCACATGAATTCAGCATGTAATTAGAGATTTTTCTACTGTCGAGTCACGTTGTTATGAAGTGGTGGAGAGCATGTGGCGGATATTATGGTAAGCTATGAGCTTGAGAACGACTGTTGGTCTAGAAGAGGGATTTTGGGAAGAAGCGATATATATGGCAGTATTTCTCATCAACCGTACACCTTCTATTGCCATAGATATGAAGATCCCAGAAGAGATATGGAAAAGAGAGCCTGTTGACTATTCATTCCTTAAAGTGTTTGGTTGTTCAGCTTATTTAGAAGATGAGAGACATGATAACTTGAAGCCTAAAGAAAGCAAGCACATTTTGTTAGGCTATAGAGAAGGAGTGAAGAGGTATCGGTTGTGGTGTAAAACAACTAGGAGAATTGTGACTAGCAGGCTTGCGATATTTAATGAGGGGTCTTTGTTGAAGGTGGAACCTCTATCAACTGATGACATTGGGAGGCCAGAAAATTGCCAAATACGTTTGAAGTCATCAGATTGTTTCCATATTCGGAAAGATATTGGTATATCCGATGATACCATGGTTGGTGAGAAGATTACGGAGATTCAGATTCCATGTGAAGCTCACTTGTTGGAAATGCATTTTGGTTCAGTTGGCCCTATTTGTAAGTATATTTGTAGTGATGATTCTTTATCTTATGCTTTCACTGTTGTGGAGCTTGTTGGCGAGTCTGCTGATGTTGGCTTAGGAATTCTATTAAAATTCTTGTAAACGAGATCGGAGCATATAATGTTGAGTATGTATTCATTCAATTTGGAATGGAGAAGGTGAAACACGTTGTTAAATCTCAATTGGTCTCTCAAAGATTAGTATCTACATGTTCATATCCAACTTCGGATTTGTTGAAGAATTTTGGTATTTTCTCGTATGCATTGTGTTTACTGATGTGCATACTATCTTTCTTGTACTTGTGAAAGATTTAAAAGCTCTGTTTGGGCAATATTGCCCAAACTAGTTCACATTGAGCTTATTGACGTAGACCCAACAATTTGTCGAGATGTGGTGATGCAGAGAGATTTTTATATTTGAATCAAGGTGGAGTGTTGAATTTATGTGATTCAAATATTTTTCAAAGAAGATAAGAAAATAACAAATTGATTCATTTAATCAATTAATTATGCTATATATGGAAAAATAAAGAGGAAGGACATGTGCGATATCTTTTAAAGAAAGTAATCTAATTAATTGCTAATAAATTAATTAGTCAATGCATTTGTTATACGAAGAAATAAATAATTAGGTATGGAGAATCAATCAATCAAAGGAAAGATTTGGAAACCAATATTACATCATCTATTTGTACTAAAATCAAATCATGCAATTTAGAAAGATATTTGGGTGATCATAAATTATATTTTCTTAATCTCCAAGCAACCCTTCATTATCAAGTCTATTTAAATGAAGGAAGTTCATTTTCAAATAAGTGAGAGAGCATCCACCATTATCCTCTTCTTCAGTAAACCCTAATTTCTGCAATAGATCAATTAGAGATTTTGAGCATAAACAAGTCTTTGTATAAATTGATTATTCAATTTTTAATTATAAGTTAGTCTCTTCACTGCTGCCTATAATTTTGTAATCTCTCTCTTTTGTACTCTCTTTCTTCAGTGAAATAAAGAATAGTTGTTGGGTTCGTGGACGTAGACGATCTAGCCGAACCACGCTAAATCTTTGTGTTCTCTGCTCTTCTTTTTTTCTTTTTTTGTTGATTATTTTTCATTGAATTTATGGCTGATAATTAATCGACAAGCTAGATCCTTCTTTTGATTGTTTCTGCGCTTTAGTATTCCACTGCGGTTTTGGAGTTAGTGCAAATCAATTGAAATTCTGCACAACATATCAGATAATGTCCGTAAAATATCAGACATGTGTAAAACCTATATTATAAATGATATTATACTATGTATAATGTTATGATGATGTTAAATTTTCAAATATTTAGATAAATAATGCCAAATTACTATCAAAGACTGATTTTATATAGGTTACATATCATAATCTATTTTTTGATATATATACCATTAAATACAAATTATAATATAGGTTCATAAAAACAAAGAAATTCGTGTAATGTGTATCTTTATTATTTTCTTCATTTTTATACTGTTTAAATTTTTTCTTCAACCTTCTAGTCATCTATATTACTTTCCCAATTTTTCCATGTTTATAGTTCCATCGTTTTCATTTTCATTTAACTTATCAAATAAGAAATATTGGCGTGATACCAATTACTACTTTAGCTCGTTTCTTATCAATATGGAAAATATATAACATTACCGCGCTTCAAATTTATTTTCCTAGTGCATGATAGTAACTAATAAAATGAATTTTCATAAGCTAACTTACCACCTAGAAATGGTGAACCAAAAAATAACTAAAAAGATAAGAGTTCTTTCGTGATCTTGTCTTTAGTAGTAAAATCTTCAAAAGAAACATATAAAATAATGGAATAAGTAGAATTTTCTTTATTGAAAGACTAACTAAAACAGTATGGTTAAAACCAAAAAAATTGTGCATTGGGAATTCTAATATGGCCGACATATTATTATTCACCGTATACAAAAAAAAATACTGAAATGTAAAGATACTTATTTGTGAAGACTTTTATCCGACACATACAATAATGAACGATATTCTTAAAAAATATCGTGTGTTTTACACTAAATATCAAAGTGATACATCATCAAATATCGCGTGATATCTGTAACGATATTTTGAAAATATATCGTCTTACGGGCGATAAGAGATATATCGATGATATATCAGCGACATTATCCGATATTAACTACATAGGCAAACACATCTCATAGACATCAATAGATTAACTGTTAAAAACACAATTAGTTTTTTTTGACAACACTACAGTCACCATCATCTTTATTCATTATTTTAAGCAACAACATTACATCAAAAACACAACACTACAACTCTCATTTATCATCTTTTAAGTCTTATGACATTGTTTTTATGCAGTTTCATAACCAAAAAATAAGCTTGACGAAGTCACAAACTGAAAAAAGGGACATTCAATGGCAATACAAAGTACCAGCACGCATACACCACCGCCCAAGCCACCCACACACGCGCATGTGTACGTTCTTGTCCAATTATTTAAAGTAAAATCATTAAATAACCATAGCTGCATAGTTATATAGTAAAAATCTATTACAGAAACTATATACTGCCGATCTTTCAAACTAAACAACCATAAATAGATATACAAATCATAAGGCTGCTTATGTCTGAGTTCTCATATTTTGAAAATGACTGACAATTGCATCATTGTACTCTCAACAGAAATTCCACAATTTCTTTTTAGAATACCAAACATACCCCTATATTTCCTCATCGCATATGTGTGTAACCTAGTCCCATTTCCTTTTGGAGTTTATAAAACTTTTCTCCCCACTCCCCCTACATTATTGGAATATAATTGTTTCTCACTATTTGGACACAATCATGAATCATAAAGCTAGGTGCTTCAGTGAGTGAGTGCACACATATGTGCATGTATACTAGTATGTGCATGTGCATGTATACTAGTATGTGCATGTGGTGTGTGTGTATGTATGTACATGTATATGTATATGCACACATACATACATGTATATACATACACGTAAATACATACATTTCCGCATCACATGTGTGTGTACTCTAGTCTCATTCCCTTTTGAAATGCATAAAAATTTTCCCTCTTATTGGAATATAATTGTTTCTCAATGTTGGAAAACAATCATAAATCTAGGTGCTTTGGTGACTGAATGCATGCATATGTGCATGTACAGTCATATTGGTATGTGCTTGTGGGGTGGGTGTGAATATGTTTGTGTATATATATATATGAATGTATGTTATATGTGTACGTGTATGTATACATACGTACGTGTGTGTACGCGTGTGTGTATGTATTTACAAGTAGGAAGATTTAATTCGTCTAACATAATTCTGCTCCATAAGAAAGTGGGAGCAATAGAGCTTAAGGATTTTAGACATATCTCGTCAATAAACTGCTCTCTTAAAATTATTTCAAACGTCTTAGCAAACAGGCTGAGCACCAAAATGAACACTCTAATTTACATTGCTCACTCCGCTTTCATTAAAGATAGAAACATCACAGATGGGGTCGTCGTACTCCAAAAATTTATCAACTACTATTTTTTAATGAAATTTATCAACTACCATTGTAAAATAGTATGACTTGTGCCCTTTTAAACTCGATTTCGCTAAAGCTTTCAATTTGATATATTTGCATTTTCTTAAAGGTCTATTATTAGACAAGGGATTCAATTTTAGATGGGTAAATTGGATACTCAAAACTGAAAATTTTAGTATAATGGTTAATTGAATTCTAGGAATTAGAATTAAATCTAAATGTGATCTTAGGCAAGGAGACCCATTCTCCCCTTTATTCTTTAACTTAACAATGGACGTTGTCATTGAGATTGTTAAGCTATCACTACAAATAGGGTTATAGATAGCGTGGGCAATGATATTACAAGCAACGGACTTTTGGTACTTAGGTTCGTTGATGATACCATACTTTTTACTTTGCATCTGCCTCGACATATTGCTGCTCTCAAGTTTATTATGTATAACTTTAAATGCTTCCAGGGTATAAAATTAACTTCAACAAGAGCTTGGTTTTAATATTGAACGATATAGATAAGGTTGAAAATCTTGTGGCAAACACCCTCAACTGTAAAACCATGACATTCCCTTTAGCCTATCTTGGTTTTAAGATTAGACCGGGGAAGCTAAAAAAGGAGGATTGCAAGTAATAATAGATAAAGTTGGAAAAAACTATCAAATTAGAATAGTATATTTCTATCTAGAGATGACAGAATCTTCTTGATAAACTCGGTCTTACCAGCACTTCTAATATACTGGATGTCTTATTATCTATTTACAAAATGGATGACTAATGAAATAGATAAAATTAGAAGAAATTTCATATGGAGAGGAGATAGTTCTTGTAATAGCATTAACTGTCTTGTTAATTGAGAAACGGTTTGTAAATCTAAATATGAAAGAGGAATAGGAATCATTAGCCCTTATAATCTTAATGTATCATCACTAAGAAAACGACTTTGGAAATTTAATAACAATAACGAAAACCTAATTTGAAAAGAAACGATATTTAATCAATTTTATGGTAGAACTTATAACCTTCATCATATATCCTCTAACCCCAACAAGATGTCTTACTTTTAGAAATACATTAAAAAATTAACACCTTTAACCTTGGCCTTGGTCACATAGTTCATTTGGGTAACGGTACTTCTTTTTGGCATGATAGATATCTTAGCTTTACCTTTGAGAATGGAATTCAAGGATCTCTATGATATTTGTAATTTCAAAGAAACCTTAATTTATGAGGTTTGTAGAATTAATAATGAATTTTCATAGAACTTTAAATTCAACCGTGTCCTAGAAGGTATAGCCTTGACTTAATCCGTAACAGTTACTACAATGGTTGAATTCTACACCTTACATAACGAGAGTGATACTAAATTTTGGTATTGAAAAAATAATAAAATATTCTCTTCAAACTCAGTTTACAAATTCTTAAATTTCCTAAGGACTAAGCAAAAGACTTTCAGACTGATTTGGAAAGCTAATGCACCTCCTAAAACAAATTTCACATGTGGTTAACACTACACAGCAAATTAAACCCAATTGAGCTTTTAAAGAAAAAGAATCCACCTCTAAACAAAAAATATTTTTTTTGTAACTTAAACTTAGATAGCATAATACATCTATATAATTATTTCTTTTGAATAATTCTAGGTTTGTAAACACTCTTTAAGTTTTTGAGGTTATTAAAAAAGCAGTTGATAATGGATCTCTGGAATGTGTAGGCAATGACATATTGCGTAATGGTATATCTGTCCTTCAATTTGCTGATGATACCTTGCTTTTTTCCTTCCATTTACCTAGGCACATTATTACCCTTAAGTTCATTTTATATAGTTTTGAACTACTATCAGGTTTAAAAATAAATTTTAATAAAAGTTCTGTTTTAATTTTAAACAATTTTGAAAAGTTGAAAATTTAGTTGCTAATACTCTTAATTGTAAAACTATGAACTTTCCTTTTAACTATCTTGGTTTTGTGACTAGACTACTAAACTTAAACATGTCGACTGGTTTATGATCATAGATAAAATCAAAAATAGGATTTCTAATTGGAATGGGAGATTTTTATCTAGAGTGGGTAGATTAGTTTTAATAAATTCTGTTTTATTAGCCCTTCCGATTTTTTGGATGTCTATGCATCTATTTTCAGATTGGGTGATAGATAAAATTAAAAGAGATTTCTTATGGAGCGGGGAAAATTCTGATAATTGCATCAAATGTTCAGTAAATTGGGAAACGGTTTGTAAATCTAAAAAAGTTAGTGGTTTAGGAGTAATTAATTTGCGTAATATGAATTTGTCGTTACTAGATAAATAGTTATGGAAGTTTAAGGATATAAATGATAACACTACTTGAAAAGTGATCATTTTTAAATATTACTATAATGGTTGTAACAATTTATATCAAATTACTTCTCCAGTCATTCAAAAACTATCTAATTTTTGAAAATCCATTTTAAAATGTCATGAGATTTTTAACCTAGGTATTGATATAATAGTTCATTCCGGTAATTGTACTTCTTTCTGGCATAACCATTGGATTTCCTTTTTACCTCTTAGGATAGAATTTAAAGTGCTTTATGAAATCTGTAATTTTAAGTATGCTTTAATTATTGAAGTTTTTTCTCCTGAAAACGGCCCTTCTTGGAATTTTAGTTTTAACAGAATTTTAGTAGGTTCAACCCTTAGGCAACTTTCTTTGCTTTATTCTAGATTGAATATTTGTAATATTGATAATGATAATGATATTATTAGTTGAAAATAGGATAAAAGTAAGAAATATATTTCTAATTCATTCTATAGATTTATTAACTTTTCGGGTAAAACTAACAACTCTTTTAAATTTATTTGAAAATATAACTCCTCCTAAATCTAAAATTCACATGTGGTTAATACTGCATGGAAAATTTAACGCTATAGAATTTTTAAAGAGAAAAAACATTCAAAATGATAATAATGTTATTTTTGTAATCTACATTTTGAAGATATTAAACATATATACTATGATTGCATGGATGCTTATTACATTCTAAATAATACTCTTAAAATTTTTAACTTTAATATAATAACTAAAATTTTAAATTGCGAATTCTATTGGAATAATTTTAGATTTAGGTTCAAAAAGAATATTAGATTCTTACTAGATACTTTATTCATTATTACTTGTTGGTATATTTGGTTTAAAAGGAATCAGAGAATTATTATTAATAATAATAATAGTCACTTTAATAAAAAAAGTTATAATTTCTTCATTTTGTCTTAACTGAATCCCAAATATAAATTGGTTAAACATAACCTATTTAAAGGGTATCTTAATAAGTTTAGTTATAATATTAATCTATTTAAGCACAATAGTAATATTTTTAACATCAACATTTGTAGTATTAATACTTTTTGAAACTTAAATGACAATTTCACCGTGTGTCATAATTTACTTTTGATCAAAGATCCATAAGAATATTTTAAGATTTGTTTCAATTACTGTATTAGGCATTGTCTGTATTAGTTTATAAATCATTTAGTTCTTTAATATTTGTCCAGTTAGTCTAATTTAAGTTTTTTAACTCGTTCCTCATTTATACATATATATGTATATATATTTTATATATATACAAATATGTGTATCATTCTAACTATTTTCTTATTCATTCTTCAGACACACGTATGGATGATAGGGTGTTAGATTCACTTTGCAGGTACTCAGGACTACAGATTGTAGGATTTTGGATTGCAGTGAGGATCACTGCGCAGCACATCTTCGGCTTTATCACGATCGCTTATTTTCAGGGAGATTCACTCTTCAGCTAGGTGCTACTTCCATTATTACTGAGTCATCAGGGTAGAATTTTCCTTTCAGGACCACAAGCTGTTCCACCTCAGTTTAGTTACATCCTCATTCCTTTCGAGTTAGTAGCATGGAGCTTCCTTATTAGATGGTGTCGACTTTCCGTATCTTTGGCATTGTGTTATTCTTTGGATTTGCAGGTACTCCTAACACCTTAATATTGGACGGTGGCCATGCCGGAGCTCGATATTAGGGTGTAATGGACAATGGCTATGCCAGAGCTCATTATAGGGTTACTTGAGTTCTTATCTTTTGATACTTGTACTTAGACTAGCTACCTACCAAGCATATTGACAGCATCTTGCTTTGTGTTATATATATAGTTGCATGTGTGCTCTCCTCTATTAGAGGATCACACATTTCTCTCAATAAGTTTAACTTAACTAAATGGGATTTCAACTATGACCACTACTAGAACGTTCTCAGACTCCAATACACCCATAGTTATAGAATTTTACTGGACAATAACTTTGTAATTACGTGTTGGTATCTTTGGTTCGAAAGAAACCAAAGAATGTCAACAGTGCTAGCTCCCCTTTTAATAACTTGACTTTTACTATTGCTTTATCATTTATAATTAGATTGCAAACTCTAACTACATATTGGTCAAATATATATTGTAGAATATAACAATTTATAATTTTTGTTTGATAATAATAGATAAATATATATTTCGAAAAATGTTTTGATTCAGTACTATTGCAAAATCACAGATAGAAGTAAACAACTGAAATTTTATTTCAACAAATGGTTTGTTTCATTAGAATTTCAAATAATACACATTTACAACATAGCTTTCACTATATTTTACATTTACATATGCCATGATACATTTACACTCTCGTACAAAACATTAGTTTCACTCCCAAATGCAATCTCTCAAATCACTTACTCAGTTACTCCATTTTGTTATCTTCTTGCTTCAATTGTCGTCACTCCAATCAGTTGTTTTTCTTATTAAATAACAACGCAGTAAAAAGAAAAAAGAAATAAATTCAAACTTCAGAAATATAAATATTTTTGAACTCGACATTGGCTCAGTCTATTGGTTCTGTTATTTTTATATTTTGAAACAGGCACCAAAAATATCAATAATATACACGAGCAACCTACGAAATGCACAGTGCGTCATTGTACATGCTATAAGCTCACTCTCATGTACAAAAAACATTTGCATCTACTCAATTTCAAGGACAAAAGCAACGGTCAAGCCCGAAGCTCAACATAGTGCAACTACCAACGGATGCATATAAATATGTACACAAACGGTAGAAAATCAATCTTACATCCCAAATCAATAAAGTCAAGCCCAAATGTTTTAGGCACATGGTAGGGCAAGTCAAGGCAAGAAAAGTTAAGCATGCAACAAATATGTGCAATATTTGAAGTTCATGCACAAGTCAAAATTGAAACACAAGGTTCGGCAAAAGACATTTACAAGTGCACATATACAATTGCATTCTAGTTAATACACAGCAGCTCAAGTGCAACCAACAAATCAAAGTACGTGCACATACAAGTGCACACACAAGCAACTAAATGCAAATGCAGCACGGATGAAATCAATTTAGAAAAAGGCATAAACATGCAACACCACATAGTGCACAAGCACAAATGTAGCAACCAAAATCAAGACATTTACAGGCAAAACTGGAACAACAATAAGCATAAGCACACAAGTGAATACAGCAAGGAAGTACGACACACATAGTTCAACAAAAAAAGGTTAAGGGAAAAACCATTCTTAATTCGAAGTTTATCTCATCCACATCAACAAAAAGCCAAACCATTATCAATCACCAACCATTGTGAAATCCTTAACACAACATCTACAGCCAATACAACAATCAAATTACTACAGCAAAGAAAGGGACATGGGACGTGCACATATTGACAAGATACACACAAGTGTAGACATGCAAATGAACAAGTCGAGCTTATCCCTAACAAATGCAATCAGAAACAATCATCATGAAGGACAGTTCAATATCAAACAAGCACGTTTCAGTAGGAAATGAATAAGTCAAAATCAATGAAAATTTGAAATTACAACAAAAGGAAAAATATAAGCAGGTTGAAAAATTCAACCCAAAAGTTTCAAAATATATCAAAAGAAGATGAACAAACCATAAAATCGAACGACCAAGAAATCAACTGAAATATTCAAACCTAAAAAAGTATATCAAAAAATATAGGGAATTAATCCCTATAAAAACCAATTCATCACTGGCAATTAAGTACCTTGAGTTCAAAGTAGAAAAGAAAACATAAATAAGAAAATTCATACCGAATCAACATCGACCAACTCGATGCTAGTAGCAACAGAGTGCAATCAGTGCAAAGCAATCGATCAACAAGGCAGTCAAGCCAAAGTTATTTCTTCAGTTGATTGAATAGAGGAATCAACAGCTTTGAAATAATAAAAACCTAATTTGAGAACAACGAAAAATAGGATCGCCCGAAGGAAGAAAAATAATTGGCTAAAGAAAGGGATACAAGCCAAGTTCTTTTTTAACTGCACACTTCATTGGCTTTTGTATTTGAGATTATAATCAGGGTTTTTTTTATTGTATTTTCTTTTCATTTTTAAAAATCTATTTTGTAAGTAGGATCTAACTATGGGGTGCAGTTCGAAAAATTCTCAACTCAAGGATAGAGTTGAGGTAGGATTTTGAGCGTATGGTCAGAATAATCAAGAAGCGATAGTTGCAAGTTTACAGGGTCTGTAAGTGGTAGATTGTTTAATTCTAGTAGAAACCTTGGGGCAACAGTAGGCAAGTTTTGCCGAAGCTCGATAAAATTGTGCGTTCATTTAATTTTCGTATTTACTTTGTTATTATCTGTACTGCAATTTTTATTTTTTAATTTATTGTTGACCCACCCCCACACCTTTAGGGTTAATTCGATCCTACAGGTTATATCAGAGCAATGTTGCTAGTGAAAATGTTTAATCCTAGTTGTAGATCCAACAAGAGTCAATCCAATGTTAGTCCAACTGTTTTTGACGAATCAAATTTTTTTTAAGTTAGAAACTGAAAATGAGAATTTATTTAAAATATATTAATTTTAAATGTTGGGATATTATTGATAATATTTGTGATATGGTAGATAAAAAATATTTTGATTAATATTTGTGTCATGCATATTCTCCTCTCTCAAATTAGTAGAGCCAAATTTAACCATATCTTTCACTGTTTAACTGCACAAGAAATCTGGAACACTCTCGATGCAATATATGGTAGAAAGACAATGGTGAGAAACTCCTCAAAACTGATTCAATTACCAAATTTTTTCTTGAAAGGATTTACAAAGGACAATTTGAATGAAGACAATAATAATTGAAGTGACGAAGACGCAACAGATGATGAGATAAGTAGCTTTTCATTCAAATATTCAGTTCACTTTTATCAAAAATTAACTACAACTAATGACGAACTTGAGATGGAAAACGACAATTTGAAAAGTGAAAAATCTAAACTACATTAGAAAAATGATGAATTGGAAAAAGAGCTTAAAAACATTAAGAAAATTGCAAATCCCAATTGTAAAACTTGATTTAATTATTAAAAATAATTTCTCGTCTTCGTGAAAATTTTCAAAGGCTAGAAAAGAAAATTCTGATTTTGGAAAAAAATGAAACCAAGTTTATTTGCAAAAATAGTATTTTACGAAAGCAGTTGGAAAGTTTTAAGAAGTTGGAATATTCCAAATGTGCGAGTTTTGAAAGGGAATTAAACGAGGTCAAAGAAAATTTTAAAACCCTTGAAAATGGAAACAATATTTTGAAAAATATCGAAACAAAATTATTAGAACAACTCAGGAATCTGAAAAGGAAACTACAAAAACCAAGGATTTTGAAATTTTTGGATCTAAAAAACGCAAACTTTTCAAAACTAAGATGATTGAAATTGAGATCAAAATAAAAGAGCTTGAAAATAAAAATTTGGTCTTAAAAAAGAGATGATTTTTAAAAGAGAGAGACTGCCACTAGTCGCGTTCTAAGCTAATAAATGAGAATAATCTTTTAAAATCTGAAGTTAATGAACTCGAGTTGATTATTCGAAAAAATTTCACTGGAGAAAAATCGTTTAATATGTTGTTAGAAAATCAACTCTTCGCGAATAACAGATAACGATATGGATTTGAAAAGATGTCAAAATATTTGAAACGACTAATAACACCATTAGAGAGAGAAATGTGATACCCAAATGCATAAGATGTGGCAATATAGGACTCAACGATAATATTTGTCGAAAAATAAACACAAAACTGTTAAATAAATCTGGATTTCAAAAGGTACAAATAGATTTCCTTAAATTTAAACAAGTTTGGATTCCTATGGGTACGATTGTTAAAATTAATGGTTTGCAATATAAACAAATCTGGGTACCAAATATTTCGACCGAAAGTGAAAGTGGTCCTGCATCCTTTATTAGGTCTCTCACTTCTTCTAAAATATTTCATTTGCTTACTTCTATCTATGATTTTGCAATAGTATTAAATCAAAACACAAACTTCATCGAATAGAGACCGAAAATGAAAGTGGTCCTACATCATTTATAAGCTTCCACTATATTTTAGATTTTCAAAAACCACGCTACATTTACACTCTCATGTACAACATATATTCAATCACAAATATAATCACTCTAAACTCACTTACTTAATCACTTATTTGAATTCAATTTGTTATCTTCTTACTTCAACTGTCCTCTCTCCAATCAACTGCTTTATTTTTAAAATAACAACTCAGTAAAAAGCAAAAAGATATGAATTCAAATTGAAAAAATATAAATATTTTTGAACTTGACACTATCTCAGTTTATTAGTTTTGTTCTTTTCAGATTTTGAAATAGGCATTAAAAATATCAATAATGTACATGAGCAACCTACGACATGCATATTACATTATTTTACATGCCATAAGGCCACGCACATACGCAAAGCACATTTGTATCTACTCAATTTCAGGGACAAAAGCAAAGGTCAAGCCTTCGGGCTCAACACAGTGCAACTACCAACTGATGCAAATAAAAATGTGCACAAATGGTGCATTACTAGAAAATCAAGCTCACATCACAAACCAGCAAGGTCAAACCCAAATGTTTTAGGCTCAACGTTGAGCATGTGGTAAGGCAAGCCAAAGCAAGAAAAGTTAAACACATAGCAAATATGTGCAGCATTTGAAGCTCATGCACAAGATAAAACTAAAACACAAGGTTCAGAAAAACACATATACAAGTGCACTAATACAAGTGCAGTCCAGTTCATGCACAGCAGCTCAAGTGCAACCAACAATCAAAGTGCATGCACATACAAGTACATGCACAAGCAACTCAACGCAAATGCAGCAAGGATGAAATCAATTTAGAAAATGACATGAACAGGCAACACCACATAGTGCATAAGCATAAATGCAGCAATCAAGACATGTATAGGAAAAACTATAACAACAGTATGCACAAGCATACAAGTGAATGCAGCAAGGAAGTACGACACATATAGTTCAGCAAAAAGAATGGACAAGGAAAAAATATTATCACCTCCAAATTTATCTCATCCACATCAACAACAAAGCCAAAATGTTATCAATCATTAGCCATTGTGAACTCCTTAATGCAATAGCCACAATCAACACGACAATCAAATTACAGCAGCAAAGCAAGGAACATGGGACACCCACACACACCGGCAAGCTACACACAAGTGTAGATATGCAAATGAACAAGTCGAGCATATCTCCAGTAAATGAAATCAGAAACAATCATCGTAGAGGACAGTTCAATACTAGACAAACAAGTTTTAGTGGGAAATGAACAAGTCAAAATCAAAATCAAAATCAAAATCAAAAATTTGAAATTAAATGGAAAAAATAAGATATATACGCAGGTTGAAAATTTCAGCCCAAAAGTTTTGGAATACATCAGAAGAAGATGAAGAAGCCATAAAATCGAACGACCAAGAAAATCAACTAAAATATTTAAACCGAAACAACTATATCCAAAATTTAGGAAATCGATTCCTATAGAAACCAATTCATCACTGTCAATTAACCATCGAGTTGAAAGAAAAAAATAAAACTAAAATAAAAAAATTCATATCAAATAACATCGACCAACTTGACGCTAGAAGCAACCAAGCACAATCAAAGTACTACAATTAATCGAAAAGGTAGCCAAGGAAAAATTAGTTCTTTAATCGATTGAACAGAGAAATCAACAGCTTCGAAATTAGCCGAACCCTAATTTGAGAATAACGAAAAAAGTGGATCGCTTGAAGGAAGAAAAATAATTGGCAAAATTAAGGGTATAGGTCCTAGGCTATTTCCATTGCATGTTTAATTCGGTCATACCCTTTTGTATTTGAGATTGTAATCAGGGTTGTGTTTTTATTTATTTTATTATATTTTATTTTTATATTTTAAATAAAAGGTTTATAACTAGGATAGGACTAAAGGGTGTAGTCCGAAGAATTCTCAACTCAGGTATTAAATTGAGGTAGGGTTTTGAGCGTAGGGTTAGAATAATTATGTGAACGAAAATTGTAAGCTTATAAGGTCTGTAAGCAGTCAATTGTTAATTCTAGTAGAAACCTTGGGGCAACAGTAAACAGATTTTGCTGAAATTGGGTAAAATTGTGTGTTGCTTTTAATTTCCACATTTATTCTGTTATATTATCTATGATGCAATTTTTATTATGCGAATTTATAATAAACCCAATTCAACCCACTCTAGGTGTAGTTCAATCGTACATATATCATTCAAGGAAGTTCTCAAAGGGTAAAAGGTTGACTTGACATCTTAAAGGTTAGAATTTTGCACAACACATAGATACCTAATATGGCTTAAGAACTGAACTAGTGAATCCCTTTAATGAAGATAATTACTCGATCACCTTATAGTTGCTTGATTACTAATTCCACTTTATTTGATTACCGCACTTTGACATATACATATACATACATAGATATATATATATATATATATATATAAACAAATATACATACATATATGTGCATGAATCATATCTTTTGTTGACATTTCCTGGTTTAGTAGGCTCTTATAGTTTGGAGCAATTTTCCATGACCACCTTCTTTGGCAGGTCACTCCTACTGACTAATTTAAGATTTTGCTTCTATAGTTAGCTTTAACCGCATATAATACACTGATGTAACACTTAGGATTTTTGGTAACATTACTTAGGAGATTTAGATAGTCAAACTAAATAATGTGTTGATTAGTGGACTGAGATTTGTTTCTAATTAAGGTAGCCGTGCCTTTTAAATGAACTAAAAGAAGAGTTTAAAAGTGAATTAGAGGAGGTGTATTATGGGATAAAGGTCATTCCTATATTCACTTCCTTGGGCTGTGTATTATGTACACATTCATTTCATTTCAAAATTTTCAAAATCAAGACCGGCCACCATTAACAAGGAAAGGAGATGAGGAAAAGCTAAAGGAAAAGCAAGCTCAAATCAAACTCATTCAAATCTCAAGCTCCTTAATCTCTAAAGCAAAGGTGAACAATGTTTACATCTTCAAATTGTTATGGTTTCGATTTTAAGGTTAAATCCGAATATTTTGCAATAGTTTGTCGTGTTTTTAATGATAAAACGATTATATATACATACAAGTTGATGATTTATTTATTTCATATAGAATCTATGACATGTTTTGGGATGAAAACCCTATTAAATGACATCCAATTTCCTTGTGAATTTTTACGATTGTCCAAAATGATAATTTAGAGATGGATTTCAATTTTCGGATCTTTCTGAATTTTTATGGAATTATTATGAATTTTCTAAGGAAGAAAATGGTATTTCAGATTATAAAATTATTTACAGAAAAAAAATTTATTTGGGTCTAAAAATTTTATATGTTGAAAAACATATAGTAATTTAATTTTTTGAAATTTTTTTAGATTTTTCCAAGGTGATTTAATAGTTACATAAAATTATTTAATTTATGGGACTTAAATTTTTTACATAATTATAAAGGAGATATGGGCTTTTTCTAAATTGTTTAAATTTTCAAATAAGGAAAGTCAACTGCACTTTTGAATATAAAAATCTAGCAACCGATCAGATTTAGACAAATAAGGCAGGTTAGATACAAAAGGAAAACTTTAAAGTACAAATAAATAGGCTTTTAACTGTTTTGACTCCTTCGGCAACTAGGTTCCACATCTATTCCAAACCTTCCAACAAGATCGAAAGGTATCAAACCTTTCGACTAGGTTGACAACCAATGCACATAGCAACTGGTACACAGTGAATTGGAAGGAGTCAAAAGGTATAGGGACAAAACTAAGAGCTTCCGAAAGAGATGAAACTTTGTTTTGGTTTTCAAGAAAATAAGCCTGCTAGCTTTCGACGAAGAGCATTCCGACAAGGTCGGCAAGACCTAAATGCTTTCAGCAATGTCAAATGGTTTAAGAGAAAAGGATTCGATTGGGTTGCTTTCTTATTTTAATTGAAATCTTTCAACAAGGTCGAAAGCATAGTTGTCGCTTCCAACCTTTTGACCTAAATGGACTCGAAGAGGATTTTTTGTTTTCTAAAACTTGTCGCCTCTCCATTGCTTTTGAAGGGTTGGTTCCAAAACCATCACTTCAATGTTTATGAAATGGTTTTTAAAGAGTTACTTTCAAAGAGTTTCGAAACAGATGCTTTCGACTCCAATTTTTTTTGATAATTTTGCTCAACTTGAAGGCATAATCCAAATGTTTGACATCGAAACATTTTAGGTTTCAAAGTAGTCAACTTTGAATAGTTTTGAAAGGTTTCCTTTTGTTTTAAATTGAACCCAATGATTTTGAAAGGTTTTATCAATGATTTCACAGGGGTGGTTCCCCAGGTTTTCAACAAGGTCGAAAGGTAAAGGCTTTCGACAAGTTCGAAAGCAGATCTTTCGACGAGGTCGAAAGGTTAGGCTTTTGTTTTCGGAAGGCAAAAGGTTTATATGATTTTAAAGGTGGATGTCATATATTTTAAGGCTTATAAAAGAAAGGATTTTTAATCGTTTTGAAGGAGTTACCTTTAATGATTTTGAAAGGTTTTATTAAAGGTTTCCAAGGAGTTACCTTCAATGCTTTCGAAGGGTTTTATTAATGGTTTTGAAGGGGTTACCTTCAATGTTTTCGAAAGGTTGTTTAAAGGTTTTAAACAAAGATTTTGATATAACGACTAGGCAGATAGCCTAAGTGTTCATAAAGACTTTAACTTATTTTAAAAAGGATAGATAATCCTTATTGAGAATCATCAATATTATTTAAAGTAAAGTATATATAACACGACAAAATAGCTTAGAGTAAAGCTAAAGATATATTTTCCTTATATATATATGATTTGATGGACTAAACCATTTTGAAAAGGTCTTCAAGGAAGATTTAAAGGGTAGTTAAACCTAAAAAAATTCGAGCAGTTAGCTCATTTAAATTCGGACGGTCGGTCCATTTTGAGGGTAGTCAGCCCAAAGGACAATGAGTCCAGTTAAAGGCAGTTAGCCCAGATATGAACAGTTAGTTCATTTGTTAGCATAACAGACTTTGCTACTTCTTAAGGTCAGTTAATCTACCCTTTTTACATGTTTTACAAACAGATAGTCCATTATTTAGCACAAAGGATGTTGCTATTTTGATATAACCTGATTTAGACGTTTAGTCCAGAAAAGAGCTGTTTGCTCAGATTAGGATAGCTAATCCATTTGTTTCATGTTTTAACATAATGGATATTGCGATATTAATATTATAATTAGTTGATTAACCAGTTTAATTGAAGGAAAGGATTTGCAAAATATATGTTTTGAAAAGAGGTATTAGTCAGGAGATACCCGTTCCACTAAATGACGTGGTCTCACTACATATCAATAATCGAAGATGCAATAGAAATTAATCATACCAGGCTTTATGTCTGACTCGAAGTTTATGTTTCTCCTTAAACTCTCAGGTGCTCAAAATTTGATTTGAGTAGGCTGAGGGTTTAGGATTTCAGGTTTTAGCATATTTTGCAAATAAAGTATCCGAAGATGAGCAGGTGGCTGACAAATAGCTAAATTTAGAAATTCTATTTTTATTTGTTTCTGCTGTGTATTAAGAAAATGATGTCTATATTGCTTTGATCATCTATAAGGGCATCTTCATATGTCGCTCTTGGCGTATCATTGTAATTATATTTAATCATTGCTTTGGGATACGTGGATATGATATCATTTGAAATGTAATTACTGAAATTATTGTTTTTGGAAATCTATGATTTTCCTCATATTCAAGTGCTTCTGATATTATGGATACCATTAACACTACCGTATTTCTTCACCATAAGTTAATACTATGGATGACTGCAGCATCCATAGCGCTTAACTTTTAGCCTCCAGATATGGGTTGTTACAACTTGGTATCATTGTATAGGTTTATGAAAAATTCAATTAAAAATAGTTTTTCAAAAAAATCCAAAGGAATTGGAGTAAGTTTGGGATTGGGATAACATTTTACTAAAGCACTTGTATTTGCTATATATAAGTATGTGCTTTATCTCTATTCTTCTATCTTTGATTAGGATATCTTTTTATACCTCACGAGGTTTGAATACAAATATGGATGGTAGAAGAAGAAGAGTTAACCCAGGAATTAAGAAGCGAAATGAATGCCGGACCTAGTGTCGGGAAAAACCAAGATTAGGTAGAGAATGTTGGAGCTGAGGTCCCGTAGGTCGGAATGGAAGCCATGTATCATTTTTTCAGGAATATGATGCAGGAGGGAGTTACAACTGGAAAGTTAGGAGGAAATGCTGCAGAGCAGTGGTTTTGGAGGTTTCGGAAGTTTCAGAAGTTTCGATAGTTAACCATTTCTCAAAGATGAGTGGTGATTGTGCGAAGCTTGGAGGGAGCCGCACTGTTTTGGTGGAACTATGTAACTACGACAGTTGATGAGGAGACAGTAACCTAGGAAGATTTCAAGAGGATATTTCAAGAGAGGTTTATGTCTTTTATGGCATAGTTAGGTTTGATTAGGCAGTTTGCTGAGCTGGTGCAGGGTGAGATGTTTGTTGCTGAGTATGCTAGGATGTTTGAAGAGTTGGCCCAGTATGGGTATGCTTTTGTAGTTACAGTGTTGAAGTGGAATGAGAAGTTCATCAGAGGATTAAAGCCAGAATTGGTTAGTGCTACTTTGTCTCATCTTAGAGATTCTTCTGATATTGTGGTGGAGATGGCTTTGAAGTAGGAAGAAGTCCTTGAGTCTCTGGAGAAGAGCAAGGAAATCAAGGTCCAGGTTGGGTAGGGCCAGAAGAGGAAGTTCATTCTCAAGAAAGGTGCTCAGAAGGGTCGAGTAAACAAGAAAGCGAAGTCTGAAGTTGTATGCTATAAATGTGACAAGAAAGGGTACTTTACTAATGAGTGTCGCTCAGGGAAGGTTAAGGATGTAGCTAAGGGGAAGAATGTCAGGTACTTCAACTGTGACCATATAGGACATTATAAGAACCAGTGCAAAGAGCCCAATAGAGATGGTAAGGGCAATTTATATGCATTGGAGCCTGCTGCTTCTAAGCCATCTGCTCAGGAGAAGGGAAAGGCAGTTCTTGTAGGAATGCTTCAGATTCATGGTATGTCAGTTAGCATTTTATTTGATACCGATGCATCGCATTCTTATATATCTAGATGTTTGATAGATAAGCTTAACCTTGAACCAACATATTTAGTTACTTCCTTAAGGGTTGTGAATCTAATAGGAGGGTATGCAACTCTATGGTTGATGTGTGACCAGTTTAAGTTTGACCTGTTA
This sequence comes from Allium cepa, assembly GCA_030765085.1. Taxonomy (NCBI): domain Eukaryota; kingdom Viridiplantae; phylum Streptophyta; class Magnoliopsida; order Asparagales; family Amaryllidaceae; genus Allium; species Allium cepa. The sequence continues at coordinate 439,438,980 of CM060941.1, forward strand.
GGTCATACTTTTGAGTGCAGTTTGCATGTGTTTGATTTTGTGGGGTTCGGATTATCCTAGGTATGCATTGGTTAAATGAGTACGGTGCTAAGATATTTTTCTAGGGTAGTAAGGTACGGAATGGTTTTGAAGATACCCGGATGTTACAACTGATGTCTACTGTAACACCATGTAATTTGACATTAGTTAGTTGGTTAGTTAATTAATTAGGCTCCAAACGTGGAATGTATGCAAACAATGGAATTTTACCACAAACATGCACCACTGCATTTATGGCGAAATTCTGAGCAACTTTCATATTTGAAATTTTGCGATCGGAGTCCAAACGAAGAAGTCATGGATGAAAAGCGAATTCGAAACTGAATTAATTCATTTAAGAAATTAACGTTTTTAATTAATTGAATGGGGTCCACAAGTCGACCCAGTTAATGTGGCAATCGACTTGGGTCAAGTCGACCCCCATGAGGGTCGATCGACCGCTCTTAAGGCGGTTGCTAGGGTTTTACCTAGCCCAATAACCTGGACCTATTATATTTTGATCTAATAATTTTAATTGATTCTAGCACCTATAAATACCGTCCTGACCCTTCCTTCTCTTCTCATGCTTTTCTTAATAGAGCAATGAAGCTCTGCCATTTCTTCTTCTCTAGTTTCTTTCTAAATTCTAAAAATAAGATATTTATACCAATATTCATACAAATTAGAGAAGAGTATAAATCTAATAAAAAGGAGAAGAGAAGAGAATTAACATACACGTATTTGTGGTAATTTATTTTTTTATCACTATTTTCACTCCTAATTCCAAATCTCTTTTCTGATCTGTAATTCTAATGTATCCATGTATGTATCTTTTTATACATATTTCTTGGACTAAAAAGGATTTGGAGATAAATTTAAGATTCTACTTCAAACCTGGAGATTTGAATCGCTTTCAAAAGGTAAATAGGAAATTTTATATATTTTTTATGATTTTAAAATCTATTATGTTGGCATATGTTTGATTTTTATGCCTAAATCAATTTTGTTCGTCAGTTGTAGGGTTAAATTAGTGTAGAAAACTATTGCCTATATATACTATTGTTTGAGATCTAATTTGACATATGTTTACATCTAGATCTAGAAATTAGTCTCAAAGATTTTAGAATTTAAATGTTGTGTATTTTTATTCCAGATTTGTACTTGGTTATAAAATAGGTTTTTTCAATTTTTGCTCAATTTGTGCTATATTGTAGATTTTCCATTGTAACATCCATTTGATTTTTATAAAAAAAATTCCTTTTTTTCACTTTTCATTGAAAAGGGAGACATCTAATTTAACGAGGAATAAGAAATTACCCACTCCTTGTAATTTCTAATGGAGTCAATCTTTCCTTTTTTTGTTAAATTTATGAAAATCATAGCGGAAAATCTTCTTAAAAAATTTAATTCCAGCAAGTTATATACGAAAAGCATATTCTATTGACATATTTATGATTAGAATATATTTGGCAACGAATAGATAGTTTTATTAGGCAATTTATACATATTTATTGTGTTAACAAAGAAGAACAGCGTTTATTCTTTTTTATTTATGTGTAACGTTCATTAGCTATTATTATATTTAAAGAAATGAATTATTAGAATTAGAAAAGGTGGCATTCATATTAATGGGAAATAAATTAGGAATTTATATTAGTTAATTATTAGGAAATAAAAGATTGTAACCTAATCAGTGGGAAATTAATAAGAAATAATGGATAGTATTAAATTTAAGGTTATAATTAATGGGGACAAGTGGATTAATGAGACTGATAAAAATGGAATATATATATATATATATACAAGGTTAATAATTTGAAATTACTAATTATACATAAATTTCTAGGGAAATGTCTGTTAGGATTTGTGGACAAATAGACATTTATGAGCATTAAAAGGGGATTTATGGGTAGATAAGTGTTTAAGGTAAATCTTATTACCTTAAATAGAAGGGAAGTAAGCTAGGTCTAATATCAACTTATGATAGTATAAGTAAAGACTTAGGATGGTTAATTGGACTTCGTAGATTAGTGATGCGAACAGTAGAGTCCCTCGACAGAAGACTACTCTTCGCATAAAATATCACTAATTATATGACCTGTAACAGCATAAGAGATTGGTCCTTCTTTCTTAATTGAAAATTATTAAATAGTCCAAATTAGGAATTAGGAAGCGATGAGGGATATTTCTAAAAATGTTTACTTCAATGCTTAGGTATTAAGTGGCTATCTTAGGGCCCGCCTCACTATCAAAAGAAGAAACCTAATGAAATTTCATATTTATAATGAAGAGTGATGATGGATATCTCAGGAAGGATTCACTACGGTTTTGAAGTACTAAGTGCTGACCTAGGGTTTGCCTTTCTCCTATAAAAAAAGTACTAAGTAGCCTAATGAGATTTTTAAGCAATGTCGGCTAGATAGTACCGGTGAGGAATCCACCTTGGGAGTAGACATTAAATGGCAAAGGTCTACCTATAAATAGGTGTTAAATGGTCAGAGGCCTTCCTAGTCCTTGTTAATGAGGTATTAAGTGGCTTGGGTACCGTCTCTCACATTGCTAAGACTTCAGAAATGATAGATGCGCTAGTATTATGGCTATTATAAATTATAAGGCTATAGATAGTGGTCAAAGGTCTATGTCGCTAGGACCAATATGTCAATAATGATGATGCTAGAAGTCAACATTGGGAATAGGTCTTAACCGATGGAGTCTACCTTGATTAAGGTCGGCAACGTCTATCTATTTCTCTTTTAAAAGTATCATGTGGTGCTAGTAGAAGCACGCTTCATATTTAGAATTATTAGGTGGCAAATGGGTATGGAAGTATTGGGTGATTGGTAAGGCTTCGTCTAGAAATGGGTAGGTAAGTAATCGCGTGTGTAATACAAGGTTAGATTAGAATTATAAACCTTAATAGACATAACAATTAAATGGAAACCGATCGGTATAAATTTATGTTATGGACACTTTATAGATTTTTTAGTCATCAGAACGTTGTTCTGGTCCCTTCCTCATTAAAACCCATAAGATAGATTTAAAGGAACGGGTCACTGGAGCTGGATGTGCTCAGTTATTGGAGAAGTCTTCTTTTCTCTCATGCTTGATGCTGATGTGACAATCTGCTATCCAAGGAACACCATTAATTCTAAGAAAGTAATCATAATCAGTATTCTTGTCCTATTATTGTTTCTGCTATGAATTTAGATTTATATCAATCTTTAATAATGCCCACGCTTATTTTTAGGTACCAAATCCAACATCTGTGCTTTGATGAACTTGGATTTCGATTTTTGTTGAAATTTAGGCCCAAGGTACCATTAGTTGTATTTGGTATCAGACTTTGGGCTAGTAGATTAGAGGAATTATGATAAATTAAGAGAATGTGTTCGTACTTTCCTATCTAGTATTATTATGTTTTTATGCTAGATTTTATAAATTCCGACAATAGAAGTAGCTGTAGTTCCACAACCGAAGGAATTGGCAAAGCAATTATGGGTTGGAAATATCTTAAGGTTAAAATTTTCATGCCGACTCTAAAATATCCCACGGAGTGATGGCGATGCGTAAGGCACTGATGGTGAAGAGCATGAGTATGATATATGGCAGAATCCCAGAAATTGGAGGTGAACGACTTGATGGTTGATATTCTAGCTACCTTGTGATTTCGAATTTTGATGATGAGTTCCAGTCGGAGAAACACATTTATTCCAAACGGGCAGAAAATTATAGTCTATGCCGCAATTGTCCAGAGGCAAGTTTTGGATACAGTGCATTCATTGATTACCACTTTGATAACAAACTAGATTTACATTGGAGTAATTAATTTCATCCCCTTTGTTTAAAACTTGTGAGAGAATTTTTATAAAGTATATTTTGAAAATGTCTTAGATTTTGGAAAAAGGGCTTTCTAAGGATTTATTTTGGAAGTTTAGTTTTGGGAAAGTTTTGAAATTTTAATTTTCAAAGAAACACATATATTACTATGTTGATCATGTTAATAAATTTTTAGTTTATAAAATATTAATTTTTGAAATCCTTAAATATTTATACATATATATCAGTAAGGCTTTACTTTGATTTTAGTATGGAAACAGTTTTCCAATTTGAGAAATTCCTGTTTTGAAAAAAATGGTTTTTGGAAACCCTAATATATATATATATATATAACTTGATATTTAGGGGATGTTTTGGTATGAAATAGTTTCTATTATTCGAAAACAAGTATAAAGGAGCATATATTTAGCTCAGTGATTTTTCGGTTTATAAAATCGAAGTTTTTAAAATCTCCTACTTTTAAGGTAAGGACAAAATAGAAATGACATTCAATTTTATTAGAATATGTAATTTGAAGTGTTGTTGTACCACCAGCTATTGGAAGAAATATTTCAGTGCGAAGTAGGCAGGAAATAGCAACTGAAATATTTTTAGATTTTTAAGTTGTTGTTGGTAGCAGCAGTTTTGTTGGGAATGTTGTGAATTGCTGGATCATGGTTCAGGACTAGGTGGTAGGCTTTGACACCACCGGGATATGGACATGAATTTTTTGAATCATGTCGAATCGAAGGAGACAGCGCAAATGATATTATTATTTAATCAGACCCTAATTGGGTCTAGGTTCAATTAACGCCCTAAGTCTTTCTATCAGTTGGCCACCTAGCGGTAAACCTATAGGTCTGCCAGTTAACGTGTTTTGGCATAACTTGAACCATGAATGGGACTATAAAGTGGTGTTTGAATTTCCCCAATTGTCTTCTTTCATTCCTATTTCCTCAGGAAGCCGAACCCAATCTCTATCCTTCTCCTCCTTCTCCTCCAAGTGTCGGCTTCTCTCTTCCATCCCTCCCCTAGGCGATGCCTTTTTTCCTAGGAGCAGCAGCCTCACCTCCCCCTTATGCTATTTTTGCATGTTAGGTCTCACCACACCACCACTCCAGATCTAAACTCTATTTCCTCCCTTCGACCACTTCTTATCCCAAGACACTTTTCCACACTACCGATTTTTCCTCACACCATTATGGTCTCAACCCTCAATAGGCCACTTGGCTTGACTGGATGAGCAGAAGGTTTCACTGCTTTTGGGCTAAAAGAGCTATTTATCATGATAGGATTTGCACCGATCCTCTACTTCGATACCTTTGAGTAGAAATGTTACACATGCTACATCTGACTTTTCGATGTTCCGTTGACATGGAATTTCGACAGAGGCAACGGTTTGATTCGTTCGGAGATGAAGGGTGTCTTGATTGAGCTGACTAATGATGATCCCACTGAGATTTATGAGGCCTCCGCAAAGGTCATGAACTTGGATGATTTTGAACTAATCGAATGGGAGATTTTGCAATAGATCTTTTCCCAGAATGTCGATGGTTGAAAGACGGATAATCTACGTCTGACTGTCCATCAAGTTGTGCGCGTCATTCAGAACAATATCATCCCTAAGATGGGAAGTTACGACTGAATTTATCCTATAGTATGGAAGACCACCTATGATAGTATTGGCGGCATAGCCATCAATTGGACCTGCACCCTTATGATGCAATTTGTTGATTAATGATTAGTACTCCACAGAGTCACTTTTCGTATTTTCACCTATCCGCTCTCATCTTTAGGTAATACTGATGAACCTCTGTGGAGAGGCAGTTTAGTAGAAGGTTACTTCTGCCATCATTAGATCTTTCCTTAGAAACATGACCATGAGGTGTCAGCAACACCGGCAGCGATAGCGGCATGAAATTGGGTGTAGCCCTAATCGTAAAGCAAGGTATCTCCTTATCTGTAGGCATTATTTTACGATTTATGATGTTGTTAACTTTTTCCTTCCAACATTTGTTCTTTTCTTTTAAGTTGTTTGGGTTGTAACTGTTATTTGTCTCTTGTAAAAGACATGTACGATATTATGAGTTCCTGTTTATTTAATGTACTATTGTTTCTAGACATCAAACTGCTCTTATATATGCATAGTGAAGAAGCAGTATAAATATAGGAACCTCATAAAAGACACTTAACTAATAGTAAATGCAATATAAGACTGGAAGTTTAGAATAGCTGAATTTTTTTAGCGAAGGACGTGATAAAGTTGTTTTAGTATCACGGGTCATTGCTCATGTTCCATAAATGCTAAAATTTTGGGCAATTGGGCATGATGACATTTTTGAATAAAATGTCAAGTTTTTCGGGTAAAGGTTAGTTGTAGAATTTCGTTTATGCATTTAGCTTATAACAGACTTCCAATTACGCTGAAATTATGGCTTAATTTGTCTATATTTTTGAAAAGGAAATATTTTGAAAAGTCTTCTCTTTTGAAAAAAAAGTTTTCGGTTTTAGTTAATTTTGACTCTTAAATTATTTTTAGAATTTTTGTCCACAAATTTAATTTCAAGAGAAAATGTACGTATAAAATTTTAGGATTTTATTTGTCAAATGACTTACAAATTGAAAAGTGAGAAAGAATTTAGTAAAATATTTGATTTTGAAGGCCACATGTTAAGAATAGAGAAGGCAAAGAGAATTAGAATTTGTGGATTTGGCAGTGCATTAGGATCGACGATGCGATAAAAGCAAGCAATAATAAGGAAAAAGTTGTTTTAGCCTTGAAATTTCTATTTCCGTTCCTTGTTGACAAGTACGGGTCTATTTTTAGATATAATTCCAGTTCAAAGCTAGAAATAAGTCTCCTTATCTGTTTTGTGAGTGGAAAATGTGGAGTAAATTCGAGACAGCGAGGAAAATTTCACTATACTACAGGAAAGAAATATTGTAGAGTGGTAAAAATGTTAAATTATCCACCTAATTCCTTTTTCTATCATAGGAGTAAAGTTTAGAAAGCTATTTTTCAACATGTTAGATTTTCTGGATTGTAGAAATTGGATGCAAAATTGGTTGCTTCATACTTCTATTGATAAGAGTATAGGGGTTTTGGTTGAAAAGATTCTTCAAAAGCTGCTCATATTTTTCAAAAATATTTTTAAAGAAATGCATTCATATAGGAGGATATGATTTAGAATCATTCTGGACACACATTTCTATGTCGTGATACAGTAATACACTATGCGCCATGCACGTTTGGTTGCAAAATTGGTTGTTCTAATTAGTTGTGTTGTTTAGAATAATTAGGAGCCAAAACCATGACTTAGTCATTGGTGAAATTTCAGAGATGAAATTCTTTTTAAGGGACGAAGAATGTAATACCCTGTAATTTGGCGTTAGTTATTTAATTAATTGGTTAGTTAATTAATTAGGTTCCAAAAATGGAATTTGTGCAAACAATGGAATTTGACCATGAACCTTGCACGATTGCATTTATGGAAAAATTCTTAGTAACTTTTATATTTGAACTTTTGTGATCAGAGTCAAAAACGAAAAAGTTACGGATGAGAAAAGAATTCAAAATTGAAATAATTCGTTTAAGAAATTAACATTTTAATTAATTGAATGAGGTCCATAGGTTGACCCACTTAGTGTAAGGTTGACCTGGGACGATCGACCCTCATAAGGGGGTGGACAACCACTGTTAAGGCGACGGCTAGGGTTTTTCCTGACCTAATGGCCTGGATCTATTATATTTTAATCTAATGGTTCGGATTGATTCTAGCGCATTTAAATGCAGGCTTACTCCTTTCTTCTCTTCTCATATTTTTTTGAATAGAGCAATTAAGCCCTTCCATTTCTTCTTCTCCGCTTTCCTTCTAAATAATAACAATAGTATATTTATATCAATATTCATACATATTGGAGAAGAATGGAAATCTAATAAAAAGGATAAGAGAAATTATTATACGTGTATTTGAGGTAATTTATATATTTATACATTTGTATCTATTATCTCTTCCAATTCCAAATCTCTTCTCAGATCTATAATTCTAATGTATAAACGTACTCTTTTATACATATTTATTGGATTAAAATGGATTTTGAGATGAATTCAAGGTTCCACTTCAGATTTGGAGATTTGGATCGCTTTTAAAAGGTAGGTGGGAAAGTTTATATATCGTTTATGATTTTAAATCTTTTCTATTGGCATATGTTTGATTTTTATGCCTAAATCAATTTTATTTGTGAATTCTATGCTTAAATTAGTGTAGAAAACTATTGTCTACATATTTTTGTCTTAGATCTAATTTGCAATTTGTTTACTACTAGATCTGGAAATCAATCCCAAAGACTTTAGAATTTGAATATTGTATATTTTTATTTCAGATCTGTACTTGAATGTAAAATAGGATTTTTTGATTATCACCTAATTTTTGGTATATAAATTTTTCATAGTTTAATCTATGGAAATAACATCTGTTTGATTTTTATAAATTTGTTTACTTTTTTCCACTTTTCATTCAAAAGGACGAAGTTTGATTTAATGAGGAATAAGGCATTGTCCATTCCTTGTAATATTGAATGGAGTTAATCATTCCTTTTTATGTTAAACCAATTTATGGAAATTGTAGTGGAAATTCTTCCTAATGAATTCAATTCCAGCAAATTAAACATGGACAACATATTCTAGTGACATATTTATGATTAGAATATATTTGATTGCAAGTGGTTAGTTTTATTAGTCAGTTTATACGTATTTATTACTTTAATAAAGAAGAACAACGTTTGTTTGTGTACTATTTATGAGTAACATTTGTTAATTATTATTATATTTAGGGAAGCGAATGGTTAAAATTAGAATGGATAGTAATTCATATTGGTAGGAAATAAATTAGGAATTCCTATTAATTAATCAATTAATAGTGAATGAAAGATCTTTCATTGTAACCTAAATCAATAGGCAATTAATGGGAATTAATGGATAATATTAAATTAAGGGTTACGATTAATAGAGACAAGCTCTTACAGAAGAAAATTGTTCGAAATTAAGTATGCTTGTGGTTTTGTTTTATTTTATATATGTTTTTATATTGAGATATATGTAATAAATTAACATATTAAACATATATAATTAGAATATCCTTAGGAGAAGTATTTTGTTGATTGCAATTAAGAATATGTTCGTAACCATGAGTATTAACTTGATATTTAAATACTTATTCTTAAATGTTCCATGTCAAGATGCATCGAGAAAAGGATATCAATAGATCTGCTGAAACTACTGTACGTATCGCTCTTTATACGATGGACGGTGAATTATGCATGACTACTAGGGGCACCATAGGGCTACCTACCTATGACCGTTTGGAAAAATCATAGAACAAATCAATAAGCGTCTTTTATAGGTTAGCACTATTAAGTTAAAATAGAAGTTACGCTGGTAATGACTTGTAGTAGTCTTCTATAGGGTATTGTTGATCTTAAGTAGTTTGGCTATACTTTTCTTGTCGTCAAGCACATGGCATAGCGACCATGTTACAACAATAGTTGGATATACGTTGAACTACTTGAAGTGAAATACTATTCGGGAAATTATTCATCTTCTTTGTGTAGCAAGTTAGTGTCACCATAATTGATTTGTCAATTTAAAGTCAAAATCTCTTACCATGGTAATTTGACTAATGGATAAACGTTACTTTATTGAACAAAGGAATTTAATGTAGTCTGTGAAATTAACTATGGATGTTAATAGAGTTTTTGACCTTAGACCAAAACTAGATATCTAAGTAATGTAGTGTTGACAAAAAGAAAACATGTAGAAAATATAGTTACTAGATGCAGCCAAATAAAGGTTAGCAATTGAATTTTACCCAAAAAATTTATAAAAGATTGAACTATTATCTATATTTTATTTCAGCAAAGTCCGTACATGCTTCAGTATTTAAATTGTTTAAATTTTGACTAAGGATCGACTTCAAATTGAAAATTCAACATAACCGTATTGCTAGTTAATTTCCGAGTACGACCAATGTAAATTAATTTATAAATGTCACAAATTGTTAATAAAATTAATACAACTGTCTTGTTAAATTTTATGAAAATTTAATTATTTTGTTAAAGCCTAAAAATTGACTAAAATGATGTATAAAATATGTTGATTTATTTAAAGACCGAGCTTAAATAATTTATTTAATGGTTGAATCGATTTGGCTTGAAGTTAGGAAGTCTAAACAACAAGTGGCAATCAAAGCAATGCAAAGGAGGGTGGAGACCTAGTATTCGCGGCAAGAGAGAAAAGGACCAGATATTTATGATCTAGTTGGCTATAAATAGTCGCCCCATTTATTATCTCTTTACACTCAACCAAACCTTAATCTTACCCTCCAATGCTAGACAAAGATGACGCCTTTTTGATGGTGTTATACCCCATGGTCAATGAGAAAGAACAAGAAGTTCAAGGAAGGAAACAATCAGCAATTAAGGTATTCGACAATTAACTAGATCTCAATAAGGTAAAATCTTATTTTGAATTTAGTTCATACAAATACAATTTTATACATGTTCTCTAAATTAATTTGGGCATAATTTTAAAAATTTGTAATTTTAATTTATTTTTTAATAATTAATTGATTTAAAAATGTTAAATTATATATTATAAATATCAATTTCTTTTTGGGTCTAAAAAACTTCTATAAGCAGATCCATATACATAAGTATAAGTAAATACTTTATATTTTAAACTATATAAAATTATTTTGTACGGTATTAAAAGAAAAATATTTTTTTGATTTGAGGTTTCAAGAAAACATTATTAATTTCTTTTAGATTACAGAGAAATATATAAATTGTGTATGGAATATATGTTATAATGTTTCAAAAAAAAAAAATTAAATTTGAAATGGTCAAAATGTTATAAAACTTAATATTTAAATTATTGAATACAAAATTAATATAAATATATATATATATAATTATTATTAAATATATATAATTTATATTTAAACATATTTTTTTACATGCTTAAAGAATTTCTTGTACTTTCAAAAGTAAAAAATGTTATAAAATTCAAATTTTATATTATAAATAATCAATACAAATATACATATGAATTACTAAATCCAAATAATATTTGTACATTTTAAATGAATGAATAAACATGTTGTTTTTGTGTGTGCATGCAAAAAAAAAAAGCAGAGAAGGAGGGCTCTAACCCTAAACCTAATCCCATTGATAATGAGAGCGTTGAAGATATGGAGGATACGACGAGCTGGTAGGAGGTAACGAGAAAGTGCAAGCAAAAAACAAAAGAGGCGACTGAAGGAGAAAACATTAGATTTGCTCCTACCAAAAAGGAATCATTTAACCAGTTTAAGCCTGAAATTTGACTTAGGCTTTGACAATAAATGGGAGAACTAAAACAGAAGGAGGTGTCAAAAATTTTAAAGTAAACAAAAATTAGGAAGGCACGTTTGCAAACACTGACGCCTAATACACTAGGTAGTTGATGAAATGTGGAATAATTCCATTTATTTTTATTAGGATGGAAGAAGACCATATATGTACATTTCAATGCATATATAAGGAGAGAATGGAAACCAAAAGGAAACTGGGTTGTAAGATATAATGGTTTTTACCTTGTAAAATTTGAAAAGAATAAGATTGCGAACGGATATCAGAAAGGGGTTCTTGGTTTGTAGATAGAACTCAGTATTTATAAAGAAATGGGTAGCCAATCTAAGACTGGAAAGGGATATTCTAGAATCCCACCCTGTCTAGATTAGACCTATCAATCTAGATATAGTTTTATGGATAACAAGGAGCACTACAAAGCTGGAAAATATCATAAGTAAACCACTAGCAAGGGATGATTACACAAGAAATGTCAATAGACTCAAATTTGTAAGAGTACTTGTGGAAATTAAAGCAACATGTGAACTGAAAAAGAAAGTAAGGGCTAATGACAACAAAGGAAGCATACATGCAAGAGGTAGAATTTGAGTACGTGCCACCTAGGTGTTCTAAATGTGTATGTTTTGGCCATAGCGAGGTGCAATGTGAAACAGTATCTCCCTCACCGTTAAAAATATGAAAATAAAATAAAATGTAGAAAGCGAGCATACACCAAACAACGTAAACAACCCCTAGTTGCAAAAATAGTTACCACAAACAATGATGTCAAACTTCTATAACAAAAGGTGTTGTGCACTCAAGAAAGGGTGACAAGCTTCTAAGAGTGTTGAATACCAAGCAATTGGCCTATCCAGAAGATATCGTACATGAACATAGCTAAGAGGCTATCAATTTATTACAATGGGAAGGATATCGCATCAAGGTTCCACATCTATAGAGATGTCGAACACCATAGGAACAACACACAAAAAGGTTATTGAAATTGAAGGCAGTTAATGGTAGATGCCATATCATTTAGGGGTGTCTGATACATAATCAAATCACAAAGAGGGCATATTGAAACTCCATTGATGTTAGGCCTTTAAACCTATAATATTTTTTAAAACGTATACAAGTGGCAAAGGATGCCGAGGTTCGAAGAATACATTGGATACAGCATATCTACGGTTATCAAAAGTGTCGTAAGTCATTAATGCAGCAAAGGATGTCGTAAACCGTCAATATAGCTGGGATGATGTAAATCATCAATTCGATATGGCATGGATGCCATAAACCATCAATACGATAAGATATCGAATTTCATCAATGTAAATAAGACGTCGCATTTCATTATTGTAAAAAGGGTTGCCTCATATCAATAATACAAAGAAGGATGTTGTGGGTCATTAATATCGTAAATCATCAATGTGACTAAGGATGTCGTATTTCATCAGAATAACAAGAAATGCCGAAAATGAAAATTCAAGAGAGGATGTCAGATGGCGTTAATCCACCATATGCCAAATAACAAGTGGAAGCTGATACGCTTGCCTCCACCCCAATAAATATCGACTCAATGATTATTTGGAATGGGAAATTCTTTCTCACCACTTTTCTTTTATTTTTCAAAGTTGTAAACTCTAAATTGAATTGAGGACTTAGAGTGCCCACTGTAAATTTGTTACTTTCTGCAAACAAGGACTTGTGTAAATTAATTTTACATAGCACACTACAAGTAGATAAAGATTCTTGACTACGATATGACTTGTAAATGACTCATATGCCCTATTGATTATAACATGCACAAGATTCCTATATTAAACATGCATACTTCTTGTGAGTCGACATAAGGCTATCCAAGTCTATCTCTAACCAAGCCTTATCTACTTTACGCGTTTTGGGGTTAATACAGAAAATTATTATCCTTTTGGCGCTAGACGAAAGGCCTGAACCTCCATCTCCCTATGTATCTCATATTGGATTATCCTTGATCTGCATATATAGGGTATAAAGGATTTGATTTTTCCCCAACCTATATATTCCATACGGAAACTTTCCAAATCATACATAACCTTCTTTGCATATATGGTGACTATATCGGAACATGGATCTTCTGATCCTTAAGCAGTTAGGCCAATTTCTTAAATCGCTTCTGACCATAGATTTCATGAGGAAAAGTTTTAAGGATGTTAGCACTACAAATCAAGGAAGAAAAGAGACAAGTAATTCTTTATAATCCTGATAAGTGGAGCACAAATCGATTTCATATAGGCCCTACTCCTATCCAGAGTTATCATCCCGTGCTTGGAAAGGAAAGCACAAAAAAGGTTAGTTTGTTCCTAAAAATGTGAAGGGCTATACAATTCCAATCCAAAAGAACTATTTTTGATAAAGAAATAAGAAGAGACTTCAACAAATTTGCCCAAAGGTGGAAACGAGTAATTGATCACCCTTCCACACCAATCAAAGTTTAAGAATCATGTAAGACGAAACTTACAGGTGATGCTAATATACTAATCCAATGCTAAAAGAGAATCAAGCAAGAACAAAGACCACAATGCTTTAGAAATTTCCGATCTTCAATGTTTCATTCCCTTACCACTTTCCATGAAAATATCTACTTCCTGACTAAAAATGATTGAACTATTGACCTTCAAAGAGAAGAAACTAGGAAATGAAAGGAATCTAAGAGAGGCTTGTTGACAATATCACCGAAGGAATGGACATGAAACCCAATCAATGTCGAGATCTAAAAATAATGATTGAGAATATCTTGGCAAAGGGAGAGCTTTAAGAGTTTATTAGCAGAATATAAGCAAAAGGCAGATGTGTCTACATAGAATAAATAATCAATAAAGTAGGATGCTTTATAAATTGGATTTATAAAATAAAAGAAATAGCCTTTGATCCTCTCAAGATGGCCTGGTCAAAGTACCTTCTAGTGGGAGGTCAGAGTAAGCCTCTGGTCCTACCTATAAGGCCTGGTTAGAGCACTATAAGCCTTCGATCCTGCCTACATGGCTTGGCAAAAGTGCCTCCTAGATTGAGGACGGAGTAAGCCTTTGGTTCCACCAAGATGGCCTAGCTATAGCACCGACCAGCCTTTAGTCCCGCCTATAAGGCCTGTCTGAAGTGCCTCCTAGAGGAAGGACTGAGTTAGCCTTTGGTTCCACCTACAATGTCCTGGCCAAGAAATAGCCTTTATTTCCACCAGTAAGGCCTGACTGGAGCGCCTCCTAGATAGAGGACGGGTAGGACTTTAGTTCTTCTTAGGGTTGCAAATAAAATGCACCAATCAAAACCTAAATCGTCACCTAAGATATTGATAAGGGGTTCGATCAAAGTTTAGATATTACATAAAGAAGGTAATAAAGGAAATCAATCAAAGTCTAAATCACTACCAAAAGTGAGTAGTAAAGGGACAAAAATAATCAGTAAAGAAAATCAAGCTCTGTCCTAAAAAAGAATCAAGGCAATCTTCTTGAGGAAGAACAGTTAAACTATTTAACTTCATACCAAGGAGAAGTTAAAGTAGCCTTTAAAGGAAGGATCAAAAGTTATATATCATGCAAATTAAGAATTTTAGTGTGAGATAGTGACATCTGAAATACCACGACTTATTTCTCAAGCCTAAGGCTTCATTCTTTGGAATATTCAATTAATTCTCAATCCATATTAGAATTCAGATTAGCAAATAATGGGAATCTCCATTCACAATCAGATTTCTAAACGATGGGAATCTCCGTTAATAGTTAGATTTCTAATTCTCTTACTAAATGGTGGACTTGTTATCAGAAAAATCCTAATCTTATTATCAGATGGAATAATAAATTAATACCAGATGGCTTCTGGTCTTCTATTCATTTTAAATTATGGTATTATTGCTAGATAAAATTTTGGTCTTCTATTCAATCGCAATTTGGTTTTCTGATCTTCAATTATTGGATGGTTTTCAGATCTTCTATTGCCAAATGGTTTCTCGATCTTCTATTTCAAGTTATTGCTAGATGGTTTTCTGGTCTTTTAATGAGATTATTGCCAAAAGATTTTTGATCTTCAATACATATGACATTGTTATTATCTAATGGTTTTTTTAATACTTACTCCTTCGAGACTAAAACTTCAAGCTCTAAAGTTGTAGGAGATAAAGCCAAAGGGTGAAGTTGTTAAAAGCTTCACTTCTCAAAGTGCTAAATTAAATTCTCCGAAAATAGATTTCAAATTTTTAAGTAATGAGAATCTTCATTATTAGAAAGATTTCTAATTTCTTATTAAGAAAAGGAAAGTTTCTTCCAAACTTTTGATTAAATAAGCTGTTAATCTGTTTATCAAAATAAATTTCAGGTTTTAATGGCAAGATTATATTAGGAAGACAAATCAATACTCAATTAAAGGCTACATATCATATTTCATCGAATCAAAGCTCTAGAAAACAAGTTTTATATCTCAGAAAATTCGACAAATTTAAAAAAAATACAAAGTTCATTCAAGATAACAATCATTTAAGTAAAATTTGTCTCTTTTACATGTTATATACAAAAATTATAAGTACCAAGAGGGGGCAGTTGAAAGGGAAATCTTCCCAAAAAGCTTAGAAGCGATTCTTCATTGGGTGACTAGGTTCTTCACCTCCTTTGTCAAATTTTTAACGACCAAAGGAAAATCAGTAATATGACATATAGATATAACCAAAAGTTCTTTAAATTTCGTTTCTTTCTTCCAAATAATGTTTGCATCATCAATAGAGCCAATTTGAACTTCTAATGCATGCTTAAGTGTTTTATTGGCTCCCTTTATGGTCAGGATCTCGCTTGTTAATTTCTTGACCTCCTACTAAAGAGCATATTTTCACGCTCAAGTTTTTTCTACCTAACCCTGATAATTGTTAAGATATTGAAAAACTTTTTCATCCTATTGCTTGTTCAAGAACTGAACGCGTTCATATCTTACTCTCTAATTCCACTTTGCGATTTCCATCATCTGAACTTGAAGGTGGGTTCAACAAAGCAAAAAATTGTTCATTGCCAATCAGATGAGTAGGAGTAGGAAGGTTAGATTTGCCTTCGCTACCAATGAGTTCTAGGGATTGAAACGATACTTTGCTTTTCAATAAGTTTACTTTAAGACCCATTACCCTTTGCAGTAGCTGGGCAATTTTCGCGTCAGCGTCGACTCTTTGAACTGAAAATTCAAACTGACTAGTTGCACCTTATGTCCCTTTTCAGCTCCAAGATTTCTCCATCTTTCTCTTTAAATTTTTCCTCTAATTTCGAAATCATCTCCTTTATACTACATAATGTTGATTTCAATTGATAATACTTTTTATGCTATTTATGTGCATCCAGGTTAACCGTAACAACAAAGTTAAAGCGTCTTCAGAAGAGCGTTTCTCCTTGATGGCCGATCTTATCTTAATCATAATATTGTCCAATCAAGAAAGGAGAATTGGACAGCTAAGTATAAGCATTGATTGTTTTTCCTAATGAAAATAAATATATTAGTACGTAAGAAAATGCATTCTTTATTAATAATGAGAAGTTTACAACCACAAGAAAATTTAAACTACATTAACGATACAAGTTTTATATATGTTCTTAAAGTTTAAAGACAGTAGTTTGGTCCTTTTTGAGTGAACTCATGGACATAGGAAGGGTAGCATACAAAGGAAAATTAAACCGTGGAGGGGTATTAACTGGTGGCAACTGAGGATGATCCCATTTCTCGATCAAAGAACTAGCTTCACTACATAGCAATGTGGCGTAATTATTTTACATCTCTTTAATAAATCTATCATTTTTGTTACTCAAGAAATCGAAGCGAAAGTGTAGAAACTGTGTGTAAACTTCCTATGGATCTCTAAGGAAACAATATTTTGCAAGCCAAGAGGTTTTAAGAATTAACGATTTCCCTTTTAAAATCCCTCTTTAATTTGATAAAAGTACTTAAGAGTTTTCTATGGGAACATGACTACCCAATGACTCCTTAATTTGTATGGCTTATGAGAAATAAGCTAAGTTACAAAAAAAAAATGAGAAATGGAAACACTAAAATTCATAAAACTATTTGGATTACACACTTAAAAAAATTACTTGAGTTCGTACAATAATGATCCTTTCTAAAATTAGAAAATAATTATCTCTTTGTTAAATTTCACTTTCGTAGGAGGAAGAGTGCTTTGGCAAAGAGGAATAATTGTGATCCTAGGAAGATTCTAGCATTCCCTGAGATGGGGATCGGTTCCATGCTCATCCAAATATGTACTATGCAAATGCCTGAGCAAACCCCCACTCTTTTCTTCTAAGAAAGAAAAATCAATGGAACTACCCCTCTAATAAATTTTATAAAGAGACTCTACTAAAGCACCCTTATCGTCAGTAAGCATCCTAAAGAGAGAATTAGCTATGCATTTTCTCTTATGACTCTCTCGCGATGAAGGCAAGACTTCTTTGATGATGGGGCGACTCGTTTTTCTTTGAAGTTCCTTAACCATGTGGCATAAACAGAAAGGTGCCTATACTTATCAGATAATTTGTTGAGCACCTCAATTACCCTTCTGAGTTCTCTATTCAATTGATGCACCTCCCTTTCACTGTTTTCATATAGAGTCTCATAGTAGTATTTGGACCTTTTTCTTAGCTAAAGTGATAAACTTATAAACTAAAGGCTGGTTGATAATTTTGGCATTTAAATAATGAATTTTATTCCTGCATGGCCGGAACCCGAGAAGCTGGGGAATGAGCTTTCTCCTTTAGATGTTGACTGAGGGAGGAAACATCTTTTAGGGGGATATTTTCCGACGAAGCACCCTGAGGATCAAGTAAGTTAGGAAAATCCTCATGATGGGCAAATGAGTCATGACCATGTGATCCATTTCCCCTATCTCTTAGTCTAGAAAGGATGCTTTCCACTACCATCTCCATCTTGATTATAATCATCATCATCATCATTATCATTAACATCATCTCCATAATCATCCTCCTCTTAATTAGAGTCTTTGCCCTCTTCTAGCAAAGGTTCATTAAAGATAAAAGCTTCTTGAGATTAATAGTTTCCTCTTTATGGAATTCATCTTGAAGTGGTCCCTGAGCTCTCCTCAACATAAAATCAAACTTTCTCTTAAATTTGTCATTTAAGTTAGGGAGGGAAGGAAAGTCCAAACTAGGGCATTTGCCGATGTTTTCATTTTACGAAACAAAAGGGCATCCTCGTAGCACTTTTTATTATTATTTTGGTAAGACCCTAATCGAGGAAGAAAGTGAATTTCTTTTTAGCATCCATTATGATGTTGTTAGCATAGAGCTAGTTGGCATCTCTAGTTTACAACTGGATTTCCAAATATTTTATCTTATCGGCCATTTTGGCCTTCTCCTTCTCTAAATTCTTCATACTCTCTACACGTAATAGTTTAGCTTTCTTCTCCTCATCAAGGGAGGAGGTGAGTTTTCCCTTCTCAAGGATAGCTTCATCCTTTTCTACTGCAATATCAATCATTTGACTTTGCAAGGTCCCAACTTTAGCCGTTAATGAGGAAACATTTTCCTTAAGCTCGCGACTTAACCAAAGGGTCTCTAGAAGGCCCGTTGAAGAAAAAACATATGCTTGACCGCTTGAAACACACAATAAATATAAGAAAGGATGTGCCAAATTAGAGTCTAGATTAGACAAATACTAAAAGATACATACCAATAAAAGTTGTTGATAAAGGAGATAAGCATGATCTGTTGAAAATGTTGAAGGCTGTAGAGACATAAGGGAAGTCAAAGTAGGAGACTGGACAACTGAACGAATAAGGTATTCGAAACATATAGGAACAGTTTGAGATTGAGTCTATATAGGAAGCGATTCAAAGAGAATGGGTGTCAAACCTAACTCCTCAAAAAAGCGTTGGAAACTAGAGGCAGAAGTAGGAAGCAAGATGTTTAATAAAGGATTTGAGGTGTGAACATCCTCTGTATGTTCTTGAGTGTCCTGGTCTGGAAGACTTAAAATAATCATGTCAAGATCATGAGTGGTCAAGGAAGCATCTATATTCGACTTCCTGACAATAGCACCAGAAGTCTGGACCTCCCTAAGCTTAGTTTTTTTATTTAGAGGGGAGATTAAAGTATAAATTGAGGCTTTGGATATCGCTTTCCTTTCTATAGCATCAATAGCTTTAGAAATAGAACTCCCAACAAGGGTGGACTTAGTTGATTCATCTAAGGTAGAACTATGGGGTTTTTACATTCTTAGTCTTAGAAGCCACAATAATAGAAGATGAACCTAAATCAAAGAAAGATTACTAAGATGCGGGCATAAGAAACTTCGTTTAACTATGGTATAAACTTAGTGGAAGAATCACGTTGAATAGGGGAAGAAGAAAAAGCCTTCTGACTACTAACAACCAATGCCCAATTTCCATGAGAATCTCGTTTAACCGTAGGAAGATCTCCAAATACCCAGCGGTTTTCCAAGATTAAAGAGTATCATTGGAGGTTGATTTCAGTCTGAAGTGTGAGTCTGTTCCCCATACTTTTAGAAGCCCCAAGCAAGACGGTAATTGTGGTAGCAATGAAAGGGTCAGTTCCTTTAGAAATGGTTTCTCAATGAGAATAATTATCATAAGAGAACAACATAATATAATGTAAAAAACAAAAAGCAATAGAACTTAATAGGAATAGAAAAGGACCCTTTTGATGTAGCACTTAACATTAAAGAATTGGTTCTCCTAATCCATCGCTTTATTAATCATGTTGGTAACAAAGCTTTTCGGCCGAGGAAGAAGGTGATATATAGAACCCTCCAATTTCCCTCCCACTTTTACAGGATTTTCCAATAAATGGGGAATCTCGGCACTAAGTGAAGGGAGGTTGGCTTCCATAGCAAGTATCTCCAAGGAGCTCAAATAAGTATGTGAATTAGGAGTAAGCTGAATTAGAGCGATGTTCAAATGTTCCATGAACTGTATGAGAAATTCAAGAGAAGGTAGATAGCATAAGTACCACATATAGACATGAGAGAAAGAAAAAAACACCTATGGAGGATTATCTATCCTACCAGATGGACCAACGGCCATGACTTCTACGTTTGCAATTCAGATTTGTTGAAGAGTAGAATCTACGTCTTACAGAGTAATTATGAAGGACTAGCTGAACTTGTAACCCCCCTTCTCTGAAGTGGAAAAAGACTTGGAATTTTTATCAGAATTCTTGCTACCCGTTTTTTACTAGGTGATATTACACAAAATCAGGGAAGTATTGCATAATTTATAGAAGTCTGAAACACTCATAGATGCTAACATAAACACTCAAATTAAACGAGTACGTGATGAAATAAAAACAATCTGGTTCGTGGTGGTGGAATATCAAGACTAGGACTAGTTATAAAACTTATAACAAGGTAATAATCCATTGAAAAGTCCATTCCTAGATGTTGAACTTCAAATAGGATGTTGAATTTGTAGAATATTTAAGAAATTTATAACCATTTGGACATTTATTAACAACCTTTAGATTTATGATTGGAAGTCAAATTCATAATTGAACAATAACTTTCAACCGAAGCAACATGCTAATAGTAACATCTTATTAAAACTATAATAGAATGTTGAATCAGTAACTCGATGTCGCATTTATAAGATTGTCGAATCCATAAACAATAAATGAGGTCAGATTTATCTAGAAATTCTTTAACCATTTAACGAATTTATAAGATGTCGGAAACATAATCAGTTTATTAATCTACGATATGATAACTACATTCTAAACTTATGATACCATATCAGCCCCAAAAGATATCAAATTTGAAGCATGTACGTCGATTTTTTGAGTAGTTATCGAATTTATAAGAGGGTATTGGCTCACATGAGTGTCATCTTTATAACTAATGAAACCATCTTTCAAGGTAATTATCAAAACAAATAACTAAGAGGTGAAGCCTTATAAAAATATTATATTGCAAGTTAAATGTTGAATTTCAAAAGGTTAATAAATTCGAAAACCAAGCAAGTTATCGAATGCCAAGTTCTTAACAGCTAATCTTAATTGGGTGTCGAAATCTCAAAAGGTTGTGGATTCTATCATAATCAAGACTCCATAAAGCTTTTGAATTTGTAATAACAACCATCTAACTTCAACGAATCTTCAAAAGAAAATACCATAATCCACATCCGAATTCAAATACTAAGTATGATGCTCCAATTAAACCCTAATTTAAAATTTGAAACCGAAAACTCCTCTTTAATTTTTTGCTAAATCCATTAGAAATAAAAATTGAACCATGAGATCGAGCTTAAGTGCCGGAAAAGATCGAAATTTTTTGAGTCAAACTAGAAATTAATTTTTTTCCTCAAGTTTAATTGCAGGAAAAAGTAAGAAGAGAAAGAAGATGGGTATTTATTGAAGGAAAGGGGACGACAGAAGCCATTGATCGCATTTTGAATGAACGAACAACAATTAGATGGAATGCCAATAGGTGGCAAGCGCCAATATTAAGGCGTTAATTTGAAAAGTCAACATTTCTTCTACACAGAGGGGAGGGCAAATGTTACTACAAATAATGATGTCAAAATTCTATAACAAAAGGTGTTGTGCGCTTATGAAAGGGTGACAAGCTTCTAAGAGTGTCCAATACCAAGCAACTGACCAATCCAGAAGATATCGTATATGAACATAGCGAAGAGGCTATCAAGCTTTTACAATTGGAAGGATATCGCACCAAGTTTCCAAATCTATAGAGATGTCGAGCAATAAGGGAAAAACACACACAAAGGTTGTTGAATTGAAGGTAGTTAAAGGAAAATGCCACATCATTTATAGCCATCGAATACATAATCACAAAGAGGGCATATCAGAACTCTATAGATATCTGGCCTTTACATCTATAACTATTGTAAAGTATATATACAAGCGACAAAGGTGATGACCCACATTTCGGGAGGTTTAAATCGACAATAATCCACATATGTCCAACATAAACAATCTGGAACATAGATAATCAATGGGGTTAATTATGAAAAATAAGAAAAGAAGAAGAAAATAAACATAGAATCTAGTAGCATAATGACAAAATATAATAATCAAATAAACAGTTCATAAAGTTGTTTACTATACGTCTGATTATAATTTATACAACACTTATCAAAGTTATATATACAATATAAATAAAATATAATGCAGTAGAACAACATGATTCAGGGAATAATAATAGTAATAATATACCAAATCTTCATCTTTATCTTTTAAAAAATGATCCTCGATGCGCTGAAATACTCAAGGCTGACCCGAGCGTAATGGAAAGCAAAACACTCGAGTCAAGACTAAAATATCCTTATGTGAGTCAAATCGATATCACATAACATGAGTATAATAGAGTCAGAGATGTTTATGTGGTTTCACATCTCCTGTCTAGTGTATAACGTGCGTGCAATAACTCAAAAGATGTTACGGGATTTTCCATCTCTTAAGGATCCGTCAAAATATTTATATATAGTAGAATAAGCTATATATTTAATGTCTAATTAGTAAAATAAATATTTTTCTTAGCGTTAAGGGTTTACATTAATCCCCCTTAACGCGTTTTTAAGCATTGTCGTATAGTTTGCATATAAAGCCCCAGTAGCACATCGGGGATAGGGATGCGCCGTAATACGACAAAACTTAACCAAAATCGTAGTGGTCTTGTATAGGAATAAAAGTATGACAAAGCATGTGAGGCGGTGCCTAAGGTAGGATGCTACCAGTTCGGGTCGCAGGGCTGGTGGTAACACAATGTAGCCACGATCATCCACTATGTACATCCATCCTATATCGAGTCAAAGGGAGGTTATCCCAAAATCAAGTGCATCGATCGAAACCAACATCAAAAGTAATAATATGGACCAAGTCCAAGAAAATCGAAGAATGGATGTTCGCTAGGGGTAGCTAGCCCACTTGGCCCTGTCAAACCATCCTATTTTGGTCATTTCAAATTAGCACAAGTGTCGGGGTTTATCCCCCATTGTTCTCTTTCTTCAAATCCAGCAAATGACGCCAAATCCAACCACTTCGCTTTGGAGTTTCCTCCACGTACACAGTTGTTAAAATGGTTCCACTATTGACAGAGAGTATACTAATAAGAGGCACCGGTCTCTTTAACAACAAAACGTCGTTTTACGTAACGGTTGGTACTTTTACGTTTCGAAAACAATTCATACTTGATATCAAAATATCATATTATCTTCAAATATCGATATCATTTCAAAAATATCATATTCACTTCAAAAATCATATTTAGTTTGATATGTCATTATCACTTGAAAATATCATTCAAATTTCCATTTCAAATCTCAACTTAGGTTATAACTTCATTTTAACCAAATTCGTATTTAAATCCACGATTTAAATATATACAATTCCCATTTTGACCAGTTTGAGTTTTTTGAAAATAGTTTGAAATTTTTTAAACAGTTTTAAAAAGTTAAAATAGTTTAATAAATGGTATTGATATTAAAAATGCTTTGTATAGGAAAATAGTTTGGAAAATCAAATAATTCGAATATTTAAAAGATAAATTTTAAATAGTTTATATTAAAATAATTTATTTGAAAATAGTTTCAAAGTCAAACTAATTCAATTCCAAATCTTTCAATTCAAATCGTCTTCAATTTCAATTCCATTCAAATCGACTCAATTTCGATTCCAATTGAAATCAACTTCGATTCCAATTTCAATTCAAATCAATTTCGATTCCAATTTGAATTAATTTCAATTCAATTTTCAATTTTAAACCATTTCGATTTATATCAATTTCGAGTTCGATATCAAAATATTGATGTAAATGAATTAAAATTAAACTTAGTTTCAATGTTCAATTTAATGTTCAAATCTTTAAAATAATTCAACTCCGAGTTCAAATTTTGATATCCCCATTTATATCACTTTTACTTCAATTAATTTTAAAGTTTGTATAATAGTTCAAATCTTTTAAACAAAACAATTTCCATAATTTAAATCATATTTCGGTTATAACTTCAAAATCTCAAATTTCATTTTGTTAAACAATTTTGTTTAACTACTTTTAATTTCACATTTCAAAACTCAAATTCAAAATTAATTCAATTTCTATATTTCTATTTAATTTATTTTTATAAAATGAAATCATTTAAGTAAATTTAGATCCAAGAATTTTAAAATCTTTTAATTTAATCAATCCGATGTCCGTATATAATTTTCTATCCTATGGCTGAGTAATCAGTTATTTCCATTTTATTTTCAGGGATAGTACATCATTTTAATCCAAAATAGATGTTATCGGTATATCATTTCAACCTATTTCTTAATTTATTCGAAATAATTCCAATAACAGTTTATATACAGTCAGAAAATTTGCAGGGTGATAGTAGGATATATATATATATATATATATATATATATATATATATATATATGTATGTATGTATGTAAATGAATAAACATCCAAATCATTCAAAATACCAATCAATTGGCATCCATCACAATCAATCATCCAAACAGTCAATATATCACAACAGTTGACTAGTTATCAATAATCGGGGATTTTAACAAGCAGTTTAATTCCAATTTCAAATTTAACTGTCGATTTTAATTTCTAACGGTCAATTCATATGTCGATTTAAATTGTCAATTAATTACCAACAACAATCAATAAATTTAAACTCCACAACTTCAATTTAAACTGCATAAAAATAATTCAGTACTTCGTGAGCATTATAAAACACTCACCTTTTATTTGAAACTGAAAATATTTCAGCTTCATATAAAATCCAATTTGACTCTATGTAGTAGACAACGCCGATACGATCGCAGCGTGACTCGTTTCGCTCAAATCGGAACTCGTATTCAAAAGATATACGATAATTAGCAGAACGAATAATTAAAACATAATTAACAATTAAATTAACAAAACAAGAAACGAGTTACAGGTCCCTATTTTTGATGTTTTTATAAGAAAAGTCCCTGTATATATAAGTATGCAAAATTTAGTCCCTATTTTTTGGAAAATAGAAAACGCAAGGTGCTTTGCACTTTTCTGACAGAAAACGCAAGCTAACTTGCAACTTTTATCAGAAAAGCGCAAGCTAGTTTGCGCTTTTTTATTTTGAATTTTTTTTTAAATTTTGAAATTTTCAAAAAAAAATAATTTTTTTGAAAAGCGCAAGTTAACTTGCACTTTTATAAGAAAAACGCAAGATAGTTTGTGCTTTCTGATTTACAAAAAATAGGGACTTAATTTACATACTTATTATTATGAGGACTTTTCTTACAACAACATCAAAATTAGGGACCTTTGGTGCAAAGCCCCTTAACAAAACCTTATCATACCCACTCTCTCGTTCACTGATATCCAAGACGCACCTAAACTCATGCTCGAGAGTGATAGGTCGCGCCTCCCTGGTGACTGCCGAAGTTCGATCCAAGCCTGCCACCACATCGCCGCAACCACCCTTGGCCGTGCTCGCGCACGCAAAAATCAGCACGGCCAAACCCTAAACCCCATGCTCCTCTACTACCAGACCTCCATCAAGCTCCGAGCTCAGCCCCGCTTGTGGTTGCCGCTCCACTGTTCCAGATCGAAAAACTCGATCACGATTTTAGTTTTTTTCTTATCTCTTTGTTTTTTGATCCGCCAACATTTGAAATGATAGAGAGAAGGAGTAGGGCATGTGGGAGACAAATAAATGGCTGTGATACGAATATTAGGTGAGTAAGTATGTATATTATTATAATAAGAAAATCTAACTCGATTGACCCTTGAAATTCCAAACTCCAAATGAAGCATGTAACTTGGTGTTTTATATGTTTTACTCACATTCATAACACAATGGAAATAGTTTCGCGGCCTAATTCAATCATATGCTGTAGATGGCTTTCAAAATAAAATTATTTTAACTAAATTTCTTAAATTAATTTCTACGCGTTTCAAGCTCGCACGGCCCAATGATAAGTTTGATCGCTAAGAAACTTAAAGTCCTATAATAATTCACTATTATGGATCCGATGAAACTAGTTTCATCAAAATTCAACACAGTGTCCAAAAAGACTATTTTTATTCGTTAATTAAATTGAGAAATTCCTAATTTCTACTTTTTCACTTTTAAATTCAATTTTAAAACTTCATAGCCCTCATTCATATTTAAATAAAATTTAAATCATCTTTCGACATTATTTTTCTTCATATTAAATTCAGATTTTAATTATTTAAATAATTCTAATATTAAATTTAAACAATTTAATTTTTCAATAAATCACATTAATAAATAATTCAACATTTACTAATAATTATTTTATTGTCATCTAAATAATTCGACATTTATTATTTAATTCCAGCTATTGATCGTAAACACCTTCAATATATTGAACTTCATTTCAATACTATTATTGCCAAAATCTTCGAAATTAGCTGTTTCAAAATTTTATTTGAGTTCATATTAAATAAACTATATTAACAAATCATTAAAAAAAATTATTTCTAACCATTTTATTTAATAGTTACATAAAATTTAATAAGTTTAAAATAGTTAAAAATACGGATCGTTACAAAGGATATTGAGCTTTGAAGAATGCAGGGGATACCATATATCTACAGTTATCAAAAGTGCCTGCCATAAGTCATCAATGCATCAAAGGATGTCGTAAACCATTAATATAGATGGGATACTGTAAATCATCATTATGGCAAGGATTCCATAAATCGTCAATAAGATAAGATGACACATTTCATCAATGTAAATAAGATGCTACATTTCATCAATGTAAAAAGGGTTGCCGCATATCAACAATATAAAGAAGGATGTCGTGAGTCATCAATATCATAAATCATCAATATGATCATGGATGCCATATTTTATTAGAATAACAGGAAATGTCGAAAATAAACATTTCATAGTGGATGTCAGATGGTATCAATCCACCACATGCCGAATGACGCGTGGAAGTTGATCCGCTTACCTCTACTCCTATAAATATGGATTTAATGGCTATTTGGAAGGGTCGGTTCTTTCTCACCGCTTTTCTTGTATTTTTCAAAGTTGTAAACCCTAAATCAAATTGGGAATTTAGAACGCCTATCGTAAATTTGTGACTTTCTGTAAACAAGGACTTGTACAAGTCAATTTTACATAGTATATATAAGTAAATAAAGATTCTTGACTATGATATGATTTACGACTTCCAAATGACTCATATGCCCTATTGCTAATGACATGCATATGATTCCTTTATCGAACGGGCATACTACTTATAAGTCGACATAAGGCTATCCGAGTCCATCTCTTGCAGGCCTTATCTACTTTGCAAATTTTGGGTTTAACAAAGAAAATTGTTAATAAAATAAGGCCACTTCATCAGTGGCAGCAATGTAACCAACTTGGAGACACCTGCTACCTTACATAACACCATGACAATAGAATATTCACATATTCATAAAGACACAACTTTGGAGGTGCCATACCAGAATGATAAGGTGAAATCAGATAAGCAAGTACATCATCTAGGGTGGGAGCCGGTAGAGGGGGAGCAACAAAAATATGTGCAGTAGAAGGAGTAGCAATCCCAATTGCAACAGGAGGAGGAGGAATTGTTTGAAAACCAGGATAAGGAGGAGCTGAATGATGATAATTTTGAACCTGAAACAGAGGAAGACCTTAGCAAACTCCAATTTAATATAAATAACTCAAAGTAAGAATATAAAAGTAATACTAGCCATAGTATGTTTGCTAAGCCCGGTCAGAACTATACAAAGTAGTTTAGCACCCAATATAATAAAAGTAAGGCTGTTAGTCAATATAGATTTCTCCTAGGAAATTAAGAGTAATTCCCAAAGCTCCAAATGTCTGTAATATGCTAGAATGTAAGGTCTAAATGGGATACCTTGCAATTAGACCTCTTTGAGATGAAAATTAAATATCTTCCTTCTCTTATGGGTACCTTGGAGAATAAATTGGATAATGATAATATGCAAATTTTCAGTGACAAATTGGCTGACCAATGGGAAAGTCTAAATATTAATATGGTGGGTCAAAAGGAAGAATCTTATTATATATATGAAGAAGATATGTCAAGTTAAACCAACTGAAATTGATGAACAACAAATCTCTATCCTAGCTTATAATGTTGTGAGTCTTAAAATTCATATTACAATAGTTTATGCAAATAATTAGCCGGTTAGTAAGGTAACCTATGGGCTAAATTAAAGAAAGTTGTAGCAAGCATAGGTGGGTCTTGGTTAGTTATGGGTGATTTCAATGTAGTATTAAAGGAAGAAGAGAAATAGGGTGGTCTTACGCTTAAAGTATCCCAGCTAGCAGAATTTAACAACCGTGTTGTAGCTTCTGACCTTATTGAGCCTCTACATACAGGCCTGAAATCCATATGAAGAAGTGGTGAGGAAAAGAAAATTGCGTGTAAATTGGACAGCATTAACAAACTAAAAATTAATAAATGTTCCTTAATTTAAGAATAGATGTCCTTCGTAGTTCTATAAGTGATCATAACCCATTATTAATAGAACTCAATGAAGAGGATATGAGAGATAAAGGCAAACCGTTAAGATATGCAAATTGCTTGCAATAATGTGAAGGTTCATTTGAAGCAGCTAGATCTGATGATCATAACTATATAGAAGAAAATCATACGTATATAATTTTGCACAAAATCGATATAGTTAAAGCAAAAGTTAAAGAATGGAATAGATGCAAACCAAGAGAGCATGATCAAATTTCTTAATTATAGCAAGAATGTGAGGAATTGTATAAAAAACTCGATCAAGATAGGAAAAATGAAGTCTTGCACCTTACATATTATGCTACTCGAACTAAACTAAAGGGATGCCTAAGAAGACAGGCCAGATATCTTGAATAAAAAGGAAAGGAGAAGAGGCATAAAAAGGGATAGGTGCACTAAAAATTTTTTATTCAAAAATGGTTGTCTAGAAAAATACTAATAATCTTAAAAATTGTATAGATGCAGATGGAAAGAATTACACTAGTATAAAATAATTATAAGACAATGCAATCACATACTACAGAGAGAATTGTACAATGGAGAATCCAAAGTCACATTACTAGCTGTTTGTTGCAGGAAGGAAGTCCACTCAAAAAGTAACAGATTGCTGACCAGAAGGGTCTCTGAAATGAAAATTTGGGATGCTCTTAGTTCAATTCATCATGAAGCTAGCTAAGCGCCAAACGGCCTCAACTTTATATTCTACAAAGTTCATGGGAGAAGCTTGAAAAATGATATACTGTCATCCATGCAAGAATTAGTGAAGTTAGGTAAGATTATAAAAGAAATAAATCACACTTTCTCTGCCTGATCCCAAAAGTTGATAAGCCTTGTAAAATTGAAAGTTGTAGGCTAATAACATATTGCAATTTTCTATATAAGATACTGATAAAAAATTTATGCAATAGAATGAATAAAACCTTACCAAACATCATTGTTGAATGTCAGAGTGCATTTATAAAAGGAAGATGCTTTCAGATAGTCCCCTCATGGCTCATTAACTTTTTATAAAGTTCGACAAGAAAGATGTTGACAAGTTCTATTTAAAGGTAGACATTCACAAAGCTTATGAAAAAATCAACACATTTTATTATTCACATGCCTAAGTGTATGGGTTTTCCTGATAAATCTACAAATTTAGTACGCGAATGCATAGCGGCACCTACCTTCCCTATCTTAATCAATGGTATTCTAAGAGGATTTATCTATAGCAACAGAGAAATCAAGCAAGGGGACTCTCTCTCTCCAACCATTTTGCGGTATCTATATAATTTTTCAGTCTCCAACGGAGTTAGCATGTCACAATAATATGATCCACACAATTCATAGTTTCCATCCTAGAGTGAGCCACCTCCTATATATAGTGTTATACGTCTAGTATACCAAAACAGAGAATAATCAATTATAAACTCGTCTCATAAGTTTATCAATCAGATTTTCACTACTTTGGAAGTATGTATTAGCTAATTTAAGCAATATATATGTCGTAATTAAATTACAACAACAAGCTTATACTATCGTAAAAATAGCACAACGAAGAAACCGGGAAGATAAAAGAATGATGTATAAGAATATAAAAATGGACTAGAATCTGACCAGTTAACTAAGAAAATTCCATCTGAGGCTTGTCGAAACAATTTCCTTAAAAAAATTATTTAAATTCTCCCAAGATACAACAGACGTAATCTGCACGAGATTGTAATGAGTATGTCAGCTCTGTGATTTACTGTATAGAGAAGTGAGAATAAGAAGCAGAAGAAAATAGAATTGGAATGGAATGAGAATGTGATCAGTATTCTCTCCTATTTATAATTTCGTCCGCATCCCTTCAAACAGCTGCGTCCGCTTGACGGGTCGCACCCGTTGCCTTTTAACTGCTACTGTTCGTTAACGGGTCACACCCGCCTGCTCCTCGCATCCGTTCATGTCACACCTGCTTCTGTTTGCCCGCGCTTCTTCAGTCGGGTCGCACCCGCTCTCGTCGCACCTGCTTTTTCTGTCGGCGTCTCTTCAGTCAATCCGCGTCCGCTTCTGAACAGATCCGCACCTGTTCGTATAGCCTGCAACTTTCAGAAAACCCGATCCAGTTTTGCAGTAAAAATAGGATCATATTAGATCCAAACCCAAACCCAAACCCGACCCCGGCCCGGTTCGGTCAGACAGAGAGAGGCGGCGCGCGCGCGTGTGTGTTGGTGATGCGTGATCTCCCTCCTCACAACGAAGCAAACATTTGGGTGCCCTACATGAATAGCTTTGCAATTTTTGACGACGTGGGACTATGTTATTTTCATTCAATTTAGTATTAGGAATTCCAACAATCTCCCACATGAATGATAATATACACACCCCCACACAAAGGGAAATATCGCAGAGTACATATAGAATAATGTTTTATCGTGGATAAGTAGATATTTCACTTTGAACTTTCCCTAGTTAAAACTTATGGATCTACTTGGCTAATCGGCGAATTATTTCATCTTGAACCGTTGGCATTTATTGTATATCCAGACAATAAGCTTTACGAAGCATCGATTCCCTTCTCATCCAATCTCTTGGCTATGTTCATTTTGGTCCTGAACAATTTTTGGTTCTTTGCGTGTTTATAGAAAATATAAGCCTTTAATATTCTCATAGAGCCGACCCAGCTCACACTAACATAGGTGATCGCAACCATTAAGAGTATCCTACATATACCCACTTGTTATATTCAAGATATGGTCATCATTAAAAAACGTAGTTTTAACCTTTAACTACTTCTCTAAGCATGCATTATATTTTGCACCATAGGAATGGAGTAGGACTAAGTCCAAACAAATGCATTGCTTCTTAAGTTACTCATAACTGGTTTGCCTATTGATTCTAGTCCATGGGATTTCTAGTTGCTGGGATAGGTTTCCGTACATGGTAATTCATGTTGGTTTAGGCTTTTAAACCCATTCCCCTCGATGCGCAGTCAATTTTTTCTCTCGATAAACTTTTAGTAAATGGATCCGCTATGTTATCATTTGTTCTCACATAATCAATGAAAATAGTTCCATTAGAGAGTAACTGCCTAACTATGTTATGGCGATGACGAATGTGTCGTGATTTGCCATTATAGACAAAGTTTTTCGCTCTACTTAGCGCTGCTTGATTACCGCAGTAAATACATATAGTCATTGCAGGGTTGGGTCAAAATGGAATATCTTCTAAGAATTGACGAAGCAATTCTGCTTCTTCGCCTGCTTTATCTAATGCGATAAACTCAGATTCCATAGTGGATCAAGCTATGCATGTTTGTTTAGTAGATTTCCATGATACTGCTGCTTCTGCAAGGGTAAAGACATAACCACTTGTGGATTTTGATTCCTCTGAATCTACGATCCATTTTGCATCACTATATCCTTCTAAGATCGTAGGATATTTTCCATAATGTAAGGAAAAATTAATGGTATTCTTTAAATATCTCAACGCTCTCATTAGTGCTTTCCAGTGTTCCTTCCCTGAGTTACTTGTATATCTGCTTAGTCGAATTACCGCATAAGCGATATCTACTCTAGTGCAATTCATTAGATACATTAAGCATCCTATTACACGAGATTATTCCAGTTGCATTACACTCTCATTAGTTTTTTTATGCAGTACTTCTAATGGATTAAAAGGTGTTCTCACTCCTTTAATTCCATAGTCTTGGAATTTTTCAATTACTTTGTCTACATAGTGTGACTGAGACAATTCAATTTCATTAGGCGTTCTTATTATTTTGATTTCCAAAATAACGTCTGCGACTCCTAAGTCTTTCATATCAAAATTGTTGATTATCTTCTTTATGGTCTCTATTACTTTAGTGTTAGGACCAAAGATTAGCATATCGTCTACATATAAACAAATCATAACGTATGATTGTCCAACTTGTTTGTAATAAACACATTTATCACGTTCATTTATACAAAAACCATTTTTCATCATAACACTATCAAATTTTTCGTGCCATTATTTTGGAGCTTGTTTGAGTCCGTATAGTGATTTTACTAATCGACGTACTTTGTTTTCATTTCCTTTGGAAATAAAGCCCTCAGGTTGCTCCATGTAAATATCCTCATTGAGATCTCCATTTAAGAATGATGTTTTTACATCCATCTGATGAATCTCTAGATTATATACGAATGCAATTGCTATTAACATTCTTATAGAGGTTATTCGTGTAACCGGTTAATAGGTATCAAAGAAATCTACACCTTCTTTTTGAAGATATCCTTTGGCTACTAATCAGGCTTTATATTTATCAATAGAGCCATCTGGTTTCATTTTCTTCTTAAAATCCATTTGCAACCAATTGGTTTTATTCCAGGTGGAATATCAACTATTTCCTAATTTTTATTACTTAGAATTGAATCAATCTCACTTTGGATTACTTCTTTCTAACATGAAGATTCAGAAGATGACATTGCCTCCTTGTATGTTTGAGGTTTGTGTTCTAACATATAAGTTAAAAAATAGGAAAAAAATGTCTTGGAAGTTCTTGCCCTTACGCTTATTCTTGGTTTAACTTCATCTTTGTCCTGATGAGTTTCATCTTCATATGTCTCATCTCTGTAATCTCTTGTCCTCTTTGGGACAAGGTTTCCATCGTTTCTTTTATGTGGGAACACATCTTCAAAGAACGAGGCATCTCTTGATTTCATGATTGTATCTACATGAACATCAGCTATATCAGACTTGAATACCAAAAATCTGTAGGCACTACTATTTTGGGCTGACCCTAGATAATGGCAATCTATTATTTTTGGTCCAAGTTTGACTTTCTTTGGAAGAGGAACTGGAATTTTTGCCAAGCACCCCAACACTTTGAGGTATTTAAAACTTGGTATGTGTCCTTTCCATAGCTCATATGGAATTGTCCCTGTTTTATTATGAGGGGCTTTATTTAATATGTGATTAGACATATTTAAGGCTTCCCTCCACAAGTTCGTCAGTAGACCAGAGGTTAAAATCATGGCATTAATCATGTCTTTTAACGTTCAGTTCTTCCTCTCGGCTACACCATTTTGTTGTGGTGAATATGGAGCTGTTGTTTGATGAATTATACCATTTTTTTCATAGAACTAATCAAATGGTGATTCATATTCTCCACCTTGATCAGATCTCAATATCTTGATCTTTTTATTTAAAGATTTTCTACCTCAGCTTTGTACTTCATAAACGATGTAATTGCTTCATCCTTACTATTTAAAAGATATACATAGCAATATCGTGTATAGTCATCAATAAAAGTGATAAAATACTTTTTCCCACCTCTTGTAGTGAAATGACCCAACTTCTTAGCCTAAAGCTTTTTTTTACATATATATATGCAGTGGTCATTTAATCAAGAAAATATTACACTCTAATTTTCTTCTATCCAGGACTTTGTGACAATATAAAAATATTGGTTTGCTCTAATCATCTTAAACTTACATATGTGAAGATATATAAATTACTTTCTATTTGAATCAGAGTACAAAAGTTTGGAAGCAGAAATCTGTTTGGGAATCATTAAGAGGAATAATTCCCATATAGCAATAGTGTTTTTAAAAACCAAGTTTTCCAGGCATACTTAGATTATTGCATAAATATTGGTTTCATGTCTCAAGACTTAGCATTTTGCATGTATTTCCATAATTTTTGTTACTGTATGAACTGTACTCCTGCATGTGCATGTGTGTGCATGTTCCTGTGCATGTGTTTGTCAATGGAAGATTTAAGTGCCCAATTTTTTCCTTTTCTTGTTAACAAACATGAATGTGTCTACCCTATATTTGAGTTGTAAAACTTTACTAAAAATTGAGCTTAAAACTCTTTAGTGCTGGCTTAACCCAGGCTCAAGATAATGGTCAGGTTAGACATATTCCACTTGCACTTATTCTTAAGCAAAATACATGTCATTTTATTTTTTAAAAGCAACTTAAAACCTTTATTCTGCCAGATTTTTTTTATATCAATTTAATCATGGAGCCAAATACTTGATTGTACATTCAATCTATAAATCCTTTCAATTTCAGCTTTTCTACGATTATAAACTGACTGTTCTGAAAGCTTAATAATTCCATTTCTCAGTAAAACATTTGCAAAACAAAGCACATAAGTTCCAACTGACACGCATATGGGTTCCACACTTGCAAAACAGTAGCTCTAATAGAACATTAGTTTTCTTTAGCATAAACATCTATTTTAACTTCAGCAGTTCTTTAAATATAGCACCCAATTCCTTAAGCAGCTAAACATCCAAAGCCTGATCAAAGAAATTCCTATTTTCCTGCAAAATCACCATGAACTGCCCCATATAAAAATGAGACACCCAATGGTGCATAAAACACACTAGGGTCATACTAAAGCCTGGTATGAGTAATCTAACTGAAAACATGATTTTATATGGCTCTTATTCATATTCAAATAACTTTAAATGGATAAAGGAACTCAATACCACCCTTTTGCATGTTTCTGTGAGGCATGTGCATATACATTAGTGCACAACATATTATACATAATTTAATGGTTTAGTTCAGTGAAAAACAATCAGAAGATCCATCCATAAAACATCATAAACCAATCAACACATTCATCAATTCATTCATCAACCCCTTTTTTTTACCAGATTACTGGCCATCAGGGATTTTACCCAAGCCCTCTCATGAACCTATTTCTATTGTTTACTATCAAGCATATCATGGTCTTTGGCTACTTTCTCTTGTTGAACCACACACTGCCTGGGACATATCACTGTTAACCCAGCACACTCAGGCCCCTGGGTATAAGCATACCATGTGTGAGCTTGTAATGTTCACCTTGCCAAGCCATATTTTGTAGCCCTAAGATCCAAAAGTCCTTAGTTAAATTACTAAGTGTTACTTTCCCTTTTCATTGCTGTGCTAGTCCCTACTACATATCATATTTCAATCAGAGAAATAAACATTCAGCCAACATGAATTCATCCAGAGATTGGTAAGTCATGTTCTTATAAGCAAGCATATAATCATGCAAACAGATGTGATTTCTAAGCATATTTTTCTGTCTATGGGTTTCAACGGATCAAGTTACAAACATATGGTCATAATAGTTTTCTGGTTATCTCCTTTTACCCCTGGTTCAATCAGACCCTTGTTAATCTTTAAGATCTGGCTAAACCACAAGTATATGCTTTGATTTGGATAGTTCATAAAACATAGAAGCTCAGCACATGTGTAACATTGCACCTCTACATTTTTCTTTATTTTAGTTGATATGAGACATAAGTAACAACCCAACGTTGCAGCCCCACCTTTTCTTTCATTTTTAGACCATATATTTACAACATAAATCCTGGGTTTTTAAGTAAATAAAATGTATAAAGAAAACCCATAAAAAGCTACTTCATCTCAAAGTTAAACCATGACACAGATAATCATATTTAAACATGAAATCCATGACTCTTTTATACTGGATAAGACATTATAAAGGTTTTACACTTGAGCAGATCATTGACAAGCCAAAGTTATCAATCATAAAATGAACATAGCTTGCAAAAGTGAAATATAAATTTAATTAGGCTGCCTCAATATTCAGGACTTATTGCCAAAGTTTTCAGTGAGGTTACTCACCTTAATCCCTCTTTTCCTAAGCTTCTTTTAGTTCTAATGGCCGATGCTCCTTATTTTTCTCTGGCTTATGTTTTATTTTTCTTTAAATTATGAAGAGCAATTGTAAAAGGTCTCACTGCACTAAGCCTCCTTATACAAAAATCCTGGCTACTACTAGGGTTTAGTAAAATTACCCAATGTCATTTCTACCCTATAAAACATGATCTGCCTCTCGTTTTTTTTTTTTTTTGATTCAAGAGAGAAAAGGATATGTGGTCCTTGTTTTTATTTTCATAGATAAGCCTTATCTTCAATCTCACCCTGGTCATGTTATATGCATGACTCTTATTTTCCAAAGTAAAAGGATGCTGGAATGGATAAAGTGCTTGCTTAAGGGTTCATGCCATTTTCATGCAAAAAAAAAATTGTTTCCTTCCAGCAAGTGCTTGCTTGTGCACATATAATATATGTATGCCTATTTTTGCCTAAGTCCTTATTTTCTTTCTTTAAATAATTTTAAGTATCTAAATATTTTTCTTATAAGTATTTATTCCTGCCTAACATTTATTTTCTTTGTGCCAAACTTATTAAAGACATAATCATGTCTTCATACATATGTATTTCTAAATTATTTATTCTAATTTATATATTGTTTTCTGCCTATTTCATTATGCGGAAAAATGTGTGCATGTGTGTGCACTATCTTGTGCACACATACATGTTTAAACCATACACTTGCAATCAGTTTCCATTCCTATTTTTCTCAATGCAATTTTTAAACATACATAAACTAATTTAAATCATGAAATTGCTCACAAAAATCAGGGTTATCACATGTACCCCTCCTTTTAGAAATTGTGTCCCACAATTCTCTCATACTTAACTTAAGTATCATGAATCCAGAAAATCAACTTTTCTGATCTCAAACCATTCTCAAGCCAATCACTTGATTAAACTCTATGCATATCGAAACAAAAATCACAATGCATATTCAATCAAAACATTCATCAGTATATATAAATTATACCTTCCATTCAATCAAACAGTTGTGGATAATCATTTCTGATTTTATCCTACACCTCCCATGTGCAATTATTTGGGTCAAGACTCCATTGCACTTTCACTAATTTAATTTCTTTGTTTCTCAATTTCTTGATCTCTCTAGCAACTATGCCCACTGGCTCCTTTTTATAAATCATCATGGGGTCAATCTGCACATCCTTAGGGGATTCTAGGATTGCCTCCTTATCATGAACCCACCTTCTTAGTTGAGACACATGAAAAACATCATGCATTGCTCTCATTTCTTCTGGCAACTCCAGCTTATAGGCTAAAGTTCCTATTCTCTCTAGAATTTTATATGGCCCTATGTATCTAGGAATCAACTTTCCTTGTTTCCCAAACCTTAGAACCTTCTTCATGGGTGATATTTTGATAAATACATAATCCCCAACACCATATTGTACTGCCTTCCTTCTTTGATCTGCATATTTCTTTTGCCTATCTTGGGCAGAAGCAATTCTTTTTCTAATCAAAGCTATTTTCTCTGAAGTTTCCTTCACACTCTCTGGCCCTAAGACCACCTTTTCCCCCAGATTCAAGCCAACTTGAGGGTGATAAACATGGTCTCCCATAGAGAGCTTCAAAGGGTGCCATGCCTATGCTACTATGATGGCTATTGTTGTATGCAAATTCAGCTAAAAAGATATGATCCTCCCAACTTCCTCCCCAATCCAATACACAAGCTCTCAACATGTCTTCAAGCAATTTGTTCACACTTTTTGTTTGACCATCAGATTGAGGATGGTATGTTGTGCTTAAGCATAAATCAGTCCCCATTGCCTTGTGAGAACTCTGCCAAAATTTTGAAGTGAAGATAGTATCTCTATCACTTGCTATAGTCTTTGGTATACCATGTAGTCTAACCACTTCCTTGACAAACAACTGGGCTAGTGTACATGCATTTCTCTCTGACTTTACTGGTATAAAGTGGGCTGACTTGGTTACTATCAACCACTACCCAAATACTATCATTTCCCCTCCTATTTCTAGGCAAACCATCAATGAAATCCATTGATATATCCTCCCATTTCCACTGTGGTATTTGCAGAGGTTGGAGCATCCCTGAGGGTTTTTGATACTCAGCCTTCACATGTTGGCAAACCATACATTTAGATACATAGGTTGCCACTGCACTCTTCATACCACTCCACCAATAATCCCTCTTGAGGTTGTGATACATTCTTGTGCTTCCTGGGTGTATAGTGTATTTGCTTTTGTGGTAGGCATCCAAGATTTCTTGTTTCAACTCATCAATTGCTGGAACACATATTCTTTTTCCTTTCTTGAAATGGCCTTGACTATTCAACTGAAAACCTTCCTATGCTTCACCATTTAATATCTGAGTTTTTTTTTAAATGAAATTGGATCTTGATCTTGTAACTTTACAACTTTGTTTTTCAATTTTGACTCCAGAGTGATAAAGCTTAACTTTCCCATTTCTACATACTCACTACTTAGGCTCATGTTTTCTACATTATCACTTTCTATCTCTAAATCAATCAACAATGATAAAGTGTTAAACTCTTCTATCATTAATCTAGACACATTAGCATGTTGTCTACTTAGGGCATCTGCTACTTCATTAGCCTTACCAAGGGTATATAATATTTCAAAGTCATAAGAGGCTAGGATCTCAATCCACCTTTGCTTCCTCATATTCAATTCTCTTTGTGAAAATAAATATTTAAGTGACTTATGGTCTGTATAACTTCAAACCTTGCCCCTAACAAGTAGTGTCTCCATAGCTTAAGAGCATACACTATAGCAGCTAATTCAAGGTCATGAGTAGCATATCTTACCTCACTTGGTTTCAATTGCCTAGAAGCATAAGCTATCACTTGATGTTGTTGCATCAATATTGCCCCAAGCCCTTGTCCACTTGCATCAGTATACACCATCAAGTTTTCATTCCTTTCAGGTCCTTTGAGGATTGGAGCTTACACTAGTGCTTCCTTTAATTTCCCAAAGGCTTTCTCACACTCTTCAGTCCAAGTAAATACTTGATTTTTCCTTGTCAATCTGGTTAATGGGATTGAAATTTTTGCAAAATCTTTTATAAACCTTCTATAGTAACCAGCCATTCCCATGAGTGATCTAACCTTAGTGATATTGGTAGGCCTTTTCCAAGCTTGCACTGCAATGACATTATTGGGATCCACATATATTCGTTTTTCCGATATAATGTGGCCTAGAAAATTCACTTCATTTTGCCAAAAAGTGCATTTTGAAAACTTTGCTTTCAAGTCTTCCTGTCTCATTTTTCAAATACAATATGCAAATGATTTTCATGCTCTCTAATGGACTTAGAATAAATTAGTATGTCATCAATAAATATGGATACAAATTTATCCAAATATTCTCTAAAAATCCTATTCATTAAATCAACAAAATAGGAAGGAGCATTTGTCAAGCCAAATGGCATTACTAAAAATTCATAAAGTCCATATCTTGTGTTAAAGGCTGTATACTTAATGCTTTCCTCTTCTACTTTCATCTGATGAAAGCCTGAAGCTAAATCAAGCCTATAAAATATTTTTGCACCACTCAATTGATCAAAGAGATCATCAATTCTTGGTAAGGGATATTTATTTTTAATTGTGACTTTATTTAATTCCCTATAGTCAATACATAACCTAAGGGATCCATCTTGTTTCTTAACAAAGACTACTGGTGCTCCCCATGATGAGCTACTGGGTCTAATAAAGCCTCTTTCTTCTAATTCAACCAATTGCTTTTTCGATTCTATCAACTCCTTAGGCCCCATTCTGGTTGGTCTTTTAACCACTGGGCTAGCTCCTGGAATTATTCTGATTGAAAACTCAACTGGTCTGTGGTTTGGAACAACCCTAACTTCACCAAACACCTCAATATATTGATTCACTATGGGGATTTCTTCTAATGCAGGCATGGGTTTTTCACTAGACAGTGTAAAAAGATTGGCTATATTTCTATTCTTGTTTGCCTCACAAAGAACAACTACCCTTTGTCCATCTGAAATTTTCAATGATATGGTGGATATCTCCATATTTATGATAGCCTTATATTTACTCAACCAATCAACTCCTAGAATAACCCCTATGCCCGGATATTGCAATACATATAGGTCTGAGTTAAACACATGTCCCCCTATATCTAACCCCAGTTGCTTACACATCATACCCAGAACATATGAGCTACCTATAAGGTTTTTAATAAACAGTAGATTATCAACAATCATACAATTCAATTTTAATTGTTGTGCAATATCATGGGAGATCAAAGAGTGTGTAGCCCCAGTATCATACACTACTGCAAAAGGTATTGAGTGAATAAGCAAAGTACCTTCAACTTGGCCATGACTCTCAACATTTGATCCCTCAGTTGCCTTGCCTTTTCCTTCCAAAGCCCCTAATTTTCCTTGCTTAAATTCTGGACAATTCCTCTTTATGTGATCTTCCTTCCCAAAATGGTGACATTTTAAGGATGCTGGCCTAACATTTGTGCACCTATTCTTCATATGCCCCTCTTGGCCACAGTTGTCACAAGTAACCCTTTTCTTAATTTCAGCAGCACTGGCTTCTTCTGATTTCTTGGTGGAAGCTGTATCTACTTTCTTCTTATTATAAGGGTGAAATTTGCCCTTTCCTTTCTTATTTTGGCTATTCCTGAATGCCCTGAAATTCTCTCTAGCCTTATCATGTTGTTCAATGCTCAAAGTCAAGTCCAAAACTTGATCAAAAGTCCTGTCCTTGTATGGTATCATGTCTCTACTAAGGCTAGGGTTTAGCCTTGAATATACCTGCCATTCTTAGCGTCTTCAGTAGTGATGAGTACTGCATCGTACTTAGCCAATGATTCAAACCTCTGAGTGTACTCAGTGACATTCATAGTCCCTTGCCTTAATTTGATGAATTCCTCTCGCAAAGACTCCTTGGCTGATGCAGGGACAAACCTACCTTCCAGCATTGCTTTAAATTGATCCCATGTCACTTCTCCTTTAGGTCTTCCATCTATGATAACCTCCCACCATTCCAAAGCTGCTCCTCTCAATTGCCTGGATGCAATTTGCCTCTTCCTTTGGTCTTCAACTTGCATGTCTGCAAAGATCCTATCCAAAATCCTGAGACAATTTTGAACTCCCATTACTCCTTCTATGCCATCAAAAGTTTTGCCTCCAGGGTTGTTAAAAGTCTTGAGTAGTTTGGAAAGCTCCTCATGTGGATTTTCCTGCCTGTTGCCTGCTCCATCCCTTATGGCACTCATGAATTATTGCACATTCACCATGGGTGGTTCACTTGTTCCTACATTTTGATGTCTGGGTCCTACCATAGCTCTATGGATATGACACTTAGGTTAGTCCGTTTTTCCTAATACTCTATAGGTTAATTCATTTCAGTCTATCCCTATTCAGTTATAATAGATATTAGCAGTATAAGCACTAACAAAACAAAGCATCCTAGGCAGTCAACATTTCCATACATCCAATGCAAACAAGTTCACACATAATTTTTCTATGTTATTTAACAACATAGCTTTGATACCAAATGAAATGGCCCAACTTCTTAGCATAAAGTTTTTTTTTACATATATATATATGCAGTGGTCATTTAATCAAGAAAATATTACACTCTAATTTTCTTCTATCCATGATCTTTATGACAATATAAAAATATTGGTTTGCTCTAATCATCTTAAACTTACATATGTGAAGATATATAAATTACTTTCTATTTGAATCAGAGTATAAAAGCTTGGAAGCAGAAATCTGTTTGGGAATCATTAAGTGGAATAATTCACACATAGAAATAGTGTTTCTAAAAACCAAGTTTTCCAGGCATACTTAGATTATTGCATAACTATTGGTTTCATGTCTCAAGACATAGCATTTTGCATGTATTTCCATAATTTTTGTTACTGTATGAACTGTACTCCTGTATGTGCATGTTCCTGTGCATGTGTTTGTCAACGGAAGATTTAAGTGGCCAATTTTGACCTTTTCTTGTTAACAAACATGACTGAGTCTACCCTATATTTGGGTTGTAAAACTTTACTGAAAATTGAACTTAAAACTCTTTAGTGCTGGCTTAACCCAGGCTCAAGATAATGGTTAGGTTAGCCATATTCCACTTGCACTTATTCTTAAGCAAAATACATGTCATTTTCTTTTTTTTAAAAAGCAACTTAAAACCTTTATTCTGCCAGATTTTTTTTTATATCAATTTAATCATGGAGTCAAATACTTGATTGTACATTCAATCTATAAATCCTTTCAATTTCAGATTTTCTACCATTATAAACTGACTGTTCTGAAAGTTTAATAATTCCATTTCTCAGTAAAACATTTGCAAAACAAAGCACATAAGTTCCAGCTGACACACATATGGGTTCAACACTTGCAAAACAGTAGCTCTAACAGAATATTAGTTTTCTAAGAAAATTTAAACAAAATAGCTTAACATAATTCAGCATAAACATCTATTTTAACTTCAGCAATTCTTTAAATATAGCATCCAATTCCTTAAGCAGCTAAACATCCAAAGCCTGATCAAAGAAATTCCTATTTTCCTGCAAAATCACCATGAACTGCCCCATATAAAAATGAGACACCTAATGGTGCATAAAACACACTAGGGTCATATTAAAGCCTGGTATGAGTAATCTAACTAAAAACATGATTTTATATGGCTCTTATTCATATTCAAATAACTTTAAATGGATAAACGAACTCAATACCACCCTTTTGCTTGTTTCTGTGAGGCATGTGCATATACATTAGTGCACAACAAATTATACATAATTTAATGGTTCAGTTCGGTGAAAAACAATCAGAAGATCCATCCATAAAACATCATAAACTAATCAACACATTCATCAATTCAATCATCAAGCCCCTTTTTTTTACCAGATTACTAGCCATCAGGGATTTTACCCAAGCCCTCTCATGAACCTATTTCTATTGTTTACTATCAAGCATATCATGGTCTTTGGCTACTTTCTCTTGTTGAACCACACACACTGCCTGGGACATATCACTGTTAACCCAGCACACTCAGGCCCCTGGGTATAAGCATACCATGTGTGAGCTTGCAATGTTCACCTTTCCAAGCCATATTTTGTAGCCCTAAGATCCAAAAGTCCTTAGTTAAATTACTAAGTGTTACTTCCCCTTTTCATTGTTGTGCTAGTCCCTACTACATATCATATTTCAGTCAGAGAAATAAACATCCAGCCAACATGAATTCATCCAGAGATTGGTAAGTCATGCTCTTATAAGCAAGCATGTAATCATGCAAACAGATGTGATTTCTAAGCATATTATTTTGTCTATGGGTTTCAATGGATCAAGTTACAAACATATGGTCATAAATAGTTTTCTGGTTATCTCCTTTTACCTCCGGTTCAATCAGACCCTTGTTAATCTTTAAGATCTGGCTAAACCACAAGTATATGCTTTGATTTGGATAGTTCATAAAACATAGAAGCTCAGCACATGTGTAACATTGCACCTCTACATTTTTCTTTGTTTTAGTTGATATGAGACATAAGTAACAACCCAATGTTGCAGCCCCGCCTTTTCTTTCATTTTTAGACCATATATTTACAACATAAATCCTGGGTTTTTAAGTAAATAAAATGTATAAAGAAAACCCATAAAAAGCTGCTTCGTCTCAAAGTTAAACCATGACACAGATAACCATATTTAAACATGAAATCCATGACTCTTTTATACCGGATAAGACACTATAAAGGGTTTTACACTTGAGCAGAACATTGAAAAGCTAAAGTTATCAAATCATAAAATGA
This sequence comes from Allium cepa, assembly GCA_030765085.1. Classification (NCBI taxonomy): domain Eukaryota; kingdom Viridiplantae; phylum Streptophyta; class Magnoliopsida; order Asparagales; family Amaryllidaceae; genus Allium; species Allium cepa. Next base: position 439,483,117 of record CM060941.1, read on the forward strand.
ACATAGCTTGCAAAAGTGAAATATAAATTTAATTAGGCTACCTCAATGTTCAGGACTTATTGCCAAAGTTTTCAGTGAGGTTACTCACCTTAATCCCTCTTTTCCTAAGCTTCTTTTAATTCAAATGGCCGGTGCTCCTTATTTTTCTCTGGCTTATGTTTTATTTTTCTTTAAATTATAAAGAGCAATTGTAAAAGGTCTCACTACACTAAGCCTCCTTATACAAAAATTCTGGCTGCTACTAGGGTTTAGTAAAATTACCCAATGTCATTTCCACCCTATAAAACATGATCTGCCTCTCTTGCTTTGATTCAAGAGAGAAAAGGGTATGTGGTCCTTGTTTTTATTTTCAAAAATAAGCCTTATCTTCAATCTCACCCTGGTCATGTTATATGCATGACTCTTATGTTCCAGAGTAAAAGGATTGCTGGATGCTTAAGGGTTCATGCCATTTTCATCCAAAAAATTTTTTTTGTTTCCTTCCAGCAAGTGCTTGCTTGTTCACATATAATATATGTATGCCTATTTTTGCCTAAGTCCTTATTTTCTTTCTTTAAATAATTTTAAGTATCTAAATATTTTTCTTGCAGGTATTTATTCCTGCCTAACATTTATTTTCTTTGTACCAAACTTATTAAAGACATAATCATGTCTTCATACATATGTATTTCTAAATTATTTATTCTAATTTATATATTGATTTCTGCCTATTTCATTATACGGAAAAATGTGTGCATGTGTGTGCACTATCTTGTGCACACATACATGTTTAAACCATACACTTGCAATCAGTTTACATTCCTATTTTTCTCAATGCAATTTTTAAACAAACATAAACTAATTTAAATCATGAAATTGCTCACAAAAATTAGGGTTATCACACGTAGATAATGATTTAAAATCACATAAATCTGTATGAACCAAACCTAGTGGTTCGGTGCTTCTATCAACAGATTGAAATGGTTTTTTAACCATTTTTGCTTCTACACATGTCTTAAATTTGTAGTTCTTATCTACTTCGAATTTCGGAATTAAACCCAAGTTTGATCATGTTTTCATTTTTCGGAAATTTATGTGTCCCAATCTATCATGCCATAGTAAAATTTCGTGCTCAAGCAAGTAAGAAACTTCAATTTTATTAATAGCACAATCAGAATACATTGTTTTATTGTCGATAATGGCTACATCTGCCTTAAATAGGCCATCACATAAATATCCCCTTCCGATATATATTCCAGCATTGGACAAAACCATCTTGTCTGACTCGAACACCATTTGGAATCTTTCTTTGGTAGTACTGAGCCAGAGATCAAATTCTTGCATATATCTGAATGTGGAGCACGTAGTTCAATTTGACATTTTTTTCAGAAGTAAACTTGAGAATTACTGTGCCACAACCTTCAATCATGGAAATAGCAGAATTACCCATATAGAGTTTCTCTTTCTGATCGAATTTCTGATATGTAGAAAACATGGATTTTTTAGAGCAAACATGACGAGTAGCTCCTGTGTCCACCCACCGTTGGTTAGGATTCTGAACCAAATTGCATTCAGATATAACTGCTGAAAATTTGGGCTCGTCCACTTCCATGTTGTCAACTATATTCGCCTCTGAGTTGCATTCCTTCTTGTGTTTGCAATCTCTAGTGGCGTGTCCCATTTTGCCACAAACCCAACATTCGCCATTAAAATTCTTGGTTTTATTATCTTTGGGTTTGTTTTTAAGAGCTTTCCTCTTCTTTGAGAAGTTCTTCTTTTTGTTGAAGTGACCTTTTGTTCTTGTTCTTCGACCCTTCTGTTACCAATGCCTCTTCACTTTGTTTAGTAATTCCACGGTTATCTGCCTCAATCTTTAATCGTGCGATGAGGTCCTGCAAATAAATCTCTTTCTTTTTATGCTGTAGATAGTTATGGTAGTCTCTCCACGATGGTGGAAGCTTTCCTATTATGGCTTCAACCAAGAAAGATTCTCCAACCTTATGGCCTTCTGATTCAAATTCATGAATAATAATTTGGAATTCATGTAGTTGAGTAGTCACAGATTTGGAGTCTATCATTTTGTAGTCCATGAATTTGTCTACAATGTATTTCTTCAGACTGACATTTGTGTATTGTACTTTGTAGCAAGTGCATTCCAAAGGGCCTTTGCTGTCTTTAGAGGCTGATACAGTTTGTATAGCATTTTGTCCAGACAGTTCAGAATATAGTTTTTGCACAGGAAGTCCAAATGCTTCCATGTATCAACAGTTAGAAATGCATCTTTGTATGTTTCTATGGTTTGGCCTAGTGCAGGCACTGATTCCTCCTCCTCAAGATACCGTTGCATACCCAATGTGGTGAGATAGAACAATATCTGATTCTGCCATGTTAGAAAACCGTCACCATCTCCTTTGAAAAATCGGGCCTGTTGTGTGTAGTAGCCTTTATTGATAGTTCAACTGTTGCCATCTCTGTTTCAGTAAAAACAGAAAATTTCTTAAGATGTTATACGTCTGGTATACCAAAATAGAGAATAATCAATTATAAACTCGTCTCACAAGTTTATCAATCTAATTTCCACTACTCTGGAAGTCTGTATTAGCTAATTTAAGCAATATGTATGTTGTAATTAAATTACAACAAAACGTTATACTATCATAAAAAATAGCACAACGAAGAAACCAGGAAGATAAAAGAATGATGTATAAGAATATACAAATAGACTAGAATCTGACCAGTTAACTAAGAAAATTCTGTCTGAGGCTTGTCGAAACAATTTCCTTAAGAATTTTTATTTAAATTCTTCCAAGATACAGCAGATGTAATCTGCACGAGATTGTAATGAGCATGTCAACACTGTGATTTATTGTACAGAGCAGTAGAGAAGAAGAAGCAAAAGAAAATAGAATTGGAATGGAACGAGAATGTGATCGGTATTCTCTCCTATTTATAATTTCGTCTGCAGCCCTTCAAACGGTCGCATCCGCTTAACAGGTCGCACTCGTTGCCTTTTAACTGCTACTATTCGTTAACGGGTCACACCCGCCTGCCCCTAGCATTCGTTCGCGTCCCACCTACTTCTGTTCGCCCGCGCTTCTTCAGTCGGGTCACACCTGCTTTTGTTCGCCGATGACTCTTCAGTCAATCTGCGTCCGCTTCTAAACAGATCCGCACCTGTTCGTATAGCCTACAACTGTCAGAAAACCCGGCCTAGTTTTACAGTAAATATAGGATCATATTAGATCCAAACCCAAACCCGAGCCCGGCTCGACACGGTTCGGTTCGGTCGGACGGACGGCGGCGGCGTGCATGCATGTGTAGTGGTGATGCATGATCTCCCTCCTCACAACGAAGCAAACATTTAGGTGCCCCACTTGAATAGCTTTGCAATTTTTGGCGATGTGGGACTATGTTATTTTCATTCAATTTAGTATTAGGAATTCCAACATATAGATGAGTTGATAATTGTATTAAGTCAAGTAAAGATGCTGCAAAAACCGTTAACGGAAGTTTTCATGATCTTGAGGAAAATGTTGGGATTAAATTTAATGAACTTGGCACAATGTTATTCTAACAAACTCTATAGAAGGAAAGAGGACATAATACAGATTTTGAATGTGAAAGAGGGAGAACTGCCAATCAAATATCACAGAGTACATCTATCTTCTAATAAAATAATATATAAGTGCTGGTCTGGTAACATAAATTAGAGAGAAACTGCAAGGATGGAGCTTAAAATGATATTTTAAGAAAGAACAGAATTGGTACATACAGTAATTCACTCTAAAATCAATTTCTAGCTATAGACTTTCCGGTTAATGACTTTTCTATTGAAAAGATTAAATCAATATTTAATTTGATATGAAAGAGAGGATTGCACAAATAAGCTATTTTAAATTATATAGGCCCAAGGAGGAGAGTGGAGTTGGATTGAGAAGCTTAAAAGATATGAGGAAAGTTTTCACTCTGAAACAAGCATGAAAGATAGTTAACTCAAAAGGGTCAATGGATGAGGAAAAGTTATATCAAAGGGAACTTCTAGAATATGGCTGAAGATAATAATCCTTCTCTTACCTGGAAAGCTAAAGTGAGAGTTAGAACTTAACTAGCTGGTTGTTGTAAAAGATATGTAGCAAATAAGTTAGATACAGACCTATGGAGAGATCCTTGGATAAAGAAGAGATCAATTGTTGATAGTGTGTGTTGGGAAACATATGCGGCTTATGGTTACCCAACCACACAAGTGAGAAACATTATAAATAAGGGGTTTGGAATTTCAAGACTGTAATATTGCTAAAAGATATCAAACATAATAAGTTATATGCTCATCTTTACTGATAGAGAAAATGACATATGGACTTGGCAACCAATAGAGTGATTTCATTAGCATGGGAGATGTCAGAGAAAAGAACCAAAAACTTAATTAGGGGGAAATAATGTGGAGCAGATCAAATACACCAAAAATGTCACTCACAACATATAAGACGGTGCTTGGGAGACTTACTAGAATGGACAGGCTTCTCCAACGAGGGATTATTGCTGAAAATAAATGTGCCTTATGTGAAAATGAGATGCAATGCCATGAGCATTTTTTTTGAATGTAGTTCTTGAAATATGATATGGAAATTAAGCAACTTAGGACTGGTTGACAAACATAATAGGAAACTTAAAGCATGAGCTAGAGTACCACATTTTGCAGCGAAAAAATGAAGACTTGATATCCAAAATGGTTGTCGTTGCTCTAATATTGACTATATGGCTGATTTGAGAGATTCCCGAATATTCCAAAATAAGAAGATAAGCAAAATAGACACCAGTAAATGTATTTTAAGTGACATGAAAATAATCATTTAATGAATTTAGAAGAAGATACTTAAGGAAAAAGAAGAAGAGGTGATGAAGAGATGGGAATTGGAGGTTATACGTGGAGAAATCCAATGTATTGTTCGCGAGCCACTGTGAGAAGTAGAAGGCCGACCTAGTTAAAGAAGAAGGAGCGGATATAAAGTATAGATATGTAAAAATGAAACATTTAGAGTTAAAGCTATAGTTTTTATTTTGTTTGTATGCATAGTGTATGGGATGCGAACCACCTTTGGGCCGAATAGGCTGAATTAAAGATTACCTATTTCCAAAACAATGTTACACACACACACACACATATATACATATATATCAAGTCAAAACTATATATATGTATGTATGAACGAATGTATATATATGTATATACATAAAAAAAATCTTTTACAAATTGGTACTTGATTTATGTTTTATTTTTTTGCAATTAAATATATGGAAATTTTCCTAATTTGCAATTTGGAATACATCAAAACTTTCCTAATTTGCAATTTAGAATCTATGGAAACTTTTCTGATTTTCAATTTGAAATTTGCGGAAACTTTCCTTAATTATAACCTTACGTTATTTAAAAATTTCCACATCTCCACTTGGAAAAGACTACAAATAAAGGGGTACACTCATGGAGTTCATAATTCCAATAGCTCAAAAAGGAATAATATGAGTCAATAAAGGAAAAAAGTATAACCCTAATTAATCAAGTTAAGGATTTTTATTATTCTTCTCTGATCTTTTGTAATCTCTCTAGTTTATTAAAAGCAATAAAGGTCATCTTCCCCAAAGTGGACATACACTGTCATGATGATAGTGGAACCAATATAATTCTCTTGTGTCCCCTTTCGCTTTTATAGTTATTTACTATTGATTTCCGAGATATGATCCGATTGGAGAGTTAATCAATCTGTTTGTTTTACAACACTATAGCATGATCCTATAACTAGGTTTTTCCATTGCGGGAGATCAATTGCCCCTATACAACTGGTATCAGAGCTTTCAAGTTTGCTATTTCATAAAAGGTATTGGATAGAATAGATAGTGAAGATAATACATCAGAGATTAGCTCAGCACTAATAGTTGTTATGTATATTATGGTTTCCTACATGGCTTCAAGTTCACAGTTATTAATAAAGAAGTGGAATATAGAAGGAGATATTGAGAAGTGGCAGTGGATGAAGAAGGCGGTACTAAAAAGATTTCATTAATAACATGGTTTATGACTTAGAGGATTTAAATCCAACTATAACTGTTGTAGAGAATAAAGATATGGAAGAATGGGCCTATACTACACTCTAACTTGCTATATATGAGAATACTGTTTCTAAAATTAGCCAGGAATCTACAGCCAGAGGAATTTGGAAGAAATTAAAAAACTTCTACATGAAGAAATCTTTAACCAACCAACTGATCTTACTGAAGACCTTCTTCCCCTATAAGATGAAGTAAAGCTCTCCAATAAAAGCACATATGATTGTATTTGATGACCTGTTAATGAAGATGAAATCAGTTGATTTGAAGATTGAAGAAAAACATAAAGTCATGATTCTGTTATGTTCACTTCTAGAGCGGTTCACCATTTTTGTTAATAGCCTCATCTATGGTAGAGAAATATTAAAATTGGACGATGTGAAGATGGGTTTTCTTAGTGAGGAGTTAAGAAATTAGATGAAGGGTTTAGGTTTAGAAGATGGTAGAGGAGGAAGTGACAGTAGTCCACGCTTGTTTGTTAAGAGAGGAAGAACAGAGAAGAAGAAAAAGAATTTTAGGAGGCCATTCTAATTCAAATAAACCCTACTAGCATCGTAAGTCTAAAGATGGAAGGTGCCATAATTATAAGAAACTAAGTCATTGGAGAAGAGACTGTTCATATTTGAAAAAGGAGATTGGGATTTCTTCATCTATTATGGTAGAGAATGAAGATAGCAATGTAATAACAACTGTAGTATCGGATGTTGCGGACCATTACGTCCTTAATTCGAGGGTTTCATTCCATATGACACCCAATAAGGATTTATTTTCCTTCCTTTGTTGCTAATAAAGGAAGTTCCATCCTTACGAGTAATAATGCTACATGTAGGTCCATCGGAGTTTGTTCAGTTTGCATTGTTCGGTGGGATTGTTTGCACTCTTTCACATGTTCGTTATGTACTAGGTCTTCAAAAGTCTTTGATATCCTTAGGGCAGCTAGCATCACTGGAATGAAAGGTTACCATCGATAGAGACGATTTGAAGGTTTCTAGAGAGGCACTTTGTGATTGTGATAACCCAGAATTTTTGGGCAACAATAATTTGATAATCTTCTTTTATAATTATTTAAAATGATCTAAAATATATTCTTTTTCAAAACTAATAAAATGTGTATTGATCTGTGTAAATGTTTATAAGTAGCTTGTAAATACAAATTTAAATTTGAAATTCAAATGTAGTTATCTTGAAAATAAATTGGATTCAAAACTCTATATTTTGAAGCTAGTATATACATATAACTATTTATTTGTGTATAATTAGATTTTTTTCATCATTTTCTTTAAGATATATAAAGATAAATAACAAGGTAAGTTTAAATATAAGACACATAAAACATATGAAAATATAAAACTGAATTGAAAATGTTATATAAATATACATAAAAACATATGAATACATAAACATTACAAATGTAAGTTAAATATATACAATTTAACAAATGTAAACTAATTTTATATGCATAATACAAGTGTAAGCAATTTATATCATGCTAAAGACAAATGTAAGTTAATTCAACAAGTGTCATTTATTTCTTTTTATTTTAAAAAAATAAATAGATAATAATATACAAGGATATATATATCATCTCTACTCTACTTCTTTTCTTCTTTTATTAGTTCATTTTCAAAACAAATCTAAGAAAAAAGACCTGTATACTAAAACCAGAGGATGAAAAAGAAATAAAATCAAACAACAGTCATATTACTTCAAGCTAAGGCAAGTTTCAACTCAGTTTTAAAACAAATTCAATTCAAGATTCAAGCTTAATTTCAAAATCAAAGCTGGTAAAAATTCCAGTTTCAAAGGTAAGAACAAGCTTCCAGTTTTCAAAACTTTCAGGCTTTCTCTGTTCATATTTTCACTATGAGTAAACAATTTTCTTTTAAGGGTTCAAATCTGTTTTAAAATCTGGATGCATGCAATAGATATCTGAAGTAAAGTGTGATAATTATTTGCTCGATTTTTAAATATGAATTGTATGTATACATATCTGAATATATGGATGTGCATGTGTGTATACAGAATGTTGGCTCTGTTCTTGTTATATAGGTTACAAAACTTGATCAAAAAACTCATATCTCTTCCCCTGATTCTCTTTAATCTTTAATATATAAACAAAATCTGTTTGTTATAACAAGATACCAATTTTAAAAATATTTCCAAGTTAAATCTGGAGCTAGTTTTAACAAGAAGGAAGAAGTACAGTGAAACTTAAATTATATCGAAATCTTGATCTAAATAATTTGTTGTTTCATGAATATAATCTGTTTTATCTTCGAAAACTATGATTTTTAAAGAAATAATCATGATTTTTAAGGTTGTAATTCGAGAGAGATCGAGGGATGAACGGAATTCATGTTCGTGTCGATTTCTGGTGGTCGAAGTGAACTGGGTGGTCGAGGCCATTACTGAAGCAAGCTGGGAGGTCGGAGGTCACGGCAAAAATGGTCAGAGGAATTCTTGTCCACCGTGGTGGCCGGACGAAGTCGAAGAAGGGTATTAGCTCAGTTTTGGTCGTGGTTGGAATTTGGGCTACTGCGTCGACGACAAGGCATCGGAGTTGATCGGTCATGGAGGAAGTGAAGCGTGGGTCATCGGCGAGGTTGTGGATGTGGTGGCAAGAACTCCGGTGGTCTGAGGCGGTGGGTCGAGGTGGATTTGTGGATGACTAGTTTTGCTCCAATGGTTCGATCGAGTCGATTTGGATTTCTCGATTGATTTGGAAGTGTGGGTGGTCGAGATCGTTAGTGGGAGCCAGCGATGACTTATCGGCGGTTGCCTTGGAGGCTGGAGCGTCGCCGTTGATCGATGCATGTGCACGAGGAGTTTTATGTGCACTAGTATTTAGTATTGGAGAAGAAGGGGAGTGCCTTGGGGTCGATCTCCGGATAAGGAATGGTTTGCTCGGGTTCGTCTTCGAGTAGGAACGTGAGAGTTATTAACATGTTAACAGTTTAAAATTTTAACAAATTTTAAAACAAAAAAGGGAGTCTCCGGTCTGGACTCGAGTACATATCGGGATGAATCCGAAGTGAATGATTTATAACAATTTTAAAATTTAAATAAAGCAAGTTTTTGAAATTTAAAATAAATCAAGTTTAAACCTTTTTCTTAAATCAATGTTCTTTTATATATAATAAATGTTTTATTTAAATAATTGGTTTAAAGAAGTTGAATGATTTATGTTACATAAATAAATTAAGTAAATTCTTAAGTTTATTTTAAACTTAATTTAAATATGTAATTAAGTAGTTAATTAAAGGAGTAATATATTTCTATATTATATGTAAATGATAAGTGATTTCAAGATTTATTAAATAAGATCTTAATAACAATTTAGAAATTAATGAAGAAAAGGTTTATCGTAAAGATTATTAAGGTCTTGGATAATTAATGGGTAATTAGATTAATGAAGTAATTAAAGAGAAATTAATTAATAATTAAGGATTAATTAATTAATAATTAAGAATAATAAATTAATTGGCAATTAGAGATTAATTAATTGGTAATTAGAGATTAATTAATTGGTAATTAGGGATTAATTAATGCAAGTAATTACTTAAATGATAATTACTTAATGTAAGTAATTAAAGGATTAATTTGTTAAGGGTTAATTAATTTAGTTAGTAATTAGAGGATAATTAATTAATAATTAAAGGTTAATTAATTGAGGATAATTAACCAATGAGATAATTACTTAATGAAAGTAATTATGGATAATTAATTTAGATTGATTAATCAAAGAATGATTAATTAATGGTTGTAATTAATTAATGTTAAGTAAGCAGGATTTAAAAGCAATTAAATTAATTAGAAAGGGTACAATTAATTTACTTTGCTTATAGATAATATTGAATAACTTAGATTATTTGATATCTCTAATATGTGATTTGTGATGTTTTGTGATATGAGATACTTTGGTTGAACTGTGATATTGTGGGTTATCTATCTGAGAAGAATTGTTGTGTGAATATGAAATCTTGAATATAAATTGTATTGTTTTAAACTTAAACATTTGGCTTAATAAATAACATTGGATTCGAAGAGACAGAGGTCGTGTATCAGTAAATACTCATTTCGATTTGTAATCTACAATAATTCTTTATAGATTTAATATGTGTAATTAATAGGCCAGAATGGAATAATTTAAGTAAACTGGACCATTGAAACTATATAGTGGTACCTAGGGGTTGTTTGTGAAATAAGTGTTTGGCTATAACAAGTTAAGAACTCGCAGTGGAGTACGAGTTACCCGGGTTTCAATTATGTTTCAAAACTTAGTATTTCATCTTATATGAGTTTACTCACACTGGTTTCCAGCCTGACCCGGGTGTTACTTTGATGTAATGCTCGGGTCAGACCGAGTATTACAGATTTTCAGGTTAGGATGTTCTAGAGCTCAGGAGGTGAGTTGGATGGCAGGAACGTATGGAGTTTACCATTGTGTATTTGAGTCGATTTGATTGTAGTCTAGGACAAGTTAATTATAACTGTCCAGTTTATTTGAAAATGGTTGTACTCTGATATATTGAATGTAAATTGACAATTACAACTTTTTCTTGTATAAATGCTATTATTTGATATCATATTTTATTCCGCTGCGAATGTGAGATTCTGTGTTTTGTTTTATGTTCTTCTTCTACCTCTTTTCTTCTTTACCCTAACAATATGAGATTTTCGACGTTTCATTGCTTGACACTTCTCAAGTGAACGTATTAGTGTCGAATTCTCGATGTCGAAAATATCGGGTCGTTACATTTTGGTATCAGAGCTAAAGATTAAGAGAGAACCTTGGCTCTGGTAGGTTTACTCATTAAAGATAGGGACATTAGTACCCTAGAATGAGTCGAGCATATTATATGAGAGCATATTTGTTATTTTCTTATATAAAGATTTTAAAAGGGTTTTAAAATTAGTCTTTATACAAGTTTATATTTTGATATATAAAGCAATAGTTTTTCTAATATATATTAAGGTAATTGGTTGTTGATTATTGGAATTAAATGTAGTAATAAGAATTAAGTGGTAATAGAAATACAACCAAGTAAGAATTGGATAATATGAACTATACAAATAAGATAAGCTAGAAATGGATTCAAACCAGAGAATAAATCCTGAAATTTGTAAGAGTGTTTTCAGAATGCTGAATTAAGCTACCCTGATTTTATATCCAATAAATTATGAGAGAATATAGTAAATTGGTTTCCAGTTATGATAACCTTAGTTATTATCCTAGAATGTTTTTTGTATCTTGATAATGGAATGTTGTTAATGATTAAGAAAAATGAATGTTTTAAGGAAGTTACATTTAAATAAGTATGACTTGTAAATTTAAAAGGATTTAATTGTGAAGTTTAAAATCTAAGTCCAAAAAAATTGGATTTGTTTCGAAGTATTAAAAGATATTATGAATAATATTTTAAAATGTAGGAATTTTATTTTAAAACAAAAGTTGTTTTAAAATTTAAAAAGGAATTTGTTTTGAAAATAAAAACCAAGAATGGTTTAAAATCTAAAGTATGATTTGAAGTGTAAATGAAATATATATGTATATATAAATAGATATACATAATATTAAGATGATTTGAAATAAACTCTAAGTGTTGAGTTTTGAATTTTCCCCTAAATGTGATTTAAAACCCTAAGAGAAATAAGTTTTTGAACTTATAAGTGGGAAAGGGATATTGATAAGAAATTTAAATATTTGAAATGGAGAGTTCAAATTTAGTAAGGTTGACTGGATTAAATGAATTGAATTTAACTTAGAGAAGTTACATGGTTAGTTTAAATGGGAGTTATGTGTGATCTCAAAGAAAGTTTGAGTTCTGGAAATTGGTAATGGAGGCTATTGATGAATGTTTTAAAGAATTTGGATGTTTATTGTAACGCCCCACCTCTATACCCACGCTAGCCAAGAACACTACGGAGTAGTGCTGTCAACTAGCGCGGAGAATAAGGCTGTTGAGGAGCGACCATCCATGTAATTGCTTATCACACGGTGGCTATAAATAATCTTCGGAAACAAACGTAGAAATAAGCATAATGCAAATCAATCACAGACATCCATATCACAAAGGCGGAAGAAGATATGAATATATAACTAACACATGAAAGTGTACATCAGAGTAGTGGTCAAAAGATCCACAATAATACAAAAGAATAGCAACACGTGCTATACAAAAGAATACAACTATGAGTCTATATCTCAAGTGTATACAACAAAAACTGCTAATCTAAACAGTTAGCCAAAAGTCAGAGTGATGAATCCCTGGGAAGAAGTCAAGCAGAAGCACCTGTAACATCTCAGTCTGACCCGAGTATTATTTAAGAAAAATAATAAACGGGTCAGTCTAGCTATAAATATCAGATGACAAGATATAACATAAAAGATATGGCATAAACATAATATATCCATAATGACATACCACTATAAGCATGTAAATAATGATCAACAGAAGATCAATCAATAAGAGATAATCAATATCACAAGAATCTTCTCAAAGATTCGGAAAGGGCATCATACCCCAAACTTGTACTCATAACAAGTTAATGACATAAATTCTAGAAATCAATGCAAGAAGTCCAGAAATCATAGAAAGGAGAAAGAGGCCTATCACATGATGGTCCGAAGACCAAGGGGAGCTACCCCATATGTGTGAATGGAATCACACAGATTAGGGTCCAGACTAACCAAAAAGCAAAAAGGGATGTGTGAGTGGAATCACACAAGTGGTGTCTAGTCTAACCTCGCAACAAGAGACATCGCACAGTTGCTAGTCTAAAGCATCAAAATGATCGTCATGATCAACGAGAAGTGTCAATTACACTAAGATAGTAAATATAGAAGTTTAGCTTCATGTCCCATAACCACTTGCTTAACTTAAATATTTACGACAAACTGTAAATCTTCACTAATAAAATTGTCACAAGAGGTTCAATCGAACAAGTCCAAGAATTAACCGACAAAGTGAACGCAAGTGTTTCATACCACTTGTTTTACTAAGTCGTTTAATTAGATTTCTCATCCGAGTGATGTAAAGGTTTGTATATACTAATAGATTGGAAAACGGTTTAAGAAAAGAGCTTTGTTATTAAAAATAGAGTTAAAATTGTTTGTTAAAAGAGTTTTGATATTTACTACTAGTATTGAAACCTTTATATTATAAAATGACAAAACACAGAAGCAATTATATAAACAATCAATCACAAAGATCGCATACGGAGATGTGAATAAGATCCAAGGAAATCAGCTCAATGTTTTTCAGATAAGATCCCCTATGGAGGGGGGTCCGGGGGGGTGGCAACCCCCGAAGGTGGGGGTGCGGGGGCAACGCCACCGCTTACGGGGTTCGACCTGCCCGGTCAGGTCGCGGGGGTCCAGGGGGCAGCGCCCCGTCCAAAACGGTACGACCTAGTGAAGACAAAAAGGGGGTCTAACGACCTAAGAGGGATAGGGTCGAGCGACCTAATGGTTGCGACCTAGGGGTCTAAGGGGTCAAGCGACTTAGTGGTTGCGACCTAGAGGTGTTCGCGACCTAACGATGACTCACGACCCAACATGGCCGACTTAACAGAGGTCGCGACCTAACAGGATAACTCGTGACCGACTTAAGAGTTGCGTGACTGAAGGGTTGTACGACTTAAGGGTTGCATGACTTAAGGGTTGCACGACTTAATGGTTAGGCCAGGAGCGACCTAACGAGATAAGGTCCAACGACCTACGAGTTAAGGGTCCAACGACCTATTGGGATAACACGTAACCGACTTAAGAGTTGCATGACTGAAGGGCTGCACGACTTAAGGGTTGCACGACTTAAGGGTTGCACGACTTAAGGGTTAGGCCAGGAGTGACCTAAGAGATAAGGTCCAACGACCTACGAGTTAAGGGTCCAACGACCTATCGGGATAACTCGTAACCGACTTAAGAGTTGCGTGACTGAAGGGTTGCACGACTTAAGGGTTGCACGACTTAAGGGATTAGGCCAGGAGCGACCTAACGAGATAAGGTCCAACGACCTTCGAGTTAAGGGTCCAACGACCTATCGGGATAACTCGTAACCGACTTAAGAGTTGCGTGACTGAAGGGTTGCACGACTTAAGGGTTGCACGACTTAAGGGTTGCACGACTTAAGGGTTAGGCCAGGAGCGACCTAACGAGATAAGGTTCAACGACCTACGAGTTAAGGGTCCAACGACCTATCGGGATAACTCGTAACCGACTTAAGAGTTGCGTGACTGAAGGGTTGCACGAATTAAGGGTTGCACGACTTAACTCCGAACGAGCTAAAAATGGCCAGAACGACCTAGGGTTAACTCGTAAACGACTCACGACCTATGGACGAACGACTTAACTCCGAACGAGCTAAAAATGGCCAGAACGACCTAAGTGAAGAAAATTCACCAAAACGCTAAAAATTGGAGTTTTTCGCCAATCCAATCCAAACCAAATGCTAACATGCATGCAAAAATGATAGGGAATCATTCCCAACAGTCCAATATAGTTATAGGCTAGAATTGTGAGATAAAAATCTCACCTTTGCACAAATTCAATGAAGGAGCTTGAAACAATGGAGAAGCAACTACAAGCTAGAATCCAATGTCTTCACTTTGACTTTGGAGTTGAATGATGGATTTAAAGTTGAAACCTAAGCTTGGAGTTTTAATTTCCTTTTCCACTCACCATTAATGCAAAAGCTTGGTTGTTAGGAAATTTATGAAGAGTGAGAAGAAGGAAGGGGGTTTGGGCTTGAGTTATAATGGCAGTCTAACCCAAAGTCCAAAGCGGGAAAAGTTAGTGAAATTCCACTAACTCCAAACCTACCAATGTTTATACTTAAAAAAATTGTAAACGGCATTTCGAACTCAATGGAAGTGGTCTCGAGTCCTAATTTTACCGTTTGCAAAAAGTAGCTTTTCAGACCAATATCCGATTAACGACAAAATATTTAAATAAAATATTTAAATATAAAATCGATAAATATGCGGGTTGTTACATTTATTTACTTTGACTCAACCCGATATCATCCTGTTGTTATTAATAACTCCTGAAAGTGAGAATTAGATTATTTTAATTGAATTAGGAAATGGATTGAGATAATATACATCCATTATTGAATTTAAATGGAAATAAGAACTTATTTTAAAACTATTTAAAGGATTTTGACCTTTGAAGTAAAATTGGAATTATATAAATGGAATCACTTTGAACTAAAGATTTAGATATTAAAAATGAATTTGCAAACTGAAATTGTTTAAGAATTGGTTCCAAGGTTAAAAGTTAAAATTGGATAGCAGATTGGATTCTGAAGATTATATTGTTTTTTAGAAATGTTTTAAAACTCTTATTTGAACCTTGAGATAAATTAAGTAAAAGTAATTTAAATGAATGTTAAAAGTTTGGACTGAAAATTTAATTGTTTAAAGACGTAAATAAAAGGTTAGAGGTTAACTTGATTTGAAGAATTAAATCAACATTTTGAAAATTTAACTCGAATTTATATAATTCGAGATGGTTTAAAAATTGATTGAAATTGAAATTAGCTCAAATAGTCAATTTGATTTAAATTAATTGAAATTGTGATTGTAGTTGAATAAGTTTAAAATTCAAATGGGAATTGATTTGAATTTGGGATAGAAATTGAAGTTAATTCAAATTTAAATTGAAATTGAATCAACTCAATGAGATAGGAAATTGAACCAGTTTGACTCTGAAAACTTTTTCAAATAAAATTATTTTAATATAAACGGTTTAAATCTATTTTCCTAGCTATTTACTATACAGCCTTTCTTTTTTAAAACCCAAACTATCTTATACTTATTTTACAATTAGTTTGAAAACAACTTTCTATTTTACATTTGTTTTACAAACTAATCATTATTTTATAACTACTTTATAACTAATTACTATTTTACAACTATTTTGAAATTACCTAACTATTTTACAACTTTAAAATTAATTAACTATTTTATTGCTATTTTACAACTACTTATTTATCTTAAACTTTTCAAGCTATTTTCTAAATTCAAGTGGTCAAGTGTAAACTGTTTATAATTGAAGTGATTAATCTGGTAGAATGAAGCAATTGCGAATACATGATAGAATCAAAATTGAAAGTGAATAAAAAGAGAATTGATTTAGCTAATAATCAATGATGATAAATACGTAGATGTATATATATTATTCTATTCGCATAGTGATTTGATCCGGATTCAAGCACAGAATTTCAAGATAGTATATCGATTCGAGTTGGGATTTTTCACTCGATTTTCGACGGTGAACCCTTGATATGGATTTGTGATTGGTTTTGGAAATTCTCTATCATAATAGGCTATGCAAGGAGAATGACGGTTTCTGATCAAGAAACCAGATCTGAGTCCACACTAGGAAGTCGAGTGGACGATACTGATTCAGATGTGAAATTGTGTGATCGAGTGAGTGATCAGATTTGATATTGCGTACGAATGATATATGTACATGGTACGTGCTTGAATGAAATTGCTATTGAAATTTTGAAAGAAATGCGAAATGATTTTTGAACAGAAAAGCATATTTTGAGAAATAAATATGAATAAAAGTGGAAGTTGGATACCTTTATGATTGGAATTCATTTCTTGAAGAAGTAAGTGATATGGTAAATAACTTTATAAAAGAAATCAAACTTAAATATTTTATTTGGCACAAGTCAAGCTATATATTACATATAACAAACTGCCCTTGTTGAATCTTTAGCCAGAAGAATTGATTTTTGAAAAGATTTGAAATATAAAAAGAGAATTTATATAAGTATGAAGTGATCCAAGATTTTTCAAGATTATATATATCTTTATATATATAAATGATTTTTATGAGAATGATTTTGGAAAAAGGTTTTGGAACCTATGGATTTTGGAAAGGCTTTTGATTTTTGGGAAAATCAATTTTGGGAATTCGGAAAGCCAAGTTTGGAACTATCGATTTGAGATATCGATTTTGTGTAAAGTAGATTTTTATGTGAATCATAAAGGGTATGATTTGAAGATACTATATGTGTATAGTATAAAATATTTTTGAGATTGGCTCTGGGGAAAAAGGCGCTCCCATGAAATAAACTTCATAAAAGATCGACGGGGTGGTTCTACATTAAGCCCTAAGGGGGAGGCTCTAAATTTGATTCTGGGAGGAAGTCCGGACAAACTGAAGTTTCTGAGGATTATGTGTGTAGGTAGCAAAAGTCAAGGGCGCTGATGCCTACAAAGACATTTGGGTTATGTTGTGATGAAAATATGACTCGATGTCATTGTGATCTACTACGGACCACAGCGGAAGTCATGTGGCCATGAGAGCCAACTGTCTATGTTTGATTTTTCCATGATGACAATGTAATATCGGTAGACTGCGATCTATGAAGACATAGCGAAAGTCGTGAGGCGGTGAAAGCCCACAGGCTACATTGGGACTCGACTGATGTAGTCTGCGATCTATGTAGGAGTGGTGAAGTTTCATTTGGCAACGAAATTCGAGGGCGCTGATGCCTACAGCTACATGGATTTTTGCCATGATGGCGACGTAATCCTTGGTGTAACTACGATCTGTGGCGGGTTCCATGGCGTAATCGAGGGGCGCGGAGTGCCTACAGTTATCTGTGGATTTTGCAGGGATGACAAAGTAACCATCGAGTTAACTGCGACCATGGAGGGGGTGATGATTTCCAAAGCATTCTCACCAAAGATGTTTCCTCTATTTTCAAAAATGTTTTCTATATTTTCAACAAAAAGTTTTTCCAAGTATTTTCACTGGGTGTTGAAAACGGATTTACCACGTACTTAAAGATTTTCAGTCCTACGCCTGATCAATGTATGACCAAATTTCTGTGAGAACGAGAATGGACTTGTGGAAACATCGAGTTATAAAAGTATTTTTGTAAAAAAAAACTATTTTGTTAATATTATGTAGATTTTAAAGTGTTTTAAAAAAAATTAAGTAAAAAGAGATTTTAGTTAAGATGTTCAAAGGGTAATTTATCTAATAATAAGTATTGAATAAATTCTGGTTTCGTTCCTTTTCGGGAACGAAAAGATTCAAAGGGGAGAGGAATGTGATAACACAGAATTTTTGGGCAATAATGATTTGATAATCTTCTTTTATAATTATTTAAAATGATCTAAAATTTATTCTTTTTCCAAACTAATAAAATGAGTATTTTTTTGTGTAAATATTTATAAGTAGCTTGTAAATAAAAGTTTGAATTTGAAGTTCAAATGTAATTATCTTGAAAATAAATTGGATTCAAAACTCTATATTTTGAAGCTAGTATATACATATAACTATTTATTTGTGTATAATTAGATTTTTATCATTTTCTTTAAGATATATAAAGATAAATAACAAGGTAAGTTTAAATATAAGACACATAAAACATATATAAATATAAAAATAAATTGAAAATAATATATAAATATAAATAAAAGCATATGAACACATCAACATTACAAATGTAAGTTAAATATATACAATTTAACAAATGTAAATTAATTTTATATGCATAATACAAGTGTAAGCAATTTATATCATGCTACAAATGTAAGTTAATTCAACAAGTGTCATTTATTTTCTTTTTATTTTAAAAAATAGATAAATAATAATATATAAGGCTATATATATTCTCTACTCTACTTTTTTGCTTCTTTTATCAGTTCATTTTCATAACAAATCTAAGAAATAAAAACCTGTATACTGAAACCGGAGGAAGAAAAAGAAATAAAATCAAACAACAATCAAACTACTTCATGCTAAGGCAAGTTTCAACTCAATTTTAAAACAAATTCAATTCAAGATTCAAGCTTAGTTTCAAAATCAAAGCTAGTACAAATTCCAGTTTCGAAGGCAAGAACAAGTTTCCAGATTTCAAAATTTCCAGGCTTTCTCTGTTCAGATTTTCTCTGTGAGTAAACAATTTTCTTTTAAGGGTTCAAATCTGTTTTAAAATCTGGATGCATGCAATGAATATCTGAAGTAAAGTGTGATAATTGTTAGCTCGATTTTTAAATATGAATTGTATGTATACATATCTGAATATATGGATATGCATGTGTGTATACAAAATGTTGGCTCTTTTCATGTTATATAGGTTACAAAACTTGATCAAAAAATTCATATCTCTTCCCCTGATTCTCTTTAATCTTCAATATATAAACAAAATCTGTTATTATAACAAGATACCAATTTTAAAATTATTTTCAAGTTAAATCTGGAGCTATTTTTAACAAGAAGGAAGAAGTACAATGAAACTTAAATTATATCGAAATGTCGATCTAAATAATTTGTTTTTTCATGAATATAATCTATTTTACCTTCGAAAACTATGATTTTTAAAGAAAGAATCATGATTTTTAAGGTTGTAATTCGAGAGAGATCGAGGGAAGAACGAAATTCATGTTCATGTTAATTTCTAGTGGTCGGAGTGAACTAGGTGGTCGAGGCCATTACCGAAGCAAGTTGGGAGGTCGAAGGTCACGGAAAAAATGGTTGGAGGAATTCCGTTCCACCGTGGTGGCTGGACGAAGTTGAAGTAGGGTTTTAGCTCAGTTTTGGTTGAGGTTGGAATTTGGGCTGCTGCGTCGATGACAAGGCATCGGAGTTGATCGGTCATGGGGGAAGTGAAGCATGGGTCATTGGCGAGGCTGTGGATGTGGTGGCAAGAACTCCGCTGGTCTAAGGCGATGGGTCGAGGTGGATTTGTGGATATCCTGTTTCGTTCCACTGGTTCGGTCGAGTCGATTTGGATTTCGTGATCGGTTTGGAAGTGTGGGTGGTCGAGATCGTTAGTGGGAGCCAGCAATGACTTGTCGGCGGTGGCCTTGGAGGCCGGGGCGTCGGCGTTGATCGGTGCATGTGCACGAGAAGTTTTCTATGCACCAGTGTTTATTATTGGAGAAGAATGGGAGTGCCTCAGGGTCGATCTCGGGATAAGGCAAGGTTTGCTCGGGTTCGTCTTCGAGTAGGAACGTGAGAGTTATTAACATGTTAACAGTTTAAAATTTTAACAAGTTTTAAAAAAAAGGGAGTCTCAGGTCTGGACTCGAGTACATATCGGGTTGAACCCGAAGTGAATGATTTATAGCAATTTTAAAATTTAAATAAAACAAGTTTTTGAAATTTAAAATAAATCAAGTTTAAACCTTTTTCTTAAATCAATATTCTTCTACATATAATAAATGTTTTATTTAAATAATTGGTTTAAGGAAGTTGAATGATTTATGTTACATAAATAAATTAAGTAGATTCTTAAATTTATTTTAAACTTAATTTAAATATGTAATTAAATAGTTAATTAAAGGAGTAATATGTTTTTATATTATATTTGAATGATAAGTGATTTCAAGATTTATTAAATAAGATCTTAATAATGATTTAGAAATTAATAAAGAAAAGGTTTATCTTAAAGATTATTAAGGTCTTGGATAATTAATGAGTAATTAAATTAATGAAGTAATTAAAGAGAAATTAATTAATTAATTAATGATTAAGGATTAATTAATTAGTAATTAAGAATTATAAATTAATTAATTAGAGATTAATTAATTGGTAATTAGAGATTAATTAATTGGTAATCAGATTAATTAATGTAAGTAATTACTTAAATGGTAATTGCTTAATGTAAGTAATTAAAGGATTAATTTGTTAAGGGTTAATTAATTTAATTAGCAATTAGAGGATAATTAATTAATAATTAAAGGTTAATCAATTGAGGATAATTAACCAATGAGATAATTGCTTAATGAAAGTAATTATGGATAATTAATTTAGATTGATTAATCAAAGAATAATTAATTAATGGTTGTAATTAGTTAATGTTAAGTAAGCAGGATTTAAAAGCAATTAAATTAATTAGAAAGGATACAATTAATTTATCTTGCTTATAGATGATAAAGATATATTGAATGACTTAGATTATTTGATATCTCTGATATGTGATTTGTGATGTTTTGATAAGTGATACTTTCGTTGAACTGTGATATTGTGGGTTATCTATCTAAGATGAATTATTGTGTGAATATGAAATCCTGAATATAAATTGTATTGTTTTAAACTTAAACATTTGGCTTAATGAATAACATTGGATTCGAAGAGACTAGGGCTGGGTATCGGTAAATACCCGAAACTAGTTCGATTTGTAATCTACAATAATTCTTCATAGATTTGATATGTGTAATCAATAGGCTGGAATAGAATAATTTAAGTAAACTAGACCATTGAAACTATGTAGTGGTACCTATAGGTTGTTTATGAAATAAGTGTTTGGCTATAACAAGTTAAGAACTCGTAATGGAGTACGAGTTACCCTGGGTTTCAGTTATATTTCAAAACTTAGTATTTCAAATTTTATGAGTGTACTCGTGATGGTTTCAATCCTGACCTGGGTGTTACTTTGATGTAATACTCGGGTCAGACCGAGTATTACAGATTTCCAGGTTAGGACGTTCTAGAGCTCAAGAGGCGAGCTGGATGGCAGGAATGTATGGAGTTTACCACTATGTATTTGAGTTGATTTCATTGTAGTCTAGGACAAGTTAATTA
Organism: Allium cepa; assembly: GCA_030765085.1. Lineage (NCBI taxonomy): Eukaryota > Viridiplantae > Streptophyta > Magnoliopsida > Asparagales > Amaryllidaceae > Allium > Allium cepa. Next base: position 439,504,754 of record CM060941.1, read on the forward strand.
TAACTGTCCAGTTTATTTGTAAATGGTTGTACTCTGATATATTGAATGTAAATTGACAATTACAGTTTTTTTTTGTATAAATGTTGTTATATGATATTATATTTTAATCCGTTACGAATGTGAGATTCTGTGTTTTGTTTTCTGTTTGCCTTCTACCTCTTTTCTTCTTTACCCTAATTATCTGAAATTTTCGATGTTCGATTGCTCGGCACTTCTACAGTGAACGTATTAGTGTCGAATTCTCAAGGTCAAAAATTTCAGGTCGTTACCATGATAACCCGGATCTTTAGACATCTGATAATTGGATAATCAACTGATTTTTACTATTGAGATACTGATTTTATTTAGTTGAACAAATAAAATTTTAATAATTAAAAATATCTGGACGTATATAAATGGATCAGAAACTACAATAAATGTTGAATTATAAATCGCTTGAAACGATAAATCTTATGATAAATTAATAAATATATAAATAGATATATGCAAACTTTATGATGTTGAAAATTTTAAGTGTATACATATACAAGCATATAAGTGTGTTTATATATATATATATATGCCATAAGAGGTAAAATATAAGGAAGTTTGTAAAAGTGTGGATATATATATATATATATATATATATGTATGTATGATATCAAAAATTGATATAAGGTATTTCTAATTATAGTGTATATATATATTGTGATTAGAAAGCATTGATTTGAATTCAATGTAATAATAAAGCTAGTTAAATTCTATATTTCAAAACATTAAAGATAAATATTTATTAATTTAAAATATAATAGTTTAAGCTTAAAATAGGATTTAATAAAGGGTTTAATATACTTTCTTTTAAAATTATACATGAAATAGATATAGTTTGTATATATATAAATATAAAACATAAACATAAATAAATTATAATAATAAAAGCATAAATAAATAAATATAACATAAAGATTTGGATATTTGTAAGCTTGTGTATGCCATGCAAATACGAGTGGCATTATTTCTTCTCTTTTAAAACTAAATATAAATAATAATGAAATGAGAAACCAGGCTATATACTTATTTCTCAGTCCTTTCATTTTCCAAAACTAAAACTAAAAAGAAAAATCAAAACTTCTTTCAAATTTCAGTTGAGCTAAAGCTTCAAGTAGATTCAGATTTATCTCAACATAAAGTAAATCAAGCTTCAGCTCAAAATCTACTTGCAGATCAAAACTTCAAGTGTTGTTTCCCAGATCAAAGATTTTTCCTCTGTTTAACATATACTGGTGAGTAAACATAATCTTTAATGCTAAATCTATTTTATATTCTGATGCATGTGATAAATTCTTGAAGTATTGATGTGAAAATGTTTTGCATAGACGTAGAAATGAATTTTTATTGTGTATATTTTGTGCATGTCTGGGTATATGAATATACTTGCCTCTGTTTGATTTCAATGGGCTAAACAAGTTCATAAATCAATTTCTCTTTCCCAAATCTCTTTTAGGTAAGGATCTTTAAATGAAATAAGTTAGTAATAACTAGATTTTATTTTTAAAATTATTTTTAAGTAAAATTAGCAGGTAGACTTACTAGAATCAAGAAATAACAGTGAAAGCTAATTCAAGTCAGAAAATCGATGGATTAAATTTCATATTTTGAGTATATCACCTGATTCATATTTGAAAATGATGAACTTTGATAATGATATCGTGATTTTTAAGTTTGTGATTGATGGGAATTTTTGAGTTGAACGGAAATTGAGTTTGTGTCGATTTCTCGGCGATCGGAGGTGGAGGAGCATCATGCTCGTTGCTGAAGGTAGCTGGGTGTCTGGAGATCGTAGGTAAAATGACCGGTGAATTTGTAGACCACTGCGGTGGCTTGTCCACGGCGATTTAGGGTTTAACGACCAATTTTAAACAACGTTGTTTTCATGGTCATAGCATCGTCGTGGGTGCATCGGGATGGATGGGTGGTGGCGGAATCGAAGCGTGGTTTTAAGAACAAGCTCGAGGTTGATCTGCGAGGTCTCTGGCGATCGGAGGCGGCAACATGAGAAGGATTTGTCAATCAAGTCTGGGTTCTGGGTGGCTCGACTAGCTTGTTTCTAATAGCCTGAGTCGATTGGCGAGCTGGGTGGTCAGGATCGTCGGCGATGTCGTCAGAGACTTGTGGGTGGTCGAAGCATTGGTCGGAGGTGATCGGATTGGCGTGCATAGTGCACGCGTATGCATAGTGTCTAGGTGACGTTCGTAGTAGAGGAATGCATCGGGTCAGGCTCGAAGTAGTACGTGAATTTTCATGAAGGGAAGAAGAAGATAGTGTGGCTCGAGAGTTAGCTCAGGGGCTTTGGGTTTGGGCCCAGGTATTTTTGATAAGAATGAGTTAACCAAGTTTTTAAAAGCAAAAGTAAATTTAGGAACAAAGTTTTCAAAGCAAAAGAGATGAACAAGTTTCAAAGCAAAGTGTTGATCAAGTTTTAAAGTAAGTTTCAAAAAATAAAATTATAAAGTTAAATGTTTTTTTTAAATTGTTTTGATTTGAAATAATTATATATTAGGTTAGTTAATTAAATTAATTCCTAAGTATTTTTAAATGAAATTTAAAAATGATGTTTAGTAAGTGATTAAGATAAGTATATCAAACTTTAATCAATCAAAGGTCTCAAGTGATTTTGTATAAATTAATTTCAAATATTTAATTTAAACAAGATTTAAATGATAATTAAGTAATTAATTAAGATAAGTGGTTTATCTTTAATTAATTAGGGTCTTAAGTAATTAAAGGATAATTAATTAATGTCAATAATTAATTAAAATAATAATAAATGGATTGTAATTAATTAATGTTTATTAAGAAGGATTTAAAAGTATTAATTTATTTTGTGTTAATTAAATTAAATTAATTAGAATGGTGTGACCAATTATCTTACTTATGAGTGATTAAATTGTATTGAATGCTCGGATTGATTAGTATCTCTAGTTTGATATTTTGTGATGTACTGTGATATAAAATGCTTCGGTTGAACCGTGATAATGTGGGATATCCATCCATGATGAATTACTATGTGAATATGTTATTCTAAAGTAAATTAAATTGTTTAAACTTTAACAACTTGGCTTAAGGGATGACATTGGATTGGAAGAGATCGGGGTCGGATATCAGCAATATCCGGAACAGCTTCGATTAGTAATCTATAATTCTTTTTGTATTTGATTTTAGAATCAAATAGGCTGGAATGGAATAAATTAGGTAAACTTGTCCATTTAAAATAAGTAACAAAACTTAGATACATTTTGTGAAATAAATGTTGGCTTTAACAACATAAAAACTCATAGTGATGAACGAGTTACCTGGGTTTTCAAGAAGCTTTACAACTTAAAGTATTTCATATTAAATGGGTTTACTCACGCTGGTTTCCAGTTTGACTCGGGTGTTCCTTTAATGTAATGTTCGGGTCAGACCGAATATTGCAGATTTTCAGGTTAGGACGTTCTAGAGCTCAGGATGCGAGCTGGATGGCAGGAACGTATGGAGTATATTCCTTTGTGTATTTGAGATTGTATTGTTAGTAGTCAGGGACAAGTCGTTATAGTTTTCCAGTTTATTTGTGAATGATTATACTCTGATATATTGTATGTAAATTGACAATTACAGCTTTTCTTAGTATAAATGCTGCTATTTGTATATTATTTTTTGTTCCGCTGAGATTGTGAGATTCTGTGGTGTTTTTCTGTTTCTTCTTCTACCTCGTTTTCTTCTTTGTCCTAATGATCTGAAATTTCCAGCGTTCGATTGCTCGGCACTTCTACAGTGAACGTATCGGTGTGGAATTTTCGGGATCAAAAATTTTGGGTTGTTACATTTGGTATCAGAGCTGAAGGTGAAGCATGAACCTTGGATCTGGTAGGGGTTACTCATTTGAGTAGGGTCAGTAGTACCCTAGAATGAGTTGAGCGTATTATATGAGAGCGTACTTGTTATTTTCTTATATAATGGTTTTAAAAATGATTTTTAAAAAAATGATTTTTGTATAAGCTTATATTTTGGTGTATAAAGCAAATAATTTTTCTAATTATAATTGGTTGTTGATTATTGAAATTAAATATAATAGTAAGAATGAAATGGTAATATATATACAACCGAATAGATATTTGGGTAAGGGTTAACTATACAAATAAGTTGAGCTGAAATTGAATTCAAACCTGAACTAAAAACCTTGGAAATTCTAAAGAGATTTCCAAGTATTTAAAATAAATAAGTTGCTTTAATTTGATTTACCAGCAAATGATTATAGAATATAAGGTATGATTTCTAGATACGATAACTAGCATAAATTGGGTATTTTATCTTAATAAAGAGATGTTTATTTTTCTAAATAAACAATGATAAAGCAGAATGAAATGTTTTAAGGAAGTAACAACTTATATAAGTTATAAATTGAAAAGGGTTTAAATTGCGAAGTTTTAAAATCTAAGTCCAGAAATTTGGGAATTATTTCAAAATGTTAAAAGATATAATGAATAATATTATTCATAATATTTTTGAATATGGAATATTATTTTAAAACAAGAGTTGTTTTGAAAAATTTCAAGGGAAATTGTTGAATTGAAACCCAACAATGGTTTAAAAATTGAAAGTATGACTTGGTGTGTGAACGAAATAGATTATTGCATTAATGAATTACAAAAACATGTATGTATATATTTGGAAATTAAGAGTAAAGGTTGGAATTCTACTTATCTGGTCTAATATAGGTAAGGAAATCCCACTTGAATCCTGTCTAAGAGAGAGTGATGGCTAAAAATGAAGAATGGAAGGCTAGACATAGAGAGTGAAGAGCAGCTGCACATAAGGATTGAGAAGAAGCAATATAGGAGTATGAGAAACAGGTTAAGGAAAGGGCTGGACCAGGGCCTTATGATAATGTCACCTACTACACATGTTACAGTAAGGGTCATTACGCAGCCAAGTGCAGTAAAACAAGGAAGGAATTGAAGGGTACATTCCAACGGTTTCGCTCTGAGATCTTATGCTTTAAGTATCATAAGAAAGGACATTTCCTAAACTATTGCCTTGAAGTGAGGAAGGTGAAGCGTAACCTGTATAACCAGTCAATGAGTCGACTATTTGCTATCATTGTAAGATGTAGGGACACATCTCTAGGAATTGTCTCAAGAGATGGAAGAAGAGTAAGATTGTGGAACGTCCTACAGGAGGCGTAAAGGTTATTCAAATTGGTGGAAAGGTAGAAACCTTTTGTGATAAATGTTATAGGTGGGGACATCCTGTTGAAAGGTGCATGTTCGGGCGCCCATGGGAAGAAAGTCCCTAGAGAGGATTCTTGTAAGAATACTAAGGCTCTGTTCTTTTCCAAACCCCTAGGTGATGGAGAAGACGTTTAGATTTATGACTTCTATAAGACTCTTATTTTTGGATAAATGGATGTAATGTTTGAACTACTAGTGTGTAGTCTATCAATGTATGGAATATTTTGTGTCAGTGCAATCTAATATAAAATTACTTTTTATCCATTTGAGAATGGAATTGGAATTAATTCAAGGGAGAAATTGAATTGAATTAATTGGAACTGAAATCGAAGTTGAATAATTTTAAATTCAAATAGAAATTGATTTGAACTTGGGAAAGGAATTGAAATTAATTCAAACTGGATTGGAGATTGATTGAAATGGGAAAATGAGAAATTGAACCAGTTTGACTCTAAAAAACTATTTTCAAATAAATTATTTTAATATAAACTTTCTTAAATCTGTTTTTCCTAGCTATTTACTATACAACCTTTCTTTTTAAAGCCCAAACTATCTTACACTTATTTTACAACTATTCTGAAACTGTTTTATAAACTAATTACTATTTTGCAACTACCTCACCATTTTACAACTATTTAATTATTTTACAACTATTTTACAACTATTTAAATACTCTACAGCTATTTTACAACTAATTACTATTTTACAACCACTTGACTATCTTAAACTATTCAAGCTATTTTCTAAATTCAAACTAGTCAGAGTAGAAACTGTTTATTTCTAAATACCAATTGAGATAAGAATTGAAGTGATAACCCAAGTGGGAATTGAAGCAATTGTGAATAAGTGAATAGAAATCAAAGTGAATGTGAATAATAAAAGGTTGATTTAGCTAATAATCAATGAAGGTAAATATATAGGATGTACGTATATTATTCTATTCGCATAATGATTTGATCCAGATTCGAGCATAGAATTTCGAGATAGTATATCAATCCGAGTTGAGATTTTTCACTCGATTTTCGACGGCGAACCCTAGATATGGATTTTGGATTTGGTTCTGTATATTATCTATTATAGTTATGGCTATGCAAGGAGAATAACGATTTCTGATCAAGAAACCAGATCTGAGTCCACATTAGAAAGTCGGGTGAACGATACTAGTTTGAAAGTGAAGTTATGTGATCGAACGAGCGATCAGATTTGATATTGCATACGGATGATATATGTATATCGTACGAGCTTGAATGAAATAGATATTTTGAAAAGAAATTGGAAAAATTATTTTTGAAATGGAAAAGTATATTTTGCGAAATATATGATGAATAAAAGTGGAAGTTAGATATTTCTATGATTGAAATTCACTTTATGAAGAGTAAGTAAGGTGGTAAATAACTTTATAAAAGAAATCAAACTAGAATATTTGATTTGGAATAAATAAATTTATATATATATTTTTGTGATAAACTCCCCTTGTTGAATTTATAACTAGAAGATGTGATTTTTGAAAAATATTTGAAGTATAAAAGGAAATTTATATAAGTATGAAGTGATCCAAAGAATTTTCAAGTTGGAAGGAATAACCTTATATATATCGATATATATCAATGATTTTATGGAACTGGGAAAAGGTTTTGGAGACAATTGATTTTGAAAGGCTTTTTATTTTTAGGAAAAAGCAAATTTTGGGAATTTGAAAAGCAAAGTTTGAAAATTATCGATTTTGGGATATCGATTTTGTGTAAAGGAGATTTGTATGTGAATCATATAAAGAGTATGATTTGAAAGATACTATATGTGTATAGTGTGAGAAATGCAGAATACGGATATTAAGGCTAGGATTAACACTAGAGGGGGTGAATAATGTTATAAGGAATTGTTAAATCTTTTTGAGTTTTTGTTAATTTGAACACAAATGTACGCAATATTCAAACACAGATATGATCACAGAAACACACACAGATGCAGAAATAAAGTAAAAGCAATAAAGGAAAGTATACATCAAATTTTCTACTAGTTCAGAGTTACCCTACATCCAGTCCCGCACATAAGTACGGATTTCCTTTCAAAAGCAATTGTACAATTACACCCTCGATTTCAAGGCCACGAGGTACACCACTCCAGATTCACAATCCTCTGGGTAGAGATACTTGGTTTCATGTGCAACAAGTTCACCCAATTGATTTCCAAGGCTACAATCACACCTTTTCTCGCTTGATTGATTTCACAGGCTACAATCACACCTTTTCTTGCTTAGTTTATTACAAAGAAGCCTATAACTCTGAATAGCACTAAGATCTTGTTGAGATAGTGACAGAGAATCAAACCAGAAATGATCTAGTTAGATTCAATGTTTATTTCGGCAGAGTAATGGTAGAAATGTGTATAAAGAAATGTGGAAGAAAAAGAGGAGTGAAATAAGAGAAAATATGAATGCAAATTCGTTCAAAACTACCCCTATTTATAGTAGAACAACAGCCATGTCCATTCGTGAAAGGATATGACGAATAGACACTTCCTTTGAAATTTAAAATTTTGAAATAAACCGCTACCATGTCGATAAGGGGTACTTGAGGATGTCGACACGCCTAAGATATTTTTGGTAATTTGCTTCTTTGAAAATAACTTCTATCTTGTATTAAAACTATTTTGAACTTTATAAATATACTTAACCATAGTTAAAAAAACATAAGTAAATATAGAGAATAATATTTCGGTATATATATACATATATATAATTTACTATAATTTTATATTTAAATCTAAATTAAAAGTTGAATATATTATTACTAAAAGGTAGTTTAAAACCAAGGATAATTTGATTTTGAAAATAAAGATTATTTTGAGGCTAAAAGTATTAAAACCAGGATAGATGTTTTTGATTCTTTTAAAATGAAGGTTTTGAAATCATTTTGAAAACAAGATTTAATTTTGTAAAACATTTTGAATAAAAGGTTAGCAGATATAAAACAATGTTCCACTAGATTTTTCGTAGGTTCCATCCTACTTAGGGTTCCATCCCTTTAACTGGCTCGAAGTGGATTCAATTCCACGAATAAATTGGATTCTAAGATGTCAGTGCTTTTCTAGGAGTTTTAACAAAATTCCTAGTTGAATTACTTATTATTGAAATATTGAACTCTTGATATTATTGATACTCATGAGTCTTCAATCTTGATATCTTGAATCTCTATACTGTACAGTCTTCATTCTTGGTACCTGCATGGTTAGATCCTGCATATACATATATATGTAAACTATAATGTTAGTATTTATATTTTATAATCTTATTCTAAGGTTGTTGTCATCAAAACTATCATTTCAAAACAATCTTCCCATTTTTGATGATGACAACCTTTGTTTATAAAATATTACTTCGATCCTTATAACTCCCCCTTAATCTATGCCTAACGTTCCTATTTTATACTTCTCCCCCTTTGTCATCAACAAAAAAAACTAACACCAAACTATATAACTCCCCCTAAAAATAATACTATATAACATGTGGTTATAATGAGTGTTATCATAAATAATCATCTCTCAACTCTAAAATTAAAATTTAGTCCTTAATAACTAACTATCCTATCTAAGAATCCATATATGACAATACTTATAATAGTGATAATTCAAATAGAAGAACACAAATCATTTATTAATTATTTATTGTTCTATTTACATTTTCGTAGAGAACGTAAGAAAGAACATACAACAAAAGAAAAGAGAGAAAGAAACTAATGTGTGTCCTTGAAGAAGGGGGATCTATGTACCGATCAATTTGGGTAGTGGAAACAGAAATTTCCACGTTGTTCGACTAGATTTCCATCCTTATCAAAGTACATTTCGCCTACGCAAATGTCTTTGTCGTCGTCTTCAGCGTGCTTTCTTTATGAAGGCTTCTTCTTCTTCTTCCTCGTTGTCCTCTTGCACTTGATGTCCTCAAGACTCTTCATCAATCAAGATCGAATTAGCGTGATTGTCCATTAGAAACTTTTGCAAATTTCTAAGGATTTTGCTTTACCGTTCTTGTTCTTTGGCCATTCTAAGTTGCACCACTTGAATTTCAGTCATTAGTTGTAGTGCATCCTTCAAGGAATCCTCCATTTTCATCACTCGTGCGAGCGTAGTTCATTGAAATGGTCCAGTGGAAGGAGAAGGGAACGAAAAAGTTGAATTTTTGTTTGGTTTGGAAAAGGAGGCCATTGTTTTATTGATTTCAGAAGTTAGAACAGAGAGAGAACAGAAAGAATGATGAAAATTTCAAAATTAGAAGAATATATAACCACTTATTTGAATTTTGGTGGGAAAATTTCAAAAACAGAAGAATATATAACCACTTATTTGAATTTTGGTGGGAAAATTTCAAAAATTAAAAAATCGTTATATGTCGACATGGGTAGGAGGGGGTGTCGACATGGTGCTTAATATCTTTACTATTTGATTTAATTTTTAATTATACTTTGTTATTTATACTTTATATTTCTGTTATTGAACAAATACCTAATTCTCTTCTTAATTTAGTAAATATAGATTCATTTAAGGGTTTTGTTAAGATATTAGCAATTTGATTCTCAGAATTGATATAATCGAGAGTTATTACTTCCTTACTTATATCATCTCTGAGAAAATGATGTCTGATATCAATATGTTTAGCTCGAGCATGATGAGTAGTATTTTTGGATAAATTTATTACACTAGTATTGTCACAATAAATTGGTGATTTTGATATATTTAAATCAAAATCTTTTAAAGTTTGTTGCATATATATTACTTGAGAACAAGCCAAAGCAGCAGAAATATACTCTGCTTCAGTTGTTGATAAAGAAACTGTGGTTTGCTTTTTACTAAACCAGGAAATCAGAGAATGCCCCAAAAAGTGACAAGTTTCACTTGTACTTTTTCGGTCTGATTTACAACCAGTATAATCAGCATCACAGTAAGATATTAAGTCAAAGGAATCATTTTAGGATAAAATAATCCATAATCAAAGGTGTGTTTAACATATCTTATGATATGTTTTATGGCTTTTAAGTGGATCTCTTTAGGTTGGGATTGATATCTTGCACAAAGACAAACACTATGCATGATAACAGGTCTACTAGCAGTGATATAGAGTAGTGATCTAATCATTCCTCTATATAATTTTTGATCTATATCTTTTGAGAGATCTTCTTTACTTAGGTACTCATTGGTTGCCATGGGAGAGGGTTTTCCAATTGCAGTAGTCAAACCAAATTTACAAACTGTGTCTTTAGCATATTTTTCTTGACTAATAACGATACCATTATCTAATAGTTTTATTTGTAATCCTAGAAAGAAGTTTAATTCACCCATATGACTCATCTCAAACTCTTTTGTCACTATTTCAGAAAATTCTTTATTCATTTCAAAATTAGTTGATTCGAAAATAATGTCATCTACGTAGACTTGTACTAGTTGAATGTCATTTTATTTCTTTTAATAAAAAGAGTATTATCTACTTTACCAATTTCAAAGTTTGATTGTAATAAGTAAGATCTTAGTCTAACATACCAGGCTCTAGGAGCTTGTTTTAGACCATATAGAGTTTTCTTAGGTTTGTAAACATGATTTGGTAATTTTTCATTTTCAAAAAGTGGTGGCTGTTCAATATGTACTTCCTCTTTTACAAATCCATTTGATATAATTTGAAATTATTATGATTTGCGAAAGCAAGTAGAATCCTAATGGCTTCTAATCTCACTATGGGAGCAAAGGTTTCATCAAAATCTATTCCTTCTTCTTGACAATAACCTTGAGCGACTAACGGGGCCATATTTCTAACAACCTCTCCTTGTTCGTTCATTTTATTCTTATAAACTCATTTTGTAACAACCCTGGTATCGGAGATTACTGATGATATTAAATTATAATGATAGTTATAATTTAATATGGTAAATAGAATGTAATGAAGAAATAAATTTGGTTTAAGTTGCGTATTTCAAATAAAACAATGTTTGTTGATTAAGAGTTGGGTTTTTAGTGTAAACAAATGGGAAATAAAGTTTAAAACACTTTATTAGTGGTATGGAATGAGAATAAATGATAGAAATAAATTATTGGGTCAAAATTTATAATATTGGAGTTTTATTCCAATATTAGTCTTTTATCCTGAAACAAAAGGATAAACACGAAGAAAATAAACTTTTGTAGTATAATTAAATTTGAAATAATGTTTTAAAGCTATAAAAATGTTAAAAGCATTTTTATACACGTTAATGAATTGAGTAAAAAATTTATTGGTGGAAAATGATGAAAAAATTGATTTTTTTCATTATCAATGTGAATATTGGTAAAAATTGGTATTGAATTGTGTAAATAATATTTTTAGTTAAAAAATTAAGTTTATAACCTTTTAACATGTTCTTTTATCTAAAACATGAACATTGCAATTTGTTTCATAAGATTTGGAGTTTTTATCAAAAAGTTATGAAGGAATTAGTGTTAATACATATAAAAACACAACAAATTATGCTAATTATTCTTATTGGGTTTGGGTCCAAAGATTAGCCTACCCATTATCCATAAGGTGCTTCTAGCAACCATCGTTCCAATCTTTCTTCTTTCTCATATCAGAAGAAAAAAAAATATACAGAGAGCTTTAAAACAAATAGGGAAATCAATAATGGCTTCCTTCTGAAATCCAAAATCCACCTAAAATTGTTAGAATCTATGGTTAAATTGGATTCTAAGCTATCCTACAGGTAATCTCCAACCTTTTAGATCCTCTAATCCATCCAAGTTTGGATTTCTATTTCCTGTAATTTTATTTTGATTGATTTCCTTTCTGCATGCTCCTATTTTGCAATCTACAGGCTCTTGAAGGTCATTTCCTTTCAAAATCCATCATATTGTTGCTGAAACCATTGCTAAATCAAGTGATAAGCAAGGTAAGAGTTTCTTACAGTAAGCTAAAGCTATAAAAATCAAATTTTGCAATCAATTGTTGATCGAATTGCTCATATTATCGACTTTGTTTTCTGTTTTGCTGGCTGAAAAAACCCTATATTGAAAAAATCATATCTTCTTCAGTTTTAAGCCAATTGAGCTCATATTTTGATATGTTGTTGTAATCGGGTAGAAGTATATTTCTGGAAAATTTTATTGAATTTTGAGTTGGTTGAAGTTGGTAAAAACTGACCTCTGTGTATTGGCCGAAAATAGGTCATATTATAAAAATCATATCTTTTTCAATTCTAAGCAAATTAATCTCAATTTTTGATATGTTGTTTTATTAGGTGTACTCTTCATTTCTGGAAATTTTCAATTAATTTTGAGTTATTTTGCTATAGAAAACTATTGCTTGAAATTGGTCAAAAACTGACCTCTGTGTATTGGCCGAAAATAGGTCATATTAGAAAAATCATATATTTTTCAATTCTAAGCAAATTAGTTTCAGTTTTTGATATGTTGTTTTGGTTGGTGTACTCTTCCTTTCTGGAAATTTTCAATTAATTTTGAGTTATTTTGCTATAGGAAACTATTGCTTAAAATTGGTCACAAACTGACCTCTGTGTATTGGCCGAAAATAGGTCATATTAGAAAAATCATATCTTTTTCAATTCTTAGCAAATTAATCTCAGTTTTTGATAGGTTGCAGAAGATTAGTTGCAAAATGTTTTTGAAATTTTTTACGAAATTATGAGTAATTCTATTATAGATAATCCTTATTTCAAAACAGCTAAAAATCTTGTTTTTTTTATGCTTGCTGAAAAGAGCTATGTTTGAAAAATCATAACTCTTTCATTTTGTAGCGAATTGCTCCAAATTTTGGATATGTTATTATCATCATGAGGTCTTATAACACAGCAAAATATCGCTAACATATGGATTGTTTTGATACCCCAAACGACTGTCCAAATTCAGCCAAAAACTCAGTTTCTTGGTTGATTTTCTTTTGCTTCTAACAGTACTTTCGTTAAATGTTTCACTACAAATTTCGATGATTTTAAATATTGTTTGAACAAGTTTGATGATGAATGCTTAGTATTATTATCCGATGATGGATTGGCTTGATTTTGGAAATTTTTAGAATTTAAATTTTATTTAAATTCTATTTTAATCTAAATATCGATAAATATCGGTATTTGAAGAATTTGATGGTTTTAATTGATTTTGGTTTTGAATAAGTTTCTGATTTTTTTTATAAATTATGGTTAATTAAATAAATGTTTTAAGACATTTTAAAGGGTTTTTATGTAATTATTCATTTTTTAAAGGTATTTTATAAATAGATAATCTATTTGATAAATAGTTTTTCCTTATAAAACTTACTTAAAAATCTCTAAAAATTGTTCAAAAAATATGTTTTCTCTATAAAATGTTTCTAAATATATTATAGCCTAGTTAGATGATTTTCGGCGTATAAGAATGAGAATTAAACGATTTGGCAAAAATACGTGGTATGGGACATGTATTTTCGCCTCATCGCTTAATATCGGACTTGTACTGTCGAATCGGCTTTGAAGTACTGTTCTATGATAGTTTTACCTGCCGAGGGCATGAGTCGGGGTTGTTATGATGAATTGATGATGGTTGTGATGTTTAAGATGGACTTTTACTTGTCGATGAAATGAGACAAGTTTTGATGTCACTTTAAACTCATCAAAGTATGAAACACGATGAGTTGGATGCTTTACACTCGCCAATGAGACGAGGCGGTGTATGTTTGATTTGGATTTTTATAAATGTTTTCTAATGTGGTATCGACTGACGATTAGTAAACCAATAGGTGCAAATGTATAGTATGGGACGTACATTAACACCCATTGGGTTCCTATTCGAGATGTTGTGACACATTCAAGATGTTATTAGTACTACAAACCGAGTATAAGATTGGAATCATTACGATGTTCTTGATGTCATTTCTAGATTCCAATCATCATGATGTTTGCTCGGATTTTATGATTTGGGTGTCATCACGATATTCGACTATGGTCAATCAAGATGATCACGATGCTAAGATGTTAATGACCCCAAGTCATCACGATGTATGGTACCAAATAATAGTAGTACTAGTCAAGATGAAAAGCACGTGCAAATTTTCTATGAAGTTTTCTATGTTCGATTTCACCTTTTTGTGATGTGTTATTCGAATATGGCCTTGAGTATGATATAGGCTATATTCATATTATTCTATATGGTGATTTCGATTATGATTTCATTTAACTCTTAATGAGTTCTTATGATAGATTATGATGATTTGATGTTTCTTTATGAAGTTATTATATGGTTCTCATCCCTTATCCACTTTACTTAGAGATGTCCTTAAGAGAAACCATATGCATGTTACTTATTGAATTCCTTTGAAATAAATTGATGAATCCCCGATGTCTCCTTTCATATAAATGATATGATGAATAAGTTGTCATTTCGTTGGCAACAACGGAGTGATTCTCACCATCCCGCTTATTATTGAGATCCTTACTACTGATAAGTTTAGCTCGCCTGATCCGTGTGTTTTTCACTCGGGTCAGACCGAGTTGCAGGTTAGATTGGATTGCTTCACTTCTTGGATCAGCTTGATAGTTTTGGTTGGACTTGTCATTTTGGCTTGGATGTTGTTTTGAGTCGTATGCTTTTATGTGTCTTATTGTATGTTATTTTATGGGATGGGTGTATATCTGATTCGGTAGTCCATGCTACTTATATATGATGTATTATTATGGAGATGTATGGTGATGTATGTATTTATATATATATATATATATATATATATATATGCACACTCTGATCTGGGTTTGCTGTTCTGTGATTGATGTTTTTTATCTGCATGTATATTACATTATTTCTGAAATGGTTCGAATCCACCATAGTGTGCATTAGTTAGGGACTAAGCGTGTCTACCACTTATGAGGTAATGAAAAAAAAAAATCAAGACATAATTGACATGCTTAGCTCCTAACTAATGTATTACTATGATGGTCGCTCTTAACCAGCCATGTTCTCTGCATTAGTAGACAGGATTACTTAGTAATTCTCTTTACTAATGTAGGTCTCGGGGTGGGGCGTCACACATTTAGTTCCAATTATAGTTTTATTTTTAGGTCTAGGAACAATTTCCCAAACATCATTTCTAATAAATTGATTTAGTTCTTCTTTCATAGCCAAAATCCATGAATCATTAGTCGATGCTTCTTTTGGATTTTTGGGTTCAATAGTTGATATAAAGCCTAAATTTCTCATTTTACTTAATTGATTTCTAGTTTTAACAACAGACTGCATGTCTCCAAGTACATTTTCTATAGGATGATCTTTTAAAAGTTTAATCTTTTTATTAGGATGATTAATTTCATTATTAGTTTCAATTGACTCTTGATTTTGAGTGATTAAATTCTCTTCATCGTTTGTATCTTCAAAATTTTTGAGATTCTCATCGAATGAAAAATGCACTGTTTCTTCGATGGTGTTAGTTCTTAAATTAAACACTCTGTACGCTTTACTTTTATTAGAATATCCGATAAAGATACCTTTGCCAAATTTAGGATCAAATTTATCAATTGTATTTAAAATAAAACATTTACTTTCAAAAATTCTAAAATAAGATATCTTAGGTTTCTTTGAGCGAAGAAGTTCATAAGATGTCTTATCAGTTAAAGGTCTTATTAAAATTCTGTTTAAAATATAACAGGCGGTAGCAACTGCTTCTGCCCAAAAACACTTTGGTAATTTACTATATGAAAGCATAGTTCTCGTACACTCTTGAATCATCCTATTTTTACATCCTACAACCCCATTTTGTGGTGGAGTTCTTGGAAATGAAAAATTGTGAGTTATTCCCTTTTTATTGCAGAATTCCTCAAACTTTTCATTTTCAAATTCACCACCGTGATCACTACGGATGGTTATAATTTTTTAGAGAAAGTTGATTTTGAGTCCTTTTTGTAAAGTTCTTAAAACATTCAAAAGTATCACTTTTATGTTTCAAAAATATTTTCCATGTAAATATAGAGTAATCATCTACAATTACAAAAACATATTTACTATGATTTATTGACAGAATTTGAGATGGACCAAATAAATCAAGATGAAGTAATTCAAGAGGTTTTGAGGTTGAAATCATATCTTTTAATTTAAAGGAACTTTTTCTAAGTTTTCCTAATTGTCATGCATCACATAAACTATCTACTTTAAAATTCATTTTAGGAAGACCTTTTATTAGATCATGTTTTGACAGTCTAGATAAGAGTTTGAAATTCAAATGTCCAAATCTCTTATGCCAAATCCAAGGGTCACTTGTGTTTGCCAAAAGATACAGGTTATCATTTGAAACTTTCATGCTAAGAATATAAATATTATTTTTCCTAATTCCCTCAAATATTATGGTTAAATTGTTATCTTCAATGTGACACTTATCTTTTTCAAATTTAATTTTATATCCTTTATCGCAAAGTTGACTAATACTTAGCAGATTATGTTTCAGATTCTTAACTAGCAAAACATTAGTAATAATAGAAGTTTCAGAGTTACCGACTTTGCCAATGCCAATCACATATCCTTTTGAATTGTCTCCAAAGTTAACCAGTCCTCCATCTTTGTATATTATATCATCCAGCATATCTGTATTGCCAGTCATGTGTCTAGAGCATCTACTAACGAGTATCCATTTATTCTTTTGATCTACATAATTTGTCCATTGTGGATTGATTCCTCAACACCCATAAAGCATGTTTCCTGCACATCATACAATTTAGGTAGACAACTGGAGTTTGAATATTGATTATATGCAGACTCAAGAGACAATGATGATCTGAATATTTCAAAACTAGTATTAATAAGTTTTTTAAACATAGCCATTTTAAAAACTTTTTCAAAAATCATATTATGAAACTTTGAAAACTTTGCTCTGATACTAAATGTGAGAAATACGGAATACGGATCTTAAGGCTAGGATAAATGAATAGAAATCAAAGTGAATGTGAATAATAAAAGGTTGGTTTAGCTAATAATCAATGAAGATAAATATGTAGGATGTACGTATATTATTCTATTCGCATAATGATTTGATCCAGATTCGAGCACAGAATTTCGAGATAGTATATCAATCCGAGTTGAGATTTTTCACTCGATTTTCGACGGCGAACCCTGGATATGGATTTTGGATTTGGTTTTGTATATTATCTATTATAGTTATGGCTATGCAAGGAGAATAACGATTTCTGATCAAGAAACCAGATCTGAGTCCACATTAGAAAGTCGGGTGAACGATACTAGTTTGAAAGTGAAGTTATGTGATCGAATGAGCGATCAGATTTGATATTGCATACGGATGATATATGTATATCGTACGAGCTTGAATGAAATAGATATTTTGAAAAGAAATTGGAAAAATTATTTTTGAAATGGAAAAGTATATTTTGCGAAATATATGATGAATAAAAGTGGAAGTTAGATATTTCTATGATTGAAATTCACTTTATGAAGAGTAAGTAAGGTGGTAAATAACTTTATAAAAGAAATCAAACTAGAATATTTGATTTGGAATAAATAAATTTATATATATATATATTGTTTGTGATAAACTCCCCTTGTTGAATTTATAACTAGAAGATGTGATTTTTGAAAAATATTTGAAGTATAAAAGGAAATTTATATAAGTATGAAGTGATCCAAAGAATTTTCAAGTTGGAAGGAATAACCTTATATATATCGATATATATCAATGATTTTATGGAACCGGGAAAAGGTTTTGGAGACCATTGATTTTGAAAGGCTTTTTTATTTTTGGGAAAAAGCAAATTTTGGGAATTTGAAAAGCAAAGTTTGAAAATTATCGATTTTGGGATATCGATTTTGTGTAAAGGAGATTTGTATGTGAATCATATAAAGAGTATGATTTGAAAGATACTATATGTGTATAGTGTGAGAAATGCAGAATACGGATATTAAGGCTAGGATTAACACTAGAGAGGGGTGAATAATGTTATAAGGAATTGTTAAATCTTTTTGAGTTTTTGTTAATTAGAACACAAATGTACGCAATATTCAGACACAGATATGATCACAGAAACACACACAGATGCAGAAATAAAGTAAAAGCAATAAAGGAAAGAATACATCAGATTTTCTACTGGTTCAGAGTTACCCTACATCCAGTCCCGCACACAAGTACGGATTTCCTTTCAAAAGCAATTGTACAATTACACCCTCGATTTCAAGGCCACGAGGTACACCACTCCAGATTCACAATCCTCTGGGTAGAGATACTTGGTTTCATGTGCAACAAGTTCACCCAATTGATTTCCAAGGCTACAATCACACCTTTTCTCGCTTGATTGATTTCACAGGCTACAATCACACCTTTTCTTGCTTAGTTTATTACAAAGAAGCCTATAACTCTGAATAGCACTAAGATCTTGTTGAGATAGTGACAGAGAATCAAACCAGAAATGATCTAGTTAGATTCAATGTTTATTTCGGCAGAGTAATGGTAGAAATGTGTATAAAGAAATGTGGAAGAAAAAGAGGAGTGAAATAAGAGAAAATATGAATGCAAATTCGTTCAAAACTACCCCTATTTATAGTAGAACAACAGCCATGTCCATTCGTGAAAGGATATGACGAATAGACACTTCCTTTGAAATTTAAAATTTTGAAATAAACTGCTACCATGTCGATAAGGGGTACTTGAGGATGTCGACACGCCTAAGATATTTTTGGTAATTTGCTTCTTTGAAAATAACTTCTATCTTGTATTAAAACTATTTTGAACTTTATAAATATACTTAACTATAGTTAAAATACATAAGTAAATATAGAGAATAATATTTTGGTGTATATATATAAAATTTTACTATAATTTTATATTTAAATCTAAATTAAAAGTTGAATATATTATTATTAAAATATAGTTTAAAACCAAGAATAATTTGATTTTGAAAATAAAGATTATTTTGAGGCTAAAAGTATTAAAACAGGAATAAATGTTTTTGATTCTTTTAAAAGGAAGGTTTTGAAATCATTTTGAAAACAAGAATTAATTTTGTAAGTACACTTTGAATAAAAGGTTAGCGGATACAAAACAATGTTCCACTAGATTTTTCCATAGGTTCCATCCTGCTTAGGGTTCCATCCCTTTAACAGGCTCGAAGTGGATTCCATTCCACGAATAAATTGGATTTTAAGATGCCAGTGCTTTTCTAGGAGTTTTAACAAAATTCCTAATTAAATTACTTGTTATTGTAATCTTGAACTCTTGATATTCTTGATACTCATGAGTCTTCAATCTTGATATCTTGAATCTCTATAATGTACAGTCTTCATTCTTGGTACCTGCATGGTTAGATCCTGCATATACATATATATCTAAATTATAATGTTAGTATTTATATTTTATAATCTTATTCTAAGGTTGTTGTCATCGAAACCACCATCTCAAGGACTAACAATAGTGTAAAATGTTTTGAGAATGGCTGTGGGGAAAATGGCGCTACCATTTAGAATGAACTTCTAGTAGGTGATCGACATGGTGGTTCTGCCTTAAGCCCTAAGGGGGGTTCTAAATTTGATCATAAGAGGATGTCTGAACAAACTGAAGTTCCTGAGGATTGTAGTTGGGGGATCGAAAGTCGAGGGCGCTAATGCTTACAGAGACATTGGGGTTATGCTATGACGACGGTGTAACTCGATGTAACTGCGATCTACTGCGCACCATAGCGGAAGTCGAGGGGCAGTGATTGCCTAAGATCTATGTTTGATTTCGCTGGGAGAGCGACGTAACATCGGTAGACTGCGATCTATGAAGACATAGCGAAAGTCGTGTGGCAGTGAGTGCCTGCAAGCTACACATGGACTCGACTGATGTAGTTTGCAATCTATGTGGTCTGTGTGGTGAAGTTTTATTTGGCAGCAAAATTCGAGGGAGCCGATGCCTACAGTTACATAGTTTTTGCCATGATGGCAACGTAACCTTGGGTGTAGCTACGATCTATGGCGGTTTCATGGTGTAATCGAGGGGCACAGATGCCTATAGTTTTCTATGGTTTTGCAGTGATGGCAACGTAATCATCGGGTTAACTGCGACCATGGAGGGGGTGATGTTTTTCAGAGCATTCTCATCAAAAATGTTTTCCATATTTTCACAAAAATATTTTCCAAGTATTTTCACTCGGTGTTGAAACCAAGTACTAGTAGATTTTCAGTCCTACGCCTGATCAACATGTGACCGAATTTCTGTGAGAACAAGGTTGGACTTGTTGAGACATTGAGTTATAAGAAGTATTTTATAAAGCTATTTTGGAAATATTATGTAGATTTTAAAAGTGTTTTAAAATTTTTAAATAAAGGCAGTTGAGAGTTCAAAATGTTTAAAGGATAATTTAACTAATAATAAACATTTTAATAAAATTCTGGCTTCGTTCCTTTTCGAGGATGAAAAGTTCTAAAGGGGGAAGGAATGTGATAACTCGGATTTTTGGACATCTGATAACTGGATAATTAACTGATTTTTACAATTGAGATACCGATTTTATTTAGTTGAATAAATAAAATTCCGATAATTAAAAATATCTGGATATATATAAATGGATTAGAAACTATAATAAATATCGAATTATAAATCTCTGGAAATGATAAATCTAATGATAAACTAATACATATATAAATAGATATATGCAAACTTTATGATGTTGAAAATTTTAAGTGTATACATATACAAGCATATAAGAGTGTGTGTGTGTGTGTGTATGCCATAAGAAGTAAAATGTCAGAAAGTTTGTAAAAGTATGGATATATATATATAATATCAAAAACTCGCATAAGATATTTCAAATTATAATATATATATATTGTGATTAGGAAGCAATAATTTGAATTCAATGTAATAATTATCAAAAGCTACTTAAAGTTAAATTCTATATTTAAAACATTAAAGATAAATATTTATTAATTTAAAATATAATTGTTTAAGCTTAAAATAGGATTTCATAAAAGGTTTAATATACTTTCTCTTAAAATTATACATGAAATAGATATAGTTTGTGTGTGTGTATATGTAAAACATAAACATAAATAAATGATAATAATAAAAACATAAATAAATAAGTATAACATAAATATTTGGACATTTGTAAGCTTGTGTATGCCATGCAAATACAAGTGGCAATATTTCCTTTCTTTTAAAACTAAATATAAATAATAATGAAATGAGAAACCAGGCTGTATACTTATTTCTCAATCCTTTCTTCTTTTCATTTTCCAAAACTAAAACTAAAATGAAAATTCAAAACTTCTTTCAAATTTCAACTAAGCTAAAGCTTCAAGTAGATTCAAATTCATCTCAACATAAAGTAAATCAAGCTTCAGCTTAAAATCTAGTTGTAGATCAAAACTTCAAGTGTTGTTTTCCAGATCAAAGCTTTTTCCTCTGTTTAACAAATACTAGTGAGTAAACATAACCTTTAAATGCTAAATCTATTTTATATTCTGATTCATGTGATAAATTCTTGAAGTAATGATGTGAAAATGTTTTGCATGGATGTAGAAATGAATTTTTACTGTGTATATTTTGTGCATGTCTAGGTATATGAATATACTTGCCTCTATTTGATTTCAACGGGCTAAACAAGTTCAAAAATCAATTTCTCTTTCCCATATCTCTTTTAGGTTAGGATCTTTAAATGAAATATGTTAGTAATAACTAGATTCTATTTTTACAATTATTTTAGTGGTAGACTTACTGGAATCAAGAAATAATAGTGAAAGCTAATTCAAGTCAGAAAATCGATGGATTAAATTTCATGTTTTGTGTATATAACTTGATTCGTATTTGAAAATGATGAATTTTGATAATAATATCATGATTTTTAAGCTTGTGGTTGATGGGAATTTTTGAGTTGAACGAAAATTGAGTTTGTGCCGAGTTCTCGGTGATCGGTGGTGGAGGAGCATCGTGCTCGTTGCTGAAGGTAGCTGGGGTCTGGAGATCGTAGGGAAAATGGCCGGTGAATTTCTAGACCACCGTGGTGGCTTGTCGACGGCGATTTAGGGTTTAACGACCAGTTTTAGTTGACGCTGTTTTCGTAGGCATAGCGTCATCGTGGGTGCGTCAGGATGGATCGGTGGTGGGGGAATCGAAGCGTGGTTTCGAGACGAAGCTCGGGGTTGATCGGCGAGGTCTCTGGAAATCGGAGGCGGTAGCAAGAGAAGGATTTGTCGATCAAGTATGGGTTCTGGGGTGGCTCGACTAGCTTGTTTTCGATGGGCTGAGTCGTTTGGCGAGCTGGGTGGTCAGATCGTCGACGAGGTCATCGGAGACTTGCAGGTAGTCGCAGCGATGGTTGGAGGTGATCGGATTGGCGTGCATGGTGCATGCGTGTGCATGGTGTCTGGGTGATGTTCATAGTAGAGGAATGCATCGGGTCAGGCTCGAAGTAGTACGCGAATTTTCATGAAGGGAAGAAGAAGAGAGAGTGGCTCGAGAGTTGGCTTGGGGTTTTTGGGTTTGGGCCTGGGTATTTTTGATAAGAATGAGTTAACCAAGTTTTACAAGCAAAAGTAAATTTTAATAACAAAGTTTTCCAAGAAATAGAGATGAAAAAGTTTCAAAGCAAAGTGTTGATTAATTTTTAAAGCAAGTTTCAAAAAATAAAATTATAAAGTTAAATGTTTTTTTTTTTAATTTTTTTGATTTGAAATAATTATATATTAGGTTAGTTAATTAAATTAATTCCTAAGTGTTTTTAAATGAAATTTAAAAATGATGTTAGTAAGTGATTAAGATAGGTATATCAAACTTTAATCAATCAAAGATCTCAAGTGATTTTGTATAAATTAATTTCAAAAATTTAATTTAAATAAGATTTAAATGATAATTAAGTAATTAATTAAGATAAGTGGTTTATCTTTAATTAATTAGGGTCTTAAGTAATTAAAGGATAAATAATTGATGTCAATAATTAACTAAAATAATAATAAATGGATTGTAATTAATTAAAGTTAATTAAGAAGGATTTAAAGGTAATTTATTTATTTTTTTGTTATAAATTAAATTAATTAGAAGGTGTGACCAATTATCTTGCTTTTGGGTGATTAAATTGTATTAAATGCTTGGATTGATTAATATCTCTAGTCTGATATTTTGTGATGTTCTGTGATATGAAATGCTTGGGTTGAACCGTGATACTGTGGGATATCCATTTGTGATAAATTACTATGTGAATATGTTATTCTGAAGTAAATTAATTTGTTTAAACTTTAACAATTTGGCTTAAGGGATTGCATTGGATTCGAAGAGATCGGGGTCGAATATCAGCAATATCCGTAACCACTTCGATTAGTAATCTATTATTCTTTTTATATTTGATTTTAGAATCAAGTAGGCTGGAATGGAATAAATTAGGTAAACTTGTCCATTTAAACTAAGTAACGGAACTTAGATACATTTTGTGAAATAAGTATTGGCTTTAACAACATAAAAACTCGTAGTGATGAACGAGTTACCTGGTTTTCAAGAAGTTTTACAACTTAAAATATTTCATATTAAATGGGTTTACTCACACTAGTTTCCAACCTGACTCGGGTGTTACTTTAATGTAATGCTCGGGTCAGACCGAGTATTACAGATTTTTAGGTTTGGACATTCTGGAGCTCAGGAGGCGAGCAGGATGGCAGGAACATATGGAGTATATTCCTCTTTGTATTTGAGATTGTATTGTTAGTAGTCAGGGACAAGTTGTTACATCTTTTATTAGTATAAATGCTGCTATTTGTATATTGTATTTTGTTCCGCTGCGATTGTGAGATTCTGTGCTGTTATTCTGTTTCTTCTTCTACCTCTTTTTCTTCTTGGCCCTAACAATCTAAAATTTTCGACGTTCGATTGCTCGGCACTTCTAAGTGAACGTATTAGTGTCGAATTTCGGGTTGTTACACACTTATAGTAACGAAGGGTATAGAGGACCGAAATCTTTGTTTGCCAAAAGGGTACCATAGTTCATGGGGAGTCGTGTATTGGAGTTGATAGGGCTAAAAGTTTGGATGCTGTTAAGATTTGACACTTAAGATTAGATCATAGTTCATAGAAGAACTTTAAATTGCTTTGTATGAAGAAGAAGATCAAAGGAGAAATCTTCAATGAATTGGATTTATGCAAGAACTGTGTTATGAGTAAGCAAACCAAAGTATAATTTGGTGCTGACTAGCATACTTCTAGGAGGGTACTTGACTATATGCGTTCAAATGTTGGGACCAGTTTTTACAGCTTCCATTGAGGGAGCTCATTACCTCGAATCTCTCATTGATGACTACTCACACAAGATTTAGTTGTATGTAATAAAAGCTAAGTCATAAATGTTTGGAAAGTTTAATGGTTGGTTAGCTCACATCGAAAACCAAACTGGAAAGAAATTAAAGATTCTTCGATCCGATAATTTTAACAAATATGTCTCAAAGGAGTTCCTTGGATACTATAGACAACAAGGTATTAGGAGACTTTTTACTACACCCGGTGATTCACAATCCAATGAGGTTGCTGAGAGGATGAATAAACTCTACTAGAGAAGGTTTTCAACTTGAGATTGACTGCAGGCTTATCTAAAGGCTTTTGGGCTGAAGCTAAATCGACTACAACTTACATCATTAATCGGATTCCATGATGAGCCATTGGTGGGAAGATTATAGAAGTGTTATGGAGAGGGAAGTTTGCTATACTCAGTAACTTTCTTATTTTTTGTTGCCCAGTTTATATACATAACACATGATTTGATAAGTTGGAGCCGAGAGATACCAAGTGTGTTTTGCTATGTTACACATATGGAATAAAGGGATATCATATTTGGAATCAACCAACAAATAAGGTGATACTCTCCGGACATGCTACCTTTGATGAGTCAGCTATGTTCAAACTGTTGGAGGAGACAACAAATAGCTTAGGTTTGGAAGGAGACAAGCCTAAGGAGACGGAAATTGTTCCTACATTGTAGCCATAGAGTGGAGTTGATATTATTGACGAAAAAGAAAAAGAAGTTGGTGAACCATCAAATAATATTCAATATATTTCCCCTAATAGTGATATTGATGGTCATGAAGTTGGAGAAGGTTGAGTTCAAGATGAAGCTAAAAGAGTGGCAGGCGATGCTAGAGCCGCCCATGCTAGTCAGAGAATTATGAAGGCACCTGACACATAAGGCGATCGGCAGTTTACAAACATCAGCATTAGTGATCAGTTCGATCAGGGTTTGCATGTGGTTTACGAGGAGCCATTTAATCTTGAAGACGCTTTGAAGTCGACGGATGGTTCGAAGTAGATTTGTGCCATAGAAAAGTAAATACGGTCATTGTAGAAGAACAAGATATGGGATTTGGTCCCATTACCTCAGGGATATATAGTCATAGAATACAGATGGATATTCAAGGTAAAAGACGACGGAAGGCATAAGGCTAGATTGGTAGTAAAAGGTTTTTCGCAGTAAAAGGGAAAAGAGTACAATAAAACCTTTTCTCATGTTATGCAACATACATTTATTAGGATTTTATTAGCTATAGCTACTACCCGAGATATGGATTTAGAGCAGCTAGATGTGAAGACGGTTTTTCTACATAGAGATTTGGAAGAGACAATCTATGTGAAATAGCCTGATAGATTTGTTGTGGATGGTAATACAGATTGAATTCGCAAACTGAAGAAGTCTTCGTATGGTCTGAAGCAGTCGCCAAGACAAAGGTATGAGAAGTTCAATTATTCTATGTTGAGCATTGGCTTTGATAGGAATAAAAAGAGCTTGTGTTTATTATAAACACGTGGAAAGTGCTGATTTGGTGTATTCACTCTTTTACGTGGATGATTTGCTTATTGCTTCCAAGGATAGAGAAGAAATCAACCAATTGAAGATGCTTTTTAAAGTGGAATTAAAAATGAAGTAACTTGGAGAAACAAAAAAGATTTTAGACATGGAAATCTTCAAGGATAGAAAGCTTGGACATTTGACACCGAGTCAAAAGAAGTATATATAGAAGGCGCTTGTTCGATTGAGCGTGGATACTGCAAAGGTTATTTCGACACCTATGCCTTTATATGTAAAGCTTTTGAAAAAAGGATCTCCCAATTCGGTTAAAGACAAGACTTATACTGAGAGGATGCTCTATGCAAGTGCAATTGAGAGCTTGATGTGCATCATGGTCTGCACAAGGCTAGATATTGCTCATGTTGTGAGTATGATTAGTCACTACATGGCTAATCCGCGAAAGACTCATCGGGAAGCTAGTAAATCTATTTTGATATATGTGAAGGGAACACTAGATCATGGACTTGTTATTGGAACTAGATAGAGTTGTAGCTTGGTCGATTACCGTGATTCAGACTATGTGGGAGATAGAGATAGAAGGAAGTCAATCTCGGGCTATGTGTTCACACTTCGAGGAATAACTATCAGTTGGAGATCGAGGTTGTAGTCTGTGATTGCATTATCTACTATAGAAGCAGAGTTGATAGTTGTCGTTGAAGCATCCATGGAGGCACTTTACTTGAAGCGTCTATTGTGTGATCTGATCCTTGAGCACGATAGTGTGGTGGTGAATAGTGACAGTCAAAGTGCAATTTATTTGGCTAAAAAATTAGCATGCAATTTGAGAATAAAGCATGTAGAAGTAAGAGAGTCATTCCTTATTGTCATGAATAAAAAAGGGTGATTCATCTTAAAAAGATCAACACAAAGGAAATGCGGAGGACATGTTTACTAAGGCATTGCTGGTTGCAAAGTTCAAGCATTGCTCGAACTTAATTCAATTTTGAAGTGCTAGTGCCACATGCTGACACTATAGGGGAGATTGCAGTAGCTTAGTTGAAGCTAGAGAAAGGTAGTATTCTTGTTGTTTGAGATATAGAAGTTGTCGTATACTTCTTATCAGGAGATTATTCCAACTCCATCTTTTTTTGGTACTTTTAACACTTTGTTGATCGGGGGTAGCCTTGCTGGAACTTGATGACAAAGTATGATAGGGGGTGGCCGAGCTGGAACATATTAGGAAAGAATTCGTATTAAGGTGGAGCATGCAATAAGATTTTGTTGAGATAATTTGAACCGAGGTGGAGTGTTGAAATTTTTGTGCGGTTCAAATATGGAAAATTTCTTATTTGCAATTTAGATTATATTTTCAAATATGCAATTTGAAACCTATGGAAACTTTCCTAATTTACAATTTAGGATATATGGAAACTTTCCTGGTTTGCAATTTGAAATTTATGGAAACGTTCTTTAGTTACAATCTTACCTTATTAAAACCTTTTTTTATCTCCACTTGGAGAAGACTATAAACAAAAGGGTAGACTTATGGAGTTCATAATCCCTATAATTCAAAAAGGAATAATACGAGTCAATAACGAAAAACAAATTGTAACTTTAGTTTATCAAATTAGGGATTTATTATTCTTTTGCGCTCTTGTAATCTCTCTTGAAATTAATAAAGCTCTTCTTCCCCAAAATGGACGAACACTATCACGACGATAGTGGAATCACGATAAATTTATTATGTCCCCTTTCCTGTTTCATAATTATTTACCACTGCTTTTGGAGGAGCTATGATCTTATTGGATAATTGATCAATCTATTTGTTTTACTACGCCGTAGCATGATCCTACATTTAGGTTTTTTCGCTGTGAAAGATTGATCACCCCTCCACAATTTACTATTTTAAATTGATTGCATATAGTTTACTATGTCGGAGATCCAAATTAGTAAAGGAGTACATTAATCGCCAACCACTCAAAATCGCTAATATGGATACTTCAAATAGTAGTTAACACATGTATTTCTACCTGTAAGAAAGACAACTCAGAATAGATAAAACACAACAATAAATTTCTACTTCTCCTTAGCGCATCTCCAACATGACTGCTTTGGTGGAAAATGGGGGAAATTCCTATTTTTATTCAATTCCTCATGCTCTAGAAGCATCGATTTCTTTGGAAAAGAAGGAAAAATGGGTTTATTCGATTCCTCGTGCTCTAGAAGCATTGATTTCAACATGGAAAAGAAGGAAAAGTGGGGGTTTCTTCCACTTTATTTTTAAGCGTGAGTTCATAAACGGTTTTCTGGTTTTCAAAAAACCGCATAAAAAAGTAGGTTTTTGAAACCCATATATCTCTGTAAATGGTTTTTGAAAAAAGTGGACAATGAGGAATTCACGTTTTTCCCTCCTCCTCCTAGAAGCCACCGGTCTAGGCTCCTATAAATGCTCTTGCTATCTTCAGCTTCCTAGCAACTTCTCATAGATCCATCCACATGTCTAAATATAAGCTTCTTCTTTGTCATTCTGAAGTCGGTTTAAGATCTATGCTACAATTTCTATTTTGCACATTTCGATGATATCCTTTTCAGTTGAAATATAGCGTGCTCCATGCTTGTAAAAGGGATAAATCAATCTAGGTTCCTTATACCTCTTTTCTCTTCAATATTCTTTCTCGAAATTATCAAATCAACTCAATGGAGCATAAAAATCTAGATGCTCTGTACCCAATGGGGATGATGATTATTGGGGTTATCTACGATGGCGGCTTAGTTCTCGGTGTAGATTTAAGAATGAGTATAATAATGTTGTTCAATTCTTTCCATGGATTTCTTACTTGCTTGTGAAGTTTTGACCAAACTTGATTTTAGTAGCATATAAATATATCGTAGCTTAAAACTTTAATTGGTAATTTTGCTGGATGCTAATTTGTTGAATGTAAAGTATCTACACATATTTCTTACTTGAAGTTTTTATCAAACTAAATTATTTATTAGTAATAAAAATCTATGGTGTGGAAACTTTAGGTTGTAATTTTGTGAGATGCTAAGATAGTGTTTGGTTTAAAAACGAATTTTGTGTTTTCGGTTTTCAATATGCATGTCAAATATGACAAGAATGGAAAGAAGACGGAGGGGATGAAAGAAAGATGGATGGATGGAAGGATGAAGGGGATTGAGGGATGACAGAAGAATGGATTGTTTCACGTGCTTGTATTATTTCCAAAACATGAAAAATAAAAAATAATAAAAGGTTGTTTTCTATTTAGTATGTTAACTTCGTTTTCTAAATTGGTCATTTTCGACAATATACATGCATCATGTGCATTTTTATATGGACGAAAACCCAAAACTAAAAACAACAAACCAAACACTTTGTTCATAGTGAAGAATTTTTTTTCTTTCAGTTGTGGGTTATGTACTATATGTTTTTTGTAAGGTATAATATAATGTGAAATTTTTTGAAGGATATAAATCAACATATATTGTTCGTACATGCCCTTAAAACCATGTTAATATTGTTGATGGTAAAGATTTGAAATCGGTTATGTTTACAAATTACTAAGTTAAACCTTTTCGCATTGATATGCACATCTGTCAGGAATTATCTTACAAATATAAAATACTCTTACTACCTTATGTAGTTAAGCTTATATCACATATGTGCATGAGTTTATTACCATTTCTCTTATAAATTAAAAAAAATTAGTTATCACTTAAACTCGGTTTATTATTAATCTCAGTAGTATATAATATTATTCATTATTTGTTTACAAGTGGAGCTGACTTACAACAATCATGGTGGAATTATTTTATTCGTCATTAGAAACTTGATCATTACCATGAATTAGGTTTATTGTATTGTTTTGATTACGCATTTTGTTGTTGTTTATTATATATTCTTGTATGCTGTAAGTTATGATTATTAAATTTTCTTGGTTTTTCCAGTTGCTCCCCAAGCACTGGCGGAGCTAGCCCAAGATTTCAACAAGGGCAATATTTTCACTATATAAAAACTTACGAAACAGAAAATGAAAAACACTATACGTGATCATATTTTCGTTAAACAAAAAACACCATAACTTATTATATTAATTCCTTTTTTCATCATCATTTTATAGTTTAAAGTATAATGACCACTCATGAAGGAATAAAATTAGGCTTTCATTGTGTTGATTTATTTTTAGATAGAGCCACGATAATATTTAAGATAGTACCTAATACTAGATTTATATACTTTTGTGCTAGGATTGAAAATTTCAGCCAGGGCCTTAGCCCAAGCTAGGCAATACCTACCTCCGCCTCTGTCCCTAAGAAATAATAGGTGCTAGACATCTTAAAATTGAGTAATGGAAATGAGTGACTGCAATGTTTCTTAAGTATCTGTTGCCATAATGTTTCATGATCTTGGGTATTTCCAGTTGCTTCCAAGGAATAATAGGCATTAGCCATCTTAAAATTATAAACGATGACTAGTTGCTATAATGTTTCATGAGTGCTAATGTTTTATTAAATGTCCTATTGTTGCTGTAGGAAAGTCCAAAATTCCATTTTTGAGTAAGCTGTTAAGTGTTAATTAGAAAGGAGTCATTCAAAAAAGCCCGCAAGTGATGGATGACACTTTATTGGATCGGTTGTATCATATACAAAAATTAATCCGTGATCTTTATCCTACTCTCATCCAGACCATAAGAAATATCAACAAATCGAAAGAGATTACTCACTCATACTAACTATTTCACAGCAATCTAAGTATAATGCATATACCTTAAGGCATATCAACAAATATGTGTATGCATCAAACCTCATTTATTCAATATATTAGTATGCATGTAACATTTCTAGCTTGAGGGATACCATCTCTAGCTTGAGGGATGCCAATAATTAAAGAGTGTAAGTAATCTATTAAAATATAAATGATAGAGGACAATATTTATATTAGAAATTCAAAATCTTAATATATATTTATTTAAGTGATATCGATTTAAGGAATAATGTATTTCTTATTAAATACCTTCATAATTCAAATACCGCCCTCATCTAAAGTCATGATATATGTATCATATGTATGCACTTATTCCTTAAATCTCATTCGGATTTTCTTTCCAGTTCCATTTAGTTTTATACATATATAGTTATATAAGTATTAACTTATTTATAACTTTTATAATTTAATTTACTTACATAATATTACATGTATCTTATTAATTGAATCTTATTTGATTAATTTTAATTCTAACTAGTGGAATCAATTTTAAAATCAGTAAATTATATATAAAATTTCTAAAGTTTAATATTACTCGTCTTAAACTATTTAAGATAGTTAATCAGTTATAACATTTATAGTTTATTTATGTGCACACACCAATACATGTATACATTTTAATTAGTTAAATTTTAATTAATTTTAATTAATAAATTTTATTTAATTAAAATTTTAAGTTAATTTAATATTATAATTTAATCTATTGTAAAACAATTTTAAGATAAATCAAAAGCTACAGCAATTATAGTTATACAAATATAACAATATATATGTTTTAATTATTTAACTTTTAATTAATTATTTTATTTTACTTAGTTAATTTTGTTAATTAAATTTTAAATTTCAAAATTAATTATTTAGTTTCTCAAAATAATTTTGAAAAATTGGAATACATTTATAAGTTTTATAAAATTTTCTTTTATATTTTAGGCTTACTTTTAAATTTAAAATATTATTTCAAAATTTCGAACAAATTTTAAAATTTATCCTAAGGCCCAAAATCAATTTGGGCCTTTATATTGTTGATAATCATTGGACTTACTTCATCCTTCAAGGCAGGCCAATAGCTCGGTCGGACAGAGTACTTGTTACTATAATAATTTTCATCGAAGGAGATCAAAGTGCCATAACCTCGCAAGTTACTGATGTGGTCAAAGGGATTGCTAGTACTATAAATCTTGTCAAAGGAATTCAACATGCTATGACTCTGAATCATTATTGTCGAAGACATATAACTAGCGAAGCACCTATGTACAAATTCGAAGAGGCCAAGTACAAACTTCTTCGTCGGTTGTTGGAGTTTTGAAGTGGTTACACAATATTCCATTGAAGCCATACCTTGCTCACATCGCACTGCACCAGTTCTTCGAAGGTGTTGATACACAATAGCACCAAAGATTACCCTATGAAGACTTTAAAGATGCTAAAAGCTGTGCCTTACTTCACTGATAATCACTAAGCAATTTTTTAATGTACAAGCACCACTTCCTTTGAGAAGCTCTCCGAATGTGTTGCATACGGAAGACATTAAGGGAATATAAGGCAATACCATTCTCCATTGGCACAACACTTCACAAATGTACAAGAACCACACATCGAAGACATTACACAAGTCAACATCAGCAATGTCGATATCGAATTTCATCAATATCCATGAAGGCCATTGAAGTGAACTCCGCCAAAAGCATATTAGCAAAGTGGCCGACATAACCAACACTGTCGAAGTTATGCATACTGAAGTTAAACTTGTCGGAGACCTTACATGGAAGTTAGCGCTCCACGTTGACGAAATGGACCCTGCTGAAGACAATAGAGGCGGAGTGATGGCTGTCTACCTCTATAAATATGGCCCTAGAGTTACCATTTTGAGGACCAAATTTTCTCTGCACTCATTTCTTTTATTGTAAACCCTAAATTAATTCTAAGGATTTTGGAGCATATTGTAATTTTAGAACATTTTTCACATAGGATTTTGCATATTGAACATGGACATGGCATAGCATACTTGATTGTGACTTATGACTTGCAAATTGAACAAATATTTGACTTTGAACTTGAACTTACCTTGCATATACGACTTCGAACGTGTACTCGGTCTGCATATGTGACTTCGACCCACCCATATGACTATGATTATGTCGACGACGCCATGGAAAGAAATGGGAGACTTCTTAGAGTTAATGATTTCGACTAGCATCTTCAAAGCTTCTAATTGATTAGCCTAGTTTCCTAATCACTTTCAAAGCAACGCAATACCTGCATTGAACTATCCTAGCCTGCATATTTGGAAATAACGAACATTCCTATCCAAGCATATACCAATCTAAAGATAACCAACCTTAATCCCAAACACCATGTTGCTTAAATCGTGTTAAGAAGTCTGAGCAAGGGTCTTCTGAGCCTTGAATAATCAGGCCTACTTATCAGGTCACTGTTGATGCACGATTTCATGAAGAATAATAATTGAGATTGAAGGCCTTGCAGATCATAAATGAAAAGAAGCACATGGCCCTTTATGATCTGGATATGGAGCATAAGTCCCATTCATATGGGCCCTAAACTCCAATTTTTGCTTTAGGAAGAGATGCCTCCAAAAAGGACACTTTGTTCTTAAAGGTAAGGAGAGCTTTCCAATCTCAAGCCATGGGGACTATATTCGAGAAAGAGATAACAAATGATTTTGATATTTTCGCTCAGAAATGGCATAGAGACATGAACCACTTGTTGGCTTCTAATGAAATTCAAAAGATGTTGAAAAGAAAGCTGGCTATGGAGGATGAGATACCAATGGTAAAAAGCAAATGAACCAAGCAACAATCAAAAAGGCTGGCATTCAAGTTCCGACTTCCAAAAGATTGCACTTTCACCACTTCTCTTGAAAACATTTACTTCTTGACTAAGTGTAAGGTTTATTATTGGCCTTTGCAAAAGAGAAGGCCTAAGTTTGAAAGAAATCTTGGAAGCTTGTATTACCACTACAACCTTACAAATAGGCATGATACCAATCAATATAAAAGCTTAGAAGGAATGCTCATCAATTTTCTAAGGAAAGGAAAACTCAATGACTTTGTCAAAAGATACGACTTTGTAAAAAGATATTAGAAAAGTTCGATGATAAAAAAAGTTCTTTAAATAAGTTATTCTACATAATCGAGGAGTAAAATTTTTCTAGTTTAATGGGCAGCCTAAATCACTACTTAAGACGGAAGTAATGGGCTAAAGCCTTTGTCTCCAACTAGCACGTGCCTAGACAAAGCACTTTCTAGAGGGAGGGTGAAATAAGCCTTTGGTCCCTCCCTAAAGGGCCTGGCCAAAGCACTGACTAAGTCTTCGATCCTGCATACATGGCTTGGTCGGAGCATAAGCCTTTAACCCTGTCATCAAAGGCCTGGTTAAGGAACCACTTAAAGGGAGCTAGATTAATCCTTTGGTCCTGCCCGGTAGGGCCTATCCAAAGTTTCTGAAAGCCTTCAACCCAACCTTTACGGCTTGATTGAAGTGCCTCCTAGAGTGAGGACGGGTTAAGCCTTTAGTGTCATCATCAAACGCCTTATTAAAGCACCGAACATGTCTACGGTTCCTTCCATCAAAGGCCTTATTGAAGCACCTTTAAAGGGAGATTAGGCAAGTCTTTGGTCCTGCTTATGATAGCTAACCAAAACCGTCCCCTAAGATAATGATAAAGGGTTCGAGCCACAGTGGTGCTCTTGAATCAATCAAAATCAGAGCCAAGTGGTGCTCTCAAATCTATCAAAATTTAGCCAAAGAGGTAATCCTGAGTCAATTGAATTCAAAGTCAAAGAGTGCTCTCAAATACATCAAAATTTAAGCCAAAGAAGTCTCTCCAATCAATCAAAATCACATCCAAGTAGTGCTTTCAAGTCTAACAAAATTTGAGCCAAATAGTACTCTTTACCAATCAGCATTCCAGAGGAAGATCTAATGAAATCCAAGCCAAGTTGCACATCAAATCTATCTAACCTCCAAGAAGAAAAGATCCTCAAATATTTCATTGCTAGATATAAGGTTTTCATTTTCTGTATTACCAGATATAGATTTTCGATCTTCTCTTATCCTATATATGAATTTTTTGTCTTTTATTGTTCTAGATATGAATTTATGACCTTCTAGATGGGGATTTCTAATATTCTATACCATTACCGGACCTAATATTATTAAAACAAAAATCTTCGTTAAACATCCACATTGAGTTATAAAAGGCTCAATCAGTAATAAAATCAATTTTACAAACAAGCAGAAAGTGAGCTCAAAAAATCGAAGTATGGAAAAGTGAAATACTAAGCATCATGCAGTTTCAAGTTAGAATCAAAATTCAGTTCATGGTTACATATCTGACGTAATATTCATTTAATTACAAATTGTTTAAATTTGATACACTATTTAAACAGTTGTAGGGACAAAAGACAAATAAAAGAAAGAAAATCTAATCAAGGCCAGTCCCTATTACAGCCCAAGACTCTGTGTTGATCTATCCAAAACCTTAGCGATTAAGCGGTCAGTAATGTGATGGATGGACATGTGCATGATTTCCTTGAGGTTTTTTCACTTTTATGAATGATGTCTTCATCATCAATCGAGTTAATCTGCTCTTTTAAGGTATGACAAAGAGTTTTATTTGCTCCTTGCATAGTTCGAATCTTACTCGTCAGCTTTTTGATTCCTTAATTTAGTTCATACTTCTCGCGTTCGTCTTATTAAACCTTATTTTCGAATTTGTTGATGCACAGAGATATCTTTTCTTCCCACTTCTTGCTGAAGTACTGCATCATTTCGATTTGACTTGATTACCCCACTTAGAGATAGTTGCATTCGAAAAACCTAGAGAAGGGTTTAGCAAGGCAGTAACTCATGATTATTCGAACATGTGGAGCTTATTCTCCATCTTGGAGTAGGAGAGGGAAGGTTAGAGTCACCCCCACTTACGGTAAGTTTCAAAGACTGGGATGATACTTGGCTATTTATTAGCTTTAATTCGAGATCGCTTATTTTTTGATGAAGCTTAGCTATCTCAATGTCAGCTTCGATAGAAAAGTTAGAACCTTAAGTTGTGTCCTTTATCTTTTCTAGCAACTGAAGCTCGTTCTTCGTTTCTCTATGTTCTACCTCCATGAGAGGGTCATTTCTTTATAAGCACTAAAAACTTATTTTAGTAGGAAATAGTTCTATGCCACTCTCGTGCCCCAGGGTTATTTGGGAATCATAAAGCAGAGTTATCTCGGGATGATTTTTTCTCCTTCGTATATGAAAATAGCCAATCTTTAACTTCAATAGTTCGTAGGGTGTCTAAGGAATCA
This sequence comes from Allium cepa, assembly GCA_030765085.1. Taxonomy (NCBI): domain Eukaryota; kingdom Viridiplantae; phylum Streptophyta; class Magnoliopsida; order Asparagales; family Amaryllidaceae; genus Allium; species Allium cepa. Next base: position 439,540,818 of record CM060941.1, read on the forward strand.
GATTTAAACATTAATTGAGCATCCTTTTAAAAATAAAGAAAACAAAAATTAATACATGAAGGACAAAATCATTCATTAATAACAAAAGTAGTTTACAAATAATAATAAGAGTCAAGGTTACATTGCAATTCCGTTTCAATAACATTCAATTAATATTCAAGGTTTTGAAACCACAACCTTAGCCTTTTCGAACGACGTAGCAGATAAAGTAATTATAGAATCAAAAGAGCCTTGATTCCATCTAGAGTATAAATTGGAGGAAACTGATGATAATCTCATTCACCAACTGGAGGGCTATCACAACCACATATTAATTTCACGTGCTAAGATCGGATTTCGCTATGTAATTTTTCCTTCATGTCGCCTGGAAAGTCAAAGCAAAAATGGGGAAACTGCATGTAAATCTCTAGGAAAAATTATCTTGCCAATTGAGATGTTTTGACAACTAAAGATATCTCCTAAAAATCCTTCGTCAACTTAACAAATTTACTCTAGAGATCCTAAGGGATTGAACTGCGTGAATGGTCTTTGATCTATGCAACATAAAAAACTAAAACAATGAATCCATAAATAAACCAAGTACCATGTCATTATTGTAAAATCAATCAAGTTCATACAAGATTGATTTCTTATACAAATCAAAGATAAATCTCTTCCTATTATACTTAAGTTTATTAAACGGAAGAGAACGAGAAGAAAGAGGAATAGTATTAACTCTAGCAAGATTCCATCATACTTCGGAATGGGGATCAGACCCATACTAGTCCAAATATCTACGATAAAGTATCTAAGAAAACCTCCACGACTGTCACCTAAGTATGAGATATTAACAAATTTACCCCTGCAATAAACTTTGTACAGAAATTCCATCAGGACATTTCTGTTATCTATTAGCATCCAAATACGGTCATCAATTCATAATTTTATTTCATAAGCCTTTCTAGGTGATGATGAGCTTTCCTCATCTAGGGAGAAATTTCATTATCTTTGAAATAACTCAATCTTGATATGCTCCTAGCAAGCTTCTCGTATTTTTCAGATAATTGTTATAATCCTTTGTTTGTTTGTCCAGTTCCCTATTTAGGCAATCTATATTTGATTTTTTCCTCTCAAGTATGACGTCGTAAAGATATTTTGACTTTCTCTTTAACTAAAGTAATTAATTTATTAAATATAAGTTATTAGATGGTCAAAAATGTTTGCATAGTAGATTCATACCTAAGAGAGCGAAAAAGTAAACGATGAGATTTTCTCTTTGGCTTTGGGCCTTGGGAAGCGTCCTTCTTAGGAGAACTTATCCAAGAAGGATCAGGAATTTCAGTTTCCCCTGTACCTTGGAAAGTTTGATCTAGATTAGCATCTCCTAACCCGTGCTTGTCAACTGATGGTCCAAAAATGCCATTTTCACCACCGCCACCATTTTTATCATTATTATCATCAACACTATCATCATGACCATTATTGTCATTGTCACCCCCATCCCTGTACTCATCATCAACCTTCTGCTCTTTAACTGAATTAGTCGCCTCATTAACCGGAGGATCATCAAAAGTTAGCAGCTTTGTAGCATCAACCTCTTCCTCTTTCTTAGGAACATGAGTTCCCTGTGACATCTCTTTAAATTTTCTCATGATCTTGTCATTCCATTCTAAAGGAAGGGAGGGGACATCGAAGTCTAGACACTTATAAGCATTGTCAGCATTTGGATCCCTCAATAATGGTATCGCGAGGCATGTCAAGAAAATAAGACACTTTTTTCTTTGCGTCTTTAATCACTTCCATCGACTCTCTTATGAGATCTTCTTTCGTCTTTAGATTTTTATTAAGAGACGTGTTCTCTACCATAAGCCTGGCTTCGCCTTCGCTTCCTTAAGAGCAATTTCTAAAGCTATCACCATATTGTTTGAAATGTGAAGTAGGGTTTTGTCTCTTCAATAGAGGCTTACAACTTGCCTTTCTCCTGTATAACTTGGTCTCTTTCGAAATTTAAATCAATAACAAAATTGTTAAGTGAGGAGTTTTCCTCCTTTAGCTTAGAAATTTCACTTGATAACTATGAAGCCTCGTCTTGAAGTAAAAGTAGATGCTTGGAAACTTAGGATAGACAACGAAACTTGAATACATGGGATATTAAGATTTTAAAGTAGCTAGACATAAGGGGTATACACCAGTAAGTGTTGACTTAAAAGAGTGAATCAATGATCTTGGGTGTAGGAAGAAGGTTGCGATGGCTGGAAGCAGCAAAGAAGGGAATTAAATTACCGATTAAAGAAGGTCGTTAAATTTATCAATAGAGGCTGGGGATTGAGGCTTAGAAGGAAGAGAGTTCTTCGGGGTAAAAGAAAACCTAAGCTCTTTAGAAATATGATTCAAGGCTTTTGGGAAACTTAGGACGGTAATATGGTGGAGCAGGTCCTTAGAACCTTTTGCTTCAATCACATGTTGGGTCTTATCTACGGCAACATCAAGATTCATCAACTGAATTACGATTTGGAATTTCAAGATTTGAGTTAGCACCAATCAACTCTACTTATCCTATAATGGTTGGGACTTGTGTGTCCTTGGTCTTAGGCTTCTTATTAGGAGTAGACGTAGCAACAAAACTATCAGCCATCTTTCTCTTGACAAGAGAAAACAAACTGGAAATAGCCTTCTTAACAGATCGAGATTAGGAGCATGAACTGTAGTGGAAGTGACATCTTTCCCTAATTTATCTTTGTAAGTATCCATAGTAACCTTCTTCTCGACGAGAGAAATAATCAATGAAGATGAACCTGAGTCAAAAGGATAAATTTATTAGATCATGTTATAATAAATTTTTGAATGATCATGTAGACATCTTACCAGGTACTCTGGGCTAAACAGAGGAGTTGGAAGAGGAGAGTTCAGGTTTACCCATTACCAATGAGCCATTGCCCTTGGAGTTACTTTTACAAGTGGGGGTTTCCCCAGGATCTTATATCTAGTTGAGATAATAGATTGTTGATGAAGCTTAGATGGAACTAATAGACTGAGCCTATTTCCTATCATAACCGCTGCATTAACCAGAAATTGTACTAGTCCCTGATTTTATGAGTTTAGCTTTTAGGGAAAAGGATCTAAAAATGAGGTACCAATCAGCAAAGAATGATGAACCAATATAAATAATAAAGAAAAAGAGAAGCTTGACAATAGTAGAAAAGGTTTCCCTAAGACCAGAGAAGAATTCCACAAAGAAAATTTGACTCTCTCATACTTTGGCTTTATTGAGAGTCTCAGAAATTAGGCCTTCTCGATGGGGGTGAATTTGGTATAATTTACGCTCGGTTGATCACCAACTTTAGCAGGGCCAGTAATATGGTGGAAGATGTCAGGACTAAGAGAGGGAAGACCAGCTTCTCAAACCAAGTCTTTCAAACAAGTCAGGTATGTATAAAAGTTTGGCAGGAGCTAGATCGACGTGGTATCCAAATGCTTCAAATATTTGAGTAGGAATTCTAAAAAGTGAAGGTAACCTGTATGCTAGATATGGATGGTGGAGAAAGAAAATATCCTTCCAGAGGGTTGTAGATGCTATCTAAAGATCCTACCGGGATAGCCTCCACACTATTTATTCCAAATTAGCGAAGAATGGGGTTTGCTTTGGCTTGAAAAGTGATAGATGATGGCATGGAAACAATGCCTTCTTTCTTGTCGCCTGAGGGTGAAGGTTTGGACTCTTTGGCCACTCTCTTCAAAGACTTCTTTTCAAACTGTTTATCTTCCATTTTCTTCTCAGGTGATACAATACCAAACTGGAATTTCCATAATTTTTTAAGTTTTTGCTTAAATTGTCTATAATTGCCAAAGTAACAAAGTGCTAATCACAAAGCAGTAACATTTCGATAACGTACAGTACGTTAGAGGAATAAAACTATGATCTCAGTTAGGGATTTATGAAAAGAGAAATAGGACATGGGTAACATGTGATGTTCATAAATGTATAAGTTAAAAGTATATAATCTATCGGGATGGTAATGCCATAAGTAGTGATGTAAAATAGAACTCCATTGGTATCGAAACTTATAGCAAATGATCTTTATAACCATGTTTAATTCCATTTTTATTGCAAATTTAGAACACATAGATCATACGAGCTCTGATGCTATTGAATGAACTAGACCAGTTAGAAGCGGGTGAAATCGGTAGATTTAAAAAAATATTCAATTTTGGGTCTATTGGGCCTATGAAGGCTAAAAAGTTTATTAGATCCAATCTAATATAGTTGTATATAAAATCTTATTTTACTCTGAAATAGGTGTATATTTAACTTTTAATCGATATGATATTGACACAAGATAGAGCACATCAAATATACTCTTGTGTATATGTGTGTTTAATAGTTACTTGTTAAAGTTAATTTAGAAAACGAAACCTTTCGTTTCTCTTTTTTTAAACTTATTCAATCAATTAAAAGAAGGTTTTGATTTATTTAGAGAGTGAAACATTTCATTCTCTATCATTAATTAAACTGATTGATTTATTAAATGACATATATGATCAAATTTATACTTGACATATATAATAAGTATATCCAAATATACTTTTGTGTAAAATGTTAAGTGCAATATACAATGAATGTACATGGTTAATGTGAGCATGTATGTGTGCTAAGATTTACACACAACGAATCCATTTCTTTCTCTCTCCATATATATATATATATATATATATATATATATATATATATGCATTTGTTGTCCACGGTTTTTATTTTTCTACCATACATTGCATAAAGTAAAATATAACATCTAACGACAATCATAGTCGATAGCCACTAATTTACATAATCAAAAGATGTCTTGAACGATTAACCCATCTAGTACCCCATAAGAACCTTAGAACAATATGTAAAAACAAGATCACCATTAGCTTCATAATAACACTATTAAAAACCTACGCAAGCAGCAAAAGGATACAATGACCATCTACTTAAGACCACCAAATTGTTATTACTTGTAGATTCATGAGCGTTTGTACCCATCGAAAAGAAGTGCAGAGGTCCAGTTGAAGTTCTTGTCCAATGAGAAAGGATATATAGTTTTTTAGCAATGGATATAAAGGAATGACTCTTATTGTTGAAGCATCTGTTATTTCTTTCCTGCCATAATTCCCAAGCAAACGCTAAGGCAAGGAGATCTAAAGGGGAGTGAGGGTCATCAGACTCCTATAATAGTTTATATATATAATTGTAAACTATGTTTTCAATTTTGAAATAACATACATAAATACATGCATGCACATACATACACATGTATGTGTCTACGTGCGTGCACATGTTTATTTTGTGCTTGTGTATGTGTAAAGTTTTTAATCTAATATATATTTTGAAATTAAAGTAACAAATTGAAATCTAACTTTAACTTAAGAGGAATCCAGAAGATTTATGATGTTTTACACAGAAGTCTAATTATACACACACACAAACATATATATTAAAAAAGATTTAAACAAAATGAAATAATAACTAAATGAATTAATACAAAACAAAAAAATTGTAAAACATGTATTCAATTTCTAAGGTGGTTTTCGATAGACAACCTATGTAGTTTATTCATGTTTGTATATATAACAAGTAATACAAATATATCAATTACATAAATTTTAGTTTTTAATCAAATTTTTTTTGCTAAATAATAATTTCTAAAATAATAACAAAATTTATTGAATGGCTTAAGTACATATGAATTTATTGTAAAAGGTTTAGATCTAAATTGTATAAACAATACGAACAAATAATTAAATGAGATGTGGCAAAAAGTGATCTAAACTATATGCTAGATAAACATATAAATAGGTAAGATGTAGAAATATAAGATGTAAACCATGTAAACTTGATGAAAATATGAATAAATAAAATTAGATTGTTACCTTAAGATGTAGCCAAAAAAAAGCACCTTGAACGATGAACTAAGCTTTTAGATCTAGTTAAATCAACCTTCAGATTTTGCGATTATCTAAAGCACCACTTTTTATTTATTTTTATTTTGATTTGTTTTTATTTTATATTGGGAAATTTTAATGTTAGGAAGCCATTTATTTTTGGTCGTAGGGAAGAGAAGGGGAGAAAGAAAATGAATTGTCAAGGGAGTAAATGAATGAATAAATGAAAAGGAAATTGTTTTAAAGGAAACATTGAAACTCATTCAATTTCCTCTTTTAATACTATAATGACCCGGTATTTTCAACCATTCGCTTCCGCACATGTCGGACTTGAATTGCTTAAAATATCAGATTGTTAATTTATATCTGGCAAAACTCAGCAACAGTAAATAAATCAATCACAGAATCGCAGACACAGAGTATTACAACAGAAAGCAGCGAAATATATAAATAATAGAGTTGAAATAAATTACAACAGAGTATCTCAAATAAAATGATGTCTCGAATACAACTGATGACATCTCTGAACAAATCAACTGGAAAGCTGAAAGCTGAATAAATACCGATGGATCTCCAAGTGAAGCTCCAAGTCCAAAGGTGAGTCTCAAATGCTATGTTATTCAGTTTGACCCAAGCGTAAATCAAAACACAAAACACTCGAGTCAGGATTAACATTCTTATATCAATAAATCCAACTCAAGTGAAGTATCAACTGAAATACGAGTAACTCAAAGGATGTTTGGGATAACCATCCTCTAAGGATACGTGGAACTATATACTATGTAGTAATATACACTACTATAATATGTCTATAATAAAGTAAAAGATATTAAGATATCGTTAAGGCATTACCCATATCTCATTTAACACATTTTATATATTCCCGTAGTCTATACAATGCTGTACACTCCTCCGTAAACTGGAGGTTTACCCAGAGGACATCACATAGGTACGGTACAAAACAAACTCATAGAAGGCGCGATAGGGCATGCGGCAAGGCACTCACGGCAATGCCATGGTAGATATACCGTTCGTATATTCGGAGTGGTGGTAACGCATAGCAGCTACTACCACCCACCTCGTGACACCCTCTCGAATCCAATCGAGGGTGCACCCAACCACATCACAAAAGCAGTAGAATGGTATCTAAGAAATGTGTCTGATAGGAGGAATGACCTCACTTGGCCTGGCGTGGCTCCTGTTTTATCCACATCAAGCTGACTCACGGGAGTCAAGGTCATGTAAATACCATATAGAACCATTGCCAAACCATCCTACTTCATTCTGGAATCTTCACCATGTACACATTTGTTAAAGCGGTTTTTGGTATTTGCAGAGAGTATGACAATATCCGATCTCGGTCTCTTTAACAACCATATGTGGTCATTTAAAAATAGTTTATACTTCAAAACCAAAATACCATTTCTATTTCAAATATATCCATTTCCAAAATCATAGCACTTCAAAGTTATAACAGATTCGAAACCAAATACTTGAACCTATAACACTTTAGAAATTATAACACTTTGAAATCATAATACTTTCCTTTAAACAGTTTAGATATTAATAATAGTATATATAATAAAATACTTTATAAGAAGAAATAGTTTATACAATTTGAAATAGTTTATATTAAAATAATTAGTATAAAATAGTTAAAAATAGTTTTATTTTAAAATGATTTAAAATAAAATAGTTTATATTAAAATAATTTATAAAGCAAAATAAATAAATAGTTTTAAATATAATTCAAAAATAATTTATATAAAAAAATAGCTTCCTCAAATTTCACAAATCGATTCAAATTAACTCAAACTCCAAAATTCAAATTAAATCTCAATTCATTAGTTTTTAATTTAATTCAGTCTCTCAGTAAACCATTTCAAATTAAATCGATTTCAAGTACAGATTTGAACCACCAATAAACCATTTATTTTTCAATATATTTTAAAACTTTAATTATTCCACAAATTCAAAAATACATTTGATAATTTCATATATCTCTTTATTTTAACTTCATTATTATTTAGTTTTGAAATATTCACTAAATAAATCCAGTATCATTTAAATAGACCTTAAATTTTCAAATTTTAAATAAAACTAAATATACCATTTCAATTTATGTAAATTTGAAATATTCATGTAAATTGCTTTAAATCAAATTCAAGTTATAAAATCATATCTTTAAAATCTCAAATTTAATAAATTTCAAATCAACCTATTTAAGTATAATTCTTAAATAAATATAATTTCAAACGAATTTCTGTTATAAACTCTATATTTGGAATATAATTTCAAAATTCATTTACAATCATATAATTTTCAAAACATATAAGTTTTAAAAATCTAAATTTTAAACCCTTATAAATAACATATGTATATATATAATATCTTAAAATCAATTATCTATTCAAACAAAAATATTCACTTTTAAAAACCTTGAAAATCATTTTAAAAAATATATATAGACCAACGGTGTCTGTATATAATTTTCTATCCTATGGTCAAGTGATACAGATATTTATTATTTCAATCCGCAATTTAAATATATATATGGGTATATATCATTTCAACCCGCAATCCCAAACTATATTCAATGAAAATCGCTTGGGTTTATCATTTCAACCCGTAACGATTTTCCCTAACTCTACAGATCGTTCGAGTATGTATCGTTTCAACCCATAGGGAATTCTATACTAGTAGGGTACTTGTAGAGTGATAATGGACATGATAATAACATAACAGGTATATATTATCAATAACAATATAATATAAACAACAGGACATGGTATCATATCGCACAGGTGAACAGTTACAGATAATAGCATATATAACAATTTTAAATAGCTATAGCAGCATATTTCAATTGTCGTTTTAATTGAAATCAAATTTAATAAATATAAGAACGTTAATCGTGAGTGATTGCTCACTTTTCGAGGGTAGATATGAACGATAATGAGATGGGTTATGAATCTAGGCACAAATTCCAAAGAAAAATCAAGATTGAACTCGAATTCGACGAACAGAACTGATAAATGGGAATCAATGAAAATAAATCAAATCAGTTTTGATATAATAGAAACGAAGCATATATATTGTATTATTATTTTATTACTTTCATTCAAAACAATTGTTTGGACCGAGACACATATTTAAAAACAAAATCTACGTAAAATCGAAAATCAATATAAATTTTTGAAACGCAACATATGAAGAATCAAAAACTATATCTCTTAAAATCAAAATACATATATAATAAAATGTAAAATCTATAGGCATTTTGAAATCATGGCACCTATATATACTATATAATAAGACATAATTATAGGTAGACATATTTCTTTTATATTACATACGAACAGCAAATGCCGGTATGCAAGTAAACTCATACTTAAACAATTATTTGTCAGGCTATGAACCATTTTCACTACACAAATAATATATATATATATATATACACACACATTTTAAACATAAATATTATATAAACAATAAGTTATCTTGCAAACATTCGTATAATATATATGCAGATCTTATAATTTATACTTTATATAAACCGAGCCTATACATGAAAATCAAGGTATGAACAAATTATAAAAACCCAGATATTTTAAAAGTATATATACCGTATTAACATATCTGTGCACGCAAACATGTAGGATAACATGACGAAATAAAATGATGTATAACTTTATATAACCATATGTATATAAACAGATCTTAAAAAGTATATATATATATATATATACATACACACATACACACACACATACACATTGTTATTATAAAAATTATCTTCCTAAAATCAATTCAAAGACATATATTAAAATAAATCTTCATATATATACTTTCAAATCAACTTAATACAAATGGAAGATATATCTACTAGATTTTAAAATCAATAATTATAAAAGATCAAAATGACTTAATATATATGAACCCAAAATTATATTGCAAGATTCCAAGCCGAAACGTATATCTTCATTTATAATATTATAACTACTGTAAGTCAACACTTACCCATATATACCTATGTTCGTCCATTTTAAAAACATCGTTGTGTATCATATTTAAACAAAGTCAGTGTGTGTATATATATACATACTATACGAAAAATATATGAAAACTTGATAAAAAAACAAACAAAAGTAAACTATATATGTATAAACAAAAGGTATGCAGACAAGAATTCGCTGGAAAAACAGAGTATATATGCATATATGTTAGTAAATAGATAGCCTGGAATATTTGTATACTAAATAAACAATATAAAGTATTTATATACATAATTACGCATTCTTAAAAATTCTTATACGAACCTAATAGCTTAGATATATATATATACACATATACATACACCTCTATTATATGGTACGAAATAGCATAAAATATATATACTTAACAGAAGCAGCATGTATGCTTCGGTATGAAATATGAAGAAGCAGAGTGTATATATATTACATACGATACGATACAAGGTGGGAAGGCCACTAGGCATGGAGGAGTTCGGCAGGTCTGAGTAGCGAGCGTTCAGCCAAAGTGAGGTGGCTTGGCTGCTGACGTGGATTGGAGGAGGGGCTGTTTGGTCGAAGGTGGATCGGAGAAAATCTTGGTGGCAGGCGAGCTGTCGACGTGGAAGGCAAGCGGAGCTAGGGAGGTATGATGCAAGGCGTTTTCTACAGGGGTGTATGCTTGAGTTAATAGAGAGGGAGAGGATCTACAAAGGAGAGAAAAAGAACGACGACGATTTTGAAGGGAAAACAAAATTTACAGTGGGGAAAAAAGAAGGAATTCTGAGCGTACCTTTCCTTTTTGTTGGATGAACAGCAGCGAGGAAATGCAAAGGCTGAATGAATATATATAATAGTAGATTCAATTTCAAAGGTCAAGCCTGATTCAGCTGAAAATAATTAAAGCAATTTATTATATTGCTTAGGCTGCACGGTTCAAAGTTTGAAACACAAAAGAAAACAAAGGGTCACGAATCTGGTACTGATACGGTTACCAGTTTCACGGATTCCGCTGTGCACCAGATTTCATAACACAGAATTGAATATACCTTAGAGATCTACACGAAGAGACGATCGAAACGGTATACAGATATTAGTGGTACGATCATCCTATCAAAAGTCGATATTCGGTGTCCAAATTGCTGCAAATCTGTCGAAAATAAGATAAACGAAGCAATCAGGGTTCAAATTTGGAATAACGAAATATGACGTCTCACTCAGAAGATGATTTATAAATTTATTTCATAAAAATATTCAGGTTTGAAAAACATTTTATTATCATCAATTTTAGCTAATTTGAATAGAAATAGAATTACACAAGAAAAATAAACTTTCATATTATAAATTGAAAATTTACTACTTGCTATGCTTAATTAGACGTATCCCAAATTTCAAATTTTTATTTCCAAACCTAATTATTTAAAAGTTTAAAAAAATTCAGTTAATTATGTAATAAAACCTTTCAAATTTACGGGTCGTTACACTCTCCCTTACTCAAAACTTTTAGTTCCCGAAAAGGAAGGAGGTAGGAGTATAGAAACAACCGAAAATAAAAAATAGATTTGAAACATAAATAAAACAATTCATTTAAAATCATATAACTACCTATAATTTCATTCAATTGATTTGGTTCAAATTTGTTAACATTTATTGTAAAAATTTTACAACAAAATTTGTTTAATTTTACTCATCTACTTAATCTATTTGATCAACTATAGTTAATTCCACCCAACATTTAACTTCAACTATTCAAAATCATACATATTTCAATTTTTAAATAGCTTAATATTCAACAATTTGGTTTAACCAACTATTTATTGTATCCATATTTTGTTGATTCAATTTAATGTATTTCAATCAATAGATTTGATTTCAATTTATTAGCATTTGTTACAAAATTTCCTTTCCAAAACAATATTTATTAGATTTAACTTATTTATTTACCCATTTATTAAATCCATTTGACCTTAGTTATCCTGATTTCTCTTAAAATTTCAATTTCACTATTCTTAAATTCACATTTATTTGCTTAACTAGCGTCCTCCTTTATTTATTTAATTTATTCCACTTAATATACATTTTGCAACATATATTACATGTATAAACATCTTATAAACCTTATATTATTCAACAAATAATTTCCCTTTTATTTATTCAATTTACTATCCAATTTATTATTTATACATTTCCTCAACAAAATATCATTTCATTTTTTCTTCCTATTACTTATATCCTAGTGTATCTTATCTAATTACGTTCTAATTATATTTAAACTTTTCTAGTTAAGTTATATTAATGTTTCAGAGTGTAATTAAACATTATACAAATTTTCCTTTTATTTTCAACATTTATAATAAGTCAAATTTCAGTTTGAACAATTTATTACGTAAATCTTCTCCTTGTACAACCCTATATTATATCTTAACATTTTAACCTTTTGAATATTTTACGCAAGTTGTATATATTAGAATGCAATTTAGTGTTATACAAATAAGTTTGTTCAAATTCATTATTTCAAGTTGGTTTAATTCTATTTATCATTTTAGATATTCCAATTATTCGAACATTTCACTTTATTTCAATAATTGGAACCATTTTTTAATATAAGTCTTAAGATTCAAATTTTCGGTTTTACTTCAAACTATGTTGAAATAAATACATACATATAATATTTTATAAATAAATTTATACACAAGAAATTTTAAATCAAATCCATTTTCTTTTCCAGAACAAAAGTGTAACAAAGCTACTAAGAGGCCTCTCCACTTCGAGACTCGAAAATGAGTGTCGATGATGCGGCCGTCATCATCGAAATTATTTTCCAGCGATAAAGAGAAGAGTGCTATCTTACTTTATTTAAAATTCCTTGAAAATAATTTCCATTCGAAAATACTTTCAAATAATGTATCTTAACATTTTAAAAGCCAAATTTCAGAAATACCGAAAATTGAATTCTCAAATTTCTTATTTAAATTCATTTCAATTCCAAGTCAATTTATAAATTATGTTTATAATTTTATTTATTTATACCAAGTGACACTAATCAATGGTTTACAAAACAATTAATGAAAATCAAATATTATCATCCTTAACAACCAATTTATTTAACTATTATCTTTCAGAAAAATTTATACTTAATACAAAATATAATCATGCAAAATTTCATACTTATATATATAATATAATCAAACAAAGTTCATTTCATTTATCAAATTTCGAAAACAATATTGTATCAGTTTGCATTGTTCAAGTGTTTTGGAATTCCTATTGATAGCGTTAGCTAGATGAGTCGATCAAAATCTAAAATTCAAACGTAACAACTCAAACAAAACAACATAAAATATTTTATATTAATTACAAACATACTCCCTTGCTCGATGATTCAAAAATAGATTTCAAAGCAAGGATAGAGATTCAAATTAGAGATACCCAAATCAAAATAATTCTACCAAAAGGTAGGCTCGAAAAGAGGATAAGACAGTTGAATTACAAAAGAGAAGAGGTGGATAGACTTATATAAATCGCGGGCGACCTTAACCGGGCCAACCGTGACTCCAAGAGTAATATCGATGCAGAATTTTGAGGCAAATCGACATTGGATTATAAGAGATAGAATTCAAGCATAGCAAGAGATAACATCATCTAAACCGAGGACGTAGAAATCTTCGATGAATCAATGCTTATTGTAAAGAAATTTCACCCCTTTACACATTATTCTAAGGTTGGTGGGACCTTTGATTTATTATAGAGACTAACAGGAGTGGAATTATAGGATACTCCAGAATCAAGAGGAATACGAACAGGGAGAGACTAGAATGGATTTCATAACAAAGGTAGGGATCCAAAGTTCGAAATAAATCCGAATCAAAGAGGAAGAAAATCAAGCTCGAACGAAGGTGATTCCGTAATTAAATTTACTATATACGCTTAGTTTTGCTTAAAACTAGAGCTCTGATGCCACTTGTAACGACCCAATATTTTCAACCATTCGCATTCGCACATGTCGGACTTGAATTGCTAAAAATATCATATTGTTAATTTATATTTGGAAAAATCAGCATATATAGTAAATAAATCAATCACAGAATCACAGACACAAAGTATTACAATAAAAAGCAGCGGAATAGATAGATAACAAAGTTGAAATAAATTATGACAAAGTATCTTAAATAAAATGTTGTCTCGAATACAACTGATGACATCTTTGAACAAATCAACTGGAAAGCTGAAAGCTGAATAAATACAGATGGATCGCCAAGTGAAGCTCCAACTCCAAAGGAGTCTCAAATGCTGTGTCACTCGGTCTGACCCGAGCGTAAAGCAAAAAACAAAACACTCGAGTCAGGATTAACATTCTTATATCAATAAATCCAACTCAAGTGAAATATCAACTGAAATGCAATTAACTCAAAGGATGTTTGGGATAACCATCCTTTAAGGATTCGTGAAACTATCTACTATGTAGTAATATACGCTATTATAATATGTCTATAGTAAAGTAAAAGATATTAAAATAGCGTTAAAGCGTTACCCATATCCCCCTTAACACATTTTATATATTCACATAGTCTATAAAATGCTATACGCTCCTCCGTAAACTGACATCACATAGGTATGGTAGAAAACAAACTCGTAGAAGGCGCGATAGAGCATGCGACAAGACCCTCGAGGCAATGCCAGAGTCGATATACCGTTCGCGTACTCGGACTTGTGGTAACGCATAGAAGCTACTACCACTCACCTCGTGACACACTCCCAAATCAACTCGAGGGTGCACCCAATCACATCGCAAAAGCAATAGAATGTTATCGAAGCAATGTGTTCGATAGGAGGAATGACCTCACTTAACCCGGCCTGGCTCCCATTTTAGCCGCATCATGCTCACTCACAAGAGTAAGGGCCACGCAAATACCATATAGAACCGTCGCCAGACCATCCTACTTCATTCTGGAATCTTCACCACGTACATAGTTGTTAAAGTGGTTTTCGGTATTGGCAGAGAATATGACAATATCCGATCTCGGTCTCTTTAATAACCAAACGTTATTATAACACCATGGTTATTTCAAAATAGTTTATTTCCAAATATCATTTCCATTTCAAATATTCTATTTCCAAAATCATAGCTCTACAAAGTTATAACAGATTCGAAACCAAATACTTGAATTTATAACACTTTGGAAATTATAGTACTTTGAAATCATAATACTTTCCTTTAAATAGTTTAGATATTAATAATAGTATATACAATAAAATACTTCATAAGATAAAATAGTTTATATAAAATAGTTCTAATTTAAAATAGTTTATATTAAAATAATTAGTATAAAATAGCTAAAAATAGTTTTATTTTAAAATGAGTTAAAATAAAATAGTTTATATTAAAATAATTCATAAAGTAAAATAAATAAATAGTTTTAAATATAATTTAAAATACTTTATATAATAAATAACTTCCTCAAATTTCACAAAGTCGATTCAAATTAACTCAAACTCCAAAATTCAAATTAAAGCTCAATTCATCAATTTTTATACAATTCAGTCTCTCAATAAACCATTTCAAATTAAATGGATTTCAAGTACAGATTTGAACCACCAATAAACCATTTATTTTTCAATATATTTCAAAACTTTAGTTATTCCACAAATTCAAAACTACATTTGATAATTTCATATATCTCTTTATTTTCATTATTATTTAGTTTTGAAATATTCACTTGATAAATCCAATATCATTTAAATAAACCTTAAATTTTCAAATTTAAATAAAACTAAGTATACCATTTCAATTTATGTAAATTTGAATATATTAATTTAAATTGCTTTTAATCAAATTCAAGTTATAAAACCTTATCTTTAAAATCTCAAATTTAATAAATTTCAAATCAACCTATTTATGTATAATTCTTAAATAAATATAATTTCAAACCAATTTCTGTTATAAACTTTATATTTGAAATATAATTTCAAAATTCATTTACAGCCATACAATTTTCAAAACATATAAATTTTAAAAATCTAAATTTTAAACCCTTATAAATAACATATATATATATATATAATATTTTAAAATCAATTATTTATTAAAACTAAATATTCACTTTTAAAACCTTGAAAATCATTTTAATATATATATATATATATATACATATAGACCAACTGTGTCTGTATATAATTTTCTATCCTATGGTCAAGTGATACAGATATTTTTATTTCAGTCCGCAATTTAAATATATATACGGGTATAAATCATTTGAACCCGCAATCTCAAACTCAATTCAATGAAAATCGCTTGGGTTTATCATTTCAACCCATAACGATTTTCTATTATTCTACAGATCGTTCGGGTATGTATCATTTCAACCCATAACGATTTTCTATACTAGCAGATTATTTGCACAGTGATAACAGATATGATAATAACATAACATGCATATATCATCAATAACAATATAATATAAACAACAGGATATGATGTCATATCGCATAGGTGAACAGTTATAGATAATAGCATATATAACAATTTTAAATATCTACAGCAGCATATTTCAATTGTCGTTTCAATTGAAATCAAAATAATATATATATATATATATATAAGAGTGTTAATCGTGAGTGATTGCTCACTTTTCGAGGCTAGAGATGAACGAGAATGAGATCGGCTACGAATCCAGGCACGAGTTCCAAAGAAAAATCAAGATTGAACTCGAATTCGACGAACAAAGCTGATAAATGGGAATCGATGAAAATAAATCAAACCAGTTTTGATATAATAGAAACGAAGCGTATATATTGTATTACTATTTTATTACTTTCAGTCAAAACAATTGTTTAAATTGAGACACATATTTAAAAACAAAATCTACATAAAATTGAAAATCAATATAAATTTTTGAAATGCAACATATGAAGAATCAAAGACTATATCTCTTAAAATCAAAATACATATATAATAAAATGTAAAATCTGTAGGCGTTTTGAAATCATGGCATCTATATATAATATATAATAAGACATAATTATAGGCAGACATATTCCTTTTATATTACATACGAACAGCAAATGCCGGTATGCAAGTAAACTCATACTTAAACAATTATTTGTCATGCTACGAATCATTTTCGCAACACAAATATATACACACACACACATTTTAAACATAAATATTATATAAAAAAGAAATTATCTTACAAACATTCGTATAATATATATGGAGATCTTGTAATTTATACTTTATATAAACCGAGCCTATATCTGAAAATTAAGATATCAACAAATTATAAAAACCCAGATATTTTAAAGGTATATACCGTAATAACATATCTGTGCACGCAAACAGTAGGATAACATGACGAAATAAAATGATGTATAACTTTATATAGCCATATGTATATAAACAGATCTTAAATATATATATATATATACACACATACATACACACACACATTGTTATTATAAAAATTATCTTCCTAAAATCAATTCAAAGACATATATTAAAATAAATCTTTATATATATACTCTTTCAGATCAACTTGTTATAAATGGAAGCTATATCTACTATATTTTAAAATCAATAATTATAAAAGATCAATATGAGTTAATATTTATGAACCCAAAATTATACAGCAAGTTTCCAAGCCGAAACGTATATCTTCATTTATAATATTATAACTACTGTAAGCCAACACTGTACCCGTATATACCTATGTTCGTCCACTTTAAAAGCATCACTGTGTGTGTGTGCGCGCACACTGTATGAAAAATATGTGAAAACTTGATATAAAACAAACAAAAGTAGACTATATGTGTACAAAAAAAATTATGCACACAAGAATGCGCTGGAAAAACAGAGTATATATGCATATCACTACTAGAAAATACTGCAGTTTCCTACGCAAAGTTTCCGACGTCTTTCCTACGCCAAAAGGCGGGGCGTAGGGTAGGCGTAGGAAACTGGTAGAAAGAGGTAAAGACGTAGGGAAGGCGTAAGAAAATTTTATACGCTTCTCCTACACCAACTTCAACACGTAGAAAAAAAATCGAGGCGTAGGTAAGGTGTAGGAAATCGCCTACACTAAAATGATACTGTAGAAAAGGCGTAGATATCTCCTACGCCATTTCTACGCCTCTGCTAATTTTATACAATTCCACATTGGCGTAGGAAAGACGTAGGAAATTTCTCACGCCATCCCTACACATGCATAGCATAAAAATAGTTTTTTATTTTTACATTAATCCCTGCTTCCATTTTCCTACCTTACATCAGTTTTTCAACCAAAAAAAACCTAATTCTACAATCATTCGGTCATTTTGGACACTAAAATTTCAGATGAATTATCTTATCATCGTTTTATATTTGTTTTGATTGGATTTCATCTTCTCCTTTCAGGTAAGGCGATTTCAGGGAGGTGAAGTGCTTTTCGTTGTTCGATTGCTGCTAGTACATTGATAAGGGAAAAAGAAACAAATCAATTTGTTTGTTTTTTATTTATAAGATTTGTAATTCAAACCTGGATATCATTTTTTTCCGCTTACGAGATGTTTCTCTCTCAATTTTATTTCTTTGTTCCACCTTCGAGTGAACAAATATCAAATCCAACACTTCAAAATTTAAATCCTCTTAATATAATCAACAATAAAATATGAAACTTGCTTCTTTGGATTAGTTAAGCTTGGATCTTCTTCTGGGTATGAGTTTGGGAAAGCACGGTAGGGGTGGGTGAAAGGACGAAGTCTGGATTTGGGTTGTTGGGGTTTTTGATCAACGATTTGTAAACTGGAGAAGGGATTTGGGTTAGGCGTAGCGATTAGAACTTGGTGGCGAAGTATGGCGAGGCCTGAAGCTTCCTAAGGGATCGCGATTCTGGTGGATGTGACAGGAATGCCCTGATTTATACTTGAGGCTCAGCGGGTTGAAATAGTGATCGATTGAGAAGGAAAATAAGGGAATTAGAGTATGGATTTGGACTTGAGGTACGGAGGAGCATCTCGAGGCGGAGTTAGATGGTGATCGACTCACCATGGAAGAATGCGGCATTTAGGGGGGAGTTGGGTTCGCATGTAGGCGAAGTTAGGTGGCGATCGATTTATACAGGAATGTCCTACTTGTATATTGAGGAGGTTGTTCATTGTTAGGCTCATTTTTTGTTTGACGATGTTCGTGCTGTGGTATTTTGTGTAGCCCTTAGTGATTACGATCAGTATGGGACTCCATTGCATGGCAATAGCCAGTGTTATTATTAGGAATGGCTTGATAGAGAAAAGCTAATTCAAACATGAAAATAATCACACATCTTTCCAATTTACATCTGTAGCTTATATGGTCAGAAATCAATGTTTACGTCTACATGATGACCTATACAGTAACTTGGTCTAATTGCTTAGACTTATTTCGCTGTTAAAACAGACAACTGTACATTCGACTTCCCTTCTTCTTATTCTCTATTACGTCCAAGTACATATGTTTTTGTTTATGGTATGGATGTCCATGGTAAACTTGAATAGTATTGTTTAGGGATGTGTTGCAAATAATTTAGATGATACCGAGAATATGATGCCTTCCTGTCGTGTTCACATTTCACCCTGTATTTGAATATTTCTCCTAATAAAATTTGTCAATACAATTAGCTGAAGTATACTATATTCTATGGTATCTTTTTCAGCATATATATCCATGTAACTCGCTCTCTACTGTCGATTTCAGGAAATCAAATTGGATGATACTGTATGATGAACAGCGGAGACTTATAACTCATGGAAAGGTATTTATATGTAGCCTCTTTCCTCTGAATCTATTCCTACTACTTTTGTCCTACTGAATTTATTCTTCAATATAAGATTTTTCTATGAATTTCTTATAAATGGGTTTTATTCAGTTATTATTACGGTTAATCGTTTTCTTACTACACAGATATATTTGTATTAAATATTCAACATTTATTTACATTATTCGCTCCTGTCAGCAGCATATTGTATTTTTACATACACATACACTCACACACATATATGGAGGCAAAAGGACATGTGCAACTAATTGTTTTCAATATTTCCACTGTGAAGTAAATAGCATGGAATGGTCAATAAGGTTTAACATTCATTGCTTGGCATTATTCATATCATACTGTTATTAAATTTACTGTATATTACACACATTCGTTGTGCTGCTGTCCTTGTCTGATTCCCATGCTTTTTTTATATACATACTTCAGCTCAATTCGTTTAGTTACTATTTGAAATTTATGCACGTTTTCAAAAACAGTTCGTTACAATTCCTTAATTTTTTTTATAACAATGCAATTACAATGCATCATATTAATTTAATTATACTGTTCAGTATATAGATAATATTGATTTGAAGTAGTGATTATTTGTAACCTGCAGAAATTTAAGCCTTTGTTCAGAATTGAAATATAAAATTATGTAAAATACTATTTCCTAACTAACTGTTTGTATATAAGTTTGATTTTAAAGTTAATGTGTATTATTTGTATCTTATACGGGATTATTGTCCTGGTTGTATAAAATGATAAGAAATAAACTTACTATTTATTGTAAACAACGACTATTGAGATTGTAAATCAATATGCATTTTTGTTTATTCCACCGACCGTAACCTCGTTTAATTTACAATTATATCCAACCACGGATTTACTTCGATTTTAAAAATTGGCGCATCCAAGCATTATCGGTTACCATTACTCTTACTGTTAGTCATGTCACTATGGCAATAGTCATTTACCACCTACCATAGTAGGTCCCTTTTTCCCTTGATGATCTCATGTGTTGCTCAGTTATTGTATTTCAACAACTAAACATATCGTTTTTAATCTTAAGCAAAATATGGATTTTTAAACATTTACAATTTTACGACCAAAGATACGACAAGATCCTTCTCTTCTTCTACCTAACATTATTCTATGATCTGAAATTGATGTTAGCAACTGTGACTTCTTTAACTATAATTTAGGTTTCGCAATTTATTTCAGGTAAACTCGAATCATGGAAGTTTAAACCAGTTGAGTTCTAACTATGATAATTATGAATTTGTTTTTTTACTTCTATTGTAATATATTTCAGTTT
Source organism: Allium cepa (assembly GCA_030765085.1). Taxonomy (NCBI): domain Eukaryota; kingdom Viridiplantae; phylum Streptophyta; class Magnoliopsida; order Asparagales; family Amaryllidaceae; genus Allium; species Allium cepa. Next base: position 439,561,808 of record CM060941.1, read on the forward strand.
TTAAAAGTTCTTACCAAATTTTTTATCTGCTTTTCTTTGTAGTCAAACCACCTTGATTGATTGTAAATGAGTGGGTAGTCATCAAAATGTTTAAATCAAACAAATTAACAAACATTTTCTTTCATAGCAGGCAGGGTCAATATTTGTAGGACTCTCCAATTTTATTATATTTCCAACCAGTTAGTATGTACTTCAATATATATGATAAAATATTTTTTCTGCTGCGGTTTGGTTTAAATTTATGAATCAGGGATTGAAATAGGAAATAAACATATATTTGTTTGTACATTAATCATGTCTACATTATTTTTGTATGAATATGAAATTAAATCCCATAAATGGTCCAAAATATTTGAATACCACTCTTACACTACTTTATGTCAAGTTTATTTTTCTTCTGGATTGTTTAACCTTCCCTCACTGTTAAACTGCATTATGAGTAGCAAACCAGTTAGGATGTTTATGTCCACATTTTCCTTTTCATATCTGTTTATCATATAAGAAAAAATGAGATATCATGTGCATGTTATGCGATATTTTTTCCCCTTCATGTGTTAGGTGGTAACATGCACTAGAGAGTGCTAAGCCAGCAACGTGTAAGACGATTAGTGGATCCTCTATTTTCCTATCTCTTTGGAACTGAAATTGATAAACATAAAAATAGTTTGACAAACTTCTCACAACAATCAAACCTTAGCACAACAAGCATACTATTATGTTGCCATGAAATTCAAAGATCTTTACTTCACCCACACAAATCGTAAGCTATTTGTGTGGCAAGCACGTGCTAGAGATAAACCAACTGTGGATGAAGCTTTTAAGTACATAAGAGAACTAAGCGCTATACTATAGTTTGACAAAATGATCGATTATCCATCATTTTTTGTTTTGCAGAAATTTCAAATTTTCCAGCTGTTCATGAGAAACACCATCTGATTTGGTTACCAATGTACATGAATTAATCGTAAGTTTTTCTTTTATAATCATTGATGTTGATTTAATCTCATACATGCTTGGCTCATTAACATAGTACATGTGCATTTAAATGATTCTATATATTATGAAATATTAATTCCTAGACCTTCAATCTCTGTTTGAGAAATAAGAAAGCTAAAAATTCACTCTGTAACACCAACATGCTTCGTGATTCAAAGGGTGGAAGTCCTTTGGCTTTGTTATGTCAAGCATCAGGTTAGAACAATTTTCTAGTTATTCATATGAGTCATATTAGCTAACCTTGTTTTACAATATATTACGATTCTACGACTGATGTTTCTAGTCTAAAAAGCATTGCTATTTGCACCATCAATAATACTGAAAACTACACAGTTTCTATTGGTACTAAAATGTATGTATGTCATTCACATCAATTGGCAACACAATTTCGTTCAAATTTGATAATTACAAATAAAATAATCAAAAAGCGATACAATGAAGGAGCTGTTGTCAGGTGGTTAGGCGATTTGAATGGTAGTAGGACAATATGGTTGAATGTTGAGGGTAGGTGTAGCATTATGATGGGTGGTTAGGGAAGAAGAAGTGGAGTATTTGGGTGGAACAATTTATGACGTTGGCAGATTTTTATGGCAGGGTTGGAGTTGTGACAGTAGGGGGAAGATGCTAGCAACACTGTGCACAGTAGTGTTATGTGTGCACAACAGTGCGCTTTTGTAATATGCAGTGATTTTTATAGTGGCAGATTTGAAAGGGGGGGGGGGGGCAGTAGAGGGAGGTGCAGAGGTGAATGATGCTAGAAGTGGTAGTGGTTAGTGCAATGTTTTATTCACTGTTATATATGGTGGTAGTGTAGTTTGATCAGGATAGTGGAATGTATAGGGTGGATATGCAGGTGAAGTGAATGAGGGGGATCAGAGGTAGGATGGTGGCTGGTAGGTGTTGATTAGAGGTAGGTTGATTGTTTTGCAGAGAGGTGAAGGAGACAGTGGTGAAGCGGGTAAGGGGATGGTGATAGTGTGGTGGAGCATTTGAAGTGAGCCGTTTGCAGGGGTATTTGATGTCTAGTTGAATATGTTGGTGACTGTTGTGATACAGCTGTGATAGAAGTGGGTTAACTAGGTAGGTAAATGTTGGAAATGTTGACACTTTTGAGGTGGATGATGACTGTGTGTTTGGTTTGTGGTTGAAGTGATGGTGAATGGCTGTTGATTGTTTGGTTACAGTGAAATGAGGCAAGTAAGTAGGTATTGGCAGGTGATATGGCTGTTGATTGTTTGGTTGCAGAGGTATGATATATAACAGTGGTCGATGATGGAGGTTGTGTTGAGCAGGCAAGGGGGACAGAAGTGAAAGCAGGCCGAGGGTTGTTTTGGTAGGGAGTTGGAAATTGTTCGAGTTGGCGATGTAGTAGTGATGTAGCAGGTATTGGCAGGTGATATGGCTGTGATAGCCAGCAGTGGTAGGCAGGATTGCTTGGTAAAGGGATGTTGCTTTGTATGTTGTCTGACAGTTTTGCAGAGGGGTTGGTGTGATGATCAAGGATTGAAGCAGTCAGGAAGTTCTGATGGAGTAGCTGCTGTAATGATCTGTTGTGGTATGTGGAATTATGATTACTTGAATGACAGTGGAGGACTATATGGGGTGGTGGATGGCTTGAGGAACTTGTTTGTATGTTTAAAAATCGATACTGCTTTTACGTCTGTGCACGCAAAAGCGTAAACTGCATTGCACGTTGGTGGTTTGGTAGATGGCCGCAGAGGTTGATGTCAATTTGCAGAGGAATGTTACTGGTTGTGATGTTGTGGAAGTGATCTGTTATGGATTGCAATGTTTTGATGTGGTATGTATCAGTGGTTGGAGGAATGACAGTATTGTGAAGGGTAACGTATCAGTGGTTTGAGGTATGTTATGGTCACAAATGGCAACAGGCTGGTGATGTTTGCACTTGAGACAGAGGTATGTATGAAGTAGAAATGGGTATGTTGGTGAGTGAACTGTGCAGTTAAGTGCAAGTGATGCAGAGAGGTGAAGGCAGAGGAGCTTCAGCCTTTACTGGGCTCGCATCCGCGGCTTGGACGAACGAACGTTTTTTAGTGTTTTTTTAGTGTTTTCTTGTTTACTGCTTTCAAAAAAAAAAAAAAGCTTCTGCTTTTTTATCAACTGCCGCTTATCTAACAAACTGTTTCACTGCTTTACAGTTGCAACACAAGTTTGTTTTACATTTTGTTGCATTTAAGCTACATATCATTTTAATTAACATTGCATTTGCAAACAAATTGTGGCACTGTTTACACAAGTTTATTTTACATTTGCAAATTGTTTCTCTGTCATATAAATTCTGTTTCCCCACATCAGTGCCAAACTATTTCACAGGAGCAAAATAAGATCAGGAAATACAAATGTCATATAGTCAGAATACCAATATCTAATCACTATGATCTATCACAAAAGACATGTACTTTATTATTTATTTTGCTTTAATATGGCCAATCCCCTCATATCCAAAACCATCCATAATAGGCCCCATGTCCTATGTCTCTACATAGCCAACTATATTTTCGAAACTTCGCTATGTTTTCGTAAATGTTTATCAGGTCAACGAAGTATCATAAAGGAGAATCTATCATTCTCCCAAGCCCCGACTTCAAATGACTAAATATGGTTGCTTCGGTTGAAGACGAAAAGGAAACCTGTCAAAATGTCAAAAAATAATCAGATTCAACAGAAATTTATGTAGTAATGTATAACAGTTTTCACATTTATTAACTATGTCGATTTAAACACTGAATTCACCAATAAGCATTAAATGCAGCTATGTACCGATTTGAATGTGCTATACAGCAATAACCAAGTATATACGAGTTAAGGATAATAATCATATGCTAATGCGTGCGTTTGTATATGTGTCATACTTAAATTTGATACATCTTTAAAGTTATTCTTCTCATAATTTCTGAAACTGCACAGTGTGAGCATGTATTTATGTTTTTGTTCTTATATTTGGAAAATCACAAGTACAGGCACAATATCAAGCTAGAATTGAAGAATTGAAAAGTCAGGGCACAGTAATTTCGTATGAAGTCGAGGAAGAAGTATTCGACAAGCTTACCGGTGCTATAGCTAAAAGAAAGGACCGTAGGCCATATTATGGCAATATCCCTGGAGTAAGTATTTAAACTTTCAACAAAACATTATTTTAATTAGTTTAAAATGCAGAAATTGATGCAATATTTGATAAAATGCAGAAATACAAAGACGCCACTTATAGCATCAATAAGGGAGAAACACAGACAAAAGCCAAACTAGAGGAAAAGGTGGAGCGTCAAGAAGGGGAGATTCAAATACTGAAGATGTTGTATGAACAACTCACCGGGATGCTTCGACAGCGATTTAATGAAGAGCCGAATGATCGTCGTGAGGGATGAGGGTATTGAAAACTTTTTAATGGTATTTGTATGATGTCATGTATCATGAACATATTATCATATTATTTTAACACATAGGAGCTTGATTAATATTGTTTGACTTTGTAATATGAATGAGATATTTGTTTTTTGAATTAAAGATGAATAGTTTGACGTTAATCTTTTTGTTGGAATGTGTATATATATAAAATAAGTTGATTTTAGTTTTTATTTAATGTGGTGAAATGAAATAGAATAGTAATATATCAAAATTGCTTCAGAAAAGACGTAGGGAAGGTGTAGGGAAGGCGTAGGTAAATGAAATATTAGTGCAGCAAAAAGTTGTGTGCATGGCGTAGGAAAAACATTAAAAACACAGGCGTAGGTAAACCGTGGATAAATGAATGACGTAGAAAAGACGTAGGAAACGTAATATGTGAGAATGACGTAGGGAAAGCGTAGGAAATCTGGGCGTAGGGAAGACGTAGGTAAACGAATGACGTAGGAAAGACGTGAGCACTTAAAGAAGTAAAAATGTCGTAACAAAACCGTAGGTACAACATGGCGTGGGGAAGGCGTAAGAAAATTATGGCGTAGGAAAGACGTAGGAAACAATCCAACGGATGACGTAGGTAAAGCGTAGGTATTTTATTAGCTACGCAAGTTTTACCCACGCCAAAATTGGCGTAGGGGTTACGTAGTTAATGCATTTACCTACGCCCCGCCTACGCCATTTTGGCGTAGGTAAACCGCAGTTTTCTTGTAGTGTATATGTTAGTAAATAAGTAGCCTGGGATATTTGTATACTAAATAAACAACATAAAGTATTTATATACATATATACACATTCTTAAAAATTCTTATACAAACCAATAGCTTATATATATACCTCTATTATATCGTACGAAATTGCATAAAATATATATACTTAACAGTAGTAGCATGTATGCTTAGGTATGAAATATGAAGAAGCAGAGTGTATATATATTACATGCGATACGATGCAAGGTGGGAAGGCCACTAGGCATGGAGGAGTTCGGCAGGTCTGGGTAGCAAGTGTTTGGCCAAGGTGAGGTGGCTTGGCTGCTGACGTGGATTGGAGGAGGGGCTGTTTGTTCGAAGGTGGATCGGAGAAAATCTTAGTGGCAGTTGAGCTGTCGACGTGGAAGGCAAGCGGAGCCAAGGAGGTCCGATGCAAGGCGGTTTCTATGGGGGTGTATGTGTGAGATAATAGAGAGGGGGGAGGATCTGCAGGGGAGAGCAAAAGAATGACAACGAATTTGAAGGGAAAACGAAATTTACAGTGAGGAAGAAAGAAGGAATCCTGAGCGTACCTTTCCTTTTTGTTGGATGAACAGCAGTGAGGAAATGCAAAGGCTGAACGAAAATATGTAAAAGTAGATTTAATTTCAACGGTCAAGCGTTTGATTTAGCTGAAAATAATTAAAGCAATTTATTATATTGCTTGGGAAAACACCGTGTCACGGATTTGGTACAGATACGGTTACCAGTTTCGTGGATTCCGTTGTATACCGGATTTCAAAACACAGAATTGAATATAGCTTAGAGATCTAAATTAAGAGACAATCGAAATGGTATACAGATATTAGTTGTATGATCATCCTATCGAAAGTCGATATTCGCTACTCAAATTGCTGCAAATCTGTCGAAAATATGACAAACGAAGCAATAGGGGTCCAAATTTGAAGAAATGAAATATGAGGTCTCACTTAGACGATGATTTATAAATTTATTCCATAAAAATATTTATGTTTGAAAAACATTTTATTATCATCAATTTTAACTGATTTGAATTGAAATAGATTTATACAAGAAAAATAAACTTCCATATTATAAATTGAAAATTTACTGTTTGCTATGCTTAATTAGACGTATCCCAAATTTTAAATTTTTATTTCCAAACTAAATTATTTAAAATTTCAAAAAATTCATTTAATTACATAAATAAAACCTTTAAAATTTACTTGTCTTTACGTATACTTTCCTTCTTTAATACCATATTAAATCTTAGTCAAATCACGTCCCCCATCATGCATGGCTGACCAAAGATGGAGGCTAGTTTGGCCCTTAATATTTCTAAAATAACTTAGTAATTAATTGATTAAATCAAATTTAAATGTTTATCGATATCGTATATCGATACGTATATATATGACTTTTATATACGCATTTTATTAAACACTAATGAAATTCAAATGGATTAAATAAAATTTAATAATCAATACTTCATAAATATTAATTAACTTACGTTGATTATAAATTAATTAAATCGTATGGTTTTTTGGAGTAGTTATCGTTATGGTTGTGCGACTCAAAGGTGTAATTCAGTCAACGATTGATATCGAACAGTTTAAATAATAGGTTCACCCTTCACCTTAGCTGGTATGTGAAATTTTGGCTAAATTTACTACTTTCACATCTTTTCGGTAAAAATCCAACTTTATGTTTATAAGCGGTATCCGGTAGAAACAATTATTTACACTAATTTTCTTCGTGGACACTATATCACATTAGAGCTTATAGAATTTGGATTTGGTCAAAATTTCAACATCGTCCACATTCAACTTGATTAGTTCAAATAAAAAATCTTAGTTTAATAATATCGATTATTATTAACTGTAGTGCTCTATTCAAAGATTTGACTTCGAGTTTGCTACAGTTGACCATGATGCCAACCTCATATAGCTAAGGAGACGAATTCTTTGTTGAATATTATTTCATTTCCAATGCTTGAACTCATACCCAACTATAGTTCTTTGATGGAAGTCATGCCATGATTTAAAGTCATGCCATGATTTAACTATAATTAAAGTAGAGTGTTCATACTGAAGTTCCATAGTATTCTCAATTTGAGGAAACTGTGTAATAACTTCACTTCGAGACTCTCTGTTTGACCTTAGTTATATTAACCAACAAAAAACTCTTAAGTGATTCATTCTATACGTATCCAATGAATATCAGTACGTAACCCTTGACGCCCTAACATCCACAAGTAATATACATTTGCCAACATTAGAAGAGTGACGGAGCGTTACGTACTCTAGTTTTAGCAAGTGAATTGATATTCTTTTTCAAAACATCTTAACTAGGAATATTTAAAACAGTATGTTATTTCAATCTGATAAAATTCTCATGATTACAACACATTGTAATTATTTCACATAACATATCATTTAAGTATTTTCTATTTAATATACTTTAATTAATTACTTAATTAATACTTTCACAATATATAAAGTATATAATAGAAATCAAACACCTTTATTATGAACAAGTTATGGTATCGACTTAGATATATAAAAAAATTACATAATTACCTATGGTGCATACTTCTAACTCTATTGAATCTTGAAGGAATGAACTCAAATACCAAATAAAATCTAAATAAACCTATATCCCTCATAACCACAAAATTGTAGACTTACATGTTGAAATTCACATGTATACTCATATTTTCAGAGCAAGCCTGAGGATGAAGGAAGTAACTTAAGTGCTGTAATGGCTAGAAGGTGTTCTAGCAAGCTTATTGTACGGCTACAAGGTGAATGACGACTTTAAACTCATAATTATGCGATAAAAACCCTTGCATGTCTGTATGGTACTGAATTGTAAGTGATATTATGTTGTATTTGTGAATATGGTTGATAGGGTGCATGTTTCCTCTTTATAGAATTGTAAAACCCCAAAACTTCAGTGAAATTCTAGTATATTCAGTAGTGATTGTTTATACAATGTATGGGTTGAATGCATGCTAGAAAGCTAAGGTTGAATCACACTAAAATCATACCAAATCGGTTGAAAATGGCGATCAATTGGCTTACGTTTTTGTAGAACAAACTGCTCCTAGAAATTTGTAGTTGAACGAATGCATGTACCCAAAGCTATTGACCTCGTGTATCGAATTCTTGAGCAATTTGCTCCAAACCGAGTTTTAATGTTGAAAAATATATTCAAATAAACTCTTGAATTCAAACTGAGAATTACATACATACATATGTATGTATGTAAATTTGTGTGTGTGTGTATATATATTCTTGTATGCAAATAATTTTCTATTATTTAATGTAAATGTATATCAAGGTTCGAAATTCCGTTTTCGTTTCTGTTTCGGTCATTGATAATTTTAAAATTTTCGGTTCCGTTTCGAAAATTTCGAAAGCTCCGTTTTAGTTTCGGTTTTCTAATTCCGGTATCTTTTTTGCTTTAATTTTGTTATTTATGTTAATAAATATTCAATACTGTCATACATTTATAGTACATTTTTTACATTACATATAAAATACAATTGACTAAAAAAACCATTTAAGAGTCTATATTGTTCATTTGAGATTTTAAAATTTTGGTCAATTTTTGAAATTTTTATTATGATTCGATGTAAATTAACAAAAGTATAACAACTTTTTTTATCCATACACAAGATTTTTTGTCAATTTATTTATTGTCCTGTTTAATTTGCTTTCTTTCTTTAATTACTATATATTTGTTGTATTTATTTATTTATTTATAAATTTTTTTTTCAATATTTGAAAATCAAATCCGGAATTTAGACTGGAACCGGAATTTTGACCGGATTTCGTTCCGGTTATGAGCGGAACCGGAACGGAATCACCGGAATTCCGTCGGAATTTTTAACCATGATGTATATCCAAGATTAGGTTATGATATGGACGAAGCTATATTTATGTGTTATGCTTTGTTTAATGTTGAGTTATGGCTGAACATAGTACATTGTGAATAATTTAAAGGCCATATATTTCTTATGTATGTATGTAAGTATGTTATGTTTAGACCATGTGTTAGTGGAGTTATATAGCATCATATAATGATTTTATTTGAATCATCTTCCCGATATTGCTATATTTGTATGCACCATATATGATCATGATGCTATGTGCACTATGTGATGTTATGTATATGATGAATCATGTTAATAACTCTTTGGGACACCGGGATAAACAACAATTAAGATAGGTTTACTATCGTAAATGAGAATATGTATAATATAATGAATTGATTAAGATGGACTAGCATCCATCCCAGTCCGACTTACTGTAGGGTAACTCCCTGAGTCATGACATTCTATTCCATTTGTCATAGGTCCAACGATCTGTTGTACAGTCACTACAACAATAACATGCTCATAATATTTGATGAGATGACAGTGCTTATGAGGAAGATATTAGTATAGAAAATAGGTCATATGGGAGAACCCGTAGCTTTGAGCCGAAGGGTACCAGTTTCCCTGGTGCTAGCTTAACATCAATGAGACTATATTTTACGCTCAATGAGTTATATAAATTTATATCGATCGATCTAAAGTGAATATATGATTAGTGATGTAATATTTAATAATTTTGATTAGGAATAAATTTCAATTGAGTAGAGGTTTGACTTTGGTCACTTTATATAGGGACATGACACTTGTATTATGACACTATATGTGATAGATGGGGATCGAGTTGATAGTGATTGTGTGAGATATACTTACCTTGTATATTATGTTACACCTACTATTTATTGTTCCTTATTACACTACAAAAATCGCTTCGTATAGCGTCGAACAGGGGCAATGGCTAGCGACGGCTAAAAAAAGCGGTCGTCGCTAGCCGTCACTAGCCGTTGCTCGACCTGTATATCTGCCAAACCCGACCTTTCTTCTTTCCAATTCTGCAAAACGAAAAAATAAAAATAAAAAACCCTACCCGTCGCCCCGCCGATTCGGTACTCAAAAATTCGCTCCCTACCTCCCAAATTGATCCGGTATGTGTTCTAACCCTATTTTGTATTCAATTAGGGTTTAGTTTGGGTTTATTTACATGTTTATTGGGTTTAAAAATTGGTTGTTAATGGCATGTTTATGGGTTTGAGATTGGTAGTTATGTGGTATATGTATGGTGATAGTAGTATTGTAGGTTGATTTGAGAATAAAATCATTTTATTTCGAAGTTGAAAACGATGATTAATGCATACTATTATGTTGTTGGTTATTGTAGAATTAATGATTGGTGATGTGATTTGGATTAAGATGGTGATAACATGTTTAAGATGCTTATTGATAAGTTTATGCAATGTTGGTTGTCGATTAGATGAAAATTTAATTATTTAGCATGCGTTAGTTATAAGTGTAAGTACACTACAACTGTGTATTTTGTTCAAATATATCATTTATGCTCACTTGCAATGGCCATGCTAAAGTACTAATAGCCTAAAAGAATTACAATGATTCACTTTTGTCTCATTGTGGAATTTCCAATTAAACGTATATAGTTTAAAATAAAAATAATTCAATTTATTATAAGTGCTAACTTCTAATTTGACTTAAAAAAATTCGTTATTTAAAATTTGACTTAGTTATCCAAATTTTAAAGTATGTGTTAAAATGTGAAATTTACTTGACAAATATTTATTAAACGTATTATTAAAAAAATTATAGTTGTTAAAATATAAATTAGAAAATTTGTTTTATTTGTGTGAACCTCTTAGACAATTTTTGGCCCCGTCTGACAAGTATTGTATATGATCGTTATATGGATGTTCGTTTTTACACAGAACGAACATCTGTATTCATCCGATACAATATTTGTTGGATTTGTCCCAGTATTGGACAAGTTACAAACACAATAACGTAATCGCAGTTTATAAACCATTTCAGTTTAAACGGTTTACGAAATTTTGATGGCACTTCCTTTTTTTCCCCGTGTACATGCATTTGTGTACGATACAGGGAATAAAGGGTAGTGCTACCGAAATTTTGTTGAATCGCTTAATCTGAAATGATTTATAAAATATGATTACGTTATTGTGTTTGTAATGGGAAGTAGAATGACCGACCGTTAAACAAGTATTAACAAGTGTTGTATATGATCTGTATTTTATAAAACATTCAAATAATGTATTAAGTGCAATTTACTAAAGTAATAAAATTTAAAAGTTGGTTTGAAACTAATAAATTTGTTCAGTCTAATTTATTAAAGTTTGTTTAAAATTTACTAAAGTTAGTTTAAAATTTACCAAATTAATAAAGTTAGTCTAATTTACCAAATTAATAAATTTACTAAAGTTCAGTCTAATTTGTCAAATTAATAAAGTTACTAAATTAATAAAATTTACTAAAGTCCAGTCTAATTTGTTTCAGTGAAGTGTTTGTTTGAATTTTCTAATATAATTTTTGCAAATCAGGAGATATGTTCGATTATTTTCTCGATCGTAGTTGGATGTATGAATCCCGAAAAGATATGAAAGGATCAATAAAGGAACATTTTGTTAACGGTGTACACGAGTTTATTAGATTTGCTAAATCTAATAATGGAAATAACGTAGACATTCGTTGTCCGTGTGCTAAGTGCAAACATCTGAAGCATTGGAAGGCAGATGTAATAGAAGTTCATTTGTATAAATTTGGTTTTGATTGTAAATTCGATCAATAATTAGTGTCAAACTATCCAAACGCTAACGTTCAAATATCACTTAGCACATCGTGTGACATCGTGCCTAAATTTGTCGCTTACATATGTAAAGTAAATTCTTATTTTAATTTAATTGCCATTAGTAAGTTGTGACATTTATATACATCAATTCTTTTCGTCTAAATGATATCATTTTGCACTTATGGAATATGATAATGATCTAATTTCGAAATTGCTCACATTCAACTTTATAGTCCAATTACACATACTTTGGCATAATAATTATTATTGTTATTGGCACATACTTTATAGTTCAAATACACATAATAATTATTATTATTATAATTTGACAACAGTCAAAGCATATAACTTCATATTAAAAGATCCACATTATTCTCACATCAAAAGAATTATTTATATACTATGCAATCATTCAAAATTCATGTAAAATGCTATCGTATTAACTTCGGTTATTTCACAGGCTGTTAATTTCCAAAAAGCTTATAGCAAATCGATGGAGGAGGAGCGTATTGCTCAGATGCAGAGGCAGTTGGATGAGCTCAACGATTGGCGAAAGGGCCAATTGGCACAGCAGATAGATGAGCGCATTGCAGCATTTTATCAGGAGCACGGCTCTATGCCTGGGGAGCAGGGAGATGGATCTGATGATGCCGAGGATGATGAGGAGGAAGCTGAAGATGAGGAGGATGATGATGCATAGTTTTACTATTCTTGTGGGTATGTATTTATGTACATATTTAGACTAGATGTGATACTTGGGCTTGGATACTTGGTATTTTAGATGATGTTTGGGTTTGGTTATATTTGGATTTGATCCTTGTACCTTGATACTTGGTTTGGTTTTGTATATTATGTTGGTTTGGTTGGTTTTTGTGTTTTTTTGGTTATATTGTTGAATATTGATGTTGTGGGTATTGTTGAGATGTGTTATTGTTGATATTATTGAGGTTTGAAATGAGATTTGAGGTTTGGGATGAGGTTTGATGGAAGAATAGATGTTGTGTGCACAGCAGGTTTTGCCTAGAAAAGCGACGGCTAGCAATGGCAAGTAACGGCTTTCTGGGCAAAGATAGCGACGGCCAGCGACGGTTAGTAACGGCCAGTAACAGACTTTCGCAAAATAAACTAACTGCCACGTGGCGTTGACACGTGTACGTTGCGGTCGCTTGCCGTCGCTTTTTTAGCGACGGAGCCGTCGCTATTGCCGTTGCTTTTCCTAGTGGCAACGAATTGAATAGCGACGGCAATTAGCGACGGCCAGCGATAGCTTCCGACGGCCGCCGACGCATTTTTGTCGTCGACGCTGCCTTTGTTGTAGTGTTATCATTAAATGTTCATCGCTTCATTCATAGCTAGTTTGTAGCTTGACCTGAGGAGTGTTATTTGTTAAACAACCTCGAGCCACATAGGTTGTTTTTTATAGGATGTATTACTGTGATTTTTTATCTTTTCTTAGGCTTTTTCTGGTGATGGTGCAGTGAAATGAAGATGCGTTGTTTTCTATTTCAAAGATAGTGATGTATATGTCTTGTATATATTATAATATACCTATTATGGGCAATGTTGTGCCATTTTAGGTAGATACACGATGTTTTATTGTGATGTTCATGTTACATCGGCATCAACTATATATATGTATATGTATATGTACATGTATGTGTGTGTGTATATAAGTGTATATATGTATGTATGTATATGTATGTATATATATATGTGTGTATATATATATGCATATGCATATATATGTATATATATGTGTGTGTATACGTATATAGTATTTTGATCATTTTCGATGATTCTATTTTTGGAATTTTTTGATCATTTTCGATGGTTCTATTTTGGATTTTTGTTTTTATGTGTACTATTTCTGCATTATTCTATCCTGGAAAACTCCAGATACTCTATTTCTTTGTACCCATCTGATACATATGCCTATGGTTATATTTGTTGTATTTAGCATGAATCCATGTTGGTTATAAAGTATTTGTTGTATTTAGCATGAATCCATGTTGGTTATAAAGAATATGTAGGACAGAGCCCCTATTTTAGTTTCATTTCCGTGTTACTCTTTGGTAGTACAAGTCTAAGGCAGGGCGACACACCAACTTAGAGCGAAATTCCATATCCAAATCCTTCTATTTTTAGCACTTTAGCTAATTTATTTTCAGTTCTTTTAAGTTCATTCCTAGTACTAGAATTGGCCTGTGCTTCGTACACGGGCTGTTTATATTATTGTAAACGGAAAGCAAGAACACTTTTGGAATTTCAAGAAGACGCCGAGTAAATTAATTCAACGAATTTTCTTTATTAGCAGTAGAGATGAGTTCCACTTTATCCTCTATAGGCTCTGAAGAAGTTGTATTATCTGAATTTTAAATATGGTCATCAAGATATTGCATAAAAAACTATCCATATTCATTAGTTCCTATCATAAGGAGATAATCTCTCTTTTTAGGTCATATCAGTAGTGCAACTGTAGGTTGGTTTGTTTAAGTGTCGGTATGTTTTGAGTTTGTAGGGGTAATTTCCATATCTGACTTGCTAGTTCTTGTTGGTTGGTTAACATATTTTCACATAGTAGGAAAAATGAAATTATAGGTAGAAACAATTTTCATATTAGAATTGATAGTTAGTTGATATAATTCCCTAGTAAGTAATTGCTCAACCATGACGATACATATTCCATGCGGGGTATAAAACTTGATAAGTAAATACCTTTGTGAGATAACTGGGCCCATTTCAACCATAGAAGGCCTTCCCCAAAACATGTTATGGAGTGATGGTCGGTCTATGATTAGGATAGCAGCATGGAATAAAATGTGAACTGGTGTGGTTCTATATGTAATCAGAAGTCTTGCTGAGCTTACTAGAGTGGTTGTTATCTTATCTAATCCAAAGATCGATTCAGGCTAAGCTTGAGCACCTCTGTTAGCAAATTCATTTGATCAAAGGCACTCTTAAAAATGACATTCATAAAACTTCCTGAATCCACAAAGACCTTCTTTACTTGGCCAAAGATCTATACAGTGATTACTAGTGGATCCTGGTGAGGAAAGACCAATCATATAGAATCAATCGATGTGAAGGTTATTTATCACATAAAGAGCTTCTTTATATGGTACATTGTGCAGCTCTCCTCTAGACCTTCCTAATCATATCATTCCATGAATTTCTTGCTTTATCCCACAAGATGAGTTATCCATTAATACATCCAACCAAAATACCAGGATATCTTATCTAATCAGCATGAGGGCTCGGTGTCTGGTTTGGTGTAGAAACTAAGGTAGGTGTTTGCTAGAAACTGCTAAACAACCCTTCTGAATGAGCCACCCCATTTCCTTCTTCAAGGGGAGGAAGTTATTGATGTGGTGCCTATTTGCTCTATGAAATTGGTAGTATGCCCCACTTGCATTATTTTCTACTTCCTTCCCCTTGTTGGGAAAGTTGTAGGCAAACTCAGATTGGGTTACCTAGAATATGTGTCCTATGTTATGAGTAAGAGAAGTGTGGGCTGTGAAGTTAAACTCTCATTGTCTCTTTTAGTGAGTGATAAGCATCTTCCTTTCTCTTTCTATCTTTCTATCTTTCAAATAGATGTATCACCATGTGCAATTTAGTTTTTTGATCTTCTTCAATTTAGATGTGACCACTGGTACATTTCTTAAAATGAAACTCATGCTTTTGCATGGGTTCCTACTGTTCTTTGACTAGATCATTGATACTATAGTGCTCAACCATGAATAATTCTTCTCACTAGTCACTCTGATTATCTTCACATCGGATTTGAATCAGTTGATGAAACATCGTTCGATTTCATCTTTTTTTTTTTTGGTGTTGGAGAGCATGTTGGAATCTAGTGAAGCTTCCCTTCTTGCATTGATTCTCGAATAAAATCCAAGGACAAATGGGATGATGAATATATTTCTCCATACGTGTACCTCCTACACCATATTGTTGTTGCGCCTGTTAGGTAAACTGGAAAGAGTTTGCATCGTGTTAGCCTCCTAACTTTTAGAATATCCATATTTTATTCAAAAGTACTAAGATGGTCATTTGGATTTGTGGAACCATCATACTTGTCTATTGTTGGGGCTCTGAAATTGTTGAGGGAGTCTAAGTCTACGATCTCCTCACTAATTAAACGGTGATTCAATATGCTCCCTCTTAACTTTATTTCCTGATTGTTGACGAAGCTTCACAACGCGATGACGTTTGGATTTAAGGGATCTTATCTCATCGTCTTTACAACTAGATCTTGTTAAGCCAACCCTTAAAACTAAGCTAACTCATCTTGCTTTATGCAGTAGTATGCCTAACGCTTCTTAAGAAGTCCAAGGTTGAAGTAAGGTTTTTATTTATTTACATTGGAATACACTGTTCTCATTATTGTTGATGTTGATAAGTTTATCAGCCAACCTCTCAGTTTGTTTAGCTAGTGATACTTGGCTATGGGCTATGGATCTATTTTGAGGGAATGGCAATGAGATTGACCTTGGGGGCACGATCTTTTTTAGGCCAATTATTCTCTGGTTTATTTGATATTTGAAATGATATATTATTCCAAGAATATTGTTTTCAAAGGTGGTAGGTGGAGGATCCATAAGCTATTTTGTGGATAAGTCGGTTTTGGTGGCTTTGTGTGCCACCTCGACAAAATAAGGTGTGGGTGAGTTTGTAAGATTGTGAAGGGTAGCTGGATTTATATTGATGATAATGGTGGTTAGATTTGTGAGTAGTGTATGGAGTGGAAAATTTTGTTGGGAAGTACGCCCAACTTGTAATGTCAAGATGCAATGAGATATTTGGTCCCACAACACCAATATGGAATAATTGTATTGTTGTATGTTGATACAACTACAATTATGAAATAGTAGGTTAATTTTTTTGTTAAAATACCTAACTATGAAGTAATTGTATTACTATATGCTTATACAACTATGAGGTGGTAAATTAATTGTTTGTTAAAATGTGTAGGTAAATTTAATCTAATTTTAAAGAGATTTAATGCCAAGAAAGCAACAAAATTGTAGAAAAATAAAAATATGAAATTTAGATGGTTTAGATGTTAACGAACCTTATATCCATATGGTCAACTCTATATTTCACTATTGTATTTTTGATGGTACAAAAACAAACTTTTATAATAATCCTAACATTGATTTGCAGTATTTTTATAATAAACTTTCTAACTTTAACTTTTTAAATCCATTTTTGCTATAATATTAATTTTCTGTTATGGGTGAATGACGAAACATGAAGTATTCAACCGCCGTCATCATATAGTATAAAGTGAGTTATTGTAAAAAAAAATTTTTTTATAACAAATCAAATTTAACTTAATTTATTTTAAATAGGATGAAAATATAAATTAATATATCTAACCGTCGTTGATGACAGTCAAAACCGTAGAAAAGTCACAAACATTGCTTCAGCTGAACCCGTTTTATTCCTCATTTCCACCTTCCTCAACCCTGAACCCATTTCCAAAAACCTCCAAATCCGATCCAAATCCATTCCTACCCACCGTAATCTGCCACAATCCGTCGCATTCATCATCAAATTGGAATATCCAAGCTTCTAGGTCTTCAATCCGTCGAAATTAGGTATATTCTTCTCCTAAACTAATTATTTTGAATTTTGATAAAACTAATGTTAATTTATGCTTAGATTTATTGATAATAGCCTATTGATTAGTTATAATTATGTAATTGTTTGATTTGGAAATGTAAATTAGGGTTATTAGTGTTTAAATCCAAAAATTAATGTTTAATTAGGGCTACTATGTGTTGATTAGCGTATGTGATTATTAGTGTAACATAAATTAGTATTAATTAGTGCATGTGTTAGCTAAATTGTCAGCAAAAATAATTTATTTACATAATCCATTTATTAGTTTATCTTATTAATTATATATAAATTTAGTTTACGTGTATGTGGTACGTGGTAATATAAACAAATTAGTGTATAATATTAATTTTTTATTAGTGTGTAATAAACTCAAATTAGTGTATAATTAAGTAAAAATATAATATAATTTTTATAATTTTTAAAATTGGAAATAATAGTTTATAAAAAAGTAAAAAGGTATAAAATATTATATAATTGGTAAGCATTAAAATATAAACAAATTTATGTATAATGCAAATATAAATAAATTGGTGTATAATGTATTTTATCTTTTAAATCTCTTGAATTTTTTGACCCCATTTGACAAGTATTCAGGGCTGGCCCAAACACATTCTATGCCCTAGGCCAATAAAAAAATTATGTTTTTATTGCCCCAAAATTTAATAAACAACAATACGCTTAAATGTATAAAACAAAAAGTAAATTCTATGATAGAAAGTTAACATTGATTACAAAATACTAGACAAATCATTTAGATCACATAAAAAAACTAAATGTCAAGTTGATATGAAAATACATAAATAGACATTAACGGGAACAACTTCTTCTTGCATTTTTTAAGGCAAACTCATCTATTATCTCTTCATAGTTAAGCATATCCAAGTACTCATTTTCAATTGAAATCATAGCTAATCCACTTAATCTCTCTTGCGACACGGTAGTTCACAGATATGTTTTAATTAATTTCAATTTTGAAAAGCTTCTTTCCGCCGAAGCAACCGTAACTGGAATAGTCAATAGGATTCGATAAGATATCCACACATTGAGAAATCCACTTACATCTCGATAAAACCTCAAGAAATTAAGAATACCAATTGATGTAGTAATTTTCGATGGTAGAATTTCTTTTAATTGTCGAAGCTCATAAAACAACTCATTACCACAAATATCTTTCTCTTCCTCATGTGTCAAAAAATCTTCCAAATTCATGCAATAGTCCTTCAATTTATCATCATCAACAAGTTTGAATTTCAAATTTAGAAAAAGCCAAAAATTCCTTTATAGTGTTTAAATTGCTCAAACCGATCTCTAAGCGAAGTTAAAGATTGATCCATTATATGTAGAAAATAAGTAACTTTAAAAAAATTTCCTCTGGAGATTGTCTATTATAATTCTCTACGATGTCTTCATCGAATTGCTTTTTTCTACGCACAATTCTCTTTTCAAAAAATTTAGGATCAATGCCAACATCATTTACAATTTCTTTAGCCTCCTCCATCATGGGTTCAAATCCATCTTCTCTAAGTTTTTCAAAAAAAGTTACCAACTCTTTAATTTTGGAGATTGCATCTTCAATATGCATTTCCTCTCGTTGAAGTATTTTACTTACTCGATTAATATTGCCTAATATCTAATACCAAATACACAAGCTAATTAGAAACTCAAAATTTTCCATAGCATTTTGGCACAATCCTTTTGCCTCCATCATCAAAACGTCCTCTTTAGAGTTATTTGCAATATCAATCAAAGCATCTCTTAGTTCCGATGATTGAAATCTTATTGCTTTAACATTTTCAATATGACTTTCCCAATTGGCTGCAGATAATGGTTTTGGAGTCAAACCTTTCACATGACTTCGGAGTATTTTCCACCGATGAGTTGAGCCAGAAAATAAAGTATAAATCTTTTGCACATACGCAAAAATGTCTCTAGCTTTCATACATGATTTCGCCATATCACATAATGTAAGATTTAGACTATGACATCCACATGAAATATAGAAAGCTCTAGGATTTACATCAAGTAGTCTTTTTTGCACCCCTTGATGTTTACCTATTACAAATTCAATAAAATTAGTTAACATAATAGTCAATAGTTTAAAATCAAGTTTAAGAGTATTATGTTAAATTTAATAATTTACCTGTCATATTCGAACCATTATCATACCCTTGTCCTCTCACATCATTAATATCAAGTTTAAGATTATCCAAAACATTTTCAAGTTCTTTAAAAAGACCAAGTCCGGATGTATTGTCGACGGTTATGAATCCAAGAAAGTATTCTTCCACATTGATATCACTTGCATCGTCAACATTCACACATCTTATAATAATGGACATTTGCTCCTTATGACTTAAATCCGGAGTGCAATCAAGGATGATGGAGAAATATTTTGCTTTCCTTATTTTTGCAAGCATTGTTATTTTGATCTTATTGGCCAACAAACTTATCAATTTATTTTGAATTTTATGGCTAAGATAATGATGATTTATTTCGTTGTTTACCACACGTCTAAGATGGTCTTCCATAATTGGATCAAATTCAGCCACAAATTCTATAAGTTGACGGAAAAGCCCATTATTTTTCTCATAAATCTTCTCATTTGATCCACGAAATGGAAAGTTATTTCTAGAAAGTGTTTTGACAACGCCAATTATACGCACAGGTACTTTTTTCCAACGTTGTCTTTCTTGGTCAATGTGAGCTTCCATTGCTTTATCAATTGTTTTCTTTTGTTGAAGTCCCTTATGCAAATCAACCTATTTTATAAGATTTGCATTGTGCGATAGATTACTTTCATGCTCTCTTAGCTTTTTAGATAAATTATGCCAATCATTGCATCCTTCACCGGCTAATTGAGATACCTTTTGTGTATGCTTGAAAAGTTTACAACAAAAACAATAAACTTTATCACGTTCGTTTGAATATACAAGCCATTTTCTTCCATGCTCTTCTCTATGTGGATAGCCGCCAATGTAATGTTTAGAAGAAAAATGTCTACCATCAATCTTGCTTCTTGGAAATGCATCATTTTCTTTTAAAATCTTAATTGGACCATGTTGAATTAGCATAATTCTTTTGGTATCACTAATTTATCACTAATTACTCCCCATAATCCCGGATCATAGTTAACATCAACGTCTTTTCCAAGATCAATTGCGGTTGCATCATTACTGTCTTCATCAAAAGAATTGCAAACATCTTCGTTGTGTTCATCCTCCATAACTTCTACAATATGTTGATTATCAATTTCTACATCAACATTTTCATTTATAGGCTCTTCATCATTGTCGATATCAATATTTATATTCTCATCCTCTTCCCAATTGGTTTCTTCAATTTGACTTGAAGTCTGAATTTTTTTATTTCTTACTTGAAATAAATTCGATATTGAGCCAACTAATCACTTTGTTTCTTTATCTCTCCATTGCTTTTTTTTTCTATTTTGATATCCAGAATTTTGTCTTCGATTCCTATCTCAAATTGTGATATAACACAATATTAATATATCAAATTTCAATTGGGTATTATTTACGTTTTAATTGCATAACACAATAATCAAATGTTTTGAATAAAAGTTTCATCAATTATTTTGAAAGAATTTTTTTTAAAACAATCAATTGTTAACTAGCTAATTAGTAATTAACATCAAATAGTACAAAATAAATTATTAAGCAGCTAATCTGAATGAGGGGGCCTACGCTGCGGCACGGGTTCGGGTGCTCTGCACCCGAATTTTTTTTGAGCCTCTATTTTGGTAATTTGGATCGTACCAGAAAAAAAATTATTTTTTGGAAATTTGGATTGTACCCGAATAAAGTTTTGTTAACATTTAACAGCCAATTCTTATGCAATTATACACAAATTAGTGAAATGGAAAATCAAAAAATTAAGTTAAAGATTAGGGCATTTGATTTCTCTTCAGTTAACTTAGTCTAGGATATGGAAAATAATAATAAACTAACATATAAATATAATCCAATGGACGATCAATTGTTTTCAATTTTTTATATCAGTGAATTAACAAACTTAATCTCAATCAATTATTTCAGCTTAAAGGATTACAGTAAACTAAATCCTAAAGAATTGATGCCAGGACTGATAATCGGTATTCAATCAACCAACAAACAATTGGTATTAAAAAACAGGACTGATTACACTAAGCTTAAAGTTATCAAAATTGGTATTCAATCAACAAACAATCAATACCCTATGAACTGATAATTGATAAACATACTCACATAATTTAGAAATTAGGATTTGGGAATTAGGGAAGGAGACAAAATCGGCCTGACACAATTGATGACGAGCCAACGCAGCTACGTAGCGATGGACACCAGGACGAGGCAGCGATGACGGACTTGAGGATTGAGGGCCTAAGGCGAAGCTGATTTGTCAGTTGAACAAAATTTGGTGTGAATTGAAGATTCGCCTTTTGCAGTGGAGAATACGAGAATCGATTTTTTTTCCTGGTTTGTTACCCCTGCGTGAAGCGTTTCCCTAGGCAAATGCATCGCTTGCCTATGTCGTAGGCCGGGCCTGCAAGTATTATATATGGTCGTTATATAGATATTCGTTTTTTCAACAAAGTGGACACTAATATTCATCTGATACAACATTTGTCAAATTTGTCTCTGTATTGGACAAGTTACAAATACAATATAATAATTACATTTTGTAAATCATTTCATCTTAAACAGTTCACAAAATTTCAACAACGCTTCCTTTTGTTCCCTGTGTATACGCATTTGTGTACGATATGGGGAGCAAAGGGGAAGTACTGTCAAAATTTTGTTGAATCATTTAAAATGAAAAGATTTGCAAAATATAATTATTGTTTTATTTGTAATGGGAAGTACGATGACCAACCATCAAAAGTAAAAAATAATAAAGTGAAAATATGATATCATATTCATAATTTGTTAAAATTGAAAATAAGATTATAAAAAAAAAGTATAAAGGACAATATATTATATAATTAATAAAACATTAGAATATAAACTAACTGAAAAATAAAATGTCAATCCAAAAAAAATCATAATTTTTCGAATCTTAGTATAATTTTCTAAATTTCTATCATATTTATCGATCGAAAGAGCTGGATCTATCAATGAAAGGAAATGAAAGGCTCGATATATGAACATTTTTATGATAGTGTACATGAATTTATTAAATTCGCTAAAAGTACTAATGGAAAAGACGAAGAAATTCACTGCCCGTGTAATAGCTGCAAACATTTGAAACATTGAAAACTAGAAATGGTTGTAGTACATTTGTGTAAAAATGGTTTCATGCCAGATTATTATATGTTGGATCGTCGTGGATAGCTTGTTGCACCTAATCTTGTAGTGTCAGATGAGGAGGTGGATAATGTCGATGTTATGGCGAATCCTATAGAAGATAAGATTGAAGATGCAGCACAATTAATGTTTCTTACGGTTCAAATTGATGATGAAGACATAAATATCAAAGAAGAACCAAATATTGGAGCAAAGTGAATCTATGATCTATTAGATGTTACTAAGAAAACCCTTTGGATGGTCATAAAAGCGGTAGCCGCTTGTTAGTAACTTCCAAATACATTGCTATGAAATCTAAATTCAACTTCATAGAAGTTAGATTCACAATAGTTGTACAAGCTGCAAAACGACATATGCCACTCGATAATTTAATGTGCGAAAATCATTATGAAGTGAGAAAACTTATGTCTGCTTTTGGTTTGCCCTACCAAAAGAATAATTATTTAAATGGTTACATATTATTTTGGAAAGAGGACATCAATCTTAGAAAGTGTAAAATATGTAATGAGGAAAGATACAAGCCAAGAAAAAAAAGAAAAAAAAAGTTCTGTACAACAGAATGCATTAGTTATCCATCACTCCTAGACTTCAAAGGTTATATGTATTTTCTATTATCGCACCTCATATGAGATGGCATAGTATGAGAACTAAGAAGAAGGTACCTTAATACACCCAGCTGATGGGAAGCATGAAATATTTTGATAAAACCTTTCCCGCTTTTGCTATAGAGAGCTGTAATGTTAGACTTGATTTCTGTGCGGATGGATTTTCACCATTCTCTCAATTTGGATATAAATATTCAAATTGGCTTATTATCATTACACCTTATAATTTACCTCTATATAAGTGTATGAAAAATCCATATATGTTTTTCACTATTGTCATCTCTGACCCTAATGATCCAACACAAGGAATCGATGTTTAAAAAAAAATAGTTTTTGCAAGTTTGCTTCTTTGTTATGGATTATTGGTGATTTTCATGATTATGCAATTGTTTCAAGTTAGAGTACGGTCTATCGTTTAGCTTGTCCTTATTGCATGGAAGAAATACGAGCATTTTATTTACTACATGGGAAGAAAATTTCATCGTTTGATTGCCACCAGTGTTTTCTCTATGTTAATCGTACTTTTAGAAGAGATAAAGAAACTTTCTAGCTCATAGAGCAGAATCTAAATAACCACAAAATATTTGGTCAAGCCAAGAAATATATGATTTGTAAAGGAATATATAAAGATACATTAAAGCAGAGTACAAATCGAAATTCTAGGTAAATCGACAGTTTATAATTGGTGCAAATGGAATACCAATAGGCAGCAACTTGAAAATTTATATTATACTAAATTATAATTTGCTTCTACTACGCAAGGGGGGGGTTAAATATTACTACAAACATACATATCGAGCTTCTACAAGAGAACGTATCAAGTTTGGCATCGACAAGGGGTGTCGAGTCAAAAGAAAGCCAAGTCATCAAGCACTCAACATTTAACAAAGGATAGCAAGAATCAAGCAATTATAAGAAGATATCGAACCTCTACAATAAAAAAGGGGTATCAAATTCTTAAATATTTAACTAGAACATAAAAGGTACCGAACCTCAAGAGTATCGAACTTCAAGCAGATGGCAAGTATAAGGAATATCGAACTTCAAGCAGATGGCAAGTATAAGGAATATCGAACTTGAATACAAAGAGGAAGTAGTGTCGAGCCTCAACAACCATAAGGGTTGTCGAGCATATAAAGCAAGAGAGGTATTAAGCCTCAACAACCATATGGGTTGTTGAGCATATAACAAGAAGAAGGTACTTATAGATATCGAGTTATACTTGTAGATATTGAGCTTTAACAATACAAGAGCTATAGAGCCCGAAGATAGCAGGATTGATAAAGGCAAAGGAAAGGATATCGAATCTCTACAACACGAAGTGTTGTAGAACATGTAATAAAAGGAGGATGTCGTATTACTAAAAGACATTAAGTATCTAGTTACATACTAGGTATGTCGAGTTTCTACAGAGATGATGAATTCAAAAGGAATGACAAACTTTAATTCTATTAAGGGATTTCGAGCCTCTACAAGTAAGAGGTATCGCGACTTAAAAAGTGTAAAGGATGTCAAAATTCGACAAAGGAGATAATGTTACCAAACTTAAACGGGAAAGTGATGTCGAATATCAAGAATGGGATTCCGAAATTACGTCAAGATAGCATTATCAAAGCCCTTGGATTCCAAGCCATGACAGGTCACAACCCTCCTGCATGGTTGCACCCCTATAAATAGATTCTGTGGACAACTAATAGGAGGTGATTCTTTCTTTCTCTATTTCTCAAGTTTTAAAGTTGTAAACACTAAGTTGAATTGGGGATTATAGAAGAAAATGTAATTTTTTGGACTTTTACATATAAGAGCTTAGGCAATTAACTTTGCATCACATACTTCTATCAAATTAAAATATTTGACTATTATTGAACTTTTGACGTGCATATGACTCATATTTGTAACTGGACTTGAACAGTGGACATGTATATGATTGATCTTTGGACTTGGACCCTAATTTGAACTTACATACACTTCCAAGCTTGCATAAGGCTACTTAAGTCCTTATCCAAACAAACATTAACTTGCCTTGCATATTTTGGTTAGCAAAAAAATTTGTTAACATTTTGATGGTAGAAGGAGGGCTCGAACCTCCGACTCCATGAATATTCCTATAGAGGACTTTAGGGACTTTCCATATCCTGCATATCCCTACAAAATTTGTTAAGGACTCTCCATATCTTGCATATCCCTTTCGAGGATTTTAACTTATCATAATCTGACATATTCCTTCCGAGGACTTTCCATATCCTGCATAACCTATTAAAACACATAATGACTATCTCTGAACAGGGATCCTCCAAGCCTTATTTTCCTAAGTCAACTTATTAAGTGACTCAAAATCTTTAATTCCACAAGGAATAAGTGTTAAAGGAATTGGCATTGATAACTTTGGCTGAGAAAAGACAAGTAATTCCTTACGATCCAAATTATTGGAGCATAAATCTGTTCAATATAGGTTCTACTCTGGTCTTTGCCTATTATCCTACTCTAGGAAAAGAAAACAAGAAGAAAAACCATGCAGCTCCAAGCTAAAGGAACTGTCGAAAATGAAATAACAAAGGATTTTGATAAGTCTGCCCAAAAATAGAAGGGAGTAATCGATCGCTCTTCCATGCCAATTTGAACTCGATATTTTTTAAAGAGAAAACTTGCCATTAGAGCTAAAAAGCCTACCCAATATTACAAGAAATCCAAATAGGAACCAAAGGCATAATCCTATAGGAATTTTCGATTTGCAAAATTCCATTCCCTTACCACTTCTTACGAAAACATCTATCTCCTAGCCAAGGAGAGGTCGGACTGTTGGCCTTCAAAGAAGAAGCAACAAGGAGATGAAAGAAATCTCGAAGGCACTTATTACCAATATCACCTAATGAAGGGACATGAAACCAAGCAATGCCGAGTCCTTGAAGAGACGATTAAGAATTTCATAGAAAAAAAGAACTTTGAGAATTTGTTAACAAGATTTGAGCAAAAGATCGAATGTATATACAAAAATAAAGTGCTTGTAAAATAAAGGAAAGCCTTTATTCCCACCACAAGAGCCTGGTCAAAGCACCTTCAAGAGAGAGGTCGGAGTTAGCCTATGGTCTCGCCTATAAGGCCTAGCCAGAGCACTGCAAGCCTCCGGTCCCTCCTACATGACCTAGCCGAAGCACGCCTAGAGGGAGGATTGGAGTAAGCCATTGTTCCAGTCTAAGATGGCCTAGCCGAAGCACCGATCAGCCTTTGGGTCTACCTATAAGAATTGACCGGAGCACCACTTAGAGAGAGGATAGGTAAGACTTTGATTAACCAAACGCACTGACCAGCCTAAATCATTACCTATAAGGTAATAGGGGACGAAAGAAATCAAAGGCTAAATCATTACCTAAAAGTACTAAGGGGCAAAAAAAAGTTAATCAAAGCCTAAATCCTTACCTAAAGGATAAAAAGGGGAAAAAGGGATTAATTAAGAAAGTTTAATTCCATCTTAAATATAGACCAAAGCAATCTTCTAGAGGAAGACCAGTCAGACATGAATTAATCTTACACCAAGACAAAGTTAAAGCAACCTTCAAAGAAAAGGTCAAGAACTATCTATTACGCAGAACTAGGGATTTCAATGTAAAATGTGGACATCTAAGAAATTCTGAATCGGTAATATTCTGTCAAGCAACCGAAATCTCCTTTATTGGTCGAATTTCCAAATGTGGATCTTACCAGATGGATTTCTAATATTCTTATCAATTGGATTTACGGTCTTCTTATGAAATGGATTTCCAATCTTCTAGTAAACTGATAAGTAAATTTTCATGCTTATAAATCTCATGAAATGAAGAAAAGTCATCAAATAGTCATCTAAGTTACCTAGACAAAGGAAAGAAAATTTAAGCAACGAGGATCTATTCAACCAAGAAAGATGAAGAAACAAACTAATCTGATTTGTCTGAAATTTTATTGATTCAAAAATATTCCAAAAGATAAATTTCAAACCCAAATTTTCAATGTTTGAAAGATCAAAAAGAAAAAATATCAAATTTTTTTGACATTTAAAAAACAAAATGATCAATTTAAGAAAGAAGTAATTTCTACGAATTGTGAAAATCATAATTATTTTTTGTATATTTTTCTAAAAGAAAAAGGGAAAGTCTCATCAAGGATGATGGAAAACAAATGCTATACCCCCTGATGAGCAACTCTCAAATCAAGGCTTGTTTGCAGCGTTCAAGTGAAATTACCTCAGTTACTTTCAATTGAGATTCAAGATCTTCAACTTTTTCCTTCAAGATATCAACGGCCGAAGAAGGTTCGGTAATATGAGATGTTGCTACATTTAGTAGTTCTTTAAGTTTCTTCTCCTTCTTTCGGATGATCTTTGAATCATCAATAAAGAAAATTTGAATTTTTAATGTGTGATCGAGTGTCTTATTGGTTCCTTTGAGGGTCTTGGTCTTTTGCTCAAGAGCATACTTTGCATGTCCCAGCTCTTCAACCTGACCTTGATGCTTATTGAGATGTTTTGAATTTTTTATTCCATTTTCATTTTAGAAATTAGGTACATTCATATTTATATTCTCGACACTATCTAGCGATCTCTTCATCATCAAAACCCTTAGGCGGGTTTTCCAAAGAAGAAAATTTCTTTTTGTCAGCTGAGGATTTAGACCTAGTTGTCTTTGTGCGGGTAGGAGTGGGAAGGCTAGATTTGCCTCCTTTTGCAATAAGCTCAAGAGATTGGCATGGTACCTATCTTTTCAGCAGGTCAACCTCAAGGTTTTCGATTTTACAAATGAATAATTTCTACATCAACTTCGATCCTCTGCTCGAGAGGTTCAGATTGACTAACTATGGCTATTCTCTCTTTTAGCTCTTTAACCTCTTTACCTTTCTCTTTGACCTTCTCCTCTAAGCTTGAGGTCATTTCATTCATACTATTTAATGTTGACCTCAACTTATTGTATTAGTTATATCACTTACATGCTTCTGGGTTGTCCGAAAATGGTACAACTGAAGCATCTTGAGAGAAGCAGTTTCCAAAATCTAACATTTTTTTGGCCTTAAGTCTATCCAATCGAGAACAAAGTTAAGGACGTTAGATGCATGCATTAATCGGCTTTACTATTTAAAATAAATAAAATAAGATGAAATCAAACCATAGGAAATGTGCTCTTTTATTAATAACAACAAGGTTTACAAGCAAAAGAAAGTTCAAATCACATTAACAATCCCATTTTATACATTTAATTCTTAAGTTTAGGAACAGCAGTTTGAGCCTTTTTGAGTGAACCTATGGACATAGGGAAAGTAGAATCAAAGGAGGCCTTAAACCCAGGAATATTAGCAACGGAGGGAAACAGATGATAATCTCATCTTTCGGCAAGGGAACCAGAATCACCGCATAGAAATTTAGCGTAATTAGACCGGATTTCCTTAAGTAAACTATCTTTTTTTTTCATCACCAAAGAAATCAAAATACAAGTGGGAAAGTTGTGTGTAAACTTCTTCAAGATCCCAAAGAAAGCAGTATTTTGCTGGTCGAGAGGTTTTAGGGTTAGTGTTTTCTCCTTAAAATCTCCTTTTAGCTTGATAGATTTATTTAAGAGTTCATTTGAATGGGAGTGCCCAATGGTTCCTTAACTTGTATTATTTTAAGAAAGAAAAATTAAGCCGCAAAAATAAAAACATTGAAATTTATAAAGATTATATGAGTTACATAATGCAACAATGAAATTACTTAGGCTAATACAATATGGACCCTTGAAAAATTGAGAAATGAATTTCTCTTTGCTGAACTTGACCTTCTCAAGAGGAAGGGTATTGGGGGAAAGTGGGATAGTCAGGATCCTGGGGAGATTCCAGCATTCCCTAGGATAGGGATCAGTCCCATGATCATTCAAATACCTACTACGAATACGCCTAAGTAAACCCCCACTTTTCTTCCCTAAGAAGGAGACGTTGGTAAAAAGATTCATAGAAAACGATGTAGAGTAATTCCAATAAAGTGCCTTTATCTTCAATAAGCATCCAAAAGAGTGTAATTAACTCCACGTACTCCTTTAAAACTCGTTCTTGATAAAGGCTTGATCTTTTCAAGAGCCGGGATACCTACTTTTCTTTGAAATCTTTTAGTCGATTGACATAAATAAGAAGGCGCCTATATTTTTCAAACAAAATATTGTGGTTTTCGACCAATTTCCTGATTTCTCTATTTAATTGTAGCACATTCTTCTTGCTCTTCTCATGTAAAATTGCAAAATAATTTTTTTTCTTCTTTTCCTTAGCTAAAATAGTAGATTTAATAACTAAGACTAATGGATAATTATAAGCATTTAAAGGTAATTAAAATTATACCTATACCGCGGGAGCTTGTGAGGGAGAAACTCAAATTTTCTACCAGCCTGATTCTTTTATAACATCTTAAGCATCTTTTGCGAAAGCGTCTTTTTGAGGAGTATTGTAAGAATCGAGAAGATTAGGAAAATCTGTATCATAAGTAGATGAGAAAATCATGGCAATTTGATCCATCATCCCCTCTATTGTCATCATCCATGTCCTCATCAAGCAGAGGATCATCAAAAGATAGTAGTTCCTAAGGATTAATGTCTTCTTCATATAGGAATTCATTTTGTAATGACCTGGATACTCTTTCCAATTTAAGGTCAAACTTCCTCTTGAACTTATCTTTCAATGTTGGCAGCATAGGAAAGTCTAACTCTGGATAATTTTCTACATTATCATAATATGCAATGAAGACAGCCTCCTCGTAAAACTTCTCTCTTATCTTAGGGAGGGCTTGTTCTATGAAAAAAGAGACTTTCTTTTTAGCATCCTTAACAATGTTATTTGTATAGACGAGAGCAGCCTCCTTACCTTTCAGACTATCCTTCATGGTAGCTTGCCCATCCATTTAAGTATTACAACTTTAGCCTGTTCAGGTTCTTTTTTAAGCAATTTCACCCTCTCCTTAACTGATGGCCTCAATCTCCTTTCTTCATACAAGTTGGAGACAAGTTTATTCCTTTCATTTGTAACCTCATCTCTCTTTGCTACAACCTCAAAGATTTATCCCTTAAGGAACATAATTCTATTTGTCAACGATGAAATCTGCTCCTTAAAATTTGGAATTTGATAAACAGAGTCATAGGAAACTTGTTAAAGAAAACCATGTGCTTAGACACCTAAATATATATACAATATATGCTAAATAAAGATTTATAAAGCCAAAAGTTTGTGTTAGACAGACATGTAAGGATATGTATTGCAAGAAGCCATTAAAAGAGAATATGGAGATAGTCCCTAGAGAAAGTGAAAGGCTACAATGGCATTAAAGAGGCCACAAATGAGGACTGGATGATTGAATGAACAAAGTCATCGAAACCTAAAGTGATAGTTTGAGCCATAGCTTTGGAAGGTAGAGATTCCAAAGAAGGAGTCAGGCCTAACTCCTGATACAAACATAGTATGGAAGTTGCAAATGAAAGAATTGCAATGTCAATAGCAGGACTCAGGGTATGAGCAACTTCATTCGATCCCGAGGATCGTGGTCTGGTAAACTTAAAACAATAAAACTAGAATCTTGATTAGTTGTGGCCATAGCTGCGCTTGGATCCTCAGCAATGGCACGAAGAGTTTGTTCTTCACCAGGTTTGGCCCTTTTAACCAAGGGAGGAATTAGAATACTAGAAAGGTCACTGGAATCTGACTTTCACTTACGACTCTTAATAGAATGAAGAGCATCAGTGATATATTCCATAATGGGGGAAGCTTTTATAGTCGCAATTGAAGAAGAGGCAGAGGTTTTAGCTTTCTTGGACTTAACAGCCGAAATGGTAAGAGTCGGTACTAAGTTAAGGATGGAATTATAAGATGCTGATATAAGAGACTTCATTAAAATCATAACAAAAGATAAAGTGATTACCAAAGGAATTGTGCAGAATAGGGGAATTAGGAGAAAAAACATTTTTGTTACCAATAACCAAAGCTTATTTCCCGTGAGCATCTTTATTGATCATTGGGGGATCCCTGAGCACTTTGTGACTTTCTAGGATCAAGGAATATTTTCGAAGGTTGGCTTCGATCAAAAGCTTAAGCTTGTCTCCCATATTTTGAGAAGCCTGGTTCAAAGCATTGATTATACTGGCAAGACTTTATACCTTTAGGAGCAATGGTTCTAAAAAAATTAACTATTATATAAGAAAGAGGCAGAATTTAGTTTGAACACAAAAGGGAAAGCAACAAGCCTTACTAGGAGTAAAGAAAAACCCCTGGACTCTAGGAGTATAGCTCTTAACATAAAAGATGGGTTTCCCAGTCCTTAGCTTTGTCGATCAAGTTAATGACTAAGCTCTTCAGATGAGGAAGAATGTTATATATAAAAACCAATGGTTGCTTTCCCACTTTAATAGGATTTACCAACGAATGAAGATATTTAGTGTTGAGTAAGGGGAGATAAGCTTCCCTGGCTAGTATCTCAAGGCAACTTAGATATGTATAAGAGTTGGGCAGCAATTGAATTGGAGTAATCCCCAAGTGATCCAAGAATCGAGTGAAGAATTTCAAGAGAGGAGGGTAACCCAAATGTCAAATATGGATCAGGGTGAAGGCAAAGAAACCGTCTGGAGGATTATCTATTCTTTTGGATGGGCCTGCCACTCTGGCCTTTACGTTAGAAATGCCAAACTATCGAAGAATAGTGTTCACCTCATCTTGAGCAGTTATCCAAGATTGAACAAGTCTATGGTCCCTTTTTTTAGGAGCAGGAGAAGATTTATAGCCTTTATCAGTTTTCTTGCTAGCTATTTTCATGTCAAGTAATATTATAAAGAAATCAGGGAAGTACATATATTTTATAAAAGTTTAAAGTACTTAAGAAGATGTTAAAAGAAAATTTGTTCTTTAAATTTGAGTATAGATAAATATATAACATACTATTAAACTTGTAACTAGCTATTGAGTCCAAAACAAGGTGCCGAACTCATAAATAGTCAGCAACTTCATAACTAATTGCAGATTCCTTAATTATTTGTCGAGTTCATAACAAAATACCGAACTCGTAACTATTTATCATAATAGGGAGTCAAACCTATAGATAGTTAGTGAATTCATAACCAGTTTAAGGTTCTTTTTCGTGGCTATATGTTGAGCCTACAAAAGATATAGAATTTATAACTAACTAACTATCCAATAAGTAGTTGTCGAACTTGTAGCTAGTTAACAACACTCTAATAGGATGTCGAGTTTGTAACCGGTTGACGATTTAATAAGAATTCATCAAATTCATAACAAGATATCGAACCTACAACGTGTTATCGAGTTAATAACCAAAGGTGGAACTCATAGCTTGTTGTCGAGTTCAAAAACCAGGTGTCAAAATAGTTAACGAGTTCCTAACTTAATATAGATTCTTAACTAGTTATTGGGTCTATAATTAAATGTTGAACCCATAAGAGTTACCAAATTCATAATTAGTTAACAACCATAAATGGATGTTGAATTTGAAACTAATTGATGGCTGATGAGTTTATTATAAGTTTACAACTCTCTAAATGAGTATCGAGGCTATAACTAGGTAGCAAGCTCCTTGTGAGGACCCATAAATCCGTACTCCTTGAATAGACACTAATCTCCATTGATTTACACAAGATGAACGGAAATACGAATTCTTAGGGTTTAAAGAAAAGAAAAAGATAGAAGAAGAAAGAAAAGGAAATAAAACAGAAAGAAAACAACAAAACAATGTCAGAATCTCACAATCGCAGCGGAACAACATACAATAGATAAATGAATAATCTTTAAACAAAGAACTATATCAGTTATTACATTACATCACATTACATCACATTACATTACATTATATCATCAGAGTGTACAACAACAAATAGCGGAAAAGAAATGCTATATACTAGTAATACGCCATGCCATCCATCTTGCCTCCAGCAACTCCTGAATTCCAGAATATCCTGATAAACCTGACTCTTGACTGCCCGTGTGGAAATTGGTGGGCACCCAGAGTTTAGGAAGGAAAACAATAAACTCCGAGTCAGTCATGTGACTGGTGTGAGAACTCAAAACAGTTTATCTTTAAAACAAAGTACAGGATAATTTTAAAATAGATTCGCAATGCTTTTAAAATATGAAACTACCATAAGGCCTCCCGGCACACACACAATGCAAACGCAGACATGGGGGAGATTTCTCCTTATGTTAGTCAAAGATGCTTACTACGCAAAATCAAATCATTTTTGATATTATTATTAGTGCATAGTGTAGAAAACATTTCGAAAGTAGAATATAAATCTTAGCCAGCATAGGTACCATTATATTATGCCTACTATAGCTACTATATTAGATGGCAGGTTCTACAACTAAAACGTACAAGGCTCGTATTGTTTCTTTGGACTTCCAACAAATGGTCAAGCCAAGGAACTTCCCATCGCCACATGGAAACGCCTCTGGAATGACGTCCCGAGAACCAAACCGGATCTCTTCCAACATAAGGTCGGGTTACCCCTAACTGGGTAACTACTGACACGAATATGCCATCCCCCGATCGTAACCGATCTACATCCGAGGATCCTTGATTTCCAACAACCACAAAGTAATAAGTTTGCAGCAACAACATAGGTTAAATATCTGGGCTCCATACAATGATACCACCTCTATCCAGAAGGAATGACATACACTAAAGGGCGCTACCCCTAATAACCTTGCTGCATCCTTCCTGTTTTGACCATTTCCGGGGTGTGAGGCCCGACGCAGTCTCGTTCACAAAGCTACGCTTTATACAAAAGCTGCGCTTTGATTCAACAAATGCTCAACAGCGCTTAGCATATAACACTACCAAATTGGGAGTATATTACTAATAACCTTCAACTACATAACCTCTGAGCTCGTACGTCTCAAAGAAGGGTGTTAATGCTAAGTGAATAAATTCCCCGCCACCAACGGATATGTATTTGAAAGAAATCAGCTTTATATCTCAATTTGTAATGTCATACATACCATCCATACAAGTCTGTTCCGGGATCGAATAGAACCGAAGGCACTTACAAAGAAGTCCTTGCAATCCGGATATTCACTAATCACGTCCGGACTTCCCATCACATATGGAATTTCTATACCGGGGCCATTCGGTGCAGAAACATTCGACGGTAATCCTTCCCCGGTTAACCCGAATAGTGAGCGCTTATTCAAAAATAAGTGTGGCATTCAAATTCAAGCAAATAACAACAAATACCCATTTAAAGGTAATTATTGATAGTCGGTTATTGAACTATCAACGGATATGCACAACATCACCAGATTCCAAATAATTTTCCAAATTATTTATTTTCCAATAATATCTTTACAAGATATATATTTTCCACACTTCAACCATTTGAAAACAATTTTCAAATCACTTTTCACATTTACCACTTTTGAGAAACAAATTTCAAATCATTTTCCTTACGCGGAAATACTTTCATTTCAACATGGTTCATTTAAACCAATTAAATAAATCCTTAACGATTTACTTTATATTTACGTTCCAAACCCGTAAATTAATTCTCACACTTCAAAAATAAATCAACGTTTATTTTTAAATAAATTCCCCTTTTCATTTATAAATTCCATAGTGAATTTACAATTTCCAAAATATATATGAATGTACGATTTCAATTATTCATTTTCAATTTATCTTCAAAAAGATAAATTCTCAAAACATTTCATTTCACATTGGAAAAACATTTCCATACTTAATTATTAAGTAATTCACAAATCTTTTTATTTTCTACACTTGGAAAATATTCAATATACTTAAATCGAAATTAAGTATATATTTCATTCTTTAAGGAAATCATTCTCTTAAAACACATTTATTTGGGCCAAAACGAATGTCACGTAAAACATCGTTACAATGACCCAAAATCACTAGTATAGGGATTCGAAGTTAAGATAAATATATAAATCTCTATACTATATAAAACATTTCCTTTCGGAAATCATTTACTATAACAACAGTGTTATAGTCCACCATTTCTATTTCTCAAAAACGTCTATTTCAACAATGAATGTTGAAATCTATGGTTTCGAATCTTAACACATTTTAAAAACATCGTTAGATCGTTTTAATTCTATTTAAAACATCACATCCAAAACATTTTCTTTAACATATTATTCACTATCCAAAAACGTGAATATACTTTGTTAACCAATTTCATCATTTCTATACATTTTATTTTAAAGGATTATTCACTGTCTAAAACGTGAATATAACTCCATTAATAAGTTATAACAATTTACTTATCAAAATAAGCCGTTTGTGGATTTATAAAACAATGTTTATAAATTCCATTTCTATTTATTTTATAACAACTTCCTTTTATAAACCTCCTTTATTAACCTATTTCAATTTATAACTCAATTATATGCCAAAAGTTCATATTATAAGTTAAATACTTATAATTTATTTGTTTACAAAATTGTTCTTTTTTAAGACTTCCCAAATTATAAATCTTATAATCTATAAGATTCATTTATTTACCCAAATCTATTCTTTTAATAACTTTACAAATTTTATAAACCTACTGCTTATAAAATTCCATTTATAACTTCACCGTTTATAATTCTATGAATTTCATTCATTTATGAAATTCATTTATACTTCATCCTAACATTCATAAAAACTCATCTTATAATTCAAATATTTTTAATTTATAAATATCAATTTATAAATCCTTTATATAAATCAATTTATATTATTGTTTTAAAATGTCTTTAAACTCCTTTATAATTTCATCATTTTCTTTGATTTATAAAATAATCAAATTTCATAAATCCTATATTTGAACTGTTTACAATAAATTCAAAAATCCCGATTTAAACTATTTTATAAAATCATTAACCCCAAATAGTCAATCACGACAACAACGACATCATATATCTATATATGATAATCAACAAATATCAAAATATCTGAAATCAAATAAATACTGTTGAGGAATCCAGTTGGATCCCTCCAACCTTTTTTCCTGCATCCACAAACATTAGCACAATACCAATTCCGTTCCAGTACGGAATTTTCACGGTATATAGGATTTAAAATATTATCCGCTTAATAGACAGCGCAATAGGGTCTCATCCGCTATATAATGCGGGATATCAACTCCAAGTACATAAATAATACCAATTTCACTGTACTGTGAAATATTCGCGGCATATCTTTTTAATAAATAACCTCCGTTTACTAACGGCATATAATGTCTATTTTAACAATCAATAGATAACAATCATCATTCAGACAT
The DNA here is from genome assembly GCA_030765085.1 of Allium cepa. NCBI lineage: Eukaryota > Viridiplantae > Streptophyta > Magnoliopsida > Asparagales > Amaryllidaceae > Allium > Allium cepa. The sequence goes on from CM060941.1 coordinate 439,598,412, forward strand.
ACATTCAAGAATTTTAAATATAACTGTCTAAAATTAAAATCGAAACCGATTCGATTGAGTGAGAAGTTCTCAACTTGATTTCAATTTCGTTTTCAGCTTTTATTTCGAACAAAATTAAACGCGCGTTTAATTTTACCCGAAATTCTCGCTAACTCCAAACGACTCCAATCCAATTCCATAGCGTAGTGTTCGTCCATACGAACCAAACGCAACTTGTTTCGTGCGTTTTCGACCTCGTATGAAAAAGATACGAATTTTTAATGTTACACGAATTATAAATATAAATAAATCACATTTCTTTTATATTATTTAACCTAGCTTCAATCACGTCCCTTGATCCCATCACCCTGCAAGTCGTGGCCATCCTAATCTTCATCTTCCCCTTTCCAGTAATACGCACGCGCATCCAACCCATTAGCCGCCAACATTCTTTGAATTTTCGCACGCCATACAAGCAACTTGAAGACGATCAGATAGCGCCACCTTGTAGCCCATCACGAACTCCATGCTCGGCCAGAAGAGCATGAAGCTCGGCCCCATATTTGGCACACAAAACGAGGACGAACGCATGACGTTCCCGAGCCATTTGCCATCGATTCCTTGCTCCATTCACGATCTTAACCGTTGAGATCATAGATCTCACTTCCCTTTACAAGTTTCATGTTGGAAGTTTGTTGTAAATGTTGATGGATTTGAAGAAAAGAGGAGGAGAAGAAAACTAAATTTCGGCCATTGGTTAATATGAACGGTGACTGGAGCTTTTTGAAACCCTAGGGGTTGTTTAATTTTGCAAAAGTAAAATTTAAGGGGCTTATATAGAAAATTCAACGAACACTATTCATCCCGGATTTTCCGAACTCCAAACGAAGCATGCCGGTTGGCGTTCCTAAGGTTTACCCTGCGTTCCGAACACAATGGAACATGTTTCGGGAGCTAATTCGATCATCTGTGCGTGTTATGGCAATAAACGTTTAATTTAAAATTAAATCAGTAAATCAAATTTCTAGGCGTTCTGGCTTTCCCCGGACAAACGGTAAATCCGATTGACATGAAATTTAAAACCATACAATAATATCACATTATGGATCCGATGAAACTAGTTTCGTCGAAATTTAAGACAGTTTGAAAAATGACTATTTTAACTCGCCAAATTAATATTAAAACAATTTCGATGCGTTTCGAGCTGCCACGGTCAAACGAAAACTCCGATTACTACGAAAATTGAAACCCGATAATAATAAACTATTACAAATCCAATGGAACTAGTTTCGTCCAATTCTGAGATTGTTCGAAAAATGGCTAATTTCACTAGTCGATTAAATATTAAAATATTCAATTTTCACAAATAAACTATAAATTCAATTTTAAAAGTTCTAAAACATCGTTCTAACTCCAATATGATTAAATAAAATTTTACAAATCATTTTCAATCATATTTAACCCAAATTTCAATTATTTCCGTAATTTCACATATTAAATTATCGATTTAATTATTCAATTAAATCCAATTATTCGAAATAAAATTTATTCAACTTATAAATCTCACTTATTAATATTTAAAATTAATTAAATATACGAATTTTAATTAACAAAAATTCTGGGTCGTTACAATCTTCCCCCCTTGAAAGAATTTCGTCCTCGAAATTACCAAGTAAGGAAAAGTTACAGAATCTATTAATTTTTCCAAAATCCATAGTTAAACTTCTTACAATAACTTTACTAAGTTTTCAAATCATACTTAGCTATCTTTTCAAACCAAACTGTTGTTTAACTTTCAACTCCAAATCAAAGTTATAGTTTTCAAAATTTTCCAATTTTTCTCAAAAATATTCTAACACCTTAAATTTTCGAAAAAATTCGCCAGAGTCTCCTTTGCGTGGCTCGATTCGAAAAAAAAATGACAGTATATATATCACAAATATACATCTCATCAAGTGACGAGGCATCCCACAGGGAAACAAGTGTAAAAGTACGATATTTAATCCGAGATATGTACCTTATATTTTATTAGCGAGCTTATACGGCTAATATAGCGCGAAAGCGAGCTCCAAATGCGAAGCAAACGCGATCCGCACCTACTAAACACTCAACAAACAATGAGAAACATGTATATAGACAATAGTATCGATATACAACATATAGCAACATAATAACTATATATGTCAACATAGCAAATGCAACAAAAGCAATAAATTCAACCATCAACCAACTATCATCCAACTAACATTCAACTAACATCCATAACCAATAAATATTCGTTCATATTCTCATTAGTATTCAATGAAATGGGTTTTCAATTTAATCACATTTGATTTATTAACAGTGGATGTTTTTACTAACATTCATTTTCAATTAGTTTATATTCACTAATTCATATTCAAGTTGGTTCACTTCCAAATCAAATTCACTTGTATTTAAGATTCACTTAACTTCCAGTTTGATTTCAATTACTTTAGCTTTCAATTTCATTAATTCAATTGCATATGGGTTTTTATACAATCGACTAATTATCATATAACAACCAATGTGTATTAATTGCAACCAAATTCCTTTGCTTATATTCATTCAATTTGGTTTGACACCTTTACTTTCAATTGGTTTAATTAAATTGATTTTCATTCAATTATTCAACTTCCAATAACATTAGATTTTAATGAATTAACACCTACATTCATTATTTCATATCAATTATTTACATTTAATTGATTATATATTCAATCCATTCATTCAATTCAATTACTAAAGTTGAATTTCATTACATAACTCAAGTTCACATTTATCACTTAACTTTATTAATTTACTTTGATACCAAAATCAACTTCATTCAACATCTCTTAAGTTATATTCCATTTAAACATTATTTGGTTTTACTTAACTTAAATTCCCACTTATAAATCAATTCAGATTCCCAATTCTAAGTAAATTTCCATTTAACCTTTACCAAAGTCAAATTTCATCACTTATTCAAACTCATTTTTATTTACAACTCATATCCATAAATATATTCATATAGTTTCACTTCTTATATATATAATTATTTCACAATTGTAAATCACATTAATTATAATTTCATACTTATAATTCATTTGCTTATACAATAACTCTTTTATTTAGATTATTCAAACATCTTTTAATTAACTTATATATATATATATATATATATATATATATATTCTTACATTTTCAACAACCAAACAATCAACTTATATACACTTTAATAATTCTGAAAAATTATTCCTTTATATATAAAATATACTCAAGGTAAAATTATTTCATTTACCCAATTTAAAACAATATCGTGTCGAATTGTTCTGTACAAGTGTTTAGAGATCCCTATCAACAACATTAATTACTCGTATTAACCAGAATCCACATACCACTCAACAAACCAATCATCACTATATAAAACAATTTTATATTCACTAACAAATACGCTCTTGTAGCTATTATTACACTCAAACTCATTCTAGAGTACTACTGACTCTATCTCTAATGAGTAATACCCAACAGAGCCATGGTTGTCGCTTAATCATATGCTCTGATACCAGATGTGAGGACCCGTAAATCCGTACTCCTTGAATAGACACTAATCTCCATTGATTTACTCAAGATGAACGAAAATACAAATTCTTAGGGTTTAAAGAAAAGAAAATGATAGAAGAAGAAAGAAAAAGGAAATAGAATAGAAAGAAAACAACATAACAATATTAGAATCTCACAATCGCAGCAGAACAACATATAATAGATAAATGAATAATCTTTAAACAAAGAACTATATCAGTTATTACATTACATCACATTACATTACATTAAATCATCAGAGTGTACAACAACAAACAACAACAAACAGCGGAAAAGAAATCCTATATACTAGTAATACGCCATGCCATCCATCTTGCCTCCAGCAACTCTTGAATTCTAGAATATCCTGATAAACCTGACTCTTGACTGCCCGTGTGGAAATTGTTTGGCACCCAGAGTTTAGGAAGGAAAACAATAAACTCCGAGTCAGTCATGTGACTGGTGTGAGAACTCAAAACAGTTTATCTTTAAAACAAAGTACATGATAATTTTAAAATAGATTCGCAATGCTTTTAAAAAAATGAAACTACCATAAGGTCTCTCGGCACACACACAATGCAAACGCAGACATATGAGAGATTTCTCCTTATGTTAGTCAAAGATGCTTACTACGCAAAATCAAATCATTTTTGATATTATTAGTGCATAGTGTAGAAAACATTTCGAAAGTAGAATATAAATCTTAGCCAGCATAGGTACTATTATATTATGCCTACTATAGCTACCATATTAGATGGCAGGTTCTACAACTAAAACCGTACAACGCTCGTATTGTTTCTTTGGATTTTCAACAAATGGTCAGGCCAAGGAACTTCCCATCGCCACATGGAAACGCCTCTGGAATGACGTCCCGAGAACCAAACCGGATCTCTGCCAACACAAGGCCGGGTTACCCCTAACTGGGTAACCACTGACACGAATATGTCATCCCCCGATCGTAACCGATCTACATCCGAGGATCCTCGATTTCCAACAACCACAAAGTAATAAGTTTGCAGCAACAACATAAGTTAAATTTCTGGGCTCCATACCATGATACCACCTCTATCTAGAAGGAATGACATACACTAAAGGGCGCTACCCCTAATAATCTTGCTGCATCCTTCCTGTTTTGACCATTTTCGGGGTGTGAGGTCCGACGCAGTCTCGTCCACAAAGCTACGCTTTATACAAAAGCTGCGATGTGATTCAACAAATGCTCAAAAGCGCTTGGCATACCACACTACCAAATTGGGAGTATATTACTAATAACCTTCAACTACATAACCTCTGAGCTCGTACGTCTCAAAGAAGGGTGTTAATGCTAAGAGAATAAATTCTCCGCCACCAAGAGATATGTATTTAAAAGAAATCAGCTTTATATCTCAATTTGTAATGTCAGACATACCATCCATACAAGTATGTTCCGGGATCGAATAGAACCGAAGGCACTTACAAAGAAGTCCTTGCAATCCGGATATTCACTAATCACGTCCGGACTTCCCATCACATATGGAATTTCTATACCGGGGCCATTCAGTGTAGAAACATTCGACGGTAATCCTTCCGTTTAAAAAAATATTCGGACTTCAACACCGGTCTTCAAATGCAATTCATAACGACGTATCACATATTCGGAATGGGTTATACGACCCCAAGGTCCTTTCCCGGTTAACCCGAATAGTGAGCGCTTATTCAAAAATAAATGTGGCATTCAAATTCAAGCAAATCACAACAAATACCCATTCAAAGGTAATTATTGATAGTCGGTTATTGAACTATCAACGGATATGCACAACATCACCAGATTCCAAATAATTTTCCAAATTGTTTATTTTCCAAAAATATCTTTACAAGATATATATTTTCCACACTTCAACCATTTGAAAACAATTTTCAAATCACTTTTCACATTTACCACTTTTGAGAAAAAAATTTCAAATCATTTTCCTTACGCGGAAATACTTTCATTTCAACATGGTTCATTTAAACCAATTAAATAAATCCTTAACGATTTACTTTATATTTACGTTCCAAACCCGTAAATTAATTCCCACACTTCAAAAATAAATCAACGTTTATTTTTAAACAAATTCCCCTTTTCATCTATAAATTCCATAGTGAATTTACAATTCCAAAATATTTATGAATGTACGATTTCAATTATTCATTTTCAATTTATCTTCAAAAAGATAAATTCTCAAAACATTTCATTTCACATTGGAAAAACATTTCCATACTTACTTATTAAGTAATTCACAAATCTTTTTATTTTCTACACTTGGAAAATATTCAATATACTTAAATCGAAATTAAGTATATATTTCATTCTTTAAGGAAATCATTCTCTTAAAACACATTTATTTGGGCCAAAACGAATGTCACGTGAAACATCGTTACAACGACCCAAAATCACTAGTATAGAGATTCGAAATTAAGATTAATATATAAATCCCAATACTATATAAAACATTTCCTTTCAGAAATCATTTACTATAACAACAGTGTTATAGTCCACCATTTACTTCTATTTCTCGAAAACGTCTATTTCAACAATGAATGTTGAAATCTATGGTTTCGAATCTTAACACATTTTAAAAACATCGTTAGATCGTTTTAGTTCTATTCAAAACATCACATCCAAAACATTTTCTTTAACATATTATTCACTATCCAAAAACGTGAATATACTTTGTTAACCAATTTCATCATTTCTATACATTTTATTTTAAAGGATTATTCACTGTCTAAAATGTGAATATAACTCCATTAATAAGTTATAACAATTTACTTATCAAAATAAGCCGTTTGCGGATTTATAAAACAATGTTTATAAATTCCATTTCTATTTATTTTATAACAACTTCCTTTTATAAAACTCCTTTATTAACCTATTTCAATTTATAACTCAATTATATGCCAAAAGTTCATATTATAAGTTAAATACTTATAATTTATTTGTTTACAAAATTGTTCTTTTTTAAGACTTCCCAAATTATAAATCTTATAACCTATAAGATTCGTTTATTTACCCAAATTTATTCTTTTAATAACTTTACAAATTTTATAAACCTGCTGCTTATAAAATTCCATTTATAACTTCACCGTTTATAATTCTATGAATTTCATTCATTTATGAAATTCATTTACACTTCATCCTAACATTCACAAAAACTCGTTTTATAATTCAAATATTTTTAATTTATAAATATCAATTTATAAATCCTTTATATAAATCAATTTATATTATTGTTTTAAAATGTCTTTAAACTCCTTTATAATTTCATCATTTTCTTTGATTTATAAAATAATCAAATTTCATAAATCCTATATTTGAACTTTTTATAATAAATTCAAAAATCCCGATTTAAACTATTTTATAAAATCATTAACCCCATATTTTCAAAAATCAACTTTTAACTATATTTCTCAAAAATCATAATTTTTATAACTTTAAAATTATAACGTTTATTTATTTAAAATGAATCAATTCCAAAAATATTTTATAACGTATACTTTCAAAACCACTTTAAAAATCCTTTTAAAATTCCAAAATTGGCCCAATGATGCTACACACCAAATAGTCAATCACGATAACAACGACATCATATATCTATATATGATAATCAACAAATATCAAAATATCTGAAATCAAATAAATATTATTGAGGTTTCTAGTTGGATCCCTCCAACCTGTTTTGCTGCATCCACAAACATTAGCACAATACCAATTCCGTTCCAGTACGGAATTATCGCGGTATATAGGATTTAAAATATTATCCGCTTAATAGACGGCACAATAGGGTCTCATCCGCTATATAATGTGGGAAATCAACTCCAAATACATAAATAATGCCAATTTCACTGTACTGCGAAATATTCGCGGTATATGTTTTTAATAAATAACCTCCGTGTACTAACGGCGTATAATGTCTATTTTAACAATCAATAGATAACAATCATCATTCAAACATACATTCAAGAATTTTTAATATAACTGTCTAAAATTAAAATCGAAACCGATTCGATTGAGTGAGAAGTTCTCACCTTGATTTCAATTTCGTTTTCAGCTTTTATTTCGAATAAAATTAAACGCGCGTTTAATTTTACTCGAAATTCTCGCTAACTCCAAACGACTCCAATCTAATTCCATAGCGTAGTGTTCGTCCATACGAACCCAACGCAACTTGTTTCGTGCGTTTTCGACCTCTTATGAAAAAGATACGAATTTTTAAAGTTACACGAATTATAAATATAAATAAATCACATTTCTTTTATATTATTTAACCTAGCTTCAATCACGTCCCTTGATCCCATCACCCTGCAAATCACGGCCGTCCCTATCTTCACCTTCCCCTTTCCAGTAATACGCACGCGCATCCAACCCATTAGCCGCCAACATTATTTGAATTTTCGCACGCCATACAAGCAACTTGAAGACGATCAGATAGCGCCACCTTGTAGCCCATCACGAACTCCATGCTCGGCCAGAAGAGCACGAAGCTCGGCCCCATCTTTGGCACACGAAACGAGGACGAACGCATGACGTTTCCGAGCCATTTGCCATCGATTTCTTGCTCCATTCACGATCTTAACCGTTGAGATCATAGATCTCACTCCCCTCTACAAGTTTCGTGTTGGAAGTTTGTTGTAAATGTTGATGGATTTGAAGAAAAGAGAAGGAGAAGAAAACTAAATTTCGGCCATTGGTTAATATGAACGGCGGCTGGAGCTTTTTGAAACCCTAGGGGTTGTTTTATTTTGCAAAAGTGAAATTTAAGGGGCTTATATAGAAAATTCAACGAACACTATTCATCCCGGTTTTTCAGAACTCCAAACAAAGCGTGCCGGTTGGCGTTCCTAAGGTTTATCCCGCGTTCCGAACACAATGGAATGTGTTTCAGGAGCTAATTTGATCATCTGTGCGAGTTATGGCAATAAATGTTCAATTTAAAATTAAATCAGTAAATCAAATTTCTAGGCGTTCTGGCTTGCCCCGGACAAACGGTAAATCTGATTGCATGATATTTGAAACCATACAATAATATCACATTAAGGATCCGATGAAACTGGTTTCGTCGAAATCCGAGACTGTTTGAAAAATGACTATTTTAACTCGCCAAATTAATATTAAAACAATTTCGATGCGTTTCGAGCTGCCACGGTCAAACGTAAACTCTGATTGCTACGAAAATTGAAACCTGATAATAATAAACTATTACGGATCCAATGAAATTAGTTTTGTCCAATTCTGAGACTGTTCAAAAAATGGCTAATTTCACTAGTCGATTAAATATTAAAATATTCAATTTTCACAAATAAACTCTAAATTCAATTTTAAAAGTTCTAAAACATCGTTCTAACTCCAATATGATTAAATAAAATTTTACAAATCATTTTCAATCATATTTAACCCAAATTTCAATTATTTCTGTAATTTCACATATTAAATTATCGATTTAATTATTCAATTAAATCCAATTATTCGAAATAAAATTTATTCGACTTATAAATCTCACTTACTAATATTTAAAATTAATTAAATATACGAATTTTAGTTAACAAAAATTCTGGGTCGTTACAATCCTATAGGTTATCGAGTATCAAAGTAGAAGTCGATTTTCTGACAATTATCAAAACCCCAGTAATTGTTGAGTTTCTAGAAGGTTATCAAGCTATAATAAGTATCATAATTTATTAGGGTTTTGTTAATCATTAAGATTATGCATTTAAAAACAATGTCCGAGTCCAAACACCAAATTTTAAAAATCACGAGTATGTTTGGATAATTAAAACCCAAATGGTTTATAGAAGCCCGATTATCAAAATCTTAATTTAATAACCAAAGACTCCCTCTTTCATACTAAAGTCGACTGAAAAGAGAAATCGTTCCCTAAGTCGAGTTTGGATACTGTAGGAATCAAAAGACTTCACTTGAAATTTCAAGTTTAAAAAGAGGAAAAACATAATTATTGTTTTGAGTTCAGTTGTAGGTAGGGCTTCTAAAGGAAGGGAAGATCGATATTTATAGGACAAAAATGAAGCAATATAGAATGTTGATTCCTATTCAAATGAATGAATAAGACTGAAATCGAATACCAATAGGTGGCAACTTGAAAAGTTAAATTATACTAAAGTATAATTTGCTTCTTCTACAAAGGGTGGGGGGTAAATATTACTACAAACGTACATATCGATCTTCTACAAGAGAGCCTATCGAGTTTGGAATCAACAAGGAGTCTTAACTCAAAAGAATGCCAAGTCATCAAGCACTCAACATTTAACAAAAGATAGCGAGCTTCAAGCAATAATAAAACGGTCTTGAACCTCTACAATAAAAGGGAGTTTTGAATGCTCAAATAATTTAAAAGGAATAGAAAAGGCACCGAACCTCTAAGAGTATCAAACTTAAAGCAGATGGCAAGTATAAGGGATATCGATCTTGAACGCAAAGAGGAAGCAGTGCCGAGCCTCAACAACTATAAGGGTTGTCGAGCATATAAAGCAAGAGAGGCATCGAGCCTCAATAAACATAGGGATTATCAAGCATATAACAAGCAAAAGAAACTTTTAGTTATCGAGCTATACTTGTAGATATCGAGCTTTAACAATACAAGAGCTATCGAGCTCGAAGGTAGCAGGATTGACAAAAGCAAAGGGAGAGATATCGAATCTCTACAACTCAAAGTGTTGTAGAACATGTAATAAAGGGAGGATGTCACACTATTAAATGACATTAAGCATCTAGTGACATACTAGGGAGTAAAGCTTCTATAGAGATGAGAATTATAAAGGAATGACAAACTTTAACTCTAGCAAGGGGTTTCGAGCTTCTACAAGCAAGAGATACCGCAACTTAAAAGATGTAAAGGATGTCGAAATTCTACAAAGGAGATAGTGTTACTAAACTTAAATAGGCAAGTGATGTCAAATATTAACAAGGGGATACCGAAATTACATCAAGGTAGCGTTATTAAAGCCCTTGGATCCCAAGCCATGGAACGTGTCAACAATCTCGCATGGCTACACCCCTATAGATAGACTTCATCGACAACCAATATGGGCGATTCTTCCTTTTTCTATTCTCGAGTTTTAAAGTTGTAAAGCCTAAGTTGAATTGGGGATTTTAGAGCCGACTGTAATTTTTTATACTTTTGCCATATAAGTGCTTGGACAATTAACTTTGTATAGCATACTTCTATCAAATAAAAATATTTGACTATTACTGAACTTTTGACGTGCATATAACTCATATGTGTACTTGGACTTGGACAATGGACATGTATACGACTGACCTTTGGACCCTAACTTGAACTTGCATATACTTCCATGCTTGCATAAGGCCACTTAAGCCCTTATCCAAGCCAAACTTAACTTGCCTTGCATATTTGATTAGCAAAGAAATTTACTAACACTTACTACATTGTATAATATTATATATATATATACATATATACATACATACACACACACACACACACACACACATATATATATATATATATATATATATATAACAATAATACATAATTATTTCATGAAAGAGAGATGTTCATCGAATCTCCTACTTGGATGTGTTTATTCGTACTCACGTCATCGAGCATGTCAATGTAGATGGCTCAATAACATACACATGGCATGATACGAAAACACAAGAGGCCATGGTAAGAATATTTTGAATATAAGTTATTAATAATGACTTTAAATTATAAGTTATAAATGATTAAAATAATGCAGTATGAATTTTAATTGTAATTCTATTTGTATCCGCATGATAAATTCATGTAAGAACTGGAGAAATTGCTCTAGGGAACAGGTTGGGACGAGCTGACTACTAAAGAGGAGGATCAGATTTTTGACGCTGCTATGAAAATGCCAATGAGAAATAGATTTTTTGGTTTTGAGAACTAAGAGGTATTGTTTATGTGTAATATATTTATGAATAACGTACGACACGTTGATTTTAATAATCACAGGACATGTTGATTTTAATAATCATGAAAATTATACGTTTTGATAAACAATATTACATGCTAAACGCATGCAAAGCAGCCATCAAATCAAAAAACATTCATTCATACAACATACTCCTCTCCTCCATCTCCAAACGCGACATTTCTCAAGCACTCAACCTGTTCGATCAAATTCCAGAAAGAAACCTCGTCTCCTACAACACAATCATATCCGCCTTAACCCGTCGTGGATTCCATGATCAAGCCCTTCTTTTTTTAAGTCGATACCTAAAAATTTGAATCTTGATCATTACTCTATAGTCGCCATTGCAACTGCATGTGTTGGCATCGAAAATTCATAAACCCTAAAACAAGTTCATGCCTTTGCAATGTCAAACGGCTTAGCCATAACTACGAATATGGTAATTTCAAACGTTTTCATAGATGGCTATGGAAAATGCAATGATTTGGACTTTGCACAAAAAGTGTTCAACATTCAAACGTTTTCATAGATGGCTATGGAAAATGCAATGATTTGGACTTTGCACAAAAAGTGTTCGACCAAATGCAAGTGAAAGACGTTGTCTCTTGGACTTCTTTACTCGTTTCATACACCAAAAGCAAAAGAACCGACTTAGCAAGAAAGTACTTTGACTCGATGCCGATCAAAAACCAAGTTTCTTGGACGGCACTAATATCCGGGTACGAACAAAATGGTCAGGAGGAAGAAGCTATCGATCTATTCGATGAAATGATAAAAAGCAAAGTAGAACCAACTCCATCTACACTAGTTTCAGTAATGAGCGCATATTCGAAGCTAGGACTCTTACAAAGATGCAAAAAAATGCATACATACATCGTACGTAGGCCTGATCTCGAGAATGCTTTCACCAGCAATTCGCTCATTGATATTTACGCAAAATGCGGCGATACCAAGTCAGCTTTCTCCATATTCGACTCCATGCCAAAACGCGATGTTGTATCGTATAACTCAATGATCGTAGGATGTGATCAAAACGGACTTGGAAGTAAATCTCTTGAAATGTTCGACACCATGGTTAAAAATGGATTTACACCGACTAAAGTTACGTTCTTGGGAGTTTTAACTGCGTGTAGCCATGCTGGATTAGTTGATGAAGGACGTAACTATTTGAAGGTGATGGAAAAGGTACATGGAGTTTATCCGAGAATAGAGCATTATGCAGCGTTTATAGACGCATTGGTAAGGAAAAGGAAGATTCAAGAAGCTTTGGAAGTAATTGGAAGCTTGAGTTTGGAAAGGGAGAGTGTAGGCGTGTGGGGAGCTTTGTTGGGTGGGTGTTTGATGCATGGAGATGTGCAGATCGGGAAACGGACAGCTGAGATGTTGTTTGGAGTGGAGCCTGAAAATGGAGTGAGGTACGTAACGATGAGTAATATATATGCAGGGGCTGGGAAATGGGAGGAGGCGAAGAGGGTTAGAATGGAGATGAAGAGGAAGGGGCTGAAGAAATACAAAGGGTTTAGTTGGATTGAAATAAGAAGTTGTAAATATGTGTTTGCGTGTGGAGATTTGAATCAGTGTGAAATGGAAGGGATTTTTGATGTGCTTTTGTTGTTAGGTGGTGAGATGTAGGGAGAACCGTGTGAAGATATCGATTTGTGTCTGTTTTTAATGAATTCCTTGGATTAAGTCTAATTTCGATTCTATACATGCAATCTGATAACGTGCATTGATTTATAAACAATTATAAGCAATTTAGTTGGTTCTGGATGTCTTTGCATTGACCTTATAGTACTGCAAGCGTGAATCTCTCCTCTCCTCTCCTTTATTTATTTTTTTTAAGGAAAAAGAAAATGATAATTAGATGATAATACATGTTACACTACATAACTGTGATACAAGGTTTAGACATATATGACTTACTGCAAATCAACATATATCCGCTATTTTGAATCGCTCGCTATGAAGAATTCGAAACTGTAAACTCATGGATCTAACTCCAAAACTAACAACTAGAACATGAAAGTTCATTTGTATTGTATGCTTTTCAGTATATCACATAGCATAGGTTACTGGACCGCCGGCAGCAATAGAAGAAAGAAATGTACTCTACAAACTACATGCGATAAATCAGATAAGCCATAGAAACAAGAACCATAGGATCCAAGATCATACTAATTTGCTCTGAGTAACTAGTGTTTATATTATTCATTTTAGATCTGTTTAAACTGCTTGTAATTGGATTTTAATTCAATACCTAGTTTACAGTAATTGACATCAGACTTAGACGGTGTTTTTTATATCTGTTTTTACGAGTTACTCTATATTTTGATTCTTCCTAAAAAAAATTTAATTTTTTTTTACAACTCATTTGAGTTTTGCATAACTGTTTTAGCAGATATTTTACTCATCTAAGGCATTACGTTGATAGTAGAAATGGTTAGTTTAAATTTTAATAAATTTTGTGAGTGGTTTTGCTCGAGAGAATAAAGAAGAAAGAGAAGAGGAATGTCACTCCTAAATCAAATAATTTTGTAAAGTATAATTGTGTCATTTCATCCCAAGTCACGGTACCCACCAACAATTTTAAGACCTGACATCACAGGGTTTGAAGGAGTTCACTTCAGCTATTAGAAATTGTGCTGCTACATCCACCCTGTTTGTTCTTTCCAACACCTTTGATATGGTGGCCAAAAGCACAAAACGTGATGCATTTAGCTCCATCGGAGGGTGTGGCGCTAAATGCATCATGTTTTGTACTTCTGGCCACCATATCATGGTGTTGGGAAGAACAAACTGGAGTGTATTTAGTCGTATAAAAAAAAATGATGGCGTTAATTTTGTTCACAGGCGGAAGAAAAAAAACATATTTTGTTGGTAAGGTTGAAAATTGTATATGTGTTGAACACGCTAAAATCAGAAAAGGCAAAAAGTGGGACAAATGCGGATACAAGTGCACGATTAAAATGGAAACCTAATGACTACATTTACCAGGGGCACATATATAATGCAATGACGGACACACTGTTTAATATGTATTACGACAAACTGATCGCAAAAGAAGTCTTAGTTGCACTAAATGCTAGATATAACAGAGGACGCAAGAAGTAAGAATTTTTGACTACAAATTTTTTAGTTATAAAATGACTAATTGTTATCCAGCCTTTTGGTCAAGTTATGTTTGGACGAAGTTGTATTGGGCGGACCAAGTTATAGGTTCTAAACGCTATGATTTTTCGAATATATTCGTCGGGATTAGTGGACTATAGAATTTTTATGAGCAGCACATCATGATTTCGAAGGTATCCCACCTTCGAAACAATGACACAAACAGAATGCTACACAAAAGATCAATCAAATGAGATTGATTTCATAGAAATTTCTCGCATAGAGTCGGGATTTAACTCAACTTTTACCCCGAACTCCAATCAACAAGTTGATTATTGATATGACTTTCGGTATGTCACTATAGAAGAGCTACTCCAACATTGGTTTGGCAACAAGAGAAGTGAGAAAACTTGATGAGAGGTGGTTTCTTCAAAGGCCATCAAACTTAAACGACCGCATAACTGCACGTCGTTAGACAATTGCACTAAGGCAAGAGAAACTCAAGGAACAAAATAGATAGAAATATATATTAATTTACACTCAAAAGTTCTTAGAGTTTCAAAACTCATTATCTTTATAGTCATTATCTCAATTTTCTCCTTTTGAAAAATTTCAAAACTCTTTAATATAGCACTTATAAAATGAATAAATTCAAACTCATATTCCCTCTAATTACAAAATTAAATTTCAAAAGAATTTTATAAATCCATATCAACAATCCTTAAGATAAATTTTAAAAATCTCACTACTCTCTATTTTCAAACACTTAAAAAGTTTCCAAAATAATTTACATATGCTACTCAAAATAATTTTTTTTAATTATTAATCCCATAAATCTTATTTTCAAATTTAATCTCATTAAAACTCAATTTACCGTGTCTGATTATCTCATCACAGCGTTTAGGAAATTCCTATCGATAACGTTGATCAGACGCATCGACTATAATTCTTAAACACTCGATGGACGACCCAACACAAAGTCATTTTCTATAAAAGAAATGCCTCATATGTAATACTCAAAATATTCTTTATTTATCTTTAAAAAAATCCATTTTCGCTTAGAAACATATCTTTAATTTGAAAGATTTGAAAACTCAATTTATTGCTTATACTTAAAATGAAAAACACAAGAAGAGCTCATCGAGATATTCTCAGCATACTCGATTCACAAGATAATTGGAATAGACTGAAGTGTTCGTTATTCCGAATGGTATAACGAACCACTCACAAGAACCATACGAGTACGAAAGGCGGCAAGTGGAATGCCATCCTCCGCAACTCATAGCTCATGAAAATCGGTGTAAGGTCAAGCTGAGGAATGACCATAGCGCCACTCAATAAATTTAAAAGAGATCAATGAGATATAAGATTAAGGGTAAAATATCTTCTTGAATGAGGAGAAGTAATACTAACAACAAATCATTACTTCAAGTGAAGTAATATCACAAAGCATATCAACAAATGAGTATCCAAAGAGTATATCATAGCTCAAGTAAACTAATATCACTTAAGTGTATGTAACCTCTAAAGAAGTATACTCGATGATAATACTCAACTATGGAATATACACGCCTCATATCATCGGAGAAATCCTAATAACCACTACAATGGTTTCGATGAACTGTGTCTCCTAATAGGAGAAGATATAAACCCACAAATCTCACCAAATGGCAAACACAAAAATTCTCAAAATAGAATATTCATAAAACTCGAAATACGCCTCATCTCATCGGCATATACAAATCTCAAAGCACTAAAGAATAGTATATAATAAATCACAATAAAATAGAACTCGTTTAAGAATTCGAAACTTCGAATGTAATCACCATATAGTCAATACTATAGCACTTAGGCTAAGAGAATAACTCTCAAAGGCGACTACGGTGAAAACATATATAAATCCTCAAAATCAAGCAATCACCAAACTCATAACTCGAGGAACTCAATAAGAGTTCAAAACCCCATAAATGAAATCATCACATATAAAATCTCATATGGCTCAAGGCT
Source organism: Allium cepa (assembly GCA_030765085.1). NCBI lineage: Eukaryota > Viridiplantae > Streptophyta > Magnoliopsida > Asparagales > Amaryllidaceae > Allium > Allium cepa. The sequence goes on from CM060941.1 coordinate 439,615,023, forward strand.
ATAAATAAATAAAACCAACATCTCAAAATGGTGAAATCATAATAAAACACAAAACTCAGAAAACAAGGATTAGCCAGATCCCCGATTGCTTGCAGAAGCAATGCTGCACGTGCCAAACTCGTGTCTAGTACTATATAGTAGGTACCTATCTTGTGTACCCGAAGGTCATACTCGTGGTGACCGAAGTCACATAACTCGTGTTGACCGAAGTTATATAACTCGTGGTGACCAAAGCCACATAATCCTCGTGATGACCCGAAGGACTATAGTACTGGCATAACTTGTGGTTGTGTCACAAACTCTCAAATAGGAACCTGAAAAGTGTTAACGTGCATCCCATACCACACGTTCTCACTTAACGGTTTACTAACCGCTAGATAATGCCACATTATAAAACAAAATCATTAAATCACAAATCTCAAAAATCTAAGATCGCTCATAACTTGCCTCGTATCATTGGCAAGTACAAAAAACCTCGTGATGGTTTCTCATAAACCATAATTCCCAAAATAGAAATTTTCAAACTCAAGACTTGCCTCATATCATCAGCAAGTACAAAACATCGTGATGGTTCTCATCGACCGTAACTCCTAGCGGTTGGAGATCTCAAACCTCGAAACTCCCTAAATATTGGTCATCTCAGATAATTCCTAAAATAGGAATTATAAATCTCAAAATATGCCATGGAATGGAAAATACCAAATATTAACTCAAAATTCATAACCTCAATAGCTTCGATCGTATAAGTCCAGAATTAACCGAAAAAGTAAACGCACATGTCTCATACCACGTGTTTGCTAAATCGTTTAATTCTCTTTCTCATACGCCCGAATAGTGCATAAATGTGTGTTTTATATTTAAAATAATTTACTTGAGAAAACAAGCCTTTAAAACCACTTTTCAAAATCGTTTTTGAAATCAATATACGAAAATTCCCTTATTATAGAGAATAAATAGATTTTATAACTTAAAAATAATTTAAAATATTATATAATAATTACTTTAAAAACCAATTTATTTTGAAAATTACTTCAAAATCGTTTGAAGAAATCTGTGCTCGAAATCAATGAAAAACAAGAAAACACTCAAAATCGATATTTAAATTCAATTTGGATTCAATTCAAATTTGAATTTTAAATTCTCCAAAACTTGGCTAGTCTATTGATAGGCATCATAGCCTTCCAAAAAAATGAGAAAAATCACAAAAACTGGACAGAAGAAGCAAGTAAAACAGACAGGAACAAGTAGCAAACTCACAGGAACAAGGTGCATGACTACAACACCTTAGGTCGACATGATGGTCGACCTTTAGGTCGACCATGATACTACTTAGGTCGACAGACATGTGACGTAAGTGGTCTTAGGTCGACACCTTGGTCAACATGCATGTCGACCTAGGCTACGCACTTTTCAGGTTAAATTTCTAAGCTCCGATGTGATTTTCCCAAGCAATTTTCAAGCATCAAATGATCTTGTTTTGCAATGAAATTTGGCGTACTACAACTACAACATATGACTACTATCAGAAGAAAATCTGGCAGCATTTCGTTGCCAGAATTGGAAGATAATAGTATCCAAAGTAAAGGACAGAGCAGTTTTTCAAAGAACCAAAATACAACAGGAAAAATCAATATACAGAACCAATTTTAGAGTAGATTTTTGCATTTTGAAGCTTGGCTTCAGCTAATGTTTGTGAGTTTATCAAATCACCTTGCTTTTGAAGTGCAAAAATCCAAATTTGACCTTAAAGGAATGAGCTCTGAGATTTTTTTGGCCTTCAAGAACCTGTAAGTGGAAGAAACAGAAGCATGCACAGGAAAAAACAATTAACAGATCATATTTTTCACAAATTAATATTTTGATGAAATATTTAGATTTTGGATTATATTACCTATTAATTTCACATTAGATTGACAAAAATCACAACTTGTTGAAGAGAAATTGGAGGTTGGAAGCTTGGACTGAAAAATGGTGGAATTTCTTATTTTCAGTATTACTGTAAAGGGAAGACGAAGAAGAAATGAGATAAGTTTGTACGTACAGGAAAATTTTCTCATTTCTGGTTTTAGTTGGCTAATGGGCTTTGGACCTAAATTAGAGAAAATAATTAATTAGGCCAAAGTTAATTTATTTAACACAAAACCAAATATACACATGAATACCTTATGAAAAAAATGAAAACAACACATTACCTTCAAATTTTTAACATTATTAAAACATGTAAACTTACATACATGATTAATAAAATGTTTTACATTATATAAAAAGATAATTTTTGTTTTTAAAAACATTTTTATTATTAAAAACCCTTATTTAAGCATAAATATGCAGTTTACTCAAATAAATGCATAAAGCACCATTTTCAACTTCAAAATTTTTACAAAAATTATTTTCTTGCATAGAAAAATATGACAAACCATTTCAAACTCAAATTTATTGCCAAAACACATTTCAAAACCAAATTTCACCTTTTTATTTAAATAAACAACATTTTAAAATCAATTACTTCGTTTAAAAATTATTAAATGAAGTAATTGGCAATAATTACTAGAATTATTGCATTTTTCACTAAATAAAACCATTTTCCATTCATTATTGACCCAAATAAACAAAATAAAGTTTCCAAACTTTATTTTCACTTTTTTATTTCCAATTAATTGTTTATTCCAAGTAAACAATTTAAATCTCCAATTTTATTTGCTAGCAGAAGAACAAAAAAAATATGTTATTGGTAGGATTGAAAATTGTATATGTGTTGTACACGCTAATATCAGAAAAGGAAAAGAAAATGCGGATACAAGAGCACGAATAAAATGGAAAACCGATGGCTACATTTAAGAGGGGCACATATATAATGCAATGATGGACACACTGTTTGATATGTATTACGACAATCCGATCGCAAAAGAAGTTTGGGATGTACAAAATGCCAGACATAATAGAGGACGCAAGAAGTAAGAAATTTTTGATAACAAATTTTTTAATTATAAAATGACTAGTTGTTATCCAGCCCTTTGTAAGGAACTGAGATGTTGGTTTTGATGACAACAACCTTTTTAACTATCTTATTATAAAATATATACTAACACTATAATCTAGATAGATATGTATATGCAGGATATATAGATATGCAGGTATTGATTAATAAAGACTGATCAGTATAAAGGCTCAAGACTCAAGATTGAAGACTCTAGAGTATTAAGATCAAGATTTCGAGATATGTGTCTAGTTTTTGTTAAAACTTCATAATAGCATGGAAATCTTCATTCCGAATTTCATTTGGGATGGAACTCATTTCTACCTTCTTAGTGGCTTATAAACCCATGACAAGTAGCTTACAAACCTATGACAAGTGGCTCAACAAGTTCTCGAGTCCTGATGTGATGAGATTTTCTGCAGGAAGAAGCTTGCAAAACTACTTCAAAATGGTTTTTCAAAATGATTTTCAAAACTTCTTTTCAAAATGTTTTAACCTTAAAACTATCTTTTCAAATGATTTTCAAAAAGATGTTTTAGTGTAACGACCCGCCGCTCTGACCGCCTCTAGTCGGTAATTAAACCAACTAGAAACGTTCAAAATGACGAATTGTTAGTCAGTTTATAAAGTTTAAACAGAATCAGCCACAGAATCACAGAATAATCATAATATTATTCATAATTGAATTTTTCTTACATACATATATCAGAGTTTGTACAATGCATTAAATTTTTATATACAGCGGAATATATATCTTTTTAGAGTACAAAGAAAAAATTTACTGAAAACTTTAGTAGAGTGCTTTAATCCCCCTCTCTCTAACTTCGCGGCCTGAAAATCTTCAAGCTGTAAAAATACTCGGTCTGACCCGAGCGTTAATTTCAAAACACAAAAACACTCGAGTCAGGATTAATCTTTATTCAAGTAATTAAATTTGAAATGAACTGAAATAAATGGTTACAGTTATGGTGAACAAATAAATCAGTTAAATCCTATTATAGATTTTCACATTAGCGATTCCAAATTTTTATACACATGTGTGGCTGCAGTACACACGTGTACTCATACCCATGTGCAGACAACAAAAGAATGATACAAGGCAACACACAAAAGAATACACAATACTTATGTGCAATTGTGAAATATCACAATGGATAGGCAGTGGTGAATATGCAGACCCAAGGCACAATGCCATAGCACTAGGAACAGACATGAAATAATCCATGTCGAAAGTAATACACAAAGTAAGCAAGTGCAGACAATAGTATGCACTCAAATGCAACATATCAAACAGTCCCAAAATGGAAGCAACAGGTGAAACAATTATGGCAGTGGAACTCAAACCAGACAGCAACATGCATCAGAGAATAGGTATTGTAACAGACAGTAACCAACGCAAGTGACAGTGTCACTTTGAACACAACATGAAGCAAAACTTCAACCAGGCAACGGCACAAAGGATTTCAACAACCAGTGCCAAAATGAATGAGACGGCAAGTCAGTGACACGCACTTTTGAATTTATTTGGAAACAATGTTTTGGAAGAAAAGGTAAACTGGGCACAGAGGCATTTTTTTCTTGCCTGTACAGATTTTTTTTTTCTTGCCTGTACAGATATATACACATTCAAACAACATAGCACTTCAAAACAACACAGACTTAAGAGGCTAAAGGAAAACATAATATGATTATGAAAACTGAAACAACATCAGTGAAATACTTAATGCATGCCTAATGTCCACAGGCCAGAGATAACAAGTTCAAGCCAGGGTGATGAACAAGGACATAGTAACCTACATGATGAGCAAGTGCAGACAAAAATATGCACTGAAATGAAGTAATGCAGGTCATGGCAGAAATGCAAGCATGACAGAAGTGCAATGACCAAGCACTGCATTTAACATGAAACAGGACTATAACTAGGCAACAGAGAATAGGAAATACAAATGTGTGGCTGCAATATCAAGCTCATATACAAAGTGCAAAGGTGGATGCATCTACGAATGCAGACACAAAATGAAATAGCCATGTTCCAAACTTAATACAGTGGACTAAATGAAGAACAAGTATGCATAAACTTTTGAACAAGACTGCAACTCAACTAAATAGACATGAATGCAACAAACAAGCATGCAGCTGTAAGCATGCAACTCAGATCATGTACAAGGGCAGTGAGGCACAATGTAATAAATAAATGAAACTGAACAGTGGACAAAAGAACATAAACATTATCAAGCATAGCTTATCTTAACTACAACAGCAGTATACACAAAGCAATTACAAATGGTCCAGTTTAAACATGAATTCATAGGAAATGCATCAAATTTTAAAGTGGTTTATAATTATAGATTTTAAACAGAGGCTTGTAAAATAGGAACAGATATTAATTTGTTTGGGTTGCATTAAATCTGTGACTTAAGAACAGACTCAATATTTTCATATATGCAAACATACATATCAATGTATGCATATACATTCAAAACTGCAGGCATAATAAACAACCATATTCATAACACACCTCAAGTACCAGTCCAAAACCAAAGTATATAAATAGATTCAAGTGTATTTGTCCACATTTAAGGGTTTGAGGCAGAGACAAAGATCAGAGAATTGTTGATGCTTATCTAAAGTTTAAGGCTGTTATGAATATAACTAGAACAAGTGTGTCTACAGGCATGCATTCATATGACTACACCTAAATACAGGCATGCAGCAATATTCATCAACAAATCAACCAAATTTTCTTTCCATCACACATCAATAACAACTCAAAGCAAGTCAAGTTTTCCGATAGCATCTGTGCTCATTAGTTTAAAACAAAGTATCAAGTAGCATCTGTTCTTATCAAAAAAAAAAAATTAATTTAAAAAAAAAAAAAAGCATCAGTTGTTATCAGTTTAAAACAAATCACAAATATAACATCTGTTATTATTAGTTTAAAAGCAAATATCAATTAGCATTTGTTCTTATCAATTTAATCACAATTTCAAATAGCACCTGTTCTTATCAGTTTTAAAAAAATAAAATTAGGTAGAATCTGTCCTTATCAATTTAAATTTTAAAATCAATAACATCTGCTCTTAACAGTTTTTAAACGAAAATTGGTGTAGGATCTGTTCTCATCAGTTCAAAATCCAAGCAAATCGAGCAAATGATAGCAAATAGCCACCGAAAATCCAACATGCAGTAACCAATCTACCCATATCAGTTTCAATTTAAATTAGCCGAGCAAAAGATAACAAAATCACCCCACAAACATAGCATGCAACCAAGAAATTCACTTCAAACAAATTCAAAAACTTGCATGAAGATTATCGTGAGTTAGAAAAACTCACCCAAAAAAACGAAGCAGCCGTGGCGAGCACGAAGAAAGCGTCGATCGATTTGCAACAGAAGCTGTCGCCTTTGAATTTCCCCGAGCCCTAATTTTTCAGATCGAAGGACGAAGAAACGCAGCCACCATTTTTTTTCTTTTTTATTTTTCTTTCGTAACGAATGAAGATAGTGGAGAGGAGTAGGGTTATAAAACAGAAGAGAACGTGATTTTTTTTCCGTGGGTTATGGCGTGGAACACGGGTATGGAACACGGTATGTTGAAGGTATGGAGGAATGCTCAAGGTAAAGTAATGTATACTTCTTTTTTTTTTTTTTTTATATTTTATCTTTCTCTTTTATCTTTTCTTATTTAATTTAAATTCAAATAAAATTCTTTTTCTTTGCTTTGTTTTTGTTTTGTTAAAATTTTAAACTAATATATTCTTTATTTATTTTATCATATATATATATATATTTTTATTTATTTTCATATTATATTTTCATTCTTATTTTAAATCCAAATTATTTTTCTAAATTATCAAATTCAAATTTAAAATATAAGTTAAATATTAAATTTCAACTTCAAAGTCAAAATTCAAATTTCTATTCAACTTTTAAATAGATTAAATTCTAAATTTTAATCACCAATTCATTCTGATAATTTGAAATTTAAGTCAAATTATCATTTAAATATTTAAAATAAATTAAATATTTACAAATTTAATTGTTCAAAATTTAGGATCGTTACAATCTCCCCTACTTAAAAGAATTTCGTCCCGAAATTATAAGTTAGGAAAACGATTGCTAAAATCTCACCGATATTTATATCCTACATAATTTCACTCAGTTTCAAACTCATAAATAAATATAGTATTCATTCCATTTATTTCACTTTACTAGTTTTGTTTATCGATTTCAATAATCAAGACACAAAAGTCTTTTACTAAATTTTTGATTTACAAAACTCAGATTTTTAAACTTGAAATCTTTCATGCTAAATATTTGCATAATATATCTTATCCAAAAACTATGGATTTTTCAAGATATTCAAAAAGATCTTCTTCCTTAATTCATTAAGTTAGAATTATGTAATTCTAATTTCAGATTATTGATTTTCTATTCAAAATTTTGAAAATACTTGATAACTCAAAGTTTAACAAGTTCATCGTCGTTCTCACAGACTTTAGGCATACGCTGATCAGACGCAAGACTAAAAATCTCCAAGTACTAAACATACTTGCTTCAACTCCCAGTGAAAATACTTTTTAAAAATTCTTTTAAAAATGGATATGGAAAGTCCGTTCCCCCATGGATCACAGTCACCCGGCGGTTCCGCTACTATCTCAGTAGAATCGCTTGTAACTTAGATTTCTCATCACTCCTGAATTTCGCCATGGTTGTCGCCTTAGATCGCGGTCCACACGGCGGTTACGCTACTATCTCAGTAGAATCGCTCGTAGCCTTAGGCATCACGCCCCTCGAATTACGCTTCGGTTCCCAGATCGCAGTTTACTCGGCGGTTGCGCCACTATCTCAATGGAATCGCTTGTAACTTTAGGTATCACACCCCTCGAATTACGCCAGCATCAATCACATAATCCCAACACAATGGGATAATCCCAACACAATGGGATATCAAATCAGTCCCATTGGACATTCCACTAAGGGAATTCTACGTAGCTACGATTTACAATGGACACTCCACCGAGTTCCAATCACCTTCACACATAATAAATTGGAAGGTACATTTCCATATCCTCAGTTTTTAGAAAACATATGTCATATACATATAGTACTTCATTCACATTTCGTACTTATCATATCTATGTAAACCTACACAGGATGATTTTTCTAAACTGATTAGTTTTCGATTATATTCACATATATAAGTTACGAAAACTCATTTCACATTCACAACAAATAGAGGATTCAAAATTTTCTATCACGTTTAAAATTTTCCTCTCAATCGATTTGAAAATTTTAAGGTTATCTCTAACCTAATTCACATTCACAATCCAATTCATTATCGATTTCACATTCGATTTGGATTTCACGTTACATCGTCAATTCTCAACATATAATTGATGTCTATCGATATATAACCTCTAAGCTCGTACGTCTCAGAGAAGGGTGTTAAGCTAAAAGAATAAATTCTCCGCCACCACAGATATATATTTAATAGAGATCAAATGATATGTCATCAATTCACAATGCTAGACATACAATCCCAATCGACTATCCAAAATTCAAAGCTGAACTTATATTGTTTTTGGTGTCAAAGTTAAACTCAATTTAACTCAAAATTCAATCTTTGAAAAATTTCCAAGTTGAACTAATTGTTCAAATTTCTCAAAATAATATCTTTAACAAGATATATAATTTTCACACTTAATCATTTGAAACTAATTTCAAATATTCATTTCTCAATTTATCTTTAAAAGATAAAATTTCAAACTTTTCATTTCACATTGGAAAATATTTCCATACTTATTCAAAAATAAGTAATTCACAAATTCTTTCATTTTCAACACTTTGAAAATATTCAATATACTTGAATCAAAATTAAGTATATATTCCATTCTTTAAGGAAATCATTCTTTTAATCACATTTATTTGAGTTAAAACGAATGTTACGTAAAACATCGTTACGACAACTCAAAATCACTAGTATAGGGATTCGGATTTAAAATAGATATATAAATCCCAATACTATCAACAATATTTCCTTCCGGAAACCATTTACTATAACAATAGTGTTAGAGTCTACCATTTCCTTAATTTTCTCGAAAACGTCTATTTCAACAATGAGTGTTGAAATCTATGTATTCGATAGTTAATGCATTTTAAAACATCTTTAAAACTATTAACTTTTTCAACTTCTCTTAATTCATAGTTTGAATTCCTCATACTTTTCACAATATCAGTTTTAAATCGATTTCAAACTTTTCAATATTAAGTTTTCCACTTAATTTAATTCTCCGCACGTTTAAATTCAAATTCATCACTGAATCTATTTAAACCTATAATGGATTATCATGTTGACAACTTCAAATTTGAAATTTAAATTCTATTTGAACTTTGCATTTACTTTCTATTTCAAAAATAGTCAACTAGTTCTTTAGTAAATTGTTCATCAATTTAGCTCCATTAAATTCATATCTCCACATTTACTATTTTAGACAATAGTTTTAAACTTAAAATATAAACTTCACATCGAAATTAGTTTGATTCATACAGTTAAATCAACAATTAAATTTCATTTCATAATATCACTTCCCAAAATACTATTCGATTAAAATATTTCCTCCATACGAAATTTTACATAGCTTAATACTTTTAAAAGACATACATAGAAGATTGTGGATTACAAAATATAGTATTACAAAATATATCGATTGGTTTAAGATTCAGAATAATTAAGGACTAACGACTTCTTGTCCGATAGTAGGCATCTTTGCCAAACTTTCATCTTCGGATGACACTACTTCATATTGTGTTAAAGGAGAATTAACACATTGAAAATCCACATGTCCCCATTCCTTGCAGTTATTGCAATAATATGAGATGTTTCCATCTTTATCTATCACCATAACACTTTTCGCTCTAGCTGGTCGGGCTATAGCTTGCTCTCCCCGTTGTCTTTCGGTGCAGTTTCTGGCTATATGTCCAGTCTGACGACAATGGTAGCAGATTGTCAATCTATCGACGGGTAAATTGAGTACGCACTTTTTCCTTTTCACTTTAGGGCAATGACTAAGAAAATGCCCTCTCTCCTGACACTTAAAACACACAATCTCCTGACGAGCGAATCGGTCATCCACATTCCTTTTCTTTCTTCTCTCTCGACACTGACGGGCATAATGTCCCTTTTTATGACATCGATAGCAAATAACCTCATCATATGGACCAGGTGCTTGCCTTTCAGTGAATCTCCTTTCAATTTCCGCACGTGTCGCTTCTGCTTCTCTACGAGCAATTGCTCTTCGTTCACGGCGTACTGCTTTTTGTGCTTCAGTTTTCGCCATTATAATTAACAAGGTGTTTTCGAAGTTTCCTATCAATATTCGAAATTCTTTTATTAGCAGAGGTTGGATTATTCAATCATTCTCCCTAAAACATATCTGTTTTATTCATTAATACATTCACTGTCCAAAATCGTGAATATATTTTGTCAACCTATTTCATCATTTCTACAACTTATTTTTTTTTTTTTTTAAAGGATTACCCACTGTCCAAAATCGTGGATATATCTCCTTTAATAAGTTATAATAATTTACTTATCAAATTCAATTGATTTCGAATTTATAAACAATCTTCATAAATTCTTTTTCTATTTATAAAACTTCAATTTATAAATCTTTTATTAATTCAATTCAATTCCATTTATATAACTCAGTTATATACCCAGAAGTTCATATTATAAGTTAAATACTTATAATCCATTCATTTACCAATTCGTTCTTCACATTTGAAAACAATTCCTCAAAAGAATTCAGAATCAAATTCCCAAATTATAGTTCAATAATCCACTTGATTATAACCAAATTAATATGTCATTTTATTTCACAATTCTTACTCGAAATATTCAAGTTATTTGATTTAAACCAATTCACTAATTTATTAGTTCACTTTACTCATATTTCATTTTTCATAATCTCAATAATTCGATAATGAGTTTCTGAACGATCGAAACTCAAATCTAACGAGACCTCACCGAAGAGAACTATCGCAAACTCATATTTAGAGAGGGGAATTTCAAAATAATTTTAACTTTCAAAATACCTTTTATTTTAAAGAAAACAATTTTATACTTCTTTTAAATTTGAAAAGCACTTTCTTTATAGTGGTTCTAGTAACTATTCATATTAAACATCATAAACTGAGCTTTGAGTAAACCAAAGCTCTGATACCACTTTTGTAACGACCCGCCGCTCTGACCGCCTCTAGTCGGTAATTAAACCAACTAGAAATGTTCAAAATGACGAATTGTTAGTCAGTTTATAAAGTTTAAACAGAATCAGCCACAGAATCACAGAATAATCATAATATTATTCATAATTGAATTTTTCTTACATACATATATCAGAGTTTGTACAATGCATTAAATTTTTATATACAGCGGAATATATATCTTTTTAGAGTACAAAGAAAAAATTTACTGAAAACTTTAGTAGAGTGCTTTAATCCCCCTCTCTCTAACTTCGCGGCCTGAAAATCTTCAAGCTGTAAAAATACTCGGTCTGACCCGAGCGTTAATTTCAAAACACAAAAACACTCGAGTCAGGATTAATCTTTATTCAAGTAATTAAATTTGAAATGAACTGAAATAAATGGTTACAGTTATGGTGAACAAATAAATCAGTTAAATCCTATTATAGATTTTCACATTAGCGATTCCAAATTTTTATACACATGTGTGGCTGCAGTACACACGTGTACTCATACCCATGTGCAGACAACAAAAGAATGATACAAGGCAACACACAAAAGAATACACAATACTTATGTGCAATTGTGAAATATCACAATGGATAGGCAGTGGTGAATATGCAGACCCAAGGCACAATGCCATAGCACTAGGAACAGACATGAAATAATCCATGTCGAAAGTAATACACAAAGTAAGCAAGTGCAGACAATAGTATGCACTCAAATGCAACATATCAAACAGTCCCAAAATGGAAGCAACAGGTGAAACAATTATGGCAGTGGAACTCAAACCAGACAGCAACATGCATCAGAGAATAGGTATTGTAACAGACAGTAACCAACGCAAGTGACAGTGTCACTTTGAACACAACATGAAGCAAAACTTCAACCAGGCAACGGCACAAAGGATTTCAACAACCAGTGCCAAAATGAATGAGACGGCAAGTCAGTGACACGCACTTTTGAATTTATTTGGAAACAATGTTTTGGAAGAAAAGGTAAACTGGGCACAGAGGCATTTTTTTCTTTGCTTTGTTTTTGTTTTGTTAAAATTTTAAACTAATATATTCTTTATTTATTTTATCATATATATATATATATTTTTATTTATTTTCATATTATATTTTCATTCTTATTTTAAATCCAAATTATTTTTCTAAATTATCAAATTCAAATTTAAAATATAAGTTAAATATTAAATTTCAACTTCAAAGTCAAAATTCAAATTTCTATTCAACTTTTAAATAGATTAAATTCTAAATTTTAATCACCAATTCATTCTGATAATTTGAAATTTAAGTCAAATTATCATTTAAATATTTAAAATAAATTAAATATTTACAAATTTAATTGTTCAAAATTTAGGATCGTTACATTTAGCCTTAAAATATTCTTTGTTTTTGTGTTTTAAAACATAGTAAAATTAGTTTATTTTACTCCAGAGTCATTTCATTTTGTTTCCATTTCAATACCATTTTCAAAACAAGTTTTTCATTTTTTTAACAAGGGGATGTCGACATCATGGGATAGCCCATGTCGACATGGTGGCCGTTGAATTCCACAGTTTCAATTTCAAAAGAAGTGTTATTCGTTTAAATCTCTTCACGAATGGTTATGACAGTTGGTACTCTACAAATAGCCTTCTAAAACGAATTTTTTAATATACAACTCTCATATTTTCTTCACTTCTTCTTCTCCACAAATCCATGTTCTATAATTATCATATTTTTAAGACCGTGCCGAAATTCTGCCAAATTCTCAAGTGAATCAAATTAGAATTTCATTCCTGTTTGATTCTCGGTTCTCTCTCGAAGATTAAAGTGCTATTCAGAGTTATATGATCAATTTGTAAGCAAAAGTTTATCGAGTCTCTCTATAAAGTGTGGTTGTGCCTAGAAATCAATTGGGTAATCTTGTGGCCCGTAAATCAAGAGAGTTTGCCCGAACTCGTGAGACATGAGGGTACCTCAAGGCCTTTACAAAATTGAGGAGTGTAATCTTGACACTGATTTAATAAAAATCTGTATTAGGTGGTTTGCCATGGTACAAGACTGAATGTACGGTAACTCCAAACCAGTATAAAATCCAGTGTGTTCTTTCCCTTTACTGCTTTTTATTTACTTTCTGCATCTGTGTTTGATTCTGTGATTATTCTGTGATTAAGTTCTGCATTTGTTTGTGTCATAATTTCAATTTAGTTCATATAAGTCTTAGAATTCATTAAACACTATTCTTCCCCCTCTAGTGTTAAATTAGCCTTAAGATCCTTAATCCGTTGTCTCTTTCAATTGGTATCAGAGCATTGGTTTTCATAGGTTTCATAATATGAAACTTGAAATATTGTTTTAATGGATACCAACACTGGTAATGTCAACTCTGGCACTAGTTCTGTTATCCCTAACACTGGTTAATTTGTAGAAGGTTAGTCTACTGTCAGAACACCGTTTTTCAGTGGCAGTAATTATGCATATTGTGCTTGTAGAATGAAAATTTATTTACAGTCAGTAGGATTAGACAATTAGAATATCACACAAACTGAGATGTTGAACCAACTACCAATTTTTCCCAGTGGACTACTGAGCAAAAGGGTGTTGCACAAAATAACTCAAAGGCCATGAATATATTATTTTGTTTATTAGATAGGAATGAGTTTAATAGAGTGTCTGTTTGTAAGTCTGTATTTGAAATCTGGAAAACTTTGCAAGTTACTCATGAAGGAACAAGCAAAGTTAAGTAGATTGAAATTTCCATATTAACTAATCAATTTCAATTGTTTAAAATGCATGCAAATGAGTCTATTTCCGACATGTACTGTCGATTCAAGATATTGTTCATTCACTAATTGCACTGGGAAAAAGCTTTTTGGAGGAAGACCAAGTCAGAAAAGTTCTAAATTCACTCACTCCATAATGGGATCAAAAGACACTTGCAATCGAAGAAGCAAATGATATCAGCCTAATGAAAATAGAAGAATTGATTGGGAATCTGATGTCTTATGAAGTTCAACTGCAAGGAAGAAGAGAAAACAAGGCTACAGAAAAGAAGTCATTAACATTCCATGAAACAACTGAAGATTCAGAACGAGACAGTGATGAGGAGATTGCTTTCATGACAAGAAACTTTCGAATATTCCTACAATATAGAAAAATGAATAATTATAAAAGAAATGATCAAATGAATTCAAGAAATAATGCGGAGAACGTCAACAATGATAGATGCTACAATTGCAATAAAGTCGGGCATTATAGGAAAGACTGTCCGTATCCAGATAAACAGTTATTCCCTCCAAACAATGATTCGTCAAGGAAAAGAAAGAAAGCATACACATCAACTCTTGATGACTCAGACTCATCATCCTGCGACGATGAAAAGAAGACGAAAAATTCAAATTTATGTTTCACTGCTGTTCATGAATAAGACGACGACGGGAGTATGGATCTAAAAATAGGCACGCATTTACATCATTTTTAATTTTTCTTGGTTGAATGGATGCTTATTTGTTTGCTTAATTTTATTAAATTCCTTGAATTTTAAATTCAAATTTATCCCTTGAAATTTGAATTTTAAATTCAAAAATAATATTATTTTAATAATATTTTAAATATTAAATTATTAATATTTAAGCATTATTATATTTAATGTTATCATAGGAATTATATAATTAGAATATATGATATAATATATATAGTTATTAGAAAATAGGATTAGACACTTGTCCTTTGAATCAATAGGCACATGTCGACATACCCGGATGCCCCATGTCGACATGCCCCTTAGAATTTGATTTCAAAATTTGAATTCAAACTTTTGAATTTCCCTCCACCTTTTCACCAACTTCAATGCTCTAGAAAGATGCTTCTTGACCAGAGAACATGACCATAGAATCTCTATTTATCTCACTCTCTTTATCATCACTTTTCACTTTCATTTCAAATTTCAAACTTATCTTCATTATCTTCAACTCCTCTCAAACTTCTTCAATGGCCTCTTCAAGCATTCCTAACACCATTAGGCTTCCAAAATGTGTCAAAAACTTTCTTTCTAATGACCCGGAAGCTATCAAAGCTTACATCAATTATGTAAACTTTGGTAAAATTTATACGGGAAAATTTGCTATTTTTGAAGATTTTCCTTCTTATGAAATTGAATTTTTTTTTCAATAATGTTCTATTCTTAGTTTAGTTGATAACAAACAAAATGATTTTGTATGTTATCTAAACCTTGTTAAGATGTTTTATGCAAATTTGAATTCGCGGTTTTTATGATGGGGAAGAAGGACAAATTTGGTGTATAATGTATTTTATTTTTTAAATCCTTTAAATATTTTGACCCCATCTGACAAGCATTATATATGGTCGTTATATAGATATTCGTTTTTCAACAAAGTGGACATTAATATTCATCTAATACAGCAATTTTCAAATTTTTCCATGTATTGGACAAGTTACAAATACAATATAATAATTACATTTTGTAAATCAATTCATCTTAAACAGTTCACAAAATTTCAACAATGCTTCCTTTTGTTCCTTGTGTATATGCATTTGTGTACGACGTGGGAAACAAAGGGGAAGTACTGTAAAATTTTTGTTGAATCATTTAAAATGAAAAGATTTGCAAAATATAATTATTATTTTATTTATAATGGAAAGTAGGATGACCAACCATCAAAAGTTAAAAAATAATAAAGTGAAAATATAATATCATGTTCATAATTTGTTAAAATTGAAAATAAGATTTAAAAAAAAAGTAAAAAGAACAATAGATTATATAATTAATAAAACATTAGAATGTATAAACTAATTGAAAAATAAAATGTCAATCCAAAAAAATCATAATTTTTCTAATCTTACTATAATTTTCTAAATTTCTATCATATTTATCGATCCAAAGAGCTGGATTTATCAATGAAAGGAAATGAAAGGCTCGATATAGGAACATTTTTATAATAGTGTACATGAATTTATTAAATTCGCTAAAAGTGCTAATGGAAAAGACGAAGAAATTCATTGCCCGTGTAATAGCTGCAAACATTTGAAACATTGAAAACCTGAAATGGTTATAGTACATTTGTGTAAAAATGGTTTCATGCCAGATTATTATATGTTGGATCGTCGTAGTGAACTTGTTGCACCTAATCTTGTAGTGTCAGATGAGGAGGTGGATAATGTTGATGTTATGGCGAATCATATAGAAGATAAGATTGAAGACGCAACACAATCAATGTTCCCTACTGTTCAACTTGATGATCAAGACGTAAATATGAAAGAAGAACCAAATATTGGAGTAAAGTGAATCTATGATTTATTAGATACTGCTAAGAAAACCCTTTGGATGGTCATAAAAGCTAGTCGATTGTTAGTAACTGCCGAATACATTGCTATGAAATATAAATTCAACTTCATAGTAGTTAGATTTACAACAGTTGTATAAGCTGCAAAACGACATATGCCACTCGATAATTTAATATGCGAAAATCATTATGAAGTGAGAAAACTTATGTCTGCTTTTGGTTTGCTTTACCAAAAGAATAATTATTTAAATGGTTACATATTATTTTGGAAAGAGGACATCAATCTTAGAAAGTGTAGAATATGTAATGAAGAAAGATATAAACCAAGAAAAAAACGAGAATGAAAGTTCCATACAAGAGAATGTATTAGTTACCCATCACTCCTAGACTTCAAAGGTTATATGCGTTTTCTGTTACCGCACCTCATATGAGATGGCACAGTGTGAGAACATAGGAAGAAGGTACCTTAATACACCCAGCTGATGGGAAGCATGAAATATTTTGATAAAACCTATCCCGGTTTTGCCGTAAAGAGCTGTAATGTTAGAGTTGATTTGTGTGCGGATGGATTTTCACCATTCTCTCAATTTGGATATAAATATTCAAATTGGCTTATTATCATTACACCTTATAATTTACCACTATGTAAGTGTATGAAAACTCCATATATTGTTTTAACTATTGTCATCTCTGACCCTGATGATCCAACACAAGGAATCGATGTTAAAAAATGCAGTTTTTGCAAGTTTGCTTCTTTATTATGTACTATTGGTGATTTTCGTGATTATGCAATTGTTTCAAGTTAGAGTACGGTCGATCGTCTAGCTTGTCCTTATTGCATGGAAGAAATATGAGCGTTTTATTTACTACATGGGAAGAAAATTTCATCGTTTGATTGCCATCAGTGTTTTCTCTATGTTAATCATACTTTTAGAAGCGATAAAGAAACTTTCTAGCTAATAGAGCAGAAACTAAACCACCACAAAAGATGTGGTCAAGCCAAGAAATATATGATTTGTAAAGGAATATATAAAGGTATATGAAACCAGAGTACAAATCGAAATTCTAGGTAAATCGATAGTTTATAATTGGTGCAAATGGAATACCAATAGGCAGCAACTTGAAAAGTTATATTATACTAAATTATAATTTGCTTCTACTACAAAAGGGGGAGGGGGGGTTAAATATGACTACAGGCATACACATCAAGCTTCTACAAGAGAATGTATTGAGTTTGGCATCGATAAGGGGTGTCGAGTCAAAAGAAAGCAAAGTCATCAAGCACTCAACATTTAACAAAGGATAGCAAGCATCAAGCAATTATAAGAAGATATCAAACCTCTACAATAAAAATTGGGTATCAAATGCTTAAATATTTAACTAGAATAGAAAAGGTATCGAACCTCTAAGAGTATCAAACTTCAAGCAGATGGCAAGTATAAGGGATATCGAACTTGAATGCAAAGAGGAAGTGGTGTCGAGCCTCAACAACCGTAAGGGTTGTTGAGCATATAAAGAAAAGAGGTATCGGGCCTCAACAGCCATATGGGTTGTTGAGCATATAACAAGCAGAAGGTACTTATATATATGAAGTTATACTTGTAGATATCGAGCTTTAACAATAAAAGAGCTATAGAGCCCGAAGATTGCAGGATTGACAAAGGCAAAGGAAAGGATATCGAATCTCTACAACACGAAGTGTTGTAGAACATGTAATAAAAGGAGGATGTCACATTACTAAAAGACATTATTAAGTATATAGTTACATACTAGGTATATCGAGCTTCTATAGAGATGATGAATTCTAAAGGAATGACAAACTTTAATTCTATTAAGGGATTTCGAGGTTCTACAAGTAAGAGATATCGTGACTTAAAAAGTATAAAGGATGTCAAAATTCGACAAAGAAGATAGTGTTACCAAACTTAAACGGGCAAGTGATATCGAATATCAACAATGGGATTTTGAAATTACGTCAAGGTAGAATTATCAAAGCCCTTGGATTCCAAGCCATGACAGGTCACAACCCTCCTACACGGTTGCACCCTTATAATTAGACTCCATAGACAACTAATAGGAGGTGATTCTTTCTTTCTCTATTTCTCAAGTTTTAAAGTTGTAAACATTAAATTGAATTGGGGATTCTAGAGCCAATTGTAATTTTTTTGGACTTTTACATATAAGAGCTTGGACAATTAACTTTGCATCGCATACTTCTATCAAACTAAAATATTTGACTAATATTGAACTTTTGATGTGCATATGACTCATATTTGTAATTGAACTTGGACAGTGGACATGTATATGATTGATCTTTGGACTTGGACCCTAATTTGAACTTATATACTCTTCCAAGCTTGCATAAGGCCACTTAAGCCCTTATCCAAACCAGCATTAACTTTACTTGCATATTTTTGTTAGCAAAAAAAATTTGTTAACATTTTGATGGTAGAAGGAGGGCTCGAACCTCCGACTCCATGAATATTCCCACAAAGGACTTTAGGGACTTTCCATATCCTGCATATCCCTACAATTTTTTTAAGGACTCTCCATATCTTGCATTTCCCTTTAGAGGATTTTAACTTGTCATAATCTGACATATTTCTTCCGAGGACTTTCCAGTATCCTGCATAACCTATTAAAACTCATAATGACTATCTCTGAACAGGGATCCTCCAAGCCTTACTTTCCTAAGTCAAGTTATTAAGTGACTCAAAATCTTTAATTCCATGAGGAATAAGTGTTAAAGGAATTGGAACTTATTACTTTGGCTGAGAAAAGACGAGTGATTCCTTACGATCCAAATTATTGGAGCATAAATCTGTTCCACATAGGATCTACTCTGTCTTTGCCTACTATCCTACTCTAGGAAAAGAAAACAAGAAGAAAAACCATGCAACTTCAAACTAAAGGAACTATCAAAAATTAAATAACAAATAATTTTGATAAGTCTGCCCAAAAGTAGGAGGGAGTAATCGATCACTCTTCCATGCCAATCAAAAACTTGATACTTTTTAAAGAGAAAACTTGCCATCGGAGCTAATAAGCCTATCCAATATTATAAGAAAGCCAAATGGGAACCAAAGGCATAATCCTATAGGAATTTTCGATTTGCTAAAGCCCATTCCCTTATCACTTCCTATGAAAACATCTATCTCCTAGCCAAGGAGAGATCGGACTATTGGCCTTCAAAGAAGAAGCAACAAGGAGATGAAAGAAATCTCGAAGGCACTTATTACCAATATCACCTAATGAAGGGACATGAAACCAAGCAATGCCGAGTCCTTGAAGAGAAGATTAAGAATTTCATGGAAAAAAGGAACTTCGAGAATTTGTAAACATGATTTGAGCAAAAGATCGAATGTATATACAATGTAACGACCCGCTATTTTAGACCATTCAAATCGACAATAAAACCATACATGTCCGACTTGAATAATTCAAAATACCGAATTGTTAATAAAATTTGGCAAAACTTAAAATATACAGTAAATAAATCAATCATAGATCACTTACACAGAGTAATACAATGCAGCGGAATAGATAAAGAATAGTAGTTCATGAAGCTACTATATACCTCAGCGTTAGAAATAAAATACAACCGAATAGTTCAAATGCCATGAAGTCTCCAATGTAACAGATGGCTTCTCTGAACAAATCAACTGGATGACTGAAGGGATAGATAGCTGGATCTTTAAGCAAAGCTCCAACTTCGAAGATGAGTCTCAAATGCTGTATCTCTCAGTCTGACCCGAGCGTAAAGCAAAACACAAAACACTCGAGTCAGGATTAACATTCTTATATCTATAAATCTAACTCAAGTGAAATATCAACTGAAATATAATTAACTTAGAGGATGTTTGGGATAACCATCCTCTAAGGGTCCATGGAACTATCTAAAAGATAGAAATATACACTATAACACCGTAGTCTTTTCAACTTAATTTATACTTCAAAAAAAATATCATTTTCACTTCAAATATCTCTATACTTCCCAAATAGTATTTTTATATATTAAATAATTTGTACAGTAAAGAAATTTCAATTCCCTCAACTTGACAAATCGTTTAACATCAACCTGACCACCCCATTTAAATCTATTTCAATCTCAATTTATTAATTTAAATTCAACTCAATTTCTAAAATAACCACTTCAATTTTATCGATTTCAAATTCGGATTTGAAATCACAAAATACCCTTTATGTTCAATATATTTCAAAACTTTAAGTATTCAACGTTTCAACTAACTTTTTAATCAATTTAGTTTCTAAATACTAAATTCAACTATACTGATTTCAAATACATATCCGAATCTCAAAATAAACCATTTAAATCCCAATATAGTTCAAAGCTTTAATATTTAATTAAATGTTCAATTTAATAGTTCCATATAGATCTCGATTTAACCTCATTATTATCTAGTCTTAAATAATCCCTCATTAGATACAATATCATTTAAGTAACCATAAATTACATTTTACTCAATATTTTCTTTAATTTATTTAAACGTGAAATATTCATTAAATCGCTTAAATAAAAATCCAGTTACAAAATCATACCCTTAAATTTCCCATTCAAAAATTTCAAATTGATTTAATTGAATAAATCCTTATTTAAATACCATTTAGATAAACCCACATTTATCTCCCAATCTTAGTAAATTGCAGAATACTTTTGGAATAAAATTTATATAAATATTTAGCATAATTTATGTATTAAATCAAATTTTTACTAAATTAAATATTATTAAATCTATATATCATTAACCTTTATATATAAAAAAATTTAAGGATTAACATTTAATAAGACCATATATTTCTTTCCAAAACAATGAATTAAATTTCAAAATATTTATATATATGGACCAACGATGTCTGTATATATTTCTTATCATATGGTCAAGTGTTACGGATATTTATCATTTCAATCCGTACACTAAATGTATACGGGTGGATAGCATTTCAACTCGTAATCCCAATTCAATTAAATGAAAATCGCTTGGGTTTATCATTTCAACCCATAACGATTTTCTCCCATTCTAAAGTCTGTTCGGGTATGTATCATTTCAACCCATAGTGATTTCTATACTAACAGGGAACTTGCAGAGTGATAACAGATATGTAAATATAATAACAACAGGCATATATCATCAAAATAAATATATAAACAATAGGATATGGTGTCATATCCCATAAGTGAATACTTACAGATAATAGCATATATAACAATTTAAATAACTACAGCCTCATATTTCAATTGTCGTCCCAATTGAAATCAAATTTAGTAAATAAAAGAATGTAAATCGTGAGTGATTGCTCACCTTTCGAGGTTAGAGGATATAGACAGCGAAGTTGAGTTACGAAATCCAAGCATGAATTACGAAGCAAAGCACGAAGGACATGGGTTTGTCGGACAAGCTGATAAATAGGAGTTGACGAAGTCAAATCAGAACTGGATTGATAAGGATAGATGGTATAATTGAATAGATACACCGTATAAAGTTTATGTATGTTTATATACAAATCATATTCAAATTTTTAAACCCATATTGATGTAATATATATATTATTTTCTCTTCTTAAAAATCAATATGTTACTTTAAGGAAAATAAATATACAACATAAAATCATCGGTTTAAATTTTTAAACCCATGATGCAGCTATACAAATAAACGTATAACAAGTAGATTCTATGTTAAATATATTTATGCTTATACTTTATAACCAGACTTATACATAAAGAAACTGTCGATTATAACTTAATATAGTACGCATGTAAACTCAGGTATTAAAACTGACACACTTACACAACTTAAAGTATATAGACTGACCTGTTACAAATATCCTATAATATAAAACCGATAATTTTATTTAATAACTACAGATCCCTTAACTTATATACAAACCAAACTTATATACGCGTAAATTATAAATTATATACAGCAGCTTATGTGTATACTAACTAACATCTTTAAACTAATATATGAATGTACCTAGCTTATAACTTTTATAAACCTTACATATAAATGCACTGTGTTGTGTGGTTTTTTTTTTTTAAACACATTTCAAATAAATCTATAAATATACTCACTTTAAAAATCAATGTTATTACAACATATTTAAAAACAAACTACAGACTAATATAAATTTATATAAAAACTATGACACGTATCATCAATCAAATCTACCTTTAAAAAAAACTGTACCAAATTTATAACTTACTATATGTATACATAACAATTTACAAACTTATTTACTTATGTATGCTAACAGAATATATTAAACCTTTAGAACCGAATGCGAAATTTGAGAAGTATAAAACAACGGATACAAAGCTTGATATATATAACTAATTAATAGGGCACGTGCCTAAATTATTCATGCCGATTTTTATAGGCGAAAGAGGAAGGGTAGGCAAGGTAAAAATATATATGCAGTTATCACTTTATATACTTACCACATAATATCTTCCATTCAAAAATACAGAGGCGAAAGAGGGGATAGGAATAACTTCACGGCAAGGATGGAACGTTGGCTGGAAGAGCAGCATGCGGGAACGGAGGTGAGGTGATTTTGATGGGTTGAGGGATGAAGGAATTTTTTTTTTTTATTTCACAAAGAAGTGGGTTGCCTTTTGTAGTAGATAGGAGAGATAAAAGAAGTAAGTATATATCAGTAAAGAGAGGAAACGTAAAGGAAGAAATAAAAGAAATGAATGGATGCGTAAAGAACATATAGAATTTTATACGTTTCAAAATCAACGGTGCAATTAAAGCAATTTTTATTATTTGTCAGGTTATACATTTTATATTTATTTCTTTCCTAGATCTCAATTGATATCCGATTATAATATGCAGATTTATTATTATTATCAAACGTTCAAAAAAGTTATCACCCAAAATATAGAAATGGCATATCAACGTCTAGAAGCATAGATTTCGGAAAAAATATTGAAACAATAAATTAAAGGAAATATAAAAAGATAGGTACCAATCAATAGTCAAACCCTGAATTCAGGGAATAAAAAGGTGAGCTACTATTTGGTCTTAACCGATAGAAAATTTGAATGGACATGTAAATAAAAGTAATTGATACTGTGAAGTCCCCTGATTTCGAGAGAATTATTTAGCAATAAATTGTTTACCTTGGGTAGCACTTTAAAATTTGAAACTGAAGGAAGAATGAATAAGAAATGGCTACAGATCAATTAAAGAAGGAGAGGAGTGTGCGAATTTGTATTCCCAAAGCAAAATGGAAAAATATAAAGAGAGGTAGAAGAATAAATTGAAAAGGAACGTTACGCATGATTTCAGAGAAATAAATAAAAGTAACGACTATTGGTATAAAATCAACGCGCAAATTGAATGGTTTAAAGGAAGGAATCAGTGGACTGAAGGAAAGGAAAGGAAAGGTCAGCAATTAATAATTGTGACCCTAAAATTTGGAAAAATATAAAAGCAACGACTATGATTTAGCTGAAAATAATTTATGCCAAGAATGGACAGCACGTTTGAATTTTGAAATGGAAGGAAGGGATAAAGGAGCAGACAGAGGCAAATAAAAGAAATGAACAGAGAAAAAAAAACAAAGAAACGTACCATATGAAATAAAGTGTAATGATGAGAATGGTAACGTCTGTCCATTGACATACTTATTAAAGCAATTAAAGTGAAACGAAAGGAACGGTGAAAAATTAGCCCGGAATTCAGGCAGAAATAAAACAAATTTTTATGTACTAGCAACGGTCACCCATTTATTTAGCTGACAAATATTAAGGCAATTGATTTATGCGCGTTTAAAATTTGAAACGCAAAAGAAATCAGATGGTCACGGATCTGGAGGAGGATATTTAGGAATGGTATATGAAGAGATATTGAAATACATTTGTGTCCATAAATAACGTAGATAGTGGACTAATAAATGAAATATCAACGTTTGATACATTGATTCAGCAGAAAAATTAAAGCAAATTTGTTACCATAGTTTGGAGAGCAATAAGGGGGAACGGATATTATTATTAAAAATGAAGGATCTATGATTTAGAATTTTCTTATGTAAAAATATTCAGGCTTCGAAATAATTTCTTTTTTATCAGCAATATTTAACCGATATAGATTGAAATAGAATTATAAAAAAATAAACTCCCATATAATTAAGTGAAAATTCACTATTTGTTGTATCTTCATATACGTATTCTAAATATAAAAATTTTATTTCAAAATTCAATTATTTCAAATTTTCTCAAAATTGAATTAAATATGAAAATAAAACCATTCAAAACTATTAAAATATTATGGGTCGTTACACTCTCCCCCACTCAAAACTTTTCGTCCCCGAAAAGGAAGGAGGTAGGAGAATAGAACAACCAGAAATAAAGGTAGATTGAAAGTCAAGGGTAATTTAAATTTTTAAACTATATAAATTTTACTTGAAATATTCATTTGCAATTCAGTTATCTTTAATACTTTAAAATTTTCAAAACTCATTAGAATTTAATATATTTAACTAACATCTTTATACATATGTGAAAGCTATTTGAAAACAATTATTTGCATCATTAGTTATATTTACAAATAAGCTATTGAAAACATTAAATCCATAATTCATAAATTTATAAATTTATCTCAAGATACTTTTCAAATATTATCAACAAATTAATAATCATTTTCTTTAAATATGTTTTATTTAATTAATAACTTCAAAGATATTTATACCACTAAAATTATATATATAAAACAATGCAGTATACAAATAAGAAATATTTAAAAGATTTATTCAAAAAGGAAAGAAAGGTAGATTCTGAAAACGGAATATAGGTGAAAAATGAAGCTGAGCAGATGAGGTAGATTCAAAAGAATAGAATCGGGCATGAATAATTTATTTCAAACCATAAGAATTTAAATTTCAAATATTAATACAAAATTTCTTTGTTGAAAATACTTTTATAATAAAATACCTTTATAAATAAAATACTTTTATATCGAAATAAATTTTCTTTTCGAAAATACTTTTATAACTCGATGTTTCAACAAGTTTATCCTCATTCTTGCAAACTCTGGCCATGCGTTGATCAGGCGCAAAGCTAGAATTCTTCAAGTACTTAGTAGACTTGTTTCAACACCCAGTGAAAATACTTGAAAAACCTTTTAAAAACAGATATGGAAAGTACAATCCAAACAAACAACCAAACCAAAACCTTTGTCCGATCATGGTTCGCAGATACACAATGGTTACGCCTGGGTCCCCCAGAAAACAATCCATATCCGTAAGCTTTCTCAGCCCTGCGAGTTACGCCATGATGACTAGTAGAGTGCAGGATACACAATGGTTACGCCTGGATCCCCCAGGAAACAATCCGTACCCCTAGGCAAGACTCAGCCAGGCACTTGCGCTACTATTCGCGACCTACACAGATTGCAGGATACACAATGGTTACGCCTGGATCCCCTAGGAAACAATCCGTACCCCTAGGCAAGACTCAGCCAGGCAATTGCGCTATGCATTCGCGAGAGGAAAAAAGAAACCATGGGTTACGCCACGGTGGGAACACTCGAGTATTACATCCGGAAAACCGAAAATCAGAGAGAATAATATCGATAGAATGAATCCACAATGTGGCCACAAAGCGGATATCAAGCAGAAGGCACTTTCCATATCTTTACTTCGAAAATATATATCATATAGTACCTTTTCAAATCACTTTCAAATATCGTACTTATATAAAGTCCATATATATAGGATTTCATTTTTCCCAAATCGAATACTTTCTAAATCAATAGTAGATCAAATCATACTTATATAGACTTCGATTATATGAAATCTCTTTCCAAATTGAGTACCTTCTAAATCAATATATTTCAAATCAACTTCATACTTATACAATCCATTTTATATGAGTTCGACCACTCCCAAATCAAGTGCTTAATACTATATAAGGTTCTCAAATTTCAAATCATTTCAATATCAATTCAGTTTCAAAATCATATATGATTTCATCAAATTTTCTTCCAAATTAAATATCTAAATTTCAAAGTTCCCAGTTTCCAAATTAAAATAATTCAAGTCGAACAAATTCATTTTCAAAATCACCATATAAGTACTGGTTTTTAATTTCAATTTAAATTTTCAAAACCAAATATTTTCTCAAAATCAATTATACTCAAAATGGTTCCCAAATTTATAATTATTCCTTTAAAACTTTTAAACTATGTATTTCTATTTGAAATATCCAATTAGCCTTTCTAAAACCCATTATTCAAAACTATATTTTTCAAAACATTTCAAAACTAAATTTATATTCTTTATCAAACATTTTATACTCTTCGAAAGTTCATAGCTTTGAAAATTTAATCTCGATTTGGAAGTGTTCGAACATTCAAAATAGTTAGGGAAATCAAATTTTTAATTCAAGAGTTGAAAATCAACAATAAATCAATTATTAAATCCGAAACTCGAGGACTGAATTCCGGTCTCACTTTAAATTGTTTCAAATATATACTTATATCTTTCTAAAATATCAAATTATACTTCGGAATTTGAAATCAAAAACGGTTTTACAAAATCACTTGCATAGCGAAGCTATTAAAGTGGCCTCTCCCCCACTCTGAAACTCGAAAATCAATGTCGATGATGCGTGCACTCATCACCGAAATTATTTTCCAGCGACATAAGTGAGTTCTGGACTTCTATTTTCTTGAAACTTCTTTGAAATTTCTTCAAAATTATTGGAATTCATTTGAACCCATTTGAAACATTTCTTATTCGGAAAAATACTTTTAAATCTTATTATTTTTATATATTTTTCAAAATCTTAAAACCAATTTCAAAATACCGGAATTCAATTCTCAAATTTCAAATTTAACTCTACAGTTATAAATCATTTTTATATAAATCAATTTCTTATAATTTTTCAAAATTTCAAATCCTTTCAAAACCTTTTTATGTAGAATAACATTTCTTATTTGCTTTATATATAAGTAAAAATCCTTATCGAAAACATTTTACTTTTATATATAGAATAAAATCATAGTTATCAAAATAATAATTTCGGTATAAACAATTTCAAAAATACAACATACCCGATTTTTCAAAGGGTGATTCAAGAATGGATTTCAAAACAAAGATAGAGATTTAAATTAGAGGAAGTCCAATCAATAGAATCCTAATTCGAAGATAGACTCGATCGAAGATGAGATAATTAAATTACAAAATAGAAGATGGATACTTCTATAAATCGCGGGCGACCTTTACCGGTCAACTGTGATTCCACAATTAGATCGGTGTAGAATTCTGAGGCAATTCGACATTCGATCGCCAGGGATATAGAATTCGGCATAACAAGATATAGCAGCATCATAAACCGAGGATACAGAAATCTTCGGTGAGTCAATGCCAATTGATAAGGAGTTTTCACCCCCTTTACAAATCATTCAGTGGAGTTATGGGATACTCCGGAATCAAACGAATATAAATAGGGAGAGACAGAATGAATTTCGGAACCGAGGGACATTCCAAAATTCAAAGAAAATCGAGTCAAAAGGAAGAGATTCAACTCGAGCGAAAGTGATTCTGTAAATAAATTTACCATATGTACTAAGTTTTGCCTAGAGCCAAAGCTCTGATACCAACTGTAACGACCCGCTATTTTAGACCATTCAAATCGACAATAAAACCATACATGTCCGACTTGAATAATTCAAAATACCGAATTGTTAATAAAATTTGGCAAAACTTAAAATATACAGTAAATAAATCAATCATAGATCACTTACACAGAGTAATACAATGCAGCGGAATAGATAAAGAATAGTAGTTCATGAAGCTATTATATACCTCAGCGTTAGAAATAAAATACAACCGAATAGTTCAAATGCCATGAAGTCTCCAATGTAACAGATGGCTTCTCTGAACAAATCAACTGGATGACTGAAGGGATAGATAGCTGGATCTTCAAGCAAAGCTCCAACTTCGAAGATGAGTCTCAAATGCTGTATCTCTCAGTCTGACCCGAACGTAAAGCAAAACACAAAACGCTCGAGTCAGGATTAACATTCTTATATCTATAAATCTAACTCAAGTGAAATATCAACTGAAATATAATTAACTTAGAGGATGTTTGGGATAACCATCCTCTAAGGGTCAATGGAACTATCTAAAAGATAGAAATATACACTATAACACCGTAGTCTTTTCAACTTAATTTATACTTCAAAACAAAATATCATTTTCACTTCAAATATCTCTATACTTCCCAAATAGTATTTTTATATATTAAATAATTTGTACAGTAAAGAAATTTCAATTCCCTCAACTTGACAAATCGTTTAACATCAACCTGACAACCCCATTTAAATCTATTTCAATCTCAATTTATTAATTTAAATTCAACTCAATTTCTAAAATAACCACTTCAATTTTATCGATTTCAAATTCGGATTTGAAATCACAAAATACCCTTTATGTTCAATATATTTCAAAACTTTAAGTATTCAACGTTTCAACTAACTTTTTTATCAATTTAGTTTCTAAATACTAAATTCAACTATACTGATTTCAAATACATATCCGAATCTCAAAATAAACCATTTAAATCCCAATATAGTTCAAAGCTTTAATATTTAATTAAATGTTCAATTTAATAGTTCCATATAGATCTCGATTTAACCTCATTATTATCTAGTCTTAAATAATCCCTCATTAGATACAATATCATTTAAGTAACCTTAAATTACATTTTACTCAATATTTTCTTTAATTTATTTAAACGTGAAATATTCATTAAATCGCTTAAATAAAAATCCAGTTACAAAATCATACCCTTAAATTTCCCATTCAAAAATTTCAAATTGATTTAATTGAATAAATCCTTATTTAAATACCAATTAGATAAACCCACATTTATCTCCCAATCTTAGTAAATTGCAGAATACTTTTGGAATAAAATTTATATAAATATTTAGCATAATTTATGTATTAAATCAAATTTTTACTAAATTAAATATTATTAAATCTATATATCATTAACCTTTATATATAAAAAAATTTAAGGATTAACATTTAATAAGACCATATATTTCTTTCCAAAACAATGAATTAAATTTCAAAATATTTATATATATGGACCAACGATGTCTGTATATATTTCTTATCATATGGTCAAGTGTTACAGATATTTATCATTTCAATCCGTACACTAAATGTATACGGGTGGATAGCATTTCAACTCGTAATCCCAATTCAATTAAATGAAAATCGCTTGGGTTTATCATTTCAACCCATAACGATTTTCTCCTATTCTAAAGTCTGTTCGGGTATGTATCATTTCAACCCATAGTGATTTCTATACTAACAGGGAACTTGCAGAGTGATAACAGATATGTAAATATAATAACAACAGGCATATATCATCAAAATAAATATATAAACAATAGGATATGGTGTCATATCCCATAAATGAATACTTACAGATAATAGCATATATAAAAATTTAAATAACTACAGCCTCATATTTCAATTGTCGTCCCAATTGAAATCAAATTTAGTAAATAAAAGAATGTAAATCGTGAGTAATTGCTCACCTTTCGAGGTTAGAGGATATAGACAACGAAGTTGAGTTACGAAATCCAAGCATGAATTACGAAGCAAAGCACGAAGGACATGGGTTTGTCGGACAAGCTGATAAATAGGAGTTGACGAAGTCAAATCAGAACTGGATTGATAAGGATAGATGGTATAATTGAATAGATACACCGTATAAAGTTTATGTATGTTTATATACAAATCATATTAAAAATTTTAAACCCATATTGATGTAATATATATATTATTTTCTCTTCTTAAAAATCAATATGTTACTTTAAGGAAAATAAATATACAACATAAAATCATCGGTTTAAATTTTTAAACCCATGATGCAGCTATACAAATAAACGTATAACAAGTAGATTCTATGTTAAATATATTTATGCTTATACTTTATAACCAGACTTATACATAAAGAAACTGTCGATTATAACTTAATAGTACGCGTGTAAACTCAGGTATTAATACTGACACACTTACACAACTTAAAGTATATAGACTGACCTGTTACAAATATCCTATAATATAAAACCGATAACTTTATTTAATAACTACAGATCCCTTAACTTATATACAAACCAAACTTATATACGCGTAAATTATAAATTATATACAGCAGCTTATGTGTATACTAACTAACATCTTTAAACTAATATATGAATGTACCTAGCTTATAACTTTTATAAACCTTACATATAAATGCGCTGTGTTGTGTTTTTTTTTTTAAACACATTTCAAATAAATCTATAAATATACTCACTTTAAAAATCAATGTTATTACAACATATTTAAAAACAAACTACAGACTAATATAAATTTATATAAAAACTATGACACGTATCATCAATCAAATCTACCTTTAAAAAAAACTGTACCAAATTTATAACTTACTATATGTATACATAACAATTTACAAACTTATTTACTTATGTATGCTAACAGAATATATTAAACCTTTAGAACCGAATGCGAAATTTGAGAAGTATAAAACAACGGATACAAAGCTTGATATATATAACTAATTAATAGGGCACGTGCCTAAATTATTCATGCCGATTTTTATAGGCGAAAGAGGAAGGGTAGGCAAGGTAAAAATATATATGCAGTTATCACTTTATATACTTACCACATAATATCTTCCATTCAAAAATACAGAGGCGAAAGAGGGGATAGGAACAACTTCACGGTAAGGATGGAACGTTGGCTGGAAGAGCAGCATGCGGGAACGGAGGTGAGGTTATTTTGATGGGTTGAGGGATGAAGGAATTTTTTTTTATTTCACAAAGAAGTGGGTTGCCTTTTGTAGTAGATAGGAGAGATAAAACAAGTAAGTATATATCAGTAAAGAGAGGAAACGTAAAGGAAGAAATAAAAGAAATGAATGGATGCGTAAAGAACGTATAGAATTTTATACGTTTCAAAATCAACGGTGCAATTAAAGCAATTTTTATTATTTGTCAGGTTATACGTTTTATATTTATTTCTTTCCTAGATCTCAATTGATATCCGATTATAATATGCAGATTTATTATTATTATCAAACGTTCAAAAAAGTTATCACCCAAAATATAGAAATGGCATATCAACGTCTAGAAGCATAGATTTAGGAAAAAATATTGAAACAATAAATTAAAGGAAATATAAAAAGATAGGTACCAATTAATAGTCAAACCCTGAATTCAGGGAATAAAAAGGTGAGCTACTATTTGGTCTTAACCGATAGAAAATTCGAATGGACATGTAAATAAAAGTAATTGATACGGTGAAGTCCCCTGATTTCTGGAGAATTATTTAGCAATTAATTGTTTACCTTGGGTAGCACTTTCAAATTTGAAACTGAAGGAAGAATGAATAAGAAACGGCTACAGATTAATTAAAGAAGGAGAGGAGTGTGCGAATTTGTATTCCCAAAGCAAAATGGAAAAATATAAAGAGAGGCAGAAGAATAAATTGAAAAGGAACGTTACGCATGATTTCAGAGAAATAAATAAAAGTAAAGACTATTGGTATAAAATCAACGCGCAAATTGAATGGTTTAAAGGAAGGAATCAGTGGACTGAAGGAAAGGAAAGGAAAGGTCAGCAATTAATAATTGTGACCCTAAAATTTGGAAAAATATAAAAGCAACGACTATGATTTAGCTGAAAATAATTTATGCCAAGAATGGACAGCACGTTTGAATTTTGAAATGGAAGGAAGGGATAAAGGAGCAGACAGAGGCAAATAAAAGAAATGAACAGAGAAAAAAAAACAAAGAAACGTACCATATGAAATAAAGTGTAATGATGAGAATGGTAACGTATGTCCATTGACATACTTATTAAAGCAAATAAAGTGAAACGAAAGGAACGGTGAAAAATTAGCCCGGAATTCAGGCAGAAATAAAACAAATTTTTATGTACTAGCAACGGTCACCCATTTATTTAGCTGATAAATATTAAGGCAACTGAATTATGCGCGTTTAAAATTTGAAACGCAAAAAAAATCAGATGGTCACGGATCTGGAGGAGGATATTTAGGAATGGTATATGAAGAGATATTGAAATACATTTGTGTCCGTAAATAACGTAGATAGTGGACTAATAAATGAAATATCAACGTTTGATACATTGATTCAGCAGAAAAATTAAAGCAAATTTGTTACCATAGTTTGGAGAGCAATAAGGGGGAACGGATATTATTATTAAAAATGAAGGATCTATGATTTAGAATTTTCTTATGTAAAAATATTCAGGCTTAGAAATAGTTTCTTTTTTATCAGCAATATTTAACCGATATAGATTGAAATAGAATTATAAAAAAATAAACTCCCATATAATTAAGTGAAAATTCACTATTTGCTGTATCTTCATATACGTATTCTAAATATAAAATTTTTATTTCAAAATTCAATTATTTAAAATTTTCTCAAAATTGAATTAAATATGAAAATAAAACCATTCAAAACTATTAAAATATTATGGGTCGTTACACTCTCCCCCACTCAAAACTTTTCGTCCCCGAAATGGAAGGAGGTAGGAGAATAGAACAACCAGAAATAAAGGTAGATTGAAAGTCAAGGGTAATTTAAAATTTTAAACTATATAAATTTTACTTGAAATATTCATTTGCAATTCAGTTATCTTTAATACTTTAAAATTTTCAAAACTCATTAGGATTTAATATGTTTAACTAACATCTTTATACATATGTGAAAGCTATTTGAAAACAATTATTTGCATCATTAGTTATATTTACAAAGAAGCTATTGAAAACATTAAATCCATAATTCATAAATTTATAAATTTATCTCAAGATACTTTTCAAATATTATCAATAAATTAATAATCATTTTCTTTAAATATGTTTTATTTAATTAATAACTTCAAAGATATTTATACCACTAAAATTATATATAAAACAATGCAGTATACAAATAAGAAATATTTAAAAGATTTATTCAAAAAGGAAAGGAAGGTAGATTCTGAAAACGGAATATAGGTGAAAAATGAAACTGAGCAGATGAGGTAGATTCAAAAGAATAGAATCGGGCATGAATAATTTATTTCAAACCATAAGAATTTAAATTTCAAATATTAATACAAAATTTCTTTGTTGAAAATACTTTTATAATAAAATACCTTTATAAATAAAATACTTTTATATCGAAATAAATTTTCTTTTCGAAAATACTTTTATAACTCGATGTTTCAACAAGTTTATCCTCGTTCTTGCAGACTCTGGCCATGCGTTGATCAGGCGCAAAGCTAGAATTCTTCAAGTACTTAGTAGACTTGTTTCAACACCCAGTGAAAATACTTGAAAAACCTTTTAAAAACAGATATGGAAAGTACAATCCAAACAAACAACCAAACCAAAACCTTTGTCCGATCATGGTTCGCAGATACACAATGGTTACGCCTGGGTCCC
The DNA here is from genome assembly GCA_030765085.1 of Allium cepa. Taxonomy (NCBI): domain Eukaryota; kingdom Viridiplantae; phylum Streptophyta; class Magnoliopsida; order Asparagales; family Amaryllidaceae; genus Allium; species Allium cepa. Next base: position 439,649,027 of record CM060941.1, read on the forward strand.
CCAGAAAACAATCCATATCCGTAAGCTTTCTCAGCCCTGCGAGTTACGCCATGATGACTAGTAGAGTGCAGGGTACACAACGGTTACGCCTGGATCCCCCAGGAAACAATCCGTACCCCTAGGCAAGACTCAGCCAGGCACTTGCGCTACTATTCGCGACCTACACAGATTGCAGGATACACAATGGTTACGCCTGGATCCCCCAGGAAACAATCCGTACCCCTAGGCAAGACTCAGCCAGGCAATTGCGGTATGCATTCGCGAGAGGAAAAAAGAAACCATGGGTTACGCCACGGTGGGAACATTCGAGTATTACATCCGGAAAACCGAAAATCAGAGAGAATAATATCGATAGAATGAATCCACAATGTGGCCACAAAGCGGATATCAAGCAGAAGGCACTTTCCATATCTTTACTTCGAAAATATATATCATATAGTACCTTTTCAAATCACTTTCAAATATCGTACTTATATAAAGTCCATATATATAGGATTTCATTTTTCCCAAATCGAATACTTTCTAAATCAATAGTAGATCAAATCATACTTATATAGACTTCGATTATATGAAATCTCTTTCCAAATTGAGTACCTTCTAAATCAATATATTTCAAATCAACTTCATACTTATACAATCCATTTTATATGAGTTCGACCACTCCCAAATCAAGTGCTTAATACTATATAAGGTTCTCAAATTTCAAATCATTTCAATATCAATTCAGTTTCAAAATCATATATGATTTCATCAAATTTTTTTCCAAATTAAATATCTAAATTTCAAAGTTCCCAGTTTCCAAATTAAAATAATTCAAGTCGAACAAATTCATTTTCAAAATCACCATATAAGTACTGGTTTTTAATTTCAATTTAAATTTTCAAAACCAAATATTTTCTCAAAATCAATTATACTCAAAATGGTTCCCAAATTTATAATTATTCCTTTAAAACTTTTAAACTATGTATTTCTATTTGAAATATCCAATTAGCCTTTCTAAAACCCATTATTCAAAACTATATTTTTCAAAACATTTCAAAACTAAATTTATATTCTTTATCAAACATTTTATACTCTTCGAAAGTTCTTAGCTTTGAAAATTTAATCTCGATTTGGAAGTGTTCGAACATTCAAAATAGTTAGGGAAATCAAATTTTCAATTCAAGAGTTGAAAATCAACAATAAATCAATTATTAAATCCGAAACTCGAGGACTGAATTCCGGTCTCACTTTAAATTGTTTCAAATATATACTTATATCTTTCTAAAATATCAAATTATACTTCGGAATTTGAAATCAAAAACGGTTTTACAAAATCACTTGCATAGCGAAGCTATTAAAGTGGCCTCTCCTCCACTCTGAAACTCGAAAATCAATGTCGATGATGCGTGCACTCATCACCGAAATTATTTTCCAGCGACATAAGTGAGTTCTGGACTTCTATTTTCTTGAAACTTCTTTGAAATTTCTTCAAAATTATTGGAATTCATTTGAACCCATTTGAAACATTTCTTATTCGGAAAAATAATTTTAAATCTTATTATTTTTATATATTTTTTAAAATCTTAAAACCAATTTCAAAATACCGGAATTCAATTCTCAAATTTCAAATTTAACTCTACAGTTATAAATCATTTTTATATAAATCAATTTCTTATAATTTTTCAAAATTTCAAATCCTTTCAAAACCTTTTTATGTAGAATAACATTTCTTATTTGCTTTATATATAAGTAAAAATCCTTATCGAAAACATTTTACTTTTATATATAGAATAAAATCATAGTTATCAAAATAATAATTTCGGTATAAACAATTTCAAAAATACAACATACCCGATTTTTCAAAGGGTGATTCAAGAATGGATTTCAAAACAAAGATAGAGATTTAAATTAGAGGAAGTCCAATCAATAGAATCCTAATTCGAAGATAGACTCGATCGAAGATGAGATAATTAAATTACAAAATAGAAGAGGATACTTCTATAAATCGCGGGCGACCTTTACCGGTCAACTGTGATTCCACAATTAGATCGGTGTAGAATTCTGAGGCAATTCGACATTCGATCGCCAGGGATATAGAATTCGGCATAACAAGATATAGCAGCATCATAAACCGAGGATACAGAAATCTTCGGTGAGTCAATGCCAATTGATAAGGAGTTTTCACCCCCTTTACAAATCATTCAGTGGAGTTATGGGATACTCCGGAATCAAACGAATATAAATAGGGAGAGACAGAATGAATTTCGGAACCGAGGGACATTCCAAAATTCAAAGGAAATCGAGTCAAAAGGAAGAGATTCAACTCGAGCGAAAGTGATTCTGTAAATAAATTTACCATATGTACTAAGTTTTGCCTAGAGCCAAAGCTCTGATACCAACTGTAACGACCCGCTATTTTAGACCATTCAAATCGACAATAAAACCATACATGTCCGACTTGAATAATTCAAAATACCGAATTGTTAATAAAATTTGGCAAAACTTAAAATATACAGTAAATAAATCAATCATAGATCACTTACACAGAGTAATACAATGCAGCGGAATAGATAAAGAATAGTAGTTCATGAAGCTACTATATACCTCAGCGTTAGAAATAAAATACAACTGAATAGTTCAAATGCCATGAAGTCTCCAATGTAACAGATGGCTTCTCTGAACAAATCAACTGGATGACTGAAGGGATAGATAGCTGGATCTTCAAGCAAAGCTCCAACTTCGAAGATGAGTCTCAAATGCTGTATCTCTCAGTCTGACCCGAGCGTAAAGCAAAACACAAAACACTCGAGTCAGGATTAACATTCTTATATCTATAAATCTAACTCACGTGAAATATCAACTGAAATATAATTAACTTAGAGGATGTTTGGGATAACCATCCTCTAAGGGTCCATGGAACTATCTAAAAGATAGAAATATACACTATAACACCGTAGTCTTTTCAACTTAATTTATACTTCAAAACAAAATATCATTTTCACTTCAAATATCTCTATACTTCCCAAATAATATTTTTATATATTAAAAAATTTGTACAGTAAAGAAATTTCAATTCCCTCAACTTGACAAATCGTTTAACATCAACCTGACCACACCATTTAAATCTATTTCAATCTCAATTTATTAATTTAAATTCAACTCAATTTCTAAAATAACCACTTCAATTTTATCGATTTCAAATTCGGATTTGAAATCACAAAATACCCTTTATGTTCAATATATTTCAAAACTTTAAGTATTCAACGTTTCAACTAACTTTTTAATCAATTTAGTTTCTAAATACTAAATTCAACTATACTGATTTCAAGTACATATCCGAATCTCAAAATAAACCATTTAAATCCCAATATAGTTCAAAGCTTTAATATTTAATTAAATGCTCAATTTAATAGTTCCATATAGATCTCGATTTAACCTCATTATTATCTAGTCTTAAATAATCCCTCATTAGATACAATATCATTTAAGTAACCTTAAATTACATTTTACTCAATATTTTCTTTAATTTATTTAAACGTGAAATATTCATTAAATCGCTTAAATAAAAATCCAGTTACAAAATCATACCCTTAAATTTCCCATTCAAAAATTTCAAATTGATTTAATTGAATAAATCCTTATTTAAATACCATTTAGATAAACCCACATTTATCTCCCAATCTTAGTAAATTGCAGAATACTTTTGGAATAAAATTTATATAAATATTTAGCATAATTTATGTATTAAATCAAATTTTTACTAAATTAAATATTATTAAATCTATATATCATTAACCTTTATATATAAAAAATTTTAAGGATTAACATTTAATAAGACCATATATTTCTTTCCAAAACAATGAATTAAATTTCAAAATATTTATATATATGGACCAACGATGTCTATATATATTTCTTATCATATGGTCAAGTGTTACGGATATTTATCATTTCAATCCGTACACTAAATGTATACGGGTGGATAGCATTTCAACTCGTAATCCCAATTCAATTAAATGAAAATCGCTTGGGTTTATCATTTCAACCCATAACGATTTTCTCCTATTCTAAAGTCTGTTCGGGTATGTATCATTTCAACCCATAGTGATTTCTATACTAACAGGGAACTTGCAGAGTGATAACAGATATGTAAATATAATAACAACAGGCATATATCATCAAAATAAATATATAAACAATAGGATATGGTGTCATATCCCATAAGTGAATACTTACAGATAATAGCATATATAACAATTTAAATAACTACAGCCTCATATTTCAATTGTCGTCCCAATTGAAATCAAATTTAGTAAATAAAAGAATGTAAATCGTGAGTGATTGCTCACCTTTCGAGGTTAGAGGATATAGACAACGAAGTTGAGTTACGAAATCCAAGCATGAATTACGAAGCAAAGCACGAAGGACATGGGTTTGTCGGACAAGCTGATAAATAGGAGTTGACGAAGTCAAATCAGAACTGGATTGATAAGGATAGATGGTATAATTGAATAGATACACCGTATAAAGTTTATGTATGTTTATATACAAATCATATTAAAAATTTTAAACCCATATTGATGTAATATATATATTATTTTCTCTTCTTAAAAATCAATATGTTACTTTAAGGAAAATAAATATACAACATAAAATCATCGGTTTAAATTTTTAAACCCATGATGCAGCTATACAAATAAACGTATAACAAGTAGATTCTATGTTAAATATATTTATGCTTATACTTTATAACCAGACTTATAAATAAAGAAACTGTCGATTATAACTTAATATAGTACGCATGTAAACTCAGGTATTAAAACTGACACACTTACACAACTTAAAGTATATAGACTGACCTGTTACAAATATCCTATAATATAAAACCGATAACTTTATTTAATAACTACAGATCCCTTAACTTATATACAAACCAAACTTATATACGCGTAAATTATAAATTATATACAGCAGCTTATGTGTATACTAACTAACATCTTTGAACTAATATATGAATGTACCTAGCTTATAACTTTTATAAACCTTACATATAAATGCACTGTGTTGTGTGGTTTTTTTTTTTTAAACACATTTCAAATAAATCTATAAATATACTCACTTTAAAAATCAATGTTATTACAACATATTTAAAAACAAACTACAGACTAATATAAATTTATATAAAAACTATGACACGTATCATCAATCAAATCTACCTTTAAAAAAAACTGTACCAAATTTATAACTTACTATATGTATACATAACAATTTACAAACTTATTTACTTATGTATGCTAACAGAATATATTAAACCTTTAGAACCGAATGCGAAATTTGAGAAGTATAAAACAACGGATACAAAGCTTGATATATATAACTAATTAATAGGGCACGTGCCTAAATTATTCATGCCGATTTTTATAGGCGAAAGAGGAAGGGTAGGCAAGGTAAAAATATATATGCAGTTATCACTTTATATACTTACCACATAATATCTTCCATTCAAAAATACAGAGGCGAAAGAGGGGATAGGAACAACTTCACGGCAAGGATGGAACGTTGGCTGGAAGAGCAGCATGCGGGAACGGAGGTGAGGTTATTTTGATGGATTGAGGGATGAAGGAATTTTTTTTTATTTCACAAAGAAGTGGGTTGCCTTTTGTAGTAGATAGGAGAGATAAAAGAAGTAAGTATATATCAGTAAAGAGAGGAAACGTAAAGGAAGAAATAAAAGAAATGAATGGATGCGTAAAGAACGTATAGAATTTTATACGTTTCAAAATCAACGGTGCAATTAAAGCAATTTTTATTATTTGTCAGGTTATACGTTTTATATTTATTTCTTTCCTAGATCTCAATTGATATCCGATTATAATATGCAGATTTATTATTATTATCAAACGTTCAAAAAAGTTATCACCCAAAATATAGAAATGGCATATCAACGTCTAGAAGCATAGATTTAGGAAAAAATATTGAAACAATAAATTAAAGGAAATATAAAAAGATAGGTACCAATCAATAGTCAAACCCTGAATTCAGGGAATAAAAAGGTGAGCTACTATTTGGTCTTAATCGATAGAAAATTTGAATGGACATGTAAATAAAAGTAATTGATACTGTGAAGTCCCCTGATTTTGGGAGAATTATTTAGCAATTAATTGTTTACCTTGGGTAGCACTTTCAAATTTGAAACTGAAGGAAGAATGAATAAGAAACGGCTACAGATCAATTAAAGAAGGAGAGGAGTGTGCGAATTTGTATTCCCAAAGCAAAATGGAAAAATATAAAGAGAGGCAGAAGAATAAATTGAAAAGGAACGTTACGCATGATTTCAGAGAAATAAATAAAAGTAACGACTATTGGTATAAAATCAACGCGCAAATTGAATGGTTTAAAGGAAGGAATCATTAGACTGAAGGAAAGGAAAGGAAAGGTCAGCAATTAATAATTGTGACCCTAAAATTTGGAAAAATATAAAAGCAACGACTATGATTTAGCTGAAAATAATTTATGCCAAGAATGGACAGCACGTTTGAATTTTGAAATGGAAGGAAGGGATAAAGGAGCAGACAGAGGCAAATAAAAGAAATGAACAGAGAAAAAAAACAAAGAAAGGTACCATATGAAATAAAGTGTAATGATGAGAATGGTAACGTCTGTCCATTGACATACTTATTAAAGCAATTAAAGTGAAACGAAAGGAACGGTGAAAAATTAGCCCGGAATTCAGGCAGAAATAAAACAAATTTTTATGTCCTAGCAACGGTCACCCATTTATTTAGCTGACAAATATTAAGGCAATTGATTTATGCGCGTTTAAAATTTGAAACGCAAAAGAAATCAGATGGTCACGGATCTGGAGGAGGATATTTAGGAATGGTATATGAAGAGATATTGAAATACATTTGTGTCCATAAATAACGTAGATAGTGGACTAATAAATGACATATCAACGTTTGATACATTGATTCAGCAGAAAAATTAAAGCAAATTTGTTACCATAGTTTGGAGAGCAATAAGGGGGAACGGATATTATTATTAAAAATGAAGGATCTATGATTTAGAATTTTCTTATGTAAAAATATTCAGGCTTAGAAATAATTTTTTTTTATCAGCAATATTTAACCGATATAGATTGAAATAGAATTATAAAAAAATAAACTCCCATATAATTAAGTGAAAATTCACTATTTGCTGTATCTTCATATACGTGTTCTAAATATAAAATTTTTATTTCAAAATTCAATTATTTAAAATTTTCTCAAAATTGAATTAAATATGAAAATAAAACCATTCAAAACTATTAAAATATTATGGGTCGTTACACTCTCCCCCACTCAAAACTTTTCGTCCCCGAAAAGGAAGGAGGTAGGAGAATAGAACAACCAGAAATAAAGGTAGATTGAAAGTCAAGGGTAATTTAAAATTTTAAACTATATAAATTTTACTTGAAATATTCATTTGCAATTCAGTTATCTTTAATACTTTAAAATTTTCAAAACTCATTAGAATTTAATATGTTTAACTAACATCTTTATACATATGTGAAAGCTATTTGAAAACAATTATTTGCATCATTAGTTATATTTACAAAGAAGCTATTGAAAACATTAAATCCATAATTCATAAATTTATAAATTTATCTCAAGATACTTTTCAAATATTATCAATAAATTAATAATCATTTTCTTTAAATATGTTTTATTTAATTAATAACTTCAAAGATATTTATACCACTAAAATTATATATAAAACAATGCAGTATACAAATAAGAAATATTTAAAAGATTTATTCAAAAAGGAAAGGAAGGTAGATTCTGAAAACGGAATATAGGTGAAAAATGAAGCTGAGCAGATGAGGTAGATTCAAAAGAATAGAATCGGGCACGAATAATTTATTTCAAACCATAAGAATTTAAATTTCAAATATTAATACAAAATTTCTTTGTTGAAAATACTTTTATAATAAAATACCTTTATAAATAAAATACTTTTATATCGAAATAAATTTTCTTTTCGAAAATACTTTTATAACTCGATGTTTCAACAAGTTTATCCTCGTTCTTGCAGACTCTGGCCATGCGTTGATCAGGCGCAAAGCTAGAATTCTTCAAGTACTTAGTAGACTTGTTTCAACACCCAGTGAAAATACTTGAAAAACCTTTTAAAAACAGATATGGAAAGTACAATCCAAACAAACAACCAAACCAAAACCTTTGTCCGATCATGGTTCGCAGATACACAATGGTTATGCCTGGGTCCCCTAGAAAACAATCCATATCCGTAAGCTTTCTCAGCCCTGCGAGTTACGCCATGATGACTAGTAGAGTGCAGGATACACATGGTTACGCCTGGATCCCCCAGGAAACAATCCGTACCCCTAGGCAAGACTCAGCCAGGCACTTGCGCTATTATTCGCGACCTACACAGATTGCAGGATACACAATGGTTACGCCTGGATCCCCCAGGAAACAATCCGTACCCCTAGGCAAGACTCAGCCAGGCAATTGCGGTATGCATTCGCGAGAGGAAAAAAGAAACCATGGGTTACGCCACGGTGGGAACACTCGAGTATTACATCCGGAAAACCGAAAATCAGAGAGAATAATATCGATAGAATGAATCCACAATGTGGCCACAAAGCGGATATCAAGCAGAAGGCACTTTCCATATCTTTACTTCGAAAATATATATCATATAGTACCTTTTCAAATCACTTTCAAATATCGTACTTATATAAAGTCCATATATATAGGATTTCATTTTTCCCAAATCGAATACTTTCTAAATCAATAGTAGATCAAATCATACTTATATAGACTTCGATTATATGAAATCTCTTTCCAAATTGAGTACCTTCTAAATCAATATATTTCAAATCAACTTCATACTTATACAATCCATTTTATATGAGTTCGACCACTCCCAAATCAAGTGCTTAATACTATATAAGGTTCTCAAATTTCAAATCATTTCAATATCAATTCAGTTTCAAAATCATATATGAGTTCATCAAATTTTCTTCCAAATTAAATATCTAAATTTCAAAGTTCCCAGTTTCCAAATTAAAATAATTCAAGTCGAACAAATTCATTTTCAAAACCACCATATAAGTACTGGTTTTTAGTTTCAATTTAAATTTTCAAAACCAAATATTTTCTCAAAATCAATTATACTCAAAATGGTTCCCAAATTTATAATTATTCCTTTAAAACTTTTAAACTATGTATTTCTATTTGAAATATCCAATTAGCCTTTCTAAAACCCATTATTCAAAACTATATTTTTCAAAACATTTCAAAACTAAATTTATATTCTTTATCAAACATTTTATACTCTTCGAAAGTTCTTAGCTTTGAAAATTTAATCTCGATTTGGAAGTGTTCGAACATTCAAAATAGTTAGGGAAATCAAATTTTCAATTCAAGAGTTGAAAATCAACAATAAATCAATTATTAAATCCGAAACTCGAGGACTGAATTCCGGTCTCACTTTAAATTGTTTCAAATATATACTTATATCTTTCTAAAATATCAAATTATACTTCGGAATTTGAAATCAAAAACGGTTTTACAAAATCACTTGCATAGCGAAGCTATTAAAGTGGCCTCTCCTCCACTCTGAAACTCGAAAATCAATGTCGATGATGCATGCACTCATCACCGAAATTATTTTCCAGCGACATAAGTGGGTTCTGGACTTCTATTTTCTTGAAACTTCTTTGAAATTTCTTCAAAATTATTGGAATTCATTTGAACCCATTTGAAACATTTCTTATTCGGAAAAATACTTTTAAATCTTATTATTTTTATATATTTTTCAAAATCTTAAAACCAATTTCAAAATACCGGAATTCAATTCTCAAATTTCAAATTTAACTCTACAGTTATAAATCATTTTTATATAAATCAATTTCTTATAATTTTTCAAAATTTCAAATCCTTTCAAAACCTTTTTATGTAGAATAACATTTCTTATTTGCTTTATATATAAGTAAAAATCCTTATCGAAAACATTTTACTTTTATATATAGAATAAAATCATAGTTATCAAAATAATAATTTCGGTATAAACAATTTCAAAAATACAACATACCCGATTTTTCAAAGGGTGATTCAAGAATGGATTTCAAAACAAAGATAGATATTTAAATTAGAGGAACTCCAATCAATAGAATCCTGATTCGAAGATAGACTCGATCGAAGATGAGATAATTAAATTACAAAATAGAAGATGGATACTTCTATAAATCGCGGGCGACCTTTACCGGTCAACTGTGATTCCACAATTAGATCGGTGTAGAATTCTGAGGCAATTCGACATTCGATCGCCAGGGATATAGAATTCGGCATAACAAGATATAGCAGCATCATAAACCGAGGATACAGAAATCTTCAGTGAGTCAATGCCAATTGATAAGGAGTTTTCACCCCCTTTACAAATCATTCAGTGGAGTTATGGGATACTCCGGAATCAAACGAATATAAATAGGGAGAGACAGAATGAATTTCGGAACCGAGGGACATTCCAAAATTCAAAGGAAATCGAGTCAAAAGGAAGAGATTCAACTCGAGCGAAAGTGATTCTGTAAATAAATTTACCATATGTACTAAGTTTTGCCTAGAGCCAAAGCTCTGATACCAACTGTAACGACCCGCTATTTTAGACCATTCAAATCGACAATAAAACTATACATGTCCGACTTGAATAATTTAAAATACCGAATTGTTAATAAAATTTGGCAAAACTTAAAATATACAGTAAATAAATCAATCATAGATCACTTACACAGAGTAATACAATGCAGCGGAATAGATAAAGAATAGTAGTTCATGAAGCTACTATATACCTCAGCGTTAGAAATAAAATACAACCGAATAGTTCAAATGCCATGAAGTCTCCAATGTAACAGATGGCTTCTCTGAACAAATCAACTGGATGACTGAAGGGATAGATAGCTGGATCTTCAAGCAAAGCTCCAACTTCGAAGATGAGTCTCAAATGCTGTATCTCTCAGTCTGACCCGAGCGTAAAGCAAAACACAAAACACTCGAGTCAGGATTAACATTCTTATATCTATAAATCTAACTCAAGTGAAATATCAACTGAAATATAATTAACTTAGAGGATGTTTGGGATAACCATCCTCTAAGGGTCCATGGAACTATCTAAAAGATAGAAATATACACTATAACACCGTAGTCTTTTCAACTTAATTTATACTTCAAAACAAAATATCATTTTCACTTCAAATATCTCTATACTTCCCAAATAGTATTTTTATATATTAAATAATTTGTACAGTAAAGAAATTTCAATTCCCTCAACTTGACAAATCGTTTAACATCAACCTGACCACCCCATTTAAATCTATTTCAATCTCAATTTATTAATTTAAATTCAACTCAATTTCTAAAATAACCACTTCAATTTTATCGATTTCAAATTCGGATTTGAAATCACAAAATACCCTTTATGTTCAATATATTTCAAAACTTTAAGTATTCAACGTTTCAACTAACTTTTTAATCAATTTAGTTTCTAAATACTAAATTCAACTATACTGATTTCAAATACATATCCGAATCTCAAAATAGACCATTTAAATCCCAATATAGTTCAAAGCTTTAATATTTAATTAAATGTTCAATTTAATAGTTCCATATAGATCTCGATTTAACCTCATTATTATCTAGTCTTAAATAATCCCTCATTAGATACAATATCATTTAAGTAACCTTAAATTACATTTTACTCAATATTTTCTTTAATTTATTTAAACGTGAAATATTCATTAAATCGCTTAAATAAAAATCCAGTTACAAAATCATACCCTTAAATTTCCCATTCAAAAATTTCAAATTGATTTAATTGAATAAATCCTTATTTAAATACCATTTAGATAAACCCACATTTATCTCCCAATCTTAGTAAATTGCAGAATACTTTTGGAATAAAATTTATATAAATATTTAGCATAATTTATGTATTAAATCAAATTTTTACTAAATTAAATATTATTAAATCTATATATCATTAACCTTTATATATAAAAAAATTTAAGGATTAACATTTAATAAGACCATATATTTCTTTCCAAAACAATGAATTAAATTTCAAAATATTTATATATATGGACCAACGATGTCTGTATATATTTCTTATCATATGGTGAAGTGTTACGGATATTTATCATTTCAATCCGTACACTAAATGTATACGGGTGGATAGCATTTCAACTCGTAATCCCAATTCAATTAAATGAAAATCGCTTGGGTTTATCATTTCAACCCATAACGATTTTCTCCTATTCTAAAGTCTGTTCGGGTATGTATCATTTCAACCCATAGTGATTTCTATACTAACAGGGAACTTGCAGAGTGATAACAGATATGTAAATATAATAACAACAGGCATATATCATCAATATAAATATATAAACAATAGGATATGGTGTCATATCCCATAAGTGAATACTTACAGATAATAACATATATAACAATTTAAATAACTACAGCCTCATATTTCAATTGTCGTCCCAATTGAAATCAAATTTAGTAAATAAAAGAATGTAAATCGTGAGTGATTGCTCACCTTTCGAGGTTAGAGGATATAGACAACGAAGTTGAGTTACGAAATCCAAGCATGAATTACGAAGCAAAGCACGAAGGACATGGGTTTGTCGGACAAGCTGATAAATAAGAGTTGACGAAGTCAAATCAGAACTGGATTGATAAGGATAGATGGTATAATTGAATAGATACACCGTATAAAGTTTATGTATGTTTATATACAAATCATATTCAAATTTTTAAACCCATATTGATGTAATATATATATTATTTTCTCTTCTTAAAAATCAATATGTTACTTTAAGGAAAATAAATATACAACATAAAATCATCGGTTTAAATTTTTAAACCCATGATGCAGCTATACAAATAAACGTATAACAAGTAGATTCTATGTTAAATATATTTATGCTTATACTTTATAAGCAGACTTATACATAAAGAAACTGTCGATTATAACTTAATATAGTACGCATGTAAACTCAGGTATTAAAACTGACACACTTACACAACTTAAAGTATATAGACTGACCTGTTACAAATATCCTATAATATAAAACCGATAACTTTATTTAATAACTACAGATCCCTTAACTTATATACAAACCAAACTTATATACGCGTAAATTATAAATTATATACAGCAGCTTATGTGTATACTAACTAACATCTTTAAACTAATATATGAATGTACCTAGCTTATAACTTTTATAAACCTTACATATAAATGCACTGTGTGGTGTTTTTTTTTTTAAACACATTTCAAATAAATCTATAAATATACTCACTTTAAAAATCAATGTTATTACAACATATTTAAAAACAAACTACAGACTAATATAAATTTATATAAAAACTATGACACGTATCATCAATCAAATCTACCTTTAAAAAAAACTGTACCAAATTTATAACTTACTATATGTATACATAACAATTTACAAACTTATTTACTTATGTATGCTAACAGAATATATTAAACCTTTAGAACCGAATGCGAAATTTGAGAAGTATAAAACAACGGATACAAAGCTTGATATATATAACTAATTAATAGGGCACGTGCCTAAATTATTCATGCCGATTTTTATAGGCGAAAGAGGAAGGGTAGGCAAGGTAAAAATATATATGCAGTTATCACTTTATATACTTACCACATAATATCTTCCATTCAAAAATACAGAGGCGAAAGAGGGGATAGGAACAACTTCACGGCAAGGATGGAACGTTGGCTGGAAGAGCAGCATGCGGGAACGGAGGTGAGGTTATTTTGATGGGTTGAGGGATGAAGGAATTTTTTTTTTTATTTCACAAAGAAGTGGGTTGCCTTTTGTAGTAGATAGGAGAGATAAAAGAAGTAAGTATATATCAGTAAAGAGAGGAAACGTAAAGGAAGAAATAAAAGAAATGAATGGATGCGTAAAGAACGTATAGAATTTTATACGTTTCAAAATCAACGGTGCAATTAAAGCAATTTTTATTATTTGTCAGGTTATACGTTTTATATTTATTTCTTTCCTAGATCTCAATTGATATCCGATTATAATATGCAGATTTATTATTATTATCAAACGTTCAAAAAAGTTATCACCCAAAATATAGAAATGGCATATCAACGTCTAGAAGCATAGATTTAGGAAAAAATATTGAAACAATAAATTAAAGGAAATATAAAAAGATAGGTACCAATCAATAGTCAAACCCTGAATTCAGGGAATAAAAAGGTGAGCTACTATTTGGTCTTAACCGATAGAAAATTTGAATGGACATGTAAATAAAAGTAATTGATACTGTGAAGTCCCCTGATTTCGGGAGAATTATTTAGCAATTAATTGTTTACCTTGGGTAGCACTTTCAAATTTGAAACTGAAGGAAGAATGAATAAGAAACGGCTACAGATCAATTAAAGAAGGAGAGGAGTGTGCGAATTTGTATTCCCAAAGCAAAATGGAAAAATATAAAGAGAGGCAGAAGAATAAATTGAAAAGGAACGTTACGCATGATTTCAGAGAAATAAATAAAAGTAACGACTATTGGTATAAAATCAACGCGCAAATTGAATGGTTTAAAGGAAGGAATCAGTAGACTGAAGGAAAGGAAAGGAAAGGTCAGCAATTAATAATTGTGACCCTAAAATTTGGAAAAATATAAAAGCAACGACTATGATTTAGCTGAAAATAATTTATGCCAAGAATGGACAGCACGTTTGAATTTTGAAATGGAAGGAAGGGATAAAGGAGCAGACAGAGGCAAATAAAAGAAATGAACAGAGAAGAAAAAACAAAGAAAGGTACCATATGAAATAAAGTGTAATGATGAGAATGGTAACGTCTGTCCATTGACATACTTATTAAAGCAATTAAAGTGAAACGAAAGGAACGGTGAAAAATTAGCCCGGAATTCAGGCAGAAATAAAACAAATTTTTATGTGCTAGCAACGATCACCCATTTATTTAGCTGACAAATATTAAGGCAATTGATTTATGCGCGTTTAAAATTTGAAACGCAAAAGAAATCAGATGGTCACGGATCTGGAGGAGGATATTTAGGAATGGTATATGAAGAGATATTGAAATACATTTGTGTCCATAAATAACGTAGATAGTGGACTAATAATTGACATATCAACGTTTGATACATTGATTCAGCAGAAAAATTAAAGCAAATTTGTTACCATAGTTTGGAGAGCAATAAGGGGGAACGGATATTATTATTAAAAATGAAGGATCTATGATTTAGAATTTTCTTATGTAAAAATATTCAGGCTTAGAAATAATTTTTTTTTATCAGCAATATTTAACCGATATAGATTGAAATAGAATTATAAAAAAATAAACTCCCATATAATTAAGTGAAAATTCACTATTTGCTGTATCTGCATATACGTATTCTAAATATAAAATTTTTATTTCAAAATTCAATTATTTAAAATTTTCTCAAAATTGAATTAAATATGAAAATAAAACCATTCAAAACTATTAAAATATTATGGGTCGTTACATACAAAAATAAAGTGCTTGTAAAATAAAGGAAAGCCTTTGTTCCCACCATAAGATCTTGGTCAAAGCACCTTCAAGAGGGAGGTCGGAGTAAGCCTACGGTCCCGCCAATAAGGCCCGACGAGAGCACTACAAGCCTCTGGTCCCTCCTACATGACCTAGCTGAAGCACCCCTAGAGGAAGGATGGAGTAAGCCTTTGTTCCAGCCTAAGATGGCCTATTTAAAGCATCGACCAGCCTTTGGGTCTGCCTATAAGAATTGACCGGAGCACCACTTAAAGAGAGGACAGGTAAGACTTTGGTTAACCAAACGCACCGACCATCCTAAATCATTACCTATAAGGTAATAGGGGACAAAAAAAATCAAAGGCTAAATCATTACCTAAAAGTACTAAGGGGCAAAAAAAATCAATCAAACACTAAATCCTTACCTAAAGGATAAAATGGGGAAAAAGGGATAAATCAGGAAAGTTTAATTCCATCTTAAATATAGACCAAAGCAATCTTCTAGAGGAAGAGCAGTCATACATGAATTAATCTTACACTAAAACAAAGTTAAAGCAACCTTCAAAGAAAAGGTCAAGAACTATCTATTACGCAGAACTAGGGATTTCAATGTAAAATGTGGACATCTAAGAAATTTTGAATAAGTAATATTCTGTCAAGCAACCAGAATCTCCTTTATTGGTCGAATTTCCATATATGGATCTTACCAGATGGATTTCTAATATTCTTATCAACTGGAATTACGGTCTTCTTACCAAATGGATTTCCAATCTTCTAGTAAACTGATAAGTAACTTTTCAATCTTATAAATCTCATGTAATGAAGAATAGTAATCGAATAGTCATATAAGCTACCAAGACAAAGGAAAGAAAATTTAAGCAACGAGGATCCATTCAACCAAGAAAGATGAAGAAACAAACTAATCTGATTTGTCTGAAATTCTATTGATTCAATAATTATTCCAAAAGATAAATTTCAAAACCAAATTTTCA
Source organism: Allium cepa (assembly GCA_030765085.1). Taxonomy (NCBI): domain Eukaryota; kingdom Viridiplantae; phylum Streptophyta; class Magnoliopsida; order Asparagales; family Amaryllidaceae; genus Allium; species Allium cepa. The sequence goes on from CM060941.1 coordinate 439,665,581, forward strand.
ATGTTCGAAAGATCAAAAAGAAAAAAAAATTCAAATTTCTTTGACATTTTAAAAAATGATCAATTTAAGAAAGAAGTAATTTCTAAAAATTGTGAAAATCATAATTATTTATTTTATATTTTTCTAAAAGAAAAAGGGTAAGTCTCATCAAGGATGGTGGCAAACTAATGCTATACCCCTAACGAGCAACTCTCAAATCAAGGCTTGTTTGCAGTGTTCTTTGAGGAAACAAAAAGCAAGCAAACCTACACTTAGTCAAAGACCATAGATAATGTTAAAGCCCTGAAGTGAGTGACAAATCTCAAATAGCTCAACAAGTCCAATACAAGATGAAAATTTAAAAAATAAAATACAAGGTTGATTCAAAGTATCTACTACTAAGGGATAAAGTTATTTACTAAATTTACATAGAAAAATTGTAAGTATCAAGAAAAATCATCCTAATCTTCTTGAGGAGGAGGTTGAGGGAGCGGATAATGTTGGTATACTTTTCCTTTCCCTTTACCCTCTACCTCGAGAAGGCAAGGATTATTTTTACTTGAAGTAAGCTTCTCTAAGCAAAAGAGGAGGGCCTCCAATTTCTTAAGATGGTTGGCGCACCCATCTAAAAAGAAATTTTTATAGCATATGTATCCTGCTTCCACTGCTCTACTCATCCTTTGATGCATTTCTATACCTAAGAAAGAATAGCCGATTATTAAGTCAAAGGCTGTAATTATCAAGTAAATAATCTACAAGAGAATCTAATAGGGAGTCCTCAAGTAATTTTTTATTCAATTTTCCTTTTGGAAATTGGGTACACTCATACTTATATTCTCGACACTATTTAGCAATCTCTTCATCATCCAAACCCTTAGGCGGGTTTCCAAAGAAGAAATTTTCTTTTTGTCAGCTGAGGATTTAGACCTAGTTGTCTTTGCGGGGGTAGGAGTGGCAAGGCTAGATTTGCCTCCACTTGCAATAAGTTCAAGAGATTGGCATGGTACCTGTCTTTTCAGCAGGTCAACCTTAAGATTTTTGATTTTTTGATATAAATGAATAATTTATACATCAACTTCGATCCTTTGCTCTGGAGGTCCGGATTGACCAACTATGGCTATTCTCTCTTTTAGCTCTTTAACCTCTTTACCTTTCACTTTGACCTTCTCCTCTAAGCTTGAGGTCATTTCATTTATACTACTTAATGTTGACCTCAACTTATTGTACTAGTTAAATCACTTACATGCTTCTGGGTTGTCTGAAAATGGTACAACTGAAGCATCTTAAGAGGATCGCTTTCCAAAATCTAACATCTATTTGGTCTTAAGTCTATCCAATCGAGAACAAAGTTAAGGATGTTAGATGCATGCAATAATTGGCTTTCCTATTTAAAATAAATAAAATAAAATAAAATCAAACCATAGGAAATGTGCTCTTTTATTAATAACAACAAGGTTTACAAGCGTAAACAAGTTCAAATCACATTAACAATCCCAATTTTATACATTTAATTTTTAAGTTTAGGAGTAGCAGTTTGAGCCTTTTTGAGTGAACCTATGGACGTAGGGAAAGTAGAATCAAAGGAGGCCTTAAACCCAGGAATAGTAGTAACTGAGGGAATCCGATGACAATCTCACCTTTTGGCATGGGAACTAGAATCACCGCATAGCAATTTAGCATAATTAGACTGGATTTCCTTAAGTAAACTATCTTTTTCATTACCAAAGAAATCAAAATATAAGTGAGAAAGTTGTGTGTAAACTTCTTCAAGATCCCTAAGAAAGCAGTATTTTGCTAGTCGAGAGGTTTTAGGGTCAATGTTTTCTCCTTAAAATCTCGTTTTATCTTGATAAATTTATTTAAGAGTTCATTTAAAATGGGAGTGCCCAATGGTTCCTTAACTTGTATTATTTTAGAAAGACAAATTAAGCCGCAAAAATAAAAACATTGAAATTTCTAAAGATTATATGAATTACATAATGCAACAATGAAATTACTTAGGTTAATACAATATGGACCGTTGTAAAATTGAGAAATGAATTTCTCTTTGTTGAACTTGTCCTTCTCAAGAGGAAGGGTATTGGGGGAAAGTGGGATAGTCGGGATCCTGGGGAGATTCCAGCATTCCCTAGGATAGGGATCAGCCCCATGATCATTCAAATACTTACTATGAATACGCCTAAGTAAACCCCCACTTTTCTTCCCTAAGAAGGAGACGTAGGTAAAAAGATTCATAGAAAACGATGTAGAGGAATTCCACTAAAGTGCCTTTATCTTCAATAAGCATCCAAAAGAGTGTAGATAGCTCCACGTACTCCTTTAAAACTCGTTCTTGATAAAAGCTTGATCTTTTCAAGAGCTGGGATACTTACTTTTCTTGGAAATCTTTTAGTCGATTAACATAAATAAGAAGACGCCTATATTTTTCAGACAAACTATTGAGGTCTTCGACCAATTTCCTGATTTCACTATTTAATTGTAGCACATTCTTCTTGCTCTTATCGTGTATAATTTCAAAAAAATATTTGTTTCTTTTCCTTAGCTAAAATAGTAGATTTAGTAACTAAGACTAATGGATATTTATAAGAATTTAAAGGTAATAAAAATTATACCTATACTGCGGGAGCTTATGAAGGAGAAACTCAAATTTTCGACCTGCTTGATTCTTTTTTAACATGTTGAGCATCTTTTTGCTAAAGCATCTTTTTGAGGAGTATTGTTAGAACCGGAAAGATTGGGAAAATCCGTATCATAGGTAGATGAGAAAATCATGGCAATTTGATCCATTATCCCCACTTCTTGGTTCCTCAGGATCTGTATCAACATCACCATCCTTCCTTGAATTATTATCATCACATTTATCTCATTGCCATTGTTGATATCCTTATCATCATCCCCTCTATAATCATCATCCATGTCCTCATCAAGCAGTGGATCATCAAAAGATAATAGTTCCTAAGGATTAATGTCTTCTTCATATGGGAATTCATCTTGTAATGACGTGGATACTCTTCCCAATTTAAGGTCAAACTTCCTCTTGAACTTATCTTTCAATGTTGGCAGCATAGGAAAGTCTAACTCTGGATAAATTTCTATATTATCATAATATGCAATGAAGACAGCCTCCTCGTAACATTTCTCTCTTATCTTGGGGAGGGCTTGTTCTATTAAAAAAGAGACTTTCTTTTTAGCATCTTTAACAATGTTATTTGTATAGACGAGAGCAGCCTCCTTAACTTCCAGACTATCCTTCATGGTAGCTTGCCCATCCATTTTAAGTATTACAGCTTTTTCCACGATCCGAAATCCAACGTTCAAAAATTGACACTAAATACCTCACTTGTATTTGACTGTCAAAGATTCAAACATCGAACTCCAGTCAGATGGAGCTTATAACAACATTAGTTGAATATAAAACAACAGAAACAAAATGAATATTATGCATAACATCGCAGATACAACATCATCATAATATCCATTAATAGATCAGAGTATTCTTGTACATATGCCATAACTCCAAATAAAACATCATAGTAGTACAATAAGTGATCACATATCAAAAAAAGTTTTCAAAGGAATGAAGCGATAGCGAACTTCCAAAAACTAAGCATCTGAGATCCCAAAAGCTTCTAAAATATCTCCAAAGCAAAAGATCCAAAATACTGCTAACATCAGAACACGGAAACCTGCTACTAGGCTGTCTGTGAAGAAATAATGGGCATCCAGAGTTTAGGAAAGAAACAATAAACTCCGGGTCAGTCATGGGATTGGTATGAGTAAAAAAAAAAACAGTTGCTTTTAAATGAAAAAAATTTTATAAAAGAAAATTCGGAATGCTTTTGGAAAATGAAACTACCATTAGACCTCCCGCCACACACACAATGCAATCGCAGAATTGGAGGAGATTTCTTCTTATGATAGTCAAATATGCTTGATACGAGAAAATTCTTTGATATTATTACTAGTGCATAGTGTAGAAAGCATTTCGCTACCATCTAAACATAGACATTTCATACTATGCATACTATAGCTACCATCTAAACAGTGGGGAGCTACCATAAGTAAATGGCAGGTTATACAACTAAAACCGTACTAGGTTCGTATTGGGAATTGGATTTCCAACAAATGGTCAGGCTAAGGAACTTCCTACTGCCACATGGGTATGCCTCTGGAGGGACGTCCCGAGAACTTAACCAGCTCTCTGCCAACACAAGGTCGGGTTACCTCTGTAACTAGTTAACTACTACACGAGTATGCCACTCCCCGGTCCTTTGGGACCTTTATCCGAGGGCCCTCTACCACAAAGCAACAACCACACAGTAAATGAGATTGGAGCTACCACATAGGTAAATATTTGGGCTCCATACCATGACATCACCTTTTTCCAGAAGGAAATGACGTACCCTAAAGGGTGCGACCCTCATAACCTTGCCGCATCTTTCCTGTTTCGACCATTTTCGGGTTGTGAGGTCCGATGAGGTCTCGTTCACAAAGCTACGCTTTACACGAAAGCCATGCTTTGATCACAAATGATCAACAAATGATCATCAACACACAGCAACACTTAGCATGCCACACTACCAAATTGGGAGTATATCGCTGATAACCTTCAATTACATAACCTCTGAGCTCGTACGTCTCAGAGAAGGGTGTTACGCTAAAAGAATAAATTCTCCGTCACCAACAGATATGTATTTGAAAGAAATCTGCTTTATATCTCAAAGTGTAGTGTCAGACATACAACCATACAAGTCTGTTCCGGGTTCGAACAGAACTGAAGGCACTTCGTTCAATGAAGAAAGAAGCCCTTGCAAATCCAAGTATCCACAATCCCGATCGGACTTCCCATCACTTAGGAATCTCTATACCGGAGCAACTCAGTGCAGAGACAATCGATAGGTTATCCTATCGTTCTCCCAAATACCCGGTCTTCAACAACGGTCTTCAAATGCTATCCATTTCGACGTATCTTCAGAATCGGTTATCTGACACAAAGGTCCTTTCCCGGCTGAACCGAATAGTAAGCGTTTGATTTTGAAACACGTGGATATATCAATCACAAAGATTCACATTCAGGGTTCGATGTGGGTTTCGGATAACCAACTGGAATCCGAATCCCTGTCGCATCGAAGTTTAAATGCCGTTTACGGGCAAAGGTGTTTTCTCACAAATACAGAATTTAATCACAAATCACAGTTCAACACAGAGCATCACACAGCATAACCAAAATAGAAATATTGATTCAATGCACAATACTAGCTAATTGTTTCCCAATGTGGTAAGTGAATTAACCACACAACTATTTTAATCAATGACCAATTATTCTTAATGATAAATAATTTAATCAAATCTTAATATACTTTGTTAATGAATTATTTCTTAATCAATTAACTTAATTAACTACTAATTATAAATTAATCAGCTTAAATTATCCAATTAACAATTCTTAATTATAAATAAATTAGACACTTAACCAATTTTTGATTACAAATTGTAAATCCTTAGTTACTTAATTAATTACAATTATTAATTTAATCATTCTTAATTGCTTTTCAAAACAATTTGTTATTTATCTTAATTAACATTTAGAAATCTTCTTTAATTATTTCGAAACCAATTTATTACTATTACAAAAAGCTTTAATGTTAATTAACTTTAATATTTATCTTAAATTAATTATTTATTTAAAGTACTAATTAGATTTTAAAACGTTGTTAAGTATTTGTTTGGTTAATTAAACTTGAAATAAGTTCTTAACTCAAAACAGTTAAACATTAATTACTTTGTTAATACCAAAATTTGTGTAACATTATAACTTGAAACTTTATTTGGGCTTAACCCATTTTTGAAGCAAACCCGAGCATTCCAGTTTTTTTAGAGTTGTTCAAGTTCCTCTCCTCCTCTCGTATACTACTTCTTCTCTGTTCTTATAAACTTAATTTTTCAAACTGCAGAACTCCCTAACACCCAAACAACGTCGTGCACGTGCACGTCACCGTGCCGCCACTCCGGTGGCCATCTCGACCTTCGACAAGTCGCACTTCAACCCATTACTTGAAATCGAAATACGACTTGACACAAAACACTCGAAATCGAAAATGAACATTTCGCTCGACACTGCAACTCGAACTCACCAAAACAAAGTTGCCTCGCCACCGCTCCTCATACCACCAACGACGCCATGCCTTCGGCCATATCAGTCAACCCCCTACGCTAACATTTCCCTCAATTTCGAGCAACTCGATCGCCTCAAGGTGACACAAACACCTTGCCACCGAACATGTCCAAAACTCGACTTTAACCCTAAACTCGCTTCGACCCACCAATTTACGCAATAGAAAAATTATCTGATAATTTTGCTGAAATCATTGATTAATAAACTAGCTTCAAACAAAATTTCATCAACCAAATTATGTTGGATTACCAGAAATTGGTTAAAACATGATTTATGATCAACTACAACCTGCTCCTTGAATACTTAATTAAAAATCATGATATTAATTTTAAAAATCATAACTTTGTATGTTTATTCAAATTATGTAATTAAACCAATGTTTTAAAATACTTGAATTTATCGTATGATTCTTCTTTTCACTGTAAACCAAGTTACAGAGTCAATATTTTTCACTTCAAACTTAAAACAGAATTAACTCATAAATGATGTTTAAACTAATCTATTTGTTAAAGATAAAAATCTATCGAAGATTAGGGAAGTGAGATTTAAAGTTTTTAACTTGATTGAGCCTTGTACTTTTTTTGAAAACAAAACAAAGAGATGATAGCAACTATGTACAGAACAAATAAAATTAGTATACATATAAATTCTCATTTGTATATAGCCATAAGCATAACATTTACCATAATCCATCTACACAGTTTAATTATGCTTGAATCTTTTCAAAATATGTTACTCACCTGGAAGCAAATTTGAAACAAAACACTTTGGTTTTGAGAATAAATGCAGTTTTGATTTTTTTTCTTCAGCAGATCATACTTGAGTTTGTAAATATAATGTTGCTTATATTTTTCTTTCCTGGCTTTGCTATATTTTTATGAACAAATAACACAATATGAATGTGTGTATATAAGGGAGAGAGGTTTGTACTAAGGGAAGGTTTTACTGGAACAACTTTATCTTTGATCAGATATTTTCTATTTGTTTTGGTGGCTAAGCAAAAATTAATTTTGGCTGAAATGATATGATGGTGTACTAATCAAGATGGCATTTAATGCTCATGCTTCCATCCTTGTTAACATATTATCCTGTTTGATTTTTGTAAGTACAATTTTGTTTTATTTGTAGATTTTTTTTCTTGCATATATTTTTGTTTTGTTGTTTCCTGGTTTACATAATTTACATGCAACTTGTATGAATTTCCTATGCCATTCTATAACTACATGATTTTATTACAAACATACATTTTAAATTTTATCTATTCAAAGTTTAACTATCAACGTTTAATTTATATTTTTATATTTTGTTTTATTCCTTTTTATAACTTCATAATGAAAATGAATAAAAGCATAATTTATACCTTTATAAATAGTCATACATATTATTTTTCAAACTATAACCTTTTAAAGAAAATTCATTTTGAATACATTTTGAATTTCCAAATCAAAATTTTATTTATATCCAATTCTATTGAAAATATTTATTTTGAGTTTCAAATCCAAATTTAGAAAAAAATAAGTATATATATCTTATTAAATTTGAAAAATTCAAATAAATCCACAATTTAACCTAAAAATTTAATTTAATTACAAATTTAAATTTGTCTTTAAACTGGGATCATTACAGATTCCCCCCTTAAGAAATTTTGTCCCCGAAATTTGCCAAGGAGACAACAAAGATAGGTGAAAGATAGAGAAATATCTTTCCAAATTAAACCGAATGTTTATTCTGCATTTGTCTTACCAAATCAGAATATCAACAATAGGTATGAGAACAAACTCAATCTATTACGAAACAATTGGGTTATCTGATCTACAAAGTATGCAGGGGTATTGGTTATTTAGAAGGGATAACTAACTGTTCGTAGATTTTGTCGAAACACAATGAAATAGACAGAAATAGATTCGATTACGATCTCAGATCCAAGATGTAACTCATTTACGATTCGCTGAGAAATAAAATTATGTGTAGTTCTCACGTCGAACAAAATTCAAAAAAGTTTATCGTAAATGAGAAAGTTACCTTCCAAAATTCCTTTTCCCTTATCAGCCTTTGAGGTTAAAGGATCATCTTTGATTGCATACACCTTTGCTACATGAGCTTGCTTCATGATTGGGCAGTCTTTAACATCGTGACCTGGCTTGTGACAGTAATAGCATTTCTTAACTCCCTGACCAGTCTCCACAGGTTGTTCTTTCTTAACTTTTTTCTTCGGGTTCTTGCAGTTGTTTGAATAGTGGCCCTTTTCTTGGCAATTGTAACAAGTTATATCTTTCGCAGGTTTCCCTGACTGTCCTTCTTTTCCTTGCCTTGATATGGTTTCTTGTTCCCAAACTTTCTTTTCTTCCAATTTTGATTGCTCGTATCTCCTTCTTTCCTTGGGGTTTCTTACATATCCAGGGTAGCATACCTATAACCCATATCTATCAATTCAGAGAAAAATTCTTTAATGTGGGAGGTCATCCTTTCGTGGAATTTCTTGTTCATTCCCCGAATAAACCTTTCATTCTTTTTCAAAGGTGTGTTTACCAATTCGGGACCAGAACGAGACAATTCATTGAATTTGTTTAGATACTCCTCAAATGACAAACTCTTCTGCTTTAAGTCCATGAATTCCTGGTACATTCGAGAAATTCCATATGATGGCAGATAGCGCTTTTCAAACACTTCTTTAAATTTCTCCCAAGCAAACTCATCTTCTGGCTTATCTACAATAACTGTCTCCCACCATGCTAAGGCTTCTTCATGAAGTTTCCAGGAAGCTATAAGTCGCATCTGATCATCCTGCAACTTCAGCCCTCTAAAGATTTTTTCACACGATCTGATCCATGCTTGGGCCTCAATAATCGACTCCTTGCCAGTAAACGACTTACCACCAAGCCTTAAGAAATTATTATATAAATCAGCCAGATTCGGCTGTTGCTGAATAGGTATTGCTGCTACTGCTGTTGGGGGAACTTGATTAGGTGCTGTCGCATTTCCTTGACCCCTAGCTACTCCTCTTCGTCCGCTCATTCTTACTATCTGTAATTAGTAAGAAAATTGATTTAGATATACGGACGAGATATCTTAAGGAATATCAGCAGTTAAAAGAAATAGACTAAGAAAATTTGGAGTTTCAATCTCGGTTATACTCATTCTAGGGTATACTTCACCCTATCTCTAATGAGCCATCTAATGTGTTATACTCCGTAGCTAAAGTTCTTACTCAACCTTCAGCTCTGATACCACTTTGTCACGATCCAAAATCCAATATTCGAAAATTGACACTAAATACCTCACTTGTATTTGACTGTCAAAGATTCAAACATCGAACTCCAGTCGGATGGAGCTTATAACAACATTAGATGAATATAAAATAGTGGAAACAAAATGAATATTATGCATAACATCGCAGATATAATATCATCATAATATCCATTAATACATCAGAGTATTCTTGTACATATGCCATAAATCCAAATAAAACATCATAATAGTAAAACAAATGATCACATATCAAAAAAAGTCTTCAAAGGAATGAAGCGATAGCGAACTTCCAAAAACTAAGCACCTAAGATCCCAAAAGATTCCAAAATATCTCTAAAGCAAAAGCTCCAAAATACTGCTAACACCGAAACATAGAAACCTGCTACTAGGCTGCCCGTGTAGAAATTACGGGCACCAAGAGTTTAGGAAAGAAATAATAAACTCTGGGTCAGTCATGGGACTGGTATGAGTAAACAAAAACAGTTGCTTTTAAATGAAACAAAATTTATAAATGAAAATCCGGTATGCTTTTGGAAAATGAAACTACCATAAGACCTCCCGCCACACACACAATGCAATCGCAGAATTGGAGGAGATTTCTTCTTATGATAGTCAAATATGCTGGATACGAGAAAACTCTTTGATATTATTACTAGTGCATAGTATAGAAAGCATTTCGAAAGTATAATATTAATCTTAGCCAGCATAGACATTTCGTACTATGCCTACTATAGCTACCATCTAAACAGTGGGGCGCCACCATAAGTAGATGGCAGGTTATACAACTAAAACCGTACTGGGTTCGTATTGGGAATTGGATTTCCAACAAATGGTCAGGCTAAGGAACTTCCTACTGCCACATGGGTACGCCTCTAGAGGGACGTCCCGAGAACTTAACCAGCTCTCTGCCAACACAAGGCCGGGTTACCTCTGTAACTAGGTAACTACTACACGAGTATGCCACTCCCCGGTCCTTTGGGACCTTTATCCGAGGGCCCTCTACCACAAATCAACAACCATACAGTAAATGAGATCGGAGCTACCACAAAGGTAAATATCTGGGATCCATACCATGACATCACCTTTTTCTAGAAGGAAATGACATACCCTAAAGGGCGCGACCCTCATAACCTTACCGCATCTTTCCTGTTTCGACCATTTCCGGGTTGTGAGGTCCGATGAGGTCTCATTCACAAAGCTACGCTTTACACAAAAGCCATGCTTTGATCACAAATGATCAACAGATGATCATCAACACACAGCAGCACTTAGCATGCCACACTACCAAATTGGGAGTATATCACTGATAATCCTCAATTACATAACCTCTAAGCTCGTACGTCTTAGAGAAGGGTGTTACGCTAAGAGAATAAATTCTCTGTCACTAATAGATATGTATTTGAAAGAAATCTGCTTTATATCTCAAAGTTTAGTGTCAGACATACAACCATACAAGTCTGTTCCGGGTTCGAACAGAACAGAAGGCACTTCGTTCAATGAAGAAAGAAGCCCTTGCAAATTCGGGTATCCACAATCCCGATCGGACTTCCCTATTACTTAGGAATCTCTATACCGGAGGAACTCAGTGCAGAGACAATCGATAGGTTATCCGATCATTCTCGCAAATACCCGGTCTTCAACACCGGTCTTCAGCACCGGTCTTCAAATGCTATCCATTTCGACGTATCACTATTCGGAATGTGTTATCTGACACAAAGGTCCTTTTCCAGCTAAACCGGATAGTAAGCGTTTAATTTTGAAACACGTGGATATATCAATCACAAAGATTCACATTCAGGGTTCGATGTGGGTTTCGGATAACCAATTGGAATCCGACTCCCTGTCGCATCGAAGTTTAAATGCCGTTTACGGGCAAAGGGGTTTTCACACAAATACAGAATTTAATCACAAATCATAGTTCAGCACATAGAATCACACAATATCATAACCAAAACAGAAATTTTAATTCAGTGCACAACAATAGTTAATTGTTTCCCAATGTGGTAAGTGAATTAACCACACAACAATTTAATCAATGATCAATTATTCTTAATGATAAATAATTTAATAAAATCTTAATCAACTTTGTTAATGAATTATTTCTTAATCAATTAACTTAATTAACTACTAATTATAAATTAATCAACTTAAATTATCCAATAACAATTCTTAATTATAAATAAATTAGACACTTAACCAATTTTTAATTACAAATTATAAATCCTTAATTACTTAACTAATTACAATTATTAATTTAATCATTCTTAATTGCTTTCCAAAACAATTTATTATTTATCTAAATTAACATTTAGAAATCTTTTAATTATTTCGAAACTAGTTTATTACTATTACAAAAAGCTTTAATGTTAATTAACTTTAATATTTATCTTAAATTAATTAATTATTTAAAGTATTAATTAGATTTTAAAACGTTGTTAAGTATTTGTTTGGTTAATTAAACTTGAAATAAGTTCTTAACTCAAAACAGTTAAACATTAATTACTTTGTTAATACCAAAATTTGTGTAACATTATAACTTGAAATTTTATTTGGGCTTAACCCATTTTTGAAGCAAACCCGAGAAACCCAGTTTTTTTTCGAGTGTTATTCAAGTTCCTCTCCTCCTCCCGTTGTGATGTCCCAGAAATTTGGGCAATATTTATTTAATAATTTCACTAATAATTATTTTAAAATGTGAAATGTTGATTTAATAATCTAATTCAAACATAAATTCTCTTTTGAAAATGAATAACTATTTAGTTTGATAAATGATATTCTTTTGAAAATTTATGATAATAATAATTTTATTTAGGAATTTTATTCTTTTCAAAGGCTAAAAATATTTAAATGATAAAATGATCTTTCTAAGCTTATTTAAAGAATATTTTATTTATAATGTATATATGTGTATGCATTGTAAATAGGAGTTTTGATTTTTATTTAAATTTAAATTTAATAAGAATATTTTTAAAATTTATTATATATAAATGTATAACTTTTGAATTGCAAAATTTGATTTAAATTAGTATTTGAAAACTTTTCAAAGGTCAAAATCTACCTTATATTTTAAAAAGGGAAATATAAGTAAATATTTATTTTGTTTATAAAAATATAAAAGTTTAAATTGTGTTTTATTATAAAAGTTTATTTTGTTTTATTTTAAAAATTGTTTTCTTTTGAAATAAACTTAGTTCATTTATATTAGAGTATAATATTTTAGTTTGAAAACTTTGAAATAAAATTTAATTCAACATTCTTTTCTTTTTAAAATTTTCTCTTTTGAAAATTTAGTTTTAAAATATTATTGTAAAAATATTCAAATAAACATTAAGTTATGTAATTTTATAAAATAAGTTTTATGTAAACATGTAAGGCTAAATATTGATAAAACATTTAAAACATGTTAAATTAAATTAGAAATGGTTTTAGAAGAATTTAAATACATTTATAAATTAAGAATTTTCCTTTTTATATATTAAGGCACATGTGTTAAGCTTCTAACTAATAAAGAAGACACTTGTAATCACATTACAAACTTAACTAACAAGTGGCATGTTAATATATTTTGAAATTTATTTTTGTAGATAAGAAAACTTAGTAACTCATTTTTGTTCAAACATTTTTCTTCACTTTAAAACTGAAATCAGATTTTAGATGAAATCTGCAAAACCTAAATTTGTTCTAAAATCTACAAAACCAAATTCAATTAAAATCCACCTACAAAACTCAATTCATGTTAAAAACTGCAAAATCAAGTTTCAACTCTAGCAAAGAAGAATTGGGGTTCAGCAGCAAACTCATCTACATCAATCCACATCACGCAGTTTTAATTCAACAATAAAAATACAGTTTAAAATCAACTTCAACATCAAGAAAAGCAACTTCAACAAGCAGATTAAAATTCCAGAATTATCAATGCAAATGCAAGTCTGGTTCCAGGGAGATATGAGTTTGCATCTGGGTTGTTCTCTGCCTCTTTTATGAATAGGTGAGTAAATTTCTTTATTTTAAAAACAGTTTTTCCTTTTAAAAGCAAAGCTAAAACAAACTTACAGAACTCAAGTACAAACAAACTGTCATTTAAAAAAAATAAGACTGCTATGGATAAAACTGTAGTGCTTCATTTTGTTTGAAGTAAATAGTTTCACAATTTTTTTTTTTAAAATAGAGCTTTAAGTTATCAGTTGCATGTGAATATATAGGAATAAGTATGTTGTGATGATTGCATATTGATGAATGTTCTATGCGTATATATATAAATATGTATATATGTTGCTGTTGCCTGTATCTACATATCTATTTTTTTTGTAAACTAAGATTTTATTTAATAGAAATTCTTTATCACTTGAATTGATTTCAGTTAGAAATTTATGTGTAAAAAAAATATGTTTGTTTAATATAAATTTAGATTGGTAAATTATGATTTAGTTAAATTAAGTTAAATCGAAAAACTTGTAGCCTCCAAAACAAATACAACAGTTAATAATTTCAATAAGCAAGGATGACAAACTTCTTAAATTATTAGAACAAGTTTATAACTTGAATGCATGATTGAAATCATGAATTTTAAAATAAAATTCACATTTTATAATTAATTGATGAATGTGCATTTCTGGATGAAGCAAATTGGGAATTTTTGGGATTATCTGTTTGTCTAGAAATTTAGGGTGGTTATGGTGTTTCCTGGAGGTGAAGGGCAGTTCGATGAGTGGGGGAAAAATTTCAAACGGACTGTCAGAGGGTGATGGCGATAGTAGTGGACCATTATAGGTTTCAACCCCTAGTTTCTGAAGTTGGGGGTTTTTTGTGGATTTTTTTTGGGTTCTCTGTTGCATCGAGTGATGCAAGCCTTTGGGATTGGGAAGAAGGGTCTTAGTTGGAGCGTTGGCCGGAGTCGCGGTGTCTCAAATGATCGGAGGGGAGGTAGCGCGGTGTTGACAGGTTTGGAAGTGATGCAGTTGTAAGATTTCTAGGATTGCAGTGTATTATTGAATTTTGATTTCGTACTGCAGAGAGGTTTCTGGTGGTCGTGGTGAGGTGTGGGGTTGATCAGCGACGTGGTGAAGGGAATTACGATGGCTGGAGATGGTCTGAGCACCGGTGCATATGCACCATGCATATTTGAAGTTCTGGTGAACTATTTGGAGATGTGTAGGTTTGTGACTCAAAGTTACACTCGGGTGTTTGTGTTTCTGTCTCGAAGCATTTGGGTTGTTAACTCGAAGTAATAATTTGGTGGTCTCGGGTTTGCTTGCTTCAGGTTTTTATAACCTTTCTATATGCAGTTTTTTTTTTAAATTTGAATGTAAGTTCAAATTTAAGGTAGGGATTTCAATAGGGGTTTTCAAATGCAAAGTTTAGAATTTGAATTCAAGTGAACTTTTGGATTCAGAGGTTTAAAAATGAAAATTTTAAATTTTAAGCAAGATTCGAAATTGAGTTGTGAAATCAAGTCTAAATTTGGTTTTCAGGTTTACTTTGAATCCAGATTTAATTCAAAACAGTTTTGTAAATTTGAAAGATTGAACAAGTTTAAAATGTTTTAAAGTAGAATTTAAAAATGAGTTAGTTTTTTTTTATATAAGTTTTAAACTTGATAAAAATTCTTTTCTTAATTTTTCTGAATTAAAGTTATAAAAGTTAGATAATCAAATTATTTTAAAAAGCCTGATTTCCTATATAAAAATTATGTAATTTTGTTCTAAAACTTTTCTTATATAAGTAATGAATGTTTTCACTTCTATTTTAAGGAATAAATTTATTTAAAATTTGGATAATGTTTAAATAGTTAAACATTTTGAAATCTTAAATTTTAAAATGGAATTTGAATTTAATTTAGAAATGTATTGTTTTAAATACATTTGAAGGGTAATGAAGTCATTAATAAGTAAATGAATTATTTTGAAAATAATTAAGATAGATAAGAATTTACTTATTTATTTGATTTTAAATAATGATTTAGATTAATTTTTAATTAGTGTTGATTAATAATAATTAATCTAAGATAAATTTCTTAAGGAAGTGATTAAAGAAAATATTGTTAATTAATAAAGATAATTATCTTAGAATAATTAAGTAATTAATTAATGCGATTGATTTTGATAATTTATTTGGATTAATAAATTGAAGATAATCAATTGTTAACGGTTAAGTATAATTACTTGATAAATGTAATTAAGGAATTAATTACTTATTGTAATTAATTATGATAATGTGATTTGTTTAAATTAATTAATTTAGTTTAATTAATTTAAGAAATCATTTGATGATTTAATGAGAGTAATTACTTAATGTAATTAATGGAGCATGATTACTTTGAGAAGTAATAAATGATAATTACTGGAATGTAATTAGTGAGAGATGATTTTTAATTAAGTAATTTGGGTAATTACTTTTGTAATTAATCAAGTGATTAATTAATGAAGATAATTAATTATAGGGTAATTAATTTGTTAACGAGTAATTAAAGATAGTTAATTACTGAATTGAATATTTATCAAGGGTGATTAATAATTGTAATTTAAATTTAGATTAATTACTAAAGGTAATTAATTTTTAATAAAATAATTAATTTAAATATAGATTAGAGATCATTAATTAATATAACTAATGAAGTAATTAAGGATTATTTAATCAAGTAATAATTAGTAATTAAGTGATTAATTAATTGTAATTAATTAAGAATAAATGTTTAATTATAGTTAATTAATAAATGAAGTAATTAAATGTTAATTACTTATGATTAAGGTTAATTAATTTTGTGAAATTAATTAAAGACTAATTACTTATTGTAATTAGAGAATGATTAATCAAATGTGTTTAATCAAGTTGAATACTTAGAGAATGATTAATTAACTAGGTTAATTAATTAATGGATATATAAGCAGGATTTATAGATGTGTTAATTAATTTAATTCATTTTAAATTAATTATAGATGATGGTTAATAAATCATTGCTTATGGATGATATTGATATTTCTTTGGATGGTTGAGATCTCAGTAATGAGATGAGTAATATCTATATGATATGGATGCTTAGTTAAAGTAAGATAATATGGATTATCTGTTTGTGATGGTTATCTGGTTGTGATGATTATCTATTTGAGATTATGATACAGATTATCTGTTTATGATCAATGTGATCATCTATTGTGATATGTAGTTTATCTATCTAATAGATAATGATGAATTGAATTAATTGTTCAAACTAAATTCACTTGGACATTAAGATGGCATTTGGATTTCGATGAGACCGGGATTGGGTTTCCAAATTTGGAATTTCGAAAACCACATCGATCCAAATTAAACGTTAGGTTGTGAATCTCAAGTGAAGACTGAAGACTCGAGGTGTAAGGACTATTCGTCTGTATAACTCTAGGGGTGATTCCGTGATTAGTTTGGCGGAATAGTACTTTCAAGTTCGAGATGGTGATTTAGAGTGCAAGGGTTATCGTCGTTAACTCTGAGGGTGATTCCAATATGAGTGTAACGAGATAATGCCTTCGGTTTCGTTTGAACCCGGAACGAACTTGTATGGATTGAATGCTTTCAGAGCATCGTCAGGTGGACGATGAGCATTCTAAGATTAATGTGCCCTATAAAGGTAATCCTAGCCTCAAGCCTCATCAACCGGGAACGGCTAAAACAGGGGAGGTGCAGCAAGGCTAAGTGGGTCATGCCCAAGTAGGACGAGATTTACCCCTATCTAGAGGTCCCTTTATATTTCGGCTGTGTGGTAGTTGGCGACGACCAATCTGCAGGGTGGTCTTGTTCGGAACTGTTCAGTAAGGAATGGTTTCAGTCTTGTGTTGCAGGGGAGTTAGGGTGGCTCCTCGGTACGGTGATCTAGGCCACGTACTATGACGGGCGGTACTCTGGTAGCCCTGCCATTGATGGAATCCATAATCCAATAAGTGCCTATACAGTTTTGATTGTGCCCAACTATGTTGGAACGTGAGATGTAAGCATTCCAGCTATTTCTGTATTTTATTTTGAAAACCCTAGACACTATTATAATATCACTGGATTTCCTATCAAATGTTTTGGATAGCGTAAGGTAAAAACTTTTCCATGTTTATGTGTGGGAGGTCTTACGTGATACCTTTTGTTTTCAAAAGATTTTCTAAAGTTAAGCAATTTTAAACCCGTTTACTCACACCAGACCCATGTCTGACCCGAGTGTTTATTTTCTGTTTTATTAAACTCTTGGGTACTAAGATAATGTATGAGTAGTCAAGTGTTTCAGGATTGCTTTGACGAGTTCGGGAGGAGAAATGGAGCAGGAGGCTTCAGCATGTAGATATATATAGTGGTTCCGCTGTGATTGAATTGTATATGTTTTCTCTGATGTACTTGAACTGTAATTGCTAGACAGGTGTTTATAACTGTCTAGTTTGTGTTGTATTAGTTGTATAACTCTGATATATATAATACTATGTAATGTTTTATGTGATATAATATGATTTATTCGTTCCGCTGTGAGATTCTGATGTTGTCTGTTTCTTTCTTTTCTATCCCTTTCTTTCTTCTTAATGATGCGTCTTTCTCTGGAATGGAAGGCGGGTCGCTACACTCGTATACCACTTCTTCTCTGTTCTTTTAAAATTAAGTTTTCAAACTGCAGAACTCCCTGACACCCAAACAACGCCGTGCACGTGCACGTCACCGCGCCACCACTCTGGTGGCCATCGCGACCTTCGGCAAGTCGCACTTCAACCCATTACTCGAAATTGAAACACGACTTGACACAAAACACTCGAAATCGAAAATGAGCATTTCGCTCGACACTGCAACTCGAACTCACCAAAACGAAGTTGCCTCGCCACCGCTCCTCAAACCACCAGCGACGCCACGCCTTCGGCCATATCACGTCAACCCCCTACGCTAACATTTCCCTCAATTTCGAGCAACTCGATCACCTCAAGGTGACGCAAACACCTTGCCACTGAACACGTCCAAAACTCGAGCTTTAACCCTAAACTCGCTTCGACCCACCCATTTACGCAATAGAAAAATTATCTGATAATTTTCCTGAAATCATTGATTAATAAACTAGCTTCAAACAAAATTTCATCAACCAAATTATGTTAGATTACCAGAAATTAGTTAAAACGTGATTATGATCAACTACAACCTGCTCCTTGAATACTTAATTAAAAATCATGATATGTTAAAAATCATAACTTTGTACGTTTATTCAAATTATGTAATCAAATCAATGTTTTAAAGTACTTGAATTTATCATATGATTCTTCTTTTCACTGTAAACCAAGTTACAGAGTCAATATTTTTCACTTCAAACTTGAAACAGAATTAACTCATAAATGATGTTTAAACTAACCTATTTGTTAAAGATAAAAATCTATCAAAGATTAGGGAAGTGAGATTTAAAGTTTTTAGCTTAATTGAGCCTTGTACTTTTTTTGAAAACAAAACACAGAGATGATAGCAACTATGTACAGTGAACAAATAAAATTAGTATACATATAAATTCTTATCTATATATAGCCATAAGAATAACATTTACCATAAGCCATCTACACAGTTTAATTATGCATGAATCTTTTCAAAATATGTTACTCACCTAGAAGCAAATTTGAAACTGAACACTTTGGTATTGAGAATAAATGCAGTTTTGATTTTTTTCTTCAGAAGATCATACTTAAGTTTGTAAATATTATGTTGCTTATATTTTTCTTTCCTGACTTTGCTATATTTTTATGAACGAATAACACAATATGGATGTGTATATAGAAGGGAGAGAGGTTTGTACTAAAGGAAGGTTTTACTGGAACAACTTTATCTTTAATCAGATTTTTTCTATTTGTTTTGGTGGCTAAGCAAAAATTAATTTCGGCTGAAATCATATGATGGTGTACTAAGCAAGATGGCATTTAATGCTCATGCTTCCATCCGTGTTAACATATAATCCTATTTGATTTTTGTAACTACAATTTTGTTTTATTTGTAGATTTTTTTCTTGCATATATTTTTGTTTTGTTGTTTCCTGGTTTACATAATTTACATGCAACTTGTATGAATTTCCTATGCCATTCTATAACCACATGATTTTTTTACAAACATACATTTTAAATTTTATTTCTATTCAAAGTTTAGCTATCAACATTTAATTTATATTTTTATATTTTGTTTTATTCCTTTTTATAACTTCATAAAGAAAATGAATAAAAGCACAATTTATACCTTTAATAAATAGTCGTAAATATTATTTTTCAAAGTATAACCTTTTAAAGAAAATTCATTTTGAATACATTTTGAATTTCCAAATCAAAATTTTATTTATATCCAATTCTATTAAAAATATTTATTTTGAGTTTCAAATCCAAATTTTAAAACAAATAAGTATATATATTATTAAATTTGAAAAATTCAAACAAACCCACAATTTAACCCAAAAATTTAATTTAATTACAAGTTTAAATTCGTCTTTAAACTGGTATCATTACAGCTTTAGCCCGTTCAGGTTCTGTTTTAAGCAATTTCACCCTCTCCTTAACTAACGGCCTCAATCTTTTTTCTTCATACAAGTTGGAGACAAGTTTATTCCTTTCATTTGTAACCTCATCCCTTTTTGCTACAACCTCAAAGATTTAGCCCTTAAGGAACATAACTCTCTTTGTTAACGATGAAATCTGCTCCTTAAAATTTGGAATTTGATCAACATAGTCATAGGAAACTTGTTAAAGAAAAAACATGTGCTTAGCCACCTAAATATATATACAATATATGATAAATAAAGATTCATAAAGCCAAAAGTTTGTGTTAGACAGACATGTAAGGATATGATCTCTCTCTTTTCCTCCTCCTCCGTTGTTGTTGTTGAGAGAGATATCTCTCTCTTTTCCTCCTCCTCCGTTGTTGTTTGTTGAGAGAGATTGGATGACTGAACGAACAAAGTCATTAAAACTGAAGTGATAGGTTAAGCCAAAACTTTGGAAGGTAGAGATTCCGAAGAAGGAGTCAGGCCTAACTCCTGATACAAACATAGTATGTCAGTTGCAGATGAAAGAATTGCAATATCTCTCTCTTTTCCTCCTCCTCCGTTGTTGTTGTTGAGAGAGATATCTCTCTCTTTTCCTCCTCCTCCGTTGTTGTTGTTGAGAGAGATTTAATTGTGGCCATAGCTGGGCTTGGATCGTCAGCAATGGCACGAAGAGTTTGATCTTCACCAGGTTTGGCCCTTTTAACCGAGGGAGGAATTGGAATACTAGACAGATCACTAGAATCCGACTTTCTCTTACGACTCTCAATAGAATGAAGAGCATCAGCGATCCATAATGGGGGAAGCTTTTATAATCGCAACTGAAGAAGAGATAGAGGTTTTAGCTTTCTTGGATTTAACAGCCGAAATGGCAAGAGTCAGAACTAAGTCAAGGAAGGAATTATAAGATGCCGATATAACAGACTTCATTAAAATTATAACAAAAGATAAAGTGATTACCAAAGGAATTGTGCAGAATATGGGAATTGAGAGAAAAAACATTTTTGTTACCAACAACCAAAGCTTATTTCCCGTGAGCATCTTTCTTGATCATTGGGGGTTCCCTGAGCACTTTGTGACTTTCTAGGATCAAGGAATATTTTCAGAGGTTGGCTTCGGTCAAAAGCTTAAGCTTGTCTCCCATATTTTGAGAAGCCAGGTTCAAAGAATTGATTGTACTAGTAAGAATTTATACCTTTAGGAGCAGCAGTTCTAAAAAAATAACTATTATATAAGAAAGAAGTGAAATTTAGTCTGAACACAAGAGGGAAAGCAACAAACCTTACTAGGAGTAAAGAAAAACCCCTGGACTTCAGGAATATGGCTCTTAACATAAAAGATGGGTTTCCCTGTCCTTAGCTTCGTCGATCAGGTTAATGACTAAGCTCTTCAGATGAGGAAGAATGTGGTACATAAAACCCAATGGTTGCTTTCTCACTTTAATAGGATTTATCAACGAATGAAGATATTCAGTGTCGAGTGAGGGGAGATAAGCTTCCCTGGCTAGTATCTCAAGGAAACTTAGATATGTATAAGAATTGGGCAGCAATTGAATTAGGGTAATCCCCAAGTGATCCAAAAATTGAGTGAAGAATTTCAAGAGAGGAGGGTAACCTAAATGTCAAATATGGATCATGGTGAAGGAAAAGAAACCGTTCGGAGGATTATCTATTCCTTCGGATGGGCCTGCCCCTCTGGCCTCAACGTTAGAAATGCCAAACTGTCAAAGAATAGTGTTCACCTCATCTTTAGCGGTTATCCAAGATTGAAAAAGTCTGAAATTCCTTTTTTTAGGAGCAAGAGAAGATTTATAGCCTTTATTAGTTTTCTTGCTAGCTATTTTTATGTCAAGTAATATCATGAAGAAATCAGGGAAGTATCATATATGTTATAAAAGTTTAAAGTACTTAAGAAGATGTTAAAATAAATTTGTTCTTTAAATTTGGGTATAGATAAATATATAACATTGCCGAACTCATAAATAGTCAGCAACTTCATAACTAATTGTAGATTCCTTAATTATTTGTCAAGTTCATAACAAAATACCGAACTCATAACTATTTATCGTAACAAGGAGTCAAACCTATAGATAGTTAGTGAATTCATAACCAGTTTAAGGTTCTTTTTCATGGCTAGATGTTGAGCCTACAAAAGATATAGAATTTATAATTAACTAATTATCCTATAAGTAATTGTCAAATTTGTAGCTAGTTAACAACACTCTAACAGGATGTCGAGTTTGTAACTGGCTAACAATTTAATAAGAAGTCATCAAATTCATAACAAGATATCGAACCTACAACTTATTATCGAGTTAATAACCAAAGGTCGAACTCATAGCTTGTGGTCGAGTTCAAAAACCAGGTGTCAAAATAGTTAACGAGTTCGTAACTTAATATAGATTCTTAACTAGTTATCGGGTCTATAATTAAATGTCGAACCCATAAGAGTTACCGAATTCATAATTAGTTAACAACCATAAATGGATGTTGAATTTGAAACTAATTGATGGCTGAGGAGTTTATTATAAGTTTACGACTCTCTAAATGAGTATCGAGCCTATAACTAGGTAGCAAGCTCCTAAGGGTATCGAGCATCTAAGTAGAAGTCGATTTTCTGCCAATTATCAAAACCCCAGTAATTATCGAGTTTCTAGAAGGTTATCAAGCTATAATAATTATCATAATTTATTAGGGTTTTGTTAATCATTAAGATTATGCATTTTCAAACAACATCTGAGTCCAAACACCAAATTCTCAAAATCACGAGTACGTTTGGATAATTAAAACCCAAATGGTTTATAGAAACCCGGTTATCAAAACCTTAATTTAAAAGCCAAAGACTCCCTCTTTCATACTAAAGTCGACTGAAAAGAGAAATCGTACCCTAAATCGAGTTTGGATACTGTAGGAATCAAAAGACTTTACTTGAAATTTCAAGATTAAAAAGTAGAAAAACATAATTATTGTTTTGAGTTTAGTTGTATGTAGAGCTTCTAAAGGAAGGGAAGATTGATATTTATAGCAGAAAAACGAAGAAATATAGAACGCCGATTCCTATTCAAATGAACGAATGAGATTGAAATCGAATACCAGTAGGTGGCAACTTGAAAAGTTAAATTATACTAAAATATAATTTGCTTCTTCTACAAAGCGATGGGGGGTAAATATTACCACAAACATACATATCGAGCTTCTACAAGAGAACCTATCAAGTTTGGAATCAACAAGGGGTCTTGAGTCAGGAGAATGCCAAGTCATCAAGCACTCAACATTTAACAAAAGATAGCGAGCTTCAAGCAATTATAAAAAGATCTCAAACCTCTACAATAAATGGGAGTCTTGAATGCTCAAATAGTTAACAGGAATAGAAAAGGTATTGAACCTCCAAGACTGTCAAAATTAAAGCAGATGGAAAGTATAAGGGATATCGATCTTGAACACAAAGAGGAACCAGTGTCGAGCCTTAACAACCATAAGGGTTGTCGAGCATATAAAGCAAGAGAGGCATTGAGCCTCAATAACCATAGGGATTGTTAAGCATATAACAAGCAAAAGATACTTGTAGTTATCGAGCTATCACTACAACAAAAATACCATTTCACAACTGCCAAAAACAGTTGTAATAAGTCTATTACAACAGGCATCCGTCGGTCTTTATATCTGCAGTTGTAATAGAGCGGGTTAATTTACAATGGTCACCTACAGTTGCATAAGCATTTGTAATAAGTCCTTTTGCAACTGCAAATAGCAATTGTAAAAGATTTATTTACAACGGGTTTCAGCAGTTGTAAAAGACTTTTTACAACTACTATTTGCACTTGTATTAAAGTTTATCGCAACAACCAAAATCAGTTGTTATAACTTGCAACCGCTAACCGGTGTTCTAATAGAATCTTTTACAATGGCTTTCCACAGTTGTAAAACACTTATTTACAACTGTTTACGACACTTGCAATAAATATTTTAACTACTGTTTTCGTCTGTTGCGTTAATATTTTACAACAGTTTGTAATAGTTGTAGTAGGATGTACTATGATGAAAGTTGCACCAAATATTTTTACAACTGCTACAAATTACTATAATTCACCTTTTCACAATTGCTCTTAACCATAAATTTCATGATGTTATAATTAAAACCAATATTTTGTTAATAATAACCAAAATCATTCAAATACTTGAAACAATAGGAAGCATTCACATTCAAAAACAATTCAAGTTTACACCATTTATGAATTCATAACTCCGTTCCAAAAACATAACTAAATCCATCACATAAGTCGGTAAAAGTATATATACCTACCAATCAAAAGAGAAATTCTTTATGCCAAGCAATAGGCGTCCCAACCACTTGTCCAATCGTATAGATATCTGAAGTAGGCCTAAATAGTAAGCTTCCGGATCCACCATCGCATTGACCCAAACTTTCCAAGCATCTGCTCCTAGTGGTATATGATGCACTAAAACAATAGGGTTGGTAGATGCGGTTGTTGCTTCTACGACAACAGTCCTTTGCCAACTCAATAATTTGCACTTTCTAGGCTGCTGCCGAAGTTGTATATTAACACTAGTTGTGACGTTGTTTCTACTCCGATGAGACTGTGAAAATAAAGCATTATGGTGAAATAAATTCAGAAAAATGAGATTGGTAAACATTCATTCTACCGAAATTTACATCTTATAAACAACCGCTCTCTTACATATTGTAAACAACGCTCCCTTAAGCGCAATGAAAATTATTCATTTTATTGGCTTATATTTATTGCTATTCTTGAACCACAAAGGAATGTGCAACACAAATTAGTATGCTGACCAGGGCTTAACATATAATGTACATAGTAATAAATATAATAGAATATGAGTAGTACCTCATATAATATGAGCAACTTTTCCCATAGATCAATGTAATAAGGAAACACAATATTCATAATATGGTCAGAGCGGCAACACGATTTCCACGAAAAGAAACAATACACAATAATTTATGGGGACAACTAAATGTTTATTATTCATAATTTTGAATTTTAATAAAATGTAAAGGCAAGCTAGATTTTTTTTAATATGTCATAACCTATATTTGTTCTACTATAATTAACACAATTGCACCCTGTCCAGGAAAATCCAATTGATAAAACCGTGGTTTATCCACAGCGATACGGAGATGCTGTAAACTGTAAACAAGACTTAAATAGCAAGTAAAACAAATAAAATTTCATACAACTAATTGATTGAAAATTCAAAGAAACAAACGGCAAGTAACAACAATGATATCCTATAGCTATAGCTACAATTAAGAGAAAAGTCATGCTTAATTGTAATGCGTCATCACTTTTTTTCAATTTATGTGTGTGCGTCCTGACAGCGTACTGATTACGACCACTTGCCTTGATTACTAAAATTAAGAGAAAAGCCATGCTTTGTCCGATGGATAGTAAAAAAAAAGCGTTGTAGCAATTTCATTCAGGCTGTTTGACTTTTATTGCAAGTTATGCACCGTCCAAATGCTATGGATATTGAATAGGCAAAAAAAATGAAAAATCTAAGTTTAGATGAATTTAACCAGATATGGACATTGAATTGGAATCCATCCAAGCTATACGAGTACTAGAAAAATAATTTATGTGCATTACGACTCTGTAATAGAATTACAGATGCTAGTTTTTATCGGCGTAACATATTTAAGTCGTCTCAAAATTTCAATATCTATTCAAAAGTTCACTTTTCATTTCTTAAAATTTGTAATCTTGGATAGCTCCATAGCATAAATTCTTTGTAGGAATGAGGAGGAAAAAAACAAAAGAAAGCAAAATAGGGGAAGAAGAAAAATCAAATTGTGGAAATGAGAACGATTGCGCAGAAACCGGCGTATGTAACCTTTGTAGACAAAAAAAAACAAAGTGCTATTCTTGAACTGGGATTATTTTTAAGTGATACAAACATACAGAACTTGTATAAAAGGCTGTGATGACTGGTGAGATGCAGTAGTTAATTTTTTATAAATAACCTACCTATGTCCCATATTACATTCATATCTATGCAACTTCATGACTATACGATGGAAGTCTCTGTTTGACCTGATTTTATGTGTATTTGAATTCGAAATTCTGAATAATCACATAAATCGATACTAAACAGAAACAATCGTTTGCTATAGTCCAACGATTGTTAAATATGCGTGATCTGTATATGGTCTTGCATTTCAACCATCAACTCATTTGTTTGCAACTAGCATGTAATGAATCTTTTTATATAATGAATCCATTTTTTTTGTTTTTCCATATATTTAGCTTCTAAATTTTACTCAAGAGGCGCCTGAACTCAAAGTCTCCGTTATCAGGTGTTTACTTTCAAGAGCCCATCTCTGCTTTGGGCTGGATGGTCAACCTATATAAAAGCGTTGATGTTGATTTTGTCAAGTCAGAATCGAGATTACTAAATCCTAAGCTGGCACGTTCCTATCTTTGATCGATGAAATGCCAGCTGGTGGAGGCAAATTTATAGGTTGTGCTATCTGTGACGTTGATAAGATAGCTACTTTCTACTACTGCTTCTGATGAATGTGAACATGGAGTGAAACACATTACAGTGCGAGAAATTAAATACCTTTTTTAATTTGTTATATTAAATACCTTTTATTTGTTCTTTTCAACAGTATTGATATAAAAGCCGGACATGACTACAAAATCGGATAGTATAATTTTAAGGGGATTAGACATCTAAAAATAAATTATTATAATAAAGACATGATAAATGTAACCACCTCAAATGACAATGAAAATTATTATAATAACCGAGTTAAACTCTGTTTTGAACTGGGTCAAACTAAGTTTAAAACCATGTTACATGTATGTGATATGTGTATATGTATAGATATATTATTATTTCTCTTACTATTACTTTTACTATTTATATAATATGTACAATTGTAATATACTATTACTATTACTGTTACTATTTATATAAAGAATAATTTTGTTGACATTTACAAAGATATATCACATACATACATATAAATACATACATATAAATAGCAATTGTACATATTATGACGAGGGTACTAACTATGGTGAATGTGCTGTTGTGCATGTGGATACTGTAAACTTTGAAGGTCGTACACAAAAACATAAATATAACATTGTTTTGGAAATACCTAAGGCGTATTGCCATAAAGAGTCACTGGTTCTTCCGCTACATTTTGTTTACTATTGATGTTCTGTTGAAAAAAAATGTTAGACACGCACTAACAAATTAAATGTATATCGATTACTTAACACAATGAATCAATTATAACTTACATCCATAGAAAAATCGGAGAGCTATTTCATTTGAGCCAAATAATGAGAAGAAAACAACAAATAACCGACGCCAAATAATGAGAAGAAAACAACAAATAACCGACGCAGCAGTGCTTACTACTACCATTAATTTATAATCACACAACATAATTCAAATTTCTTTTTTCTGTTTTGTCTAGACTTTAATTTCACTTCATCAGTGCATTGTCCACTTACACACTTCTCAAACATAAATTTAGTTTATTTTACCAACATTTCAGACTCATTCGAATCACCATCCAAATATAAAGAGTTCATATGTTTATTATACTGTAAAAGGCTCCCATAAGTCCAATCCCATACACCGACAAAAATAGCCTCGGTATCAGGGCAAAAAGTCAAACCAGAAATTTCACTAAAGAAATCCAACTCCTGACACCTTCGATATCCACTGCCCACATTATATACGTGCACAAAATCTGCAGGTTTAGCCATTGCCTAGAACAGACCATTTGATGAAAACCAAACTGACCGAATCGCCCCAAGATTTCCTCTTAATACAACTAAAGATTTGGAGAGGTTATGTATATCCCATTCCCAGCATGTTTTGTCTTGATTACCTGTTACAAATGTGATTCCATCTTGATTCCACGCAGATGCAAAGGAGAAGTCTCTAGCAATCATGGTATTAACATTCTGGTGCTAATATGTCTTCATCATCAGTCTAGTCATGACAACTCCACATTGTACTCCTTCTATGATCAACTCTGGCACCAACTATGACAATCAATGGCCAGAATTCGATACATTTTGATTTGTTCAACTTTTTTGCTTGTAAATTAAGATCGATGGATTTTTACACTTCTATGTAGAATTTACGATTTACTATTATACATGTAAATCAGCGGATGTTAACATTCTAGCAAAATATGTTCTAAATTGTGTACTAAAGCACAGTAGCATTATAGATGGATAAAACATTTCACTTTATTTTGATGAGATTCAAATCACCTCTTTGTAATAAGTTATTAATAAACTAAGTTACTAAGAACCTTCATCAACTAAAAACTCTTTCATAAAAAGCATCTTTGTCCCGCATATTTTAGATACGAAAAAGATAATAGAATTTACACATAGATGGACATAGATACATACATAGATGTATACGAAAAAGATAATAGAATTTACATATAGATGGATATAGATACATACATAGATGTATATGTATGTGTGTGTCATCCAAACTGGTGCAATTTAAGCGGCAACGCACACTTGCTCTGTGATTTACTCAAGCTGGTGCAATTTAGTTATTTTACAACAATTTTTATATTTGCATTAAGAACCCAACGTTATTGCTACATTGCAATGCATATTTGAAGTACAATTAAACAATCAATATTCTATAATAAAATTTAATAATGTAGTCAACAAAACATTGGAATCAAGGATAAGATATAGTGATATATGAATATCAGATCTCAACAGCGAAAACATGTTATTCATGTACAAAACATGATTGGTTTTTGTAGTCAAAGTTAAGTAGGAACCATAAACAATTAAATAGGGCATTCTCAACAACATCAAGCTGTTTTGGTTTTGGGAACAACTTGATATTAGCTGCTTTTAATATGACTTTCTCACCCTCTCTTAAAAAATGTGTTTCTTTTATCACTTCCTATTTTTTCATTTAATAAAGTAAAGCAAAAAAACGTGCTCCATTGTTCCCATAAATACCTAAGCAAACATACTGTGCAATTCATTTTCACAAACACCACCACATTCTCATTCTCAGAGCACTTTTGTTTGCATATACTACTTCAAATTCTATAAAATTTCTCATTAAATCACTGATCATGTCCAAAACCAAGAAATCCATATTCTCTATTACATGTGATAGGTTGAATCAATACATAAAAGAGAAGAGAACCTTTCCTGAATTTGGAGGACTCCTTAGCCAGGAAAGTTTACACTAATTAGTTTGAAAAGCTATATAACAAACTAATTATATTAAAACATCTTTAAGCTTAGATTCAAAATATTTGAAAATAACATACAAATAAAATTAATCAACTGTATAACCAACTGTAGGCAGACCGAGTTCATCTTAGTGAAATAAATTAATACTAATCAAGTTAATCAACCCAGAAAAATGAAATTAAAATCAACAGATTAGAAAATAATGAAAGAGATCAAACCTACGAGTGATAGCACGAGCACGTACAAGCGGCGAGCATGAGCGATCTAGCTAGAAGCGATAGGGCGGCTTGCGATCGACGACGGTGATGATTTAGGGCTTTTTGGATCTACGACTAAATTATTACAAGGAGGGAAAACAATTTTTTTTTGCTAGTTTAGATTTGTTGCGACGTTTAGGTCTTGAGAAAAAGGAAAGGAGCGATGTATTTTTTTAGGTTTGGGCTACCGAAAAAATGAATGGAGGGAGATTGAAAGCCCCATACGTGATAGAAATATAATATTTGTCACAACTGTTGAAAATAGTTGTCATAAATAAATGTTGCAACTGCTATGCAAATATGGTTGTTATAAGTATCATTATTACAACTGCTGAAATAAAACAGTTGTTAGAAAATACCTATTACAGCCGCTGAAATAAAATAGTTGTTAAAAAATACCTATAACAATTGTTAACTTTTGTTAGTAGTAAATGAAAGGTTGTAATATGGTTATTTTGTTGTAGTGTATACTTTTAGATATCGAGCTTTAACAATACACGAGCTATCGATCTCGAAGGTAGCAGGATTGCCAAAGGCAAAGGAAAAGATATCGAATCTCTACAACACAGTGTTGTGGAACATGTAATAAAGGGAGGATGTCACACTATTAAAAGACATTAAGCATCTAGTGACATACTGGCCATGGGGAGTCAAGCTTCTATAGAGATGAGAATTATGAAGGAATGACAAACTTTAACTCCAGCAAGGGGTTTCGAGTTTCTACAAGCAAGAGATGCCGCAACTTAAAAGATGTATAGGATGTCGAAATTCTACAAAGGAGATAGTGTTACTGAACTTAAACAGGCAAGTGATGTCAAATATTAAAAAGGGGATGCCAAAATTACATCAAGGTAGCGTTATTAAAGCCCTTGGATCCTAAGCCATGGCACGTGTCAGCCATCCCGCATAGTTGCACCCCTATAAATAGACTTTATCGAAAACCAATAGGGGCGATTCTTTCTTTTTCTATTTCTCGAGTTTTAAAGTTGTAAACCTTAAGTTGAATTGGGGATTTTAGAGCCGATTGTAATTTTTTGTACATTTTACATATAAGTGCTTGGACAATTAACTTTGTATAGCACACTTCAATCAAATAAAAATATTTGACTATTATTGAACTTTTGACGTGCATATAACTCATATTTGTACTTGGACTTGGACAATGGACATGTATATGACCGACCTTCGGACCCTAACTTGAACTTGCATATACTTCCATGCTTGCATAAGGCCACTTAAGCCCTTATCCAAGCCAAACTTAACTTGCCTTGCATATTTGATAGCAAAGAAATTTGCTAACACTTATTACATTGTATAATATCATACATATACATATATATAACAATAATATATAATTATTTCAGGAAAGAGAGCGTGTTCATCATATCTCCTACTTGGACGTGTTTATTCGTACCCACGCCATCGAGCATGTCAATGGAGATGGCTTAATAACATACACATTGCATGATACGAAAACACAAGAGGCCATGGTACGAATGTTTTAAATATAAGTTATTAACAATGACTTTAAATATAAGTTATAAATGATTAAAATAATGTAGTATGAATTTTAATTGTAATTCAATTTGTATTCGCAGGATAAATTCCTGTAAGAATTGCTCGAGGGAACAGGTTGGGACGAGCTGACTATTGAAGAGGAGGATCGGATTTTTGACGCTGTTATGGAAATGCCAATGAGAAATAGATGTTTTGGTTTTTAGAACTAAGAGGTATTGTTTATGTCTACTATATTTATGAATAACATATAGCACATTGATTTTAATTATCACAGTACATGAAAATCATACATTTTAATAAACAATGTTACATGCTAACACATGCAAAGCATCCATCAGAAAGCTCAAGACAATTAGGAGATTGTAGAGTTGAGAGCTCAAATTGCTGACTTGGAGAATAGAGACCGGTGTCGGTCTATAGAGATGTACCAGATGTTGGATGAGTGCATTGCCGCGTATATGCAACATCATGGCACATTTCCTTCATCTACGGGATCTAGAGACGACGAGGATCAGTAGGTATGATTTTTTTGACTATGTGTATGTGTATTTTGAGACGGGTTGGGTTGTTTCAGTATGTTGCAAGGTAATTTTAGAGTTATATATATACTTTGAGATGTGTGAGGTTGACGAGATTTGATATTTATGATACATGTTGTTGGATAGTTAATGTTGATTTGACGTGATGTTTGATATATTTTGAGATGTTGATGAATGTTTGTGACTTGTGATATATTGATGGATATTTTGAGATGTTTATGGATGTTTGTGACTTGTTATATATTGATGGATGTTTGAGGTTGGTTTAATGTATATGTTGATGTTTTTTCTTATTGGTGTGATATATTTTGTGATATATGTGATTTACATGTGTGAAATTGAGCTGCGATATATATATATATATATATTGTTATATATGTGTTGTTTGGGGGTGAAATGTTGCTGTAATACTAAAGCTTTAGATTTTCGACGACTTCCAGGTAGCTAATTTTCAGACAGCTTGCGGCGACTAATTGGTAAAAGCATGACCTTCCACATGTACATGACGAGACATTGAAAGCCATTAAAAAGTCTTCAATAACTGTTGGAAAAATGTCGATGAGCTATCGAAAAGTGCATCGAAGAACAGTAGTTCGATGACTAATGTTTCAACGGCTATTTACATTGGCTTTTGAAGGCCGCTGATGGCAACGGAATAACTGTTGTTTCTTATAGTGATATTATCACACGTCTTTCATTGTTCTTGTCTCGAATTGTGTCTCAAGGATTACTATTCTTGTTTAGGAAGGATAATTGATTTGGACGAGATAATTGGTTTTGACGGGATAATTTGGTTTAGATAGGATAGGCGGGTTTTGAAATAATAGAATTGGCGTAATGCCATTGGAAACTACCGCATGTCCAAGAGTTTTATTGTGCGTCCATGGATTTTGATTAGCTCGGTTCTGGTCGGATTACTTCCGGTATAGCTCCACATTTGGTCTCATGGATTGTCGCTTTGAAATACATTTGTGCACTACTCCCCATTGAGTTATGGTGTGATATACTATGCTAGTGGTTGATTCACAACCTTTTGGTGCATGATAGCATAATATGAGATTCGTGGGTATCCTGTGCATTATATTTAGAACATGTACATTTCCTATTGTTATAGCTTAAAAACATATTTTACTTGTATTGTATTGATGTGAAGATGACATGCACCTCTAAATTAATTATACAGCACAAGTAGCATGTAGGATCGATTTCACCTTAGAGGGGGGGGTGAATAGGGTGATAGTGTTAATTATAAAAATTAATCGCGGAAGCTTATAAAATATTCAATTCAGATCACAGAATAGCAGCACAGATATCGCAGAATATAAATAACAGAAAAAACAGAACAACACAGAATTTACCCAGCTTCGGCAAAACCCTGCCTACGTGCTGCCCCAAGGTTTCTACTAGAAATTAGATAGTCCCTCGCTTACACACGTAAACTCGCTATACCCGCTATTGACTAATCTAACTCTACGCTCAAAACCTTGCCATAGAATTGTCATTGATTTGAATTGTGCATTACTGGTCTTTGCATTTACCAGTTTCATTTAGTTGATACTTGCTGTCATATTTGCTGTGACATCCATGTTCCCTGTTGAGTCTTTGGTGGTGCTACCACTTTGAATTTGCTTCTCTGTTGAACTTATGCTTGGTTTGCGTTGCAGTCCATGTTTGTTGTGACATTGTTCACTTCATGTTTGCATACTGTACTGATTGTTCTTCACCTCTCTTGCATCATTGATGTTTCTTGAGCTTCTGACCTGAACTTGACTCACTTGTGTATTGCCTTCACTGTCCACTTGAACTTGGAGTCTGCCTTGATCATCTTGTAACCTGGTCTGGTCTGGTGCACCTTGTTTGCTGTGACATTGTTCATATCTGTTTATGTGCAGTTTACATTCATGTTGCCTCTGTGTTTGTTGTATCTTTGAGCACTTGATCATTTAAGCCTTTGTGCTTTGGTGCTGTGTTGAATTTGTGCAGTGTTGTACTTGTTGCCTTGTATCACTGGTTCATTCCACTATTTCATGCATGCTCGACAATGTGACTTGTTTTGTTTGCATTTGGCCCTGTTGTTGTTGGTCTGGAGTTGTTTAATGAAGAGGTTGAACCTGTTAGTCGAGCTTGCATACTTCATGTAGCCTTGTGTTGAACCCAGTTTTACAGCTCGGGTTTGACCTTGTGCTCGTGTCGTGATTTTAAATATATTGCACATGAGTTGACCCGGCTTTTCATTTGGGTTTGACCTGTGCTCACTTGTCCCTGTAGCATTATCAAGTGTATAAATCGGTGTGCACGGCCTTGTGGCATATACAGTGATACACTGTGTATGTCACAAGCTATTCGTGTATGATGAATTCAAATTTAAATGATGACGAACAACCCAAATAACTGAGGCAAATATTATTTTCAAAAACCATATTTTATTTTATATTGCAACAATATTTCTTTTTCAATTTTACTGCGTTAGTGAATATTTTTGCAGATTTCTCAGATGCTGGATTCAGAAACTGGAATGCAGTTGAAGACAAAATACGAGTGTGAGTGATATGTAGTGAGGTGCTGATGTAAATGTGAAATTATGTTGTATTGTAATCAAAGTTGTATATGTATAGTGAGAGCTTGAAATTGTACTATTCAACATTGTAATAAATATTTGTTTGAATAAAATATTCGTTTGAATTCAAAATCTGTGTTATCTATTTTATTCAGCAAATATTTATTTAACCTGTGAAAAATAAAATAGTACATTAACAAATACATTTAAATGAATGTATATATGTTTATTATCATCAAACAAAAATCATATAAGCGCATATTCAACAATCTCCCCCTTTTGATGATAACAAACATATATTTAAGATTTTAAATATGTTAAATGTATTTGATCATGGATATATCCTAATTGCTCCCCCTATTTAAATGCTTCCTCTCTTCACAAAACTCCCCCTACATATATGCATACAAATAAAAATATGCAAATGAGCCTAGATGCAAATAGAAAATTATTTGACCTTTGCTTTATTTGACAAAATCTTAACTTTTCTCTCCCCCTTTTGTTATCAGCAAAAGAATAATAGTGTTAGAGAAAATAGAGATAAAGTGATCGATATTAATCCAACATTAAAACTCAATTGAATATAAATATTAAATTTCAATAAAAAATCAAACAAAAATCATAAATATTTTGTTAGGCGCATATTCCACTTTTAGAATGATGGAAATGATGTCATCATATAAAACCATACAGTTGTGTCTATTTGTGGCATATTTATATCAGGAATTTGAATATCTACTAACCATGCATAACCGTTAGGACTTTTAAATGAGATTAGTAGTATTCCAATTTTATTTTAAAAAAAATGAATTCAAGTATCTTCTTACCACGCATAACTGTGAGGACTTTTAAATGGGATTAGAATCAACTTGTTTATTTTAAAAGAAAAAATCAACTTTTGATATGCGTTCCATACATGCATAACCGTGAGGACTTTTAAATGAGCATGGAAGCACATAACAAATTCCAAGTAATTCACCCATGCATAACCGTGAGGACTTTTAAATGAGAGTGAATACTTTGGTATTTATTATTATTATTATTACCTTTTTTAAAAAAAAAATGTGAAAAACGAAAAACGAACGATTCCTGTTTAAAGTACCACATATCGACAAACTATATAGAATTTTGATGAGTGATGGTCGTTAGAAATATGATAGATATAGAGATGGTCATGGAATTTTTACCAACAAACAGTTTTATAACTCTTGTTTAAATTTCTAAAGAAATTTATTAATTATACCGTCTCGAGTCATAATATTTGATCAATATTAACACTCGTCACTTTTTCAATCACTATTTTTCTTTTCGATAAACATTAGGGAGTTAGATTAGTCAAAATAGTCATTTAAAATCAAATTCAAAAATAATTATGAAATTAATTTTTCAAAAATGACTAATCTGAAACTATGGTCAAAAATGATTTTCTCGAGGGGGATTTAAAAGAAAATTTTCTGCTATTTGAAAATTATTTGAAATGGAGAATATGCAGATATTTTCTTTGAAAAACGACGCAGTTACTAAATGTCTCAACAAAAATCATGTTTCACTAGTAATTTTTCTATCTACTAGATTACTAGTGTAATCTGCATCTGAATTTCTCTTTCACTCAAAATTATCATCAATTGAATTTTATAGACCAAAACATGAAGTGTGCACCAAAAATTTCAAATTCAATTTTAACAACAATTTAAATGACATTCTTTTGAATCTGAATTGAAGCCGTGTAAATAATCAAAAACCGTGAATAAAGAGTTAGCCAAATGTATTATCAACAATCAATGAATTTCCTAATACCAAAACACCATCATTTTTCCAATTTAATCTGTATGAAGTATTTCAAGAATTTGTAGTGTTTTTGGCATATAAAATATAATTGGCCAACTATGTTGAATAAGTCAAAGTCAAAATCACCATCTTTTCATCATCTCATTATTGACTGATTTTAATTCAGAATATGGTGAAGATTATCACATTTAATATATCGTTTAAAACATACCATTACCTGTTTTACCTTTACGATATTTTTCGTTGTTGTCCGTTGTGATTCTGTCACCTTTAGACTAGGCTAAGGAACTTTGCTTTGTCGTCCGTTGTGTTTCTGGAACAGCCAAAAATCCAGAGAACACTGTTGTTGTTCCTTAGCCTGCCACCATACCTACACATTGAAAGATTTATGTGACCTATTTGTTTTTATAGGTCCATGGTTGTTAGTGGCAGAAAATTTTGAAAAACAATTTTGTAAAGACCCAAAATTATTTATAATTGTTCCCTTCGGCACCCAAATTTGTTTAACTTTGAGTGATTTTATATTTGTGCCTTTAGGAACCCAAATCGGTATAGTTTTCACATGTTTGGGTCTATACCAACAATTATTGTGATTGTGTCCATATTTTCTACAAATTGTGCACATGGAATTAACTTGACTAATATTGCTTTCAACAATTTTCGAACAATTATATCCAAGTCCTTGTCTAACCGTATTAACAGTTTGCTTTCCTAATAGCATATTCAACGATTTTTTACTTTTTGAAAATTTATCTAAAGTCGTTGACAATTGTTGGACTTGTGTTTTGAGAGATTCATTTTCGTTTAACAATTGTGTGCACTTTTTAATAGAATTCTCTCTCCTAGTATTTCCATTCTCTTTTAAAATCAGAATTTCATTTTCAAGTGATTTTATTCTGATTTCTGATTTTCTAATTTCTTCTTCGAATGTTGGACACTTATCACACTTAGGGATCCTACTTTGATAGGTTTTAACTAGTTGGTCAAGTTGTTTATTTAAATCTATCAAAGTATCCTTTTGTGATTCAAGTTTGGCATACTTATCCCTAAGCCGTTCAAAACAGCCATTTACTTCGTGGAAATAAATAAGTAATTCAGAGTGAGTAAGTTTTGATACCTCGCTTGGCTCGTCATCGTCGCTATCGGTTATATTTCCATGAAGGCATATATCTGCTTTCTCACTTTCACTGCTATCGCTTTTATTCCACGTGGCTGCAAATTTCCTTTTTGAATTCTTTTCTTTGTCGAGTTGAAATCGGGGATAATTGGGCTTGATATCACCGGGTTTGTTGTAGATGATCCTGTGTTCTTCAGAGTTGTCTAGTGCTTTAATTATTCTGCTTTTCAGTAGTTGATTTAGAGCTGGATTTCCGTATTTGTTGTTCCATCTTTTGAATTTCTTTATTATTAACGCCAGCTCAGCTGCTCCATCATCATCATCCTCATCACAACTGCTTTTTACAAATCATGTTAAGCACATTTCTTTAACTGAGTTGGTTGTGGAGGATTTCTCATTGCTGTTGACTTTTGCACCATATATTGCATTTAAAGTATTCCAGATTTCCTGTGCATTTTCACAATGAGAGATGAAATTAAAATTATCTTGATTAATATGAGAATATAATAAATGCATAGCCATAGCATTAATCGAGATAATTTTCTTATCTGTTATATCACACCCATTTTCAATAATATCCCAACATTTAATTTTTACAGATTTTAAATAAAATTCCATTTTCAATTTCCAATTCAAAAAATCTATTCCATCGAAAATAGAAGGAATAATATTGAAACGACCCTCAAAATTATTATTAAAAGAAGCCATTTTGAAAATTCAAATTTTTAAAACAAAAACCGATTTTTTGAAACACGAATTTTTAAAACAAAAATTGATTTTTGAAACACGAATTTTTAAAACAAAAATTGGTTTTTGTAAAATCAAATTTTTAAAACAAAAACGGCTTTCGTTCCTAGCTCTGATACCACTTGTAGGATCGATTTCACCCTAGAGGGGGGGTGAATAGGGTGATAGTGTTAATTATAAAAATTAATCTCGGAAGCTTATAAAATATTCAATTCAGATCACAGAATAGCAGCACAGATATCGCAGAATATAAATAACAGAAAAAACAGAACAACACAGAATTTACACAGCTTCGGCAAAACCCTGCCTACGTGCTGCCCCCAAGGTTTCTACTAGAAATTAGATAGACCCTCGCTTACACACGTAAACTCGCTATACCCGCTATTGACTAATCTAACTCTACGCTCAAAACCTTACCACAACTCAACCACCGAGTTGCGAATTCTCAAGCTACGCCACGTAGCTTGTTCCCTAGTCACACGACTAGAAAATAAAACGGTTTAAAATTTAAAAAAAAAATTAAAAAGCAATAGAAAATAAAAACCCTAATTAAAACACCCTTAAATAAAAAAACAGGCCGGCCCAATTATTCTTTCTCTATGTTTTTATCGGCCCCGTTCCTTTGTTTATGATGGCGGCTCTTGTTTCTTCGTTCATTCTTTTACGCAACTGAATTAGGGATTGCGTCCTTGATCCAAATTAGGGCTTTGGAGAAGTCGACTGATTTGTTGGTTGATTGCAATCACTGTTCCTCTGATTTGCTTCGGCAATCGACCGTATCTTCGATTTGAACACGACTTCTTATATTTGATCGAGTTCGACTGCAAATTGGTATGTGATTTTTGCTTTATTGCTTTAAGTTAATATTCTTGAACTCGATACCTTGCCGATGATGATTCGTGGTAATTTATAGGAATTGAATTCCTAAATTTTCGTTCGTTCAGCTATATTTGAATTTGTCATATAAATTGCTTTGGCCGCTTGATGATGCTTGAACAATTGATGATTAATCTGACTTTGTCAAATTCGTATCTTTCACGTTTCTTGGTTGACACGGTTTTGAATTTAAACTCCTTGGTCATCACGTTGTTGACTATGGCTTTGACTTGATCGGCTTCTTGATTGCTACTGCTTCGTCCTTGACTTGCTCATCTTGAAATTGTTTTGATCACGGCTTTGACTTTGTGACTTGAGTCTTTACTGCATACCCACTTGATTTTATTTCACATGACTTCTGTATATTTTCACGATTTCGACACTGTTTACTTTGACACAAATGTTTCACTTGTGTTACCATGTTGCATACATGTTTACTGCAGTTTCTCGGCATTGACTTCTGTATAATTTGTAGCATGTCACCGGATGTTGTTGCAATCTTCACTTCTGGTATCTGTTCATGTTGGCACTGTCATATTTTGGTCATGTTGCCTTCAGTACACTGTTGCATTGAGTTGTTGTTTCTGGCCTGTGCACATTGTTGCATGCATTGAGTATTGAGTCTTTGTGGTCTGCACTTGGTTTCTTCACTGTGTTGCATTGACCATAACATTTTCATCATTTGCTGTTCACCTGCATGTAGCTGTTTCTCCTAGTGTTGCTTTGTCATTGATTTGAATTGTGCATTACTGGTCTTTGCATTTACCAGTTTCATTTAGTTGACACTTGCTGTCATATTTGCTGTGACATCCATGTTCCCTGTTGAGTCTTTGGTGGTGCTTCCACTTTGAATTTGCTTCTCTGTTGAACTTATGCCTGGTTTGCGTTGCAGTCCATGTTTGTTGTGACATTGTTCACTTCATGTTTGCATACTGTACTGATTGCTCTTCACCTCTCTTGCATCATTGATGTTTCTTGAGCTTCTGACCTGAACTTGACTCACTTGTGTATTGCCTTCACTGTCCACTTGAACTTGGAGTCTGCCTTGATCATCTTGTAACCTGGTCTGGTCTGGTGCACCTTGTTTGCTGTGACATTGTTCATATCTGTTTATATGCAGTTTACGTTCATGTTGTCTCTGTGTTTGTTGTATCTTTGAGCACTTGATCATTTAAGCCTTTGTGCTTTGGTGCTGTGTTGAATTTGTGCAGTGTTGTACTTGTTGCCTTGTATCACTGGTTCATTCCTCTATTTCATGCATGCTCGACATTGTGACTTGTTTTGTTTGCATTTGGCCCTGTTGCCGTTGGTCTGGAGTTGTTTAATGAAGAGGTTGAACCTGTTAGTCGAGCTTGCATACTTCATGTAGCCTTGTGTTGAACCCAGTTTTACAGCTTAGGTTTGACCTTGTGCTCGTGTGACGCCCCACCTCTATACCCACGCTAGCCAAGAACACTCCGGAGAAGTGCTGTCAACTAGCACGGAGAATAAGGCTGTTGAGGAGCGACCATCCATGTAATTGCTTATCACACGGTGGCTATAAATAATCTTCGGAAACAAACATAGAAATAATCATATCACAAATCAGTCACAGATATCCATATCACAAAGGCGGAAGAAGATATGAATATATAACTAACACATGAAAGTGTACATCAGAGTAGTGGTCAATAAGATCCACGATAATACAAAAGAATAGCAACACGTGCTATACAAAAGAATACAACTATGAGTCTATATCTCAAGTGTATACAACAAAAACTGCTAATCTAAACAGTTAGCCAAAAGTCAGAGTGATGAATCCCTGGGAAGAAGTCAAGCAGAAGCACCTGTAACATCTCGGTCTGATCCGAGTATTATTTAAGAAAATAATAAACGGATCAGTCTAGCTATAAATATCAGATGACATGATATAACATAAAAGATATGGCATAAACATAAACATCCATAACGACATACCACTATAAGTATGTAAATAATGATCAACAGAAGATCAATCAATAAGAGATAATCAATATCACAAGAATCTTCTCAAAGATTCGAAGGGGGCATCATACCCTAAACTTGTACTCATAACAAGTCAATGACATAAATTCCAGAAATCAACACGAGAAATCCAGAAATCATAAAAAGGGAAAGAGGCCTATCACATGACGGTCCGAAGACCAAGGGGAGCTACCCCACATGTGTGAATGGAATCACACAGATTAAGGTCCAGACTAACCAAAAAGCAAAAAGGTATGTGTGAGTGGAATCACACAAGTGGTGTCTAGTCTAACCTCGCAACAAGAGACATCGCACAGTTGCTAGTCTAAATCATCAGAATGATCGTCATGATCAACGAGAAGTGTCAATTACACTAAGCTAGTAAATATAGAAGTTTAGCTTCATGTCCCATAACCACTTGCTTAACTTAAATATTTACGAACAAACTGTAAATCTTCACTAATAAAATTGTCACAAGAGGTTCAATCGAAAAAGTCCAGGAATTAACCGACGAAGTGAACGCAAGCGTTTCATAGCACTTGTTTTACTAAGTCGTTTAATTAGATTTCTCATCCGAGTGAGGTAAAGGTTTGTATATACTAATAGATTGGAAAATGGTTTAAGAAAAGAGCTTTGTTATTAAAAATAGAGTTGAAATTGTTTGTTAAAAGAGTTTTGATATTTACTACTAGTATTGAAACCTTTATATTTTTAAAATGACAAATTACAGAAGGGATTGTAGAAACAATCATCATAAAGATCACATTCGGAGATGTGAAGAAAATCCAAGGAAATCGGCTCAAAAGCATCAAAGTGGAAGTTCCCCAACGACCAAACGTGGCCGAGATAACCAGAGATGGTTTGTCTCGAAGAATGGTCAACTCAGCATCTCAACAAAGCAAGTTCTGTTGAATGTTTTTCAGATAAGATCGCCTACGGAGGGGGGGTCCAGGGGGGTGGCAACCCCCTAAGGTGGGGGTGCGGGGGCAACGCCACCGCTTACGGGGTTCGACCTGCCCGGTCAGGTCGCGGGGGTCCAGGGGGCAGCGCCCCGACCAAAACGGTACGACCTAGTGAAGATAAAATGAGGTCTAACGACCTAAGGACTCAAGGGTCTAACGACCTAACGACTCAAGGGTCATACGACCTAACGACTCAAGGGTCCAACGACTCAGCGACTCAAGGGTCCAACGACTCAGCGACTCAAGGGTCCAACGACTCAGCGACTCAAGGGTCCAACGACTCAGCGACTCAAGGGTCCAACGACTCAGCGACTCAAGGCTCCAACGACTCAGCGACTCAAGGGTCCAACGACTCAGCGACTCAAGGGTCCAACGACTCAGCGACTCAAGGCTCCAACGACTCAGCGACTCAAGGCTCCAACGACTCAGCGACTCAAGGGTCCAACGACTCAGCGACTCATGGACGAACGACTTAACTCCGAACGACCTAAAAATGGCCAGAACGACTCAAGTGCAGAAAATTCAACAAAACGCTAAAAATTGGAGTTTTTTGCCAATCCAATCCAAACCAAATGCTAACATGCATGCAAAAATGATAGGGAATCATTCCCAACAGTCCAATATAATTATAGGCTAGAATTGTGAGATAAAAATCTCACCTTTGCACTAAAATTTATGAAGATGAAGCTTGAAAGCAAGGAGAAGCAATCCAAAGCTTGAATCCAATATCTTCTACTTGAATTTGGAGTTGAATGATGGAGTTGCAATTGAATTTGAGCTTGGAGTTTTAATTTCCCATTCTCTTCACCATTAATGCTAAAGCTTGAGTTAGTTAGGAAATTTATGAAGAGTGAGGAGAAGAGGGTTGGAACTTGGGCTTAATAGGCTAAACTAACCCAAAGTCCAAAGCGGGAAAAGTTAGTGAAATTTCACTAACTCCAAACCTATCGATGTTTATACTTAAAAAGTTGTAAACGACATTTCGAACTCAATGGAAGTGGTCTCGAGTCCTAATTTGACCGTTTGCAAAAAGTAGTTTTTCGGACCAAAATCCGATTAACGATTTAATATTTAAATAAAAATATTTAAATGTAAACTCGATAAATATGCGGGTTGTTACAGACTCCCCTCCTTAAAGAAATTGCGTCCTCGCAATATATATATAAGGTGGAAATAAAAAGTAACAACCATAAAAGCATATTAACACAAGAGAAATTTGAAATAAGAAGTTCACCTCAAAGGGCAGGAGTAAGCAAGTCCGGATGTGTACGCTCGATGA
This sequence comes from Allium cepa, assembly GCA_030765085.1. NCBI lineage: Eukaryota > Viridiplantae > Streptophyta > Magnoliopsida > Asparagales > Amaryllidaceae > Allium > Allium cepa. Next base: position 439,708,361 of record CM060941.1, read on the forward strand.
ATTCTCTGGATTCCCAAGAACAATCCTTAGGATTTGAGGACCATTGAACCTTTACAAGTGGAACATCTTTATTTCGAAGTCGTTTAACCTCAGAAGCTATAATTCGAATAGGATGCTGCTCATAAGTTAAATTCGGCGAAACTTCAATTTCTTCCACAACAGCAGGCTCAAGAATAGAATCGGAATCCCGAAGGCATTTCCGTAATTGAGAAACGTGAAATACATCATGTATAGCAGAAAACTGAGCCGGCAATGCAAGGCAATAAGCCATGGAACCAATACGTTCAGTGATAGGAAATGGCCCAATATATCGAGGCGCTAACTTCCCCGATCGACTGAAACGTACAACACCCTTCATAGGTGAAACACGAATAAAAACAGGATCCCCAACAGAAAATTCTAATTTCCTTCTTCGATTATCGGCATAGGATTTTTGTCTACTCTGGGCTTCTTTCATCCTATGTCGAATAAGTTCAATCTTTTCCGTGGAATCACGAATAAAGTCTGGACCTAAAACCAGCTTCTCACCGGCCTCAAGCCAACAAGAAGGAGATCGGCATGGCCTTCCGTAGAGTGCCTCGAAAGGTGCCATACCAATACTAGATTGGAAGCTATTATTATAGGAAAATTCAACAAGTGAAATATGATCTTCCCAACTTCCACCAAAATCAAGCACACAAGCACGAAGAAGATCTTCAAGAGTTTGATTCACACGCTCGGTTTGTCCATCGGACTGGGGTGATAAGCGGTGCTAAAATTAAGCTTCGTTCCTAAAGCTTTTTGAAGACTCTTCCAAAATCCACTAGTAAACAATGGATCACGATCGCTAACAATAGAAGTAGGAACTCCATGCAATTTTACAATTTCCTTGACAAATAGTTTGGCCAAAAGAGGAACGGTTCGGTTAGACCGAACCGGAATAAAATGGGCGGATTTAGTAAGTCTATCAACAATCACCCATAAGCTATCATGACCCGAACGAGAACGGGGAAGGCCATCTATAAAGTCCATGGAAATTTGATCCCACTTCCAAATTGGAATTTCTAAAGGTTGCAATAACCCACCAGGCCTTTGATGTTCGGCCTTGACAAGTTGGAAAGTCATGCAACACTTAACAAAGTTAGCAATATCAGATTTCATTCCCTCCCAATAATAAAGTCGCTTCATATCAGCGTACATTTTACTACTACCGGAATGAATGGTGAATTTAGAACAATGGGAATCTTCTAAAATATCTTTACGAAGATCTCCAATATTTGGTACGATAAGTCTACCAAATTTTCGAATGCCGCCACGAGAATCAATATCATAGTCTTTCTAACCTTCAATATCAATTTTATCCTTAACATTTTTGCCAAGAAGAGCCAATTCAGAATCTAGCCCTTGAGCTTCAAGAATGCGGTCAAAAAGAGAAGGATGAGCCTCAAGGCTACATAAAACAAGCGATGAGCATAAATCGGATACGCGCTCTCGAATCTCACAAGTGGATAAGATCTCGAGATCGTTCCATTCGGATATCATCATAGAAACAACTGCTTGTTGCTTACGGCTAAGAGCATCGGCGACACGATTACCCTTACCGGGGGTATAAAGAATATCAAGATCATAAGGTGCAAGGAACTCGAGCCAACGCTGTTGACGTAAATTAAGTTCTTTTTGGGAAAATAAATATTTCAAAGACTTATGATCCGTGTAAAGAATAAATTTCTCTCCCAATAGATAATGACGCCACATTCGAAGGGCGAAAACAATAGCCGCGAGCTCTAGATCATGTGTGGCATATCTAGTCTCGGCCGGCTTCAATTGCCTAGAAGCATAAGCAACAACACGTTCTTTTTGCATAAGAACGGCACCCAAACCAACGTGACTAGCATCGGTATGAACAACAAAATCTTGATTCCCCTCGGGAATAACAAGAATAGGAGCATCGGAAAGGAGTTCTTTCAATTTCTGAAAAGAGGCTTCACATTTGTCCGACCAAATGTATTTAACTCCCTTCTTAGTCAAGCCAGTAAGAGGCACGGCAATCTTAGAAAAGTCTTTAATAAAACGACGGTAATAGCCCGCCAATCCGAGAAAACTACGAATCTCTGTCACACTCTCCGGTCTCTTCCAATCTTGAATCGCTTCAATCTTTGAAGGATCCACAGATATCCCGGATTCGGAAATAATATGACCGAGAAACTTCACACGAGATTGCCAAAAGTGGCATTTAGAAAATTTCGCCTTTAATTGATTACTCCTAAGTGTTTCCAATACAATCCGAAGATGTTTCTCATGTTCCTCCTCGGTTTTTGAATACACAAGAATATCATCAATGAATATGAGAACAAACCGATCGAGGAAATCTTTGAAAACTCGATTCATGAGGTCAACGAAATAAGCTGGAGCATTTGTTAACCCAAATGGCATAACAAGCCATTCATAAGATCCATATCGAGTACGGAATGATGTCAACGGAATGCTATCCTCAGCAATACGAAGCTGATGGAAACCGGTAGCCAAGTCCAATTGTGAAAAGACCTTAGCACCACTAAGCTGATCGAATAGATCATCAATCCGAGGTAAAGGATATTTATTTTTAATAGTAAGATCGTTAAGCTTGCGATAATCAACGCAGAGCCTCAGAGTACCATCGGATTTCTTTACGAAAATAGCCGAAGCTCCCCAAGGCGAGGAACTAGAGCGAATAAATTGCCTCGTCTCCAACTCAGATAATTATTTACGCATCTCCTCATTTTCCTTATTGGACATGCGATAAGGAGGACGAGTAATAGGTTGAGCTCCAGAAACAAGATTAATTCTGAACTCAATTGCTCGTTTAGGTGGTAAACCTAAAACGGGCTCGAATATGTCGGAAAATTCACGAACAACATGAATACAAGAAATAATATCATCTTCATCATCATCATCGTTATCACGAGGATTTAAAGAATATAAAGATGCCACCAAACATGATTCTGAATCTTTAAGATTAACAGAAATATGTTTAACAGATTGTGGATGTCGGAGATGAATAGTCCGCTCAGGACATAGGATATGGGCTTGATAACGGTTAAGCCAATCCATTCCCAAAATTATTCCAAAGCCTAAGTAACGCATGACATGCAAATCGGCTAGGAAAGAAAAATCACATAAAATAATCTCCACATCTTTACAAAGCAAACTAAGAGTTGCGGATCCACCAACAGGATTCGCAATTTTTAAAGAAGTCATCAATGCAGTAACACTTAAGGAAAAAGTGTCTACCAGTTCCTTTGATATAAAGGATTGGGATGCACCCGTATCAAAGAGAACTCTAATAGGTTGATCATGAAATAAAATAATACCATCAAGAATGGAATGAGAAATACCTTGGCCACGAGATGTGTTGCCAGGGGCTTGAGCCACATTTAACTTTCCCTCATTCCTGCTTTTACGTTTGAGGCATTGATGTATAAAGTGATCTGGGCTCTTACAATAGCGACAAGATTTGGGCTTAGAGCACTTATTCGCATAATGATCCCCAGACCCACAGTTGAAGCAACTCGCACCACTAGGAGAAGGATACTTTGCCACAGGGGTTGCCTGCTTACCCTTTTTGTTGGGATAAGGACCCTTGAATTTGTTTGGCCTCTTCTTGTTGTTGAAGTTTGGTTTAGCGCCTTCCACTTCAACATCACTCTCTCTATCAGCCTCTTCAAGACGAAGAGCGATATCGACGAGTTGATCAAATGCGACTTCTAGTTTCAGGAGCAATGGCTTCTTAAGACTCTTATTTAAGCCATAAACGAACCTCTGGTTCTTCTTCAATGGGGTGTTGATGTATTCAACCCCATATTTGGAAAGCGACTCGAAGGCTGCGACGTAATCAGTCACAGAGGATTGACCTTGAACAAGGTCTATAAAACGTCGAGCCAAGCTTACTTTCCCAGCTTCTGGTACAAATTTTAACTCGAAGCGTCCCTGAAATTGCTCCCAGGTGAGATCCGCTTCATTAATTTCTGAAATAAGGAGTTCGTACCAGTCCAATGCTCTCTCTTGGAGCATGCTGGAAGCCACCTGAACGCGGTGGAGATCGATAAGATTCATGCGAGAAAAGATTCGATCGCATGATTTTAACCAAGCCTGGACCTCGATGATATTTTCCGAACCTTTGAAGGGCTTCCCACCCAAGTTGGTGTAATCGCTGCACAAGCGTGCAAATCCCGACTTTGGGTGAGTAGGTTCCGGGTTAGCTCCAGCTGCTTGAGCATTAGTTACTAAATCAAGAAGCTGTTGAGCAGTCATAAAAACTCCATCCGGAGGAGCCGCACCAGATGATCCAGTTCTGGGACGGCCTGGTCTAGACATTCTCTTCCTTAAAGAAAGAAAGAAGAGAAGGAAGAAGGTTATTTACCAATGAACATCAAGCAATCTTGATAGGTAAAACAAGGAATCATAAAGGAAATAGGATGAGTCGGCACGAAGACTCAAATTAATCCTATGGTATGACTCCTAAGATAGACCTAGGACGATGATCCTTGTTAAGTTATTCTACATTGTTCCAAAGTTTGGCTCTGATACCAAGCTGTGACGCCCCACCTCTATACCCACGCTAGCCAAGAACACTCCGGAGAAGTGCTGTCAACTAGCACGGAGAATAAGGCTGTTGAGGAGCGACCATCCATGTAATTGCTTATCACACGGTGGCTATAAATAATCTTCGGAAACAAACATAGAAATAATCATATCACAAATCAGTCACAGATATCCATATCACAAAGGCGGAAGAAGATATGAATATATAACTAACACATGAAAGTGTACATCAGAGTAGTGGTCAATAAGATCCACGATAATACAAAAGAGTAGCAACACGTGCTATACAAAAGAATACAACTATGAGTCTATATCTCAAGTGTATACAACAAAAACTGCTAATCTAAACAGTTAGCCAAAAGTCAGAGTGATGAATCCCTGGGAAGAAGTCAAGCAGAAGCACCTGTAACATCTCGGTCTGATCCGAGTATTATTTAAGAAAATAATAAACGGATCAGTCTAGCTATAAATATCAGATGACATGATATAACATAAAAGATATGGCATAAACATAAACATCCATAACGACATACCACTATAAGTATGTAAATAATGATCAACAGAAGATCAATCAATAAGAGATAATCAATATCACAAGAATCTTCTCAAAGATTCGAAGGGGGCATCATACCCTAAACTTGTACTCATAACAAATCAATGACATAAATTCCAGAAATCAACACGAGAAATCCAGAAATCATAAAAAGGGAAAGAGGCCTATCACATGACGGTCCAAAGACCAAGGGGAGCTACCCCACATGTGTGAATGGAATCACACAGATTAAGGTCCAGACTAACCAAAAAGCAAAAAGGTATGTGTGAGTGGAATCACACAAGTGGTGTCTAGTCTAACCTCGCAACAAGAGACATCGCACAGTTGCTAGTCTAAATCATCAGAATGATCGTCATGATCAACGAGAAGTGTCAATTACACTAAGCTAGTAAATATAGAAGTTTAGCTTCATGTCCCATAACCACTTGCTTAACTTAAATATTTACGAACAAACTGTAAATCTTCACTAATAAAATTGTCACAAGAGGTTCAATCGAAAAAGTCCAGGAATTAACCGACGAAGTGAACGCAAGCGTTTCATAGCACTTGTTTTACTAAGTCGTTTAATTAGATTTCTCATCCGAGTGAGGTAAAGGTTTGTATATACTAATAGATTGGAAAATGGTTTAAGAAAAGAGCTTTGTTATTAAAAATAGAGTTGAAATTGTTTGTTAAAAGAGTTTTGATATTTACTACTAGTATTGAAACCTTTATATTTTTAAAATGACAAATTACAGAAGGGATTGTAGAAACAATCATCACAAAGATCACATTCGGAGATGTGAAGAAAATCCAAGGAAATCGGCTCAAAAGCATCAAAGTGGAAGTTCCCCAACGACCAAACGTGGCCGAGATAACCAGAGATGGTTTGTCTCGAAGAATGGTCAACTCAGCATCTCAACAAAGCAAGTTCTGTTGAATGTTTTTCAGATAAGATCGCCTACGGAGGGGGGGTCCAGGGGGGGTGGCAACCCCCTAAGGTGGGGGTGCGGGGGCAACGCCACCGCTTACGGGGTTCGACCTGCCCGGTCAGGTCGCGGGGGTCCAGGGGGCAGCGCCCCGACCAAAACGGTACGACCTAGTGAAGATAAAATGAGGTCTAACGACCTAAGGACTCAAGGGTCTAACGACCTAACGACTCAAGGGTCATACGACCTAACGACTCAAGGGTCCAACGACTCAGCGACTCAAGGGTCCAACGACTCAGCGACTCAAGGGTCCAACGACTCAGCGACTCAAGGGTCCAACGACTCAGCGACTCAAGGGTCCAACGACTCAGCGACTCAAGGGTCCAACGACTCAGCGACTCAAGGCTCCAACGACTCAGCGACTCAAGGCTCCAACGACTCAGCGACTCAAGGGTCCAACGACTCAGCGACTCATGGACGAACGACTTAACTCCGAACGACCTAAAAATGGCCAGAACGACTCAAGTGCAGAAAATTCAACAAAACGCTAAAAATTGGAGTTTTTTGCCAATCCAATCCAAACCAAATGCTAACATGCATGCAAAAATGATAGGGAATCATTCCCAACAGTCCAATATAATTATAGGCTAGAATTGTGAGATAAAAATCTCACCTTTGCACTAAAATTTATGAAGATGAAGCTTGAAAGCAAGGAGAAGCAATCCAAAGCTTGAATCCAATATCTTCTACTTGAATTTGGAGTTGAATGATGGAGTTGCAATTGAATTTGAGCTTGGAGTTTTAATTTCCCATTCTCTTCACCATTAATGCTAAAGCTTGAGTTAGTTAGGAAATTTATGAAGAGTGAGGAGAAGAGGGTTGGAACTTGGGCTTAATAGGCTAAACTAACCCAAAGTCCAAAGCGGGAAAAGTTAGTGAAATTTCACTAACTCCAAACCTATCGATGTTTATACTTAAAAAGTTGTAAACGACATTTCGAACTCAATGGAAGTGGTCTCGAGTCCTAATTTGACCGTTTGCAAAAAGTAGTTTTTCGGACCAAAATCCGGTTAACGATTTAATATTTAAATAAAAATATTTAAATGTAAACTCGATAAATATGCGGGTTGTTACAGCTCGTGTCGTGATTTTAAATATATTGCACGTGAGTTGAACTCGGCTTTTCATTTGGGTTTGACCTGTGCTCACTTGTCCCTGTAGCATTATCAAGTGATATATCGGTGTGCACGGCCTTGTGGCATATACAGTGATACACTGTGTATGTCACAAGCTGTTCGTGTATGACGAATTCAAATCTAAATGATGACGAACAACCCAAATAACTGAGGCAAATATTATTTTCAAAAACCATATTTTATTTTATATTGCAATAATATTTCTTTTTCAATTTTACTGCGTTAGTGAATATTTTTGCAGATTTCTCAGATGCTGGATTCAGAAACTGAAATGCAGTTGAAGACAAAATACGAGTGTGAGTGATATGTAGTGAGGTGCTGATGTAAATGTGAAATTATGTTGTATTGTAATCAAAGTTGTATATGTATAGTGAGAGCTTGAAATTGTACTATTCAAAATTGTAATAAATATTTGTTTGAATAAAATATTCGTTTGAATTCAAAATCTGTGTTATCTATTTTATTCAGCAAATATTTATTTAACCTGTGAAAAATAAAATAGTACATTAACAAATACATTTAAATGAATGTATATATGTTTATTATCATCAAACAAAAATCATATAAGCGCATATTCAACAAGCATAGTTGTCCACGTTGTTATTTAGCTCCACCTTGCTTGCTTGTAAAATATTTTAATGAAAAAATAAGTGTAATATATTCCACATAAAGCATGCAATTAAGTAATATAAGGTGAGAAATAACCTATACGCTAATGATATTTGACATTCACGCACTAATATATGTGTTCATGGTTTGCTTTATAAATTAACAAACTAGTTCGTGAAAAATGTCAAGAATCACACTTATTGTTTAATGACAATGTATGTAAATGATGCCATTGATATCATATCTACATGCTTGCATGTATGCACACACACACATACCCACACATACACACACACTTCTCTACAATTAATAATGATAGTTCAGTGAATATGAAATTAACCGCGTCTTTCTGAACTTCCCATTATACCCTCTGCTCATTTTTCACTTCGTCCATTCTGTCTTCACAAAACCTAAAAAACCCTTATTCTCATTCCTCCATCACTGCAAAACAAAGTGGTGTAAATCAATTTCGTCTCCTCCTGACTCAAACTAAGGTGACTTTGCTGCGACTCCAGATCTACTGTCTCCAACTTCGACTATCGACCATTAACCATGGCTTCATCTCCATCTCAATTTCCAGATCTGACGATTGTTAACCGATCCACTGTCAACCAACATTAACTCACGGTTTTAGATTCTACTATTGACCAGGTTAGGTCTGAAACATCGACTGTCGACTAACCATATAATTATTTCAAATAGGTAGTAAAAACAATCTAAATGATAATGTATAGTTATTAATTTTGAGAAGAAATGAATTAAGTAGTTACACTTATACAGTATTTTGTCAAATTGAATGGCACATTTGCAGGCTCAGTTGCATTTATTTATTTTGGTTAAATTATTTTTTTCTCTTGGATTTTAATTGTCAGTCAAGTTTTATGGTCCTTTTTTCTATCAATATAAAGATAAAACATTTTCCGATGAATTGGGAAAAGTTTACTTTCAATTACAATTATATAAAAAACCTTAATAATTAGATATTCGTTTACTCTTTATTTGAACGATGACAATAATAGTTCTTTTCATGGAAGGTAAATGTTTTGTCCATTTTACAATCTTGGAAAGGAAACAAAAATGATGTTTTACCTTTGTAACCATTGAATTAAAGTAAACAGATATAGAATATTTACATAAAAGTTTACAGTTTGTGATTTGCATGGGACCTGCCAATTTCATTACATAGTTCTATGTTCATAGTATAACAATTGGAATGACTAACAAAAATGACATCGGTTTAAAGAATTACATTTAATAAATATGGTATAGCGCAATATAAATAGCTATCATTATTATCTTTCGCTCCCACTTAACGTCCATTTTACTTCACTAGACTAATATAGGAGCTACCAGTAGTTAATCCGCTATGAAATATTGCGAGGTTATAGCGGAGTAATAGTGGGGCATTAACTACACAGTACTACACTGATTACTCATGCAAATGATTATTTGGCGTTTACTCATATAAATGAATATTTACTGTGTAACAAGCATATAATGAAACCACTCTTTCATGGAAAGCTTCAAGCGGGGATACATTTCGGGAGGTACAAAGAAATAAACTACCGAATGATTTATTTGCCTACCGTATCCAATGCCACCTCATTACTTTTATAAACGTTTTCTTCATTCAAAACCAAACATATGACTAAAGTTTTAAACTACTAAACTAAGAAAATTTTAATACCTCATAGTGCAACATTTCTGGTCAGCGATGAGGCGGTCGCATTGTAATGATGCAGACATTCTATGCTTTTGAACCAGTAGTCTTTCAATTATGATTTTGTTTTGTTCTGTTTTGTTTTGTTCTGTTTTGGCGTTAAATCAAAATATTAGTTGTATTGATATTTGTTATAAATATCTTAGTTACTCGATGATTTTCTTCTTCTTTTGAAGATCGTGATTTATTCATGATTTTAGTTTCTTAGGCCTGTCTGTTATGATTAGAATTCATTAAAATTGTAGTATATATATTATTACGAGCAATCAAGTTTAAAAATTAAATGACTGAACAATTAAACTTTCAATGTTTCTTTCCAGTTTACGCGTTGCTTATAGTTGACGAGCATTGCAGCTTGCGTGTGCACGTGAGTTATTCTACAAATTGCATATGTTTTAAAACAATCAAAAAAATAATTTTCAGAAATAACTAGTTGTATTTTGCGTTGAACTCATGCATAGTTTGTTTGAATTTTATTTTTAAGTTTCAGTATCTCATTTTTTTGGTAGTTTGAATTTATATTTCTGTTATTGGTTAATAAAAAAAGAATTTGTAAAGGAATTTCGTTTGTTATATCATATTTTAAAGTGACATTAAGGTTTGATTATATTTGAGTGTTCTGAATTTGTAAAAAACTATTTATCACGTCCTATTTTCAAGTTATATTAACGTTTATTAATATTTGTAAAGACACATGTTGAATTTATAAAGTGAGTTTATTTGGTAGATCCCATTTTTAAGGGATTTGGTAACATATATAAAATGAACGTTAAATTATATATGAGTAAAAGGTATTTTTGAAAGTTTGTTGTTGGACCAAAAGTTTACGCTTTCAAGCCAACTATTAATAAAGATGAATTAAATAAGTTAACTTTATGTGGTGTAAGAACTGCTTCAGTTGTAGTGCCAAAAGATTAGTATTGATAAGGAAGTAATTGGTTTTAAAGGACAAATGAGTAGAAATATTTTCTTAAAATATGCATGGACTGTGTGTTATCTCGCATTGTATGTAGGTAATTGATGCATATTGACAAGAAGAATAGTTCCATATCGTGAAAAATAATGAAGGTAGAGTGGTATATTTATGAATTGCGTCGCATATTCACAAAAAGTAGTGCAAGTGATTTATCAGGTTCACAATTTTTTTTGGGTCATTTGCTATTTACTCAATATTAATAATTGAAGAGTAGTATAGTCAACTTTGATTGTAAGAAGTGGCAAAATACAAATAGATTCATACAATCTTTCGAATTTAAAATTTCAAAAAGCCACGGTGAAAGCCTTATGCATTGAATTCTCCCTATTACTAGAAGAAGAGATAGAAGAGTTGAAGCCAATTAAAACAAAAGAAATGAATAATAAAAGTTTAGTATTATAAAAAAATTGGTCCATGGCTGTTCTTCGGTTGTTTTGGTCTTCTCAAATGCTGCTTTAGGATTAGTTTATGCAGACAATGATACTGTCAAATTTACTATTAGGGGTATAACTATAAATGCGTGCACATTGTGATTTGCAGGTCCACCTGAGCGTGCATATACACTCGTATATATTATGCACACATACTTATATATACACACACACATATACATACATATATACACATACATATACATACATACATACATATATGTAAGTGTGTGTATGCATGCAAGCGTGTATGTATGTATGTGCATGTGTGTGGTTTCATATTTAAGTGTGTAATGATTAACCATCATAAATTGTTATATAATAATTAAAAAAAATTGTAAGTCAAACCTCTAAATGTAAAATGCAACCAAGGTTCAAACAAAATACCTAATAGGTGCGATATTTATTATTAGGTTTTCATTTTGATGATTTTAGATGCAAGTACTCCATCGTAAAAATAAAAAATGTGATGATATCAAATTTTTAGTTTACATTCTTTGAGAAAATTTTGCTAAAGAAATGACACCTACAACCAATCGTAGGTGTGTTTATTTACAGTTTTCTATTTTCTTTCTACCCACAAAATATCACACAATCACTGAACAACATAGAAAACGAATAACAACAACACCATCTATTTAGGTTGATAAATTACAGATCGATGAAATGGTGTACAATAGCCTTTTTAACACATGCATATTAAAATAAGCAACACTATAGTTGCATTAAAACGACTTACGCCATTTTAGTGCATGAACGTTACATCAACATGCATTGTATTGTTTCATGGTTGATCCCTGCCTCTTTTGAATATTTTATTTAGGCTGGGAAATTCTCGAACTTGTAATAAGCTCTTACGTTTACATGCAAATATCGAACATCAAAAACAGTAACCAAAACTTTGAATTATGTAGGAATGAAACTTTTATACATATTTCGCATTATTTTTCACTATATCTTGTCAAAAGTTACATTCATTTTTTATACCAAAATCAATACGCGTAAATTCAATTGTTCACGACAACAACCACGGCTATCCCGCATCACATCTCCTTTCTTAATCAATGCATCTCCTCCAAAAACCTAAAATTTGCTCATTCAGTCCACTCCCTCCTCCTCAAATCTTCCCTAATTTCCCCATGCTCACATTTCCAATCGCCTCATCTTCCTCTACTCAACCCTCGATTCTCCATCTTCCACCCACAATTCATTAACAGACCTCAAATCGAAAAACATTCATTCGTACAACATACTCCTCTCCTCCATCTCCAAACGCGACATTTCTCAAGCACTCAACCTGTTCGATCAAATTCCAGAAAGAAACCTCGTCTCCTACAACACAATCATATCCGCTTTAACCCGTCGTGGATTCCATGATCAAGCCCTTATTTTGTTTAAGTCGATACCTAAAAGTTTGAATCTTGATCATTACTCTATAGTCGCCATTGCAACTGCATGTGTTGGCATCGAAAATTCAAAAACCCTAAAACAAGTTCATGCCTTTGCAATGTCAAACGGCTTAGCCATAACTACGAATGTGATCATTTCAAACATTTTCATAGATGGCTATGGAAAATGCAATGATTTAGCCTTTGCACAAAAAGTGTTCGACCAAATGCAAGTGAAAGACGTTGTCTCTTGGACTTCTTTACTCGTTTCATACACCAAAAGCAAAAGAATCGACTTAGCAACAAAATACTTTGACTCGATGCCGATCAAAAACAAAGTTTCTTGGACGGCACTAATATCCAGGTACGAACAAAATGGTCAGGAGGAAGAAGCTATCGATCTATTCGATGAAATGATAAAAAGTACAGTAGAACCAACTCCATCTACACTAGTTTCGGTAATGAGCGCATATTCGTAGCTAGGACTCTTATAAAGATGCAATCAAATGCATACATACATCGTACATAGGCCTGACCTCGAGAATGCTTTCACCAGCAATTCGCCCATTGATATTTACGCAAAATGCGGCGATACCAAGTTAGCTTTCTCCATATTCGACTCCATGCCAAAGCGCGATGTTGTATCGTATAACTCAATGATCGTAGGATGTGATCAAAACGGACTTGGAAGTAAATCTCTTGAAATGTTCGACACCATGGTTAAAAATGGATTTACACCGACTAAATTTACGTTCTTGAGAGTTTTAACTGCGTGTAGCCATGCTGGATTAGTTGATGAAGGACGTAACTTCTTGAAGGTGATGGAAAAGGTACATGGAGTTTATCCGAGTATAGAGCATTATGCAGCGTTTATAGACGCATTGGTAAGGAAAAGGAAGATTCTAGAAGCTTTGGAAGTAATTGGAAGCTTGAGTTTGGATAGGGAGAGTGTAGGCGTGTGGGGAGCTTTGTTGGGTGGGTGTTTGATGCATGGAGATGTGCAGATCGGGAAACGGACAGCTGAGATGTTGTTTGGAGTGGAGCCTGAAAATGGAGTGAGGTACGTAACGATGAGTAATATATATGCAGGGGCTGGGAATTGGGAGGAGGCCAAGAGGGTTAGAATGGAGATGAAGAGGAAGGGGCTGAAGAAAGGCAAAGGGTTTAGTTGGATTGAAATAAGAAGTTGTAAATATGTGTTTGGGTGTGGAGATATGAATAAGTGTGAAATGGAAGGGATTCTTGATGTGCTTTTGTTGTTAGGTAGTGAGATGAAGGGAGAACAGTATGAAGATATCGATTTGGGTCTGTTATTAATGAATTCCTTGGATTAAGTCTAATTTCGATCCTATACATGCAATCTGAAAACGTGCATTGATTTATAAACAATCATAAGCAATTTTGTTGGTTCAGGATGTCTATGCATTGATCTTATAGTGCGAGCGTGAATCCCTCCTTTTCTTTTCTTTTTTTTCTTTTTTATTTTAAACAAAAGAAAAAATTTACTTTAATTGATGAGCTTTCTTATTCATCCGAATAGTGCATAAATGCGTATTTTATATTTAAAATAATTAACTTGAGAAAACAAGCCTTTGAAACCACTTTTCAAAATCGATTTTCAATGTAATATTTGAAAATTCCCTTATTATAAAGAATAAATAGATTTTACAGCTTAAAAATAATTTAAAATATTGTATAATAATTATTTTAAAAATCAATTTATTTTAAAAATTACTTCAAAATCGTTTGGAGAAATCCGTGCTCGAAATCAATGAAAAACCAAGAAAACACTCAAAATTGATATTCAAATTTAATTCAAATTCAATTTAAATTTAATTCAAATTTGAATTTCAAATTCTTCTAAACTTAGCTAGCCTATTGATAGACATCGTAGGCTTTCAATACAATCGGAAAAATCACAAAAAATGGATAGAAGAAGCAAGTAAAGCAGTCAGGAACAAGCAACAAACTCATGGGGACAAGGTGCAAGAACACAACACCTTAGTTCAACGTGATAGTCAACCTATAGGTCGACCATGATACTACTTAGGTCGACAGCCATGTCGTCCTAATCAACGTGCATGTCGACCTAGGCTACGCACTTCTAAGGTTAAATTTTTGAGCTCCGATATGATTTTCCAGAACAATTTTCAGGCATCAAATGATCTTGTTTTGCAATGAAATTTGGCACACTACAACTACAACATATGAACTACTATCAGAAGAAAATCCTGTAGTATTTCATTGTCAGAATTGGAAGAGAATAGCATGCAAAGTAAAGGATAGAGCATTTTTTCATAGAACCAAAATGCAACAGGAAAAATCAATATACAGAGCCAATTTTAGAGCAGATTTTTGCATTTTGAAGCTTGACTTCAGCTAGTGTTTGTGAGTTTGTCAACTCATCTTGCTTTCGAAATGGAAAAATTCAATTTAGCGCTGAAAGGAATGAGCCTTGAGATGTTTTTGGCCTTCAAGAACTTGTAAGAGGAAGAAACAAAAGCATGCATGGGAAGAAAACAATTAACAGACCATATTTTGCACAAATTACGATTTTGATGAAATATTTAGGTTTTGGATTGGATTGCATGTTTATTTCACTTTAGATTGATAGAAATCATAACTTTTTGAAGAGAAATTGGAGTTTGAATGCTAGGATTGAAAAATGGTGGAATATCTTATTTTCAGTTTTACTGTAAAGGAAAGAAGAAGAAACGAGATAAGTTCGTACGTACATGCAAACTTTCTCATTTCTGGTTGTAGTTGGCTAATGGGCTTCGGAAAATATTTTTATTATTAAAACCCTTATTTAAACAAAAATACACAATTTACTCAAATAAATGCATAAAGCACCATTTTTAACTTCAAAAATTTTACAAAAATTATTTTCTTGCATAGAAAAATATGACAAACCCTTTCAAACTCAAATTTATAATCAAAACACATTTTTAAACCAAATTTCATATTTCTATTTAAATAAAAAATATTTTAAAATCAATTACTTCCTTTAAAATTATTAAAAGAAGCAATTGGAAAAAATTACTAGAATTATTGCATTTTTCACTAAATAAAACTATTTTCCATTCATTATTAACCCAAAGAAACAGAATAAAATTTCCAAACTTTATTTTCACGTTTTTCCCAAAATTCATTGTTTATTCCAAATAAATAATTAAATCTTCAATTTTATTTTAATTCATATATTAGATTATAACTATCGTTATACAGAAAATCTCCAAAATCTGGGTTATTACAGACCCCCCTTATAAAAATTGTGCCCTCGCAATTTCTAAGGAAGAACTGTATTCAACATGATTATTTCACCAAGAAAAAGAAAAATAGACAAGCTCGAGATTAAAATTTCTCACTCTCAACTTAGCATGATAGAAGACCAAGATAAAATTGCTCGATAAATTCTATGATTTTCCAAATATATTCCTCGGGATTATCGGACTATAGAATTTTTATGATCAGCACATCATGATTTCGAAGGCATCTCACCTTCGAAACAAAGACACAAACAGAATGCCACACAAAAGATCAATCGAATGAGATTGATTTCTTAGAAATTTCTTAAATAGAGTCGGGATTTAACTCAACTTTTACCCCAAACTCCAATCAACAAGGCGATTATTGATATGACTTTCCATATGTCACTACGAAAGAGCTACTCCCGCATTGGTTTGACAACAAGAAAAGCGAGAAAACTCGATGAGAGGTGGTTTCTTCAAAGGCCACCAAACCCAAACGACCAAATAACTGCATGTCGTTAGACAATTGCACTAAGATAAGAGAAAATCAAGGAACAAAATAGATAGAAATATATATTAATTTACAATAAAAAATTCTTGGATTTTCAAAACTCATTATCTTTATAATCATTATCTCAATTTTCTCCTTTTGAAAATTTTCAAAACTCTTTAATATAGCATTTATAAAATGAATAGATTCAAACTCATATTCCATCTTGTTAGAAAATTAAATTTCAAAAGAATTTTATAAATCCATATCAACAATTATTAAGATAAAATTTAAAAATCTCACTATTTTCTATTTTGAAATGCCCAAAAAATTTCGAAACAATTTACATATGCCACTCAAAATAATTTTTTTAATTCTTAATCCTATAAATCTTATTTTTAAATTTAATTTTATTAAAACTCAATTTAGCGTATCTGATTGTCTCATCACAACGTTAGGAAATTCCTATCGATCACGTTGATCAGACGCATCGACCAGAATTCTTAAACACTCGATGGACGACTCAACACAAAGTCATTTTCTATAAAAGAACTACCTCATATGTAATACTCAAAATATTCTTTATTATCTTAAAAACAAAATCCAATTTCTCTTAGAAACATGTCTTTAATTTGAAAGATTTGAAAACTCAATTTATTGCTTATACTCAAAATAAAAAACATAAGAAGAGCTCATCGAGATATTCTCAGAATACTCGATTCACAAGATTAATGGAATAGACTGGAGTGTTCGTTATTCCAACAGTATAATGAACCACTTACAAGAACCATACGAGTACGAAAGGCGGTAAGATGGATGCTATTCTTCGCGACTTGTAGCTCATGAAAATCGATGTAAGGTCAAGATGAGGAATGACCCTAGCACCACACAATAGATTAAAAAGAGATCAATGAGATATAAGAGTAAGGGTAAATTATCTTCTTGAATGAGGAGAAGAAACGCCAACAATAAATCATTACATTGAGTGAAGTAATATCACAAAGCATATCAATAAATGAGTATCCAAAGAGGATATCTCGAAGGAGTCAAAAACGACGATATCAATTGAATTTAATTAATCATCTCATTTCCCTAGTGGACATCCTCATGGAAGGATGACTGAAAGGTTAAAAATTGGAAAGGAGGTCTATACATTACTCAATTACCCGATGGAGTGACAAACCCCAATGGATTCACAGAAATCAAAAAAGTCACAATGACTAGAATTCGAGATATATCATTAACATCTCGAAAATCAAGAGTGAGTACAGATACTTCAGAATCATCACTAACACTCCGAAGAACAAGAGAAAACAAATCAGCCAAAATTAGTATACCTAATATATAGGATCCTTTCGAATCATAGAAAGTGGCTTGATAATATGCAAGCCACTCCATCTCAAACCATTCCAAACTCTAGATAGAAAATAGCGTGCTAATTCACATGAAAAGATAAGCTATAAAGAACAACCCCATATCCTCATACG
Source organism: Allium cepa (assembly GCA_030765085.1). NCBI lineage: Eukaryota > Viridiplantae > Streptophyta > Magnoliopsida > Asparagales > Amaryllidaceae > Allium > Allium cepa. The sequence goes on from CM060941.1 coordinate 439,725,930, forward strand.
TCATGCCAAATATTGTGGATCCCCTCAATAGGATTCGCAATCCTTAAAGAAGAACAAGAAAAGTATTATCCAAAAGCATCAACAAATTTCTTTGACACGGATGAGTGCCAAGCACCCGTATCAAAGAGGACCCAAATAGAATAATTACAATTAGGATTACCCCTAAGGTAAGATATCATCGATAACTATGGAATAGTACGGAATAAATATATTCCTAGACATATGCCAAACTTATATCTACTCTAAAGAACATGTAAAGGCTAAAGACATAAAGATTAAGGGAATTGTAAGACTTGTACTATATACCGTAATATATGCTTATATTCTGTGTTTATCATATTTTGTTCTGAACTCATCTCTAATACCAAGCTATGACGTCCCATCCCAAGACCCACATTAACAAAGAGTATTACTGGATAGTACTGTCTACTAATGCGGAGAATAGGGCTGGTTAGGAGCGACCATTTATAGCTTTGTCTTAAACATCTACTGAATACGTCAATTAGTGCTCTATATTTTTTCTATTTCATGTGGATCGACATGTTTAATAAATGTTTAATACAAAACTATAGGTGGCTAACGGATCCATTAGAACTCAATACGACAACTAAATGTACATCACATCACAGAACAACAAAGGAATATATATACATTTACATTGATACATCCTAATACGATACAAATAATACATCATAAGTGGTATGACGACCACACTATATAAAACAAGTCAAATAAATATACATCTCAAGACGACTCCAAAAAGACTATAACTATTATAGATGATGAGCTGATATCCAAGCGGAAGCTTCAAGCAAGGCTAAGTCCAAAAGCAGGTATCAAAATTGAAAAAAATCGGTCCGACCCGAGTATAAAATACAAGGTTCAGTCTAGCAAAACGTCAGATTAATCAAGATAGGCGATAACATGAAGCATAAGGAAAAGGGTAGGGTATCCTCTCCATTGAGAAGAAACCATACTAAGAGCATGAAACTACTTCATATAAGAAAAGGATGATTATTCTTCTCAAATAAGAAGAAATAACAAAAAGAACATGTTTATAACTCAAGTGAACTAATATCACTTAAGTGTATGTAACCTCGAAAGAAGTAAACTCGATGGTACTACTCAACTATGGAATATACATGCCTCATATCATCGGCGAAATCCCAATAACCACTATAATGGTTTCGATGAACCGTATCTCCTAAATAGGAGAAGACACAAACCCAAAAATCTCGCTAAATGGCAAACACAAAATTTCTCAAAGTAGAATATTCCCAAAACTCGAAATATGCCTCATCTCATCGGCATATACAAATCTAAAAGCACCAAAGAATGGTATATAAATCACAATAAAATAGAATTCATTTAAGAATTCGAAACTTCGAATGTAATCACCATATAGTCAATACTGTAGCACTTAGGCTAAGAGAATAACTCTCAAAGGCAACTACGGTGAAAACACATATAAATCCTCAAAATCAAGCAATCATCACTCATAACTCGAGGAACTCAATAAGAGTTCAAAACCCATAAATGAAATCACCATATATAAAAGCTCATATAGTTCAAGTCTATAAATAAATAAAACCAACATCTCAAAATGGTGAAATCATAATAAAACACAAAACTCAAAAAATTCGGATTGACCAGATCTCTTATTGCATGCCGAAGCAATGCTGCACGTGCCAAACTCGTGTCCAGTACTATATGTTAAGTACCTAACTCATGGACCCGAAGGTCATACTCATGGTGACCGAAGTCACATAACTCATAGTGACTGAAGTCACATAACTCGTGATGACCGAAGTCACATAATATTCGTGATGACCCGAAGGTCTGTAGTACTGGCATAACTCATGGATGTTCACAAACTCTCAGATAGGAACCTGAAATGTGTTAATATGTGTCCTATACCACACATTCTCACTTAACGGTTTACTAACCGCTAGTCAATGCCACATCATAAAACAAAATCCTTAAATCAAAAATCTTAAAAATCTCAGAAAGCTCATAACTTGCCTCATATCATCGGCAAGTACAAAAAGACTTGGTGATGGTTTCTCATAAACCATAATTTCCAAAATAGGAAATCTTAAAATCAAGACTTGCCTCATATTAATCGAAAAGTACAAAACATCGTGATGGTTCTCATCGACCATAACTCTTAGCAGTAGGAGATCTCAAACCTCAAAACTCACCAAATATTGGCCATCTCAAATAATTTATTAAATAGGAATTATAAATATCAAAATACACCATGGAATGGCAAATCCCAAATATCAACTCAAAATTCATAACCTCAATAGCTTCGATCGTACAAGTCTAGAATTAGCCGAAAAATTAAATACACGTATCTCGTACCACGTGTTTTACTAAATCATTTAATTATCTTTATCATACGCTCGAATAGTGCATAAATGTGTATTATATATTTAAAATAATCTACTTGAGGAAACAAGCCTTTAAAACTACTTTTCGAAATTGATTTTGAAATCGATATACGAAAATTCCCTTATTACAGAGAATAAATAGATTTTATAGCTTAAAAATAATTTAAAATATTATATAATAATTATTTTAAAAACCAATTTATTTAAAAATTACTTCAAAATCGTTTGGAGAAATCCATGCCCAAATCAATGAAAAACAAAGAAAACACTCAACATCGTTATTCAAATTCAATTCAAATTAAATTCAAATTTGAATTTCAAATTCTCCAAAACTTGGCTAGCCTATTGATAGGCATCACAGCCTTCAAAAACAATCATAAAAATCATGAAAACTGGATAGAGGAAGCAAGTAAAACAGTCAGTTACAAGTAGCAAACTCACAGAAACAAGGTGCAGGAACACAACGCCTTAGTTCGACATGATGGTGGTCGCCCTATAGGTCGACCATGATACTACTTAGGTTGACAGCCATATCGACTTAAGTGGTCTTAGGTCGACACTTAGGTCAACATGCATGTCAACCTAGGCTGCGCACTTCTCAGGTTAAATTTCTAAGCTCCGACTGATTTTCCAGAGCAATTTTCAAGCATCAAATAATCTTGTTTTGAAATGAAATTTGGCACACTACAACTACAACATATGATCTACCATCAAAAGAAAATCCAGAAGCATTTCATTGCTGGAATTAGAAGATAATAGCATGCAAAGTAAAGGACATACCAGTTTTTCACAGAACCAAAATACAACAGAAAAAATCAATATACATAACCAATTTTAGAGCATATTTTTGCATTTTAAAGCTTGGCTTAAGCTAGTGTTTGTGAGTTTATCAAATCACCTTGCTTTTGAAGTGCAAAAATCTGATTTAAAGCTGAAAGGAATGAGCTTTGAGATGATTTTGGCCTTCAAGAACCTGTAAGAGGAAGAAATAGAAGCATGCGCAGGAAGAAAACAATTAACAGACCATATTTTTCACAAATTTGGATTCCCTGTTAATTTCACTTTAGATTGATAAAAATCACAACTTGTTGAAGACAAATTAGAGTTTGAAACGGTGGATTGAAAAATGGTGGAATTTCTTATTTTTGGTTTTACTATAAAGGGAAGAAGAAGAAATGAGACAACTTTGTATACAAGAAAACTTTCTCGTTTCTGGTTTTAGTTGGCTAATGGGCATTGGACCCAAATTAGAGAAAAAATTAATTAGGCCAACATTAATTTATTTGACGCTAAACTAGGTATACACATGAATACCTTATGAAAAAAATGAAAACAACACATTACCTTCAAGTTTTTAACATTATTAAAACATGTAAACTTGCATACATGATTAATAAAATGTTTTACATTATATAAAAAGATAATTTTAGTTTTTAAAAACATTTTTATTATTAAAAACTCTTATTTGAACATAAATACACAATTTACTCAAATAAAGGCATAAAGCACCATTTTTAACTTCAAAAATTTTATAAAAATTATTTTCTTGCATAGAAAAATATGACAAACCATTTTAAACTCACCAAAACATATTTTTAAACCAAATTTCACTTTTTTATTCAAATTAACAACATTTTAAAATTAATTCATTCCTTTAAAAATTATTAAAGAAGTAGTTAGCAATAATTCTAGTAACTATTGCTAACTACTTCTTTTTGATTTTTAAAGGAATGAATTAATTGTTTTAAACAATAAATCCCCAACTTTTGCTCAAATCCGTCAGTGTTTCATACAATACGAAATTGAAGCACTTAGAAAAAAGTACATGTCATAGAAGATGGTTCGCTAGCATGGAGCAACTCGAACTATTTTAGGGTGAACCAAAAGCTTTTAACCATCATCTGAATGAAGGAATTCGCTTAAACTCGAGCACATATCAAAATGTCAAGGGCCAAGATGCAAGTCAAAAAAGTAATTGTGAAAAGGAAGTCGGGGTCGTAGAAGCAAGTTCGTGGATCAGTACCGATCCTTGAACATTGATGTCGTGATCATTATCTTTTTCGTTTAGCAATCCTTAAGTGGGGAAATAGGCAAGAATATGGGTCAAAAAGTTTGTAACAACCCCCCTACTTGGAGGTCCAAAACTAACGGCTACAGATGTTGTACTCATCCATAGTTATTAATCCTCGACGGGGCGGTGGTAGATTCATTGATACACAGAAACACATGTATTTGGAAAAAAAATTAAACTTTAAATAGAATCAAATTTCATTTCAAAATATTTCCAATTCATTACATAATCCCAAATTTGTAAATCGCAGTCGTAAAAAATATATATATTACAACATACGCGAAGAGCGACATATGAAGATGCCCACTTAGATGATCAGAGTATATACAGACAATATAACAACTTTGCCATTACAAACAACACAAGGAATAAAAAGAAAAGAGCCTAGATAGCTATTATGCCTCCCGCATGTCCCCGGAAGCTTATTCGTCTTAATATGTACCTGAAAACCTCAACTCTCAAACTACTCAAAATCAATCGAGTACCAAAGCGTTTAAGGGGAAGACATAAACTTCGAGTCAGACATAAAGTCCGGTATGAATAATAATCTACCATCTAAAATCTTTTAGATATCTAGTGAGGCGATGTCGCTTAGCAGAATGGGTTTTCCCCTCGCTATTTTCTCAAAACCTTTGTAAAACCATACATTGTGCTCCTGCATCTACAATGATTAAAACAATTTAAATCAGTATAATATGATGATATGCCAAAAAATGAATTAATTCTTGTAACGATCCCCATTTTTGAGTCAAATTTAATTGGTAATTAAATTAAATTTTGGATTTAATTGTGAATTAATTGAGAATTTATTTGGATTTGAAATATAAAAATAAAATTTTATTGACTTTTAAGCTGGAAATTGAAGAAAAATATATTGTGAATAGAATTTTGGGCATATTTGAATTCTCCAATTTTAAATAAGATATATATTTATATAAATGAATTATAATTAGAAATTTGATTTCGAAATTTAATTAATTTATTGACAATGAATATTATTGATTTGAAAATACTAAAATAAATATCCTGAAAACAAAATAAGTATACATACTTTCTTTTGAAAAGAAAAGGATTCAATTATTAGTAAAATTAGTTTTAAAATCATTTAATTCTTTAAATTGGTATAGGTAGAAATAATACACAAAATGTATATAAAACAAGAAATAAAAGTTTAAAATAATATATATATATATATATATATAATTATTATTTTTAAAAGAATAATACTTTGAAATAAGTTTAATATTCTTTTTCTTTAAGTTATACAAATATAAATAGAGAATATGAATATATGTATTACTAAAAGTAAACTTATATACATATTAAAATTTTGTTTATACAAAGCTTTAAGATGAATGCATATTTTGAAAGTGTAAAGTTTAAAATACATAAGATCAAAACAAGAATTAATAAGAAGTTTTATCTTTTAGAAATCAATAAGAAGGCATATATATGTAACATTGGTTTGTAAATTTATAAAATAAGATTTTTAAAGTGTGTAACCTTTAAACCATAATAAGTATAATGGGGAAATATACACATGTAAGTATAAAATTTTACAAGTGTTTAGATCTCATAATCATTTTTTTACAAATGGCATTCACTATGATTGCTTGAATAAAATAATAGAATTAAAAATTATAGAAAACTTTTCATCTCCCCATATTCAAATTATTAAGTCTCAGAAAATCTAAAAATACAGTAACAAAGATTTTGGCATTTCAAACTCCAACACCAAAGGAAAAAAATAGGAAAAAAATAGAAAAGGGATGAAAGCATTTTTCTTCAATTCAAAGTAAAAAGTAAAAATCTAGAAATCTTCTTAAGGCATCAACTATAGTGCATGTTTACATCTCTTAGGTAAGTTTTTAACTTTATAGTTTAATGAAATTTTGATTTTTAAATCAATTTTTAACAATAAAATTCAACTACAGATTAATTAAGCAGTGTTTCAGTTTTTGGCCAGAGCAGTGTAAGAATTTCTGAAATAATTTAAAGGCAGGTAACTTTCTTTTTAAAATTTGAATTTGAAGTTATATTCAGTAATGAAGAAAGAATTTAAAACAATAATATTAATCATTTGCAGGAGAAATCAAGCTCAAAGATTTAAAACCATTTCTGGTTTCAACTGTAGAAAAACTTCTCTGTTATATAAAAAATTCACTCTGTAATAAATTTAAATTTGTTGTTACTGATGAATTGGATAATAAATACGACAAAGAATAATCAAAGATCTGTAATTATAACTTGCATTTCTAAACTCCAAGATTTAAAGCAAGAAAAGAAAAAAGGTTTCAGGCTTCATTCCTATCTTTTGAAACTGTCAGAAACTTGTTCTCTGTCTTTCTTCAGGCAAAAAAGTGAGCAAACTTCTAACTTAAAAGCTAGAATCTGTTTACAGTTTGATGATGCTTGAAAAGGAGTTGTTGTGATATGATTGCATGTGAAATTTTGAGTTGCATATGTGGGTTTATAAGTGTGCATTTCTGAGAATAGAAAGAAACACCTCTGTTTCTTTTTACAGGATTTTAAAACTTATTAGAAAATCCAAAATCATCTTAGTTAGATGATATCAGGTTTCAGTTTCTAAATGAAAGATGATCATAACTATATAAAGCCAATTTTAAAAATAGTTTTACGTATATTTACTGTTCAAATAATTTAAATTTGGGAAAATTATAGGATAAAATTTTTTATCAGAAAAATCAATTATCAATTTTTTCTTATTCACTTATATCATCCAGTTCAACTTCAAAAAATATGATTTTTAAACGTAAAACCAAAAATTCTAAGTGAGGGAATCGAGTGAGCTTTCAAGTTGAACAGAATTGAGAAATGGCTCGATTGTTGGCGATCGGCGATGGGAGGAGAGACGACCTTTTGGCTGAAGCAAGCTTGGGGGACGTTCACTCGGGAAAAATGCTTAGAATGGATTCCGATCATCGTGGTGGCTAGACGTAGTTCATTTAGGGTTTAAGCTCGTGTATTTATGTGGTTCGAAAATCTTAGTGTCACGTCATCCTTACTCGATCGGAATGGTTCACGTTGGTGGCAATCAAAGCTTTGAATTCAGGCGGGGCTCTGACCAGAAACATGCGACCTTTGGTGGTTGGGAAAGGAGGAGCAAGGCGATTTTCGTCTGAAGGCTTTTGTTCCAGTTCGATCGAGTTATTCGTATTTTGAGCCACGGTGAGTTTGGGGGATTTGGTTTGTCGATGTTGACGAGGGGGTCATCAGTGACTTGCCGAGGGTTTTTGCGATGGTCGGAGTCACCCCGATCATCTGTGCACGTGTATGTGCATACGTGGTGTGTCAGTAAGTTGGGAAGAAGGAGTTGGAGATGAAGCTCGAAGATGGACTCGAAAATTCTAAGATGTTGCTCGAGTTTACTATCGGGTCAGTTGCAAGCACTTACTATATACAATGATTTTTGAAAGGAAAATTTAAAGGAAAAAAGGGGGTTAACTGGGGAAGTCTCGAAGCAGATGACGTTTTAACACGGGCGAACTCGAAGTTTTCACGAAATAACCCAAAGTCGAGCTCGGGTTAACGAAATCCTGGATTGGGTTTGATAAATCTGTTACCAAATTTTCAAGCCTAAAAGAAAACGATGTTTTCAAGTTTTAAAATGCAACAGTTCTTTTAGTTACAAAAATAAAATTTTAATTTAACAAAGTTTTAAAACATATTTAAACTAAACAAGTTTCCAAAGGAAAACAAATGGAGTTTCTAATTTTAAAAACAAGTTTTAACGTTTTAAACGTTAAAGTAAATATTTTGAAATCGTTTTGTTTCTAAATAATCATATATTAGGTTGATTGTTTAATTAAAAATCTTTTGGTATGTTCAAATGTGATTTAGGAAGTAATTGATTAATTAATTAGTTAAAGGTAATGATTAATTAAGGATAAATTAATCTACAACTGAAAGATAATTATTTAAAGACGACAAATTGAGGATTAATTAATTTTTTTTATTAATTACGGAATAATTATTTCGAGTAAATTTATTAAGGGTAATTAATTATTTAATAAAATTTAGGGGTAATTACTTAGTGTAATTACATTAAAGAAAAATTGATTTAGGTGATGAAGTAATTAAAAGAAATTAATTACTTAGGGATAATAATGATTACCTAAGTTAAAGTAATTAATGATCAAAATTGATTAATCGTATGATTAGCATTTATTTGTGATTATTAATATAAATGATTAGAGATAATCACTTATTAATTAAGGATAATTTATTAAATAGTGATTAATTAAGGGCTATTGAATTAATGTGATTAATTAAAATATAATAATTTATGGTTAATTAATTAATAAAGAATGACGATTAATTGAGGAGTAGTTAATTGATGTAATTAAATAATTAAAGGATAATTGAATAATTAAAGATTAATTATCTAATGATTAAAGGTTAATTATTTAATAATTAATGGTTGTTTAATTTATTAATTAAGGTTGTTTAATTAATAATTTATGGTTAATGAATGAATAATTAAGGAATAATCATTAATCAATGATAATTAACTAGCATTAGTAGTTTGTTCATAAATAATTTATCTGGTTCAAATTAATCAGATAATTAATTTATCTTACTTATGGATGATTGAATGTCATTGGGTGTTGAATTGGTTGATATCCCTGATTGTGATGCTCTGTTTTGATTTGAGTTGTGATTAATGTAATTTATTATCTGTGATATATATCTGTGAATGAAAGTTATGTGTTATAGTTTATACCGCTTATCAAATATATTGCTGTATTTGAATATGTACTGATTGATGATGTTGCATTCCTATTGTGTAAAACCCCTGGACGAGATACACACATAGATATGGATTGCACATGGAAATTGGTTAAGTCGTAGATTTTTTAAATAGTTTAAAATTTGAATTTTGAATCCGAATGGTTTTGGAAATGGATTGGGTTTAAAGTAAAAAGTTTTTGAAAAGGAATTTCAAATATAAAATTTATTTTTGGATAACTTGATTAAGTTTTGAAGTTTAAACAATTTGATTTAAATTTGAATTCAAAAATGTGAAATTAAATCCTATTTATGATTTAAAAAGGTTATACAAGTTTATATGTGTTTTAAACCAATTTAAATTGTCGTTTTGGGAATTTGAATTTAACCCAAATTTTTTATTTGAAAAACTTTAACTTGTATAAATGAAATCGGATTTTTCCAAGACGAAAACTATATGTTTTCAAATAATAAAAGCTTTCACATAAGGAACGAACTTCCAATTTGTGTTAAAAGATTTTCAAGTCTAAAATGAAAATGGTTTTCCAAGTTATGAATGAATCTTTGGAAACGGTTTTGAAAGCTATAAGTTAAATCTTTGATTTAAAGATTTAATGAGTTAACCCAATTGAAATGGAAATTGTTTTGAAATCTATGAATGGATCTTTGTGAAACTGGGTGAACCTTATGAAATGTATCTTTTTGTTTAAAGGATTTGAAATGGTAATTCATTTAAACCATTTGAAGAAAAGTTTTGAATTTAAAAATTGTGACTTAGCTGAAATCCCATATCCATATGTTTTTAAACATTGCGCTCATTATTTGGTTTAGCCGGGAGAGGACCTTGTGTCATATTGCCCATTCCGAATAGTGATACGACGTTACAGATTGCATTTGAAGACCGGTGTTGAAGACCGGGTATTTGCGAGAACGATAGGATAACCTATCGATTGTCTCTGCACCGAGTAGCTACGATATAGAGATACCCTAATTGATGGGAAGTCCGATCGGGATTGTGGATACCTGGATTGCAAGGGCTTCTTCGAAAGTGCCTTCGGCTCTATTCGAACCTAGAACAGACTTGTATGGTTGTATGTCTGACATTACACTTTGAGATATTAAACCGATCTCTATCAAATACATTTCTGCTTGGTGGCAGAGGATTTATTCTCTTAGCTTAACACCGTTCTCTGAGACGTACGAGCTCAGAGGTTATGTAGTTGAGAGTTATTAGTGATATACTCCCAAATTTGGTAGTGTGTCATGCTGAGTGCTGGAGTGTATCATTTGTTGATCAAAGCATGGCTTTTTTATAAAGCATAGCTTTGTGGACGAGACTGCATCAGGACCTCACACCTCGGAAATGGTCGTAACAGGAAAGATGCGGCATGGTTATGAGGGTCGTGCCCTTTAGGGTGTGTCATTCCCTTCTGAAAAAGGGTGGTATCATGGTATGGAGCCCAGATACTTCACTCATGTGGTCACTGCAAATCTATTACTTTGTGATGGCTTTGTGGTTGTTGGATTAGAGGTACCTCGGATAAAGGTCCCAAAGGACCGGGGGATGGCACGCTCGTGCAGTAGTTACCTAGTTACAGAGGTAATCCGGCCTTGTGTTGGCAGAGAGCTGGTTAAGCTCTCGGGACGTCCCGCCAGGGGCGCACCCATATGGCAGTAGGAAGTTACTTAGCTTGACCATTTGTTGGAAATCCAACCTTCAATACGCGCCTTGTACAATTTTAGTTCTAGAACCTGCCATTTACTTATGGTGGTGCCGCACTGTTTAGATGGTAGCCATAGTAGGCATACAATACTGGTTGTATGCTGGCTAGGATTAATATTATACTTTCGAAAGGTTTTCTGCACTATGCACTAATAATAATATCAAATGACTTTTGCGTATCAAGCATATTTGACTATCATAAGGAAAAATCTCTCCAATTCTGCGTTTGCATTGTGTGTGTGGCGGGAGGCTTATGGTAATTTCATTTTCTAAAAGCATTGCGGATTTAAATTTAAATTATCTTGTTGTCTGTTTTAAAGATAAACTGCTTTTGTTTGCTCATACCAGTCCGATGACTGACCTGGAGTTTATTGTTCCCTTCCTAAACTCTGGATTCCCACAATTTTCCCACACGGGCAGCCTAGAGTTGGTTTTTTCAAATATTTAGATTTAGTAGATTATCTGGAGCTAGTTCAGTCTTTGGATCACGACTGCACTTGCTTATCTTTGTGCATCGTTATTGGGAGTTCGAGCTATTTCTGGATTGGTGCCTTGGAGATGGAGATTACCGATATTGGAGTTCTCTCTTGAAGACCATATCGGGGATATTATTCTGCTGCTGGTGTTATCTTTTCTTTCCGCTGCTATTGTCTTGTATCATATCTCTGATGTATATTGATATTCATTGTATCATCATTGTATATTGTATCAATGTTGTATATCAAATGTATTATTCATTTCTTCTGTTGTGTTGTACTTAATGTGTTATAAGCATCGACGAACCAGATTCCACGTTTGGATCTGCGGCATTTGAATACGAGTGTCGTATTCGGTGCCGGTTTTTGAAGGTCGGGTCAGGGTCGTTATAATTGGTATCAGAGCTGAAGGTTGAAACTTTAGCTCAAGAGTATAACACATTAAGTAACTCATTAGAGATAGGGTAAAGTATACCCTAGAATGATTATATCCCTAAGATATCTGTTCGAATGCCTCATTAAATTCTCTTACTATCCACTAATAGTAAGTATGAGTGCAAGAAGAGGACGAGATAGGGGACAGGGGAATACCACTACAAACGGTCAATACCCTGCAATAGTGGAAACAACTTTTCTCTATCAATCTCCTGTGATTCGATTCCAAAATACTTTTGATATCTTCGTGACAGCTCCAGAAAGAAGCTTCGGTGTGACGGTGGCCCTACATATCGTTGCAGAAAATCCTTACTTCGTATCTTCATCGGTTTCTTATCAGTTTTCCCATTTAAACTTTAATGAATTTGAAATTGAAAATTTTAAATAAATTGAAAATTTAAATTAAATTTATTGGTTAATAGAATATGAAGCTAAATTTGAATTGTATCAATAAAATGATTTCGATTAAAACCAAATTTGAAATTCTATTGTAATCTCTTGTGTAGATCGAAGTCCAAAGAGGGACGGGTTGGTATATACTTGGGGATATTCTGACCTGAATTTGGAATCCATACCTAGTGTTTGAGAAATTGTAGAAGATTGAATCTATCTATCTATCTATTCTCTAGGGACCGATATATTCTCCGAACAATTAGTTATCCCTCCGAACTAATCAATGCCCTTGCATATTCGTAGTCCGGTGGACCCGAGTATCTTGTGAAATAATTGTATTTGTTTGTTCTCATATTGTTGATATTCTGATTTGGTAAGTTAAATGCAGAATTGATAACCAGTTTGATCTGGAAAGATATTTCTTTATCTTCTATCTGTTCTTTGTTGTCTCCCTTGCAAATTTCGGGGACGAAATTTTTTTTATGGGGGAATTTGTAACGATCCCCATTTTTGAGTCAAATTTAATTGGTAATTAAATTAAATTTTGGATTTAGTTGTGAATTAATTGATAATTTATTTGGATTTGAAATATAAAAATAAAATTTAGTTGAATTTTAAGCTGGAAATTCTAGAAAAATATACTGTGAATAGAATTTTGGGCATATTTGAATTCTCCAATTTTAAATAAGATATATATTTATATAAATGAATTATAATTAGAAATTTGATTTTGAAATTTAATTAATTTATTGACAACGAATATTATTGATTTGAAAATACTAAAATGAATATCTTGGAAACAAAATAAGTATACGTACTTTCTTTTGAAAAGAAAAAGATTCACTTATTAATAAAATTAGTTTCAAAGTCATTTCTTTCTTTAAATTGATATAAGTAGAATAAAAAAAAATGTATGTAAAATAAGAAATAAAAGTTTAAAATAATATATATATATATAATTATTTGTTTAAAAAGAAACTAATATACATATTAAAATTTTGTTTATACAAAGCTTTGAGATGAATGCATATTTTGAAAGTATAAAGTTTAAAATACATAAGGTCAAAACAAGAATTAATAAGAAATTTTATCTTTTAGAATTCAATAAGAAAGCATATATATGTAAATAAAATAAGATTTTTAAAGTGTGTAACCTTTAAACCATAATGTATAATGGGAAAATATACATATGTAAGTATAAAATTGTACAAGTGTATAGATCTCATAATCATTTTTCTTACAAATGGCATTCACTATAATTGCTTGAATAAAATAATAGAATTTAAAATTATAGAAAACTCTTCATCTCCCCATATTCAAATTATTTAGTCTCAGCAAATCTGAAAATACAGTAACAAAGATTTGGGCATTTCAAACTCCAACGCCAAAGGGAAAAAATAGGAAAAAAAACAAAAAAGGGCCGAAAGCATTTTTCTTCAATTCAAAGTAAAAAGTAAAAATCTGGAAATCTTCTTAAAGCATCAGCTGTAGTGTATGTTTACATCTCTCAGGTAAGTTTTTAACTTTATAGTTTAATGAAATTATGATTATTAAATCAAGTTTTAACAACAAAATTCAACTGCAGATTAATTAAGCAGTGTTTCATTTTTTGGTCAGAGTAGTGTAAGAATTTCTGAAATAATTTAAAGGCGGGTAACTTTCTTTTTAAAATTTGAATTTGAAGTTATAATCAGTAATGAAAAAAGAATTTAAAACAATAATATTAATCATTTGCAGGAGAAATCAAGCTCAAAGATTTAAAACCATTTCTGGTTTCAACTGTAGAAAAACTTCTCTGTTATATAAAAAATTCACTCTGTAATAAATTTAAATTTGTTGTTACTGATGAATTGGATAATAAATACGACAAAGAATAATCAAAGATCTGTAATTATAACTTGCAGTTCTAAACTCCAAGATTTAAAGGAGGAAAAGGAAAAAGATTTCAAGTTTCATTCCTATCTTTTGAAATTGTCAGAAACTTGTTCTCAGTTCTCTGTCTTTCTTCAGGCAAAAAAGTGAGCAAACTTCTAAACTTAAAAGCTAGAATCTATTTACAATTTGATGATGCTTGAAAAGAAGTTGTTGTGAGATGATTGCATGTGAAATTTTGAGTTGCATATGTGGGTTTATAAGTGTGCATTTCTGGGAATAGGAAGAAACACCTCTGTTTCTTTTACAGCTTTTTAAAACTTGTTAGAAAATCCAAAATCATCTTAGTTAGATGATATCAGGTTTCCGTTTCTAAATGAAAGATGATCATAACTATGTAAGGCCAATTTTAAAAATAGTTTCAAGAACATTTACTGTTCAAATAATTTAAATTTGGGAAAATTACAGGATAAACATTTTTATCAGAAAAATTAACTATCAATTTTTTCCGATTCACTTATATCATCTAGTTCAACTTCAAAAAATATGATTTTTAAACGTAAAATTAGAAATTTTGAGTGTGGGAATCGAATGAGCTTTTGAGTTGAACATAATCAAGAAATGGCTCGATTGCTGGCGATCGACGATGGGAGGAGGGCCGACCTTTTGGCTGAAGCAAGCTTGGGGGACATATCACTCAGGAAAAATGCTTAGAATGGATTCCGATTATCGTGGTGGCTAGACGTTGTTCATTTAGGGTTTAAGCTCGCGTATTCATGTGGGTAAGAAATCTTAGTGACGCGTCGTCCTTAATTGACCGGAATGGTTCGCGTAAGTGGCAATCAAAGCTTTGAATTCAGGCGGGGCTCTGACCAGAAACATGCGACCTCTGGTGGTCGGGAAAGGAGGAGCGAGGTGATTTTCGTCTGAAGGCTTTTGTTCCAGTTCGATCGAGTTATTCATATTTCGAGCCACGGCGAGTTTGGGGGATTTGGTTGGTCGATGTTGACGAGGGGGTCATCAGTGACTTGCCGAGGGTTTTTTCGATGGTCGGAGTCACCCCGATCATCTGTGCACGTGTATGTGCATACGTGGTGTGTCAGTAAGTTGGGAAGAAGGAGTTGGAGATGATAAAGTAAATATTTTGAAGTCGTTTTGTTTCTAAATAATCATATATTGGGTTGATTGTTTAATTTAAAATTTTCTGTATGTTCAAATGTGATTTAGGAAGTAATTGATTAATTAATTAGTTAAATGTGATGATTAATTAAAGATAAATTAATCTATGATTGAAAGATAATTATTTAAAGATGATAAATTGAGGATTAATTAATTTTTGTTATTAATTAAGGAATAATTATTTCGAGTAAATTTATTAAGGGTAGTTAATTACTTAATAAAATTTAGGGGTAATTACTTGGTGTAATTACATTAAAGGAAAATTGATTTAGGTGATGAAGTAATTAAAAGAAATTAATTACTTAGGAATAATAATGATTACCTAATTTAAAGCAATTAATGATCAAAATTGATTAATCAAATGATTAGAATTTATTTATGATTATTAATATAAATAATTAGAGATAATCACTTATTAATTAAGGATAATTTATTAAATGGTGATTAATTAAGGGCTATTGAATTAATGTGATTAATTAAAGTATAATAATTTATGGTTAATTAATTAATGAAGAATGATGATTAATTGAGGAGTAGTTAATTGATGTAATTAAATAATTAAAGGATAATTGAATAATTAAAGATTAATTATCTAATGATTAAAGGTTAATTATTTAATAATTAATGGTTGTTTAGTTTATTAATTAAGGTTGTTTAATTAATAATTTAAGGTTAATGAATGAATAATTAAGTAATAATCATTAATCAATGATAATTAACCAGGATTAGTAGTTTATTCATAAATAATTTATCTGGTTTAAATTAATCAGATAATTAATTTATCTTACTTATGGATGTTTGGATGCCATTGAGTGTTGAATTGGTTGATATCCCTGATTGTGATGCTCTGTTTTGATTTGAGATGTGTTTAATGTAATTTATTACCTGTGATATATATTTGTGAATGAAAGATAAGTGTTGTAGTTTATACTGGTTATCAAATATATTGTTGTATTTGAATATGTACTGATTGATGATGTTGCACTCCTATTGTGTAAAACCCCTGGACCACACTTATACACACATAAATATGGATAGCACGTGGAAATTGGTTAAGTCATAGATTTTTGAAATAGTTTAAAATTTGAATTTTGAATCCGAATGGTTTTGGAAATGGATTGGGTTTAAACTAAAAAGTTTTTGAAAAGGAATTTCAAATATAAAATTTATTTTTGGATAACTTGATTAAGTTTTGAAGTTTAAATAATTTGATTTAAATTTGAATTCAAAAATGTGAAATTAAATCCTATTTATGATTTAAAAGGTTATACAAGTTTATATGGGTTTTAAACCAATTTAAAGTGTCGTTTTGGGTATTTGAATTTAACCCAAATTTTTTATTTGAAAAACTTTAACTTGTATAAATGAAATCGGATTTTTCCAAGACGAAAACTATTTGTTTTCAAATAATAAAAGCTTTCACATAAGGAATGAACTTCCAATTTGTGTTAAAAGAATTTCAAATCTAAAATGAAAATGGTTTTCCAAGTTATGAATGAATCTTTGGAAACGGTTTTGAAAGCTATAAGTTAAATCTTTGATTTAAAGATTTAATGAGTTAACCCAATTGAAGTGGAAATTGTTTTGAAATCTATGAATGGATCTTTGTGAAACTGGGCGAATCTTGTGAAATGAATCTTTTTGTTTAAAGGATTTGAAATGGTAATTCATTTAAACCATTTGAAGGAATGTTTTGAATTTAAAAGTTGTGACTTAACTGAAATCCCATATCCATATGTTTTTAAATATTGCGCTCATTATTCGGTTTAGCCGGGAGAGGACCTTGTGTCATATAGCCCATTCTGAATAGTGATACGACGTTATTGATTGCGTTTGAAGACCGGTGTTGAAGACCGGGTATTTGCGAGAACGATAGGATAACCTATCAATTGTCTCTGCACCGAGTAACTACGGTATAGAGATTTCCTAAATGATGGAAAGTCCGATCGGGACTGTGGATACCCGGATTGCAAGGGCTTCTTCGAAAGTGCCTTCGGCTCTGTTCGAACCTAGAACAGACTTGTATGGTTGTATGTCCGACATTACACTTTGAGATATTAAACTGATCTCTATCAAATACATTTCTGCTTGGTGGCAGAGAATTTATTCTCTTAGCTTAACACCCTTCTCTGAGACGTACGAGCTCAGAGGTTATGTAGTTGATATTTATCAGTGATTTACTCCCAAATTTGGTAGTGTGGCATGCTGAGTGCTGCTGTGTATCATTTGTTAATCAAAGCATGTCTTTTGTATAAAGCGTAGCTTTATGAACGAGATTGCATTAGGACCTCACACCTCGGAAATGGTCGAAACAGAAAAGATGCGGCAAGGTTATGAGGGTCGCGCCCTTTAAGGTGTGTTATTCCCTTCTGAAAAAAGGTGGTATCATGGTATGGAGCCCAGATACTTCACTCATGTGGTCACTGCAAATCTATTACTTTGTGATTGCTTTGTGGTTGTTGGATTAGAGGTACCTCAGTTGAAGGTCCCAAAGGACCGGGGGATGGCACGCTCGTGTTGTAGTTACCTAGTTACAGAGGTAACCCGGGTTTGTGTTGGTAGAGAGCTGGTCAAGCTCTCGGGACGTCCGGCCAGAGGCGTACCCATGTGGCAGTAGGAAGTTCCTTAGCCTGACCATTTTTTGAAAATCCAATCTTCATTACGTGCCTTGTACAGTTTTAGTTGTAGAACTTGCCATTTACTTATGGGGCGCCCTACTGTTTAGATGGTAGCTATAGTAGGCATACAATACTGGTTGTATGCTGGCTAGGATTAATATTATACTTTCGAAAGGTTTTCTGCACTATGCACTAATAATAATATCAAATGACTTTTGTGTATCAAGCATATTTGACTATCATAAGAAGAAATCTCCTCCAATTCTGCGTTTGCATTATGTGTGTGGCGGAAAACCTTATGGTAGTTTCATTTTCTAAAAGCATTGCGGATTTAAATTTAAATTCTCTTCTTGTCTATTTTAAAGATAAACTGCTTTTTTTTTGCTCATACCAGTCTCATGACTGACCTGGAGTTTATTGTTCCCTTCCTAAACTCTGGGTGCCCAAAATTTTCCCACACGGGTATTCTAGAGTTGGGTTTTTTAGATAGTTATGTAGTAGATTATCTAGAGCTAGTTCAGTCTTTGGATCAGGACTGCACTTGTTATCTTTTTGCATCGTTATTGAGAGTTCGAGCTATTTCTAGTCGAGTAAAATGGTTTGAATATGTTTTAAAATGTGTTAAGTATCAGATACATAGATTTCAACATTCATTGTTGAACTAGACTTTTTCGAGAAGTAAGGATATGATGGACTATAACATTGTTGTTATAGTAAATGATTTTCGAAAGGAAACGTTTTGTATAGTATATGAGATTTATATATCTATCTAATTATTGAATCCCTATACTGATGATTTTGGGTTGTCGTAACGATGTTTTACGCAATATTGGTTTTGACCAAATAAATATGTTTAAGAGTATGTTTTCCTTAAACAATAATACATACTTAATCTTGATTTAAGTATATGTAATTTTTTCTAAGTGTTGAAAATAAAGGGATTTATGAATATGATTATACTATTGATATAAGTATATGGAAATGTTTCCAATATAGAAGTTGAAATGGTTTTGAGAACATATCTTTTTAAAGATAATTTGAAGTGAATATTTAGCAAGTGATTTAATTAATAAAAGATTAATTAAAAGGGCCCAGTGATTGTTTAAGGTGCTAAATATTTGTTTGTTTGCTTTGATAGTTAAATAGCCAACTATCAAATTTGGCCATTTTAGTTCCTCGACTTGATGTGGGAACTATTTAGTCGTACACTTAGTATGCAGCCATCTGTATAGGCTTGATTATCGTTTGTGTTGTGGATGTTGATTCGTGTAGTGCAGAGTGCTTCTCCATCTATCGAGCTTCCTTCTTAGCCAAAGAATAGCAAATTGAAAGTTGGAGACATGATAAGTGTATGAGACTTAGTTTCTGTGTGAGGTTGAGAAACGCTTTTGCGTTGTTGGTGCAAAGAGACTGGGATCGGTTTATTCGAAAACCACTTTGAACCAACATTTATGCAATGATTGTGCAGGTTGGTTGTGATGATATTGGTATTCAGGATTTTCATAGTGGAGGACTTCTTGTTGATTGTTTAGGGTTAAAATCCCAATATACATCCAGTAGCAGTAGTCTCTTCGTTATGAAATATCCAATGCAAGGACTATTCGCTACTAGTCCTAGGGATTTCCCAATAGGATGTGGTAGGAAAGTACCTTTGATTTGTCCTTTTCCTGGACAAGTTGTACAGACGTTTGTCTGACATTGCATTTCTAAAGATTATTTACATTGGTTTTTACAATCGTACATCAGTGGTGGCGGAGAAAGAAATTAACTTAGCTTAACACCCTCCTTGAGACGTATGAGATTAAGGGTTGTATCTTTGTGGAAGTCAATTAGTAGTCAATGGAAATGTCCATGTAGCATACTAAGTGACGTGATATGTAATAAGTGAGAGGTAATCATTACCTCGGGCCTCATCAACCGGAAATGAACGAAACTGGGTTAGATGCAGCAAGGCTAAGTGGGTCATTCCATCAGGATATGATCATCCTCTTCTAGATATATTTCTTCCTGCTATGATGTTCATGATGTAAAATATTGTGGTTTGTATGCTATGAGGGCCCTCAGAAAAGGTCGATAACGTTCGGAGGGTGAATATTCGATACTATCTAGTTACCGAGGTAGGCCGATCTTGTGTCGGTAGATGATAGACGTTCTGTGGCTCGAGACGTCCATCTAAAGGTGTATCCATTGGAAGGTAGTCCCTTCACCTGATCATTTATACAGAAATCCAAACTCCACTACATGCCTGCCATTTTGATTGTATTACCCATTTTGGGCTATATGATGGAATTTAATCAATGTAATAATTTCGGCTATGATTAATATTATTTGTGTAATATATACTATTATAATATAAGAGGATTGGATATGAAATATTTTGGTTATCGTAAGGTAAAAACATGTTCGTGTTTATGTGTGGGTTTGTCTTAGGAGATACTTTTGTTTTGAACAGGAAAAGTTTGGTAATTTAATAAATTCAATTAAGCGTGTTTCTCACGCTGGTTTACCAAACTGATCCGAGCGTTCTTCCCTTTCAATGCTTGGGTCATACCGAGTATATTTACTGTTTCAGATTAGTGCTTTTGGAGCTTCAACAGGAGAGCTGGAGATATTCATTTCGTATACACGTACCAGTTTTGCAAATGCGCTTTGCACATTGTTGTTGTATATTATCGGCAATTGTGAGTACAGGTTATTATAACTGTCCAGGTTGATGATTAGTGATTGATTGTTGAACTCTGATTAATGTATGTATATACAGTTTCTGTTTTGTAAAGACAATTGATATGATATTATATGTTATTCTGCTAAGATGTGAGATTCTGTATTATTCTATCGTGTTTTCTCTTCTCTCTTTCTTCTTTTCTCTTCTTTTATTTCTCATGACTTTTCGTCAGTCTGTACTTTTTGGGTCAGACATGTGTGATTTATTGTCGATTCAAAGGGTCGGATTCGTAGGTCGTCACAGACTCCTTTAGAACATATGCTTTCGACACTTAATCTTTCGCTTGTCTCCAATCCACTACGTACCGTCATAATGATGCCCTGTGTATTGGTTTCAACATAGTAGGTGTCAACTAAGATGAAGGCGGAAGCTTCTGCTTCGAAAGGTGCTTTGCAAAGTGGGCGAAACCTATTTTCCTGAGTAAATCGGGTTTAGTTCTTCGTAAAGTAAACTTTTCTCTAACTAGCCTGCCGCATGTCAACACCAGATTGGCTGCCTTAACTTTTTCAAATTCTTTTCCAAAAATAATTGCCGCTAATCTAGATCTAAACCATGGTTAAGTTAATCAATTATGCCCTTCCATTAAACAAAACCAATTTTGCAATGGAATCCTTCTTCTAAAATAATTTATTTTGCATAGCAAATCACTTTGGAAAAATCCCCAAAAATTTAATAAATTCACTTTAATCATTTTGTCTAACATATCAAAATTCTAGACCCAAATTCTCAATATATTTACCAAAATAAATTTGTAAACTTGATTAACCATATTTTCCTTTGAAAATTCTTAATAATCTTTCCATATCTTAGAGAATTATCCAAATTGAAACCCAACTCCAAAATCATGTTTCTCATAACATAAAATTTTACCATGGTATTTAATTATTATTATATTTCATTTTTGACCTAAAATCGTATAAACCATTATAAAAAACTTTTTTAAATTAAACAAATAAAATCTCAAGCATATCATCATTCAATTCATCTTAAAAATGAATTTATCCTTTATATGTAAAACATAAGATTCAAAAAAATAGAGATGGAATTATTATTCACCTTGACCTAGATAAGAAGATTGGATTGAGATTGATTTCCCCTAAGCTTGATTCTCTTTTAATTTGAATTCTTCTTCCTTAATGGTCGGTTATTTTATCTTTTGATTTTCGTTTTCAAAAATAACATGAATAAGAAGAAAAATGGTAGGAACAAAATTATGTAAGGGTTACGGACGACATTTCCAAGTATACCCTTATGTAATTTTAAATAACCAGAAACCTATTCCTAAGCCCATTAATTATTATTTTAGGCCCGACCTTAATTAAATTAATTCAAGTCTCAATCCACTTATCACTTAACATTTATATTATTCTATTTAATTTATCTAATTAAATCTCCTGAATAATGTTATCGAAAAAAATTAAGGGTGTAATAAGTTCTAAAGACCCTCAGCTATAAATAGATGGGGATGGTGATGTTTTAAGGGAACCTTTTTACTTTCTTAAAATTTTCTATACTTCTATGATAATCTTGGAGATCATCACCAATCCATAAGAATGCCTCTTGTAAGCAGCATCCAAATCAGTAACAAAGTTAAGTAGATGTAGGCAACAATTAACCGAACCACTATAAAGTTTATGTGTTTTATTATTTTACTTTTTCATTTGCTTTCTTCACTTTTTCCTCTCCACTTTAGTTCTCTCAGTTTTGTACCACATTTGGTACAAACATTTTGGTGTTTTCATTGAGAGACACTTGAAGTCAATGTCTTGAGACTGAAAAGGACGACGAGACCATCAACTGACTTGGTATACTAGGCGCCTAGTCATTTCTATCAAATGTATCTCCCAGGAGGCTTTATCGTACACTCTATGAGTAGCAGACTCATTCCACACTCTATCATCCATAAGACCAGGTAGTATATTAATGGGCTTCATTGAGCACTTCGTAGAGCCTGGGCGGACCCTGTGGGTTGCTGGAGGAAGCCAACAAGGACATGGGGGCAGCCAGGATGTGTCCTTAAGATCTAACATCCTTCCTTCTACATAACCAGAGACGAAAATGGAAACAACGATGACAAAATTGCAAGAGAAAATGATAGCCCATCAGGAAGAAATAATGAAGGAATAATGGAACAACATACAACGATTGGAATAGTTGAAAACTAGAATCCAGGCTAAAAGGCAGGACAAACACAGTTGGGATCAAAGTGGAGCAGGTTGAGGCAACCCCCGTAGAAGCACCTTAGATCGGTACCGATGTAAGGACACATATCGATACTAATCCAAGGACCCAGATCGGTATCGATCTAGGAATCAATAGGGGAAATATTGACTTGAACCCAGAACTTGGAGATTCTTGTTTGAAGAATGTTGTTGGACACCGGAATGTGAATTAGAATGTGAAAGTGCTGCCGGATGAGTATGTGCCAAAATTTCATCATAGGAATGGAGGGAGGGGGAAAGAATGAGAATACGGACTATAGACCTACATTAGATTATGATGACAAAATTGTCGAGATAGTCGGCGAGCATTGAGGGGTGGACCACTAAACCAAAGCCTAGAAGACGTGACTAGAAACCCATTCACACCTAATATCCGGCACGTAAGAATCTTCCCGATTTCAAGATGTTGAGATGGATTTTTATGATGGAAAAATCAGTCCAACTGTTCATTTAATGAGATACAATCGTCATACGAAGGTGTTGGGTGCATTTGATGGGCTTGACAGCAACGTGGTTTAGATAGTTGGAGAATGGTTCCATCAGCATGTGGTCTGAAATAGTGAGTACATTCATGAGGCAGTTTAGAGTTCACATTTCAAGACCAAAGAATGTTATGACACTATCAGACGTAAAGTAAAGAGATAGAGAGACCCTAAAGAGTTTTTCGACTAGGTTTAATTTAGTAGCCACTGCGGTCCATAAGATCCATCGGTGGTTCTAATGGTGGTGGTTTCAAGAGTTGTCAGTAAGACAGATTTTAAGGTTGCCTTAGAAAGGGATCCACCGACTGATCTCATAGAATTCTACCATGAGGCTAAGAGATACTTACATCAAGAGGACATCAAAGCTGAAAAGGAAGAACTTAATGATGTGGATGATGGAGGACCATCCAGAGTAGGATCTAGTTAAGACAAAGGAAAGTGTAAGACCAATGATGGATTTGAAGGACCAAAGCGGCAAAGAAGGGAACTGAAGTTCTCCTACAAAGAATTGAATGAGACCTCGGAGTGGATCTACTTTGATACCGGGGCATACCCTCTATCAGAAACCAATAAGGAGAGAGTCCACCAATCGTCAGACGAGATTAGGAATGTACTTCCTGTTCCGTGAGTTGGATGGGCGTTAGAAAAATAATTGCAGACACCTTCGTGACCTTATTGAGGAATAGGTTTGGAACAACCAGTTGCAGCAATACCTGAGAAATCGAGCAGTAGTGATGAAACACGAGCAACCATTGTTTGCAGTAAATTGAGGCCTTTGATCTAGGTCAAGCATAGCTATCTCATGATCGGGATTGCGGGGAGTCAGGTCCATTCCCTGCACTTTGTCTTTCTGTTCAATAAGTGATGCGGTATCACAGTCAAACCATTTACTCATGTATGGGGCCCACGATCGGTCCTCAGTCATGCTCTAGTTAAATGCTAGGCTGTAATACCTGAATGGGTGTTGTGATGTGTATTTGATGTCTGAATTTGAACTTTGTAAATGAATTCTTCATTTTTGAAAACCACTTAAACGTGATAATTGATATTGATCATGGTAGCCTTGCCCGGAGAGATAGATTGATGACCATAAGGTACAAGTCTCCCTGCCAAAGTACAAGTAGATCGGGCTTGTTCTAGAGTAAATCCCATCATAGAAATGAAAACGGACGAACCTACTTCAATTGAGTCCCATTATTGGAGAGAAAATGATTAGACTCAGCAAGCATCCAGAGAGATCGAGCTCTAGTTCGAATTCTAAATGATTCAGAGAGATCATGGATTGACATAACAATCCAAAAAGATCGAGATTTAACTAACGACCTGGAAAGGTCGTGGATTCTTCTAATGATCCAAATGGATCGAGATTTCAACTAACATTCCAGAGTGATCACAAATTGAATTGGTCATCGAGCACGTGACCCAAGGAAATCGAAATTTAGACCTTGGTTTTTGAACACCATTTGAGCTTGAAAAGATCTGTAAACAATTATTGAACAGAACCATTGATTTTGATATGACGCTGCTGAATCATAGACGAATATAGGATGATTTTGATTTATTATGTAGTTCATGATATAGCAATTCCGGGAGAACACCATTACGACAAAAAATGCATCAAATGACAGATATGCTCCATTGTCTAAAAGCATATCTATTTGTCATTCAATCCGGTGTCGTTTCATCGCATATCAAACCAAAAGTATATGTCCTTTGATATGCACTAATACAACAAAAAAAAGTTGTATGTGGTCTGATGTTATAATATCATTCCCTGAATTACCTATTAGACAACATATAAATATTGACTAATATTATAGAGTATGACTATTTTTGATTTTTGTTTGATGATAATAATTATTTTATTTAGAATATCATATTTTGTTCACAAATATTTTATTTCATTTTAATTTAAATAGCACACATTGAGTTTCCATTATATTTCACACTTTCATACATAACATTATTTTCACACTCATATATACAACATTATTTTTACTCTCACTCACATACTCGAATTTGATATCTTCTTACTTTTGCTCTAGTCTTCTACCTTGCCTATTAAACAAACAACAATGTAATAAAAAGAAAGAAAGAACAAACGATATTTGCAAAAATAAAAATATGATTTAACATTATGTTACCTCAGTTATTCGGGTTATTTGTTTTCATACTTTAAAACTAGAATCAATTTGCACGAACATAACAGATGACATATACAATGTATCACTGTATATGCCATAAGGCTGTATACACAAAACACACTTGTGTCAATAAATTTCAGGGACAAATGCAAAGATCACATCTGAAGACTCAAAGCAGTGCATGTGCGCACGAGGTCAAGCCCAAGCAATCTTAGGCTCAACTCAAGTGCATTATGTAGTCTACCTATATAGGTGAAGCCATATTTTGGACTCAACTCAAGTGTAGCCAGAAAAAGAATGCAAATTCAGTAAATACACATGGCTAAGCTTTACAAATATAAACAATCAATCCAAATCCAACTTATGATAGACCAAATATCAATTCAAGGCATGCACATATGTTTCAAATGCAAAAGGTAAACTTCATGTCAAGACCAGGCACATTCACAGAGGTCTAGACTCAAGGCATAAGATCAGATCATAAATGAATCAGTAAAGCAATCGGGTCAAGTGCAACGCTTTGGTCCAGACAAGAAATACATAAGGATAAAAGCAACCAAGGTTACATGCACAAAAACAATATAGGGTTAGAGTGTGCATAATGGTATGGATCAGAAATGCAAGTAGACAAGTGCATAAAGATGAGGACAATTCACACAAGGCATAATATCAGAAGTACACGGGTTAAAGTGAGTGCACAAACATACAACAAACAATAGAAGTGAAAATTCTAGTAAATGAACTCAAGCCTATACATATTTGAACCGGCAAAATAGAAACAAACGTAAGCAACATCTTTGTTTTAAGCATCGTTCCTATTCACTATCTTCACAAAAACAACAAGCACTAAGGTAACATGCTAGCATATGTACAAGCACAGTAATATACATATATACACACACATATATACATGTATACAGGTATATAGCGAGTAGAAATGCAACTCAAAGATGTACATAATGGCAATGAAGATCAGGCATCACAACACAATAATCATTAACTCAACTAGGATACAACAACAATCGAGCATAAAAATAGATAAGGCAGACGGTTCAACAGAAACAAGCACACGTACTAGCAAATTCATACCTAGACAAGCACACTAACATACATATATACATATATGTATGTACATGTATACATGTGCATAGGGGCCAATTCAAACTCCAAGAAGCACACTAATAAGTCCATCAAAAAATTCAACCAACATTTCAATAGAGATACAAACAACAGAGATAAAAACAAACAGAGATAAAAACTCATATATACACAAGTCAACAGAGATAACATAAAACAACAAAGAAAAAAACTTCAGGAAGCACACAAATCATTGCGAATATCAAGTTAGAATTTAAACGAGCATTTCAACAAAGATAAAAACACCAAGAAGCATAAAAACCAGCAATTCAAATCGGAGTATATATTAAAAAATATAGAAAAATGATTCTTACGTATACCTATATCATCATTGGCAAAAAAAATAAGTCGAGTTCGAGCATACAGTTGAAAAGGGGCAAAGCTATTAAATACACCAAATCGACAGCAATCTACTCGACATAGAAGCAATCAAAAGCAAATTCAAGCAATCAAAAGAAAATTTAAGTAAATTAGGGGCTTTGAACAACGGCAGAAAAAACCAATAACAACCAATAAGAATCACTAGATTTCTCATAACAATTTCGCAAATAGAAATTGGGTTTGAGATTAGGTTTAAGAGATTAGGTTTTGAGATTAGGTTCTGCAAGATTAGGTTTTGAGATAGGATTCCGTAAAATTAGGTTTTGAGAGCAAGAGAGTATCAGACTGAGAGGGAAATGAATTTTGAGAGGGAAAATAATTATAAACTGAGAGGGAAAATAATTGTAAGAGGAAAACCAAAATATTGATATGGAGGAAAAACTAAATTTTTTAAGACTTTAATAAAACAACAGAAGAATATTATCTGAAAACAAATGTTATCTGATCACTGTTGTGTCATATAACAAATGATTTTTCCATATGTTGTGTGAAAAAGTGGGATAACAGAAAATTTACTATATGTTTTATGATCAATGTTGTCTGGTTCAGTTTGTGGCAAAGTGCACGGAATGATTGTTTGGGACTAACGCTTAAGAAAGGACTCAAACCCTTAGTTATCATGGTTTGGAATGATCTATGATTTACATGTGGATCTGAAGGAACCAGATGATTCACCATAACTTGTCGATTGATAGCCAAAAAAGCCTATCTACTCGTGTCTAGTCAGCTTCGATGTTTGTTTTTGAGCAAAGCACGCCTTCCATTCCAAAGGCATGATTTGGGGGGAAAATGTTGTCCAGTTTTTTGACCAAATTTTGTTCAGACAAATTGATTTGACCAACCAAAAAAAATAACTAAATAGAAATATGAAGCAAAAATTTTCAAACTTGGATATTAAGCAAGATCAAGAAGTAAGTCGTAAACATGCCAAGTAATTTAAAATACCAACTCACTTCAACCACAAGGCCCGAAACCCAAGATCAATGCTAAAATATGGATCGATACCGATCCATGATCAAGGTTTGATACCAATCCTAAATTTTGCTCAAATTTGTCAGCGTTTCATGCAACACAAAGTTGAAATGTTTCGTGCAACACAAAGTTAAAGCACATAGGAACTAGTACATGCAATAGAAGATGATTCACCAGCAAGGGGAAACTCAAACGATTGAGGCGCAATCCAAAAGCTTTTAACTAACATCCGAACCAAGGAATTCACTTAAATTCGAGCTCATATCAATACAACATGATGCCAAGGACCAAGTTAAGAGTCAATAAATTTGTAAGAGGGAAGTCTTGGTCCAAGAAGCAAGTTCGTAGATCGATATGATCCCTAGCATGGATCAATACCGTTTACCAAAAAAATAAACCATCACCCTGGTTATAATTTGAAAGCACCAACCCTTTTCTGACAAACCAATATCATAGATCGCAGATATAAAGAAAGAACAATAAAAGAAAGTAGATAAAGAATTTTTATAATGATTCGGCTGTTAACAAAGCCTACATCCACATTATAGTTTTATTATAGAACAATTGTTGTTACAATAGATGTTTGATTACAAGGCTTTGATTGTATTCTAGCTAGATTGAATCTCCAGGGTTGGAATCCACTAGAGAATCACAATGTATTCCCTTGGAGATTATTGTGAGGGAGGTAGAGAGTAAAGAATAATTCCAGTAGTGATTCAGGAACCAGTCCGAAGAAGATCCACTTTGTGTTACAGGTGGAATGGTACTTATGGAGGTCAGGGAGCTTTCGGGCCAGACCCATTTAAAGGTTCGACGAGAAGCATGGGTCTTTAATGATCTAAGTACCTAGGATTTTTCTGGAGTCTAAAATTGGATATATTTCCGTAGCCTTTTATCGTTGTTGCTATGTTTTGATGGAAAATCGTTGACTATTAACATTCAGCTGTTGATTGGACTGAAAGAATGATGATCCCTCGGCCTCGTTGATTCTACTCATTGTTTTAGTCATATAGCTTGACCCTTGTCCTAGCTTTTCTAGTTAAATCTTGAACCATCCTGTCTATATAAGGTTGTCTTTTTTTCTATTGGTTTCTACTGGGTTAAAAAACCGAATAACATTTACCCTCCATAGTACGTCTTCACTGTAAATAACGTGTCCTCTGAAAGTTATCGTTTTCAATATCCATTTGTTGATTTCCAAGTGATCGCATTGGAGCTCTACGAATATGTTAACCCAACGTCATCGGTCGTCTTGTTTGATTATGACTGCTATTACTTGCCACAATATATCACACCTCTGCTTGTAGCTTCCCTACATGCCTTGGAATGACGAACAGTTGTAATCGATTGAGTTTGAGATTAATAGACGAAGCTTTTTTCTTCTTTCCCTTCGAATGAATATATGTATCTTTTGTCATCATCATTCTCTCTCTTTTTTTAGTGGATCTCTAGCGATCCATGTGAGATGGGTCGTTATTGACCTATCTGCATGAAACAAAAAAATTTATTATAAAGCTAGGTCGGGTCGCTGGCGACCCGATTACTTAGCCAAATTTTTTGCCTCCTCTTCCTGCCTACTTATACTCGAACCGACCCTGTTTCTTCACTTTGACTTGATCCAACTTTACATCTTTACACGATCTAGCCTCCAACGATTCAATTCTCCAGCGACTTTAATCCATGCAACCCAAGCATCAATTCATTCTGCTTGTTTACTCGAGTCCATGATTCCTTCAAGCGTTGCTTCTTTTGTGAAACCCTAGCCGATCTATCATCTTGCCTAAATTTAGACCCTAGGTCGTTATTCAATTGTTGTTGACCCATCATTATCCCGCCAATAGTCCAATCCATAGCTTACTGTGTTTGAGTCGTGATTCTTCTTGTTCCTTTAAATCAGTTTAAGGTTGGTTTGCTCGATTGATTCATTAATTTGTATGTTGCTACAATGATTTGATGTCTAGCCTTTGCTTGTGACGTGCGTTACAATAAGTTCGAGTTGACTGTGATTTAATTGAGGAAGATAGTAAATCGAGTCTTAAGCTATCTCTTGGAATGACCTTCGGGCTTTAGGCTAGGGCTTGACGCATTTTGCTATCTTTATCCATTAGACCAAAACTGACTTGTCTCCAGTTTTGTAGATGCTACTTGCATGATGTATCACCAGTTTTCCTTGATTTTCCAAAGAACTTGGGCTTACCTGTTTGGTTAATCCATATTCGATGCTCCTATCATGAGAAGAGTTTTCCTTTTCGCTTTAGATAATGGATTTGTTATTGATCGTTGATCGATAACGGGTAAATGTACAAGAAGTAAAAAAAAATGAAAAACGAACTGACGTAGGAAGTTCTTCTCGTTTCCCACTACGAGCAAAATATTTACACAAGGTAAAGCGTTAGCAATGCATCCGGCACTGAGTTTATCCCATATAGACAGCATAATGCACTTGCACATTTGCCGCAGTTTGCACTTGAAGTCTGACGTTTCGGAATTCCAGTGTGATTGAGGAAAGTTATGAATTTAGGATAGAGTTACCTGACCATTTTCGAACATGAATTTTATTATATAGAATGAAGCATCTCTCTACACGTTGTAAGTCAAGCAGGCGAAGCCCAGCGCTCTCTGACGCTAAATCATCATCCACCTCATAAGCCTATTACGGTCAGTTAGTTCTGGTCGGGCCCATCGTGTATTGCAATCCTCCCAACTTTCAAGTTCTGCTCAATCCACCTGAAGGAGCCTTATTAGTGGCCTCTGCCAAAAATTTTCATAATATATGTATGCAGCACGGGATTCTTGAGCGAGATGTGTGTATGGCTGCGAATGAAGAGTTTGTTCATGTGCCTCCCCTGGGGTACACCGCTTGCCATCAATACATGTATTTGAATGGAGCCGTGCCTCCCTTCAACGACTTCCTGCGCAAAATGCTCTCGAACTTGGGAATTTCCCCATTCTAGCTTCATCCAAATGGTTGCGCCATCCTTACTTTCTTGCAAGTCCACTTCATGCGGACATTTCACCATGCTTCAAGTTTTGATGAGTTGGGGTATTTCCCAGTGTTCAAGAGGAGAGATGACTGTCCCTCTTTGATCATAATCAAAGCCCAGAGGAACCTAAAGATCGTCTTGCGGTTACAAAGCAATCTATCATAGTTTATGATGCTATACTTCTTCGTTAGATGCCCCGAGGGGTTCAATTGTCGATTGATGATAGGGGGTAAGCTTCTTTTTTACGCTTGTCAAGCTCTAAAATAGTGTAATGGAGTCTCTAACTAATTATAAGTCTCTTGCATTTATCCCAAGGCCGAATAGAGGTGTGGCACATAATGAAGTTTGTGGAACTTTAAAGGCCATCAGTCCCGAGGAATGAAGCGTTAAAGTTCTACTGACCGATGAAAACTTGCATCGGTATGGACTGTTAGCTTCGGGTAGATCCGACGCTCAGACTAAAGCTCCCTCAACCGGTCGAGCCAGAGTTCACACAAGATCTCCTTCTTTATCCCATGGTTCTGAGGAAGGTTAGGAGATAGGTAGCCTACCCAGAGGATCTCTTAATGAAGCTCTTGAGAATGAAGAATCCGTTGTAGCTGGCCAGAGTAGTTCAGCTCGAATGCCCCCAATTCCGAGGGAGGCGGAAGAAGAGTTTGTACACAGAGAAGGAAAGATTGTGATTGATTCGAAAAAGGAAGAAGGGGGGTTGAAAGTAGCAGCGATGAACCATTGTCAGTGATTAGTTCTTGTCAGAGTCTGATAGTGACAACTCAGAGTCCTATGATGATATTTCGAGAATGAGTCTTGCTCTCCCGAGTCCATCTCTTTCTGCTGTAGGTGGCGAAGGAAAAATCCCCAAGGCCGAAAGTCATCCAGACTCTTCGAGTAAGAATGTCAATGTGGGGCTCAGAGATTTCGGCGATGTTTTTGTTGATTTCAATGCACTCATTAAAGGAGATTTTAAATTCGACTTGACTCCTCCCTGCTCAGGCGATATTGCATCATCAGTTAGCTTAGTCCCGCTTCTAACAACTGAAATCAGTCCGCTCCCACCTTCGGTAGCTGTTTGTTTTGGTTCATGACGACGCTTTAGGCAATATTAGAAACACATCACATTGCACAAGGATTACACTTGTTTCCAGTTTTCGTTCATTCATATATCCGCTTATTTATGTTATGCTTCTAAAAAATTTCATATATGCCCTCTTCCAAGAATGACGAGAAGGCGAGGCCCAAGCATTCCTATAGCCGACATCAAGTCTGGGAGACAGAAGAAGAGTATCGACGGAGGAAAGAACTCGAAGCCAAAAGTCGCCAAGAGGAGAGAGATAGAGCTCATTCACACAAAGGCAAGAATGAGAAAATAAGATCTCAAGAGGACAAAGATGAGCCGTCTAAGAAATCAAAGTTTGAATATTGCTCCCATCCTTTAGAGCTTGCTTCGGAACAAACTTCCGTGGGCTAGAAAATTCCTATCACTTTTGCCATAATTCTGTCCCAACTCATGTTTCATCTTCTTCTTTCTTTGCTACTATTGCCCCTGGCACGTCTCATCCCCACCGGAGGCCATCCTATACTCTTCCTTCGGGCCCCCTAAGATTGGGACCGTGCTTCCGGGTTGGTTCTTAAGAGTGGTTAAGTTCGACATGGACCTTCATCCCATTTGGAGGGATTCTTTCACGCCGCATCTCCAAGCTATGAAAAAAGATCTAAAGCAGGTTGAGAAACGAAAGAAGCTCTACAAGCAGTTGGCGAATACCAACAGGAATAATTACCAAGAGATCCCCTCCTTCGAAAATGGGAAAGATGATTTTTAAAGGGCGTTGGCTGATAGGGACGCTAAAATTAAACAGTAGAGGAGGAGAAGGAAACAACGCTTAGGGACAGTAAGAGAACTGCCGGCCTAAGAAAGGAGCTAAAGGAGGCACATGAGAAGGTCGAGATCGTCTGGAGAGACAAATTAAAGAGACTCATGCGAAGGAGGTGAAATTGAAAGAAGAAGTGATCGCTTGCAATGCTACCATTGAAGCTCAATGGAAGACAATCGTCGATCATGATCTAATTGTCGAGGGGAACATCAAAACGATCTTTGATCAAGCCGAGACCATTGCAAAGTTGCAGGCTCAGGTTGCACAGCTCGGTGTCGACAAAAGTGCTGTTGAGATTGAGAAAGCTGTGGTGATGGAAGATTATTTGGACCTTCAATATGCTTTTGATCAAAAAATGAAGATGCTGGATGCAACAATTCTGAACTTTTACATGAACAACCTATTGCATCCGGGGTGCCTTAGCTAACTAAGCTCAAAGTACCCACGCACTCTTGCCCTTGTTCAGGAGGAGATCTTATCCCGCTTTGTTAAGAGCAGCGACATTTATGAAGATCAATAGTTGTGGGATGCTTATCTCAATGAGTAGTCCAAGAAGGCGCTGCTTAAGGGCCAAGAAATCCTTCGGTTGAGCGAGAGAAGGAGGCCGCTGATGCTTCCTTGATGTCTATTACTGACGTGTTTACGAAACATTCTTCCTCTAGCGGGGGTGAACTATCAAAGCAACTCCACAACCAACCAATGAGCTCAGGATTTGACATTACTTCTCTGTCAAAGGTGATGAGTTTGAAGTCGCCATTCGTGATCCTTCATCTGGTGCAGGTAACGCCCATGTTTCTCTTAAAATCGGGAGTTTCCATCTTACGCCACTGGTGCAAGTGGAGTTTAACGCTTTCCATTTTGATCTTATATCTACTTTTCCTATTGATGTGCCAACTACTTTGGCACCTGCTACCATTTTCACATCCTCTGGGATTGTATCCATTCCTACTTCATTTCTCACATCCACCTCTAGTTCATAGCCTGGGCCAGAGCCGAGAAAATAGTGGTGCTCCACGGCTTCGACGACCTCTCAGCTTCTTTGGAAGGTGATATAACTGCTACAGAAGCTAAGGAGTAGGGGATCCAGATGGAACAGCTGTAGAAGACTAAGCATGATTTGGTTGTCGTCAAGAAGAAAAAGATGGAGGCAGTC
Source organism: Allium cepa (assembly GCA_030765085.1). Taxonomy (NCBI): domain Eukaryota; kingdom Viridiplantae; phylum Streptophyta; class Magnoliopsida; order Asparagales; family Amaryllidaceae; genus Allium; species Allium cepa. The sequence continues at coordinate 439,759,910 of CM060941.1, forward strand.
AAAGATTCGTAGAGCTCCCAAAAGTCACGAAACGCAAAGGAAAGGGAAGCTCTTCTAAAAAACATTCAGATGAGGTGGAGATTGCCACCGAAGTGCATGTTGACATTACTGGCAGCGACACCTCTCTCGAAAAGAAGCAGAAGCTACCAACCAGAGGTAGAAAGGGAAGTGGTGGAAAGAAGCATTGAGTGGCTAGCATGAAGATGAGTTGGATTTCAGCTTACAGCTTTCAGAAAGCTTGGCTTGTACTTCTTTTTGAGTTGTTTTGTTCAAGTGCAGAATCCACACTCTTTGTCCTAATTGTAGAGTCTGTATTTTTTCTTCGTTGGCCGCTGTCGTATGGGGACGACGCCCACATTTTAATCATGTGTATAGAAAGTCATAAGCAATACAATGGTATTTTGACTTTTTTTTTATCTATCTATTCATACATGCTTTGTGTACTTGTGCTCATTTCATTTCATTTCATACTTTGCTAGTTCTATGATTATCGCCAAGGTCCTTCATTTGAAGTAATAGAATTTTAATAGAACTTAGAGACTGACAGCACTTAGAGGATTTCTGTCTAGAAATTCACAATACTATAGAAAACTTTTTTAAGTTTTAACAATTTTCATTTGGAATTGATTTTTTTTAGAAATTCTAAGTTTTAGAAGTTCAAAAAACTTGTAAAAAATTTCTAAGTTCTAGAAATTTACTCTAGCAAAGCTTATAAAAATTTCTAAGTTTTAGAAATTTTGTTTGGAAGTTGATAAAACTTTGGAATAGGACTTGTGAACTTGTTATTGTTTGGAGTGACAGAACCTGTAATCTTATTGTATTTGTTTGGTTATGTCTTAGTACAGGTGTATGCCCCCCAGTTCATAAGGCCGCTCACTTCAAACAACTTTCAAGTAGCTAATAGCTTAGGATTTAGATGATCTCTATTGAAAATCTGGCCAAGTCATGACCTGATTTTCAATTCTTCGGAAGTTTTGCGACCTTGGCATGTACTCTCAATTTCTGGTAGCACTTAAGTAAGTATGTAGTTTACATGTGGGTATGTATTTCAATCATTGAGTACCTTCCTTTTAGCATCAATTATTCCTGATAGTATGCATGAGGGGATGTTAATTTGATATTTAGTGCCCCGCTTGTGTAATGTACGACTTTGGATACTCCTCGTCGTTGCTTATCTCCGAGCCATGCAAGAAATTTGTTCTTCGTGTTCATCGGCGTTGCCTATCTCCGGATAACACAAGGAGTTTTAAATTTGATGCTCCTCGGTGTTTCTTATCTCAGGGCAACGTGAGAAGTTTGTTCTTGGTGTTCCTTAGCATTGCTAATCTCCGGGTAATGCAAGGAGTTTTAAATTTAGTGCTCCTCGGCATTGCCTATCTCTAGGCAGCGCTAGGAGTTTATTCTTAAGTGTGCATCTTTAGATGCTCCTCAATGTTGCTTATCTCCGAACAACGCGAGCGGGTTGTTTTTAACGTTCCTCAGCGTTGCCTATCTCCGGGCAATGTGAGGAAGTTAGTTTTTGATGCTCCTCGGCATTGCCTATCTTCGAGCAACGCGAGGAGTTGTTTTCGATGTTCCTCGGCGTTACCTATCTCCGAGCAAGTCGAGGAAGTTAGTTTTCGATGCTCCTTGGCATTTCCAGTCTTCGAGCAACGCAAAGAGTTTTTTTTGACGTTCCTCGGTGTTGCCTATCTCCAGGCAACATAAGGAAATTAGTTTCTGATGCTCCTTGGAGTCTCCTATCTCCGGGCAATGCGAGGAGTTTGTTTTCCACGTTCCTCGGCTTTTCCTATCTTCGGGCAACGCGAGGAAGTTATTTTTCTATGCTCCTCACCATTGCCTATCTCCAGGCAATGTGAGGAGTTTGTTTTCGATGTCCTTGGTGTTGCCTATCTCTGGGCAATACGAGGAAGTTATTTTTTGATGCTCCTCAGCATTACATATCTCCGGGGAACACAAGGAGTTTGTTTTTGACGTACCTCGCGTTACCTATCTCCGGACAATGCGAGGAAGTTAGTTTTCAATGCTCCTCGGCGTTTCCTATCTTCAGGCAACGCAAGGAATTTGTTTACGACGTTCCTTGGCGTTTCCTATCTCCAGGCAATGCGAGGAAGTTGGTTTTCGATGCTCCCCAGCGTTGCCTATCTCCGTGCAAACGTTTTAATGTTCCTCGGCGTTGCCTATCTCTGGGCAATGCGAGGAGTTTGTTTTCGATGTTCCTCGGCATTGCCTATCTTCGAGCAACGTGAGGAAGTTGGTTTTCGATGCTCCTCGGCATTGCCTATCACTGGCAATGTGAGGGGTTTAGTTTTCTTTTTCGAGCGGCAGGGATCGAGTTCCATCGATTTGAGTTGATTCGCTTTCGTCGACTCGGAGGGTAATCAATATGAACACTATTTTGTTGGTTCAAGAAGCCAATTTTAGTAAGGAAAGCATGGCAGATTCTTTGCCTATTTACAACGCCGCTGACATTTACGGAATGGCTTATTTCTCGAAAAATAGAAAGTATAAAATACATAAAATAGTTTTTTAGATGAAATAACGGCGAAGCGATTTGCTATTCTAGGCTTTGGGAACTACGATCTCGTCAACGTTTGTCAACTTGAAAGTCTCGTCATTGAGCTTTTGATGAATGACATACGGTCCTTCCAATTTTGTCCGAAGGTTCTCGGTATAGGATAAATTCACTTGAGCACAAGATCTCCAACCTTGAAGGTCTGACTATGAACTTTGGAGTTAAAGTACCGTGCAACTTTTTTTATGTGGGCGGCTATTATCAACTCTGCTTCTTCTCTTTCTTCATCAATCAGGTCTAACGATTCGAGTAGGAGTTGCTAATTTTATGCTTGATTAAAATTATGCCTTCGGTGCAAGGGGACCTCTAATTCAAAAGGAACCATTGCTTCTGAACCATACGCTAATGCGAACAGAGTGTGGCCAATTGCCGCTTTGTGTGTTGTCCTGTACCCGCATAGTGCGAGTGAAGTTCCTCAACCCAATTTCCTTTCGACTTTGTTAATCTCCTTTTGATGGTGGATTTGATGATCTTGTTTATTGCTTCCACTTTCCTGTTTGTTTGCCGATGAGCCACTGCGGAAAAGCTTTTCTGTATTCAGAAGCGCTTGTAGAAGTCTTTGAACTTAGCACTCTCGAATTGGGTTCCGTTGTCAGTGATGAATTTTGCGGCACACCAAACCTGCAAATGATGTTTTTAGTGACGAAGTTAATAACTTTCTTTGTGGTTATGGTGGCCAACGATTCCGCTTCAGCCCATTTTATGAAATAATATATGGTAACTATAGTATTTTTGGCTCCTCCTTTAGCTATTGGAAGGACACCAATCAAATCGATCTCCCATATTTCAAATGGCCATGGGCCGACCATTTGTGTCAGTTCCATTGAAGGATTTCTCTTAATTTTGTTGAATCTTTGACAGCGATTGCATCTTCTAGCATGTTCTACGGCGTCGTGATTTATTGTTGGCCAAAAGTATCCGTATCAAGGACCTTCTTTGCTAGCGTCTTCCCATCAGTGTGGTCTCCACATTCGCCTTCATGTAATTCCTTTAGGATTTGTCATGCTTCATCATCAGTCACACACCTAAGAAGAGGGTCGAGAATCCCCTTCAATATAGTATCCCATCTTGTGTCACGAATCTTGGCGCCTTATGGAGGAGCTTCTTCCGCTGATTTCGGTTAGTGGGTAGGGTTCCTGCAAGTATAAAGTCCTTTATCGGTGTCATCCATTTATCTGGCTCAATGACAGTTTCTAGAATCCAGTCCACATCCATTTCCTCTATGCTTAGGTTGGTTAGCATTTCAACTAGAACCAATCCCAATGACTGGGCTTCCTTAAAGCTTGCCAGCGTGGCCAAATAGTTTGCTTTGGTGTTTTGCTCTCATGGGATGTGAGTTATGGTTTAATGTTCGATATCACTCAACAGCTCTTGTACTTTGGATAGGTAACGGGCGAGCATTTCTCCATGCACTTGGTATTCCCCTTTCACTTGATAGACGACCTGTTGGGAGTCGTTGTATATGTGAATAGATTTTATCCCAAGTTCCTTCACAACTTTAGTCCAGCGATCAAGGCTTCATATTCTGCTTCGTTATTTGTTGCTGGGAATTCCAAGCGCAAAGCATAGTTAATGGCTCGCCCCTTGAGGGTTTTAAGCACTACCCTTGCTCTTGAACAGAGGTAGTTTGATGCACCATCAACGAAAAGATTCTATTGGATGCCTGCTTCTGGCTGAATTTCCTCCTCATCATCTCTTACGGTAAATTCGCAAGGTAGTCGGCTAACGCTTGCACGTTGATTGCTTTCCTTGGATGGTATACGATGTCATATTGGCTTAACTCTATATTCCACTTGAGTAGTCATCTAAAAGTTTCTGGCCGGTATAAAAATTGCTTCAGGGGCTAGTCAGTCAACACTTTAATCGGATGAGCGTGGAAGTACGGTCCTAATTTCCAGGATGCGATCAAAAGGAAATACGCTAGATTTTCCAACTTTGGGTATTCTCAGCTTCGGTGAATCTTTTGCAAATGTAGTACATAGGTCGATGGATTTTCGCTTCTTCCTGCACGAGAGTTGCGCTCAATGCTTGTGGGGACCCGCTAAATAAATAAATAGGTCTTCACCATCCACCGGCATTAATAAGATGGAAGGAGCTTCCATGTGTCGTAGCAGTATCTCGAAAGTTGTATGGCAAGCTTCACTCCACTCAAAGTTTTACTTTCCTTTCTTCAGTGCATCGAAGAACGGTATGCACTTGTATGTAGCTTTAGAGATGAGCCGACTCAATGCTGCAGCCTTTCCATTCAAGCTTTGAAGTTCTCTCTTACTTTTAGGAGCTTGGACTTCCCGTAATGTTGTTATTTGCTCCGGATTTGTTTCGATGCCCCAAGCATTTACTATGAATCTTAGGAACTTTCCAAAGGTTACTTCGAAGTGACATTTAAGTAGGCTGAGCTTCACTTGTATTTGTGGAGTATTTCAAACATTTCAACGAGACTATCCAGATGGTTAGCAGCTACTCGGGATTTGATTAACACATGGTCCACGTAAACCTCCATAGTCCTCCGAATCTGGCGTTTGAACATAGCATTCATTGGCTTTTGGTACATTGCCCCTGTATTTTTAAGCCGAGTGGCATTATTCTATTGCGATACACTCCCAAATCTATGATGAAGCTAGTGTTCTCTTGGTCTGGTTCATGCATCTGAATCTGGTTATAGCCCAAGTACACATCCATAAATGATAGTAGCTCATGTCCTACTGTTCCATACACCTATTGATCGATCCTTGGGAGCGAAAGGCTATCCTTCGAATAGGCTTTGTGAAGGTCCAAGAAATCTATATAGGTTCACCATTTTCCATTAGACTTCTTGACTAGGACCAGAGTTGATACCCAGTTTGGGTAAGTTGCATCTTGGATGAAGCCGTTAGGCATCAGTTTATTTACTTCCTCACCTAGTGCCATGTGCCGCTCGGGTCCCAAGCTGTGCCTTTTCTGCTTTATTGGTGTAATTCTGCAGTCAATATTGAGTGCATGGTAGGAAATTTCAAGTGACACCCCACACATATTAGAATGCGTCCAAGCAAACACGTCTAAATTGGCATGGAGGAATTTGGTTAACTCTGACTACATCTTGTTTCCCAAGTGCGATCCAGTTTTTAGGACCTGTGTTTGGGTCATCCATACAGACTTGGATAAACACCATTAACTCTGCCAGTGTTACTTGATCCTCCTCTGAGCTCTTCTTCCTAGGGTCCAAGGCCTTGTCGAATCGGCCATGGTCCCTAAGCTAAGGCGGCTCTGTAATTGCTATTAGAAGGGCTCACCATTGTGTAGGGCCCTCCCCATATCCTTTCCTTTTTCCATTCTTCTTGACTCACACAACTCTGCGATGTAGCATTCTTGGGCAATTCTTTGGTCTCCTTTCACTATTCTAATTCTGTGTTCGGTACGGAAATTCATTGTAAGGCACCATTGGGCCAATGCTATTCTGAAGCTCGCTAATGTTGGTCGTCCCAAGAATGCATTGTATGCTGAAATTTCATCCATGATCACAAAAGTATGAAGGAGGGTGACTCATTGCTCACCCTCTCCAAGCTCCACAGGCAGGTCGATTGTTTCCACCGGTTGTTTGGGTTCTCTAGTAAACCCCTGAATCTTAGTCGGGCATGTGGATACGCTTTTCATGTGGATCTTCATTTGGTTAAAGGTATGTTTGAAAAGTATGTTAACTGAAGTGCCATTATCAACCAACACTCGCCGAAGTACGGTAAGACCGATTCCTACTGCCACCACCATTGGGTCGAGAGTTTGAGCTTCAACCCCTTTGGTGTCCCGATTATGAAACATATGTCATTGCTCAGAACCTTCTACTGCTTGGTCAAAGTTTCATCATCTACTACTAAACACAATTCCTTTGGAGCATGCTTCAATGGACTCGCATATTGCTTAAATTCTCCCCAACTTCTTTGCATGGGGTGTGGTCCCCTAGATATTGTTCCAATAATAAGCCTTTGGTCAATTTGTTTTGACCCTTCTTCACTGGTTCCAGCTTGATTTCTTTGTTCTCTAGGAGGTTAAGGGATCATAGGTTGATTGGGTTTTTATGGCTTCTTTACATATTGTTGAAGTTTGTTGTCTCGAATTAACCCTTCGATGAGGTCCTTAAGGTGGCGGCATTTGTTTGTATTGTGCCCATGCGTCTCATGGAAGAGGCATAATTTCCTTAAGCGCTTTTGCTGTTCGGTTGCCTCCTTTCTAAGAGGTTTCCTATACTCTTCAGTTTCTTGTGTTGCGAGATAAATATTCTCCGAAGTGTCATACGGGTAGGTATAGTCTCCTTGTCTAAATATTTTGTTCCTGCTTACCACTATTTCTCTTGTCGAAATTCTGATTTCTTCTGTTCTGGTTCCCACTCTTCCCTGCGACTCCCTGGTTATTTCCAAGATCGTGTGTGCATTGATTTGTCGTCGTGCCATTCCACTCAATGTTTGTCTATTGTACTCTAGCAGCCTTTCTTTCCGGTTCTTGTGCCTCTTCCAACCTCAAATACTGGGTTGCTTTGCGATTGAAGTCTTTCATGTTGGTAGGTTGCTTCATCTTGAACCATTTTCCAAATTCCATTTCTGGATGGAAAGCACGCACCAACGCCATAAAAACCATGTCCTCGTTGGGGTTGCTCGCCTCTATCACCATAGTGTTAAACCTGCTCATGAATGATCTCAACAACTCATTGCGCCCTTGAACTAGCCTAGATAGGGACATAATGTCTTTTGGTTGAACAATATGGAGCTTGAATTGGTCAAGGAATTTCGTTGCAAGTTGGTCAAAGGTAGAGATAGATCTTTGGAGAAGTCTGGTGAACCACATAGACGTAGCTCCTTCTAGAAAAATTGGGAAACATCGGCAGCGAACGACTTATGGAGCATTGGCTCCGTCCATGTACCAGCTGTACTTGTACAAACGGGGTTTTGGGTCCTTTGTTTCATCATAGGAAGGAATAGTTGGCATAGTAAATTTTTCTGGGCACCTTTCATTCAAGATCTCATAGGTAAAAGGGGTCCGACTTAGGGCAGATCCCCACTCATCGTCATTTCGGCTTTTACTTTCGTCCATCAGCCGTTTGAATGTGTCTGCGATGTATGCCTCTGATGTCCGGTAGTCTTAAGGGCGAAATCATTCATTGCACCAAGTGTTTAGTTCTTCAAATGGTCTTAGCACATGAGTTCACGCCTTGGCTCTCCTATCTCTAGGAGAGCCACTCCCATGGGACCCCTTGGCTTGTAGTTGGCCTAACCGGGGCAGTTTGGACGTTTCTAGCATCATCGAACGCACTGAGGTTCTCTTCCATCTGATTGCCTTGCTCTCCATCTTCTAAATCAGAGAGATTGACAACTATATCTTCCTGATGGGTTTTGGCCCACTGATTCAATTCAAGATTAGTTGCTTTGCACTGGGTGGAATATTCTCATTCTCCTCCACACCACATCCTATCGTTACCCTTTTCTATAGCTGCTTTCTGTTCCTTCTATGCAGGCCAAAGACGAAGGAATTCCCTTGTTCTACTGCAGTCACTAGTTCAAGCACAACCCTCGAAGTGGGATTTGATTATAGGGTCAACAGAGCGTTGAGCTTCTCCACCAGAGCCTTTTGACTATTTTCTATTTTATGATTGATCTCCTTAGCCATCATATTCAGCTCATCTCTGGAGACAACTTCATGACGAATGGAGGACGCCAATGCCCGATTTCCTAAGTTAGCACCATTTACTTCCGCTTGTTTGAGACTAGCTCCTTCTCCAGCTATTACTGCCCCATGGATCTTCCAGAGGCGGTTCTTCTTCTCCCAGGAGCCATTGGTTCTAAAACAGCAAATTCTTCGAGTAAAGATTGGAGATCTAACCTCTGGACCTATAAGATCCAAAGTAGATAGCTAGATCTAAATCTTGAGTTGAAATTTTCAGTAACAGCACCAAATTGTTAACCCAAAAATGGACCAACACCATGGTTAGATTTTGAAAGCACCAATCCTGCTCTGACAGAGCAATATCACAGATCATAGATATAAAGAAAGAACAATAAAAGAAAGTGGACAAATAATTTTTATAGTGGTTTGGCTATTAACGAAGCCTATATCCACTTTATAGTTTTATTATAAACTAATTGTTGTTACAATAGATGTTTGATCACAAGGCTTTGATTGTATTCTAGCTAGATTGAATCTTCAGAGTTGGAGTCAATGGGAGAATCACAGCGCATTCCCTTGGATATTGTTGTGAGAGAGGTAGAGAGTGAAGAATAATTCCAGCAGAGCTTCAACAAGCAGTCCAGAGAAGATCATCTTTATGTTGTAGGTGGGATGGTATTTATAGAGGTCGGGGAGCTTCTGGGCAAGGCCTATCTTCATCAGCTCGTAGTTAGGTTACAGGCGACATAGGGGGCTTTGGCTCAGAAAACGAGCCAAACCATGGGTCGTTGGTGACCCATGGCCTATAGGTTGCTGGCGACCATAGACTTGGTTTGTTTTTTAGGCCAACGTCTCGTCACTTTTTTGGTGTTCCACAACTGGTTGGTTTGAATGTTCAAGGAGAAGCATGGGTCTCTGACGATCTACGTACTTAGGATTTTTCTGGAGTCTGGAATTAGAGATGTTTCCATAGCCTTTTATTGTTGTTGCTATGTTTTGATGGTAAGTCTCTAGCTGTTTACATTCAACTGTTGATTGGATTGAAAGAATGCTGATCTCTCGGCCTCGTTGATTCCAGTCGTTTTTTAGTCGTATAGCTTGACCCTTGGAGGTCCTTTGTCCTAGCTTTTCTGGTTAAATCCTAAACCATCTTGTCTATAGAAAATTGTCATTTTTTCCATTAGTTTCTACTTGGTTAAAAACCAGGATAACAAGTACTGATCCCTGAATATTGATGATGTGACCACTATTTTTTAGTTAGGACTCCCTAGAAGTGCGGAAAGTGGGGAGAACATAGGTGAGAAAATTTCTACATCCCTTTGCTGTAAATAGATAGGGAGGGTGATGTTTAAGCGATCTTTTTGGCTCTCTTATCAATTTTCTGTACTTCTCTGGTAATCTCGAGGATCATCGTCGAACTATAAGAACACCTCTTTAGACAACATCTAAATTAGTAACAAAGTTAAGTGAACATAGGCAACGATTAGCCGAACCACTATAAAGCTTGTGTGCTTATTATTTTATGTTTTCATTTACTTTCTTCACCTTTTCCTCTCCACTTTAATTCTTTAGGTATTTGTGCCTTATTTTGGTGCAAATATGTGTTAGGCCAGTAGTGGAGCAATCCAATGATATAATGCACATCTTGAACCAATTCAATCAACATAATATGAATATGAATGAAAAGATTAAAGTCCCATGCATAATAGACAAACTTCATCCTTCCTAGGAAGGTCAAACGACAATACTAAAACACAAGAAGAAGGAAGTGAATTTGCACTACCTCACACAATATTTCCTTGTTGAAGAACAATGAAGGTAGAAGAATAATGATAATCCAATAGTGTATTTATCAAGGATCCTCATAGTGGAGGAAAATGAGGCAAATAATGCTTTTGGATGGTATTTTAATCAAAAGATGCAGTTTCAGAAAAATATAAACTTTAAAAACAAGAAGACCAAGAAAGTGAATGATTGTTACAACTGTGGAAGACTAGGTTATTTTAAAAGAGATTATCGTTTTCTTAAACAAAAACAAAAGTCGCCAAAAGAAAATTTTACGGTCATAATATGTGAAATCAATATGATTGAATGAGAGGATTCTTGGTGGGTCAACTTCGGTGCTACTAAGCATATGTGTGAGTCAATTCAAGAAACCTAAACCGTTCGAGGAAGAAAGCTATCTTTATATAGAAAACTCAGCCAAAGCAGAGGTTAAGGGAAAAGTGGTATTAGATTTGGAGTTCAAGTCCAAAATCTTGCTCCGAATAATGGATATTATGCACCCGAAGTTAGAAAAAACCTTGTTTTTAGTAGTCTTTTAAATAAATTTGGTTTTGAACAAGTCTATCAGCTAGATAAATATGTATTGATCAAAGACAATATGTTTATGAGAAAATAGTGTATGCATAATGGAATGTTCAAATTGCATATCAATAAAATTGTTTTTTTCTGCTTATGTTGTTGACTCCTTTTCTTTATGGCATAATAGATTAAGAAATACTAATAGTAGATGTATAAATGACATGATTTAATTAAGCATGATTCCTAAGTATGGTAACAATTTTAATGATCAGAGTATGGTATGTCTTATAACAAAGATAGCCAAAAAACAATTTCTTTTAAAATCTACTAGTACGACTAACTTGTTAAATTAATTCATAGTGATGTTAGTGGCGTGTATTGTAATACACCATAAAATCAACAAGAATTAAATAAGTAAATTTATTTAAAACTAAGTAGAGACAAAAATGGAAATTTCATAAAATTTGGAATTTGACCATGAAAGCCGTAACATTACGCTCACGGTGAAATTTTGATCTGTCTCCATATATAATATGCTGAAAACGGAGCTTAAATGGAAAAGTTATGGCCATTTGAAGTTTTCAGGTTCAACTGGGATTAGACTTGGGGTTTTGGAATCTTTAACGTTAAAAATTAACATTAAAAGTATAGTAAAGGAATTAAATAAAACAACGATATAAAAATAACTGTGTTTCCAAAATAGTTGGAGGGGCTGATCGCCAATCCCAACCGGTCGATCGCTGGCAGTCAACCGGTGCATATAGGGCGGTCGACCACTCCTATTGGCAGCGACTAGGGTTTTCCTATCAATGAACATTCTAGATTTATCCGTTTTAAACATATTTCATCATACGGTTCTGGCACCTTTTGACCCCTATAAATAGGACCCTTCCCTCTTCACTTTTATTCACAAAAATATTTTGAAATTCAGCAAAATTCTGCCATTTTCTCTTTTTAGTTAGATTCAAAAATTCAATTAGGAATTCAGGTAAGGATTCTATTTCATTCTTAATTATTCTTTTAATCTACTCTCTTCTCTTCCAACCTCTCTGAATCTAGCAAAATTATATATACTAATCCCCTGCTGTATATATGTATATATATATATATATATATATATCAAAAGAAGAGATTTAGAAAAGAGTGCTTTAGCGTTACAAATATATACGTGAATGGCTAAGGATAACTGTGAGTGGAAGCCTTAGTATTTTTATTCTAGTAATTATTTGGTATGTTATGGATTTTGAATATGCCTTAGGGTTTATGGGTTTATGAAAATAAAACAAAATGAAACCCCCTAAAACTCCTATAATTCAAAATGTCAATTTTTGTTTGAATTCTCAATTGTTTACATTAAATTTTTGGGATACATAGTTTTGGGTGATTTTAGTTCCTATTCCACTTCTCTTTAAATTTTAATTTGATTATGAAGTTTCAATTAATGGATAGGGTGTTAAAGTATGAACATTTCATAGTTTATACCATTATTCCATATGAAAATAAAAGAGAAATCCCATTGTTGAAAGTTTTCATCAAAGAGGGGTTGAATAGAGATTTAAACTAGAATTGCAATTTCTATTTTTGAGATTATTCCTTGATTTGATGCGATAGATTGTGTTGAAATTTTTATTATGTACAAGTCTGTTTATTATAATTTTGGATATGAATGTTGATTCCTTTGTTAAGGATATCGAAATCCCTTGTTATGGATATTGGAAATTTGACATTATTGATAACATAGAAAAATGACTTGTATTATTGTTATTAAAAAGGAACTGACATTTAAATGTCAGTTAAGATGAAATCTCTGCACGCATAGAAAATTGTATGTGCGTATTTATTTATATATTAATTACCGTAAATAGCGTACAATTTAACATATAATTGCGTAGTTAATTATGTAATAATTGTCATTAAATCCCTCTTAGAAAGGTAATTGATTTGTTAAGGCAAAATAAGAGGAAATTCTTATATAGCCTAATTAATGGACGTGGTGAGGTGTTTGGTAATAAATTAAGAGTGTTGTAAAATATGACTAATTCATAAGTGGTGCGAGGTTAGTCAAAAGACACATAGATGTTTACCCAGCTAATCTGACCACCAGCAGTGTGATTTTTTAGGGCTGATGTGAGACGTCAAATATGATAAGTAACCGCAATGACGTGAGGTTAATCTTAATTTTATATTATAAATCTGTCCAGTTAATCTGGCTATCAGTACCTTCGAATAATCGGGCTAATGTGAGACGCACCGTGGGTATAGTTCATAAGAGGAAGGACCTGCTTTAGGGTTTTTGAAGGTATTAAGTGGTTGTTTGAGGGCCCACATGTCCCTCGAAATTATGTATTAAATGGTTAGAAGTGTGTTTAGGCACAGTTAACAATATCTCAAAAAGGTCCGCTTCAATAAGAAGTGTTAATTGTCTATAGAGATTTCCGTGCAACGACAGCTAGATAGATGCCTGTATAGAGTCCGCCTTGGGAATAAGTATTAAATGATACGGGCCTGCCTCAGTAGAGGTCTTAAATGGTTAAATCTACCTATTTTACATTAAAAGGTATTAAGTGGCTTGGGTTCTATCTCTCGCACTATTAGACATATATGACATTGTCTGTGGGTTGACAAACCTACTTCAGGAATGGAAGATATTAAGTGGTTGTTTGAGAGTCCATCTCCTTTCCTTATATGAAATATTAAATGGTTTTGGAGCACGTAGGAATATTCCTATTTTGACGCATACTGCCCAAGTACTAAAATAATAGGGCTTGAGGTTTTTATTCATCAGAGACTTGTTGTTTTGACTCCCTCCTCATTACAATATGGGTTAAGGAAGGAATGATAACGATGATGATGCTTGAAGGCATCGTAAGCAAAGCTTGTGGCGATTATTGTAATTTTTATGATGCTTTTTATTGTATCCAAAAAAGAATAATTTTGAACAAATGATGTAACGGTTATTGTGGAGACATGTTTTGTTTTGTATTATGACATTTGAATCTATTTTTGAAATAAATAGGTACAATTTTCTAATATACTTTGTTCCTTCCACTATGAGTTCTGAAAGAATAGTTATAGCTCTATATTATTATTAATTTTACCAACCAACAGCCAATAGCGGAATGAGTCTACGTTCGAATATGCCATTTCCATTTAGAAATTTAGGCTTATTTCAAAACGGATTATTACATTTTGTATCAAAGTTTAGGTTACCCAATCAGCGGAGAAATTATACGTATGACAGACATACTTGTTATTTTTGAAAAAATAAATTTAAAAGTTTTTTTTAAAAGTCTTACTCTATATGTACATACATAGATACACACCACCTTATTTCTTTGAACATACATACATATACTAGGAAACCCTTTTTCTTTCAACATATAGTACTATCTTTTCACCCTACATATAGTTGATATGGCTTATAATCAATCTTCTTCTGGAATAAGGATCCCTGGCCGATGAAGACCTGCAATTCGTGGGATGCCCAAATGGTTTAAATAACACTGTAGGCAAGCTGAGAAAGTCCCTATCCTTCCAGTTATACTGATAGCAACTGCTGTGAAAGTCTAGTGGATCGTATCTAATATGATTAATGTATTAGTATGTGAGTGCGTACTAACATATAAGCCAAATGTAGCAATATAACAAAGTATAAAAACGAGCATACCAAAGTTTTTATACTGGTTTGGACCTCCCGTCCAATGTCCAGCCCAGAAGCTCCACTTTGGTATTTCACTAAACAATAACCCTCACTTTGCTCGGAGGAATAAGCTAATACAAATAGTATTCCTTTGACAATATTGTGTTTGATATAACATAGTATTGACTACTAATAATTCTTTCTATACTCTCCTTTGAATGATAATGACTATGAGTTCCTTGGATTTATAGGAAATAGTTTAACCAAAATATATAGATTTTGGTTGAAAGTGATTGACAATTTTAAGTTATTGATAGCACAAAAAAATTTAAATATAGAAGTTAGAGAATAGTAAATCAAGTTAAAAAAGTCTCGATCAATTGAATTATTTCAGAATCAAAGAGTTGTATTAGAAAAGTTACGACTTCTTGAAAGATTACTCTTTCATGAATGACTGCAACCGTTGAAGGAGGAAGAAGTTTGTTCAAAATAGAGGGAAACTTCCATCTAAAAAACGATAGTTGCAATTTGCTGTTTTTAGGTTGAGATAGTTCACATATGTCTGTGCATCTCTAAATATAATAAACAGAGAATTGTCACAGACATCTGCGACTAAGTGACAGACGTTCGTCATATTATGAATTATAAAATTAGAATAGTTTGTTTAGTATGATTTGTCAATATGAAATTATATGTGTTGTGATCACTCAAGGAGATTGTACAGCATATATTTATGACTATATACAAAAAATGACCATACTTTTAAATAATATGATCCATCTTTCTTCTATGAGCCATAATCTTGTTGTGCACGACAATCTTCTTCTAATATATATACCCGTAATATGATAAGATATATCCTGTACATGTGATTTTATAATTGTTTTCATTGTAATTGCATAATAGAGGTTCTAACATTCTCCCCTTGTTTGATGATGACAACTATACAATGGTTAGTAATAAGTGATGAAAAGATAACTCCCCTTGAACATTACCTCCCCTATGTATATGCATATTTATCTCCTCTTTTACCATTTTCAAAAAAATAAGAATTGCATAAATGAACTAAAAAAACAAAGCCGTAAAAAATCATGAACAATATAAATCAAGAAATTGTTAGGAAATAACAACATCAGTACTAGTATGAATGAACAATAACGAACAGAAAATAGGTAATCCTAAATTTACAAGGAACAGTTATTGATAGTCACGATAACTGTAATCTAACAAAATCGCCATAATTATAAGAATAGTCATGGTAAGTGGATGAAGCAGAATGATAGTTTTCTCGCCATTGCATATATTCTTTATTTTCTTGAATAAACGATCCTCGAAATGTTGAAAGATTCATTTGTTATGATGCTGAAGGATTGGGCCAAGATATATCATCGCTATCTTCTTGTTCTTCCTCGGTTCTTCATGTATTATAGTCTTTCCTCGATCTTTTTGAGAACTTCCTTCATAAGACGATGATCTATGAGGAGATAAACTGGAGTCTGTGCTGAAGGAGGTGGTGTTCAAGGATGAGAGGAGGATGATTTAGAAGATGATCTACCATGAACTTTTTTCATTACTTTGCCCAAAGTGCAAACAACCTTTTCCAAAGTTTTCTCCATTTTAGTCACCTTTATAGAAAAAGATCGCTCTAAACCGATAATTATAGTGTGTAAAGTTTTTTGAGTTTATCCAAAGCTCTTTGATTGATTGCGATCAATTTTTGATTTTGAAAAGTTAAATCACAGATGGATTCATTTTGAGTTGGTTCAGTGCGAGCGTCGAAAATCTTCGAAACGGGATGGCATTCGGTAATATGATGAAAGGAACTACTTTTATGTGGAGGACGAGGTGATTAAGTTTGATGCGAAGGAGGAGGAGCTTGAGGCTATTATGGAGGGACCAAATGCATTTGTTGTTGTTGCTGATTAGTCCATTGAGCCAGGGAAATGATTGGAGGTGGTCTTTCAGGAAGATGCATTAAGGATAAAAACCTTATACCACTTTCTTTGACAGGAATTTCTTTGAAATGAGAAATATAAGAAGGTGCCCCAAGACCTTGTAAGAGACTTATGATGTATGGAGAATATATAATTGTGCGCTGGTGGTGAGACCAAAAGTTTTTAATTTCGTCATGAATAAATTTAGCCCAATTTACTTGAATTACACTAAATATAGCATATAGGACTTAGAAGTCATTTTCATATATTTGCTCAGGACTACCTAAATGGGGAATTACCATATTAATTATCATACGATTTAACAACCTATCTTTTGGTCCTCGATAAATGGATTTTTATTATGGCAATCTACTTTCCCAAATTTGATGTGTCACTTTGTCACATGGCAGATTTCGTTGATGGGAATTTCTTCCAAATCAAGTCTAGTAAAGGAACAATCTAGTAAATGACCAATATTTCTTATGCTAATTTTCAAAACACGACCGTACACACAAGTCTATAACCAACCGTCTTCATTTTCAAGTGTCCAAATATCATTACTGCATAAGTTTGCATAAAAAAGAAAGATGGCCAATTGTCAATTTGTACCTCATTTTCATCAAAATTTATTAACTGTCGAGAACTAGAGGCGGTGGTGAGTTCTTGAAGACGCCACTCTTCAAATTTGCATAATCAGTAGAAACAGACCGAAATGAAGTCTCTTTTGCTTTTGTTCTTCAAATCTTTTGTTTGCAATTGGACTATTTTGAAACCATTCTTGAATATGGGCATCTATAACGACCCAAGATTTTCGATCCCGAAAATTTCAGATAGCTAGGAAAAAGAAGAAAGAGATAGAAGAAGAACAGAAACACCAACATCTCACATTCGCAGTGGATAAAATATAATAACAAATAATAACAGTTATACAAAGGAAGCCTGTACTTGTCAAAATTCACTTTAATACATCAGAGTTACAACATATATACATATACAATCAACATGACTCGGATATATATACAACAATATAATACAGAGGGAACTCTCCATATGATCCTGTCGTTCAGCCCTTCTCCTGAGCTCCAGAATGTCCTTACCTGAAAACCTATAATACTCGGTCTGACCCGAGCATTACATCAAGTAACACCCGGGTCAGGCTGGAAACCAACGTGAGTAAACTCATCTAACATGAAATACCAATGCATACAACTTATATAAAACCTGGGATAACTTGTATCAAATTACAACTTCACAAGTTGTAATAAACCTCACTTATTTCACACATCAATTTCTAAGTACCAAAACTTAGATTAGATAGTCCAATTCACGTAAATCATTCCATTTCAACCTATTGATTCCATATATCAATTATAAAGAATCGAAGTGGTTTCGGTATTTACTAATACCCGACTCCGGTCTCTTCGAAATTAATTCATCTTAACCCAAGTTATTCAAGTGAAACACAATTCAACTTTAAATACAAGATGTCACATTTTACATAGAAATTCATCATCATTAAATAACCACATTATAAACGTCCACCCAAACATATCATATCACAAAACATTACATATCAAAGAATATTACAACATGTCATCCAATAGATATCAATCAATTCAGATATTCTACTCAAACAATCATTCTTAAGCAACCATTGTTAATCCCTATTATAATTAATTTATTTAACTTAAATTAATTACTTAAGAATTAATCTACTTACTTTGTTTAATCAACCATTAATTAATCTCAACCTTTATTTCAATCATTCTTTAAATGTCCATCTTAATTAATCACCTTGATTAATTATCTTTAATTACATAGAGTAATTATCCTTCAATTAATTTCATAAATTAATCATCTTAACCATTTACAGTAATTAACTTTTAATTACTCTCATTAATTTATTAACTGCAATTAATTACATTAATCCTTAATTAATTACATTAATTAATTACTTCATAATCACTTATTATTGATTAATTAATTTTAATTAATCAACCCTTAGTTACGTCATTGATTATATTAATTAATGATCCCTTAATTACTTCTTAATTAATTATTAACCATAATTATTAATCACTCTTGATTAATCATAAACAATAATTAACTACCCTTAGTTACTTTATTAAATAAATTAATTACTCCTTAATTAATTAATAATTAATCTTTAATTAATTATTTAATCATCCTTGATTAATCCCACTCAGTAATTAATTAACCTTAATTAATTACTTCACTTAATTATCTTCAAATAACATTATTAATCAATTCTTAAATTAATTAAACTAAGTAATTAATTATTAATTACTTTCACCAAGTAATTATCCTTCATATTAATTACACAAGATAATCAAACCCAAAACCCCTTTCAAATCTCCAATTAATTACATCCTGTAATTATTCCCTAATTACTTCACTAAGTAATTTATACTTCATTAATTACATTAAGTAATTACTAATCAAATCATTCAGTGGTTATCTTAAATTAATTAAAATTAATTAATTAACTTAAACTAATCACATTAAACAAAATTAATTACAATTAGTAATTAATTTCTTAATTACTCCAATTAAGTAATTTTACTTAAACAATTTCGCAAATGATTATCTTTGATTAATTAATCTAATTAATTCTTAAAATTAATCACATTAATTAATTATCTAATAATCCTTAGTTAATGACCTTCATTAACTATTAACAATTCTTTAATTACTTTCTTAAGTAATTAAACTTACATTAATTATCAATAATTACAAATTAATTTATCTTTAATAACCTATTAATTAATCTCTAGTTAATTAATTAATTAAGTGTTAAACTGTAACTTAATTAATCTTTAATTACTTGATTAATTAATTCTTAATCATTAATTTAAAATCTGATCTTATCTAATTAATGATTTCTTAATTACAAATTAATTAATTCTTAATTAATTTACTTAAACCTTTAATTAATAAAATTAAACCCTTAATTACTTAATTAATTATCCAAATCATTAATTTATTAAATTAATTACTTATCCATCTAAATTTCCTTAGTAATTAAATGAATTATAAATCATTAAATTTTAATTATCTTTAAGATAAAACTTTATTCTTATTAATGATTAAATTATCATTATCAAAAGGTATTTAATAACAATTTACTTAAATTTTCTTTCATATTCCATTTTAAATTTGAGATTTAAAATGAAAATAATTTTTAACTTTAACAAAGTTTTTAAAATAATTCAAAAATCTTTTGTATTACATGTTAAAGACATATTTTTTTAAAGAGAATTTAAAAAGAGTTTAAAACCACATTCAATTTAAATCAATTTAAAATACACTTTAAATATTCAAAGTTGTTTTGAAACATTTTAAATTCAAAAACATATTTTATTCCAAAACTAGGATTCAAACTAAACTTTAATCCAAATTTAAATTTAGATTTAAAACTCTGTTTAAATCTTTAATTTCAGAATTTAAAATCATTTTATAAATTTCTTTAACAATTTAAAGTTGTTAAAACATTTCATTTTTATAAAACTTATTTATATAAAAAAAACTAGAACTCAAACTCATTTTGAATTCAGATTTTAAACTTGTTTCAAAACCTTTGTTTTAAAACTTGCTTTACACTTTTAAATTCAGTTTAAATTTAAAAACTTAAACACTGTCAGGTTTTAAACAAAAAACTGTAATAAAAAAAACAATTTACTCGAGCCAGACAAAAATGACTTCGAGTCAATCACCCTAATGCTTCGAGTAAAATACTCGAACAACTCGAGTAAAACTAGAGACCACAAATCCCACACCTAACCAAACAAAATCCAGACCACCAGAAATAAGTGCACCATGCATATGCACGGTGCCGCCGACCATCTCCAGTCGACACAACTTCATCGAGCAAGTTGACGATCACCCAAACATCCTCATCTGACCATCAGATTCTCACCATCCACTCGAATCCAAAATCGAGCAGGTAAACCCAAAATGGAACTACATCCAAACGTGGAATCCACCATCACTCTCGAGATTCCGACCATCAGAAATCTATGATTCCGGCCACACCATCACCTACCTCCATACTTTCATCCCCTCGAGTTTGGTTACACTCGATCAAATCGAGTAGAAGCTACGATTTAGAAAGTACAACCTGTTCAAACTAGATTTAAAAACTTCACTGATCCACCATAGTCGGCACCAAGTTTAGAACACCAATCCAACATTTTTTCCAGACCCACCGTTCATCCTTCCATCACCAGAAAAGACCCCGACCTTCACAAGACAGTGGATCATCAGAGATCACTAAAACTAAGGAATCAAAACAAACCAAAATTGCTCTTTCTCCTTAAGCTAGAAATTATGATTTTGGTTTTGAAAATCATGTTTTAGTTTAGGTATTCGATTTATAATCCTGAATCGATGAATCAGAAAAATTGAATTTAGCTTTATATTAAATTTGCTCAATTCTTCTTAATTTCCAAGGATAATACCAAATTATATAACTTAAATAAAATTTAAAACTTTAATCTATGATACATCTAACATATTTTGTTTGAAATTTAAACCTTAACATAGATTAGAGTACGAGGTAATGATTATTGATCAAAACTTAAGACTGGAAACTAAGAACAGGCAATAATAAATCACAACAGCAAGCATGCATTCATACATTCATGTATATACACAGAGAATTAAATCAAATACATCCACACAATACTATTTTATTTCCAGTAATCCATATGCAATTACATATCAAGATACTTAAGTTTTAAAAAGAAAGTTACTCACCTGTAAAAATTTGAACAGAGAACAACTCTGGATGCTGCTAACTTAATTTTTCTTTTAAATCTTCCTGCTTACTTTGTTGAATTGTTGTTTAAGTTTGCAAACTGGTGATGCTACTTTTCTTTTCTTTTCTGGTTTGCTATGTTTGAACGAGAAGAAACTAGAAGTATGTATATATATAAAGAGAAAGGTTTTATTGAGGTAGGTTTTTGCTGGAACAAACTTTTCTTGTGTTTGACTAGATTTCTTTTATTTTTTTCTTTGGTCAGCTTAGATTTTTTTTTTTGCTTGAAGCTGAAATGATTTATACACATTTCGAAATGACATTTTTTATGCTGGAAATGATAGTATTAAATGCAATGTTTCCTTACAAGTTAACATATTTATCCCATTTATTTTGTTTGTACATAGATATTATATATTTTTTCTTTCTTGCCTTGCATATCTAGATTTACAGCAAACATATATTTCTTGCCTGATTTTATTTTATACCTATGCTTAATATAAAAATTGTTATAGTTATTTTTATATGTTGGGCGAATTTTCACCCAGAAGATCTCGAGACCGAGAAGCGTCAGTTTCACCCGGGTTCGCAACCTCCATTCCATCCGGTTCCTAAGTCCATTCGGCATTCCAAGCAAAGGTTCATTCGACAATACAGGCAACGGTCCATTCGACATAACACACATCCGGTCCAAGCTCTGCCGAATCAACCCCCAACTCCACCGGTCCAACACAGTTTCCATACACCACCGGTCCAACCCATTTCCCACCATCACCGGACCACCATGACCGAACCACATACAACCGAACCAACCTCCAAGCTCACTACCGATCCATATCCACACTCCTACCACCGAACCACCACAACCGAACCAAGCTACGCCTGCAACCGGTCCACTCACCACTGCCGCACCAAGCTTCGCCGAACCAGAACGCTACCAGGCCAGATTGCTTCAGCCCAGGCCCACCAGCAGCTATATACATCCAAGGCCCCTGCCCCCTACCTCACTCTATAAATAGAGGGGCAGGGGTACAACAATGGCAGAAAAGTTTGAGAGCTCAAGCACGGAAGGAACTTTCAAACTACTTTCGTACACTTGTACACAAAGCATTGTACTTGTAATCTGAAAGAAAGAAGATAATAACATATAAAGTGGACGTAGGCACGTTCTGGCCGAACCACTATAAATCTGTGTGTCTTTTACATTTCAGCCCCTGCTTTTTTTTATATTTACATAACTCATCTAAATCATTAAAGATCACATAAAATCAACTAAATCACACGACTTGGAGGTGTTTGCCCATTTTTTGTGCAAACATTTTTGGTGCTTTCACTGAGAGCTTCGAACTCGAAGCTAAAGCTTCCCTCATTCAACCTTCTTTCCCAATAGCACCCTTCATTGCCTAGGAAACATGACTTCCAGGCCAAGGAAAGACGCCAACAAGGGAAAGAACGTTGCAACCAGCAGTGCTCCAAATCCAGTGGATCCAGATCAAGAGAACCATCCCACTACAGCAGTAGTGCCGCATGTAGATCAGGCAATTCCAACAGCCCCTGCCGCGGAACAACCGGCAGTAATCACTAGAGCAGACCTAGACAGAGTTGTGGTGGAAGTGACTAACCGCTTCGCATCCCAACAAGAAGCTTTGGTGAACCAACTCATGTCACGCTTGAGGGATGTCGAAGAATCCAACCGCAACACTGAATCATGGGGTGAATCTCAATCTGGAGGATCTCGGAGACAACAAAGGTCTTCCCTCTTCGAGGAAGCCATCAACAGGAACAACAATGATAGGGGCCGCGCCCGGACTCAGCCCGAACTCCGACTCGAGGAAGCGCTTGGAACCGAACCCAGTGGGGGAGGCGCCAGGCGAGGGTCGGATGTAGCTGAGCCAGTCATGCCACCTAATCATAGAAACCCCGCTGAACGGAGCCGAGCTAGAACCCAGCCCGAAGTTGACCCCATGGAAATGCTCGAAACAGAACCCCATAGGGGAAGATCAAGGCAGGAGGCAACTGTAGCTGGTCCTAGCATGCATTCGAGCAGCCAGAGGCAACCACTGGATAACGTCAGAAGTGATAGACTATACCATCCCTACAGGTCATCTGGACGAGATCGATCCCGCAGGGAAGAACCAAGTTCATTTCTATCCGCTCCAAATTCTAATGAAAGAATGGCACGATTATTCAGAGAATGCGTCCAACGGGAGCAAAGGGACCGAGGAATAGGCGCTAGGGTCACCAGCCCCTTCACCCGCAATATCGAAACTGCCATCACCCCCCGGGAATGGAAAATGCCAACCATGGAACCTTACAAGGGAACTTCCGACCCCATCATACACTTACAGAGATACACCCAGCATATGCTCATGAGCGGAGCAACAGAAGGGGTGTTGTGTAAATGCTTTCCGCTATTCCTAGCAGATCTAGCTACCTCCTGGTTCTGCCATCTACCCCAAGGATCTATCAGCTCATGGGAGATGTTGAAAGAAAGGTTCATTAGCCAGTTCCGCATCCATGTAAAACAACCCAAGGATGCTTATTCTCTATCCAATGTCAAACAGAAATCCGGAGAGACACTGCAACAATATCTAACCCGGTTCAACGCCGCAGCGGCCGCAGTCCAAGATGCCGATGAGAAGCTCACCCTAATGGCCCTCTGTAGTGGTGTACACCCAGATACCAAGTTCACTAGAAGACTAACTAAGGAAAAACCAGCTACTTTACCTGATTTCTTCCATGAAGCTGGAAAGTATATGAGACTTGAAGATGCCGCCACTGAGAGGCAGTCAGGGCAACAAGGTAAGACAACTTCGGACAAGGTTCCCGCTGCAGCTAAGGACACTCGAAGAAATGAATCTAGAGACAATGCTGGGGGCAGGAAGGTTGAAAAACGCCAATATCGACCAAGACCAAGATTTGACTCCTACACTCCTTTGAATGAAACAATCGAAAACATCTTTCTAGCTACTCAGGGCGATTTCGGATACAAGCGCCCCCCGCACAAGAAAGAATCTGATAACGCACTCAAGTCTGGAAAGTTCTGCCGCTTCCACGAATCCCACAGACATGACACCAATGAATGCCACCATCTCCGGGACTTGATCGAAGAACACATCAGAAGAAGAAGGCTGGAACGCTATGTGAAAGGTCAGAACAGGACTCCAACTCCTGCCAATGAGAACTCAAAGCGACCCCTCCCAGAAGTAGGCGGAGGGAATCGCAACACCAGTGGCTCTAGTCAAGAGAAGATAGTGGTCCATACCATCTCGGGAGGACCACACATCGTCGACAGAAGCTGGGCAGAGATGGAAAGATACGGCAAGTCACTTAGAAATGCTGAAGGCTATGATAACTCCATTATGGAAGAACGCCACCCGAAACGGAAAGAGAGTGACGACATCGTATTCAGTAGGCGTGATTTAGAAGGAAGACAGTATCCACATATGGATCCCATGGTCATCTCTGCCTGGTTCGGTCCAGCTAAAGTTTTCCAAATTCTAATAGACACAGGAAGCTCCGTAAATATCCTATTCAAGCATGCTTTCGACAAAATGAAGCTGTCAATGAAGGATGTGTCTCCCTGCAACAAACCCCTGCACGGTTTCACTGGAGATGCGAAAATGCCCCTCGGGCAACTTGACCTCTCGGCCTACAACGCCTTCTTGGGAAGACCAGCCTTATCTGACTTCCAAATTGTCCTAGCCCCGTGGTGCCTAAAGATGAAATTCCCAACAGATAACGGAATAGGAGAAGTTGAAGGAGATCAAGACGCCGCTCGAGATTGCTATGTAACTGAACTTCGCAATAACCGTAGAAAGAATAAAGGGAAAGATGCAGAGACTACTCTCTGCATGAAAAGCTTGGAAGCATAGAAACTAAAGAAAGCCCCTCCTCTTCGATACACCAGCGACCCTTTCAATGAACTAGACCCCAGGGATAAAGAGGAGGAGGCTACCGCTGAGCCTGCAGAGGCCATGGAATTCGTATCTGTAGACAAACATGATTCAAGTAGACTATTAAAAATAGGATCTCAGCTAAAAACAAAATTGAAGGATCAACTCATTGACTTTCTCCGCCACAACTTAGATGTATTTGCGTGGACACATGCTGATATGACAGGAATCTCCCCAGACATAGCATGCCACATGCTGAACATCGATCCCACCAAGGTACCGATAAAGCAGAAAAAGAGAAGCATGGGAGCAGAACGATCAGCAGCCCTCGATGAGGAAGTAAAGAACTTACTTGCTAATGACTTCATACGAGAAGCCATCTACCCAGAATGGATCGCTAACCCGGTACTAGTAAAGAAAGCTAATGGGAAGTGGCGAACATGCATTGATTTCTCCAACTTAAATGACGCTTGCCCGAAAGACTGCTTCCCGCTCCCCCGAATCGATCAACTTGTGGACAGCACTGCCGGGCACGAACTTTTATCTTTTATGGTTGCATACTCCGGATACAACCAGATTCCCATGCACGCTCCCAATCAAGACCACACTAGCTTCATCACTGACCGGGGATTATATTGTTACAAAGTCATGCCTTTTGGACTCAAAAATGCCGGAGCTACCTATCAGCGCCTCGTCAACAAGATGTTCGCGGAATTAATAGGACGAACTATGGAAGTATATGTGGATGACATGTTGGTAAAGTCCAGGAGAGACGACGATCATGTAATCCACCTGGGCGAGATGTTTCAGGTACTTCGCCGATATGGAATGAAGCTGAATCCTCTAAAGTGCTCCTTCGGAGTGTCATCGGGAAAATTCTTAGGATTCATCGTCCATGCTAGAGGAATTGAAGCGAACCCTGAACAAATCCGGGCTCTAAAAGAAATAAGGATACCTTCCACTCGAAAAGAAATGCAGAGCCTAAATGGAAGGGTGGCCGCCCTAAGCAGATTCATTTCCAAAGCAACTGACAAGTGCGTCCCTTTCTTCGAAGCTCTCAAGAAAGACAAAGGAAAGTTCGAGTGGATCGATGAATGCTTAAAAGCCTTCCTTAAGCTGATCGAACACCTTCAGAGACCACCAGTACTCTCAACTCCAAACGAAGGCGAAGAGCTATACCTATACCTCGCTGTATCATCTCATGCTCTAAGCGCTGCCTTGGTAAGAGAAGAGGACCGCACACAACGCCCGGTATACTTTATAAGTAAGAGATTTACGGGGGCAGAAGCCAGATATCCTAAACTTGAGAAATTGGCATATTGTTTATTGATCGCGTCACGAAAACTGCGACACTACTTCCAATCTCACTCCATCAGAGTTCTAACCGATCAACCACTAAGACAGGTGCTCCATCGTCCCGACACTTCTGGACGACTCCTCAAATGGTGCATTGAACTAAGTCAGTATGACGTCACCTACCACCCTCGCACCGCTATCAAGGGGCAAGCCATGGCCGATTTCATTGCCGAATTCACTACCAACGAAGGCAAGGATCAATTTGAAATAGCAAAAAACATCAAGTGGAACCTCTTTGTAGATGGAGCATCGAACGAACAAGGCTTGGTGGCAGGTATTGTGATTATCACCCCCAGGGGAAGAAAGCTGTACTATGCATTAAGGTTGGAATTCGCGGCCACTAATAACGATGCGGAGTATGAGGCAGTAATAGCGGGATTGGAGCTTGCCTTAGAAATTGGAGTCAATTCTTTATGTCTTCACAGTGATTCTCAACTTATCATAAACCAAGTACTAGGAGAGTTCCAGACACGAGGAGAACGACTCACAGCATATCTAAAGAAAACCAAACTGCTTCTCGATCAATTGGATCATTATCTAATCAAACACATTCCTCGAGAAGATAACCAAGAGGCCGATGAACTAGCAAAGCAAGCTAGTATGAAGAATAGCACCATTTCCGGAGAACTAGCCATCTCAAGGCAGCTAGCCCCAAGTTTCGAACAAGTGAATCTGATAACTGCAATCGAAGAAGGAACTTGGATGACTCCTATCCGGAAATATTTGCAGGACGGCACACTACCAGACAAACGTGATGAAGTCAGGAGAATTTTGAGGAAAGCTCCCCACTACACAATGCAAGAAGGCATCCTCTATCGGCGTGGCTTCTCTAGCCCCTTATTCAGATGCGTCGCTGGAAGGGAAGCCAAGGAAATCTTATTCAACATCCATCAAGGAAGTTGCGGAGATCACACTGGAGGGCAGACTCTGGCGAAAAAGATACTCCGATATGGATATTACTGGCCCATACTAAACAAAGACGCCTTAGACTTCGTCAAGAGATGCGACAGATGTCAGAAATTTGCCAAGATTCCTCGACTACCCACAAATGAGATTACTCAAATGACCAGCCCTTGGCCCTTTGCTGTATGGGGAATTGATTTAATTGGCGAACTGCCAACGGGCAGAGGCGGAGCCAAATATGCTATAGTGGCAGTCGATTATTTCACCAAATGGGTGGAAGCGGAACCCCTAAATAAAATATCTTCAGCAAAAGTTATCAACTTCTTGATCAAAAATATTCTGTGCAGGTACGGAGTACCACTCAAGATCATATCGGACAACGGACTCCAATTTGACAGCGAAGAATTCGCCGACTGGTGCCAAGAGCATGGAATTCATAAAAGCTTCTCATCAGTAGCTTATCCTCAGGCAAACAGACAAGTCGAAGCTGTCAACAAAATTCTCAAAACCCTAATCAAGAAGAAACTTGAAAAGTCAAAAGGCGCTTGGGTGGACGAACTTCCTACGGCACTTTGGGCCTACCGCACATCTTTCAGAACATCAACGGGACATACTCCTTTCTCTTTGGCATACGGATTGGAGGCAATGCTCCCTGTTGAGACTATTGTTCCTTCCCACCGTAGGATCCACTACAATCCAGAAGAAAACGAAGAACACCTCCTCATGTCTTTGGATCTGATTGAGGAAAGGAGAAACGATGCAGCACTCAAAGCAGCAGCTCATAAACAAAAAGTAGCAGCACTATACAACTCCAAAGTCAAGCATCACATCTTACAAGAAGGAGATCTTGTCCTCAGGCGAATCTTTCCGCGCCCCGGGGCACTGGACCCCATCTGGGACGGACCATATGTAATTCATAAAGATCTCCACAACGGAGCTTATATTTTATCAACAGTGGACGGAGAGGTGTTCCAGAGGGAATGGAACATCCGACACCTCCGTCGATACTTTTCTTAACTTGTACTGCCCGTATGAAGTGAATTAACAAAGAGAATCAGTGGATGTAGGCATTTTCATACCGAACCACTTTAAAAAGTCTTGTCTCTTTTTAACTTGTTCCTTTATATCTTGGCTGCTTGTTAAGCTTTATCCTTTTCTGTTGAACAAAATCCTATGGCATCTCCACTCAAGACGCACCACGGCCTCATCTGGACAAGGCCTAACAGGTACGCTACGATTCTATGCACTCGCCAATGAGACTCTTTTGCTCCAGCATCCCTCTGCTGCGGGTTAACTCATTGCCCGCGACTGCCCTCAAAGCCAACTGTAATGAGCCGATTATAAGTCATCATAAAGGCCGACTATAGCCGATGGCAGCTCATTACGGCGTTCGGCTCGCCGGCAACTGTGAACCTACTTTAAGTCCCAACATAAGGTGTGGCCAGCCAGGGGTAGTTCACGGCCAACGACACCCACACTAGCCGGCCACGGTAAATCGAATAATACCCACGATTACGGACCATAATGGTTCGGGTAGTTACCGTGCGCAATCTCGGCTCCGATGTGTCTTAAGTGCGGCTGTGGTAAAAAAGAAAACTCCCCGCGGAGGCGTAAGATGGGTGACAAATGTCTCCAAGACCCACAGCTAGGGAAAGTGACTACAAAACCCGTTTGCCACGAACTTAAGCACATCGACGGCCTTCCGTGACTGGAAGTTTTACTTTTCCCATATTTCCATTTCATTTAAATACTTTTCTCCTATCCTGTATAACAAACTCTAAAGTACAGGAAACCAAATAGGGAGCATTCACTCATGGGAATCTAAGCCTGCGTACTGGGTGGCAAGGTACTCAGCTATATCCATGATCAGTTACACAAGACGCTCAAAGCTACCACCTGCAACTAAAACATGAAGGGCGGTACTCACTTCTCTTGTACATAAATATGTAACTATAGTTTATTCATACGTCACACTAACATTGCAAAACATGAAATTATATTTCAAGCAACAACTATACATCAAACACAACTAAAATCACAGGCATATGCATACTTCTCACGCACCACATCAAAATGACAACAACATTTAAACATAACAAAATCAGCTTATGTCATAAAATCACATAAAGTTATTCTTTGCAAATAATATTATTACAGTTACATCAATGTTTTGGACTAACATAAACAGCGATAAAGGGAAATAAAAAGGTGGCCAAATCCGGACAAGTAACCAGCTGCGTCCACACTTCGCTCTCATCCTACCAACTCCCCCAAGCCTACTTGGCCGCAGGGTCGGAGCTCCCAGCGTGTTGATCGGAAGTTCCACTTGTCCAATTCAGAAGAGGAATTCATTAAACAAACGATAAACGATCAAGTTATGGAAACCCAGAAAGAAAAGGAAAAGAGAAGAATAACTCACCAGCGTCCGCCGCTTGATCCTCATCCCCCAGTTGCACACCCGCTTCCTCCGCAGCAAGCAACCGCATCCCCTCCTTCACCGCCGCTTGCTCCTCTTTCGAGAACTGAGCAGTGACCACATCTAGACTAAAAGCCACTCCACCTTCCTTACCCGCATTGACCCTGGCCTCCTCTAAAGCCCGAAGATATATCTTGGCCATGACCCGGGGATAGTCATCCATCCAAGACAAGCTGCCCTCCTTCCAAGTGCGGAAGTACATGTCCTGCAGCATCTCGTCCATCATCCCCTCATTCTCCTCAAACTCCCTCACCCGGGCCTCGGAAACCTGCAACTTGGCGACAGCGACATCCCTCTCTGATCGGTATCTCAAGCAGTCAGCCTGGAGAGACCTCCTCATCTCCTCCATCTCCTCCTTTAACTTGACTTGAGCCATCTCCGCGGCCTCAAGCCTCCCAGACAACTCCTCTACCTGCTCGAGATCCGCATTTCGAACCCCATCCACTGTCGCAATGGCCATGTCGATCCGCTCCTTACAGGCGGCCTCCATCTTCCGTAGTTCTGCCCTACTAGCCTTTTCCATGGTCTCTTTCAGCCGCCTGGAGGCTTCCTCGTGCTGAGAAATCTGAACGGCTTGACCGGCAAGCTGTTCGGCCTGATCGGCAACCTTTAGCCGCAACCGAATATTAGCACTCCCAATCTCCTCCCCGGCCTTGACCAATTGAGCATGATGCTCCATTAACTTCTTGGTCTCTTCAGCCACCCGATCGATATTAGCTTTGGCTTCGTCTCCCATGGTAACTACCCGAGTAGTAAGCAGATCAAGATCTAGGGACTTGGCCTCATCTAGCACTCGTACCATGGGGTTGCGGGGAAGAAGGTGCTCACCCGTGGCCTCATCAAATGAAATATTCCGAGAGCTTGGATCTAAATCAGGATAACTGGCAAAGGGGTCGCGAGGCACGTCAGGACGCCTTATACGGATAACAGTGGGATTCTTAGAAGGAGGTGGAGGGGGGATAAACTCCGTGCTCTCCTCCGTGGTATCACGAGGAGGCTGAACAGGAAGCTGCGGACCAGGGGAAGGCTCAAATAAGGAACGACTCCTCTTCTTTTTCTGAATGCTCTCTTCAATGACCCCAAGAAGAGGACGGTATCTGACCACGTCCCCAGGACGACCAGTAAGAGGCTTCGGCTTATCAGAAGCTCTCATCAACTTGAATTGTTCAAGGCGGTGTCGAACGTCTGACGTTTTAGCCGCCTGGCCTGCCCTTGGAGTAAAAAACAAGTGTTATGAACATACGACGATCCATAATTCAAGAAACATGTTAAGTTAAAAAGAAAGAAAAAGTGAGAATGCACATCGATTATACAAACCCTGCGGAGGAGTGGGATACTGCAATAAGTCCTGAATCTCATTCCAGGACGGAAGTGAACCATAAAATATTTCTAAGTCCCTATCGTAAATGGAATCGACAGAGGACAAAAGTTCACCTTGCACCGCCGGAGTCACCCTGGCTGAGGAGCCCTTAGGGGATAGATCGGCACCAGCCCCGACCTTGCCAGTCTCCTTCGCCTTTCCGCTTCCGATTCTCCCTCCGATTCCCCGAAGGCCTGGCGGAGGGCCTCATCCAGTTCAGAGTCTTGCCCAGAAGTTAAGGCACCAGCACCACTACCACCCTGACCATCTCCATCTCCTCCGCCCTCCGACTCTCCTTCCATATCGCCTCCTTCGCCCTCTTCCACACCTTCCTCCTCCGGGATGATTGGGCAAGTACTAGGAGAGGGGCCCTCAGACTCCTTAAGCTTCTTGCCTCCTGCGACGGGATGTTGTGCAAAGGGCTTCCTCTTGCCACTCTTCACCGTGGCCCCCTCCTTAGCTTTAGCGGCCTTCTTCTCAGCTGTGTCCCTCTGCTTAACCACGGACTGGTGCGGCTGGATCAAGTTGTACTCCAAGAGGGTAGCGTTCCTGATCAGGAACGAAGCCGACCTGTCCCGTGCGGGAATGGCCTTTATTTCAGCAGCCATCCGCGCCAAAGAATCATCTTCCACGACTGCAATGCCACCTGTCGCTAGCAAGAAATAGAAGCGTGTCAGAAGAAGCACTACAGTCAGAACATGGAAAATATAAATGAAATTCATCTTACAGCCAGAAGTGAAAAGGCGGAAAGAAACAGAATCGTCCTTGATAAAAAACCATTCTTTCTTGAACATGGTAAACTTTGAATATAAGTCCAAGACCGGTTTGAAGGGCACGACCGCTTCTAGACTAATATACGGAGACCCCTTCTTGTAGCCTCTCAGGTTATACAAATATCGAATTTCCCGGTTAGAAGGAGGGCACCCGTACCTCCTCTGAAAGATAACGAAAAGGCTCACCAGAATGGCATAAGAGTTCGGCTGGAGCTGGAATGGAGCCACCTTCAAATATGTGGTAAAGCTAACTATCCAGGCATTGATAGGAGGGATAGCACCACACATGCAATGATATCTGCTGTAAGCAAAGTAGCCTTCGGGGGGATTATACGGCATCACTCCATCTCCCGGCAACAGCATGCGAGCCCTGTCTATCCCGAAGGAACGGGATATAACATCAAGTTGCTCCTCCTTTAGGGAGCTAGGAAAGCAATCGGGAGGGGAGACCAGAAGTTCCTAGGGACCGTACCCATCCACTAACGACCTCGGGGCAGGCCCATGTGGCACCGGTCTTGGTTGGGCTGGGGGCACGGAGGAGGATGACTCTCCTCTACCATTAGATTTCTTTTTATCCGATCGGGTTTCCGCTTTGCGAGACATTTATCTGCAGCACAAGAAAAACATGATATTAGAACAAGAAGTACAGAAACATAAACAAGCAAGTATCTAAATCAAGCATATAAAAGCCTAAGATTTCGCTCAAGATTCATGTTTCCGAGGCACATTCGGTATATGCTTCATTCGGTAGTTCCATTCGGCATTGGAAGTTCATCCGGTATTGAAGTTCCATTCGGCATTGGAGGTTCATCCGGTATACGAGTTCATTCGGCTATGCAAATACACATTTTCATTCGGTAAAAAAGATCATTCGGCAAAAGGACATATACCTGATTCGGTAAAAGCTTGATTCGGCAAAAGGTTGATTCGGCTGGAGATTGGTTCGGTAAGGAATAACTAAGGGGGGATGGCCCCTATATATAGACGAGCGAGAAAGCACCGGACCAACCGGTTCGGCATACCGGACCAAACGAAAACCGAATGAAGCTATCCGAATCAGTGAAGACCAGTAGCAGGGGGCATGCAAAGCGTCTCACTCAGATAAGTACCGGACTCTAGGATCTACTGATAAAATAGAGATTATGATAACGATGAATAAGTAGTAAATCTCCCACTAACATGGGTTAATCATTTACACATGTACGCGACCACGAACGGTCCACAGACATGCTCTGAATGGCTATTGACCCTACCTTCGTGAGAATTTACACTTTGACATCCTTTTAAAACTCATCGGTTGAATGGATATTTGGTTCTGATAATTCTGAAATGGCTAAGCTACTTACACATGTACGGGGTTGCAAACGATCCTTAGGCATGCTCTGAGCTGGCGATAAACCATCTTCGCAAACGATCCAGGGACCCACTCGAACGTAAACCTGGCATCAATAATGCTAAGTCCCCTCGGGGCACACCTACTCGCCTCGAACGGCACCCGACCTCGAACGGTCGTCATTTGAAATCACATTAAAATTGTAAATTCCTTCGTAGGAAACCAACAGGATATGAACATCCAGCCCATGGCGTTACAGAACAAGCCTCCCTACCACAGGGAAACAAAGCGCGACACATGCAAGCACGTGCCCCACTTTGGGGGGCAAATGTTGGGCGAATTTTCACCCAGAAGATCTCGAGACCGAGAAGCGTCAGTTTCACCCGGGTTCGCAACCTCCATTCCATCCGGTTCCTAAGTCCATTCGGCATTCCAAGCAAAGGTTCATTCGGCAATACAGGCAACGGTCCATTCGGCATAACACACATCCGGTCCAAGCTCTGCCGAATCAACCCCCAACTCCACCGGTCCAACACAGTTTCCATACACCACCGGTCCAACCCATTTCCCACCATCACCGGACCACCATGACCGGACCACATACAACCGAACCAACCTCCAAGCTCACTACCGATCCATATCCACACTCCTACCACCGAACCACCACAACCGAACCAAGCTACGCCTGCAACCGGTCCACTCACCACTGCCGCACCAAGCTTCGCCGAACCAGAACGCTACCGGGCCAGATTGCTTCAGCCCAGGCCCACCAGCAGCTATATACATCCAAGGCCCCTGCCCCCTACCTCACTCTATAAATAGAGGGGCAGGGGTACAACAATGGCAGAAAAGTTTGAGAGCTCAAGCACGGAAGGAACTTTCAAACTACTTTCGTACACTTGTACACAAAGCATTGTACTTGTAATCTGAAAGAAAGAAGATAATAACATATAAAGTGGACGTAGGCACGTTCTGGCCGAACCACTATAAATCTGTGTGTCTTTTACATTTCAGCCCCTGCTTTTTTTATATTTACATAACTCATCTAAATCATTAAAGATCACATAAAATCAACTAAATCACACGACTTGGAGGTATTTGCCCATTTTTTGCGCAAACATTATAGTTTTTAAATTATGTTACATACACACAAACCCACTTGTATGCTTATTTTTAACACAAATCCTTATTATTATTTTTTATTTCTATTTTAAAGATTAAATCAATCAAACACTTTATTTATATTCATATACTTTTATACTTATATTTAATATTAATTAGATTGATTTTATTTCAAGCATTATTATTTAGATTACATCCATATATATATATATATATTTAGATTAAATGTAAGGTAGAGCTTTTAATTAAATTGAATAAGATAGATTTTATTGTAAATATTTTTTTTTTTGAATTTTTAAATCATAGTTTCCTTCCAAAATACACACACATACATATATATAAATAAATGGTAAATGTCCAAAAGTCTTATTCGTTTTAAAATGATAAGTTTGTATTTTATTTAATTAGATTAAATTCTT
Organism: Allium cepa; assembly: GCA_030765085.1. NCBI lineage: Eukaryota > Viridiplantae > Streptophyta > Magnoliopsida > Asparagales > Amaryllidaceae > Allium > Allium cepa. Next base: position 439,794,406 of record CM060941.1, read on the forward strand.
ATTAAAATAATATTGCCAAAATCCTGGGTTGTCACATTCCTCCCCCCTTTGAATCTTTTCTTCCTCGAAAAGGAACGAACCCAGTATTTATTAAAATACTTAAATATCAGTTAAATTATTCTTTGATCAATTTTTACTTAGAAATCTTTAAAATCTATATAATATTGCAAAAAAATAGTTTTATAAAAAAATATACTTTTTATAACTCGATGTCTCAACCAGTCCATCCTTGTCCTTACAGAAATTCGGTCATACGTTGATCAGGTGTACGATTGAAAATCTATAAGTGCTTGGCAGATCCGTTTTCAACATCTAGTGAAAATACTTTGGAAAAATAATTTTATTGAAAATATCGAAAACATTTTGAAAATAGAGAAAATATCTTTGGTGAAAATGCTCAGGAAATCATCACCCCCATCCATGGTCGCAGTTACATCCTAGGTTACGTTGCCATCGCAGCAAAAGTCCATGTAACTGTAGGCACTCTGCGCCCCACGATTATGCCATGGAACCCACAATAGATCGCAATTACATTCCAGGGTTACGTTGCCATCGCATCAAAAGTCCATGTAACTGTAGGCATCGGCGCCCTCGATTTTCGCTATCAAAAATGAAACTTCTCCACTCCCTCATAAGTCGCAGTCTACTGATGTAAAATCAAACGTAGACCATTGGCTCTCAGCGGCACACATGACTTTCGCTATGGTCTGCAGTAGATCGCAGTGACATCGAGTTACACTGTCGTCACAGCATAACCCAAATGCCTCTGTAGGCATCAACGCCCTCAACTTTCGCTATACACTACTCATAATCCTCAGGAACTAGTTTTGTCCGGACTCCTCACAGGATCAACTTTAGAATCCCCCCTTAGGGTTCAAGGCAGTACCAACCTATGGCACTCTTGAGAAATTCAATTCAAGGGAGCGCCTTTTTCCCCAGAGCCATTTTCAAAACACTTTATATTATACACATATAGTATCTTCCAAATCATACACCTCGTATGAATCTCAAATAAATCTCTTTTCTCAAAATCAATTATCCCAAAATCGATAATTCTCAAACTAGGCTTTCCAAATCTAATATTTATTTTACCTAAAAATCAAAAGCCGTTCCAACTTCAAAGGTTCCCAAAACCTTTTTTCAAAATCCTCATAAAATCCTTTATATATATATATACACATATACATATATATATTTTAAAAACTTTGGATCATTTCAAACTTGTATAAAATTCCTTTTATACTTCAAACACATTCGAAATTCTTTTCTTCCGGCAATAGATTCAACAAGGGAAGATTTATCTTATATAACAAAGATATATAAATTTGTTTATTCCAAATCAAATATTCAAATTTGATAACTCTATAAAGTCACTTTTATCGTAGAAATTTCCAATATCAGTTTCATTCAAACTCGTACGATGTACACATATCATTCGTACGCTATACCAAACCGATCGCTCACTCGATCACACAATTTCACTTCCGAACTAGTATGGTCCACCCGACTTCCTAGTGCGGACACAGATCTGGTTTCTTGATCAGAAACTATCATCCTTCTTGCATAGCGATAACTATGATAGAGAATATCCAGAACCAATCAACAATCCATATCCAGGTTTGCCGTCAAAAATCGAGTGAAAAATCCCAACTCAGATCGATAAACTATCTCGAAGTTCTGTGCTCGAATCTAAATCAAATCACTATGCAAATAGAATAATAGACGTATATCCTACGTATTTAACTTCATTGATTATTAGCCAAATCAATTTCCTTTCTATTGATCCTCACTTTGAATTTTATTCACTTATTCACATTTGCCTTAATCCCCATTTGGATTATCACTTCAATTCTTACCTCAGTTGGGTATTTAATCAATAATAGTTTGAACTCCGACCTGTTTATATTTAGTAAATAGCTTGAAAATTTTAAAAATAGATAAGTCGTTGAAAAATAATTATTAGTTTGTAAAGCTATAAAATAGTTAAGTAATTGTAAAATAGTTGGAAAATAGTTAAATAGTTTCAGAAATTTTAGATAATTGCCAAATAGTTGTAAAATATTAATTAATTTGTAAAATAGTTGAAAAATAGTAATTAGTTTATAAAACAGTTGAAAAATTGTTAAATAGTTCCAAAAATAATTGTAAAACAAATATAAAATAATTTGGCTTTAAAAAGAAAGGTTGTATATATCAAATAGCTTGGAAAAATAAGTTTGGATTCAAACAATTTATATTGAAAATAGTCCAGAGCCAAAACTGTTCGCCTCCCCATCAATTTAATTTAAATTTCCACTTCCAATTAAATTGACTCAATTCCAATTTGAATAACTTCAATTTCTATTGAAATTGATTTAACCCCAATTCAGGATGAATCAATCTTGATTTCTTTCCAAATTCGAATCAAATTCCAATTGATTTTAAACCTACTCAACTTTAATTACAATTCCAAATTATTACAATCAATTTGGACTAATAACAATTGGACCCACTTCAATTTCAAATCAGATTCAATTCAATCCAAATCAAATTTTCCATTTGAAAATTTTAAACTTATCGATCTTCAATCACAAATCCAATAAATTTAAATCAGATTCAATTTGAGCGAATTCAATTCAAATTTCAAATTTAAACCATCCCGAATTATATTATTTCGAGTTAAATTATTAAATGTTGATTTAATCCTTTAAATCAAATCAACTTATCTCTTTAAACCATTTAATTCTGAATCCATTTTAAATTTATCTTTATTTAATTTTAATTTGGTTGCATTTCTATTACCACTTAATTCTCATTATTAAATTTTCACATAATATAACAACCAATTATCTTAATATTTATTAGAAAGAAATATTGCTTTATATGTCAAAATATATTCTTATATAAAATCATTTAAAACCTTTATATGAGAAAATAACAAGTACGCTCTCATATATATACACACACACACAGTCATCTCATTCTAGGGAACCATTGACCCTATCCTTAATGAGTAATCCACCAGAGCCAAGGTTCTCACTTAACCTTTCAGGTCTGATACCAACTGTAACGACCCGAGATTTTCGATCTCGAAAATTTCAGATAGTTAGGAAAAAGAAGAAAGAGATAGAAAAAGAAGAAAGAGATGGCAGGTTCTACAACTAATACCGTACAAGATCGTATTGTTTCTTTGGATTTCCAACAAATGGTCAGGCCAAGGAACTTCCCATTGCCACATGAGAACGCCTCTGGAATGACGTTCCCGAGAACCAAACCGGATCTCTGCTAACACAAGGCCAGGTTACCCCTAACTGGGTAACTACTGACACGAGTATGCCACCTCCCGGTCGTAACCAACCTTTAACCGGGGCCCCAGCAACAAATCACAAAGTAATATATATATATATATATATATATATATATATATATATATATCTGCGATATCAACATAAGTTAAGTATCTGGGCTCCATACCATGATACCACTTCTATCCAGAAGGAAATGCACATACCCTAAGGGGTGCTACCCCTAATAACCTTGCTGCATCTTTCCTGTTTCGACCATTCCGGGGTGTGAGGTCCGACGAAGTCTCGTCCACAAAGCCACGCTTTATTCAAAAGCTGTGCTTTGGGTCAACAAATGATCATAGAAATGATCACAAAGATAAACGATCAAACAAATGATCCTATCACACATGATCAACACAATGATCATTTCACAGCAACACTCAGCATGTCACATTACCAAATTGGGAATATATTGCTGATAACCTTCAACTATATAACCTCTGAGCTCGTACGTCTCAGAGAAGGGTGTTAAGCTAAGAGAATAAATTCTCCGCCACCAACAGAAATATATTTGAAAGAAATCTGCTTTATATCTCAATTCGTAATGTCAGACATACAATCCATACAAGTCTGTTCCTGGCTCGAACAGAACCGAAGGCACTTCCAAAGAAGTCCTTGCAATCCGGGTATTCACAATCCCGATCGGATTTCCCATCACTTAGGGAGTCTCTATACCGGCGCGACTCGGTGCAGAAACAATCGATAGGTCATCCTATTGCTTTCGCAAATACCCGGTCTTCATCACCGGTCTTCATATGCTATCCATAACGTCGAATCACACATTCGGAATGGGTTATACGACACAAAGGTCCTTTCCCGGTTAAACCGAATAGTGAGCAAAAATATTTTTAAAACATATGGATATGGGATTTCAATTAAGTCACAACTTAATAATTCAAAACTTTCCTTTCAATGGTTTAAACCAATTACCATTTCAAATCTTTTAAACAAAAGATTTATTTCATAAAGTTCACCTACTTTCACAAGTATTCTTTTCCGGATTTCAAAACATTTCCGTTTCAAAAAGATTAATTCATTTAAATCTTTTAAATCAAAGATTTGTCTCATAGTTTTCAAATCGTTCCCAAATATTCATTTTCAAAATTCGTTTTCCGAATATTCATCTATATCTTGAAAAACTATTTTAATTTAACTTGGAATCCCTTTTAATAAGATTTGAAACGAAAGCTTTTTATCATTTAAAAACAACAGTTTTAAATTTGGATAAACCCGATTTCTTTTATACAAGTTACAATCTTTGGTTTAATTCAAATTCCCAAAACAATACTTTAAATATGGTTTCAAACCGTATATAACTAACATAACATTTTTAATCCCTAATTTCAAATCATAGAATTCAATTCTAATTTTTGAATTCAAATTTAAATCAAATTATTTAAATTTCCAAAACTAAATCAAGTAATTTAAAAATAATTTTATCTTGGAATTCCATTCCAAAGCTTTTCACATTTATTTCGATTCCATTTCCAAAACATTTGAATTTAAAAATTCAAATTTTAAACTATTTCAAAATCTGTGACTTAATCGATTTCCTCGTGAAATCCATCATTGTGTGTGTATGGTGTGGTACAGGGGTTTAACACAATAGTGCAACATCATTCAATCATCACAGATTAAAATACAGAAATATAGTTGATAAGCGATATAAACATAACGCTTATCGCTCATTCACAGATTCACAGACAATATACAAATGCAATTAAATGAATAATCATACACGGCTCAATCCACAGAACAAAATATCACAGATCAGGGATATCAAACAATTTACTCATTCAATAGAATCCAAACTTAATAAGTGAGATCAGATAATTGTCCGATTTATTCAAATCATATTAACTACAATTTACTAAGTCTTTATCCCCTTCATAAATTAATCATTTCTTTAATTAATTATCTTAATTATTTATCCCTTAATTGTAATTGATTAAATCTTAATTACTTATTCCTTAATTAATCATTTAAATTAATAAATCTTTGATTATTGATTAATTAAATCTTAATTTTAATTAATTGTCCTTAATCGGTTAATTAATAGATTTATTATTCCTTAATTATTTAACCACATTAATTAATTATTCTTAAAAGAAAAATTAAGTAAGTAACTTTAAATAAATTACCTTAATTAATTAATCAATTCTTTAATTATTACCCATCTTTAATTACAAATCGATTCATCTCTAATCATTCATAAACTACTTAAATCAATTAATTAATCTTTTAAAGCCCTTAAGATTTTAATTAATCTAAAGACAATTCCTTTATCTTAAGTTTATTCCTTCAAATATCAAAGGTTATTTTTAAATACATTACAACATTTTTTCCTTTTTCAATTAATAAATTTAAAATAATCTACATCTAAAAACCTTTTAATCAATACAAAAGTACAAATATCCTATAGAAGAAGTTGTTTGAAAAAGTTTTGTTTAGACTTGGTTAAATTTTATAAAACTGGTTTAGCATTTAAAACCTTTAAAAACTCTTCATTCCCAATCACCCAGACCCGGCTAAACCCTGAAACAATCGCGCCTTACTTTGAATTTCTGCATCTCCTTTTTGCTTCGAGTCGCACCTGCAAATTTTTTTTTACCCGAGAATAACTTCTTCTTCTCCTTTCAAAAAAAAACTACTTCTTCCCCAAAGCTTCGAACCCGGATACATATACGAGGCATGTACACGTGCACAACCACGTCGATCATCACTGATCGACTTCGAGACCACCAGAGCACCATCGTTGATCGTTGGAACCTATTCAAACAATCAAAATCCCAAAATTCCCACTAAATCGAAATCGAGCCATTTTTCAATTTCCTAGAATCGAACCCAATCCCTGTAACCATCTCGCATACCTTCCTCCGACCACCAGGGGCGACGCGACGCCGACCACACCTTGCCGTTACCCTCCTCAGCCATCACCAACAACCGCGTGCAGCTCGGTCGACCATAGGCGGCGAAAACAATATTCTACAAGACACCAAAAAACACTCGAATCCAACCCTACTTTCGATTCGTTCCAAATTCCTTGGCATTCGAAATGTTTTTTTATATTTTTCCTGTGTTACTAAATCAATAATCTAGCTTCACCACAAGTTTCAACATCAATAGTTGATTAAATCGACAGGAATTTATGAAAAAGCAATTTCGGTTCCTTTACGAACTGCACTCTTTATGTTTATCTAAAAATCATAATTTTTGTTTTAAAAATCCTAATTTTGAATGTTATTTCAAGATATAAATTCAAACTTACAATTTAAATTATTCGAATTTTAAACATTTATTTGCTTTATACGGTATATTTGGATTTACAGTTTTTATATTTCACAGCCAACCTTCAAACCATTTTCTAAGCCTTGATCTTTAGTTTAAACAACATAATTAGTTAAATTCCAAAGTTATAAAATGTTTTGTATGAAGATATATTAGTTTTCTTCTACTTTATTTTGCTCTGTAACTAGAATTACAGGGGAATAGAAATACACAGCTCAAACAGAAATACACAGCAAATTCACATAAATTCTTTTCAACATTACTGGCATATAACTAAATTTTACTTGAAAGTTGACAAGGTGAAGTTACTCACTTTCCAGATCATTGTTTGAATCCAGGAGTTTACAAGTTGGAGTTTGGTTTATTTGAAGCTTTTCTTTGCTTCCAAACTGTCAAGCTTTGATTGATTTGAAAAATGTTTTATGTTGAATGATTGTTTGAGTTAAAGAATGGCCTTTATACTTCAATTTATAATGGTGAACAAAACTGAGATGAGAAGGTGATGTATATAAATATGAAGTTATAGATGATGTTGTAGTGTATAGGGTGATGGTTTATGTTGTACAACAGTCATGGCTGAAGATAATTTTAACTCCTATTCGTATGTACTTTGATTGGTCTTCATTATTTTGCAAGTGTGCATGCATATATACTTTCCTGTCATATGTATATCAGAAGTTACTTTATAAAGGGAGGCTGCAGTGGTGTTGTACTTGTTTATTTTTGTTGAGATGTAAGCATTCAATGCTTAAGTCCTTTATGTTTTTACTTATTTATTTTTATTTTTATGTTCATAGATATTTTTTTCATTACTTTGTTTAGCCTGCATACTTACTTTTATATTTGTTTGTATTTACTTTGTTTTGTTTATGTTTATATGTGGATGTATTTCTTATTTTAAATATTTATCCTTAACTTACATACTTATTTTAGTTATACAAAAGATATTTATATTTTTACTTTGTTTTGTTTATTTTTTTTATTTTATTTTTTTCCATGTTGCTTTTTACTTGTGTTAGTATTCATACTTATGTTAATACTTATTATTATTTCAAACCATTTGTAACAATTTCTATTTATTTTAAAAACCATTTATTTAAGATTTTATCTCAAATCCAATATATACATATATATTCACATATATACAAATTTCCAAATTCATATGACTTAATATATTTTCTATTTGAATCGGGGAAACTCGCTGCCTTTTAAAAATCAATTTTACAAATTTAAATTCAAAAATTCATTTAAATTATCAATTTAAATTCATAAAAATCCGGGGTCATTACAACCTTCCCCCCTTAAAAGAATTTCGTCCTCGAAATTGCATCGCTCTTTTCATGAATTATACACCCACAGAAAAGACTAATGCCAATTCAAACTATACTAGTAATCATATGGATATTTTCGGGTAATTCATAATATATCTCATATAGAATGCTACTCATAATATTAGTACACAAGTTATAGTCATACATAACTCTACTTACATCCAACCCTCACTACAATTTTAATTTAAAAACACGTACATAAACATACCTTAACCAAAAGAAGCCAATCCAACCAATCACAGATCCTCACTGTCAGAACTTCCTCTCTCAGGCCTTGACAGTTCTATAACTTCAGCCTCATCGTCTATCTCAAAAAATTCCTCTGGGTCAGAGTCTATCTGAATAAAACCTTCACCATCTAGCTCCTCGTCTTCTATAGCATCATCATCCTCTACGGCATTGTCCAAATCCCAATGAATTTCCTCATCACCTTCGGACTCTATCTCCATTTCAGGTTCTTCTTCCACCTCAAACTCTTCCTCAAACTCTTCTTCGAACTCTTCTTCGAATTCCTCTTCGAACCCTTCTTCATTTTCGGACTCCACCTTGGGTTCTTCAACTTGAGGTTGTGGCTGCACCACAGGTTCTTCTGGCACCTCCTCATGTCCTGATGGTTCACCCAAATCATCTCGAATCCTACTAGATGAACCAAGATCACCAACCCTTCTGGCCTTTCCACCTCGGCTGATGCTATTTGTTCTCTACAATTAAAATCAAAATCTAAATATTAAGATCCTAATGGTTTTAGAATTTGAGAAATACACAAAGTTTATATTTCAGATTTTATTCTACCCAAGAAGCTATAACAGAAATCTAAAATTTGGTTTTAAATGAAATCGTTTTATCGATACAATTCAATTTATCCTTCATATTCCATTTATCAATTTAACTATATTTAAAATTTCTAATTCATTTAAAATTTCCAATTTCACTTTTCAAATTCATATTCCTTAAAGTTTAAATCAAAAAATGATAAGAAATCGATGAAGATATGAAATAAGAATTTCCAACAACAATTCGTAGGGCCACCATCACACCAAAATTACTTCTTGAGCTGTCACGAAGCAATCAAAAGAATTTGGAAAGACGAATCAAAGTAACTGATAAGAAAGTTATTTCCACTGTTGTTACAGAGTTTTGACTAATTACAGTCGTATTCCCATGTCCCCTATCTCGTTTTCTTCTTGCACTCATACTCACTATCATTGGATAGTAAGAGAATATACTGAGGCATACAAACGGATATCTTAAGGATTACTCATTCTAGGGTATACTTCACCCTATCTCTAATGAGCTACTTAATGTGTTATACTCCTGAGCTAAAGTTTCACCTTAGCTCTGATACCAAATGTAACGACTAGGATTTCGCCCGCTCGAAAATCGACATTCATACTTCATATCCTATTCGAATGCCGTAGATTCGATCATTCAAACCCGATCCACCGGAGCTTATAACAATATTAAGTAAATAACACAGCGGGATAAAAGAATAATACATTGATATACAGCTTTGATACAATATCTGATACAACAGATGATCCAATAGATATCAATATACATCAGAGATATGATATAATAAAATAGCAGCGGAAAAGAAAATAGATGACATCTAGCAGCGGAACCACTAACTCTAAGATAGTCTTCAAAAGAGAACTCCGAGAACTGCAACTCCATTTCCAAAAATCAATCCAGCAATAGCTCGAACTCCCAATAACGATGCACAAAGATAAGCAAGTCTGGTGTGATCCAAAGACTGAACTAACTCCAGATAATTCACTACATCTGACTATCTGAAAAACCCAACTCTAGACTGCTCGTGTAGAAAATAATGAGCACTCAGAGTTTAGGAAAGAAACAATAAACTCCAGATCAGTCGTGGGACTGGTGTGAGCAACAAAAATAGTTTATCTTTAAAATCAAACCAAGAAGTATTCAAAAATCAATTCGCAATGCTTTTAAAAATGAGACTAACATAAGGCCTCCCGCACACACACACAATGCAAACGCAGAATCGGAGGAGATTTCTCCTTATGATAGTCAAAGATGCTTGATACGCATTAAAAGAACATTTGATATTATTACTAGTGCATAGTGTAGAGAAAATCATTTCGAAAATAAAGATATAAATCTTAGCCAACATACGACCATTATCGTATGCCTACTATAACTACCATCTAAACAGTGGGGCGCCACCATAAGTAAATGGCAGGTTCTACAACTAATACCGTACAAGATCGTATTGTTTCTTTGGATTTCCAACAAATGGTCAGGCCAAGGAACTTCCCATTGCCACATGAGAACGCCTCTGGAATGACGTCCCCGAGAACCAAACCGGATCTCTGCCAACACAAGGCCGGGTTACCCCTAACTGGGTAACTACTGACACGAGTATGCCACCTCCCGATCGTAACCAACCTTTAACCGGGGCCCCAGCAACAAATCACAAAGTAATATATATATATATATATATATATATATATATATATGCGATATCAACATAAGTTAAGTATCTGGGCTCCATACCATGATACCAATTCTATCCAGAAGGAAATGCACATACCCTAAGGGGTGCTACCCCCAATAACCTTGCTGCATCTTTCCTGTTTCGACCATTCCGGGGTGTGAGGTCCGACGAAGTCTCGTCCACAAAGCCACGCTTTATACAAAAGCTGTGCTTTGGGTCAAAAAATGATCATAGAAATGATCACAAAGATAAACGATCAAACAAATGATCCTATCACACATGATCAACACAATGATCATTTCACAGCAACACTCAGCATGTCACATTACCAAATTGAGAATATATTGCTGATAACCTTCAACTATATAACCTCTGAGCTCGTACGTCTCAGAGAAGGGTGTTAAGCTAAGAGAATAAATTCTCCGCCACCAACAGAAATATATTTGAAAGAAATCTGCTTTATATCTCAATTTGTAATGTCAGACATACAATCCATACAAGTCTGTTCCGGGCTCGAACAGAACCGAAGGCACTTCCAAAGAAGTCCTTGCAATCCGGGTATTCACAATCCCGATCGGATTTCCCTTCACTTAGGGAGTCTCTATACCGGCGCGACTCGGTGCAGAAACAATCGATAGGTCATCCTATCGCTTTCGCAAATACCCGGTCTTCATCACCGGTCTTCAAATGCTATCCATAACGTCGAATCACATATTCGGAATGGGTTATACGACACAAAGGTCCTTTCCCGGTTAAACCGAATAGTGAGCGAAAATAATTTTAAAACATATGGATATGGTATTTCAATTAAGTCACAACTTAATAATTCAAAACTTTCCTTTCAATGGTTTAAACCAATTACCATTTCAAATCTTTTAAACAAAAGATTTATTTCATAAAGTTCACCTACTTTCACAAGTATTCTTTTCCATATTTCAAAACATTTCCGTTTCAAAAAGATTAATTCATTTAAATCTTTTAAATCAAAGATTTGTCTCATAGTTTTCAAATCGTTCCCAAATATTCATTTTCAAAATTCGTTTTCCGAATATTCATCTATATCTTGGAAAACTATTTTAATTTAACTTGGAATTCCTTTTAATAAGATTTGAAACGAAAGCTTTTTATCATTTAAAAACAACAGTTTTAAATTTGGATAAACCCGATTTTTTTATACAAGTTACAATCTTTGGTTTAATTCAAATTCCCAAAACAATACTTTAAATATGGTTTCAAACCGTATATAACTTACATAACATTTTTAATCCCTAATTTCAAATCATAGAATTCAATTCCTAATTTTTGAATTCAAATTTAAATCAAATTATTTAAATTTCCAAAACTAAATCAAGTAATTTAAAAATAATTTTATCTTGGAATTCCATTCCAAAGCTTTTCACATTTACTTCGATTCCATTTCCAAAACATTTGAATTTAAAAATTCAAATTTTAAACTATTTCAAAATCTCTGACTTAATCGATTTCCTCGTGAAATCCATCATTGTGTGTGTATGGTGTGGTACAGGGGTTTAACACAATAGTGCAACATCATTCAATCATCACAGATTAAAATATAGAAATATAGTTGATAAGCGATATAAACATAACGCTTATCGCTCATTCATAGATTCACAGATAATATACAAATGTAATTAAATGGATAATCTTACACGGCTCAATCTACAGAACAAAATATCACAGATCAGGGATATCAACCAATTTACTCATTCAATAGAATCCAAACTTAATAAGTGAGATAGATAATTGTCCGATTTATTCAAATCAGATTAACTACAATTTAATAAGTCTTTATCCCCTCATAAATTAATCATTTCTTTAATTAGTTATCTTAATTAGTTATCCCTTAATTGTAATTTATTAAATCTTAATTACTTATTCCTTAATTAATCATTTAAATTAACAAATCTTTGATTATTGATTAATTAAATCTTAATTTTAATTAATTGTGCTTAATCGATTAATTAATAGATTTATTATTCCTTAATTATTTAACCACATTAATTAATTATTCTTAAAAGAAAAATTAAGCAAGTAACTTTAAATAAATTACCTTAATTAATTAATCAATTCTTTAATTATTACCCATCTTTAATTACAAATCGATTCATCTCTAATCATTCATAAACTACTTAAATCAATTAATTAATCTTTTAAAGCCCTTAAGATTTTAATTAATCTAAAGACAATTCCTTTATCTTAAGTTTATTCCTTTAAATATCAAAGGTTATTTTTAAATACATTACAACATTTTTTCCTTTTTCAATTAATAAATTTAAAATAATCTACATTTAAAAACCTTTTAATCAATACAAAAGTACACATATCCTATAGAAGAAGTTGTTTGACAAAGTTTTGTTTAGACTTGGTTAAATTTTATAAAACTGGTTTAGCATTTAAAACCTTTAAAAACTGTTCATTCCCAATCACCCAGACCCGGCTAAACCCTGAAACAATCGCGCCTTACTTTGAATTTCTGCATCTCCTTCTTGCTTCGAGTCGCACCTGCAAATTTTTTTTTTACCCGAGAATAACTTCTTCTTCTCCTTTCAAAAAAAAACTACTTCTTCCCCGAAGCTTCGAACCCGGATACATATGCGTGGCACGTACACGTGCACAACCACGTCGATCATCACTAATCGACTTCGAGACCACCAGAGCACCGTCGTTGATCGCTGGAACCTATTCAAACAATCAAAATCCCAAAATTCCCACTAAATCGAAATCGAGCCATTTTTCGATTTCCTAGAATCGAACCCAATACCTGTAACCATCTCGCATACCTTCCTCCGACCACCAGGGGCGACGCGACGCCGACCACACCTTGCCGTTACCCTCCTCAGCCATCACCAACAACCGCGTGCAGCTCGGCCGACCATAGGCGGCGAAAACAATATTCTACAGGACACCAAAAAACACTCGAATCCAACCCTACTTTCGATTTGTTCCAAATTCCTTGGCATTCGAAATGTTTTTTTATATTTTTCCTGTGTTACTAAATCAATAATCTAGCTTCACCACAAGTTTCAACATCAATAGTTGATTAAATCGACAGGAATTTATGAAAAAGCAATTTCGGTTCCTTTACGAACTGCACTCTTTATGTTTATCTAAAAATCATAATTTTTGTTTTAAAAATCCTACTTTTGAATGTTATTTCAAGATATAAATTCAAACTTACAATTTAAATTATTCGAATTTTAAACATTTATTTGCTTTATACTGTATATTTGGATTTACAGTTTTTATATTTCACAGCCAACCTTCAAACCATTTTCTAAGCCTTGATCTTTAGTTTAAACAACATAATTAGTTAAATTCCAAAGTTATAAAATGTTTTGTATGAAGATATATTAGTTTTCTTCTACTTTATTTTGCTCTGTAACTAGAATTACAGGGGAATAGAAATACACAGCTCAAACAGAAATACACAGCAGATTCACATAAATTCTTTTCAACATTACTGGCATATAACTAAATTTTACTTGAAAGTTGACAAGGTGAAGTTACTCACTTTCCAGATCATTGTTTGAATCCAGGAGTTTACAAGTTGGAGTTTGGTTTATTTGAAGCTTTTCTTTGCTTCCAAACTGTCAAGCTTTGATTGATTTGAAAAATGTTTTATGTTGAATGATTGTTTGAGTTAAAGAATGGCCTTTATACTTCAGTTTATAATGGTGAACAAAACTGAGATGAGAAGGTGATGTATATAAATATGAAGTTATAGATGATGTTGTAGTGTATAGGGTGATGGTTTATGTTGTACAACAGTCATGGCTGAAGATAATTTTAACTCCTATTCGTATGTACTTTGATTGGTCTTCATTATTTTGCAAGTGTGCATGCATATATACTTTCCTGTCATATGTATATCAGAAGTTACTTTATAAAGGGAGGCTGCAGTGGTGTTGTACTTGTTTATTTTTGTTGAGATGTAAGCATTCAATGCTTAAGTCCTTTATGTTTTTACTTTTTTTTTATTATGTTCATAGATATTTTTTTCATTACTTTGTTTAGCCTGCATACTTACTTTTATATTTATTTGTATTTACTTTGTTTTGTTTTTGTTTATATGTGGATGTATTTCTTATTTTAAATATTTATCCTTAACTTACATACTTACTTTAGTTATACAAAAGATATTTATATTTTTACTTTGTTTTGTTTATTTTATTTCATTTTATTTTTTTTCCATGTTGCTTTTTACTTGTGTTAGTATTCATACTTATGTTAATACTTATTATTATTTCAAACCATTTGTAACAATTTCTATTTATTTTAAAAACCATTTATTTAAGATTTTATCTCAAATCCAATATATACATATATATTCACATATATACAAATTTCCAAATTCATATGACTTAATATATTTTCTATTTGAATCGGGGAAACTCGCTGCCTTTTAAAAATCAATTTTACAAATTTAAATTCAAAAATTCATTTAAATTATCAATTTAAATTCATAAAAATCCGGGGTCGTTACAACCTTCCCCCCTTAAAAGAATTTCGTCCTTAAAATTGCACCGCTCTTTTCATGAATTATACACCCACAGAAAAGACTAATGCCAATTCAAACTATACTAGTAATCATATGGATATTTTCGGGTAATTCATAATATATCTCATATAGAATGCTACTCATAATATTAGTACACAAGTTATACTCATACATAACTCTACTAACATCCAACCCTCACTACAATTTTAATTTAAAAACACGTACATAAACATACCTTAACCAAAAGAAGCCAATCCAACCAATCACAGATCCTCACTGTCAGAACTTCCTCTCTCAGGCCCTGACAGTTCTATAACTTCAGCCTCATCGTCTGTCTCAAAAAATTCCTCTGGGTCAGAGTCTATCTGAATAAAACCTTCACCATCTAGCTCCTCGTCTTCTATAGCATCATCATCCTCTACGGCATTATCCAAATCCCAATGAATTTCCTCATCACCTTCGGACTCTATCTCCATTTCAGGTTCTTCTTCCACCTCAAACTCTTCCTCAAACTCTTCTTCGAACTCTTCTTCGAATTCCTCTTCGAACTCTTCTTCATTTTCGGACTCCACCTTGGGTTCTTCAACTTGAGGTTGTGGCTGCACCACAGGTTCTTCTGGCACCTCCTCATGTCCTGATGGTTCACCCAAATCATCTCGAATCCTACTAGATGAACCAAAATCACCAACCCTTCTGGCCTTTCCACCTCGGCTGATGCTATTTGTTCTCTACAATTAAAATCAAAATCTAAATATTAAGATCCTAATGGTTTTAGAATTTGAGAAATACACAAAGTTTATATTTCAGATTTTATTCTACCCAAGAAGCTATAACAGAAATCTAAAATTTGGTTTTAAATGAAATCGTTTTATCGATACAATTCAATTTATCCTTCATATTCCATTTATCAATTTAACTATATTTAAAATTTCTAATTCATTTAAAATTTCCAATTTCAATTTTCAAATTCATATTCGTTAAAGTTTAAAACAAAAAATGATAAGAAATCGATGAAGATATGAAATAAGAATTTCCAACAACAATTCGTAGGGCCACCATCACACCAAAATTACTTCTTGAGCTGTCACGAAGCAATCAAAAGAATTTGGAAAGACGAATCAAAGAAACTGATAAGAAAGTTATTTCCACTGTTGTTACAGAGTTTTGACTAATTACAGTCGTATTCCCATGTCCCCTATCTCGTTTTCTTCTTGCACTCATACTCACTATCAGTGGATAGTAAGAGAATTTACTGAGGCATTCAAACGGATATCTTAAGGATTACTCATTCTAGGGTATACTTCACCCTATCTCTAATGAGCTACTTAATGTGTTATACTCCTGAGCCAAAGTTTCACCTTAGCTCTGATACCAAATGTAACGACTCGGATTTCGCCCGCTCGAAAATCGACATCCATACTTCATATCGTATTCGAATGCCGTAGATTCGACCGTTCAAACCCGATTCGCCGGAGCTTATAACAACATTAAGTAAATAACACAGCGGGATAAAAGAATAATACATTGATATACAGCTTTGATATAATATCTGATACAACAGATGATCCAATAGATATCAATATACATCAGAGATATGATACAATAAAATAGCAGCGGAAAAGAAAATAGATGACATCTAGCAGCGGAACCACTAACTCTAAGATAGTCTTCAAAAGAGAACTCCAAGAACTGCAACTCCATTTCCCAAAATAAATCCAGCAATAGCTCGAACTCCCAATAACGATGCACAAAGATAAGCAAGTCTGGTGTGATCCAAAGACTGAACTAACTCCAGATAATTCACTACATCTGACTATCTGAAAAACCCAACTCTAGACTGCTCGTGTAGAAAATAATGAGCACCCAGAGTTTAGGAAAGAAACAATAAACTCCGGATCAGTCGTGGGACTGGTGTGAGCAACAAAAATAGTTTATCTTTAAAATCAAACCAAGAAGTATTCAAAAATCAATTCGCAACGCTTTTTAAAATGAGACTACCATAAGGCCTCCCGCACACACACACACAATGCAAACGCAGAATCAGAGGAGATTTCTCTTTATGATAGTCAAAGATGCTTGATACGCATTAAAAGAACATTTGATATTATTACTAGTGCATAGTGTAGAGAAAATCATTTCGAAAATAAAGATATAAATCTTAGCCAACATACGACCATTATCGTATGCCTACTATAGCTACCATCTAAACAGTGGGGCGCCACCATAAGTAAATGGCAGATTCTACAACTAATACCGTACAAGATCGTATTGTTTCTTTAGATTTCCAACAAATGGTCAGGCCAAGGAACTTTCCATTGCCACATGAGAACGCCTCTGGAATGACGTCCCCGAGAACCAAACCAGATCTCTGCCAACACAAGGCCGGGTTACCCCTAACTGGGTAACTACTGACATGAGTATGCCACCTCCCGGTCGTAACCAACCTTTAACCGGGGCCCCAGCAACAAATCACAAAGTAATATATATATATATATATCTGTGATATCAACATAAGTTAAGTATCTGGGCTCCATACCATGATACCACTTCTATCCAAAAGGAAATGCACATACCCTAAGGGGTGCTACCCCCAATAACCTTGCTGCATCTTTCCTGTTTCGACCATTCCGGGGTGTGAGGTCCGACGAAGTCTCGTCCACAAAGCCACGCTTTATACAAAAGCTGTGCTTTGGGTCAACAAATGATCATAGAAATGATCACAAAGATAAACGATCAAACAAATGATCCTATCACACATGATCAACACAATGATCATTTCACAGCAACACTCAGCATGTCACATTACCAAATTGGGAATATATTGCTGATAACCTTCAACTATATAACCTCTGAGCTCGTACGTCTCAGAGAAGGGTATTAAGCTAAGAGGGTAAATTCTCCGCCACCAACAGAAATATATTTGAAAGAAATCTGCTTTATATCAAAATTTGTAATGTCAGACATAATATCCATACAAATCTGTTCCGGGCTCGAACAGAACCGAAGGCACTTCCAAAGAAGTCCTTGCAATCCGGGTATTCACAATCCCGATCGGATTTTCCGTCACTTAGGGAGTCTCTATACCGGCGCGACTCGGTGCAGAAACAATCGATAGGTCATCCTATCGCTTTCGCAAATACCCGGTCTTCAAATGCTATCCATAACGTCGAATCACATATTCGGAATGGGTTATACGACACAAAGGTCCTTTCCCGGTTAAACCGAATAGTGAGCAAAAATATTTTTAAAACATATGGATATGGGATTTCAATTAAGTCACAACTTAATAATTCAAAACTTTCCTTTCAATGGTTTAAACCAATTACCATTTCAAATCTTTTAAACAAAAGATTTATTTCATAAAGTTCACCTACTTTCACAAGTATTCTTTTCCGGATTTCAAAACATTTCCGTTTCAAAAAGATTAATTCATTTAAATCTTTTAAATCAAAGATTTGTCTCATAGTTTTCAAATCGTTCCCAAATATTCATTTTCAAACCTTATCAATTAGCAAATCAATGGCGGGTTCTATTTCATTTGGCACCTGAATTCGCGCTCGAATCGGACCAAATCAAATATTTGTCAGGCTATTGTTCTCTTCTTCCTTCGAATCTATGGAGTAAGACATCGATTTCTCAATAAGATCAATTATGTTCAAATCGAATTTTCTAAACGAACAAGAGCCAATCCGAATTGATCTTGTAACAGATCTGCTACAGAACGAATACGTTTATTTTTTAATTGATTCATATCGTCAAATGTACCCATTCCAAATTTAATTCTGATCAAATGATCCACAGCAGCCAATAGATCTCGTGGTAACAAAAATGAACTATTTTAATTTAACTTGGAATTCCTTTTAATAAGATTTGAAACGAAAGCTTTTTATCATTTAAAAACAACAATTTTAAATTTGGATAAACCCGATTTCTTTTATACAAGTTACAATCTTTGGTTTAATTCAAATTCCCAAAATAATACTTTAAATATGGTTTCAAACCGTATATAACTAACATAACATTTTTAATCCCTGATTTCAAATCATAGAATTCAATTCCTAATTTTTGAATTCAAATTTAAATCAAATTATTTAAATTTCCAAAACTAAATCAAGTAATTTAAAAATAATTTTATCTTGGAATTCCATTCCAAAGCTTTTCACATTTATTTCGATTCCATTTCCAAAACATTTGAATTTAAAAATTCAAATTTTAAACTAATTCAAAATCTATGACTTAATCGATTTCCTCATGAAACCATCATTGTGTGTGTATGGTGTGGTACAGGGGTTTAACACAATAGTGCAACATCATTCAATCATCACAGATTAAAATACAGAAATATAGTTGATAAGCGATATAAACATAAAGCTTATCGCTCATTCACAGATTCACAAATAATATACAAATGTAATTAAATGAATAATCATACACAGCTCAATCCACAGAACAAAATATCACAGATCAGGGATATCAACCAATTTACTCATTCAATAGAATCCAAACTTAATAAGTGAGATCAGATAATTGTCCGATTTATTCAAATCAGATTAACTACAATTTACTAATTCTTAATCCCCTTCATAAATTAATTAATTATCTTAATTAATTATCCCTTAATTGTAATTGATTAAATCTTAATTACTTATTCCTTAATTAATCATTTAAATTAATAAATCTTTGATTATTGATTAATTAAATCTTAATTTTAATTAATTGTCCTTAATCGATTAATTAATAGATTTATTATTCCTTAATTATTTAACCACATTAATTAATTATTCTTAAAAGAAAAATTAAGTAAGTAACTTTAAATAAATTACCTTAATTAATTAATCAATTCTTTAATTATTACCCATCTTTAATTACAAATCGATTCAACTCTAATCATTCATAAACTACTTAAATCAATTAATTAATCTTTTAAAGCCCTTAAGATTTTAATTAATCTAAAGACAATTCCTTTATCTTAAGTTTATTCCTTTAAATATCAAAGGTTATTTTTAAATACATTACAACATTTTTTCCTTTTTCAATTAATAAATTTAAAATAATCTACATTTAAAAACCTTTTAATCAATACAAAAGTACACATATCCTATAGAAGAAGTTGTTTGACAAAGTTTTGTTTAGACTTGGTTAAATTTTATAAAACTGGTTTAGCATTTAAAACCTTTAAAAACTGTTCATTCCCAATCACCCAGACCCGGCTAAACCCTGAAACAATCGCGCCTTACTTTGAATTTCTACATCTCCTTCTTGCTTCGAGTCGCACCTGCAAATTTTTTTTTTTTACCCGAGAATAACTTCTTCTTCTCCTTTCAAAAAAAAACTACTTCTTCCCCAAAGCTTCAAACCCGGATACATATGTGAGGCACGTACACATGCACAACCACGTCGATCATCACTGATCGACTTCAAGACCACTAGAGCACCATCGTTGATCGCTGGAACCTATTCAAACAATCAAAATCCTAAAATTCCCACTAAATCGAAATCGAGCCATTTTTCGATTTCCTAGAATCGAACCCAATCCCTGTAACCATCTCGCATACCTTCCTTCGACCACCAGGGGCGACGCGACGCCGACCACACCTTGCCGTTACCCTCCTCAGCCATCACCAACAACCGCGTGCAGCTCGGTCGATCATAGGCAGCGAAAACAATATTCTACAAGACACCAAAAAACACTCGAATCCAACCCTACTTTCGATTCGTTCCAAATTCCCTGGCATTCGAATTTTTTTTATATATTTTTCCTGTGTTACTAAATCAATAATCTAGCTTCACCATAAGTTTCAACATCAATAGTTGATTAAATCGACAGGAATTTATGAAAAAGCAATTTCGGTTCCTTTACGAACTGCACTCTTTATGTTTATCTAAAAATCATAATTTTTGTTTTAAAAATCCTACTTTTGAATGTTATTTCAAGATATAAATTCAAACTTACAATTTAAATTATTCGAATTTTGAACATTTATTTGCTTTATACTGTATATTTGGATTTACATTTTTTATATTTCACGGCCAACCTTCAAACCATTTTCTAAGCCTTGATCTTTAGTTTAAACAACATAATTAGTTAAATTCCAAAGTTATAAAATGTTTTGTATGAAGATATATTAGTTTTCTTCTACTTTATTTTGCTCTGTAACTAGAATTACAGGGGAATAGAAATACACAGCTCAAACAGAAATACACAGCAGATTCACATAAATTCTTTTCAACATTACTGGCATATAACTAAATTTTACTTGAAAGTTGACAAGGTGAAGTTACTCACTTTCCAGATCATTGTTTGAATCAAGGAGTTTACAAGTTGGAGTTTGGTTTATCTGAAGCTTTTCTTTGCTTCCAAACTGTCAAGGTTTGATTGATTTGAAAAAATGTTTTATGTTGAATGATTGTTTGAGTTAAAGAATGGCCTTTATACTTCAGTTTATAATGGTGAACAAAACTGAGATGAGAAGGTGATGTATATAAATATGAAGTTATAGATGATTTTGTAGTGTATAGGGTGATGGTTTATGTTGTACAACAGTCATGGCTGAAGATAATTTTAACTCCTATTCGTATGTACTTTGATTGGTCTTCATTATTTTGCAAGTGTGCATGCATATATACTTTCCTGTCATATGTATATCAGAAGTTACTTTATAAAGGGAGGCTGCAGTGATGTTGTACTTTTTTATTTTGTTGAGACGTAAGCATTCAATGCTTAAGTCCTTTATGTTTTTACTTATTTTTTTTGTTTTATGTTCATAGATATTTTTTTCATTACTTTGTTTAGCTTGCATACTTACTTTTATATTTGTTTGTATTTACTTTGTTTTGTTTATGTTTATATGTGGATGTATTTCTTATTTTAAATATTTATCCTTAACTTACATACTTATTTTAGTTATACAAAAGATATTTATATTTTTACTTTGTTTTGTTTAATTTATTTCATTTTTTTTCCATGTTGCTTTTTACTTGTGTTAGTATTCATACTTATGTTAATACTTATTATTATTTCAAACCATTTGTAACAATTTCTATTTATTTTAAAAACCATTTATTTAAGATTTTATCTCAAATCCAATATATACATATATATTCACATATATACAAATTTCCAAATTCATATGACTTAATATATTTTCTATTTGAATCGGGGAAACTCGCTGCCTTTTAAAAATCAATTTTACAAATTTAAATTCAAAAATTCATTTAAATTATCAATTTAAATTCATAAAAATCCGGGGTCGTTACATTTATGGTAATTTTCTTTTAATTACTCTCATTAATTTGTTAAATGTAATTAATTACATTAATCTTTAATTAATTACATTAATTAACTAATTCATAATCACTTATGATTGATTAATTAATTTTAATTAATCAACCATTAATTACGTCATTGATTATATTAACTAATGATCCCTTAATTACTTCTTAATTAATTATTAACCATAATTATTAATCACTCTTGATTAATCATAAACAGTAATTAACTACCCCTAATTACTTTATTAAATAAATTAATTACTCCTTAATCAATTAATAATTAATCTTTAATTAATTATTTAATCATCCTTGATTAATCTCACCCAGTAATTAATTACCCTTAATTAATTACTTCACTTAATTATCTTCAAATAACATTATTAATCAATTCTTAAATTAATTACACTAAGTAATTAATTATTAATTACTTTCACTAAGTAATTATCCTTCATATTAATTACACAAAGTAATTAAACCGAAAACCACTTTTAAATCTCCAATTAATTACATCGTGTAATTATTCCCTAATTACTTCACTAAGTAATTTATACTTCATTAATTACATTAAGTAATTACTTATCAAATCATCCAGTGATTATCTTAAATTAATTAAAATTAATTAATTAATTTAAACTAATCACATTAAACATAATTAATTACAATTAGCAATTACTTTCTTAATTACTCTCATTAAGCAATTTTACTTAAATAATTTCACAAATGATTATCTTTAATTAATTAATCTAATTAATTATTAAAATTAATCACATTAATTAATTATCTAATAATCCTTAGTTAATGACCTTCGTTAACTATTAACAACTCTTTAATTACTTTCTTAAGTAATGAAGCTTACATAAATTATTAATTATTACAAATTAATTTATCTTTAATAACGCATTAATTAAGCTCTAATTAATTAATTAATTAATTAAGTATTGAACTGGAACTTAATTAATCTTTAATTACTTGATTAATTAATTCTTAATCATTAATTTAAAATCTAATCTTATCTAATTAATGATTTCTTAATTACAAATTAATTAATTCTTGATTAATTTACTTAAACCTTTAATTAATTAAATTAAACCCTTAATTACTTAATTAATTATCCAAATCGGTAATTTATTACATTAGTTACTTATCCATCTTAATTACCTTAGTAATTAAATGAATTAGATATCAATAAATTTTAATTATCTTTAGGATAAAACTTTATTCTTATTAATGATTAAATTATCATTATCAAAAGGTATTTAATAACAATTTACTTAAATTTTCTTTCAAATTCCATTTTAAATTTAAGATTTAAAATTAAAACAATTTTTAACTTTAACAAAGTTTTTAAAATAATTCAAAAATCCTTTGTATAACATATTAAAGAAATATTTATTTTTTAAAGGGAATTCAAAAGGAGCTTAAAACCACATTCAATTTAAATCAATTTAAAATACACTTTAAATATTCAAAGTTGTTTTGAAACATTTTAAATTCAAAAACTTATTTTATTTCAAAACTAGGATTCAAACTAAACTTGAATCCAGATTTAAATTTAGATTTAAAACTCTGTTTAAATCTTTAATTTCAGAATTTAAAATCATTTTATAAAATACTTTAACAATTTAAAGTTGTTAAAACATTTCGTTTTTATAAAACTTATTTATATAAAAAGACTAGAATTCAAACTCATTTTGAATTCAGATTTTAAGCATGTTTCAAAATCTTTGTTTTAAAACTTGCTTTACACTTTTAAATTCAGTTTAAATTTAAAAACTCAAACCCTGTCAGGTTTTAAACAAAAACCTGTAATCAAAAAAAAAAATTACTCGAGCCAGACAAAAATGACTTCTAGTCAATCACCCTAATGATTCGAGTAAAATACTCGAACAACTCGAGTAAAACTCGAGACCACAAATCCCACACCTAACCAAACAAAATCCAAACCACCAGAAATAAGTGCACCGTGCATATGCACGGTGCCGCCGACCATCTCTAGTCGACACAACTTCATCGAGCAAGTCGACGATCACCTAAAAATCCTCATCTGACCATCATATTCTCACCATCCACTCGAATTCAAAATCGAGCAGATAAACCCAAACTGGAACTATACCCAAACCTGGAATCCACCATCGCTCTCGAGATTCTGACCATCAGAACATCTATGATTCCAGCCACACCATCACCTACCTCCATACTTTCATCCCCTCGAATTTGGTTACACTCGATTAAACCGAACGGAAGCTACGATTCAAAAAGTACAACCTGTTCAAACTAGGTTTCAAAACTTCACTAATCCACCACAGTCGCCACCAAGCTTAGATCACCAATCCAACATTTTTCCCAGACCCACCGTTCATCCTCCCATCACCAGAAAAGACCCCGACCTTCACAATACAGTGGATCATCAAAGATCACTAAAACTAAGGAATCTAGACAAACCAAAACTGCTCTTTCATCCTTAAGCTAGAAATTATGATTTTGGTTTTGAAAATCATGTTTTAGTTTTGGTATTCGATTTATAATCCTGAATCGATGAATCAGGATAATTGAATTTAGCCTTATATTAAATTTGCTCAATTCTTCTTGATTTCCAAGGATAATACCAAATTATTTAACTTAAATAAAATTTAAAACTTTAATCTATGATACATCTAACATATTTTGTTTGAAATTTAAACCTTAACATAGATTAGATTATGAGCTAATGATTATTGATCAAAAATTAAGACTGAAATCTAAGAACAGGCAAGAATAAATCACAACGGCAAGCATGCATTCATACATTCATGTATATACTCAGAGAATTAAATCAAATACATCCACATAATACTGTTTTATTTCCATTAATTCATATGCAATCAGATATCAAGGTACTTAAGTTTTAAAAAGAAAGTTACTCACCTGTAAAAATTTGAACAGAGAACAACTCTGGATGCTGCTAACTTAATTTTCTTTTAAATCTTCCTGCTTGCTTTGTTGAATTGTTGTTTAAGTTTACAAATTGGTGATGCTACTTTCTTTTCTTTTCTGGTTTGCTATGTTTGAACGAGTAGGAACTAGAAGTATGTATATATAAAGAGAAAGGTTTTACCGAGGTAGGTTTTTGCTGGAACAAACTTTTCTTGTGTTTGACTAGATTTTTTTTTCTTTGGTCAGCTTAGATTTTTTTTGCTTGAAGCTAAAATTAATTATACACATTTCGAAATGACATTTTTTTTGCTGGAGATGATAGTATTAAATGCAATGTTTCCTTACAAGTTAACATATTTATCCCATTTATTTTGTTTGTACATTGATATTATATATTTTTTCTTTCTTGCCTTGCATATCTAAATTTACAGCAAGCATACATTTCTTGCCTGATTTTATTTTATACCTATGCTTAATATAAAAATTGTTATAGTTATTTTATAGTTTTTAACTTATGTTACATACACACACACCCACTCATATACTTATTTTTAACACAAATCCTTATTATTATTTTTTATTTCTATTTTAAAGATTAAATCAATCAAACACTTTATTTATATTCATATACATTTATACTTGTATTTAATATTAATAAGGTTGATTTTATTTCAAGCATTATTATTTAGATTACATATATATATATATATATATTTAGATTAAATGTAAGGTAGAGCTTTTAATTAAATTGATTAAGATATATTTTATTGTAAATATTTTTTTTGAATTTTGAAATCATAGTTTCCTTCCAAAATACACACATATTATATAAATAAGTGGTAAATGTCCAAAAGTCTTATTCGTTTTTAAAATGATAAGTTTGTATTTTATTTAATTAGATTAAATGCTTATTAAAATAATATTGCCAAAATCCCGGATCGTCACCGCATTGATGACAAGATGGGTTTGAGAAGAGAAGATTGAGCTTCCCTTTTTAACGGAATTTTTTGCTTTGGGAGCCCTTTTTTATGAATTGGGATTCTGGGAAGTTACGGTTTTAGAGTTGGAGTTTTAGATTTGAAGTAGATTGGTGAATAGTTGAATAGTTGGGTCAAAAATATGTTTATAAAGTGCATTTTGATTACAACCGAAACTTGGATCAGATGTCCGAGGAAGAGGAATAGATTTTTGAGATCACTCACGATTGCTTTTCCAAGGAATTTGACAGACCTCTATCTATTCTTCACAAATGTCTAAGAGAGACAGTTGAATTTTTTTTGAGTATGTTGTTAGTTTTTTTTTTAAATTTTTATTGAATTTATTCATAGAATCATCATAATAGATTACTATTGTAATCAATAAACGTACAAAAATTAAATATTTTATATATACAAAATTAATCATCCGTCGAAGAATTTTTTAGTTTATGTCAATCCCACAAGTTTATGTGAGTTTTCTCATTTTGAAGCTTAAGTGGAGGCCAATTTGGGCAAGCTTGAATATCTATCCAGTCCTGGTTTAATGGCCTTGCCTTCTATAAATTTCTTGGAGTACTGTATAAGTTTTTTCAGGAGTTTCTATTAAACTAGAATATTTTTTACGTATGCAATTTTTTGTTTGTGAATGTCCACAAATTTCTCGAATACATTTTCCGAGAAAGTTAAGATAAGATCCTTGACATCGTTGCTCGTAATACATTTCTCATTGAACTCCTATCATTTCTTGTTGATAGTGATATATTGCATCAACTTTAGTATTGAGAGATGTTGATTCAAGACTAATCGCTCGTTTAGCTTTCTTTTCCTTAGGAGAGCAGTTGATGTGATATGTAGGTGATTCCATAATATTAGTGAGGTCGATTGAATTGATGGAAGTGTTGTTTTTGTTGGTGATACGTAGGTGCTTTTTGATGAAGGTGAGCTAAAATCGATAGTTGAATAGGTAGAGTCGTGATCAGAAGACATGTTTAGTTTTTTTGCAATAACATTCCTGTTTTTATCTTTCTTAAATCATGTATAAATAAATATAATGTATCG
This sequence comes from Allium cepa, assembly GCA_030765085.1. NCBI lineage: Eukaryota > Viridiplantae > Streptophyta > Magnoliopsida > Asparagales > Amaryllidaceae > Allium > Allium cepa. The sequence continues at coordinate 439,821,555 of CM060941.1, forward strand.
TCTATTTATAGTTAGAATTTTGTATGAATAGAACTGTTTTGACCATAAATTTGTTAACGGCTTTGTTTTTTATGGTTGTTAAAGAATTGACTGAAATAAATTTGAGTCAAAATTCTATATAGTGATATAATGGCCAAAAATTTAAAATGATGAAAACATGTATCATATATTAATTAATTAATTCATTAATTGAACATATACCAAGGCCTCGTCGTAGCTTTATAAAAGTTGATTCACATAGCGGTTTGGAGTAAATATCGACATTTTGATTTTTCAGTGTTAAAAAATTCAAGAGAAATAATTCCTTTTTCTACATTAGCTCTTAAAAATGGTGACGAATGTTGGTATGTTTTGACAAGAATGATTAATTGGATTTTTGGATAAATTTATAGCAATGTTATTATCATAATATATAGGATAGTTAGTTATAATTTTACCAATGTCTTGAAGTGTTTGTTGCATATAAATTACTTGTGTACATGCTAAGGCTGCTGATATATACTCGGCTTCGTATGTTGAGAGAGAAACAAATTTTTTCTTTTTACTAAACCACAAAACAAGAGATTGACCAATGAAATGACATGTGCCACTCGTACTTTTTCTATATATCTTGCAACCACCAAAATCTAAATCGCTATATGATATGAGTTTGAAAGAGCTGGCTTTAGAGTAGAAAAGTCCATAATCTTTGATGCTGGTTAAGTATCGTAGAATTCTTTTAACCAATCGATGATGTGACTCCTTAGGTTGTGCTTGAAATCTTGCACATAAACAAACGCTCATCATAATATCCGGGCTACTAGCTGTTAAGTGTAATAAAAAATCCTATCATACTTCGGTAAAAAAATTGATCGAGATCTTTTCCATTTTCATCTTTATCTAAATGTAAAATCATGCTCATTGGAGTTGGTTTACTTGAAGTACTATCCATTCCATATCGTTCTAATAATTCTCTATAATATGTTTTTTGATTTATAAAAGTTCCATTTCTAATTGTTTTATTTGTAAACCTAAAAGGAAATTTAATTCTTTTATATGCGACATTTTGAATTCATTTTTCATAATGTCAGAGATATCGTTACATAAATTTTTGTTAGCTAACCCAAATATGATATCATCAATATATATTCGTACAACTAGTATATTATTATCTTCTCTTTTTATAAACAACATAGAATCAATTTCCCCAATTTGAAAATCGAAATTTAGTAAATGTGTTTTTAGTCTCTCATACCAAGCACGTGGTGCTTGTTTTAATCCGTATAATGCCTTTTTAAGTTTGAAAATGTTGTTTGGATATTTTTCATGAACAAATATGCGTGGTTGTTTAACATAAACCTTCTCTTTTTTGAAATCATTTAAAAATGTACTCTTAACATCCATTTGAAATAGTTTAAAATTATGATGACATGAAAAAGCAAGTAATGTCCATATAGTTCAAGACGTACAATAGGAGTGAATGTTTCTTTATAATCAATTCCTTCTTCTTGTTGTATCCTTGGGCAACTAATCTTGCCTTATTACGAATAATATTTCCATTTTCATCTACTTTATTTTTGAAAACCCATTTTTTTCCTATTACGAATTGATCATTTGGTCTTGGTACAAGTTCCCATACTTTATTTCTTTCAAAGTGATTAAGTTATTCTTGTATTGCGATAATCCAAAAATCATCTTTTGATGCTTTTTTATAATTTTTTGGTTCAAAATTAGATATTAATGCAACATGACTTATTTGATTTAATTGATTTCTAGTTGAAACTCCTGTGTTTAAATCACCAATCACATTGTTAATTGGATGATATTTTAAGATTCAAGATGCTGATCTTAAAAAAAATTCATTATTATTTTTGGTATTACTATTTCCAATTACAAAAGTATTATGAATACTATTGTTATTATAGACTTCATGGTCAGCATCATTTTTGGTATTTTGAAAATTTCATCAAAAGAAACATGAAAACTTTCTTCAGTAATGTTAGTTCATTTATTAAAAATTCAATATGCTTTGCTAAGATTCGAATATCCAGCAAAAATTCCTTCATCGGCTTTTGGATCGAATTTTTCCAAGATTGCCTTTAAAATTCAAAATAAAGCATTTAGAACCAAAATTTGAAAATATGATACTTTAGGTTTCTTTTCGAAAAACATTTCGTAATATGCATTCTTAGTCATGGGTCGAATTATTACACGATTTAATACATAACATGAGGTAGCAACAGGTTCGGCCTAATTTTTGGTAAACTACTGCTACTAAGCAGTGTTCGTGCACATTCTTGTAGTGTTCGATTTTTCCTTTCTACTACAGCATTTTGTTCTTATGTTTGTGGAAACGAAAAAATCATGTCTAATTCCCTTTTTATTGCAAAATTTTTAAAAGATATCATTTTCAAATTCTCTACCATGATCGCTTCTTATACTTTTAATTATAAGTTCATTAAATTTTTAGTTCTCTTGGCGAAAAATTTAAACATTTCAAAACGTATCACTTTTATGTTTTAAAAATAGTGTCCAAGTGTATTGTGAAAAATCATCGGCGATAACAAATACATATTTGTTATGATTTATTGATCCTACTTGAGTTGGGTCCAATAAATTTAAATGGAGTAATTCAAGCGGATTTTTGGTAGTAATTTCTTTCTTAGATTTAAAAGAGCTTTCTTTAAGTATCCAACTTGATAAGCATCGCATAGATTTTTAACTTTCTAATTTATTTTAGGTAATCCTCTTATTAAATCATTCTTTTCTAATTTATTTATATACTTAAAATTTACGTGACAAAAGCATTTGTGCCATAGCCTTGGGTCATCATGATTGGCGGTCGGGAATAAATCATTATTATTTTAATATTCATAGTTAAATCATAAATAATTTGTTTTCTTAATCTTTCAAAAATTAGTTTGATCAAATATACTACATTATTCTTTTTCGAAATTGATTTTAAATCCTTTCTCACATTATTGACTTATACCTAATAAGTTATGTTATAAATTTTCTACTAACAAACATCAGTAATAAGAGGAGAAGTGGATATAACGACGTTAATGACGTCTCCAATGCCGATGAAAAATCCTTTTGAGCTATCTTTAAATGTCTTGCCGCCATCGATATACATTATATTTGACAATATATGTGCATTTCCCGTCACATGCTTGGAGCATCCACTGTCGAGTATCTAATTCTTTTTACTTTAACTTTATATTTGAATGCTTGCAAAATAGTAAATATTTAATTGGTACCCGCTTCCTTTGTTAGGGTCCTATGTGTTAGTGGGTGAACGTAGCCATACCCAAGTGGGTTTGGAACCTTTAAAAACATAATTATTATTAAACATAATATTTTTCAAGTATTCATCTATATGTTTTTGCCTAATAAACTTTTATTTGATTTAGGAATCCATACTTAGACACTATTTGTTTCAGGAGTATTAATCATAATTTTTGAGATAGATTTCTTGAATTTAATATACAGTGTAATATAGTTTCTATGTTTTTTCTTTGCTTTAAATCCTAACCCATTTCGATTTCCTGATAGTCTTGATATTTTGATCAAATTTTTTAACTTTGTATACCTTTATTAAATTTTGATACATTATTAGTTATTTTATCTTGTTCTTAAGATGACAAAGTTCAATATTGTTAGAATCTACACTTGCCTTAAGTTCTAAGTTTTCTTTTTCAAGTTTGGTGTTTTCTAATTTACTATTTTCTAAATTATGCAATAGAGTAGTATTTTGAGAAGACAACTTTTTGCGTTCTTTTTGAGCCATTTCTAGTTCTTCTTCTAATATTATTTTTTCATCTTTTGATAAACCAATTTCTATCTCTGCTCTGTTTATCTTTCTTATATATTCTTTGTTTAATTTCTTGGATTCTCTATATTTATCATCAAATTCCATGCTAATTTCTAAAATTTCATCATATATTAATTCAGGGGATGCCTTATCAGTATTAGCCATCAAATAGACATTAGCTTGTTTTGAGTCACCGTCACTATCATTGTTAGAGGTAGAAGAAGAACCAGAGTCATCCAAGTTACTTGACAAGCTCTTTGCTTCTTTTTAATTTTCTCTAACTTGCTTCTTCTTTTGTCATTATTGAATTGTGGACAATCTTTTTGCATACGATCGAATTATCACACCTACAACATTTGATTGATGCTTGATTTGATGAGTTTGAATTGCCTCCATTTTGAAATTTTCTCATCCTTTTGAATTTCTTGAATTTGTTGTAGTTCTTAGCTATGAATATAATTTCTTCCTCATTCAAGCCGAAACTGTCATTATTTTCTTGAAAAGAAATATTCTTCTTTTCTTGATTTTTCTCCTCTCTTACCTACAAATTAGCTTCATATGACAACAGATTTCCTATTCGTTCTTCAACTTTGAGTTGAAAGAGTTCGTTAGTGCTCCTATGGCTAGAACCTTTCTTTCCCATTTGATAGCCAACGAATTTAAGATTTGTGTAACTAAATCAAATCAGTGAATTTGATCCCAAGTGCCATGAGATCGTGTTATATAGTTTAAAATCTAGAATACATGTTAATAATAGATTCATTTTCTTTCATTTTAAACGATGAAAATTAATTTTGTAAAATAGAGATTTTGTTTGTTTGACTTTTGTGCCTTCATGAGTAACCTGCAAATGCACCATTTATCATATGCAGTAGTGTGAAGCATAACTTGTGAAAATTCATTTTTATCAAGTGAACAAAATAAAACATTCATGGCATTGGCATTATTAGTTGTCGTTTTTTTTGTGCCTCCGTCCAAGTGCTTATAGCAGTGGTAGGTTCTTCATATCTAGTTCGAGTAGTTTATCAAATTTCTAGACCAATAGCTTATATGTGTTAACCAATAAGAATAATTAGAACCAACAAATAGTGGGGGATAAGCAGTTAATTGACCTTCTTGAAATGTACTTGCCATATTAAAAAGTTTTCAATTATGTGTTACTGTAAATTGAAATAACAATGTTCTGATACCAAATGAAAGTCTAGTGGATCGTATCTAATATGACTAGTGTATTAGTATGAGAGTGTATACCAATATATGAGCTAAATGTAGTAACATAACAATGTATAAAAATGAGCACACCAGAGTTTTATACTAGTTTGGACCTCTCATCCTATGTCTAGTCTCGAAGCTCCCATTCGGTATTTCACTAAACAATAACCTTCGCTTTGTCCGGAGGAATAGGATGATACAAATAATATTCCTTTGACAATCGTGTGTTCAATATAACACAGATATAGACGGCTAGTAATTCTTCCTATACTCTCCTTTGAATGATAATGAGTGTGAGTTGCTTGGATCTGTAGGAAATAGTTCAACAAAATATATAGATTTTGGTTGAAAATGATTGACAATATTAAGTTAATGATAGCTCAAGTGAATCTGAATATATAAGTTAGAGAATAGTAAATCAAGTTAAAAAATATCAATCAATTGAAGCATTAATAGAATCAAAGGGTTGTACTTGTAAAGTGTTGACTTCTTGAGAGATTACTCTTTGATGAATGATTGCAACTATTGAAGGAGGAAGAAGTTTGTTCAAAGCAGAAGGAATCATCCATTCAAATAATGACAGTTATGGTTTACTATTTTTAGGTCGAGACAGTGCACAAATCTCTGTCATTTCATCAAAAATGTCTATGGTTCTCTAAAAATAATAAATAGAGAATTGTCACAAATGTCTGTGACTAAATGAAAAACATGTCATATTATGAATTATAAAATTTGAATAGTTTATTTAGTATGATTTGTCAATATGAAATTTTATGTGTTGTGATCGCTCAAGGAGATTATATATCTATGACTATATACAAAAATATGACCTTACTTTTAAATAGTATGATCCATCTTTCTTCTACGAGCCATAATCTTGTTGTGCACCGCGATCTTCTTCTAATATACATACCTATAATATGATAAGATATATCATCTATATGTGATTGTACAGTTGTTGTCATTGAAATCGCAGGATAGAGGTTCTAACATGCTGCCCCATCTGTCGATGCAATACCCGTCCTGTTGATTTCCTTAAGATATGTAAGGACATTGCTAATATGGGAGGAAAAAAATACTCCAGAACAAAGGATACATGGAAGCCAAAGCATGGATTGATGACTGTGAGAGAATATCTCCTAGAACTAAAATAGAAGGATCAGCTAAAGAGAAGAATAACAGCTTGGCACCTTAAAAGGGAAGCTTATGATTGGTGAAACTTATTAACTAAAGAAAACGCTGACAGGTTTTTCGCTTGGGATGAATTTAAAGACAGAATTTAGTTAAGGTTTATGTCAAGAGCATAAGTGAGTTTACAACTAGAGAAATTCATACAGCCTAGGCAAGGAGACTCCACTTGAAGGGAGTACATCAGAAGTTTAGGAGTTGGCTAAGTTTGGGATGAGCTTGATAAATACGCCAATGAAAAAGGCTGTGAAGTTCATAAAGGGCATAAACTCCCCACTGAGGGAAATTTTGTTGACCCAAGTTCCTGCAAGTGTTACGAAAGAAATGCTGGTTGAAATGGCTTTGTTGCAATCAGCAAGTGCAGAAGAAAATAAGGAAGAGAAGATGGCTGGGCTTACCCAAAAGCAAAAAGGGTCCAAAAGGGAGGGCGTTTACAAGAAGTCAAAAGGGAAATTCAAGAAGATGGTAAGGTATGCAAGAGATGCCAAGAAAGTGATGAAAGAAGCTTTTAAAGGGAAGTGCTATATTTGCCACGAAGAAGGGCATTTCAAGAACCAATGTCCTAAATTAGTAGATGAAGGGTCAATTGGATAAGTCTATGCTATTGACGTCCATACTTCGAGTAGATCACCTACAGATCAAGAAGGTATAATTAGAAGGTAAAACACGTATTATTGGGGATATTATTCGTACTCCACTTGATTCTAGAGCATCACATTTCTTTATAGCTAGAAATGTAGTTAACTTCTTAATCCTTCAAACCAAAATTATACATCCCAATAGTGGTCTCCAATCCTATCGAGGGGTCGACACATCTCTCTTTAATTTGCAAATACCTAGTTGTTAACCTATGCGATGTTGATTTCATTTGTAATGCATATGTTCTAAATTTTAAGGGTATGGACTTATCTTGGGTATGGATTGGCTAAATACTATGAAGCGATTCTTGATTGTGATACGAGGGTTGCATGATCGAAAAGTTGTAGAGGCCATAACTTAGAAGTTCTTTGTACACCCCAAGGCTCAATAGTCAAGTTATTTAGACTAGCTAAGCCTACCTTTTAGTGAGCTATTATTCGTACCTATAGTCTGTGGATTTCCTGAAGTCTTTTATGAAGTCTTGGTTCTCCTACCTCATAGGGAAATCAAGTTTAGAATTGATATGGAGAAGGTTGCAAGGCTAGTCGCTCTGCTGTTAAGACATATAGCCAATAAATAAAGAAGGGAGTTATACAAGCAAATCACCGAGCTATTGCAGAAAGGATTCATCCATCGGAGTACTTCGAAATATGGAACCCTTATTGCCTTTGCCACCAAGACGGATAGCTCGTTGAGACTTTACGTCGATTAAAGGGAGCTGAATAAGTTAACAAGAAAGAATAGGTATCCTCTACCCAGGATAGATGACTTGTTCGACCAACTTGTGGGAGTCAAAATCTTTTACCAACTAGACTTGGCAACCAGATTCCATCAGTTAAGGATTGCAAAAGAAAGCAAGTTGAAGACCGCATTCTGCATACAAGGTGGGCTCTATGAATGGAAACTAACACCCTTTGGGTTGACAAATGCTCCAGCATACTTTGTAAATTTGATGAGTAGGGTGTTTAAGGGACAACTCAATAAATTCATCATTGTATTCGTAAATGGTATCTTGGTATTCTCCAAAAGTAAAAAAAGGAGTAAGAAGACCACCTAAGAGAGGTACTTGAAACTTTAAGAAGGCATTAGCTTCAGGTCAAATTTGCTAAGTGCCGCTTATAGAAGAAGGAGGTTAGATTCCTTGAACATATTGTTTTGAGCAAGAACTAGCGGTAGACCCCACCAAAGTTGAGGCTATTCAAAGATGGAGAGTTCCTAAGAATGCATCAGAAGTTAGAAGTTTTTTAGGGTTGGCAGACTACTATAGGAAGTTCATAAAGAACTTTGCAAGAACAGTAGCCTCTTAACCCACTTAACTAAGAAGAACCTAGATTTTACTTGGGATAATAGATGCATGGAGGCTTTCGAGAATCGTAAGCAGTTGTTGAGAAGTGCACCTGTGCTTACCATTCCTGACGGGACCAAACCATTCGTGGTTTTCGTAGATGCTTGTGGCACATGACTATGAGAAGTTCTGATGCAAGAAGGGAAGGTAGTTGCTTATGCTAGTAGGAAATTGAAGAATCATGAGAAATGATATCTAGTTCTCGTCTTGAAGATGGAAACTATTGTCTTTGCCTCGAAGATGTGGAGGCACTATCTTTTGGGAGAAAGGTTTGAGTTATTTACTGACCATAAATCACTCAAATTCTTATTTTCCCAAAAAGATTCAAATTTTAAGCAACAAAAATTGATGGAATATATAGCGTATTTTGATTTTGGTATGTAGTGTACCCTTGGAAAAGGAAATGCAGTTGTCGATGCCCTTCCTCGGAAGCATGCTACCCTAAGAGTTATATATAAATGGAGGTAGTTGGAGTATCTCCTAAATTTTAACTTCCAACCACCGGCAAAACTCGTCTAAGGCTTTTTAGCCGTAATGGAGGTTAGACCAGCTTTATTGGACCATATTGGGCTTCAGCAGATGAAGGATGAAAACTCAATGGAGATTTTGGAGAAGTTAAGGAAAGGAGAATATTTTCCACATGCCAGTGGATATTCTATTGATGAGAAGCGATAGTTAAGAAGGGATGGACGCCTTTGTGTCCTAGTGATTAGTGACATATTAATAGAAGTACTTATGGAATGTCACTACTTTAAGATGGCTATTCACCTTGGAGGAGGTAAAATGTATCAGGATATAAAGACGTTTTTCTTTTGGCCTAGAGTGAAGAGAAGAGTAGTTGAGTTTGTTGCTAAACGCTGGATATGTCAAAAGGTAAACGCTGAGAAAGGGAAGCCCAGAGGTTTACTGTTACCTTTAGACATTTTGACTTGGAAGTAGAAACACATCACGACGGAATTTGTAGAAGGATTTCCTAGGAGTCAAAGGGGTGATGAATCCATTTGGATTGTTGTAGATAGACTCACTAAGAGTGCCTTTTTGTTTTCTGTTAGGAACAATAGGATTGTCACATCTCTCATACATATTTACAAAGATAGTCTGATTCCATGGCATTCTAATAAGCATTGTTAGTGATAGGGACCTCTTATTCATTAGTGAGTTTTAGAGGAGTTTGCAAGAAGCTTTGGGAACTTCATTGGATCTTAGCATGGCTTACCACCTATAGACAGATGGTCAGATGGAAAGGGAAAATAGAATTTTAGAGGACTTGTTGAGAGCTTACATCTTAGACTTCGGAAGGCATTAGGATCAGCACCTACCATTGGTTGAGTTTGCGTATAATAATAGCTATTAAGCAATGGTTGGTATGGCTTCCTTTGAAGCACTTTATGGAAGGCCATGAAAATTGCTAAGTTGTTTGTGGGAAACCACCAACAAAATTTTAATCAGACCCAATTTGATCTGTGATACCATGGAAAAAGTAGAGCCGATCTGGCAATGAATGAAGGCAGCGAAAGATCGTCAAAAATCTTATGTAGATAAGAGAAGGAAAGAGCTAAAAGTTGAGGTACGAGATATGGTATTTATCAAAGTCTTCCCTCTTAGAAAAGTTGTTAGATTTGGCAAGTCAGGAAAATTGGCGCCTAATTTGTTAATCCATTTTGAGGTTGGGAAAGGATAGGGAGGCTTGCTCACCATGTGGAGCTTCCACACCGATTAGTTGGAGTCCATGATGTTTTTCATGTTTCTCACCTTAGGAAATGGATTCATGACACCGCTATTGTTGTAGAGCCTGATCACTTGAGGGATATAGTGATCGAGCCAATAGCATCTCGTGCTACCGCATGCATTATGGAGCACGAAACTATGAGGCTCCACAACAAAGAAGTTAGATTGGTACGAGTGCAATAGGGAGATAACTAGTGGAATGAACATGGGAAACTGAAGAGAAGATAAAGATCTCTCCAAAGCTTTTCATCGGTAAATTTTCTTCCTAAAATTATGGTTTTTGTTGCATCGTGGTTGCTAAATTGGATGGTAGGAGATGGTTGCTACATTTTTTCATTATCACTTTACGCTCATGTAGAAATTTCTATGCATATTTAGGGTATTTGCATACATACTTGCATGACATGATTTCATACACACACTAGGTTTGAGCTCACTTTAGTACGTCTATAGTATATAATCACATTGCACTTTGGTTGAGTAGATGGATGTGTAGATAAATTAATTGTATAACATGGATGTCATTACACATTACGTTGTTCATCCCTTGGAGCGATTTCAGGGACGAAATCCTTTTAAGGGGGAAGAATGTAACACCACATAAAATCAGTAAGAATTAAATAAATTAAATTAAATTAAAGTAGGGGTAAAAATGGAAATTTTATAAAATTTGAAATTTGGCTATGAAAGTTGTATTGTTGCATTCATGGTTAAATTCCTATTTTTTTTCATACATAATATGCTGAAAATGGAACTCAAACGAAGAAGTAATGGACATTTAAGCTTTTAATTTTAAAATAATTTAATTCAAAATTTAAATAAATAACTGTATTTGAAATTTGGAAATTAATTGAGATTAGACTTGAGGGTTAAGGAATCATTAACATTAAAAGTTAACGTTAAAGGTACAATAAAGGAATTAATCAACAGTACAAAATAATCACGTTCCTAAAATAAGACGAGGGGTTGACTATCGACCCTAACCGATCGACCACTAGCAGTCAACCGGTGCGTACAGGGCGGTCGACCGCTCCTGTTAGTAGCAGTTAGGATTTTTCTATCAGTGAACCTTTTAGATTTATCCATTTTTAACCTATTTTCATCCTGCAGTTCTGTAACATCCCCTACTAGGAGGCCCAAAACTAACGGCTACGGATGCTGCAATCAAACACAATTATTAATTATCGGTGACCAAAAGCGGTAATGTTAGATACATTGATATAACAGAACTACATGGATATAAAAAAATTAAATCCATTAAACAAATTTCTTATTCCATTTCAATCACATTTCAAATTCATTACATAATCCCAAATTCAAGAACCACGTTCAAAGAAAATATATTTATTACAAAATACGCCAAGAGCGACATATGATGATGTCCCCTTGGATGATCAGAGTCTAAACTAGGAAATTAGACAACTTTGCCTTTACATAAAAACACTACAGAATCAAATAAAAAATAACTCCGAATAGCTAGCTTGCCTCCTGCACCTCTTTGGAAGCTTATTCGTCTAAAAGAGAACCTGAAAACCTCAACTCTCAATCTACTCAAAATCAATTGAGTACTCGAGAATTTAAAGGGAAAACATAAACTTCGAGTCAGACAAAAAGCCTGGTATGAACAATAACTTACCATCTTAAACCATTTAGATATCTAGTGAGACCATGCCACTTAGCGAAACGGGTTTTCCCCTCGCTAGTATCTTACCCTTAAATTTATAATAACCATATACTGTGCTCCTGCATCCACAATGGTTAAAAACATAGAAATTTAAAATATACCTGGATGATATGCAAACAAGTAAAATATTCTAGATTTTCCATCCCTATTTATTTGACTATCTGTCTCAGTTATTTTACGGGCGGACTAAATGGGTTCTCCCTGAACCTAATGGTATCTCCAATAACTTCTCTTATATCATAGTTTTCATGGTTTGACTATGAACTTATTGATCTCTGTTAATAACTATCCGGATATAGTTTTCATGGGATCACTACGAACCTATTGGTCGTTGCCAATAACTTTCTCCAAATATAGTTTTCATGGTTTACTATGAACCTATCAAAACCGACGACTTCTTAATATGTCTTTAGGCATCCTATTTTTTGGTTTACCTAAATTCTGGATGCAATTTTACTCATACAGTAATTAACTCAATTTATATTCACTACTGGATCAACCTATCTAGTTATTCTGCCCCTCCTCCCCAAAATACAGTTATGGGTCCATTTATAGTGAATATATTTATAGGAGAAGCATATACGATAACATAACAATACCAAATGATTTAATATCCTTGAAATCATTTCCATATGAAATTTGGTTAATCCCTTTAACCCATTATTTTTATCAAGGAAAGCTTCTTCAAAAACTCCAAAATTATGAGCCGTTTCAGAGCTCTTTTATATTGTCACGGGTTTTCCTTTAAAAATGAGATTGGGTTCTTTTTTATGAAAACTTAGGCTTTCGAAACCTTAGACCTTTACTTTCAAAACCATTAGAATATCTTTCAAAAGCATTCAAACCGTCTTTTCAAAACACTTAAACATATGCCTTTTGAAATACTTAAAATATCTCTTTCAAAACCATCAAAACATTCATTTCGAAAGTATTAAAGCATATTCCAACTTGTAGAAGCATAGCTTCCAAACCATTTGAAAGTACCTATTTCAAAACCAATGGGTTTAATCTTAAACATAATTTTGGGGTCAAAGTGAACATAAGCGAGAGTAACCCTTTCAAAACCATTAACCTTCAAGTAAAAGAGTTTGGGGAAAAACAGATGGCTTCGGAACTATCCTTTCGAAATCTTTAATCTTTTAAATAAAACAATTGGAAGGATACCTTCGAAACACCTTTCGAACCCATTGCCTTCAAAACCTTTAGTTTATATGACTATTGAAGCCCTTTCGAAAGCATTGGGAAGCGGTTTTATATTTATAAAAACAAAAACCTACCTTTTAAACTCGTTAATAACTTCAACCTATTCGAAAGGCATGAAGATGGCGGCAAGGCTTCGACTTGATCCAAAACTCCCCTTTCAAAAATTTCTCTTTAAAACATAATACGAAAACTCATTCGAAAGCCACCCTTTAAAAAAAGATGCGGAAACCTCCTTCGAAAGCTATATAAAAGGTAATTCAACCCTTCCAAAAGCATCCATTAAAAGCAAGGCAAGAGGTATCTCTTTTGAAAGCAAAACAAAGACCTTTAAAAGCTATTTGAAATGTCCGTGACCCCTTCGAAAGCATGGTTTCGACTCTGTACTACCTACCTTTCTCCAATCCACTACGTACTAAAGCATTAATACCACGTGTATTGGTTTTGACTCGGTTGAGGGCGGAGGAATGGGTCGAAAGGTTGCTACTGGAAGTGGTGGAACAATAAATCTATGCAAAACTGTTTTGTTAGTAATATTTTTCAACTAACTTGCCTGTTTGTAAAAATACAATTGATTGCCGTAAATTTTACCAATATGTTTTGTAAAATACCGCCGAATTTATCTAAAATTAATTAAAAATAATTTACAAGGTAGCCCTTCCCTTTAACAAAATAATTAAGGCATTTAAGTTCTCCGACTTAAATAATTTAATTTACTAGTAAATTACTTAGGACAAATTCCCAAAAATCATCAAAATTCTCTTTTAATATGTTATCTAAATATATATATTTTAGACCCAAAATTCTTTATATAATAGTCGAAATAAATTTTTTAAACCAATTAATTATTTCTTTTTTCAAAAATTCATAATAAATTATACATAGCTTGGATAATTATGAAAATTTAAACTCGTCTCCAAAATAATGTTTTACATAACATATTAAACCCTCATGACATTCGAAACCCAATATATATATATATATATGATTTTAACCTTAATATTGAATAAAACATTTATCATGCATACTTGTTTGAATTAAACATACCATGCAATCAAAGCATATCATCATTAAAATCATCATAAAGGTTTTAAACTTAAAACCCACAATCAAAGTTCTTTAAAAACAAAAATGAGATGGATTTGATTATTATTCACCTTGCTTTGAATAAAGAACTTGAGATTTGATCTTGCTTAATTATTCTTGCTTGATTCCTTAACTTTTAGTTGATTTTTATCTAATTTTTAGCCTAGTTTATGGTTGGCTTGAGCTCTTTGGTTTATGTTTTAGAATTTTGAACTTGTGAAATGAAAATGGAAATAAGGGTTTAGGGGTTAAGGGTTATGGTGGACGGTTATACCTCATAATTCCCTTGCCTTATTCTCTTATTATTAACTTATAACACAACTTCCATAAACTCATTCCTTTAAATTTTTATTTAGTTAAGCACGACCTCTAATAAATTTCTAAATCTCAATCCCTCATCATTCTAATCTTTACATTTTTCTATTTAATTTTTCTAGTTAAATCTCCTGAATAATTTTATTAAAATTAGGGGTGTTACAGGTTCTGGTACGTTTCAACCCCTACAAATAGGACCCTACCATCTCTACTTTTGTGCACAAAAATATTTGGGGATTCAATAAAACTCTTCCACTTTCTCTGTTCAGTTAGATTCAGAAATTCAATTAAATTCAGGTAAGGATTTATTTTGTTTCTATTATTTTTATAATCTATGCTCTTCTCTCCCAACCTCTCTAAATGTAACAAAGTTATATATATATATATATATATATATATATATATATATATATATCAATCCATTGTTGTGTGCATATACACACAGATATCGAAAGAAGAGATCTGGAAAAAATTGCTTTGGCATTGCAAATCCATACAAGAAAGGCTAAGGATAATCTATGAGTGGAAACCTTAGTAGTTTTATTCCAGTAATTATTTAGTATATCCTGAAATCTATAGTACATGTCAGAAATAGACTCATTCGAATTCATTTTCAATAACTGAAACTGATTAATTAGCATGGAAATTTTGGTCTGTCTAACTTTATATGTGCCCTCATGTATAGCTTGAATTGTTCTCCAAATTTCATACGCATACTTACAAATAGGGACTCTATTAAATTAATTTTTATTCTATTAAGAAAAATAAAATATTCATGGCTTTAGAACAATTTTTTGCAAGTGACTTTTAGTCAACAGTCAATGTACAAAATTTGTCTAGGGTTCAGTGTACTCATTTTGTGTAATACTCCAAATATCTAAACCATTAGGCTATAAAGAAATCTTCATTCTACACGTCCAATAAGTGTGATTGCTATCATTAAAAAGTGGTAGTCTAGCAATAGATTGCCCTTCAAAAAAGTGTTAACAAATGTAATAACAATGTTGCTAGCCACTAAAACCGTTTAAAATCATACTAACAATTTTGAAAAACCTAATGCATTGATTACAAATGTGTGTTATGGAATTATGAATCTTAAGGCTAATTAAACACTAGAGGGGATGAATAGTGTTTTCTAACTTATGCAAACTTTTTAAATTTCTTTCGAGTCAAATATTAAATTGCAGATCAACAACATAGAAATATACTATTAAACAATCATAAATTACAGTCATAGATGCAATCATAGATAAAAAATAAAAGAAGTAAAATAAAATAAAGAGTTAGAGAGATGACATCAGAGATTTAATGCTGGTTCGAATTTCTTCTACATCCAATCCCATACAATTTCTTATACCAATTTCTTTTTAAATGCCAATCTTTAACCTAGTAGAAGGAAACCCAAAAACAATCCCGATTTCAAGGCTAGAAGACATACCCTCATGAATTTCCAAGCTCAGGATAAACTCACTTGAGTTGACTAGGCTACAAGCACATCCACTAGATTTCCAAGCTACTAAGCACACCCAAAGCAAATACAAATATAATTTATAGTTTTCTAAAGATAATTTTTTGAACTTTGAACAATGGATCCAATGGCCTCTTCCACAACTCTTTGATCTTTGAATTGAGAGAGATGTTTCCAAAAGAGTAAGAAAGTAGTATTGAATCAACACAATGAAGCATTAATTGATTCTAACTTATTTGAAGAGAATAGAGTAAATTTTTAATGGAGTTTTCAAAAGAGTACGAGGTGGGTAGAAAATAAGCGATTCTAAAC